>CM034146.1:524687714-526041189 GCA_019776745.2 Taxus chinensis | reverse complement strand
GGGTGGTTGAGTGGAAAGTCTCCATTAAATTTTTGTTTCGGAAGATTATGGAGAAGAAACTCTATTTAAAATGGGTAAATTTTGTCAGTTTTTCCTTTTGGCTGCCATACATAGTTTTAGAGCTCTAGTTTTCTTACAAAATCTTGTGTTTTTCTTTGTATATTGCCATTATTAGGCTTCTAGAGCTTCCAGGAGCTCGAAATTTCCCCATGTGCATCAAGTGGTTGAGGGAAAATTATCCATTAAATTTTTGTTTTGGAAGATTCTGGAGAAGAAACTCTTGTTGGAAATTCTGGAAAAGTCTCCATTAAATTTACTGTCTAGATGACAATTGTGAAAGACTTCCAAATTTTTTGTTGATCTCTGATCTGGCATGAAATCCTAGGGACCTCTCTGATAATAAACTTTCTAGACCCATTCTAAGGATCTATGGGGGCTTTGGAATGTCTTCTGAAATTAGAAGTATTTTCCATATAGGATTTTATAGAGCATAAACAAGAAGTCCAATTTCTATGAATAAACATTATATTGACTTGATGATTCATCTCAATTATAAATTCAAGGGATTTAAGCGGAAATAGATTGAACGGGTTTTTGCCATAGGAGTTTGGAAATATGAGGAGTATAGTGGATATGGAAGTTCTTTATACTGAAAATATGATTATTTAACTCACAAGGTCATGTTTTTTGATCTATATGCTATGTATTTTCATTTCAAGGGAAACTGTAACTTAGTGTGTTATTTTTCAATGTAGAGATCTTTGTGGCAATCGATTAACATGTCTTATTCCTCTAGAGTTGGGGTAGTTACAGAACTTAGTCTCACTGTATGTTCCTTTCAACTATACCTTAAATGTAAATTTTTGTCAGGATTGTGTTGATGTTCAAATAATATTGGAAATGGATCATATGCAGGATACTGAAAAATAACAATTTATCAGGGGAAGTGCCATTGAAGTTAGCCAACTGTTTCAACCTTGCTACATTGTGAGGATTCCTTTTTCCACCTGTTTTTTGTGAAGTTTTAAAAGATATGATTTTAAAATTTAATTCTCTTTCCCTAATAATAGATGATACTGTAAATGGCTTATTTTTTTACAGAAACCTCTCCTATACAACAATTTTTTTGGGGACATTCCTGTCATTAAATTTTTTTCAAGGTTTCCTCTAGACATGTGTAGATATAACCACAAATTTTCTCTACGGATCAATTCATTTTTATTTTCTTATTGTTTTTGGACATCAGTAATTAATTGATGTAAGTAATAGTAGTTGTCTTTTAAATATCTCAAGTTCCAGAGACAAATCAGAAAGGGATATCTTATTAGAATTTATTTATTGACACATCTATTTGTTACATTTAGGTTCTCCAAGGCTAGTCATACTACAAATGGAAATGGATCTTCACATGTATGATGAAATAATAGAATCACAGAAAATATAAATGAGAAATATATAATTAGCTATGGTGCTACAAACACTGTTTATAAATGTGTTCTAAAGAATTGTAAGCCAATTTCTATAAAGAGACTGTACAATCACTACCCACAAAGCTTGTATGAATTTGAAACTAAGATGAAAAACATTGGAAGCATCAAACATCAAAATCTTGTGAGTTTGCATGGATATTCACTTTCTCCACAGGGAAACCTATTGTTTTATGATTACATGGTAAATGGAAGTCTGTGGGACATCCTACATGGTGAGTAAAATGATTATGTTATGAAGAAAAATGGATTTGTACATTGTAGATTCATATTTTGAAATAGAAGAATCCAATCAATCTCTAACCTTCTGATTAAAATGGATTGTTGGAGAATCTAACAAGTGTTTTTTTAATTTTTATTTTCATATAGGATCATCAAAGAAGATTAAGCTAGACTGGGACACTCGGCTAAAGATTCCTCATGGTGTTGCAGAAGGATTACCATATCTTCATCATGATTGTAACCCACACATTGTTCATAGGGATGTGAAGACTTCTAACATTATTTTGGATGATAATTTTGAAGCACATTTGTCAGAATTTGGCATTTCCAAGTGCATTTCCTTGGCCAAAACCCACACCTCTACCTATGTTATGGGTACCATTGGTTACATTGACCCAGAATATGCAAGAACATCAAGGCTTAATGAGAAATCTGATGTATACAGTTACAAAATTGTTCTTTTGGAGTTCTTGACAGGAAGGAAGATGTGGACAATAACTCAAATTTTCTTCAGTTGGTAAGATTTCTTTTTTTTTTAATTTTGTTTCGGAGCTTACATTGTACATTGTTTAAGTATTTTTAAGGTTTTTTATCTGGAGCATGGAGAAATAAAATGTGGATGGAGTTGTCTTTGACATTGGAAAGTGAACACAGATTCTATCAAAAGTCAGACAACAACACAATCATGGAAACTGTTGATACAAAAGTTGCAACAACCTGTAGGATCTTGGGATTGTAAGAAAAATCTTCCAGTTGGCCTTTCTTTACACCAAGAAATGACCCTCTGATCACCCACCATGCATGAAGTTTCCATATGTTTTTGTGAGATTTTGACATGAATATTGTTGTTTTCTGAGGTTGTTGATAGCACTGGTTGATGGTGGTGCAGTTACTGGATTCCAATCAAAGGAACATATTTGTTTGGGAACTTCAGTATGTAAATAAAGATGATGAAAGATTAATTATGTTATTGAGATACATATATCATCACAAAACTCAGAGCATGATGGGATAGATTTTGAGTTTGAACCTACAAAATGTTTTCATATTTACTCTGTTCTATGCATCATTGATATGGATTTCAGAATCCTTGAAGATGATATTCCAATCAAAGTCCTCAAGAACAAAAAGGGCATGGTAGTTAGATATCCATTGAATCAACCAAGGAAGATCTACTCAAATTTTACAAGGCTAAGAGAATGGGATACAAGAGGGAGACTTGTGAAAACAAATTATAGAAAAGTGTTATTCCACAATAAGGGGTGTGATGAAAATGTAGCTCATTCACAAATAATACAATTGTGGCACAATGAGTCTTTTGATTGATGTAAACTATACAATATTGGTTCAATGTATCTCCGAGGGTGTATGAATGTGTTTCTCACAAAAATTTTTCTTGCATTGTGTCAAGGATTATTTCATTTTCTTGCTCATGGAAGTAAGTGACTCATCATTTATATGGAGAATGGAACAATTTACAAGCATAAATTCTACTATCTTTCATAGTAATTGAATTTGTGATATACATAACTCCCAATTATGTTGTCCTCTTTTAATGATAACTTAGAGATATAGTTTATAATAATAAATAATAGTGAACTTAATGCTGTGTATAATCTAATAAAATAATACTTCAGTTGTTACAATGCTATGACTAAGATAAGCAAACATAGCATTATTTCTACCAAAATAAAATTACCCCAAAAACAGAAAGACCAACTGGCACAAGTTCCTTATTTTGGGATAATCATAAAAAATAAGGTATATTTCATGGTGAGTACATAATTTTATCATAAGTTCCACCAAAAATCAAAATAACACCACTAGCATTTTAGGCCAATGCAAATATTAAGGATGTGCATAATCGATATTGAAAGTTTGAGGCTTGTAAATTTGGAAGTGCAAGGCTCATACTTTGAAAATGTGAGGACTCACTTTGAAAGTGCAAGCTCACACTTTCAAAGTGTGATCCTCACACTTTCAAAGTACGAGGCCTCACACTTCCAAAGTTATGAGCCTCACACTTTCAAAGTACAAGGCTCATACTTCAAAGTGCGAGGCTTGCACTTTTCGAGCCTCAACTTTTCAAAACTTTGAAAGTGAGTCTCGCAACTTTGAAAATGTGAGGCTCACAATTGGTTCACACTTCAAACTTACTATTGTAGGGATTTATTGTTAGTTTTTATTTTTAATTTAATACAACAGGCTCATGACTTATAATAGTTAGCAGACACTAACCTTACATCGAGGATTTTTCACTTTCATTTAATACAACATGTTCATGACTTCTAATAGTTAGCAGCCACTAACCTTACATTGAGGCTTTTGCACTTTCAAAGTGTGAGGAAAGTGCTAGCATCACCTTTTCAAATTGAAAGGCTTGCAATTTGAACTTGATTTTTTAGGAAGTTATTGTTAGTTTTATATTTTTTATTAATCCAACGGGCTCATGCCTATTAATAGTTAGCAGACCGCTAACCTTACATACTCCCAACATGAAAAAGTCTAAAAAATATCAAAATTAGAATCCAATTACTTAAATCCAATAATGATGAAATTGGAATTAGAATCCAATAATAGTTAAATGAAATTGATATTGGAATCCAATAATAGTGAAATTTGATTCCAATAATACTGAAATTGGAACTCGAATAAGTCCAATAATGGCAATATTGGAATCCAATATTAGTTATAATGGAATCCAATAAAAAGTAATGGAATCCAATATAGGAAAAAAATGGTGATAGATTTATTCCAAAACATGTAATATTGGAGTCTAGATTCACTAGAATATCTCCAAATTTAGTGAAATAAGTATTTTTGGTAGCTATCTACTCATGAACTCAAAAAATTGAAAACCTTTTGAGGTGAGGAAGTCACTACAGTTTATGGTTTTTCAAAAAGACTCTTCACCTATCCCCCACATGTCTTTTCAATTGTCTTTTACAAATTGTGACTCTTTGCATTACTAGGAAAGAAATTAAGTCCACTTTTATTAATTGAGGGAAAATTATTACAATTTTCAACCATAGTCACATTAATGATTAAGGAAAAAGTGAATAAGATGAAAATGAAAAGTGCAAACCCCTGATGAAGAAATAGAACGTGAAGGAATAGACTAAGGGGGCATAAATAGAGAAAGAAGATAGCTACTCATTTTGAAGAAGATTATTTCACCAATGAAAACCTTCTTGTTGATGGATGCTTGGAAATTTCTTCAGGAGAGATCTAGATACCATTGAATTTCATGTTGTATCGTGTCACTACAGGTGCAAATTTCTCATCTTGCAAAATGTGGAAAAAGCTCAAGGACTTGACCAAGTTTTTCAGAGAGAGAATTGATGTTCTTGAATTCCATGAAACAAGACTAATGATCATTTATAGTGTTTGATATGCCGACCCTTATCTCAACCAAAGACTTTAGTGTGTCTTCATTGAAGGAAAAAGGATCTCTAGCCTCCTTCTTGACATGATCTTCAAATGGCTTCAGCAGATCATCTGCCGAAGTGTCTTCACCCACTGCTAGAACTCTAAATTTTTGTATCTCAACATTGAAATCCCCTTGCATATTTGAAATTCATTCCTCATATGAATCTAATTCACCAAGAGCATGGTTTATCATTTTATAATAAGTAACCAGAGTCCGAGCCTAGACTTGAGACAAGTCATCAGATGTTGAATTAAATAAATCATTATTCATAAGTAGGGAAGAGTTTATTCCAGGGTTCATTTTACGTGTGAATGTTTTTTAACAAACAAATATTAGGATTTTGGAATTTTGAGATTGACAAATTTTTTACTACCGTATAGTAGTACATTCACCAAAATTTTACGGGTCTTAAATAAATTTGAATATAATTTTACCTTAGTGTTTCAACTAAGGTCCAACTAATGTTAGTATAGTTGCCTTCATATTATAATATACTACTATATATAGGATTAATTTTCCATAATATAGTAATATAATTTACTTTCAAAATTTGTTAATAATCGAGTGAAAAATACGAAAGTATAATCCAAAAATCCATAGGAATAAGAGAAAGAGCTAAGTAAAAAGGTGAATTGTCAGTTTGTCAAGGTTTTTTTATAGAAATGTTACTACACGGAAATATTAATTTATGTTTTTGTAAGGTAAGGTGAATTTTTAATGTCTAATAGTAATAAGAACATGTTACCAAATGGAAACATTATTTTTTATTTTTTTTTGATAGTAATAGTTTGTGTTACCATTCAATAACATTAATTTATGTTGTCATTCGACAATATTAGTTTATGTTACTATTTAGAAACATTAATTTATGTTTCCATTTGATAGTATGTGTTATCATTTCGTAACATTGAGTTGTGTTGTCATTTCATAGCATGATCCTTATTTTTTGTTGTCTTACATTTATTTTTTCAGATCTTAATTGAAACTTCTATATTTTATCACATGTGCAGAATTCAAAATCACCCATACAATGGCCCATGTTACAAATGAGAAAAGAACTCAAGGAAAAATAAAATGAAACATGGACATTTCAAAATATTTCAGTCATCCCACATTAACCCTAGTGACAAAAGATAATTTTGACTCTTATTATGTTGACGTTACTTTATTTGTTGATTTAATTAAGGATGCAGTAAGCAAAAAAAGTTATTTCAAATAAAGAAAACCCTAGTAATGACCTTACTCCAGATAAAATGCCCCATTAGCAGAATAATTCAATTCACATTGACAATACTAATAATCCAATTTTCCATCCAACTCAAACTTCATATAAACATTCTAGAAACACACATCAAAAACGTAAGAGTGGGAAGTGGACTTTAAGAAGACTTATAAATTTTGATGGCTAGCCAAATATCCATTCATTGAACTTGTTGAACCATAAAATAGTATTGATAATCATAAAAAATATATATGTACTATATATGTAGTTGGAAACTAGGCATTGACCAAAAAATGCAATTAAATTTGGACACAATAGAGAAGAATTATGGGAAAGTATATGAGTCTAGAAATAAATATGATGGAACAGTAATAAAAACAACTATATAGAAAACTAAGGAAGATTGTATGCATATGAGATATCCAAAAAAAAATGACAATCGTTATAAACATATTCAATACCTAATTGAGAAAAGTGGAACAATAAAGGCTAAATTTGCAAAAGCTAATGATGCAAGTCTTCAAGAAAAACTTATACAATTCAGAACAATATTTCATATTCTGAAAAGGGGTAGACCAATTTCATATCTCATTGATTATAAGATATTGTTTCAATTTAATGGATTTCTAAACATTTTAATAACAAACTGGTCAAATACCAGTGCATGGGAAATGTAAAAGTGTATGGTAGAAATTGAAAGCATTGATTTGAGAGAGAAGGTAAAAAATGCAAATTTTATCACATCGTCAATTGATGAGGTCACAATAGTAGATAATAAATCTTGAGTATGCATACATTTATACACTTTCACTTTTAATAACCATTTCAGGGAAAATCATCTACTAGATATGCACAAAATTATGGAGAACTGCAATTCTGGGAACCTTTACAAACTAGTTATTAAAATTTTGAATGAAATATCTAGTATGGGTGATCATTCAATATTTTTAAATATGATTTGTGTTGGAGCTAATGGGGAATCTGTCATGCAAGGTCACAAAACTAGGCTTTGTATTCACCTTCAAACAAATGTATATCCCCGTACATGATACTGATTCACTGCATGGCTCACAGAATGAATCTCACTTACAAGATTGTAAGTAATTTTGAAAATATTTCTAAAGTAGAGGATCTTATAAGAGACTTGTATTCATATATGTCAAGAAATCCTAAAATATTTTTAAAGTTTCAAATATTTTTTGTTGGAATAATAAACGGTTAAAAATTATTAAAATATGTTGACACAAGATGGATAACATTGTATGATTTAGCTTGCAGGATTTTTGAGGAATATAGGTCATTAGCAGGGTATATGTTCAAGAATCATAGAGAAGTTGACAATGATAAAGATCTGTTGTATCACTTGAAAAATTTGGAGACATTATTGACTTTATGCTGTATTTTTCCAATGTTGAAGGAAATAAATAGTTTGGTGAAACATGCTCAAGAAATATCTATATACATTATTGATTTTATAAAATTAAGGAATCAAGTATGAATGATTTTGTATGCCTTACATTCCACCCAAGACTAGTTTCAAAATCAAATTTCCAGTAGTTGGAAGGTTTTGACAGATTCAAAAGATCCCAACAACTATTTGAGGTTCAATATCAATGGTCATTTTTAGTATTAGTCACAATCCTTTTTATGTTATAGTTTTTGATACACTAAAAATTTGATGAAGATATCTAAAACATTATCTTCTGATATCAGAGAGTGTTTTAAAAATAGTGACCTGCTTGAGGCCATGGGAGTTGTAAATCCCAATTTTTGGAATCCGATGATGGGTGAAGAATAAATATCTCAACTCTTCGGGAAATACATGAGTACACTTATGGATCAATTTTACAAATTTTTAGATGTTGATGGACAGGAATTGAATGGTATATTGGATATAAAATTACTCATATCATAGTCACAACATTTTATATTCATAATGAATGATCAATATCAAACTCTTGCTAATCCAACAAAAATTGGAGATATCACACTATTGTGGAGAAAGTTGTATCATAGTAGCATTTTGAGATAAATTATAAGTGAATAATTCAAACTGTATGAACTCATTCAGATAATTATTCTTGGTTCTATTGACTATGAAAGGGTATTTAACACACTTACATTTGTGAAATCAAAAATTCACAACAGATTGGACAAGAATTTGGAAACTTGTTTGAGAATGTATGTTTCAAGATATGGAGTGGACACATTTTCATATGAAAGATGATTAACTACTTAGACATCCCTTGCAGAGTGGAGAGATTTTAATCAGATAACAGACAATGGAGTCTCAAATTATTATGAAATTAACTTGGACTCTGCCAAACTAGAAACTACAACATATAAAATAAGTGATGAAGGACCATTTAGGATAGGGTTGTTTCAACTACCAGACAATTGAAATTATTCATTTTCTGAAATATATATTATGACTTGACATTTTTTTAATATACATATATTGTGTATATAATGTTTGAATTTTTTTAAATCACTTCTATGTTTATTATAATGCTTAGAAATAATAGATAGCAGATATTTGTGCAATTTGCAAACTAGATGATGTAATAAAATTTAATTTAATTTTTAGGAAACTAAGTTCAATATTTGATTTCTCAATATCAAATCCATAGGCACACATGTTTGCAAAGATATTATAATCCATATATCCCATCATGATTATTAGGATTAATAAAAATATAGCATTCTATATCCCATCATGATTATTGGAGATAATATTTACATGATGAATACATTATCAAGATTCAACATCAACATGTACATCCAAGTTTTAAATATTTAGTGCATACATGTTTAAAACTAAATTGTAAAATGCAAATCTAGATTATAGAATCCATGTATACTATTAATCAACTGTACAGGCTTGGAAAAAAAGATAATGTTTTCATTCAAAAACAAACATGAGAGAAATAGAACTATTGACATTTTAACATAAAGATAATGTTTTCAAATTTCATTTGACAAAGACAATGATTTACATCAATAGTTTTACTTCATTTGGGCCTTTTTCCTTGAAAAGATTCAGTTGCATCAACAACATTTGAACTATATTTTATAACACCAGACTTGACTAATTATTTTGTAGATGCATTAATATTTTCTAAATTTTGTCTATCTTCAGAAGCTGCATCTCTTATTGAAAGAAGAGAAGGATCCTCATCATTTGTTTATTCAATAGAATATCTGGATCCAATCTATTCTCCTTTATAATCCTATGAAATGTATTGTTCTTCTTGTTTAAAAGAACAAGTTTTTATTTAAAGTAAATTACACCATGTACACTCTCTCTCATTTTTTTCAGGTGTTCATCTAACACTTACACCTCCGTATTCAATGTATGGTATTTTGACTGAAATTAAAAATATCATAATTATAATGAGATAAATAATAACAATATAAATTATAATCTACAAAAAATAAGTACTTACCACGACCAAGTATTTCTCTACATTTGCAATAGTGACAAGTTTCTTGTCTTTATTCCACTTATTGTAGTAAGAATGCACCTCTGCATTCAAATTATCTAATCTGTTAAGCATTATAGTCAAAACATTATCATTATTGTAACTATTTTTGGTAACTAAATTATCAGATTGTGCTTGAGAAATTAAAGCATCAATCATCCTCGGTTTATTTTTAATCAATAGAAAAAAAATTATGTGTTCAAAATTGTGAAATCCTTCATTAATTTCTTTTATCAAAGCTTTTCCTTTGATATCCCATATCACAAAGGTTGTGTCATTATCATCCACAAGGATGTCTACTGATAATTTCATCTTAACATCGTCATCCAAATTTTCCTTCCCAATTGCAGAAGGAGGATTTGAAGAGGATGGTTATTGTGACACTGACACCTCTTTATGTGCAGACTGAGTGAGATCTTTGGTATAATTCCCTACTACTACAATGGCATAAATTATTTTAAAACAAAGATAATCCTCATACATACTGATATTATTTAAAATAGAAGCTCATTTGGCACTCTACACACTGCCAATTGAAAAATTGGGGAACTATGATGCTGTAAAATTGTGCGTCCCCCTTCTCGTTCCAAGGAACACAATCCTATTTCCCCTACCACAAGATGGAAGGGTCATTTTGAGTGATGTAATCCTTAATATTTAAGTTGTAGCAGTGGGGGTGGCCATGAGAGGGGGTTGAATTGGAGATTGAAGTTGTAAAATTTATGCGAGCATTAATAATTTAACAATAACATTATGTTGTATTTATGAAGACAAACAAGATAACAATAGGAACTTAAAATTAATAAGAATAAAATCAATAGATATTTCTTACATTGTGAATATTATTTTCCATAATCAACAGACTATGACATTGGATGGAAGGGGGGTGGTGGCACTACAAAACCTGAATTTAATGAAAACCAGTTAAATAGAATGATAAATTCCTAAAAGAAAGACTAATATAAATAAAATTTAATTCATTATTTATTAATACCATAACTTGAAGGGTGAAGAAATAGTAAAAACTAAATCTTGTCTTACTCAGGTATGTATGTAGTGTCTACACTAGTAGACACCATTTATCTTAGAGTCATATATGTTTCGAACAAGGCTTACACATTAGGGAAATGACATGTCATTTTCAAGAATCAAATTATCATTAGTCTACAAATAAATGAAATCAAAATTGAAACAATTATGGATTATGGATTAATTAAAACCTAGATTGGCCATAGTGCATGCTTTTTCTTGATTGTGAGATTATTCCATAGAACCGTACATCCATTTGGATCTCATTCTATCTCTATGTTGGTTTCTTCTAGTAACAACCATAGATTCATCGGTTGTGGTGACATCAATTTCTACTTTGTCAACAGAACTCTTAGGCCTATCAGGGTTATGTGCGATAACTCATGCCTTAAATCAAGCCATTGTTTCACTTACTTTGATATGTTGAAAATAGAGTTACATATTATGTATTTTTAAGAATTGATTTAAAAATGATTTTGTTTTTGAAAATAATCAAGATAGAATGCTTTTAAAAAAATACTCACCAGTTGTCGGTCTAGAGGCATTTCATGTTTATCAATCTACTCATGTAGAGAATTTGGAATAGGTTTTGATTTGAGTCCGTAAAAACCCTCATAATAGAAAGCAAGAACAAAACAAGAAGAAGAAATAACTGCATAAGGATTCACTATGGATTTATCAAGGTCATAACGAATCCTTAATGAAATAAATTTACATCGAAAATAGTTTGTAGAAGGTAATACAGTGCCTACTGAGGAATTCCATTGTATATTCCCTATAACATGATGTGGGATTGGAAAAATTCCACCATGGCGAGGAGAAAGGATTCTTTGATTGATTGTGAGTCAATCCCTCTTTTCAAGGGATTATTAACCTCGTCCTTAACAAAAATATCATAATGAGACTCTAAAAATTTCTTTTTCTCATCAGGTAGAATGGTTTTTGTGGATATATGTAATATATTTTGATGGGGTGGACTTGTTAGACGATGAATATCATTAGGTGTTATTCTAATAACAAATTAGTGGGATGGTAATGCAATAGTGAAAGTAATATTAGAACTATTATACATTTGCATTAAATTATTTAAAAACTTGTGTTATGTCTGATTCTGAGGCATGCAAATAAGTCCATGGAACCTTGAGTTGCCAATCTAATTGGATTGAATGATTATTTTTGGGTCTTATAATAGTTGTAGTAAATGTGGATAAATATGTTTCGGTAAACATAGGAAGGTGTGCTAATGGAATTTTTTCTTGGCTCCATGATTCTTGAAACTAGATGTTTTGATTCTTTGAAAATAAGAGATGTTGGCAAATGGAAGATACCTGTATACGAGTATCATATAAAAATCATGTGACTAATACTAGAAGTGGAAGAGAAGCGTAGGAAAAACCATTTGCAGTAGTGGTGGAAGGTTGGAATCTCTAAAAAAATCTATCTCGGAGAAACCTGCAAGTGAAAATGGGAAAAATGAATGGGGATGGGTATATATATATATATATATAAAGGTTTGGGGCTAGAGCCCGCGATGTTAGGAATTCATTATTCTAGTGCTCATGTTATTTTATGGAGTGGTAAAATGTAATTATTATTGTGATATGATTGTGTGGGTGAGTTGACCCATATAAATAGGACTGAGTGAGCTATAACAAATCATGAATATAGTTTCTTATTTTTGGGTAGTTACTAATATTGCTATGGTTATAAAAAAATTACGTAGATAGGTTACATGAGTAGTTTGTGGATTGTATAGTTAAACCTACCTCCTATTTAATAGGAGCTTAATAAGTCTATATATTGTATCTAGTATGATTTCATGAAATATTAAATATAAGATCATTTATTTGTTTACCTAAATCTCTTACTGTACCTTCATTTGACATCAGAGCAAAGTTTAATCCTATTTTTTTATGGAGGAATAATTGTTCTACAAGGAAACTTGGTTATCCTTTGTTGTCTGAGATATGAGATCTATGTTGTCTGAGATTTAAGTATTTTGCATTATATTACATATATTACATTTTGTTTGTGGAAGATTTAAATTATGAGATTAAAAATCTAGCATTAGCATTCTTATAGGCCCTTATTCCATTTCTACATCAACCTTGTTAGTATCATATTCTCTTATTTTATCGCTAGCATAAGGAATGATGTGAGGTGTTATTGATTCACTTGGCAGAGCTCAGTTAGAGGAATTATTTATTTCATTTACGTGACAATCATTTACAGAAAATGTTTTTGAATTCATCGTCAATATTATATGCATCTCTTCTTAGCACATTTAATTTTGGAAAAATTTGGGTTTTTTTTTAAAACATGGAGTTGGGCGCTCAATTTTTGAAAGGCATTGAAAGAAGAAGAATTCATATCTAATGGATTTAGATTTGAAGGTTTAACTTACCATCATATAATTTAGCCTTGATATTTACATCATTGACAATCTTAGCCTTACAATACAACATATCCTTCATGCATTCCAAATATAATCATGACAAAAATTCGATACTAACATACCTTATAACACTACTTTGACACTTTATGACATAACTTGACATTTATATAACTAACTTAGAGTTCATTACATTTTGTTGTAGACATCTCAATAATAAATACCCATGATAGAATCAATAAAATTGTCTCATACCTGTTATAGATTCTTTTCATATCCTTAACATGCTCAATAAGGAACAAGTACTTACCCCTAGTCTTCTTGTCCACCCATTGATCATACACAACTCATATATCACTGCAATGTTCTCAAGATATTTAGAACTTATTGGAAACACGTCACACACATGATCAAGGTTAAATGGACTCATTTAAGACTAATGATTTTCATTATACCTATAACCATCAATTTACATCACTCATATGAATACATGATAGATTGCATAACAACTTAGAATCCTAGTTCCCCAACCTTGTCAAAAGTAGAGTAATGTTAGTGTAAATTCCGCAACATAGAAAAAACACCCAGCTGACTCAAACAACTTCCTTTCAGACTTGATATTTGCACCGTTTAGACTTTTCTCACTATCAACCAGATGATACACTACTTCCATTGACCAAATCATAGATTTTTTACCCATGGAACCTCTTTATAAGATCTATAATCCTTCCATAATATACAACCTTACCTCTTGACAATTAGATATCTATCATTCTACTTTGTCAAATCTAAATACTGTGATGAATTAAAATAAATTTAGACATTGATAAAGTCTGAAACCATCTAAATCTAAAAGTACATGTTGTCAAGATTTGTTTTTATGAATTTCAAATTTTGGATTTAGAAACCATCATTTTTGCCTTCAAACTCAACTTCTTCTTTATACCACTTAAAATGCACATTTAGAACCCAGGTTTAAGAAAAACATCTCAAATTGTTCAAACATTAAATTAATGAGCTCAATATTAAACACTAATCATTGAAATAACATCTCTTAAACTCCTAAGCACATTTTGATATTATTGGGAAGAAATGATACCATTTCCATACCTAGATCCACCTTTGATTTCACTTGAATTGTCTTGAATTGATCACATCATTGTCACAGACCAGTTTTGAAATGATGGTTTGATTAATTCATCACTTTGATGACTCATTTCATCTTTAATCCTTCTTATAGAGAAATAGTATATTTGACATTATGATGAAAACTTCATACATATAACATTTGGACTCAGACATCGCTATATGACCATTGACATACCAATGAATGATCATGATGACTTGGAGATACAACACACACCATAACTAAATTTTTGAGACCTCTACAAGCTTCATACTCATTATAGATACTTTAAACATACTTGATTAAAACATTTGAAGCTTATGACACACTCAAGATACACTATTTTTTTCTAAGACCAAACAAAATGAGACAACCCAGGCCATAGACTCATTCATAAATACTAACCATTGTCTCATACCAAAGAAGGAAATTTTTCATGAATGGGAATACACAACAACCTCTCATAAGACATCATCATGACTCATACACTCACTGAGACATCTTAGATTTACAATGCACTATGACTAAGTGATATCATACTTTAATGACACATAATTATACACTTAAAGAACAAAAAGATTTGAATCTTGACATACACAACATGACTAGCCATATAGGATCATAAGAAGATACATGAAGATTTGAAATGACATACCTTAACACCATGAAGAAGACACACACAAACCAATACATCTCCCCCTTACTCCAAAGATTCATTTGAACCAATACACCTCTAAGAAGCCTAGTAGAGGCTTATGTTATCATGGAGGGGCTAGAAGAGAGACCTAAGAATGTCTCAAGCCTTCTTTTGGCTCCTTGATTGATTCATTCTTTTCTGATTCTTCATTTAACATGATAGACTACTCCTTTTCATAAATCACACCCTTGGGATCCTCTTGATCACTTTGACTAGCCTCTTCCTTCTTCTTGTACTTTTGGAATTGTGGCGTGGATCCTTGAGTATTGTTAGTATTCAAACATGCACACACGTATTGTATATGGGAGAACCGAGTTGTTTGAGACAACAATGGAACCGTCTCTAAGTTTTTGGACCTTACATGCTTGAGACGAATCTCTAGAGGACGGTTCCTCTACCTACCTCTAACATTACTGCTACTCCTAATGCTGAAATAAAATCCTAGACTAAGCATGCCAAGGGATCAGGGATAGAAGGATGTGTAGAAAGGGGAAATCTTAAGCTAAGGAAGGTGATAGTGCAAGGGAAAGGGTCGATCTCTCTCCACGAGCAGTGAAGGAAATAGAGAGGGTGTGGGAGAAGAGGGCGGATGGCTCATGCCATAGATCAACATGTGGGCTTAGAATTCTAGTGTGTATAACACATGAACACAGGGACTGTAAGTAGGAATATGCACAGCATGCCAGAAAACACAAACAAAGAGGTGAGATGCAATAAAAATGAGAAAGGAAAGACAAGAGTTCTAAAAAACATTATTTTATTAGTTAAGGTACGCACAATAATTTACATTCATGGCAGGAGGTGAGGATAAATTATAGAGACCATGCCAAGGTGTGAAACCCTTGGGAAGTCATCCACCATTTTGGCATGGTGCCATTACAACAGAGAGGGATCATTTTTACAAATCAGAACTTTGTTATTTATAGAAGGAGAGAAAAGAAGTAGAAAAGGAGGGAAACTTGGATTCAAATCTATAACCACCAACAGCAAGTGACAAATGCCTACAAATCATCTTGTAAGGCTCACAGATGTGCTTCCCCATGTCTTTTAGAGTGTAGAAGAAGGAAGAAGGAAAGATCTGATGGAATCTAGTGGTTGGGGTTGACTGGATGTGTGCATTGATGAGCTAAATGATGTTTCCTTGTTTTCTACCTACCAAATCCCACCTAAATCTGATTTTGAATAGTACAACATGTAGCTTATGTCAGTAACTCTCTAACAAGCCCATGCACATGCCAATCTGAGTACTACAACAGAAGTTATGGCTGTCAAAAGTCTACAGGTCACTTTGACATGCAATGACACATGGTGTGTGCTAATTGACTGATGAAATCAGCTAACTATTTGTTTGATTTGTTTTTTTGCCATGTGTTACTCATTAGCTGGTTGTTAGGATTCAACACCCTGTTGGTATACTTTGATAGGTTGTGTGCATTACACTCAATTCTGATAGAAGATTATGTGGCACAGTGACTAGCACAGAAGAAGTAAGGCACAAAAGAAAGATGCACGAAGAGAAGATGTGTAAGATTACTAAAAGTGAGTGATTGAAGGTGTAGAAGAAGGGAATGCAAGAGTATGCACATGGAAACAAGGTGTATTACTGCAAAAGTAGACAAGTATACAAGTGAGGTGCAAGCATTCAACTAAGGAAGGTGTGGCAGCAAGGAAGAAAGGCAAACGTAAGGCACACAAAGAAAATAGGAGTGCATGGTGTGCCATCATGAAGGCATGCAAGGGATGTAGCTGATTTTTAAGGCAAGTCTGTAGAAGTGGGCGGAAGGAGTATGTGACAGGATAGGAAAGAAAGTAGGTGCATAGAAGAAAGGCACAAGAGAAAATGGAAAAGGATAGCAAAATGCAGAGGAAGTAGAAGTGCATGAATAAAGCACAATATGAAGCAAAATAAAGGGGATGCAAAGGGATGAAGGAGGAAAGAAACACAGGGGCATAGAAGAACTGTAACTATGTCAAGGTATCAAAATAACAATCTTGAGTGTGTGCAACCTGAAATGTGAATCATTGGAGTTAGAATGAAAATATAAGTTATCTAAATAACTAGGAGAGTTATTTAGATAATAATTTTGGTGACTTTAGAGGGCCATCTGCCTGCTAGATGAAGAGACTAGTAGCCTTAGAATTCCATTAGGCATGGATTCTAGTGCTAAACTTGAAGATCTGATCTACAACTTGAAGAACATCCCTGAAGACACAACACTGTTTGAACTCTAAATTGAATTGTTTCTCTGATGTGAAGATGTTCTGACTTGGATTCATGAGAGTGAAAATTTGTGCATAGGCCATCCTAGGAAGCAATAAAAGGGGGAACGTGGGCGCAATAGGAAAGGAAATTTTCTAGAGGGAGCATGCCAAAACAGAAGCACAAAACTATGTATAGAAGCTGAAAATCATACATGTCCCAAAGGGAACATGCAGAGTGTGCATAAGCACTTGTGTTACTAAAAAAAACCCTATTCTAACCTAAACTAACTAGAGGTAGAGGGTACTCAAGTAAAACCTGCAACAGGAAGGGAGAAGTAGCTACCCTTCCTCAAAAATTATGACCATGTAATTCATTTGGTGTTGAACATGGTCAGAAACAAGAGCGAAAAATTGACTTGTAGATGGTGTTTCACCCTTCTAAAAGTATCAACAAATAGAATATATACCTTCTGCACATGTTCTGCACTTAGATCTAGGAGGCATTGTTGCTGACCTTTGGTGTGTTGTTTCTAACCTTTGGTGTTCTAAAGCTTAACCTCATGCTCTAAAGTGAGCATGACTGGTGTCAACTCTATCTTTGGCTCTAGGCTAGCCAGATATCTGATTGGGAACGGTATGACCCTTGTGATTTTCCCATTACTTTGAAGCTATATCCCATAGATGGGATTTTCTTATAGACTCTCATTCTAAAGGTGATTTCTTATAGGCCAAGTCGTGTAGAGATAGAGCACGTGAGTTTCTTCCTCTATAAGCAACTCATTATCCTCTAGGAGCGCACCCTCTGAGACTAACTACTTTTCTTCTAGAACAAGAGGCCGTATGATTTCCCCTTTCCAGTTGGATTCACATGATTCATACCATTATTCAACTATTATGCAGTCATAGAACATGATGACATTGGTTAGGAAAGGTGCGTTGGCAGGGGGCTATTCATTTATGGTACAGTAAGACATAGGGGACTTGGTAGGAAATGGGAGGATGGTTACGCAAGGAGTAGAAGGCGCGTGCACAAGATGAGTGGAAGCAAACATGGGAGGGATGATGGTAGATAAATGGTGAGAGGATGGAGGGGAATTATCAATAGGGGCACCACACAGGAAGCTAGGAACACGTGCAGTGGGCTGAGATGATGTAAGTTAGCACGGAGGAGTGGGAGGGTTGTATGATGGTAGTGCAGGGTTTCCCCATTGACAGGGTTATATAACACACTAGATTTTTGAGCCTCCATTAACCACATCCACTTTGTAATCTAGAGAAACATCTCAGTAATAAATTGTAGCTTTTGTTAGGTGCTAAACCAGCCTGGTACAGGGCCGACCCATGGACAAGGGACCTTGAACCTAACTCTAGTTGCGTTCAATGATATTTTTATCCTTAGCTACATCATGTCCATCTCCATCTTTTGCACCTCCCTCTTAAAATTAGCATCTACCATATAATTTCCACCTTCGTATGCATAAAATTGTTCTTCAGAAACATCATGGTTAGAAAAAAAGTGAATTGTATGCATTTTTATTATAATGGGGCTTATAAAAATGATTTGGAGGATTTTGAAACTATGGTTATGGAGGGAAATGGATCTGTTGCTACAAATAGGAATTCCAAGAAGGTAAAGAAGTCATTATTGCATGACATAAAAATGGGGAGGTAGATCAACGGGGAAGGAGAAATGAGTGGAAGAATGAGGGGAAATAGGTATGTGAATGATATAATGGGTGTGTTGAATAAGTGGAGTCACCAAATGCATTGAAAGATGCCTCTAAAGGCTAGATCTCAGAAAAAACACATCAAAATTTCTAAGATGAAAATGTAAAGCTCTTCAATCTTCTCCCACTACGCATGCCAGAAACTATTTTTTGTTCAAACGTGCACCCGCGTCTTGGATCTGGGAGAACCAATCTGTTTGAGATAACAATAGAATTGTCTCCAAGTTGTGGGACCTTGCACACTTGAGACGGATCTCCAGAGAATTTTGGTTCCTCTACCTACCTCTAACACTCTTGTTACTCCTATTTTTGAAAGAAAATCCTAAATTAAGCATTCCAAGGGACCAGGGATAGAAGGATGTGTAGAAAGGGGAAATCCTAAGCTAAGGAAGGAAATAACACCAGGGAAAGGGTCGACCTCTCTCTATGAGTGGAAAAGGAAATAGAAAGGGTGCAGGAGAAGAGGGCAGATAATGTGTGCCACATATCAACACACGGGCTCATCCTTCCAGCGTGCACAACACATGAACATGGGGATTGCAAGTGGGAATACGCACAACATGCCAGAAAAAGTAAAAAAATAGGTGAGATGCAATGAAAATGAGAAAGAGAAGACAAGAATTCCACAAAACATAATTTTATTGCTTAAGGAATGCACATTCATTTACATTCATGGTAGGAGGCAAGAATACATTACAAATACCATGCCAAGGTGTAACACCTATGGAAATTCAGCCACCATTTTGGCATGGTGTCGTTACAACAAATAGGGATCCTTTTTACAAAGTATAACTCTATTATTTATAGAAGAAGAAGGAGAGGAAAGAAGGAGAAAAGGAGGGAAACTTGGATTCAAATCTACAACCACTAACATCAAGTTACAAATTCCTATAAATCTACCTGCAAGGCTATCAAATGTGCTTCTCCATGTTTGTTTGGCATGTAGAAGAAGGAAAAAGACAAGCTCTGATGAAATCTGGTCATTGGGGTTGACTGGATATGTGCATTAATGAGCTGAAAGATGTTTCCTTGCTTTCTTCCTACCAAATCCCGCCTAAATATGATTTCTAATAATCCAATGTGTAGCTTGTGTAAGCATCTCACTGATAATCCTAGGTCACGCCTATCTGAGCACTGTAGCAGAAGTTATGGCTATTAGAAGTCTACAGGTCTCTCTGACACGTAATGACACGTGGTGCATGCTAATTGATTGAAGAAATCGGCCAACTATTCATTTGATTTGTTGTTTCTTCCACATGTCATTCATCATCTGGTTATCATAATTTGGCACCATGTTGGCACACTTTGATAGGTTGTGTGCATCACACTCAAGTATGACAGAAGATGATGTGGCATAATGATTGGCATTTAAGAAGCAAGGCACGAAAGAAAGAGGAACAAAGGGAAGAGGAACAATACTGATAAATGTAGGTACATGAAGGTGCAAAAGAAGGGCATGCAAGATTACGCACATAGAAGAAAGATGTATAGCTACAAAAGTAGACAAGTATGCAAGCAGAGTGTAAGCATTCAACTAAGGAAGGCACAACATTAAGGAAGAAAGGTGTACATGAGGTGCACAAGGAAAATAGGGAGTGCATGGCGAGCAAGCATGAAGTCATGTGAGGGACTTAGCCGATTTCGAAGGTAAGTCTACATAAGAGTGCACAAGGAGTGCATGACAAGATAGGAAAGAAAGTGGGTGCACAAGAGAAAATGAAAAGGATAGCAGAATGCAAAGGGAAGGGGAAGCACATGAAGAAAGAACAATATGAAGAAAAATAATGGGGATGCAAAGGGATGAAGGAGGAAAGGAGTGTGGGGCACTTGGAAGAACTGCAACTGTGCCAAGGTGTCAAAAGAATAATATTGAGTGCGCACAACCTGAAATGTGAAACATCAGATTTAGAATGAAAATATAAGTTATCCAGATAACTAGGAGATTTATTTGGATAAAAAGTACCTTTCTTAAAATGTTCTACATCACATAACCTTGCAATTTTCCCTACCTTATGACACCTAAAATATTCCACCAGGATTTTCTTGCAATCAATTTCCTAATATCCAAAACCATTGTAGGTAAATCAATATCCATTGAAGTTTCTTACATACCTTTTAGTGTTTGATTTTACATTCTTACAATACTTTGCAAGATGTCCCTTTTCATGACAAAGGTATTATTCTTCACCATATCTATGACCAACCTTTTTCTCCTTCTTTCCTTGACATTCTTCATCACTCTTTCCTTCACAATGATGCCTCTGAGTTTTTCTATTACAATCATCCTTCTCCTCCACCTTAGGACTGCACATATTAGATCAATGTCCATAAACACCACACTTATAGCGGTTACCATGGAAAACTCCATACCTATAGGAATTTTGTTGTGTGATAGATGATCTTCCTTGAGATGGAAGCTTTGAATTATATCCCATGCTTGACTATCTTCTATTATTAGATCCTTGACTTGATTATTCCTCATTTTTCTCATTGTACTTAACTCTTTCTTCATTTCCTCTTTCTCAACCTCGTGTTTGAGACACTATTCTCTCTTGATCTTTAAATCAGCTAAGTCCTCCTTAAGATGAGTCTTTAAAACCTTGAGTACTTCCTCATGAGATGTGCATAATGTTTCCAACTTCTCTTCACATTCATCAACAATACACCTTATGCGGTAAAGTTCAGCCATCTTATCACCAAATATCTCCATCTAGATTGTTAGGCTACTTCCAGGGCCTCCTTTGACACCAATTGTTGGAAGTGACAAGCACTAAGAAGGGGGGTTAATCAATCCCCAATAAAAACTTTCCACTCTATACTTCAAACATCAAACACACATGTTCATGAAATACATATTAATGCATGATCACAATTAGACATATTTCACCCTAAAATATACTTCACTAAAGCAAGCATTAATGTATACTTATCAATAAAAACACAAGATATACTCAAAATATTTCTTTATTGATTATGCATCCTAGAATTCGCCAGTAAAATCCCAAGCATGTTGGAAAATCACTCAGCCTAGATTAAGCACTCACCCAAAGCATGCAAAGGTACCAGGCCCCTCTTTAGGGTTATTGTTGTAGGATGTTAACATGATGAAGACTTAAAGCATTCTAATCCATAACTAATATATCATTCTACAATGCATGTTCATACCTAGATCTTAAAGTATCATAAATAAAAAAATAATCATAGCGAAATCACTCATGAAATAATAAACTATAACCATGATTAACACCCTTCATTCAGTCAATATCCTCCATTATATTAAATACAAATAATACATAGAAGCTTCTTACAGCAATGACAGTCAGTATACGATCATGTGTGCATATAGATATCGATAGTATAACTCTCATAGTAACTCCATTCCTTACATACTATCTCGCACATTTATCATATTCTACGCAGTTCATTACATACTTATACGGGTGAGGAATTTCCCTTCACCACTTATCCAATCCCAAAATAAGTTGCATTCTATTATTAGCCACACGCCGTTACCATAATATCCACACATGCAAGTGTGATAACAATAGACTTCTTCTAGTTAACTGCTAAGTAATAAATCTATTCTCAACATGTATCTCATGCAAAGCACTTCGTAGCTGATCCTCCAAAAATAGCCAATGCATGTCATGACAAGTTTCTAACCGGTTTGTGTGTTCGACATGCTATCACCAAAAATAGCTTCATACATGTGAAAATGGCTAATTCTCGTAAATATTTCTTTGTCCTCAACGTGTGATTCCTTTCTGAATCCTCCTGTGCTTTTGAATGTGCATCTACTTCTTTCCCGCATGAACCTTCTGTATGTTCTTCGCTAAATGTCAAATTTTAACTAATCAACATTACCCCACACTAATTGCATGTTGCCTTCCTTAGAAATGGTTGTTGCTCAAAAACAAATCAAAGAGTATGAATAGAATAATGGAAATAATTTTGACGATAAAAAGAATGTCTTTACTTTGAAACATATTTTTCTTCAACCTGAAGAATCGATTCTGGATATTCTTCTTTTATTTCCGCCTCTAAAGTCTACCAATTAGTGAGCGCGAGCTCTACCTTTTCTAGGATATCCACTACAATTGACTCTAATTCATCTTTTTCTATCTCTCATTTCTCATTCTACAAGACCAACACAATGCTGAACACGGCAGCCCATCCTTCTTTATAATAAGTCCATCTTTGTGCACTATGAGTTTCCCAAGCTCATCCAGCCTTTCCTTGTATGTGTTTCTTGATGTTGTTGTAAGGGCCTCACACTTATGTCTTAACAAGTGATAATTATTCTGTGTGGACCCAAGGTCTCATCTTTCATGGCCTTCAATACTTCATTGTCTTCCAAAATGTTCTTAGTTCTTATAATGGATTCTGGGGCTGTACAAGATATTTAGTGCTTGATCTTCTTTCTTTAGTTCCTCTTGCAAGAATGTGAAGCAACCCCTCATATGATGTAATATTTTTCATCACCGAAGCCTTTTCCCCACTCAGCTTCTATGACGTTAGATCCTTTGGTTTTGGAAAGCATAGAGGTTCATCTTCAAGTACTAAATCCGCCAAGGTACTTACATAATGCATTGCCAAAGGAAACATTTTGGGTACCTTTGGCTCTAAGTGTGGCTTTGCTTTCATGATATTGTCCCCAAATTCCTTTGCCATGCTGATGAAAACAACATTCTTCTTCTATGCCAAGTCTTTTTCTTTCTTTAGGCGCATTATTTCTGCATCCTTAGTTTTGAGCTCTTCTCTTAGTGCCCTAAGTGTTACAACCTTATCGATATTCCATCATGCCACCTTTGTTGAGACTTTCACAAAATCATTGTTCACTTGTTCATCTGACATAACAATAGGATTGATTGTTATGTGTTTGGCCTGAGGTGTCTTCTTCAACCTCCTTGATACACATGACTCTTCACATACATTAAAGTCTGGTTCATCCATGTGTGTGTGCATCGACCATGATAACTTGCTTCCTTGTCTGTATGGTTGTCATATCTTCATCCATTAGCTCCCAACTATACAAATACTTTTGTGTCACTATGCTCTGAAAACAGTGGGTGCGACAATTTTACCTTGTGTCCTTAGCATATCCCATGACTGGCTGTGGAACATATTATCCACTTGTTCTCTTCGATCTCGACCCCTTAGGAAATTGGGATTCAAGATTAGGAGCTTGTTCTGCCATACCCTAAGATTAGTCTTGGTCACTGTCTCATCTGTACCTCCTTTTCTCCCTATTCTCCATCCTTCATTTCTTCATCCTTTGGTTCTTCTACAGTTATTTGGAGGTGTAGTGGAATTGGGCGCGCTTTCCTCATAATATTTCACCTCCTCATCCAACTTCAACTTCCTTATTCTCTTTTCATTTATCTCCTCCCGTGGAGAGAATCGAGGTGATCTATGCTCTGATTATGGAGTATCACCTTGTGTCCTTATTCTACTGAATACTCTTTTGAATTGATGCTCTCCTTGTACCGCAGCCAAGTCCTCATCTTCTCCTTTGGCCCATCGGGCACTCCGATCTCCATAAAAAACCAGAGACAATAAAATAACACCAATTTAGACTTATTTCTGTATCACCTATGTCGCATGCTTCTTAAATTATTGAATTTACTATGTGATCCATGATATTGTAGACCACTTCCTTAAGACATCTTCTTTGCAACGTGCAACCACATTGTGTTCTACCTGTGACCACCTTTCTTGGTCATTCAACTTTGTTACAAGATGTGTAGCTTCCTGTACTACTGGGTACTTTTTCAATTTGTTGATGTCCATGCCGCGTGGACCCTTGGTATACCCCAATTCCTTCCTTGTCTCCAAGATTGTGGACTTATCAATTAAATCACCTCTCCAGATCTGCTCCTGAGGCCCTTAGTTTTGTCACTGTTTAAATCAAGGCAGCTGTGATTCAAACCCTCCATCCGGTGAAGTAGAAAGAAGTCCTCATGGACTCTTCTCATCAACCATCGATACAATGGTTCATACTTTCCAAAGTATGGTAGTTCATACAGCTGGTAGACTCCATAGTGTTTTAAGTAACTTCTCACCAGCGTCATCGTACATTGGACATATCTTTTGTTGTACGCTTGTTTATTTTTTGTGCTCAACAATGCATCGAGCTCCCTTCTTATTATCTGATGTATGATGGTTGTAATCATTGATTTTACATTGGATGGATGTGGGGAATCCCCATTCTTGTCCCACAATCACTCCCTCTGGATACTGTATTTATGAGAAATTACTCTCGGCAGCAATTTCTTCCTCCACTTCGACCTTCTTTTTTCCTTATACTCCTACTGCAGGTGCTTTCTTCAGTGCCATTTGAAAAATATCTCTTTTCTTCCCTCTGTAATTGAGCAAGTATGAAACCCTAGTTTAAATATCCATGCCCTAGTGGAAATCGCATGCCCTAGCTCTGTTTGTAATATGTATATGCTTTTCTCAAACCCCTTCACCTATGGGAACTGTAAGCTTCTCCTGTGCATAAAACTTCTCTACACATCTAGTTTCAAACTCTTCACACCTCAACATGATTTCTCGGCTCATTCACACTTAGTTATTTTCAAATTCTCTCAATTGCAATGGTAAAAATGAACTCACATCCCATCCTTATATATATTTTCAAAAATTTAGTGCATTTATTACTCCTCCACCTACCAACAATCCTCTCATTAATTGACCATTTTCGTTCCTTCCACGTGGTACATCTTTGCACCCAAGTTATAACCTTCTAGCATGCCCTTCCTACCTTCTAGCCGCAGACTTCTCTTCAATCGTGCCTCCATGTGCCTTGAGTACCTCACCACTATGCCTTCCCTTTGTAGTTCTCATGACCTCTTCTTACCTCGCGTTATACTTGTTTCTTCATTCATCTCCATCTATGGTCCTTGTTTCCAGAAGTCAATACTTTTTTTTCAATTCTCCAACTTTGAATAACACCCGTAGTAATTTAGTTCCTTTCATGTGTACTTATTTTTAACAGTCCTATCATATCCTTAATGTGGACTTGTCTTGTATATCAATAACCTACCCCACACTAAGGGTATGTGCAGTTCCTCTGTGCATAAAAAACTCTTCAAATAGTAATTAGCTTCTGGCACGTAAACACGCTTATTACACAAAAACACACTAACTAAATTGATAAAACATAGCGAAAAAGAAGGAAACACGTTAAGGAAATGCATAATTGAAAACCTGGTCCAAATGGAAACACTACCTTATTACAAATACTAAGAAGACTTATTTATAGTAGGGCTTCAACCTACTTCCGTTGAAGTAACCGGGTAATCGTATTCCATCAAGTGCCTCTAATTGACAAGTGCATTTGTTTCAAGTATGTGAGTGATAACATATGGCCCCAACCAATGTACTTTGAGTTTTCCTAGATGGCACGTAAAAAAAAATAGAGTCATAAAGGAGCACTATCTGTCCTATCTCAGGACTTTTTATCCCTGATGTGTCTGCCATGCCATGCTTTCTACCTGGCCTTTTCTTTTTTTTTTGACTCCAACATGTGCTATGGCTCATCACTCATCCAACTTGATTAACTTTTCAATCCATTCTTCTAATGCTTTCTCATCAGTTAGACCTCCAGCGTGCGTAATACACAAATAAGGTAACATAAATTCCATAGGAAGAACTGATTCTGCGCCAAACACTAACTGAAATGGTTTTGGGTTTGTTCAACCTTTTATATGTTGTTCATATGCCCAAAGTACTACAGACACTTTATCATCCCAATCCTTTCTTCCAACATCACATATTTTTGTCAATGTCTGGTTCAAAATTTAATTGAAATCCTCAGCAGTCCCATTTTCCTGAGGATGATATGGTGTAGTCTTATGGTGTGCAATCATGAATTAATCCAATAAAATTCTGATTGTCTCATTAAGAAAATGTGTGCCCCTATCACTGGTCAAACTTAAAGGACATCCATACCTTGTAATAATATTTTCCCATAGAAACCTAACTATTGTAGCTACTGTAAAATCCTTTGTAGGTGTTGCTTCTACCCACCTTGTCAAATAGTTTGTGCAAGTTATGATATAGCACAATCCAGTTATGCACACAAGTGGCGAAATAGGACCCACAAAATCTATAGCCCATTTCGCAAATGGTTCTGCACTAGTAATAGGTCTTAGAGACATTTCATCTCGTTGACGTGGTTTTCCAAGACTTTGAAAATGATCACATGCCTTACAAAATTCCTTACAATCTTTATACAGTGTCTCCCACCATAATCCAGTGAGTAGAATCTTGCATCACAGTGGCGTCACCTGGCATAGTGGCCACCCTGCAATACCACCATGAGCTTCCTCTATAATATATGTGTGCTCATTTTCTAGTACACAACGATGCAATGCTTCATCTCGGCATAATTTTTATAGGTCACCGCTAATCAACATGTAGGGTGCTACATGTATAGAAAGTTGTATCTTATCTAAGTATTTCATTCATTCTGGTGCCATACCTATTCGTATAAAGACAACAATGTCCTCTAATTCTGATGGTGCTCATTGTAACCTGTATAACTGCGCATCAGACATGGTATCTTTAATGTCCTGTGCTTATTCTCTTGACTGTATTCTGTATAAATGGTCAGGTCCAAAATTACTTTTTCCTGGTTTTACCACAATTGTGAAATCAAATTCTTAAAATAAGAGTACCCATCTACATATGTGCCCCTATAAAATGAGCTTGTTTACCAAATACTTAAGTGTCATGTGATTTGTATAAAATACAAATGGTGTAGTGAGCAGGTACTGTCTAAATTTATGTAGCACATAGATCATTGACAAATCTTCGTGCTCTATAGTTGTGTAATTTTATTCTACATGATTAAACTTTCTACTAGTAAAATAGATAAGATGATCTATAATACCTTCTCTAGGATGAGTCAATACCACGCCAATGGTCATGTCAAAGGTGTCCATATGTACATGAAATGTTTGGTCCCATGAAGGAAAATGCATAATAGGCGTGGTAGTAAGTTTTTCCTTTAATGTCTCGAATGCACGTTACTATGGTTCTCCCCAATAGAATGTACCTTTTCCTTTGAGTAACTCCTCTAAAGGTGCGGCAACCTTGGAATATCCTTTAATAAACTTCTTGTAGTATCCTATATGACCCAACAATCTTATGCACCTCACTCTGAATGATAGATTCTTTCTGGCATATAATAATTGCTACCTTAGCTAGATCAACCAACAAACCTTCCTTGCAAATTATGTGTCCTAATAGTATTCCAAATTGTGTAGAAAATATGCACTTCTTTATGTTCAAAGAGATACTCAATTGTCTACATCTTTTAAACATTAAACACAAATTGTCACAATGATTTTTAACCAATCCATACACCGTCCAATCATCCAAATAGACCTATAAGAAGTTATGAATAAAGTCCTCGAATGCTTGAACAACTATGCACAAAAATATAGCAGGGGCATTTTTTAGACCAAAAGGCATCACAATATAGGAGAAACTACCCCATTTAGTAGTAAATGTAGTATTTTCCTAATCATCCTAGGCAATCCTAACTTGATAATACCTAGAGAACCCATCTGTAAATGAATAGATTTCACGCCCTACAACACCTTCTAGTATTTCCTCAGTGAATGGCGTAGGAAAGGGATCAGTCACACATGCATAATTCAACTCCCTATAGTCCACATAGATCCTAATCTAACCATCCTTATCGATACTGATCACCATTAGAATGACCCATTCGGACTCGTCTAGGGGCTTGATGATCCCAGACTTCAACATTTTGTCAATCTCTTCCTTGAACTTTTCACACAAGTTAGGGTTCATCTTGTAGGGTCTCTTTCTAATTGGGCGTGCACCTTCTTTAAGATTTATGCTCATCTCCCCTAATGATTCATGCACGCCTTTAAGTTCATGGTACCCTTGAGGGAATAAGTTATGATAATCCCGTAGTAACTCTATGATTTTTACCACTTCAGATTCTAGCCAATAGTCTTCAATTATGGCCTCATTAGGTTCAATATCTAATCAAATATTCACTTTCTTTGTCTTCATAGGTTCATGATAGGTGTGTGTGGTCTTATCTGCATTGTCCAACACCTCAAGCCTACCTGTTGAATAGTTTACATCCAAATTTTCTAATTCTTCGTCATCCACTAAGTAGACCATTTTTCCTTTTTCTTGCTTAAGGAAAGCACGCTGAAGCATTGTGGCATTAGCCTCTATTTCTTCAACAAAATGCACTCTTGAGTCTCCTTCATCCAATAACTCCTGAACGAGCTCTTCATCCTTGGCACTATCTCCCATAGTTAAGCTATTTATGACTTTTAATGCTTCTTCCACCAGAGGTTTTGGTAGAGAAGAAGTCAAATGTCTAATTCATTCCTATAATTAAATCCTAACCAATTTCTAGTCTCTATATGGAGTTCTACATATATCATACTAAGCACGCGCACAACCTTTTAAAGTGGAATAAAACTTATGCACCCATAGCAAAGGTGGTAAAGCTTCCTGAACCCTCTGTCCAAAGTCTCTCACACTTCTAAACACGCAGTGCTGAACAAGTTGATTACCATGATAAGTGTAGATTTGAGTAGGTGCATTGCTCCTGAAGAACCTAGTAGCAAGAGCAATCCTAATTTCATTTCGTCCTACAAGATTGTCCTTATGGGCCACCCACTAGCATTTTGCTACTGTCCCACATAGTGTATATGCTAGCATATTTATTCTTTCTAGTGGGTATATCCACTATTCCTCCATGGCATGAAGGAATACCATAGGATTTCCCCCTCTGGTGTAACAAGGTACCAAGTTGTTACATATCCTTCCTGACATAACATGGTTTACAATCCTCCAGGAAATATGCTCTTTACTTTGATTCCCTACCAACTCATAAGTGTTATGATCCCCAATTATAATAAGCAATAATTGTAGTATCGCTAATAGATTGTGCATCCTCACACTAAAGGATTCCTTCCTTACATGGCTCAAGCACTTCAAGATCTCTAGATGACACGTACATAAATCCTATTTAGATATTATTCACTCAAGGGACTCAACATAGGGCACATATTTTCCATTTGTTAAAGGGATAATAACTCTTTCCTCCTTGTTTTCAAAACTGATATAACCTTTGTTGAACCGAAGATCAAAATTATTTGCATCAGCACTAAGGACACCCCAATAGAGATGGGAAGCTATCCGACTTTGCCAACGCTAAAACCTCAAAATCTCCAGGGAACTTGGCTTCTTGTATGGTAATAGATACATATTTCAAAAACTCTGATGGAAGTAGACCTTAGTCCTGATTAGCCATGAATAATAAATTAGAGGATGGTTACAATGGGGGTCTCCCCATTTGTACCCACGCATCTAAGGTAAGAACATTGAATTTTATGCACCTATATCAATCAATATATTACTCAATAGCCACCCATCCAAAATAAAATTAAGAGTGATTTTCTTGTTATAATCTAGGCTATGAGGAGGGAGATTTGCATGTAGGATCTGCCATCCAGTCTTAATACTTGCACGCATAGAGTGTTTCCCTTTAATCATTTCCCTAATAATGGAATGATATTTTCCTAGCGTGCAACATTTTACATACTTCTCTTCAATTCATCTATATCAGTTTGGACCGTCTCTGATACTTTCTTTTAATCCATCTTCCGTGATTGATATCCTTTAAGTACTTGTATTTCACATTGAAGATTACTTAGAGTGTTTCTATGAATATCCTGATGAAACCTCCTTCTGATAAGTGGTAAATGGGTACCAGGCATGTAGAACCTACATCCTTAAAGCTGGTTAAAGGTTGTCGTGCGCGTAATGACTTCTTGATCCACAAATGATGCCATGAGAGCTTAGCTTTTGGGTAGGAGGAACTACCTGAAATAGAAAACAATGACCACCAAATGGAAGTTAACAACTATATGCAGTGGACTACCATTGCATATGCTAGATCCGAGAAGTGTGATAATCATTCAAGACAGTTGTCAATCCACTGTCTGCCTTTAAAGTAATCTCTTATGTTAAAAATAAATAAAATGCTTACTCAGATAGCTCATACAATTGATTTAGGTATCTCATTCTACTACAATAATCAAATTCGTTCAATAGCAGGTTAAGCTATGTATTGAATCTGAAGGTCAAGGTCTCTATGCATGTAGTGCTTAGGAAATCCGTCATGGGTATAACATGGTTTTGGGCTCTTTTGAGGGAACTCATTTGGTCCACCATTTTGGGCTCTGTTCTCCAAACTGACCATGGTAAAACACAGAGACTCTGCCATCGGTCTTCCTTATGAAACTGACCCTTGATTCCAAGTGATACCGGCGACCTAGTTATGTGTCCCCAATCCTGACATTGATCATGGTTGGGGTTAGAGGAAACATATTAAAATATTGGTTGTGAGGATACCATCTGAGGCTAAATGGATCATGGAGATGGACCAATGTAACTGATGGTCTCTATAGTGTCTTGAGATATGGACCTACAGGGATAGTTATCAGTAGGGTATGAAACAGTTTAATGGTTATGGCGTGAAGGAATGATCAAATTTGTAGTGGATAGGCAAATGATGGGTGAGATGGGATATGCTCAGTAGAAGCTGATAAGCAAAAGTGAGCAGAGTCTATCTAAAATGCCAACTAGATGAATGTGAGTTAATAAAATAATCCACTGTTATAAGAGCTTGATGCACTAGATGGAAATGGTAGTTGCATCAGATGTGATGGAGTTTGGTGTGGTACATGGCGCTTCTCCAGGATGCTAGTTCTGTGGTCTCTTCTGATGCTATGTTCTATGATACTCTGATGAATGTAAATGGCTCTGTGGTCTCTTCTGATGTCTATGCTTCTAGACTACTCTGAGTGCATGTACAGACTACTTCATGTGCTTCACTTACAGATGCAGCTTTGGTTTATCCCTTAAGTTCTCAGATAATGTGCCAACCTTGAAATAAGGTTGTTTTGGGAAATAAATGGTACTCCGATGATGCTTCCAGGTTGACCGGTGGCAGTTTAGGGTGACCAGCATCTATTAGGGCTTAGGATTTCCTAGTGTTTACTAAACTAGGCCATCATCCACTCTGACACTCTCTGGAGTGCCTTACTTCATTTTCCCTCTGCGGATTAGAATGGAAAATTCCTTTGCTCAAACTCAGGGATGGGAATGTTGTTATAGGGAATGCATAGGCTTTGAATTTGTATAGTCTATGCAAGTCTGATCAAGGTCAAAATTTATATACCAACTGTGTGTGTGCCCTTGTAGTGTAGTAGTAAATTGGCTTACCCTATGCTCAGAAGCCATGATTCCTTTTGCATGCCACATTATTTCACACATGTGCACCTATTTTGCATCATCTTTTATACCCCTATACTCTAGAAGACGAAGAGACATCTCCATGTAAATATTCTAGGGCTGGTGTGGACCTTGCCCACTTGAGCCAAAACCTCTTGTGTTTCCTCTACCTCCAGAACCACCAGATCCGCCAAAACCAGAGCCACCTATGTCTCCTAATCCTGAACTTGTAGTTGGAGTTAGACCAGAAGATGTACTTCCCTGTGTCCTAAAAGTAGAAATGAAATGTACCATGATAATCTACGATGCGTTACTAACCCCAAAAGAGAGTCCAAAAATCTACACACCTGAATTATGTGTGGATGATACACCCAAAAAGGTACTCCCATATAAAAATGAAGTCATTTTCCCTACCATATTTGTGTCTCTTATAAGACTCGCTCTTACTCTCCCACTGCTTGAATTAGCTTACTGACTGTTTGTTGTACTAGATGCTGGAAAACCAAACGCAATGACAAGGTTACCAGGTGGATTTAGATGCACACCTGTAGCCTAGGTCTTCTCTACTGGTGCATTTCTACGTGAGGTAGAGGAGGATTCCCTATCATGCTTTCCCAAATGGGGGAGTTCCTGATGCTTGGGTTCCATGTCTTCTACGTGAACTTCAACTCCTTCACGAACTATCTTTCTCCATAGAGAAATTTTCTCTACAACCTCCTGCTACTTCTCTACCTCCCTCTCGCATGCCTCATTATATTTAAGCCACCTTTCCTCTCTTTTCCTCTCTACCGTTAGGTCTGCTATCTTTCATCAAACCTACTCTTGTCCCCCACGCTTGGTGGGTTTTATTTTTCCATCAGTTTGTTCTCCAAGTTCAGGGTTACCATCACAATCTCTATTGCTAGTGGAATTCCTTACAAGTAAGTTCTTCTAAGATATCGTAAAAACTAGAATTTAACTACATCTGGGAATGAATAAGTGGAAATTAAGTACTCCAAGACATAACTTTTCAAAACACCATAAAACCACGTATCCACAACGTGAGTCTAGATCAGATCAGCATCATAAAGGGCCTGAAATTATTCATGCATCCAGACCAGTGTGCAATACCTCTAATTCCATTTAGATGAATAAGTAATCAACCACTCGTATAGTTCTACTGGGAAAATAGTTAAGAATCTCTCATATAAACTGTCATACATATTCTATTCCACCCATGTACGTGCGTTAAACTCAAATCTGGTGTTGAACCTCTGTGTGTATTCTTCTTCCAAGTCATGTATCCACTCCTTAACACTTACTAGGGTCAACCGGTATGTCTTCATCATGAATCATCCAGAAAACAACTGAAAAAGAGGTCCCAACAATGAAACCAATGATGTAGCCTAGAATTCGCCAGTAAGCCTAGATGCGCTGGCACATCACTCAACCTAGATTGAGTGCTCACCTGAAGTACACAAAGGTATTAGGCCCCTCTTTAGGGTTGTTGTTTTAGGATGTTAGCATGATGAAGACTTAAAGCATTTTGAGCCATAACTAATATATCATTCTAAAGTGCATGTTCAATCTAGATCTTAAAGTATCATGAACAAAATAATAATTATAGCAAAACCATTTATGCGGTAATAAACTATAACCATGATCAACACCTTGATTCATTCAATAAACCCCAAAATATTAAATACAATAATACATAGAAGATCCCTTATAATAACAGTAGTATACGCTCATGCGCGCATCATATTTAGCAGCATAACCTCGTAATAACTTAGTCCTTACATAATATCTCTATATATATCATACTACATAGTTCACTACATATTTATAAGGGTGGGGACTTTCCCTTCACCACTTATCTAATCCCAAAATAGGTCACATGCTATTATTATCCATGCGTCGTTATAATAATAACCACACATGTAAGTGCGTTAACAATAGACTTCTTCTAGTTAATTGCTAGTAGTAGATCTATTCTCATCATGTATCCATGTAAAGTGATTCATAGCTGATCCTCCAAAAATAACCAATGCGTGCCATGTAAGTCTCTAATCGGTTTGTGTGTTTGGCACGCTATCTCCAAAAATAGCTCATACTCATGAAAATGGCTAAGTCCCGTATATGTCTCTCTTCTTCACACGTGATTCCTTTTCGATCCTCCCACTCTTCTAAATGCACTCTACTCTTCCACACGAACCTTCTATATGTTCTTCGCTAAGTGCCATATTTTGACTGAGTAATAATTGATATTCAAATCTGATCACAACAAATGATATCTTCAACAATATATCAATAAGATACAATAAAGTGATATCAATGCAATCAACTATGTCTATTGAAAACATGAGAGTATATTCCTCCTTTGCATAAGACTTCAGCTCATAATTAGACTTGAAAATGCTTTAGTGACCTAGAAATAACATCAACATACTCTGAATATAACTGTTAAAACATGACACCAAGTCTTCCCTTCTTCAACTCACCATCAAGGAAACTTCACCATCCCTTGCTTTGCTCAAATCCACCTCAAGAAAAAGCCACCAACTACTAACCTAGAATGAATTTATAGGTGTTTTGGGATATACCCAAGGGATTTTTCTTTTTCAACAAATTTTTTTCAAAAGAAGATAAAAGGGGTTCCAAAAGCTTCACAACAATGTACCTAATACTTCACTTTTATAGCCTCTCCTTCATTAAAATTAAAAATAGGTTAGTTTACCTCCTTTATTTTAACCTTATTATCTTAAAAACATCCCATAAACTTTATTACAATAGTCATGATTGACCCAAGAAGGTTGGCCTAGCCAAAACCCTTCATCCATGTACCAAAATTTTTCAAAATCCCATCATTGGAATAAGAAAAATCCTCTACCACCAAAAATATTTTTAGAAAATCTCTAAAAACAACCACACATGTTTAAAATTACATTTTAAATCATTCATGATCAAAATTTTCATTAACCAATCAAATTATTTCATTTAATGAGCCCACTGGCTCATTTACTTCACAAAATACTTGTTTCCAACACCTTCAAATTGCCTTTGGGCCTCAATACCCCTCACTATGAACTAAAACATGGCATGTAACAACTATATGTAAACCTCAGGACTTGTTCATAACTTATAAGAAATTTATATCTCATCAAACAATCACATGTTCAGACCACATCAACTTTTTCCTTCACCAAATCAAGTTGCCTAAAAATATGTTTTACAAATGTAACCGGTTTGCACCCTTCCTGATGCATTCAATACCTCAAAATGGATTTAATGGATGCTAAATTCATCCCTCTTCACTTTACAGGTTATAAAAGGAATCACCCAATCCATTTCATGTACTAACCAACTCATTCTTTCAGTAAAAGTTGTTATGTCCTGAAAAAGAAAGAAACCTTCTTAACAGACATGGAAACAATATAAAAAAATCATAATCATGATACAATACTTATATCAGTGTAATTATCTCAGTATTATATTTCCAACACAACTTGAATCACCTCCTAAATCTTCATATAGCTCTTGTAATTATTGAATATTATTTCTAACTACCCCAAAACTACCCTTTGACTATTTAACATAAATAAAGCATACTTGAGAATTTATCAGAATCGCCATGACATAAAAATATCATGTAAATTACTAAAAACTCACAAACATCAAATAATGGTAATTTAGTCAATAATTGGACTTCTTCATAAATTGACTTGTTTGAGTGGGTCCACTCATCACCATAAGCTATATCATACCTTTCCGAAAATATGAAGGAGTCTTCTACATTTTTTAATCACCATCTAAGAACTATCAATCAAAACTGGCCACTTATGAATAAAATCTCTCAAACCACTTTCAAACTAGGGTTTCAAACACATAGTGAGTTGTTTACTTCTTAACATTTGTTTATAAAAACTTGAAGATGAAATGACCTCATTATTTTTGGGTAACCTTATAGAATCAATTTATAAACATACCTGAAATCTAAAATGTCCCATGTAAATCACACAAATCAGGGTGAGCATCAAAAGACCCAATTCAAGCTGGAAATGACCTTGTTCTTGACCTTGTTTCACCAAAACTAACATAACATGCAAAATACTCATAGTGGAAACCTAAAATGTTTCCCATAGTACATGGACACCCATGTGCATCATCTCCAACAATCATATTATCTCAAAAATTTATCCATCTCCCCATCCTATCTCATTTATATAGCTTCCCTTTAGGATTTTACACTGTAAAGGATGCAATTAACTGAAACAACCTCATAAATCATCATAAAAACACTATAAAATGTCTTAACATAATTTTTACTTCATAAGTCCATTGCCTACATGCATCTATGAGCTCATATATCTCCAAAACTCAATCTCATACATTATAACAACCATATCTAGTCTAAATGAGCACATGTAACATAGTCACCAACTTGTATATGCATCCTGAAACTCATGTGAGTGCCCAAGCACTCCCAAAACATTTTCTTCATCATGTCAACATGTTTCTCAATTCACCAAGAATATCCAACCTCCATACACCATCACCTAGGCTAGCTAGGTCACTTGAATAGGCTTGCAAGAACAAGTAATCCTCACTGAAACACCTAATATCATCATGAACACATCTAAAACATCATGTCATCATCATCCTCAACATTATTTTACCCTACACCATCATCCACTTTTTCATTAATGATGTTTTTCATCAATGACAACACATATGCCTTAGCATGCTAATATGCAAGGTCACTAGACCTAATCAACAAATGAAGGGGTAGATTGAGTGAGTAAGGAGAGAAATAAGTATGAGAGGGATTTATGAGTGTGGATCTAAATTTTTTATCACAATTTTTTTTAAGAGAAATAATACTTAAGTGATCTTTATTATCATGTGGTTATGTGGGTGCTTAGTCATCTTAGGGGGTGGTAACCTTCTTGTATAGTGGGTTTTATACTAAATAGGGGTGGGTTCTCCTTGTGAATTGGGTGTTTCACTAAAAAAATCTTGTGTGATGTGTCATACTCATGAAATTCTTTTGAATTGAGTAATATATTAAAAAAAATCAATTGGTTTTATCCCACATGAGGGTTTCCCACATATATATGGTGTTTATGTGTTTTTTATTATCTCTTACACTTGTAAATGATTGATACACATTTAATAATATCACATTTTTCATGTATGTTGAATGTATGGTTTTAATGGTGAATGTATGTTATGGTAAATGAAAGAAAAAAAATTGTGTGGCTGCTTCACCCCCCTCTCAATCACTGTGATTCTAACAATTTTTATCAAAGCAAGGTCCTTGTGAAGAAAGCATAACACTTGGGAGGATATCCTTGAAGCAAAAACAATGGGAAATACATCTGATGTTGAAGGATTCATAAGAAAAGAGTATGAAATTGGAGAGTCCCTAATTCATAGATTAAAAGAGAAGATCAATTGCATGGAAGTTGAGCTTGGTCAAGACATCAACGAGTTGGAGTTCCAATTTAGGAATGTGACAAAAGCCATAAATGTCAAAGAATAAGATTTCCTCATATATGAAGTTGAGTTGAAATCACTAAAATCATAATTAAAGTAGGTATCTAGCAGGTTAGAAGAAGATGTTGTTCCTATCAAGTATTTTTCTAGTTCAAGCTACAAATAAGATAAAATGAAGAACAACATGAAAGAAAGGTCCATTAGAAAACCTAATGCATCAAGATATGAAAAGCATTTCAATGGATATTGTTATTCTTGTAATGTATTTTGTCATAAGGTAAAGGAGTGTGAAAAAAGACTCTCAATGAATGAACATTCATGGAATTATGAAATATCCTTCAATGTTTACTATTATTCATGTTATGATTTAATTCATAAGGCTATGGAATGCAGTTGGAATCTTAGTTCATAGTAGTCAAAATGTAAGAATAATGTTGTGTTATAACTTCCATAAACTAGGTCATATAGCAAGATTTTTTCATTACGAGTCTTCTAAACAAAACAATAAGTATGATGCATTTTAAAAGGGTATGAATGTTCAAGACAAGAAGGTTTTTATCAAGAATTCTGCTTAAGAGGAACCAAGCTAAGCCAAGGAAATAAATAAGTCTGATTCTGTAGAGACAGTCAAAGTGATAAAAAAGAGTGACTACACAAATGAAGTAAGAGAAGATCCTAAAACAATTTATACACTCAAGGAATATGATTATGGATATTAAGATAATAAGGATGATTCAAAGGATGTGGTGTAAAGCATGAAAACTGAACCTATAAATTTTTTCAAAGAAGGATCTAATTCAAATAAGAAGTTTGATGTTATTGAAAAATCTAAGAAGGATGAAATCGGGATTATCAAGCCTAAGTATGATACAAGCAAATAAGGATTATTATCTCTAATTGATAAAAAAAATAGTAAATGGGGAGTATCATGAGTGTTTAAAAAACTGTCAATCCTTAGAAAATAATGAGGATTTTACCATTCCTGTAAAGACATACAAAAATTAAATAAGCAAGGAAGAGGTGGAGTCTATGGGCTCATTTGATGACTACATACTATTCTAGTGATCTAAAGGAGCATGAAGTTTCTTTATTAGTATTATTAAATACATTTATCAATTGAAAGAAAAAAAGCACATGTTTTAGCTTGTCTCATAAAGGCGCAAGGTATGATCCATGTGTTTAGTCATGTTTTTTTTTCCAAGCCTTGAAGGTTTGTGTAAGTTAGTATGTTCAGAATCAAGACAAATATTTTTTAAAGAGTCCTAATTTTGTTTAGAAAAATATTTCCATATACTATGGTGTTTTAGTCAGGATGGTTAAGGTTGCATTCAAAGTCTATATTGTTCTATTTTAGTTAGGTGTGACTAAAGAATGTGTCATCATAATTCTTGTGATATCTATACAAAGTTGATTGAAGTTATGGTAAAGTATGTTTGGTGATCATAAAATGGTCAAAAGTTGTCTTTTGTGTCTCAGTGGTTTGTTCTACTTTATAGAGGTTCAAAACGTTCTCATCAATCAGTCTGAAGTCAAATGAGGTGTGTATCTACTAATGAAGTTCCCTAAGATTATTGATCCATCATAGGTATAGTTGTGTTATCTATTTCCCTATATCATTTATAGAAAGTCTATGTCTCATCAATTGTGTTTCTGGGTTGAGTTGGATGGAGTCATGGTGGAAGAGCTCTGTCATGATGGTACAAGTAAGAAGGTTGTGATAGTCATGGTTTTGAATACATGAAAAGTAAATTTTTTAATCTTGGGAGTCTAATGTGTTAAGATAGTGTTAGTGAAAAATCACAGCACCCCCAATTGAGTTCTCGGGTCTACTTTTCTAAGGCATGGTCATTTTGTGTGATTTACATAACATTGAATCATTCCCCAAGCTGTGGGACTTGTAAATGAAAATGATCCTCCAGAGAAGGTTGGTTCCTCTTCCTAAAATACCTTCCACAAGCTATTATAGTGTAAGCAAGCTAATATAATCCTAATCTAACTTCCAAGGAGACAAGGGGAGAAAGAAAACAAGGAAAAATAGAGCCTACACTAAAACGGTGATATACCATAGAAGGAGAATGTTGATCATCTACCAAAACTGCCATGGAACAAAGAGAGGTGAGCAATGGAGAGGGTGGACAAGTGCACCATAGACCAGGGATGGATTTCACATAGAAAATGTTCCAAATCCCAACAAACGCAACTTCCAGATATATAAATAAACATCCAAAACATGCACTGATACCTTGAAATTAAGAGCGGAAAGAAGATGCAATGAAAATGAGCCAAAGATGAACAAATGCATCACAAAACTAGTTTTATTGCTTCATAATTTTTCACAGAGCATCATATTCGAGCAAGAGGCAAAAAATTCCATTTACAAAGTAGGGGAGGAGGTTCAAACTCCATTTCGATCCTGGGGAAGAAAGAGAGGGGGATGCAGAGAAGAAAAATGAACAACTAATTAATTCCTTTGAAAATGTGCCTTTGTTACAATATATAGCAAAAATGTGAGAAGGAGAGGGAAAAAATGTGGAAAATCAGATCTTTTACTCCAACCACTGACAAAATTCAAAATTTGGTCGAAAAGTCAAGGATCCATCTATAAATTCAATTCCCTAATGCATTTTGTCTACTCGAGGGAGAAAAGACCCAAATTTCATTAAATTTGGTGGTTGAAAATTGGTTCTGCGTTTTTTCCCATGCCAAAACGCATTTTTGAATTTTCTCCCACAAATCTCTACCAAAATCCAAAATTGAAGACTCCATGATGAAAAAATTCTCCAGATCTTTCCATTAGTACCAAGATTGTTCAAAATTGGCTCAGAAAAATTTTGCACATTTCCCCCGCAAATCCACTGATGATGTGGCATCCATTGGGGTCGGTAGAGGCAGGGCTTCGTTTGTGTTTTTTACACTTTTTTGCAAAAGGGAAAATTTTCACATTTGCCTCCTATGGCCCGCTAGCACACTTTGTCTTTTATATGCCACCTCATCACTTAATTTCTCAGGGCCATGGGTCACATTTTGATTTTATGCCTTTTGAAGAAAAAGGCAATTTTTCACTTTTTCCTCTGATGCCCCATTGGTCTGCTTCTAGTTTTGGTTTTCCACATGGCACTTCTGGGTGCCTTCGAAGATGCGTTCAATATTTTGACTTAGAAACTTTTGCAAAGCAAAATTTTAAAGTCTCCAAAATCTTTCGTCGGCCTGCCTTAGTGCCTTTTCATGAAATGCTGCCATGTGTCTCTTTTGGGACTCAGGCATTTTTTAATTTTTTTTTCCTTTTGCGGGTTCGTAGGAGCGTAAATGACTTTTGCACTTTTAACCAAAAGCGCTAAGTTCTCAAATTCTTCCTCTGCTCCACCGACCTGAGTTTCCCTGGAAAAAATCTCTCCCAAGCTCTACAGGTCCACCTTGGTTAAATTTTCATCCATAACTCTGCCGAGCCATAACTCAAAAAATATAAGGAGTTAAGAGGAGTTCTTTACCTTTCTGGAAAGGGGAAGAAATTATCTATCTGATAGATTCATTTCTAGAATTCCTTGAGTTCTTGAAACTTGTAAAATTATAACTGAAGAAAAAAAAGGAGGTAAGTTAACTCAAAATAAGAGGGAGCTTATTTTGGTTAACAGATAGGTACATAAAGATCATGACGGTTCCAAGTTTCTATGAATAGGCATGTTGACTATTACAGTCGTGTGTGTCCTTAAATAAGGTGTTTAAGGAAAAATTCAAAGTCTAAGTGTAAAATTTCTCTAATTTCTACTTTTTGATGAGAAAACGTGTACTGGAGTCTCAAGAGGATTTCTTTAAATGATATCAATGGAGGTTTTCTTGATAAAAGGTAGTATGAGTTAGCCATGGACATAGAATTGTCAGAAGTTGAAGTTGAAGTTGTGAGTAGGAAGAGATCACTTAAAAATTACTTCAGGTCTATGGAATTTTACATGTCCCATCTTTATGGAAATTTCTCAAGGTATGTGATCTTATGTTTCCATTAACAACTAGAGGATGATGGTATGATGTCAAGGGGAACATTTATATGATGTTTCATATCCTTTATATGCTCTTTTTGCAATGAGAAATTTGGCATATTTGGTCTTAAAGAGTGATTTAGGGCTCTTGGTCCTAAATATATTATTAGTCTGTATAAAGAAATATACAAGCTTATTTTTGGTGGTCTTTAGATGATCTAGGTTTTAGGAAGTTACAAGCGTGTATAATGAAGCTTTGTTATTGTCAAGAAGTGCCAAGGTGTCCTAAAATATGTTATACTATGTGCTTATGTTATATATTACTGATAAGGTGTTTTCATGCAAGGACATGAGTTCTACCAAGAAATAATGTGTAAAGTCATGAGTCACAAAGTTTTCAAGGCTATATCATCTTAGGGGGGAGAAAGTTAAGTAAGTTTAAAATCTATTATATAGGTCTAACAACAAGAGATTCAAGTTGGAAGTTACATTATAAGGATCAGGGTCATGGCAGTTGTGTCTCAGTTTTAAGTTCAAGTTGAAGAGGTAATGTCTTATATTTTGGAGTATATCAATGTTAGCATAATCCAAGGGGGATAATATAAATATGTTATCTGTATGAAGAAGGTTTGGTTGTTGCAAGGTATGTGTTTCTCTGTCTTTGATTACATTTGAAGAAGCTAAGAAGGATGAGATTTTGTGTAAATAATTTTTCCATAAGTATAAATCCATTGTGAAAATGAGACAAACATTATTAAAATTTAGAGACATATATTCTAATAAAGCACAAGGATGACAGGTGGAAGGTAAGAGGTCTGAAACAGGGGGAGATGTGTTGGTTCCATTATCTACTGTATGAGTTGAAGAAGAACATAACAGTCCAAGAGTAGCAGTTTTGAAGTCTTAGCAAGACTAATTATGGTTATCTACTCCAAGAGGTTGATGGAAGGAAGGATTTATGCATGATATACTATCAATGGGAGCTATGTAGATGAATTTAATACTATCTCGGAAAGTATTGAAGTCAGAAAGTGAGTGCAAACCAAGAAGTTGAATAAGTAAGTTATTTGTCTTTGCATTATTATAATTTTCTGTTGTCAAAGTTAATTTTCATGTTAAGATGTTAAATAGTTCCTTTTTCATAGATTTAAAAGGGGGATAAGGTGCTCATAAACATGAAAATAAGTCAATATAAAGTGTTGTAGGTGTTTGACATTTGTGGTTGCCATCAATGTTTTTGAAGGTGGTTGTCATTTGTGAAAAAGGGGGGGATTGTTGAGTGTTATGTCTAGTTTTGTTATTAATTTCAAGTGGCACATTGATGTCAAAGGTTTTCATTCATATTCAAATATGAAGGTTTATTGGTAGTGTCCAATCATGTCATCTTGATGCATTTCTATGGTTCTTGAGGCATAGTCAAGCAGCTAGGTGTTGTGAGTTTTCTCTAAAGGTGGTCCAAGGTTGCGATAAGGTCTAACATGGTATGCCATGCTTAGTATGATGTATAAAAGGTTTTAATGAGTATTTAATAGGTCATCATGGTCATTTTATTTGAACTATGTGTTGAATTAGGTCATTCTAGGCCTAGTCATAGACCTAGGACATATAGGATGAGATAGTGGCATGAGATATGGAGCAAGGAAGTCATATTTAATCATGGTGGGTGTGTTTTGAAACTTCATATGAAGTGTTGAAGGCATCTCAAGTATGTATTCAGAGGTATGGTGTTGTTTTAAGGTCCATTAAAGAGGGTTTGTTGAGAAAAAGGCCAATATGCATGGGAATATGAGGTTTCTTGGAGTGTTTCAAATGATTGAAGGATTTTTTGAGCATTTGACATCATGAATAAGGTTTTCCTACTATTGTGGAAAAAATTCCAGGTTGGTATGATGAGTATTTTACATGTTATGATGTTTTTTGCTCTACCGAGTTCTTAGAATTCTCATTTCTAGCTCGATGGTGAAGTTATTTTGGTCACCTGCATGTGTGAGATTTTAATGGGATTCTAATACTTTAAGGGATGTTTTTTCATGGACTCAATAAGATTTTTCAAGAATAAAAAATTCATTTAGAATTCAAATATTTATGAACAATCATTAATAAGTCATATAGGTTAAAACCCTTGTTAAAATCCTAGTTCTAAAGTGATGGAGGAGAAATGAATTTTTTGGGATCAAAATGGCTTGGGAAATATGGTGTATGACTCAAGGTTTTATAATACTCTTCAGGGCTCCTGATGGTGGTGGTTTCATGTTCCACGTGTTTCAGCAAGATGGAGAAAACCCCTTTTTGTGGAGATTTATTGTTTCAGGTTTCTAATGAAAGTTTCATGAAGAAAAGTGAACTATTATAGAAATATTATGAGGTATTATAGATGACCATGAAAATTTTTATGCGGTTTGTGTGAAGAAATTTTGAGTTAACAGGTCTGCAAAGTCACCCTACCATTTTTTTCCTTAAGGGCTAAAACCTAGTCATGGAGGTTTAAGATGAGTTTGATAGTTTTTCTTATTGTAGAAACATTTGATGATAATGAGTAGTTTGTAAAATGATGATATGATGTGTTTGAGCTCTTGTAATGGTCTGATGAGATGTTTTTATGTTGAAGTAATATTGTATCCCTATTTGGTTTCTCAAGAAAGTTAGTTGGAATAAGTATGAAGGCATAAAGTTATCCATGTTATATATGATTGTTAGTGCTTGAGGAAGTGTGTTGTGATTCCCTTGATGTGTTCCATGCATTGGTTGATATTTTAAGTGATGGTTGAAGTGATTAGAGCTTGATTCCTCAAGACTAATTCTTGAGTCTTTGGAGCAGGTTTGAGCAGTTCTGGAAATTGAGTTTTTTAGAGGCCTTGTGTTCAGATTTGGAGGTTGAAGTGAGTTGTTTCAGATAGAAGATATCATGATATTTCCATTTATGTGTGTTTTTTTTGTTGGAAAATTTATTTTATGTGACAAGTTGCACGTTCTTGGTGACCTAATTTTAGGCATGATCAACATATTTAACCGAGGTAGGAGAGATGGATGTCATGGAGTGTTTTGCCTTATTTAGTGGTTTTTCATGGACATATAAAGTGATTTTGATTCATTTTGAATCCATTAATGTGGCCAAGTCATCTTTTTATGTGAATTTTTTCACTGTTGTGGACTAGTTTTAGATGCTTTAAGACCATGAGATAGCTTGCATCTTGGTGTGCTTCATGGTGATGATGGATGTTGCAATGGTTCTTGAGCTTGTTGGTGATGCTAAGAGGATGTAATTGAATTTTTCAGATCTTGTTGGATCATTTACAAATTTGGCATGTGACCTTGGAGGTTCTTGTGTATTTGTCGGATCTAGAATACCTTGTTTTGATCCTATAAGAGAAGTGTGTGTTTGTTCTTGATGTTGTGACATTTTATGACCTACATGGTCCTTCTAAGTGATCTTATATGGTGTTGAGGATGTGTTCTCATGTTGTGAATAATTACCTATATGGTCTTGGATGAACTAATGGCGTTATGAGCTAGTGTCATATATATAAAGGTTATATGCTCTTATTTTGTTGAGTTGATATGGTGGGGATGTGAGCGAGCTAGAGAAGGAAAAATAAGAGTATATAGGGGTTAAGGATAGAGATAAGAAGAGGAATGAAATTATAATAAATATAGAGGAGAAGATGTGCAAGGTCATTAGACCTAATTAGAAAATTAAGGGGAAAATTTGAGCGAGTAAGGAGAGAAAGAAGTTTAAGAGGTTTGATCAGTATGGAGCTGAATTTATGATCATAATATATTGCAGGAGCAACAATACTTAAGTGGTATTCATTATCAGGTAGCTAGGTGGGTTCTTATTCATCTTAGGGGGTGGTATCCTCCTTCTATAGTGGGTGTTATACTAAATATGGGTGGGTGCTCCTTGTGAAGTGGGTACTTCACTAAATAAATCTTGTGTGATGTGTCATATTTGTGTAAGTATTTTGGATTGAGTAATATATTTATAAGGTTAAGTGGGTTTTCTTCCCCTTAAGGTTTTCCCACATATATCTGGTTTTGATGTGCTATCTATTCTCTCTTGCACTTGTAAATGATTGATACACACTTAATAAGCTCACATCATTCTTTTATGTTGAATGGATGGTTTGAAAGATGAATGTAAGTCATGGTAAATGAAAGAAACATTTTTGTGTTACTTATTCACCCTCCCCTCTCAGTCAGTGTGCTTCTAAAAAAAATTCTTTCTTATTGTCACCCCGCATTATCATAAGCCTTAATAGTGATCAAATTAGGCTCTAGCTCATTTTTATATGTCCCAATTGTTTAAAAAGTTCTAGAGTGCATATGTTTAGACTGGATTCAATCTCGACAAGAACCCTTTTGATTTTTTTATGGGTACTAATCAATTCTTTGTATAAGGGTAAAGTATGTGTATAACTATCCATTGGAATCTCATTTTGGCTAATAATAATTTAGTTAAATGGAGTCATATGTACAAATAAATCTTGGAAGCATGAGGCATTAATATATGTGGGAACACTTGACTCATGGAGGGTCTTATAAAGGATTTATTTATGAAAATTATATATATTAAGAAGATAAAAGATAGAAATATTGGAGGTTATCTTCTCAAATTGTTCCAAGCGATCATAATGAATATCTGATGGAATAGATGTAGGGGGTCTTGAGACAATAATACAAGTACATTGCATTCTAATTGTTAGAGCTTAAAATTACACCCATCCCAAATCAGGATGAATTGGAGATTTGAGGAAACATGGGATTGTCTCCAAGTTGTGGGACTTGTGCTTGAGACAGACCTTAGGAGAAGGCTGAATTCATATACCTATTTCTTCAGCTAAAACTACTCCTAGGAAGGAAAATGTGGCCACCTAACACTACTCTATGATTTTAAGGGACCAGGGTGGGAAGGAGATTCTTGAAAGGGAAACCTAGGATAAGGGGAGGTAATAGCACCAGAAAGAGGGAAATTTCATCATGTCTCCTATCTAGTTTTACATGCTAGGATCTTCGTTTAGTTCAAGTATAATGTGTGGGAGCTCCTAATCCAGAAACAAAGAATTTTCTTTTTCATCTTAAGCAAGTTACTTACAGAGAACATTTCCCCAAACAATCTTTTTGGATTTTATATTCATGTCAAACTCCATGATTTTAGTCACCCATCTAGCTCTTTTATCACTAATTTTTGCCCCCATGATGAATTATGTCACACCTCAGTGTGAAAATAACACCTTGACATTATTTTTTGTGAGCATACTCTTAAATTTCTTAAGATTTTGCATGATGGAAAAGACTTATTTCTCTATGTGATTGTATTTTAATTTATAATCTTTCAGTGTTTAACTGAAGAAAGCCACTAGATGTTCCATTCCTTGTTAATTTTTTTATGTCAAGATGGTAGTAACACTAGAAAAAGCTCCATATGCATAGAGGATGAAATCATTGGAGCAATCTGAATTGACGAGTGTTAGGGCATGAGCAATTTATTACTTAATTTTGTTGAATCTTTATTTTCTTTCTACTGTCTAATTAAAGATTGAATCCTTCTTGAGCATGAGTGTGATGGGCATAACCAATCCTAAAAAGTTATGATTGAATCTCCTAATGAAATTTTTTTTCCTAGGAATGATTGCAAGGCCTTCTTGTGGGTCAACAAGGAGAGAATTTCTGAAACTCACTCATGATCAATGGTAATGCCTTCCTTCTAGACTACATGGCCTAAAATATTTCCTTACACAAAAAAAAAGTTACACTTTTTAGGGTATGACCTAAGGCCATGTATGTAGGAGATATATAAAACCCATTATATCAAATTCGAAAAGTTGTGTTTTACCTTGTACTTTTCAAATTCCAAACTACGCCAATATCTTCTTAATCACAAAACTTATGTTGTTACTAGTTTTAATCCCCTCAAAACTAAACACTCCAAACCATATCACAGTGACCACATCACTTAGTGGCTTATGCTAATGATTGATTTTCATCTTGAATTTATCCCATAAAAATCCATTAAGGGGACAGGGCATCACAGATCAGCTATCTGAGTCCCCTCTTCTAGACAATCAACCACCTCACGAACAATTTCCTGATGAATCTATCAATATTAAATTTTCCAAACTTCCGCGACCATGGAAAACTATCATTTATCCACATGGACCAATCATGGCCTTCCTTGATCTCATACCTTTTCATCCTCTAGGGATCATACCTTTTACCTTTTGTAACCAATGATGTTCTTTTTAGTATTCCTTTGGATCTCAAATTCTTGATCCCTTCTTTGTTCCCTCCACACTCAAGATAAAATTGTGAGTTCACATATCAGAAAGATACTTATTCATTTGTAGTCATAAAAATTTCACACTTTCTACTTACATCAGTGCCTCTAGGTTTTCCATTATATGAATGATTCCTAAGAAAGAAGACTAGACATTAACAACACTTATTTTACTGTTTCATGTTGTTTCTATCTTTCTCACACTCTTGTTATTTGCTTTTCTAGAATGACCAATTTACTTCTAGATATTAAATGATATGTGACCATCTCTGTATTTATTGTTACATACTCCCATCATCCCATACACTACTACCCATTAGGAATAGGAGCACCCCATGCACTAGTATCCCCTTTGGGAAATTTGGTACATTTCCCTCCTTTTATTGATTTTAAATTGCCACATAATTTGGTCTCTTTTATAGAGTCTCTTTTATCACTTTGGGTCAGATTTTTTAGTTGTTAATGAAAAAATTGAAACAACGGAATCATATATATACATGACTTACTCACCATTATTGGGGGCATGAAATTTTAGGTTATCACTCTTTATCTACCATCTATAAGAACAACACTCAAGGACTACATTTTGGGCTGCATGATTCACTGCATAGGAGGGATTATTCTAAATTATATTTCACTTATTCATCTTGGAAAAAAAAAATTGTATCCCATTATATTTTTATTACTTTCATAAGGGAAACCTAGCTTCAAGGGACACAATTCAAATCACACACTCATAAGAACTACATAGAGTCTGAAATATAGTGTAGCACTCGGTGACAATCACATTGGGGTGACTACCCAGGATAGTATGACTAATAAATTAACTAAAAGAAGGAACACATTACTAATAAAATACATACAACAATAATTAAAAAGGAACACATAAATAAAACACATATATCCCATGGTCACAATAATGGAAATCCTCCCCATGGGAAATCCTAACATAACACAACACACAAACTCATAACACAGTTGCCATGGTGACCTTGTTGAATTCACTTGGAATTTCAATATGGTTAGTCTCCAGTCCCCCAACATTGTTGTGATTTTGAACTTGCAAAATGTAAATACCTCTTTCAGCCTCGTGGCCGTACCAGAACATCTAAAATGATATAAACAACATTTCAAAATCATCTAATCATATGAATCACGACAATATCAAGAATACAACATTATCATTTTTAATTAATTAAATCAACTATATCATCATCAATGATCTATCATACTAGGTCTACCCAAAATATCCAATGTCATAAGTCCAAATCAACATCCATATTATTTCCATGTCAAACGGTATATCATCAACCTCATATAAAAATGTCTCTAGTAACCATCATGCATAATAACTGAATCCAGATCAATAATAATCCATGATCTAACATCTAACAATCATACCAAAAAAAACATAATAGTGTCCATAATACGATCAATAGTATCAAAATCAGTATCAAAAAGTGTCAAAGGGAAGTGGACACTAAAATCACTTTAATCACATTTCTCATATTTGTAAGCAATATATCAATATGTTTTCTATCTAATCTTCCTTTTTCAAGTTTTTTTCTTTTTAGATGAGTATCTCAGATTACGTACATCTAATCATGAATATACGATCTTCCTATTATTTCACATCCATTAGTATCAGAGTATTCTGACATTACACATGAGTTGTGCCTCTGTGTCATATACTTGTCACCAAACATTGAAGACATCGAAGATAAAATAGAAGTCATATGAGAAGAAGAGTAGGTTGTTGAGAAGAAGTGGTTCGATTATTTCGTGGAATTTGAGCTTATTGTAGACCTTGACTAGGATAATCATCATGTAGAGAAGGATATCTCCATCCCTCTATATTTCTAATCATCCTTCTATTTTCAAATATCTTACTACCATTATCACTTGATTATAAAGTGAATTGACACCCTTCAAGGAATCCCTTTATTTCCTAGGATCAACCTTTGCCAAGCAACTTGTCATATTTTATCTAATATTTATCTTGTTTAACTATCTTTGTGTATAGGTTCCTCTCATCTACTAGAAGTAGGAGTCCCACGCTCATTTTACATTCGAACATCTTGACATTGTATTATCAATGAAGGTATCATTAAACCCTTTTGTCTTCTTATTTTTGGTGTTTTGTTACATAATTAATGAACTAAAATCCACCATAAACATTACGAAATTCCCGTTGGGACCTTTAGTCCCTTTTTTATTAAATCTTGTATCTTATTCTTTCTCCTCTTTTCAAATCATCTAACTTTTCAGCATGGAGTGCTTCTAGATCACTTCTTCAAAAGTGCATAAAATAAAATAAATTAAAAAGGAATAGCGAACACAAATACACTTCTTTCCGTTCATTTTCCTTTTAGTATCTCATTCTTTATCTAATCTATCTTCATCAAAATCATTATTTTGGTTTTAAAATGAACCTTCATTCTTTCTTGCTCATATAGTTTAGTTAGGGGTTAAAGTATTACATTCAAAAAATTCCCCTCACACAACCAAATCACATAGCAATTCAAATTTTCATCTAAAACAATCCCTTCTATGTCTACCTACTTGGATTTGATCACCAATGGGAAAGCCAACTCGGTGTTTTGGTTGAGTATAAATAATTGGTGGGAAGTATATCAGCTAAGCACCTAATACCCTTATTGATGTGGGACTTTGAAGTGAGGAGGTAGGCCCCAATACCATGCCTCGTACTAACACTAACACAAACTTGGGCCTTCCTTACCTTTAGGTATATCAAAAATTCCAACCATAACTCACCTGAAACCAACTTTAGCTAGCCTCTTTCCTAGTTCTCTTTTCACCATTTTTCATTTCACACATTTCTTAAGTTAATCAAGACAATCTAAAATTTCCTTATGTTTGTGTGTTGTTAGGTTCTTTTAAAAATAATTATATTTCTTTTATTTATTTCTTGTTATTTCAGTTCATGGTTCTGACTAGACAATATTCTTGCCTTAAGAACACTGCAAACATGACTAATCCAATCTGGTATTTAAAATTTTTTTAACATGAAAAAATCACTTCACCATTCCTTAGAATTAATCAAGTCTCATATTCAAAGCATCCCAAGCATGATAGATCCATTCCAACCGCCCCTAGAAATAGATTAGGAACATTTATGTTCTCCTAGCACTATATCTACAACATCATATGATATTTATCTCGACCCTCTATAGTTCTTCTTAAGTGGTGATATGGTATTTATAGAACTCTTGGACTCTAATTTGTTTTGCCTAAATAGCTACGTTGTTGCAAAAGGCATCCATCTCTGTCACCCTTATCTAGAATATTATCCTTCTTCTATTGTTGACACTTACAAATATTACCAACTTTATGACCTTGATTATCAACTTGTTATTGAGAAAATATCTCCTTACCCCTCTATTAGTGATAATTATATGTCATCGCTTACTTCATCCACTCTTATCACTATCATTGACATTAACAACATGTCATCATAAGACACGTCCAACTACCACCTGCACCATCACCTTCATAATCTGGCCCGTAGGATACACAAACTTATACATCTACTTTTTCATCTACATATAGCCACGTAGTCTCTACTAATCCTCTTCCTCCAAGATCATTTGGTGCCCCTCTCTTTACAAATCCTTTGATAATTTCTCAGCCTATTTCATGACAAAAATCTACATCTTCAATTCAAAATCTAGTCATATTTATTCCTTTGTCTATACCACCCATCAACACAAGTTCCATTGATAGAAATTTTCACTTTTAATAACATGCATCCACTACCACTATCTCACAATATAGTTACATATTTTCTCAATATATCCCACAACCATCAAAACCTCATATCAACACCTTTATTCATTATCCCTACTAGTATGTTCAATCCTCTTCACAACCATTAGTCTCTTAGTATACTTATAATATCCTAGCAAGTATTCTTCCCTCTCAAAATATGCCATTTGCATATCACATATATCAATAATCAAACTCTAACACTTATAATCAAGCCACTCCTTCAAATGTCCAACCACCCCAAAATGGTCACATGCAAACATTACTAATCAAAATTTATAACCTTGAAGATGCCACTATGGGACCTAAAAAAATATCACTTATGAATAGATATGGAAGGAACCTATCAACCCATCCATACCTTTCAAATCATATCATCCTCACTAATAAATCCCAAATTTCATAAATTTCTACAGAAAAGAGGACCCTCAACAACATATCCACACCCTTTTGTCATGTGTATCATTTTATCGCTCATGACTAGGATCTCGTGTTGAGGATATTCCCTATGTCCTTAGCTAGCCATGCCCTTGATTGGTATAAAATTATCCCACAACACTCTCTTTTCTCATTAATATGATTGGCATAGTTATCATTAGAATAATTTTCCATAAATATTGCCCATAAAATATCCATCACCGACATGTATGTAATCAAAAAATTAGAAGATGAGTTTATTGTTGATTTCATTGTCAGATGGCGAGTAATTATCAATCAAATGTCCTTCTCCCTTCCAAAAATTAAGTTGATTGAGTTATTTTCTTGATCCTGTGCCAAATATATATCATCGACTCTTTAAATTAATTTCTTCCAAACATTTGATGAGGCCTTTACTATGGCCCGAAAGATATAACTCCACACCCTCGAGGATGGTAGAGTTAAATTGAAATCTAAGAAACTAAAACTTGAGTCCTCTTTTAAAACTTATTCCAACAACAAATCTAAAGAATTGAAAAATGTAGTTATTTTGAAAAATGTATCCAAAGTCGTACGGATTCATAATGATCCAAGCCTCAAAATAAATACACACCTTTATAGGAGTCATGTAGCATTATCTTTGATAAGCTTCTTTCCAATTGTATGATTAAGCTTCCCCCCATCTAACCTATTAACATTTCCACATCCAAACCATCATGGTATAAAAAAAAATATTATTGTAAATAACATAAAGTCTAAGGACACAACAATGAGAAATTTTGATCATTCATAAATGTCCTCCAAGACCTTATCGATCAGGTTGATTTACAACTTGATAACCTGAATACACCTCTGAATCAAATTTTGGATGTGTTTAAATAACCCTTCCTGAATCATCCCCCATCTAGTAGTCAACCTCATTCCAACATCGTAGGGTCTCATTATATTATAAACACTATCAGCAAACTCTTATCTATTTTTGCAGTACCCAATGTTTCCACAAACAAAACCCCAATCAAACAACATGACTCTTCAAATCTCCTTGCTTCCAATATTTCGATCCCATCCACATAACAACATTTGAAATCTTCTACATATACTCCCTAAGAAACTTATCCTATCATCCCTTTATAATCTCAAGAAAAGAAATATTTCATTGAGATTTTAAATATTGCTTTCTAGACCAATTCATCCATCATCAAATAAAAAATATTAATGATTCAAATAAAAAACCCAAAAATCACCAACTAAGGAAGAAAAAATCCTACCAAACCCTCATACAACACTCATACCACAAAACACAATACTCATTCCCTCCATTCTATGGCCGTATCCCTCATCTAAATTTTTAATGACTGTCATAAATTCTAAATTTTTCCCTCAATCAAAACATAAACATGGCCCATAAAACACAAATTTAGTCTCTCAAACCTTTAAATCATCAAGTGGTATTCGAGACCCTTCATCACCATTAATGTCTCAACCAACCACATCACATTACAACTTGTTAATACCTCTAATCCTTGAGGGTGAAAACATTCATGGTATAAATATGATGTGTTCTACACTTATCATTGAATATTTAGACACTTTGTTAAGGACTTCAAATCCCTCTATACCATAATTATAATTATTACCAAAAAATGACTTATCCCCATAGATAAAAAGCATTTATCCTCCAATCTTGACATGATCAAATCCAAACATAAAATTAAACCCACCTCTCAAACCCCCAAACATAACAATTCAAAACCATCACTTAACATCATATCCAATAATAACAAGGCTTCCTCTATTAAATCCCCTCTTCATCATATAAATGATGTCTATATAACCATAATAGAATATTCACAAGACTCAAAATCACCGAATATAAATGGGCCCAAGGTCTCCATATTCGCCTCTCCCTCTAAGTCACCAAGTCCATGACCCTCTAATGCCAAATTTTACATATTTTCCAAACCTCACACTCAATCTACCACATCCATATAGAACATTATCCTTAAATAATTACACCAAACCCCTGTTAAGATTTCATTTTATGATCTTGTTCATAACTCTCCACAACATCAAAAAGTAATGATTGAAACTCTTTAATCCATTTCAGTACCATCAGACGACCCCCAACTATTTTATAACCTTGTTGGCACACTTAAAATTTATGCAACTATCACATTTGATGATTCTAAAATTCCCTCATTACAACCTAAATACCTTGATATTCCTCATTTTTTCACCTCCTAGATCAATGTCACTCTTGTTAAAAGATTATGATCGACAATGGCTCCAACATTAACATTATATCATCACACACCTTTATACAACTTTAGTTACCTGACACCATAATCACCCAATCACTTATCATGTTATGTGCCTTCAATGATACCATCACCCCCACATTAGGCACAATGATTTTACCCATCAAGATAGGCATTAATAGCCTTCATGAGTTATTATATTTTGTAGAATGAGATTTCTAATATAGCATACTACTAGGTCATCCTTGGATACATGTTATGTGTTATATCCCATCCACATTGTGTCATTGTCTAAAATATGAACATGAGGGTAAAAAATTTATAGCCCCTACCAATGCAAATTCATTCAAAGCCTGTCACATGACCTATAAAACCAATGATGTGATACTTCCATTACAAAAATTTGTGTCCTCGCATCAAGCTTCTACAAGCTCGTCCATCCACACATCTAAACTACTAAATGACTGCTCTTTAAAAGATCTCATGCAACATTTCTTGATGGGGATTACTTCCTTTTAACCATTAATACACTCCCTAAACCCAAAACATATGGAAAATCTAAAAAAACAAATTGTCTTCAATCCTAACTTGGGAAGTATCATCTCCTTCGGCCCTCCTTTCCTTCAAACATAGTTAGTGTAAGGAGGTATCAACCGCCCTTCATCTCATATCAATTATCAACCATAAACAAAACCATTATCCTCATTCTTTTCATTATTTTATAAACCATGGTTTTTCCAAACCTACCTCCATCGGTGTGCATGAAAGGGATTCGGTATGGATCAATATGAACAAGGTCCCCATGACTTACCCTTTGAATACCTGAGAAAACCCCATGAGAAATATGGACTTGGATTCAAATTTTATTCTTTAGATCCATCACTATAAACATCAAAACCTTCAACACCATTATCATTATTATAAAATCCACCCTTTGATAATGATGACACCATATCTATCCCTCCTAACTATTTTATTCAATATTATCACACTTGGACCTTTGACTTATCAAGCTTACTGTAAAACTAAAACCCTTCCCCTAATGTTGCCACATATGGTAGAGGAAGATTTGCCTACTATCATCATCCTTCACTTCTATTATGAAAACTCTATCTTGACCTATCTATGGTCTAAGGATAGCTATATTTATAAATCACTGCCTTCTGACACATTTACACTTCTAAATATATCAACCACCGATGTTACTATAGACACCTTACAAGAGCTGCATATTGTCAAGATCTGTCAAGCCTTAGACTCGCATGAACTCCAATAGTTCACCGCTTTCCTATATAAACATATTAAATACTTTGCAAGGTTAAATAGTGACATTCCTAGTATAGACCCTAAAATCATCATCCATAATATCGTTAATATCCTGTAATTCAATCCTGTGAAGCAAAAAATTCATAGGATGCATCCTCATGTCACATTATTAGTCAACGAAGAACTTCAACATGTTTTTTCAGCCAACTTCATACTTCCCATTAATTATCCACAATGGGTTTCTAACATCGTGCCCATCACTAAAGCTACTGGAAAATTTTGCATCTTTATGGACTTATAAGACCTTAACCTCACTTTTCCAAAAGATGAATTTCCCTTACCAAACATTGATCAACTCATTGATCTGATAGCATGTCATGAGATGTTATCTCTTATGGATGGTTTATCTCATTATAATCAAATCTTAATCACACCAGAAGGTCAACATAAGACATCCTTTATCACCCCGTGGGGAACCTTCTGCTATAGATTAATTCACTTTTCCCTAAAAAATGTAGGAAATACTTATCAACGCACCATGACATACATCTTTAAAAACCTCATCCACAAAACCATATAAGACCATGTCAAAAATCCAAACACCAAAGAGACCACCTAGCTATTCTTGACGTGATCTTTACATGTCTATTAGAGCTATTTCTATTTCTTAATCTTGTTAAATACATATTCAGAGTCCTCACAAGAAAAATATTAAGATTCATAGTATCTATTGGGGAAATTGAAGATGACCCCATCAAATTCAAAACCATCATTGAAATGCCTCAACCATCTAATCTCAAATAGATTTGTAGCCTTTAAGTAAATATTCAATCAATCTATCATTCCATTTCTCAACTATCAAACTATTGTCAAACTTTACATCATCTTCTATGAAATTACATCCACTTTAAATGGGATGAAAATTTTCAATAGTCCATCGACAACCTCAAATAATATATTTTATCTCCAACATGTCTTACACCTCCACGTAAGGGGGATCCCTTCTATATTTATATCTCTGCAACTAACCATGCCTTGGGATCCATGTTGGCACATCGAGATGAATAGGATAAGGAGAAATCAATCTATTACATCAGCTGCACACTTCAGAATTACAAAAATCACTATTAATAAGTCAAAAAAAATTGTTGTGCCTTGTACTTCGCAACTTCCAAACTCTACCATAACCTCCTCAATCACAAAATCTACATTATCACTAACTTTAATCCAATCAAATCCATGCATTCTAAGTCATATCAAAATGACCATATTACTAGATGACTCATGCTCATGATTGAACTTGACCTTGAATTTATCTCTCAAAATTCCATTAAGGGGAAGGACATCACCAATAAACACGCAGAAGCTCCCCTCCCTTCCAATAAATTACCTTACAAACACTTTCACAAAAAATATATCAACACTCTTGACCATGACAATACCCCTCTTAAAATGACCTTGTTCTTTTATGGGTCCAAATGTAGACAGAGGGATGCATCAGAATATTCATAATTCCCCCTTAGGACACTCCTATCCTATTATCCTTAAAACTTAATTTTGAATTAACTAATAACATGGTAGAATACAAGGCTCTCATCATGGGACTTCAAACTACCAGATTTCTTGGTGTACAATTCCTTGACATCTATGCAGATTCAAAACTTGTCATCAATCAAATAAAATAGACTTATCAACGTAAAAATGAGGTCCTACAAAAATAAAAAACCCTTATCAAAGACTTACCTATAACTCTTTAACCACTACGAAATCCAAACTATCCCTTGATAATCTAACAATTTTTTGTACATTATGTCTTCGCTTGCCTTTCTCATCCCTTTTTCAACATACAATTCCAAACTCTTCATCATCTTACACAAACTCAACCAACCCTCCTATACCAGCATTGAACTTCCCACTACAAATTACATAAAATATAGCCCATTTGACACTTGGTATACCTAAACATATGACTATATTTCCACTAGAAAAATACCTTCAAATATATGTAAAAATGGAAAAATATATTTTCAAAAATGTGCATCTCATTATGTCATACTAAGGGGTATCCTTTAAAAAAGAGGATTTGACAGCCTCCTCCTTTAGCGTCTTAAAACTCCAGAGGATTGTTGTTGTCACTTACCCAAAACAATGTGCAATTTTTGAATTTTTTTTGAATTTTTTTTTTAAGTAACCTCTTTCCCTAAGTTTTTTTTCCTTTGTGAAGTCTTGAATATTAGAAAAAATCAAAACAATTATTTTTTTCAAGTGTCTTGGAGAAAATTGAGAGTATTGCGGTGATTTTGGGTTCTGGATGAATGGGAGGAACAAGTTACTTTGGGCCTCTTGTTTATTGCAAGCCTACTTTTCCCACATTACTCTTGTTTCACTTTGTGCAGATATTTCTATGTTACAAGGAAATGTTCCCTGCAATCGTTTGTTTCCCACAACTCATTTCTTTTGAAAATTGTTTGTATTGTAGGATATTTGGGAGTTTTGGGAATAAGTGGAAGTTATGTTTTTTGGCCATTATTCCCCACATATCTACTATCCCCGCATCTTTCTAATTCATGCGTATTACAAATACTTCAGGCATTTTAAGAACTCCTGGCCTTTGTTCCTCATAGGCCTCCATTCCCTAAACTCCTTTTTCTATATATTTTCCTTCCTTTCGTAAACCTTTGCTTTCTTTTTACATTGTGTTTCCTTGTGTTATAGAAAGTGCAAATGTTTCAATATCCCATTACCCTTGTTCTCTTAGACTATGTGTTTCCCGCAAACTTGATTTGTCTACACTAACCTTGGTTAGTTTTGTGTTGTGGACATTTTGGATAGTTTTGTTCCTCCTGACCCTTGTTCCTCCTAACCTCTTGTTCCCCGCAAACCTGCATCTGCCACATGTAGTAACCTTTGTTTTCATTGTGGGTGTTTTGGATATTTTTGTCATACAAGCCCCCTTGTTCCCTCAGGCCTTCATTTCTCTAAAAACCTGTCATGTCTAAAGTAAATGGGGAAAATTATTAAAAATGTTCCATTAGCTTCTATGCTCCCTGCATTCCACTGTAACCCTCAAATTGTTCATTTTATCAAGTTATTGTCAAATGGTAAGCTATAAAAGGGCTGAGAGTGATTCATTTTCATTGTTCTAAGTCATGAAATATGTTGTGTACTATCATTTTCTTGCTCACATGCCCTGAGGATTTTTTTGACTGTATCTTGCTCATCTCCCAATCATTTTCAAAAATTAAAATTACAGTGGATTCATTATCAAAGTTACATTCTTCATGTTGCTAAGGTGAGTCATTTCATAGCTTGTTGTTTTTATTTGATGTCAAATTTAATTTTGTGCCCTCCTTTGTAGTCTTTCCTAGAATCCATTGTTAAAGCCCTAATTTTATAATTCTCTTCTCATCACACCACCATGAAGTTCCAATATGGGGGGTACAAACACATCTCTTCCTTAGATACTCCCACTTCCATAGCCCAATGTATCAAGAATAGTGGAATCACTAATGCTTCCAGATTTCCTCTCTCAATCCAGCATGTTGATATTGTCTTAGTCTATGCTTCTTAATTTGACCCTCAAAATGAGGAAATCAAATATCCTCAAAGGCATGTTATTACAAAACTTGACATTTGTTGTATAAATGCAGCCCTAAGGATCCTTGTCTTTGAATAGTCAAACACCCTAACCTTGGTACAAGCACAACATATGTTTGAACTAGATAAGGAAGAATACAAGGAAATGTGATCCGAAAATGGGTGAGGTAGATTTTCACATATAAAAATTTCTAAGGATCTAAGGAATTCAAAATACATTTTATGGCTCTATAACTCCAAAATTGATTAATTCCATTAAAATGATGCACCTTAGTCTGAATTTCATTCACAACACTAAAATGTGCATTTGTGGATTGTGGATACCGAATTGAAATCTTAAGTTCATTTTCCCATTAGTAATGAATAGTTGCCTAATAAAAATAATTAAAACCTATTACTGATTTTATTTGATCAAAATCTTCATCTAAAAACTGAAACAAACATCCACAACACAAGATTGATAACAGAGTTCACCCGAAGGCTACGTCTCCAGATTCTTGAAAAGAGAATCAATTTATTATTTCTAAAATAAGTACAGTTAACCCTTCCATAATGAAAAATAGACCATTATACCTGAAAATGAGTTGATCAATGACTCAAGGAACTCTGAACAATACCAGAAGCTCCTCTAAAGTTGATTTGTGGCTCCTACAATGCTTCCACTATGTGATCCCCTTGCAAATGCGACCAAAAAATGACAACAACTAGATATCTATAAACACTACAGGGGAAAAAATTACATGTCTGAGATCCTCTCAGAATTTTGAACAATTTTTAGTTTTACACTATGATGAAATTCGGCCTCTAAGGGCCTCAAATCTAAGGTTAAATGCATGTTGCTCCTTCTAATTTTCCACACAGACCTGCAACTTTCTTTATAAAATCCACCGAGCTCATTGTTTAACCCATTGATCCATCTAGGTGATTTAGTTGGATAGATAGGCCTTTGAATAGTTAGTTCATTGTTTTGAACCTCCCAGCCTCCTTTTTAGCTGTCGACAGATTAGACTGTGGGGATCAATATCCCACATTTTATGTGTGGGAGGAGGGATTGTTATTTAAAATGGGCTCAGCTTCCCTATTTCCACTTATCTTTAGCCATAATGGGAATTTTTCCCTCCATTTAAATGTTGGTCATGCGTTAGATGGTTGGCTAAGTCGTTGAAATCCACTACATGATGAGTTGTGCATTGTTTGAATGTTGAACCGTCATGGATGTTGGTACCTTGGTTATATTGGGCTAAATGGTTAAGTTGGAACCACCAAGTCATATGGTTGTTGCGATAAAATGGTGTTGAGATAATTGATGTGCCGACCGATTTGTATGGTTGTTGTGCCTTATAAGGTGCCCAACTATGTTTGATTTACCAGTCCAAGTTGTATGTCTAATTGGCCGAGCTATATGTTGTGCATGGATAATCATTTATCCTAACCAATGTGTAATTTGAGATAATAGTGGATAATCCACCCCAATCCATATGCAAATAAACATGAACAATTGTGGATTAAACATGATCAACTCGGTGGGGAGTTGATCACCCCACTGCGCTATTAATAGCTAGCCCAAGCTCTGTAATGTACCATATAGTCTTGCAAGGTAAAATATGAACTCTCCAAACAATAATCCCACATGGGAATTGTTAGAGAATATATGGCATATAAAATTGTAAATACAATAATAATAATGTGAATAAAAAGGCAGCAAAGGCACCCCTCCTATAAAAGAGTGTGTCAAACCTGACTGAGGGTCCCCGACTAGCAAATAGCAGGGCCCGGTCAAAACAATAAAACTTAATCTTTTTCACCTTTTTCCAAAACTACCACATTTCAACACATGATTCGTTAGTTGACTAAATTGGACTATTTTCAAAACCAATATTTGACATGCAATAACTTCTACACCCTAACTTCGTTTCTGGAGTTCTGTATACCATTATAAAGGTCTCAAAACACTCTATAATGTGGTAATTGTTTAGGGAGGTTTAGGAAAATTCCATCACCCGAAAAATTCTCTAGATCACTCCTCCCAACTAGGAATGCTTTTTGTCCACAAAAAGTTGTGTATCAACCCTTGAAATATGTTATCTCTTCCTACAACTGCAAAAACACATACATGAACCTGAAATAACATCATAGGCTAATCAAATGAATAAATTTAATTAGCTATTCACATAAAATTGATCACATAATAACACTCAATTAAGTTAGTGTTCAAATAAAATGTTGTAACCTTGTCAACTCTGCACACAACTGTGAACTATCAAATCCCCTATAATGCCATCAAAAATAATTGACCAGATAATAACACCCAATTAAGCTAGTGTTCAACTATCACTATGTGATACAACCAATTACTTAAGTTACAATTCAATAAAAATAGCTCAGTATAATAATCATCTAAACTACCCCTAATTAGGCTAGTGTCTGATGTCTATCTGAAACTGTAAAAATGCAAATATTCACTATCTAGCATAGTTAGACCATGAACACCAACATAACTATATTCACAAAATTGAATCCACGTGAATCTTCCCAAAAACCACTGTAATTTCATCACAAATAACAAGTCAGAAAATAATACCCATCTATAATGGAAGCTAGTGTTCAACTGACATATTGTGATACTGAAAATATTCACTATCCACAATAATTAAACCATCAACACCAAAAATAGCTATAGTCAAAATTTGAATCAACGTGAATCTACAAATTCTATCTATACACACTAAACGGTAAAAGGATAGATCAAACTGTAATTGTGTTTGTGCTTACCCAAAATTGTGAACTACTAAATGGTGCAAATTATCACCAAGCATACCTACACACCAATTTTTTAGTGCAAATGATGTACGCCTCAATTGTAACTACACAAAGTAATCACAAATAAACACCCTAAAAACCACTGTAACGCCATAAAAAACAAGTCAGATAATAATGCCCATCTATAACGGAAGCTATTATTTAACTGACATTTTGTGATACTAAAAATATTCACTATCCAGAATAATTAAAGCATCAATGCCAAAAATAGCTATAGTCAAAAGCTAAATCAACATGAATCTATAAATTCTATCCATACACACTAAACGGTAAACAGATAGATCAAACTGTAAATGTGCTTACCCTAAACGGTGAACTACTAAATGATGCAAATGATCACCATGCATACCTGCACACCATTTTATTAGTGAAAATAATGTATACTTCAATTTTAACTACACAGAGTAGTCACAAATAAACACCCTAAAAATAAGGGTTTTTATGAATGTGCAAGTACCCTATGAGGACATAACAGATTTGTACATTATCTATAAAATAAAAAAGGTGTCAACAAACTTGCACAATGACATTTAACAATAGTACTCAAAAATTCATTCCAAAAATACACATCATTCACCACATGCCCACTGAAACTACATAAATTGTTGCTCAAACAATAAAAAGTGGTATATTGCCATCCCTTAAAAAGTAAGAAGTTAAATATGAACATTTTAAACCTGTCTCCCAGATCCTCTTACAAGTGACCCCAATTTCCAATTCCAAGGTAGTTAAAAAAACATGTGAATTATTCCTTCATCAAACATTGGAAATACACAAAATTACACTGAGAAGTTTACATTGTTGAAATCATGCAAAACAAAACTATCCAACTCACATGAGCCTACATTCTCCATATTAAAACTAGATGGACTCATAAGTGATTCAATAATGGATAGAGGTTGATTTTAAAAATCATGGTTTAAAAGTTCCTTTACCTTGACTCTAATTTGTCTAACCATACACTGGATGGTTTGTTGGGTGAAGTTTCCATCATTTATCAACCTAATGCCTCATCTGACAAAATTTGCAACTTCCCATAGTGCACATGTACATGTTCAATCACTAAACTCGAATGCACCAACTCAAGTAATAATTTTTAAATCATATTAAACTGGAAGAAAATAGAGCTAAAACCAAATCTGATGCCAAACTTGCTCGTAGATTACCAAGTTTGCAAGTACGATCACCTGCTCTGATACTAAACTTGATCCAAAAATGGGTTGGGTAAATTTTCACTTACCAAGGATATGAGGAACTCAACATCAATTTTATGGCTATATAACTCCAAAATTGATTAATTCCATTAAAATGATGGACCTCAATCTAAATTTCATTCATAACACCAAAATGTGCATTTGTGGATTATGGATACTGAATTGAATTCTTAAGTCCATTTTCCCATTTTCAATGTATGATTTCTTAATCAAAATAATTAAAACCTATTACTAATTTTATCTAATCAAAATATTCATCCAAAAACTGAAACAAACATCCACAACACAAGATTGATAATGGAGTTCACCCGAAGGCTACGTCTCCAGATTTTTGAAAAGAGAATTGATCTATTATTGCCCAAAGAAGTACAGTTAACCATTCCATAATGAAAAATAAACCATTATACCTATAAATGAGTTAATCAATGACTCAAAGAACTTTGAACAATACCAGAAAATCCTCTGAAGTCAATCTGTGGCTCCTACAGTGCTTCCACAATGTGATCCCCTATAAAATGAGACCAAAAAATGCCTACAACTGGATATGTATAAATACTACATGAAAACAAATTACAATTCTGATATCCTCTCATAATTTTGAACAATTTTCATTTTTACACTATGATGAAATTCGGCCTCTAAGGACCTCAAATCTAAGGTTGAATGTTTGTTGCTCCTTTTAGTTTTCCACATAGACCTACAACTGTCTTTATAAAATCCACTGAGCTCATTGTTTAACCCATCAATCCATCCAGGTGAGTCAGTTGGGTGGATAGGCCTTTGAATGGCGAGGTCACTGTTGTGGCATCCTTTTTAGCCATTCACGGTTTAGACTGTGGGGATTAATATCCCACATTTTATGCATGGGAGGAGGGATTACTATTTAAAATGGGCTCAGCTGCTTGATTTCCATGTGGCTTTGGCCACAATTGGCATTTTCCCCTCCATTTAAATGTTGGTTGTGTGTTGGGTGTTTGGCGAGTTGTTGAAAGCTAGTACGTGGCAAGTTGTGCATTGTTTGAATTTTGCACCAGCATGGATGTCAGTGCCTATATTATTTTGGGTTGAACGGTTAAGTTGGAATCACCGAGTCATATGGTTGTTGTGCCAAAATGGTGTTGATCTGACTGATGTGCCCATCAAGTTGTATGATTGATGTGCCTTATAAGGTGTAGAGCTATGTTTGGTTTACCAGTGCAAGTTATATGTCCAATTGGCTGAGCTATATGTTTTACATGGTTAATCATTTATCTCAACCAATGTGTACGCTAATATAATATGGGATAAGCCACCCCGATCCATATGTAAATAAACCTGAACAATTTTGGATTAAATGTGATCAACTCAGTGGGGAGTTGATCACCCCACTGAACTAGTAATAGCTCGCCAGAGCTCTAAAATGCAGAATATAGTCCTGTAAGGAAAAATATGAACTCTCAAAATAATAATCCCATATGGGCAATGTTATATAATATATGGCATATAAAATCATAAATACGATAATAGCAATGTGAATAAAAAGCCAGAAAAGGCACCCCTCCTACATAAGAGTGTGTCGAACCTGGCTGAGGGTCCCCGACCAACAAATAGTGGGGCCCACCAAATTTTTAACCTTTTATAGAAGACCAAAGGTCAAAACAACAAAACTTAACCTTTTTCAGCTTTTTCTAAATCTTCCATGTGTCAATGCATGATTCGCCAGTTGACTAAATTGGATCATTTTCAAAACCAATCTTTGACATGCGATAACTTCTGCACCTCGACTTTGTTTTTGAAGTTCTACATACCGTTAGAAAGGTCTCAGAACAATCTACAGTTTGGTAATGGTTTAGCAAGGTTTAGGAAAATTATAACCCATGAAAAATCATCTGGATCACAATGATAGCAAAATCATAGCTCAAGGCCCAAAAGAGAGGAGCTTTAAAATTACCTAAGGTCTTATATAGGTCATATTTCAAGGAGGAATTATCAAACATGATCACTCTTCTTACAAGAATAATGGGTCTTCCTTCAACCAATGAGTTCCATCTTTATATGTGTGTGTACATTAACATCATTTGTGAAGGCACAAAAAATGTGAATTGGGGAGAGTTTATCTGTGAAAATCTTAGTGAGAAATTGGTCAATGTATAAAAAAATAAAACCTTTTATATGACTTCCTACCTCATGTACATAATTATAACCTATACGATGTGAGTAGGGTTGTCTCCTCAAAATGATAAGAAAAATGAACCATTTTATGAGTTTTAACTTCAATTCACTTTTGAGAATAGTGAATTCCATTTAAAAAGGGTAAATGATGTGTTCACAATCTTCATAGTCAAACTCTTTGAAGGGAACATAGCTAAAAGAGTGTCTGTAAATGCCAAATAGTTGATTTCAACATATGGAAGCCTCTTCATCTGATTCAAGAGGTTTTCCTACATCATATTGGTTTGTTTTGAAGGTACATCAAAAAAGTTACTAATGTATTGCGATGATAAATTGGTCCTAGTGGAAGTTTACAGACAACTAGACATCATAAAAATAACATGTAGAGATAATAAATTCACTGGCATTCAATTCCTTATTTCCTTAAGAAATTATACATGTAATTCTACCTTGGATTCCTAGAATGTGGAAAGAACCATTGTTTATTTCAAATTTCATTCATAACAAAAAATATCCTCCTTTGACATTAAGGTCTTCATTTCAAATCACTTGATAATGTCCTATTATCACCTTCCCACCATTGAAGACTATTGGGTAAATTGTATTGATGAATATAAAGTCAGAAATAAGTATTTTGGAAGACTTTCTCTTTAAACAATCGGGGAATTCAATGTGTATCAGGTTCAAATACCTAAAGATGTAGAGGATAATAATGAAGATTTATACTTTTTAGAGTATCTCATGACCATTCTACACATGCCTCTCCCAAATATTAATTGGTCCCAAAAGGAAAGAGATGATCCTTCTGACATGAATAATCTAGTTATTGTGAGAACAAGAAAATTGTTCAACAAGAGAATGAAGGAGTATATCAAGTAATGAAATAGTCCTCTTCTCAGGAAGCCTTCACTTCACATAAAGAATTCTCTACTCCTTAGGAGGTTAAAGCCCAATCAACTCTTTCCTCCTCACCTTTGGACTCAGTAACCAAGGTGTATACAAAGAAGGACAAAATCAAGGAGATAAAGAGAAATGAAGAAACTCCTGAAAAATAAGTTGAGAAGGAACAAGTTCAAGAAATAGTTGAGGAAGTTTTCCTTACTCCTAAACAAGTGTCTCATTCACTGGGAGAAGAAAATAGTTGAGGAGGGAAAAGATGATATAGAAAATGCTAATGCAGAGCAGTAAATGAATGAATTAGGAGAAGGACCTGAGGAATATAAAAATAATAAAGAGAAAAGTGGTAATGAGGATGAGAAATTGAAGAAGAGGAAGAGGATGAAAATGATGTGAAGATCATAGAGCCAGACACTGGGAAAGTAAGTGTCTCAAGACCTGAATTACTAGTCAAAAAATCATATTCCTCCACTGCTACAATACCTACTTTGAAAGTTCTTATTACTCAGCCTCTTGGTCCTCCTATTGTTCTGGCATTAGCACAACCTCCTGCATCTTCAAGTGATTATTTTACATGGGTTCAACCCATTATTGATAATAAGAAAAGGAAGTCTTCTTCCAAGATAGTTGCTCCTGGTTTTGATGATGTGGTTTCCTTTCTTGGCATAACCCAAACTCTTCCAACGAAAAAGGCCAAGACAACCCCTCAATTGGTTTTTGATTCAAAGGGACATTTTTTTTTTAAATTGAAAATCCAAGGGGAGAGAAAGATGAAAAGGATATCACTTTTACATACCTATAGCTAACCAAAATTCCACTTGGTGAATCTACTTCTGAAAGGGAGGTTCAAAATTTGAAAGAGATTGTTTCCAAGGTATTTAAAATAATTAAGAAAGACAAACAAACACAAGAGCAACTAGAATAACAAGTTCAATTTATTTCCAACTTTATTAAGTCTTTTCTTTCAAGTGATAAATTTCTCGATCTAATTCCCCTCTCCTCAATTCCTCCTCCAACCATACTTATTGATGAATATGTTAAGGACATCAAATAAATTCACTAGCATGAAGCATTAGGTAAGGCAACTGAAACTTAGTTAGAAGGAATGTTGGTCTCAGGGATAAACTTCATTTATAAAGCATGTAAAATGTATGAGAGTATGTTAGCATCTCAAGATCAGTTCAATACAATAATTGTTGGTGTTGATAAGGAGCTCAAAATCTAGATGGATAGTATTTAAGACCTTAGAATTATCATCACCATCGATGAATAGATTATGCCATCTCAAAATATCTTTGATGATTAAAAAAGAAACATGTCCAAGAAACAGGTTTGTGGTGTTGAATGGAGAATCATAGTTCTTGAGGAAGCTATAGGAGAATCGAAGAATTTAGTGCAAAAGTCTAAGTCTCTGAAATAAAAACTTTGTGCTGATCTTCAAACCCTTCATTGTCAAATTTTAAAAGACAATTATTCAGAGAAAAACTCAGTAGATTAAATCCAAACAAAATTAAATGCATTGATCAAAGAATATTTAGGCAAATCTGACTCAATTATCAAGGACAAGATGGACAAACTTTCTAAATTGAACAATGTAATTGTCGAAGCAACAAAGAGCCTACTATAAATTGGTGGGGTTACAAAAGAAATGGATTTATCTCTTTGTATCTAGTTAGATGTCATGTATAACACCATCATCCCTAAGATTGTGGATATTTATAATTTTGTGGCCAATTTTAGAATTCATGTTCTCAAAATAAAGATTCCAATTTTTCCACTCCAAAATGTTCCTTCCTCTAGCTCTTAGTCTCTTCTATCTAATTGTTATATTTTAAAGTTATCTTTATCATTTTGAAAATTAGAAATTTGTAAATAAAGATAACTCGTGTAATCAATTAATTAAGTTTTTAGCACTTAATTAGATAGAAATTATTTAAAAATTTAGTTACAACCACCCCTCAGCCTATATAAGGCTTCTTTCTCATTGTAAAGGGTTTGAATGTAATGATACAAAGATTTTAAGATCAATACCGAATAATATTTCACCCTCTCTTATTTGTGTTCTTTCTATTTATTTCCTAAAATTTTGAATGTTAACTCTAGTATATTTGAATATGGAAATGGTGTGTTCAATCCATTGATTAGAATGTGAGGAAATTTGTGTCTGTTGCTTTTATATTTCATGGATTTTTAGATATATTAATTTATATGTTCTTGAATTCTCATATATGTAGCAATAGGATATAACTCTGCAGTCTCTATATCTGATGTGTTGTCTTCTTCACTTCTTTTCATTACAATAGTGAGTAATCTTGCACAACCAAGGAGAATACTTTTATTCTTGACTAGTAGATTAGATTGAACTTTATGTCCCTATTTCACCCATCTTACTCATATAAGCTATTATTTCCTCTACTGAAACTCATTCCCCTTCTCATCTTTTGTATTGATAATATCATAATATGAAGGCATTCTTTACAAAAAAATCCTCATTCAGAAAGTCTGTATATTTGTAAATAATTAGATCTCTAAGTTTTGGTGAATAAGGGAAACTCCCTAGAAGAGGAAGGACTGTTGTCCCCTAAATTGTTGATTGTTTCTAAAGATAAAATTTCCAGCCAACACTCATCTAGCTTTCTGAGAATACCATGAAAGCATATGCGATGGAAACTTTAACAACTTAGTTTTCACTAAACGCATCTTACGCATGGGTTACTATTGGCCTACACTTAACCAATACTAGTGTGACTATGTCAATAAATGTGTCAAATTTCAATAAAATTCTAATCTCACACATATCCCTAGCCATGTTCTTCAACCCGCTCAAGATATTTTCCCCTTTTCATAAGGGGGGCTTGACCTTATTGGCCTTATCAACCCTCACTCATCACAATGATATAATTTCATCATCATGGCAACTGGATATTTTACAAAATGGGTGGAAGAAATCCCCTTTATCTCCACTAAAGTAGATAAAATCATCGACTTCATCCATCATCACATTATTTTTCACTCTGGTATAACTCATAAAATCATCACAGATAATGGAAAATATTTCAAAAATAAGAAAGTTCAAAAAAATTTCAACACAACATTAAGCTCATCTTTTCATCTCCTTATTATCCACAAGCAAATGACCAAGCTGAATCATCTAATGGAACCCTAAAAAAAAATCCTCATGAAAATTGTTGACCAATATAGTAGATGTTGGTATCTTCAAATCCTATTTACATTATGGGCACAACATACTAGCTTTCATACTCCTATAGGCTTTATTCCTTTCTCATTAGTATACGACACCAAATTCATTCTTCTGCTCAAAGTCCATATCCCATCCTTATATGTTTCTCTCAAAAATTTCATATCTGATGAGGATTGTTGTCAAGAATGACTATCATAGCTATAATTTTTAGATTAGCATCATCTAACTACTATTGAACATATTAAAATCAATCAATAATGAATCAAACGAGCCTATAAAAAACATCTTAAATAACGTGACATCAACATTAGTGATCTTGTTCTCGAAGAAAAACAACATGTCACCAACATTGAAAAGAGTTAAACATGGGATGTTTGCTCTGAACTGGCTTGGACCATATATCATCACTCATAAATATGGATTTGGGTCTTATCATTTAAGTTCCCTTGATGGTAAACTTCAAAAGGAACCCCTTAACTCCCTACACTTGTGAGTGTTCTATTATTAACTTATCAATTCATGAAACCTTATTCACACTATGTTATCCATCCATTAACTCACACATCCTATCACTTTCGTAATTATTCAGAGTTATGTGGTCTATTCCATCAATAAACCTGCAATGACCTTGAATATGGGCACCGTGGATTTTCTTGTAGCATATTCCTCATGGTAAATGTCCCTTCTCACAATTAGGGAACCCTGCAATCATTACTCTAACTATCCCCCTATATCATCTTATTTAATAACATGATAAATGCATAAGTTTAGTTTACACACTAATTTATCCCTTTCTAAGTGGTTACCTATCCTTTCCCTTGACGTAAAAAAACAAAATATATTGGAATCGCAATCATTGAGAGGGGGTGAATCAATATCTTTATAAACTTTTAGTATCGACTTACCTAGATGATGTATAATTGATTTAAGCATATTTAGGAACCCTTTGAGTGATTTTGGAATTATATTTTCAATAGGATATTGTGAAAGTTATAGGTGAGTTATAAAGTGATAATGACTTGCTTATATATTATTCTATATCGTGTATATTCTAATAAATTTCACCCTAGAAAGAAGAAATTACCCAAATAATGATTTAAAAATATAAATATCTTTAATGATTATGAAGGGGTAGGACCGTACAAGTTGGATAGGAATGAAAGCTGCATCCCAACCCATCTATATAGTTTTATATGGGAGAGAATAACATCTAAACTTAAATTTGTTTCATGAATATTAGATGTTTTACACTACTTTGATGAAATAATATTTTCAGAACTAATGACAGAACATAGTGTAAAGAAAAGCACGTAGTATAATGATTAGAGAGATGAGGATATTAGATTCTGAATGTGAGAATTTTTATTAAAAAGGATACAAGGTCAAATTTGGCATTACAAAAGGACACATTAAAAAAAATTAGTCTCTATAATAATATGTGGATAAGTGTACATAAATTAGTACATTATCCACATATTATATTATGATGAATATTACAAAGTGCGTTAATTAAATATACTAGCATCCCCCATAAGATTTATTTTGAGGAAGGGAGTGATGAAGGAATCATTTAGCTAATATAATGGCTTTTAATAAAACCTATTTGTTCTAGTTTTATGATCATATGTAAGATATGAAAAATACATAGTGTAAGTTCCTTAGCTATGAACTTATAAGATACATTAAAAAACATGGTGTGCCTCCTGTAAACACTCATTTTTGGTATCTTACATTACCTATCCACACTCCTCACATTTTTCACTCAAAATATTAAAACTTATCTTATTATCCTATAAATCATGTCCTCACCCCTATAAATCTCATCTTCCCCTTAGTAGATACTTATTTACTCACCTAAACCACCATAAAAACATAAAACTCATCCTAACCCATTTTATCCATAACCTTATAACCTCCCAAATACCTCAACACATTCCTAACTATCTACACTCATTCCTATACCAAAATTAGCCCATTTGGAAGTGGTTGAAATCACTTCCAAGTAGGTTTCCCCATGTTTCACTACTTACCAGTGATTCTAAATAATCATCAGTGATTATACAAGGATCATCAAACTTCATAAATAAGGATCATTAGGCATTACAGTGAATCTATATTACTCTGACACCTTAGACGACATCACTACAAAAATCCTTACATCTCTTGCATCATGTCCTTGGAAGCTTCACAAATCTTGTAAGATTCCCCCAACATTGTTGTTTACCATTTCGTATCAAAGGTAAGATTTTTTCACTTCTTTCATAAATAGTTTATCAATAAGTCACATAAAAGACCATATTAATTCATAAATTATTTTTTATACATTCAATTTGTATCCTCTCAAAGAATCAACATTTTCTACAACAATCATGAGTGATTATCCATAAATTGTCAGTGATCATATAGAATCTCTAGCGATCCCTTTATTTTTATCACTTTAATCATAATTCTTCATAGTTGTGATCTTGATAAAGAACAAACTGACAGCATGGGGTAAGTGCATGGAAATGGGGGGCCAAAAGGGGGTCAAAAAGGGACACCTTTTTCCTAAAATAAGTGAAACCTGAACTTCATCTAATAATTTGGCATGCCTATGCTCAAAATTTGATAAAGTAATAACAATAAGTATCGTATATCTCAAAATCTAGTTTCTAAACTACTAATTTTTTTAAATGGTTAAGATTAAGAGGGTCAAATGTGTTGCGCACACAAAGTATGTCTATTTTTGTGTCAAAAAGATAAGAACCTATTGTATGTGCACCCCCCCCCCCCCCATTTTTTGATTTCTATAAAAAATTCAAATACCTTTGGTAGAAAGTTAGCTAAGACCATGTACGAGGTCCCATTAATTTTTCATAATTTTTAGATGGATATATAATTTTTTTTATTAATTTTCAAAGTGCACATATCTCGAAAATGAAATATTTATGTGTGCACCCCCATAACTTTGAGAAAAAAGACATTTTTTAGTTTTTTTTAGTGCATGTAGAATGAAGTTTAGAAACAACCACTTTTATTTTTTAATTTGGATGAAAAAATCATAAATTGTGTACCAAAATGTATGCATAGGTTTTTGCAAGAAAACAAGGCACTAGTAAAAGAAAATATGGATGAAAGCCTTAAACTAATCAGATTTTAGAAATAATTATACCGTCATCAAGGTAAAAATGAGTTTTAAATCATAGTAGAATTTATTTTTGAATATTATATTTTAATTCATGAGATATTGGGGTGCACACGTGAAATTTTGATGTTTTTTGTCAAACACAGTTTTAATCACGTAGAAACAATCCAAACCTTTGGTTTAGTAATCCAAGGAAAATCCAAGCCTATGGATTGGGAATTTCAAACCCAAAAAAAGGTGAAACATGAGCACGCTATATTGTGCTCACATTATAGTGCGCTAGTGTTTCAATGTGTTATGTGGTATATGTGTTTGTGGCATGATTTTATGTATAAAAATAAGTGTTTATTATTTATTATTATTTATAGTTTAGTATTTCTTATAATTTAAATGTATTTTAGTAAATATAAGTTGTTAGGGTCACTCTGCACCTTATGGAACTAGTCTCATAGCTCCATTTATCACTGTTTAGAAGATAGTTTTTCATATTCTAATCTAGTCAGTACATAGGTACTTTTTCAGGATTTTAGGATTCAACATTCAAGCTTTTAGGGTTTAGATTATACAATCGATATTTGTTTTTTGAAGGAATATAGTCATTGTTTAGGTTTTGGGGAATTTTGGTTTGGTTATTAATATTTTAGGAGTTTTTAGGAAGTTTTATAAAGGTTTACTCATTAAAGGGAAATCTTCTCAACAACGAGTTTTCTACGTGCAAGGGAAAAACACTCTAATGGTGAAATTTGACTTCTTTGGATGATTTTAGGAGCTCCGCAAGAAGTTAGGAGGAAAATAAATAGGCATTAGAAATATATGTAAATCTTATACATGTTGGTAATATTCATTTTTCTTTAATACTTAAAAGTTTCATGAATAATTTCAAGATAATGTAGCTACCCATTTCGGTTCCAGACAAAAATGACACTAAATTTGTAAGCACTAAAGATATGATCACAACATGGTGATAGGTTAATATTTGTAAATGTTTATAAGTACCTATAGGAATGGGTACTATGATAAATAGACTATTGTTTACCATGGGTAGTAACACCCTAGATTATGTTTTTGAGTGACGAAACTTCTCACATAAACTTTAAACCCTAAACCTTAAACATTCAACCCATAGCCCTAAGCCCTAAGCTATAAACCCTAAACCATGAGCCCTAAATGTTAAACCATAAATGCTAAACCCCAAACCCTAAACCCTCAACACTGAATCCTAAACCCTAAACCCTAAATCCTAAATAATAAACCCTAAAACCTAAACATCAAACCCTAAACCCTAATCCTTGAATAGTTATGAGCCAATAAAACACCATCTAGGATAGTTAAAGAAATATATTAAGCATCTAGAGGTGATGTTAGTAAATCATAAACTTAAACCTTAAATCATAAACCATAAACCCTAAACCTTAAACATTCAACCCATATCCCTAAGCCCTAAGCTATAAACCCTAAACCATGAGCCCTAAATTCTAAACCATAAACACTAAACCCCAAACCCTAAACCCTCAACATTGAATCCTAAATTCTAAACCATAAACACTAAACCCCAAAACGTAAACCCTCAACACTAAATCCTAAACCCTAAACTCTAAATCCTAAATAATAAAACCTAAAACCTAAACATTAAACCCTAAACCCTAATCCTTGAATAGTTATGAGCCAATAAAACACCCTCTATGATAGTTAAAGAAATATATTAAGCATCTAGAGGTGATGTTAGAGAATCTTGGAAGTGTTGGAGGTAATTTAGGAAGATTTAGGAATATTGTCTAGGGCTTAGGGTTTAGGGTTTAGGGCTCATGGTTTAGGTTTTAGGGTTTAGAGCTTAGTTTTTAGGGTTTATGGTTTAGGGTTTAGGGTTCATGGTGGTGAAAATAGGGTTTAGGGATCAAAGCTCAAGGTTTAGGGATTAGGGTTTAGAATTTTGGGTTTTGGGTTTTGGGTTTAGGGTTTAGGATTTAGGTTTTAGTGTTTAGGTTTCATGGTGGTAAAAATAGGATTTAGGGTTTAGGGTTTAGGGCTCATGGCTTAGGGTTTAGGGATCAGGGTTTAGAGTTAAGGGTTTAGGGTTTATGGTTGAGGGTTTTAGGTTTTGGATTTTTGGTTTTGGGTTTTGGATTTAGGGTTTAGGGTTTAGGGTTCCAGGCTCTGGGTTTAAGGTTTACGATTTAGGTTTTAGGGTTTAGGGCACATGATTTAGGGCTTAAGGCTAAGGGTTTATGATTTAGGGTTTAGAGGTTAGGGTTTAGGGATTAGGGTTTAAGGCTCATGGTTTAGGGCTCATATTTTAGGGTTGATGGCTTAGGGTTTAAGTTTTAAGGTTTAGGGTTTATGGTTTTGGGTTTAGGATTAAGGTTTAAGGTTTTATGGTTTATGGCTTATGGCTTATGGTTTAGGGTTTAGGGTTTAGGATTTAGGGTTTAGGTTTTAGGGTTTAAGGTTTAGGGATTACATCTTAGGGCTGAGGTGTAGGATCAAATGATACCTTTCTAGGGGCAGCTCTCCTCTTGAGAATCATATTCATATTCAATGAATCTCTATCAAAGAGGGAAGCCCCCCTGTCAAATTGGTTATTTAGTATGATGTGGAAGATGAGTAAATCAAATGAAAGCTGAAGAATTATATTTCATTGGTAATTAGAACTAAGTATTAACAAGACTAATACTACTTTTGACTACTTGGCTAGGATGTCATGACAATATTAGGACCATATTTCCTAGTCTCATTCCTAGAACCATCATTAAGTTTGTTTGTGCAAAATAAACATAGCGATAGGGGTATGGCTAATAACACAAAGGAGTTATCAATCACATAGTAAATATTTCTTATTTAGTTCTAAATAGGAATCAGTTGTCCTATTACTTAGTGACCTTCCATTCATTTATAATTCCTTCAATGATAAACCCATGAATGTTTTCAAAAGTGCCTTCAAAAAGATAGGGGTAGTCATCAATCCTAGTGAAGGGAGTGATGTGATTTCCAAAAAACTTTAAATGCATATATATTTAGAGGTCATAATTTTTTTTTACAAATATATCTATCATTATAAATGGAAGCCAAGTAACGGTGTCTCCCTGTATCCAAAGATTGAGGACTACTTGGGTTTGTGGCATGATTGGACATTCAGGAATCATTGAGTGTCTGAATCAGAATTTCATTGCATCTGGAGAAACATTCTAAAACATTGGATTAATGCATATTGGAAAATAAAATTCAACCTCAGAAATCCTTTCAAATTTCTATTCCAAGGCCTGACTTAGGTCGTGTTCCTGGTCTTGTTTCTGTTTCAAGTTCTGGTTCTGGTTGTGGTCATCAAATATGGAAGTTTCAGGAAAGGAATCCACACTTGAATAATTATTCCTATTTAGATTGATGGAAGTGTCAATGGCAGTGGCAGTGCCTATGGAATTCAGTTGGTAGAAGGTAGGGTTGTACCCTTGGTATTTTCTCATGGCGTCATTTCTAGCCTTTTTGGTATTATCATAGAGAACTCCCTATGCTTGTGTGATAAGTTTTAAATCTCCCTCGGCTCTTGGGAACTTGTTTTTATCAGGATGCAAATAATAAGGATAGTTTTAGCAGGTATTAACAAAAAAAGAAAACAATTTTGATTGGAATTACTTACGAAATACATTCATTTTCTTTGAGCTTATCTTTATAAATGCAATTCGGCTTTCCAAGTTCTCCATATTTACAAAAATTGGGTCGAATTGACATTCTGGACCTCTAAAAGCATGAAGAAAATGGAAAGTTCATTTCCCCCAAACTTTCTTGAAGAGAATTTAAATGAAATGAAATTTGGAATTTGGAGGTAGCACGTGGTAGACATTGATTGTCCTACCACACATATTTACTTATTGATGATTTTTTTGTATTAGTTGGATCTATTTTCCATGATTATGATAAGTGTTTTTTTTAGATTTCCAAATCACTATCAGGTTTATTCATGAGAATACAATTATTATTGTGGCACGGTTGATGTAACTCCTTAAAGCCTCCCATAATTATGAATACCTCTCCTACAGAACCCTATACAAGTGGATACATGTTAACCAAAATTGGCATACCTCCTTGAGATTGAGAGGGGTGTTTAGGGATGATTTTATCTTGCTTGAAGATTTTGTAGTGTAGACAAACTAAGATGTGACCAGTGAACCTTGCTCTTGTGCAATATAAGGGAAATTCTGGTAAAGGCAAGTGAGAGGATTCTTTGGATGAATGTTGAGCAGCTAGATGGGTGAAATAGGTGGTTTAGTTATCTGAGAACATGATGGAATCCTAAAAATCCTACAAATATCAATAACCAATCAATAACACATCTAAATTTCCTACAAATATCAATAACCAATCCAAAAGCCCCAAAACCTAAACAACGACTATTTCTTTCACAAAATAGATACCAATTGTATAATTTAAACCCTAAAATCTTTAAGGCCTAATACTAAAATCTTAAAAAATACATATGTATTGACCAGATTAAAATTTAGAAAACTTTCTTCTAAACCATGATAGATGGAGTTGTGAGACTAGTTCCATAAGGTGCAGAGTGACCCTAACATCTTATATTTACTAAAATAAATTTAAAGTATAAGAAATAATAAAATATAAATAATAATAAAAGAAAAAATTATACTTAGAAAATTTTTTTGTACATAGAAGCATGCCTCAACCACATATACCACATAACACACAGGAATGTTAACGCACTATTACGTGCTCACATTTTATGTTTGGTAACAATCAAACCTAATAATTTAGAACGCACTTGCACTTTAACGAAACGTGCTCGCGTTTTGCTTAAAATCCAATTTTTGTCTTATTTTTGGCCCCCCATCTTTGTGAATAGGCCCCATGCAAAGCTTGGATGAAATTTTCAAGAATTAACTATTGTTTTGATGTGGAGCATGAAGGTCGTTTTGTTTTGTTTTTTTTTTGCACCCTTGCTGGTTTTTTTGCTCCTATATTATATCTGGTTGTTAGTTTAATTGTCATACTATTAATTTTTTACTTGTTACTTTGAGGGCTTTAATGGGTATACTATTGGCATGTGCTTTATGATCTTTTGAACCGATGCTTTGTACAGGGTAGGGTACCCTTAACCCTTATTTCCCGGTGATAAAAAAGTATATCAATATGTTTTTGTCGGATCTTCTTGTTTTCAAGTCGTTTCTCTATATATATCACTATATCAAGTCAGGTACATACAATTACGACTATATATGACCTTATTATTGATTCACATCCTTTAGTATAGTAGTAGTTTAAAATTACAGATGATTTTTGCATCTATGTCATCTCCTTATCACCAAATTTTGAAGACATCGAATATCAACTAGAATTCATACGAGAAAAATAGGACGTTGTCGAGTAGGAGTGGTTCAATTACTTCATGTATTTTGAGCTTCATGTATCCCTTACTTGTACTATCACGTGGATCGGGATCTTTCTATCCCTCTAGATTTATAATTATGTTGTTATTATCAACTATCTTATTACCATTATCACTTGATTGTAAAATGAGTTGACACCCTTCAAGGAATCCTTTTGGTTCCTAGGATCGACCTTTTCCAAGAAACTCATCATATTTTATCTAATATTTATATTTTTATCTATTTATGTGTGTAGTTTCATCTCATATGCTATAAGTAGGAGTACCATGCCTATTTTACATTCACATATCTTGACATTGTATTATCAATGCAAGTATCGTTAAACCCTATCATCCTCTGATTTTCTTTTCATTTGTTACATAATTAATGAACTTAAATCCACCATATACACATTCTGGAATTATTCATGGGATCTTTAGTCCATTTTTTATTAGATCTTGTATCTTATTCTTTTTCCTCTTGTTAAATCATCTAACTTTTCATCTTGGAGGATTTTGTATACTTCTTTTCATTTGTTTTCCTTTTAGTATCACATTCTTTGTCTAATCTATCTTCATCAAAATCAATATTTCTTTGGGTTTAAGGGATGGCATTCACAAAATTTCCCTCACACATAACCAAATCACATAACAATTCAAATTTACATCTAAAACAATCCCTTTTAGTTCTACCTACTTGGATTTGATCACCAAGGGGGAATCCAACTCGGTTTTCTCACCGAGTATAAATAATTTATCAGAGGTTTATCATCTAAGAACCTGATACTCTTATCAATGTGAGACCGTGAAGTGAGGGGGTAGGCCCCAATACCATGCATTTTACCGACACTAACACATACTTGGGCCTCACTTACCATTGGGTGTATCAAAAACCCCAACCTTAACTCACCTGAAACTAACCTTAGCTAGCCATTTTCCTAGTTCCCTTTTATCCATTTTTCATTTCACACCTTTCTTAATTTAATCAAGATAATCTAAAATATCCTTATGTTTGTGTGTTTTTTAGTTCTTTTGAAAATAATTATCTTTGTTTTCTTTATTTCTTGTTTGTTCATCTCATGGTTCTAATTAGACAACATTCTCACCTTCAAAATACTATGAATATGATAGACCCACTTCCTTAATCCCTAAAATTAATCTAGTATTGCATTTAAATAATTTCAAACATGATAGACTTGCTTCACCAATCCTTAGAATCAATCTAGTATCATATTCAAAACATCCCAAGAATGACAGATCCATTCAAACTGACCCTATAAATAAATCAAGAAACTCTACTTTCTCCCAGCACTCAATCCACAACATCAAATGCTCTTTATATTGACCCTATGTAGTTCTTCCTACATGGTGATATGGTATTTACATAATTCTTGGACTATAGTATGATTTCCCTTAATAGATACCTTTTTATAAAATGCATCCATCTCTGTCGCCCTTATCTAGAATATTTTCCTTCTTCCATAATTCACACTTACGACTATTCCAAACTTTACGACCCTGACTATCAACCTATTATTGAGAAAATATTTCCTTACCCCTCTACTAGTGATACAAGTATTTCAGCACCTACTTCTTCTGCTCTTTATGCTATCTTTGACATTAAAACCATCTCATCACAAGACACATCCAACCAATAACCACTTGTTCCATCACCTTCATCATCTAGCTCGCAGGATACATAAACATATACTTATACTTCACCATCTACATATAACCACACATTCTCTATTGCTCATACTCCTCATGTAATCTCGTTTGATGTCCCTCTCTCTATAAATTCTTTGATCATGTCTCAAACTATTTCATCACAACCTACGTCTTCAATTCAAAATCTAGTTATATATATTCCTTCATCTATACCACCTATCAACACCAATACCATTGTCAACACTCTTCCCTTTTCAAAACAAGCATCCATTACCCCTATCTCACAATATAGTTACATCTCGTCTCAATATATCCCACAACCATCACAACATCCTCTCAACACCTATATTCATTATCCCTACCCATATGTTCAATCCTCTTCACAATTTGTATTCTCTCAATACACTTATAATATCCCGACAAGTATTCCTCCCTCTCAAAATATTCCATTATAATATCACCTCTATCAATAATAAAAAAGTAACACTTATAATCAAAATCCACTCCTTCATCAAATGTCCAACAACCCAAAAAATGATCACATGAAAGCATTACTAAGTAGAATTTCTATCCTTGAAGCTGTCACTATGGGACCTAAAAACAATCTCACTTACAAACATATATGCAAAAAACCTAACAACCCATATGTACCTTTCAATTCCTATCCTCCTCACTAGTAACTCTCAAAGTTCATCATGTTCAATAGCAAAGAGGACTCTCAACAACATATCATGGCCTTTTGTCCTTTATGGTATTTTATCACTTTTGACCAATATCCCATGTTGAGGACATTCCCTATGTCCTTATCCTACCATTCCCTTGATTGGTATAATAGTATCCCACAAAATTCCCTTTTCTCATTTGCAAAACTTGTACAGTTGTTTTTAGAACACTTCTCTATCCATATCACCTTTAAAATATCCATCACTGACCTATATACAATCAAACAATTTGAGGATGAGTTTGTTGCTAATTTCATCACCATATGGTGAGGGATTATCAACCAAGTGTTCTTCTCCCTTTCACAAACTAAGTGGATCTATTTATTTTTTTATCATATGCCAAACATATATCGTCAACTCTTTAGATTCAGTCCTTCTAAACATTTTATGAGGCCTTTTCCATGAAACAAAATCTAGAACACCACACCTCAAGGATGATAGAGTTAAATTGCTATCTAGAAAACAAGACTAGAGTCCTCTTCTAAAACATATTTTAATAACGACAAATCTAAAGAATTGACAAATATGGTTGTTTTGAAAACTACATGCAAAGTTCATACAAATTCAGAATGATCTGAGCCTCAACGTAAATACACACCTTTAGGATTCTCCTATAGAATTGTATTTGATAAGCTTCTTACCACATATATTATTAAGCTTATCCTCATCTAACCTATCGACATTTCCACATCTAAACCATCTTGGTAAAGAAAAATGATTATTGTAAATATATTCAATTCAGAGGACACGACATTGAGAATTTTTTTTCATTTAGAAATTTCCTCCAAGACCTTATTATTTGCGGTTATTTACAACTTGATAACCCGAACACACCTATGAATAAATTTTTGTATTTTTTTAAATGATCTTTCTTGAATAATCCCCCATCTAGCAGTTAACCTCAGTCCAAAGTTGTATGGTCTCATTATATTATCAAAATTGTCAATGAACACTTATCTACATTTGTAGTACCCAATGTTTCCATAGACGAAACCATAATCAAACAACATGACTCTTTGGATATCCTCATTTCCAATATTTCAATCCCATTTACATCATAACATCTAAAATCTTCTACGTATACTCCCACACAAACTTCTCATATCATCCCTTTAGAATCTCAAGAAAAGAAACATGTCGTTGAAATTTTAAATCTCCTTTCAAGACCATGTCATTCATCATCAAATAAAAAATATTAATGATTCAAATAAAAAACCCAAAAATCACCCACATAGGAAGATAAAAATCCTACCAGACCCTCATTAGACAATCATTCCAAAAAAACACAATACTCATGCCCTTCATTCTAGGGCCGCATCCTTCATCTGAATTGGTAATCACTATTATGGAATCTAAATTTTCCCCTCAATCGGCAGATGAACATACCTCAAAAAACATGAATTTAGTCTCTCAAAACTCTAAATAATCAATTGGTATTCAATATCCTTCTCTAACATTAATTTCTCAACCACCCACATTAAGATATTATACCAAAATCCATAAAAGGCTTATGCAATCATCAATTATAACATTACCACCTGTTAGGCCCTCTAATCCTCAAGGGTGGAAAGCTTAATAGTATAAATATGAGGTGTTCTAATCTTATCATCGAATATCAGGAACTTTACTGAGGAATGAAAATCCCTCCATGCCATAATTCTAAGTATCACCAGCAAATGACTTCTCCTTGTAGATATCAACCATTTATCCTCCAATCTTAACATAATCAAATCCAAATATCAAATTAACCCCACATCTCAAACACCCAAACAAAATGATTCAAAATCATAACTTAACATCATATCCAGTAAGAACAATGCTTCCTCTAGTAAAGCCCCTCTTCATTAGATAGATAATGTCTATATAACCATAAGAGAACAAAATGTTAACATACTATTTCATAGGTGTTGTCATTGATGAAAAACATCATTAATGAAAAATTTGATGATGGATTAGGGTCAGATGTTTCTGAAAGTAATGATGTCATGGAGATTCAGGTATGTTCATGGTTGCACGAGTTGATTCAGTGAGGATGGCTTATTCTAGCAAGCCTATTCAGGTGACCTTACTAACCTATGTGATGGAGCATGAATGTTGGATATTTTTGGTTGCTTTAGAAGCATGTGATAATTATGGATAGATTGTTTAGATAGTGCTTGGGACTCGTATGAGCTTTAAGGTGAATATACAGGCTGGTGGCTAGGTTTAAGGTGCTTATTTGGACTACGTATGGTTATTAGATAGCATGAGAGTGAGTTGTGGAGATATGTGAGATCATGGATGCATGTATTAATTTGTATCATGATGTAATAGGTATATTAATACCATTTTTATTGTTTTCATGATGATTTATAATGTTCTTCCAGTCGACCCTAGCCTTTATATTGCAAAACTCTAAGGGATAGTTATGGAAATGAGATAAGATGGAAATATTGAGAGATATTTGTCACATGGTGATGATTTGAGAATAATTTAAGGTGTTTCCTTGTGATTTTTGAAAAAAATCATGTTTCCATTAAGTGATTTTTTCAAGAAATGAGGTTTTTGGTGAAACAAGGTCAAGAACAATGTTATTTCCAGCTCGAATTGAAAATTCTAATGCTCACATTGAATTTTGAGATTTTCATGGGACCTTATCTATTTTAGTGATGTTTTTACATTTATTTTATAAGGTTTAACAAAAATAATGACGTAATTTCATCGTCATGTTTTTATAAATGAACTTTAAGAAGGTAAACAACTTGTTATGAGTTTGAACCCCTAGCTTGAAAGTAGTGTGAGAGATTTTATTTCTAAGTGGCTAGTTTTCATATCTAGTTCATAGATGATGATTTTAAAATGTATAGGAATACTCTATATTACCATAAATTTAGGCTAGAGGTTGTGGTGATGAGTGGATCCCACTCAAACAGGTCAGTTTCTGAAGAAGTTCAGTTTGGGACAAGGTTTTCCAAAGGAGTTGCAAACTAAATGACCATTGTGTGATTTATGTGATTATTTAATTATTTAAAAATATGTTTCAGGAAATTTTCATGTTGGGAAATGGTAAAATAAGCTTCATTTAGGTTCAGTAGTCAAAGTGTAGTTTTGGGGCAGTCAGAAGCAGTCATCAGTAAAATGGACATTACAGGAGCTACACGAGGAGTTAGGAGGTGATTCTAGTTTTGTTGGAAATATAATTTAGATATATTTCCAAGCATATAATTTTTTCTTCATGATTGTGAGTTTTTATGTGGTATTTAGGTCAAATTTCAAATAATAATATTCCTTGTTATTTAGGACAGAACTGCTTTTTCTAAATGATTGAGTTGGTTAGTGAAAGAAATGGATTGGTTGATTATTTATATCACCTTTAATGTGAAGAGGGATAAATTTTTCATCAAATTAATCCATTTTTATTTCTTGAAATTTTCACGAAGGGTGCAAAAAAGTTGGATTTTGAAAACTATGTTTTGGGCAGCTTGATTTGGTGAAGGAAAAAGTCATTGTGGTTTGAACCATTGGATGTTTCATGGGATATAACTTGTTTAGGAGTGTTACATAGGTCTTTAAATTTATATATAGTGGCCACATTACATATTTTAGGTGTTATTGGGTGATTTTGAGGCCAAAAGGTGAAGACATGGTGTTGGAAACATGTGTTTAGTGAAGGCAATGAGCCATTGGGCCCATTAAACAAAATAATCTGATTGGTTCATGATAATTGGGACCATGTATGATTTTTTAAATGTTATTTTAAATATGTGTGATGATTTTTTTTTAATTAATAAGGCAGGTTGAAGGGACCCATTCCCTATTTAAAAGATGAGGCTAAATCCTCAGGAGAACAATAGGGATACAAAAGCCAAAAAGTAGTTGCATACCAAATTTACAATAGATAGAGCAATCCTTAAATTACTTCCCCCTGGGATGGAAAATAATTGTCAATGTTTCCCATGCATCATTTTTTATTTTTACGCCTCCTTACTTCTTGCCATTTTCCAAGATTGGACGAGATAACCAACGCAAGGTCACTAGGGTTTTCCAATTCCATTAGATTACCTGGCACAAAATCTTGATCTGAATCCAAACTTTCTGAAGTATGTCCCCTTTTAGGCCACCTCCAACCAAGTGTTCTTCCTGAAATCCCAACTCTGTATCATTTTTCTCTGTAACCATTTTACCATCGGAGGTAGGATTATACGAATTATCTTTAAATTTTGATGCAGAAACCAAATCTGGGTTTACAGAACCCCATCCGTTTGAAGATTTTGATCTATTTTCTTTTTCACATTTCTGATTCTTATTGAAGGGATAGGAGGCTTCAAATGCAACACATTCTACATCGGAATGAAGTATTCTCATAGTCTAAGACCTGGGTGTGCTAAAAATTACAAAATTTAAGATTGATTCGATCAAGTAATCCTTTACTTAAATCAAGTTTAACGCAGATTCGGGCAAAAGAACATAAACTCGAATGTGTTCTATCCATATCCTCTTTTATAATTTTTCCCAAGATGTTTCCAATATCTTCCAGGCATACCACAGATGTAAGGGGAGGTTAGGAAGCCTGACCCAAACTAGTGTTTTGGTCACCGAATAAGTATTTAGATAGAAATCTAGGAACCATGGAGTTATGAATAGACCCGCATGTCCCCAGAACCAAGGTCCATCTGCTAAACACCATTGGTAATATTCTATTTCCCTAAAATGGACAATGAAAAACCCTTAGATCAGAGAGATATTTCACATTTATTGGTCCAATTTTCGTAGACCCACTGGTACAGAGCTATGGAGCAAGCAAAAAATCCATTAAACCTACCCAGCACCACATCCCATGTTAAATTTTTGAAATATTCTTCAACTTCTGGATTTTCTATAGTGAGGGAAGGGATGTCCTTAGCTAGATCGACCAAGTATGCTTGGGTTTTGGATGTATACTTGCCCAAGGAACGACCACCCCTATTTTCCAATGCCTCCTTGAAGGAAGTAGCATTCTGATGATACCCCGAGCCACTGTTACTTGAATATCCACCCCTTGGTTCCACTCATCATTCCTTCCTTGCCCCCAACATCTGGAAATATTTTTGTTTCTGGAGCCCTAAGGTTAGGACGTAGATCTAATTCTACCTTCTCCCATCTAGCTTTGTCCCGCACTCCCTCACCAGCCCGAGCACCCCCCAATAATTGGCTAAAACCCTTCATAGCATCCGTCTGCCCCTGGAGATCCTCCTGGAACCTACATTCAACTCCCTCCCTGCTCGCAATATTCACACTCTTTTTCTCCATTGGTCTGCCTCAGCCTTACACCATGTGTGATGAATTTTAAATCATTACTAAAAATAGTATTTGGATTAGGAGATTTTTTTCATTCCAATGCATGGGATTTGAGGATTTTTGGTGCATGGAATAAGGGTTTTAGCTAGGCCAAACCATATGGGTCATTTGTAGATTTTATGAAAATTATATGGTTTTTTTTTTTAGATGCATTGTTCATGAAAAATGAGGGAAAATGTTTGATTTTTAATTTGAATAAATAAGGATCTTATAAAAGCATAGTTTTGGGTGCTTTTGGGAGCTAGTAGTGTGTGTATAAGAACTGTGACCTAGGTGTGAGAGTTTTATAGGTATATGAGCATGAATTGAGATCATATCAAGTGTGTGATAGGTTGAAGATTGATTGCAAGCGGGTGTGAAATGCTTTTAAGATTTGAGAATTGAAGAAATAGCTAGTTTGTGAGAGATTGAAGAAGTGTGAGCTGAATCATTGGTCTATATCAGTTGTGAAAGAAATATTTCAGAGATCAAGACATAATAATTTGGTTTAGCGGGTGTTTGATCATCTTTGGGGGTTGTATCCTCCTTGTGAAGTTAGTGCTTCACAAAATTAAGGGTTGATGCTCCTTGTAGGGTTTTAGCTCTATTAAACTAGGGTTTTGTGGTCCTTGTGGGGTTGGTTCCTCACTAAATTTTAAACATATCAATATAATGATTTTGTTTTAGTGGTTTTTCTTCCCCTTAAGTGTTTCCCACTTATATCTTGTTTCATGTTTTAATTTTATTAATTGATGGTTTATTACATATATGATATTTAATGGTGTTAACACATAAATGAATGGTTAAGTGGTTTTGTGATTTGAATAAGTAATCTGAAATATAATTTATTTTGTAAGGAATGATTCACCCCCCTCTCATTCCATTATTCTTCCAACAATTGGTATCAAAGTAGGTCCTTTTGGATAATTCTAATCACTTGAAAGGAGATCTTCTGAAGCACAATCATGGAGTATTGTCTAGGGCAAGCTGGTATGTTTTTGTTAATTAGAATGAGAGATTATTTTAAACCCTTAGATTTTGATATATGTAATGACATTTATGATTTTTTTCATCTATCTCAATCACTTTGAATCATGATGAAGTATTTGGTATTTCTCAAACTGATTTTATAGTCAAGATGAAAATTTGATATGGTATATTGATAGTGGATGGTTAGCTCATATGACAGGTGATAAGAATAATTTTATTACACTAAAGGAAAATGCTTTAAGAAATGTTAAGTTTGGAGATAACTCTGGCATAAGAATCTTTTGAAGATGTTATTTGAGCTTGTACAATGGAAAATCCATCACCAAGTATGTTTTATATGTGAAAGGCTTGAAACACAATCTACTCAGTGTAAGCCAAATGTTCAAACAAGGGTTTGTTATAACTTTTGATGTAAAGGGATGTAAAATTAAGAAATGAGAAATAGGTAAGGTTGTTGCAAAAGCAAAGAGAACAAATAATAACATGTTAATTCTTAAGGAATTCAACAAAGAAAAGTGTCTAATAAGTAAGATGAATTATTATTGGCTATGAAATAGAATATTAGGTCATGTAAAATTTGATAATCTTGTTAAGATCAGCTCTAACAATAGTGTGAGAAATATTCCTAAGCTCAGAAAACTAGAATATACTTTGTGTAAATAATGCTTACATGGAAATAAAACTAGAAGGAGGTTAAAGACTAAATAACATGATTCCACCACTAGTCCTCTTCAGCTGACTCATGTTGATCTTTGTGGGCCTATGAGGACTGAAATTACTTCAGGTGATTACTATTTCATGATTCTTATTGATGATTTAACTAAATATACTTGGGTAGCATGCTTGAGAAAAACATCAGATGCCTTTGATGTTTTTAAGTCTTTTAAAGCTCTTATTGAGAATGAGAAGAATGGAAAAATAAAATGCATTAGATCTGATAATGAAGGTGAATTTTGGTTTGATTCATTTGATGATTTTTGTAGAGTTCATGGCATTAAGATGAAATTTTCAACATCTAGAACTCCCCAATATAATGGGTGGTTGAAATAAATAATGGGACTTTTCAAGATATGGAAAGGACCATCTTGAATGAATCTAAATTAATAGATGACTATTGAAAATAAAAAATGTGTACTATTACATATATTCTTAATAGATTTCAAATAAGGGTTAACAACAACAAGAATCCTTATGAGCTATGGAAAGGAAGACCAGAAAATGTGAATAATTTTAGAGTCTTTGGATGTAGATGTTTCATCAAGAGGACTGAAGAAAATATTTGTAAGTTTGATTCCAAATCTAATGAAGGTATACTTGTTATAATAAGAGGTTGAAAACCATAGTTCAAAGTGAAAGTGAAATTTGATTAATCTTATCCTATGAGATCATTTTTTAAGTTAAGAGAAGCACCGCATGAGGATGATTCTAAAGAAGAAGAAGAATATGTTGTTCAAGAGAACAAGGAAGAAGATGATGATGAAGAAAGGCAAGACACCAAGGCTCCACCAGGGAAAATTATGAGAGATCATCTTGAAAAATCAAATTTTTAGAAAGAAAGATGTTGGAGTTACTACAAGGAGGAAATTGGTAAGTCTTCAAAATCAAGATAACTCAAATTTTATTTCAAAAATTTAACCTAAAGTGTAGTAGAGGCTAGCAAAGATGAAGTTGGGTTAAGGCTATGAATGAAGAGCTAGATCATATTGAAAAGAACAAGACTTGGAAACTATTACCTAGACCAAAAGATAAGAATGTGATTGGATCTAAGTGGGTGTTTAGAAACAAACTAAATGAAAATTGAGAATTCATAAGAAACAAAGCAATATTGTTTGTAAGGGATATGCTCAATTTAAGGGAATTGAATTTGATGATACTTTTTCTCTTATATTTATAATGGAAGCAATCATATTATTCCTATCATATACAAGGTTCAAAGGTTTTAAGTTCTATCAAATGGATGTAAAATCTTCCTTTTTAAATGGATATCTTAATGAGGAAGTATATATGGAGCATCCTGATGGTTTTTCCTTGACTAATAAAGAATATTTTGTATGCAAACTAAATAAGGCACTCTATGGCATAAAACAAGCCCCTAGGGCTTAGTATGAAAGGCTTGAAAAATACTTGATTGAGCAAGGTTTCAAGAAAGGAGTTGCTGATACAAACTTGTACATAAAAAGTGAAAGAGATCACCTGCTAATTGTTGTGGTCTATGTAGATGATATTATTTTTGGCAAAGGTAATGATAAAATGAATCATGGATTTATTGAAGCTGTGAAGAAAGAATTTGAGATGTTTATGCTTGATGATATTTTTTTTCTTCCTTAGACTTCAAGTAAGTAAATCAGATAAAGGTGTGTTCATTTCTCAATCCAAGTACATCAAGGAAATGCTTAATAAGTTTCAAAAGGATTATCACAAGCCTATTGGTACTCATATGGTTATTTTAATCTAATTTCCTCCACTGCCCGCTGAAATTAGGTAACAAGTACATTACTGTTGTGATTAGTAAAGAAGCCCCTAAGTTATCTCAGCTATGCAAAGATGAGCTCATAAGTTTGATTGATGGTTAGAAATAACTAAGGAGATGGATATCCCTGTCAGCATGATAGTTGGTGAATTTGAGAAAACATAGAGATAGCCCTGAGGATATCAGACTAATACGAGATGAGTCAAGCCTTTAGAAAACTTGGATAAGGAATTAGCCAAATTATGGTGAAAAAATGAATGAAGCTGACTCAACGAGTCAAAACTGAGCAAGGGACGAGTCACCAAGAAAAATTAGAAGAGTCGTGGAAGGCACCAAGTGTCATCTCGGTGCAATTCCAAAAAGTGAGAGAGAACAGTTAAACTCCAAACTCCCCCAAGACTTCCACATGGGGTCGAATGGTAAGGGGCCCACCAAGAGAGGGTCCTTGTATTAATGTGCAATGAGTCTCACTACAGACTCATGAAAAATAAAAAAAGGAGTCGCGGAAGGTGCCACGTGTCATCTCGATGCACTTTCAAAAGGTGTAAGAAAAGCAGAGACCCTAGAGATGTGTTTGGCCTCCATGTGGAGCTCAGCTTAGATAGAATCCAAACCCAAAAAATGTTGTAAAAAGATTGGCAACAGGTTAATACAATGTGGGATTAATCATGAAACCCACTGGGAATTTTAAATGCTCAGATCTTTTAAAAGATATGGAGAGGGAGAGGAAATTATTAGCTTATCCAATTTACAAAAGGTTTGAGGTAGACTTCGATGACCCAAGTGGCCCTTGTACCCCAGTGATGTGAGTTCCCCGAAAACCCACAAAACCCACAATATAAAGGAAGGTGGTGTGATGTGGATTTGAGAGCCCACATGGAATGCCCGACCTCGAAGTTTAAATGAACATAACTTTTGACCCAGAACTCCAATTTTCACAAAATTGGACTTTTCAGAAAGCTCTCGACATTTTTAGTAATTGAAGGTGGGTAAAAATAAAAGAAACATCTCCAGATCCATTAAATTAAATGATCAGTCCCATAAAATGTAGGAAATCCCTGGCAAACTCAAAATAGCTGCTCACACTCAAAAGACCATAACTTTTGCAATTCTCAACGGATTTTCACAAAACTAGTCTCGTCGAAATCATGAATTTGAGAATGAAATGAAAAAATCAAGAAAATTAGAAACTAATGAAGTTTTGATGGTTATTTTTAAGGAAAATGATCCCAATTCAAAGAGACAGTTGGAAAGTGGTTGGGGAATGCATTTAATGAGCATGGCCTTCATTTTTTCACTACTACAGGTCATGGGACATCATGCGGAGTCATTTGCAAGTAAGATGCCATTAATTATACTCATTTATTGCATCTTTTAAGTAGTTAGAAAAAATTTCTAGATTTCACTCTTCTCTCTTTGTGATTCTATATATTGTAATCTAGGTCTCATATTTTAAGAGGAGTTAGTCATGTTTCTTCCCTGCTAGGGGGGAAGAGTTGGGATCCCAAGCCTTCTTCCTGAATTGTTGTAATCACATTTTCTACCTGTTTCCTGCTAATTATTATACTATGCACAATTTTGGAGCAATATAATATGTCTTGTGATGCATTTCATCCATCCTTTGCATGTTTTTATCGTCTCTAATAGCCTTTATTTCGATGTTGGTATATTGTGCATATTTATAATATTCACTATGAGTTTTAAGTGGTGTTCAGTGTGAATCTATCTCTGGCCTATGGTGCATTTCTTCTACTATTTTCATTGCTCACCTTTTCCCCATTTTAGGTAGTTGGATTCTTGATTAAATTCTCTCTTCTTTTTGGCACATTGCTTCTGTTATCTTTGTGCTATGTTTGATTTTTATTTTAGCCTCATCTCTCACCATAAAGAAGAGCCAGCTTATTTAACATGTGGAGGTTACCTTAGGGCACACATCCCACTAACCTAAGGTATCCAACGACTCTGACGGTTCATCTGCAAGGATAATCAATCGTCAACAATTTTCCTGGCACACCCGGTGGGACCGTTTTAAGCACCTTACCACTTAATTTCATCAATTTGGTGTGTTCTTGGTGTGATTCATCCTTTGGATTCACATGCAAAGCACATCTTGTGAATATTTTTGGTTCGAATGACCCATCCTCAAACAATTGTAGACACTTTTTTTCCATCCATTTCCATTCATATTTATTTCCATACCTCTCATTTTCTTCCATTTTATGAAGTTGTGCAATTATGGATTCATTCCCATAGTGGAATTCACACTTTCCACATTACCACCATCCTCTAATGAGCTTTAAAAATCCTCTAAATCAGCATTATAACCATAATCAATACCATTGTGCTTACCCATATGATCAATGCCAAAGCCACTTCGGCTATGGAACCTATCAAGGACATGGGTATGCATATGAGGACAACAGTCAAATAGAGGATGCTGGTCTAATGGAGAATATCTAAAGAATGAAGGCTAGTACGGTTCAAACTCAGGCTACAGAAAAAATGAAGGCATCCAGGATTAGTTACAGGGTACCTTGTCCATGGGAAGGCTCTTTTCCAAGACACTATAGTCCGCAAGAAAATCTTGATTTCTTGGATAAAATGTTGCCCCGACTTACACAATGGATCAAGGGTATTGAAACATATAAGAAAAGTATGAGAAAAACTTATCAATGGGTAATTCAATTACCATCTCTTTTTTCTTCTTTCTTCCCTTCCCAAGCTTTACCATTTCAACGTTGTTATGATTCAAGCCCATTATATGTTGCTCCAAATGTTGAGATCCCTTCTCCACCTCCTAGTCTTCCACATCATCTCGTTTCTTCTTCTCTTTTCCCTTCCTAATAGTCATCCCCTCTGAACAAATAAGTTTCACTCCCTTCTCGACCAAAAATGGTTACAAAACCTGATGTAACCCAATCCAACCCTCCTCTTGATGTTTCAAGTTTGTCTTTTAAATAAAACAATACTAAAATCAGTCAAGAGAAACTAGAAGGAGATTCCAGTCAAGAAGAAATAATTGAAGATTGGAAAATATGGGCTCATATTTTTGGGATTGATAAGATCCCCTTGCTAATTAAACCTATGAAGGAAAAAGAGACAGCCCCAAATCCACAAGAAGAGGAGCATGTGCAAACAAAAGAGGAAAATATCCCTAAAGTACATGATGTCTCAATGGAATGTAGTGACCTTCATTGTCTAACATGCTTGGAGCTTTTTGCATTGTTCTAAGGTTGCATTGAGCCACCATAATCGTCATCATTAGCTGAGACAAACAAGGGAGAGCTTTATGTTGTGGAGGATAAAAAATCAGATTTTGGATCCTTAAATGAAGAAGAAATCATAGGTAGCTTCTTTCTTTCTTTTAATGATAAATTTAAGATTCTTCTTCTATCACATCTTTGTAAAAATATGATTTTGTGGAGGATTTTGATCTCTCCAACTTTATGTTTGAGGAGGAAGAAAAAGATGATGACAATATGACCAAATTAGTTATCATTTAAAGGGTAGTGTGGTAAGAAGGAAAATTGTTTATAAAGGAATAGAAAGATTCAGATATGTCTACAAGTAAGCACCTTCTTCCAGAAAATCTGCAAGATGTCCCCATTCATGGGGTTTAGATTCAATGGAATGGGAAAATCAAAGGGATCAACACATTGGTCCCTAAGGCCCCCATGCCCAATCAAGTATTTGGCTTCATTAGAGAAAAGGTAGAAGCCAACACCGGTCATGCTCACTTCAGAGCATGAGGATGATCTTTAATACACCAAGGATCAACTATAACACCTCCAACAAAAAGATGAACATCTTGAAGAGGTATTCTTTTTGTTTATTGATATCTTGGGTAGAAGAGTGGAAGGTGATTTTTCACTCTTATTACAGTCCATAACCATTGTTAAATTAATTACATGGCCTCACTTTTTAAAGAAAGGAAGTTATTTCTCCCTTCTTGTAGCATAATTTGTTTATATTTTCTTTGTTTTGGTTAGTGTAGGAGTATGAGTAGATTTTCTTTCAGCAAAAGAAGTTCTTTTGCACACTCTGCATGTCTTACTTGAGGCATGTATGATTTAATCTTTGTATATAAATTTGTTTGTATTGCTCTGGAGGTATAATTTGCTTGGCCCTTCAGTATTTACGGAAAGGAGACCCACCATTACCTATAACATTTATAAAAATCAAATCAAACAAATGCAGAGCAACTAAAATCAACTAAGGAGGTAACCTTGTTGAGTCTCTCCAGAGAAAATTGCAGAAAACCTCTACACCTTTGTAAGATCAACTGACAGCCCAATCTTGAATCCCCTCCATCCTTCAGCCTCAAAATCATAGATGCAAGAATGAGTGAAATTCAATGTCAAAAATAATTTTCTACTCTCACAAAACAAATATTAGAGTTTCCTTATGAGAGTTGAAAATCGTAAGGATCAACTAGCGGCTACAGAAGGAAGTAGCGACACTTCAAATACTCTGGAATCAAGGTTCATATCAGGTCATGATGATGATGCATACTCCATGCCCAATGGATAATTACAAACAGTTGGTTCATTCCATTTAGCAAGCTAATGGCCCCCGTGAGTTGCCAAACTGTTATCTAATTTCCTCCACCACCCGCTAAAATTGGGTAGCAAGCAGATTACTACTATGATTAGTAAATAAACCCTTAATTTATCTTAGTTATGCAAATATGATATCATAAGCTCGATAGATGGTTGTGGATAACAGAGGAGATAGATATCCCCACCAGTATGGTAGTTGGTGAATTCGAGAAAACATAGAGATAGCCCTGAGGATATCAGATTAATACGAGATGAGTCAAGCCTTTGGAAAACTTGATAAGGACTTATCCAAATCATGGTGAAAAAATGAAGGAAGCTGACTCGACGAGTCAAAACCAAGCCAGGGACGAGTCGGCAAGAAAAAGTAGAATAGTCGCGGAAGGCGCCACATGCTAGCTCAACACAATTCCAAAAAGTGAGAGGGAAAAGTGAAACTCCAAACTCCCACGTGACTTGCATGTGGGGTTGAATGGTAAGGATCCCACCAAGAGAGGTTCCTCATATTAATTTGCAATGATTCTCATTACGGACTCGCAAAAAAGAAAAAACAAGCCACGGAAGGTGCCACATGTCAACTCAGTGCACTTTCAAAAGGTGTAAGAAAAGAAGAGACCCTAGAGATGAACTTGAGCTCCACGTGGAGCTTAGCTCGAATAGAATCTAAACCTAAATAAAGTTGTAAAAATATAACGACAGGTCAATACAATGTGGGATTAATCATTAAGCCCACTAAGAATTTTAAATGCTCAAATCTTTTAAAAGATATGGAGAGGGAGTGGAAATTATTAGCTTATCTAAATTGCAAAAGGTTTGAGGAAGACATCAGTGACCCAAGAAGCGCTTATACCCTAGTGACGCGAGTTCCCCAAAAACCCAAAAATCCCACAATACAAAGGAAGATGGTGTGATGAAAATTCTTAAAAGACCACATGGAACACTCAACCCCAAAGTTCAAACGAACATAACATTTGACCCAAAACTCTGATTTTCACAAAATTGGACTTTTCGGAAAGCTCTAGACATCCTCTATGCCACAAAAACTAGATTTATTATTTTTATTAAGAGTGGGTGGGTGAAAATAAAAGAAACATATCCATCTCCATTAAATTAAATGCTCAGTCTTGCAAAATGTAGGAAATCCTTGGCAAACTCAAAATAGCTTCTCACACTCAAAAGACCATAATTGTTAAAATTCTCAATGGATTTTCAAAAAATTGTTCCCATCAGAATCATGACTCTGAGCATGACACATAGCAATCAAGAAATATAGAAACTAATGAAGATTTAATGGTGAGTTTTAAGGAAAATTATCCTAGTTCAAAGAGATAGTTAGAAAGTGGTTGGGGAATGCATTTAATGAGCATGGCCATCATTCTTTCACTGTTGTAGGTCATGGGATAGCATGGGGAGTATTTTACAATAAAGATACAATTAATTATACTCATTTATTACATCTTACAAGTGGTTGGAAAATCAATTTCTAGATTTCAATCTTCTCTCTTTGTGATTCTATATATTGTAATCTGGGTCTCATATTTCAAAAGGAGTTAGTCATGTTTCTTCTCTGCTCTTATTTCTTCCTTGCTAGGGGGATGAGCTGAGAGCCCAAGCCTTCTTCTTGAAGTGGTGTAATGGAATTTTTTTCCTCTTACCTACTGATTTTTATAATGTGCATAATTTTGGAGCAATATAATATGTCATGCGATGCATTTCGTCCATCCTTTGCATGTTTTTATCGTCTCTAATAGCCTTTATTTCAATGTTGGTATATTGTGTGTATTTCTAATGTTCACTACAGATTTTAGAAGATATGTTTAATGGGTTTTAAGTGATGTTCTGTGTGAATCTATCTCTAGCATGTGATGCATTTCGTTTGCCCTTTTCATTTCTCACCTTTTCCCCATCTCAGGTAGTTGGATTCTTAGTAACTTCTCTCTTCTTTTTGGTGCATTGCTTCTATTAGCTTTATGCTATGTTTGATTTTTATTTGAACCACATCTCTCACCATAGAGAAGATCCAAATTATTTAAAATATAGAGGTTACCTTAGGGCGCATGTCACACCAACCTAAGGTATCTAACGACTCTGACGGTTCATCTGCACGGATAATTGCAACAGTTACAAGACACAAAATTTACAAGGAAGATGAGTCTCCTAAAGTGAATCGATATTATTATAGATCCATGATTAGAAACCTACTTTATGCTACTACTTCAAGACCTGATATTGTGTAAGTTATTGGCCTAGTATGGAGGTTTCAAGAATATCCTAGAGAATCTCATCTTTAAGCAGTTGAAAGGATATTTCGATATCTTAAAGGAACTGTTGATTTAGGGTTGTGGTATCCAAGAAGTGGAAGATTTGAATTAAGAGCTTATTGTGATGTTGGTTGGTTTAGGGAATATGGATGATAGAAAAATTACTATTGGTGGTGCATTCTTTGTTGGAGAATGCCTTATTTCTTTGTCAAACAAGAATTAATATCTTGTGGCCCTCTTAACTTTTGAAGTTAAATATGTTGTCACTACTCATTATTCTCAGGTTGTGTGGATGAGAACTACTTTGAAGGATTACAAGAATAAGCTATATGGACCTACATCTATTATTTTTTATAGCACTAGTGCAATCATTGTGTCAAAGAATCTAGTTCTTCATTCTAGGACAAAGCACATTCCCATTCAAAATCATTACCTAAGAGATCTAGTGAGTAATAATTATATCAAATTGGAGCATGTGTCTACAAAGGATGAATTTCTTGATATTTTAAAAAAGCCTCTTTTAAAGCCCACTTTTAAGTATATAAGAGATAAGTTGGGAGTGATCTCAACTCCTAAAAAAATTAAATGGTCTAGCAAAGTGTGATAGGGAGCAAGAAATGAGATACATCTGATCCAAAAAAATTTGTTGATTGTTATGTATTAGTAAGGTATCTTTTTCACCATATAGAGGTATGTGTCTTCATAATGTTCAATGTCATGTTTACAAAGTGTTTGGTGAGTCAGTAGTGGGAGTTGATGGAATAAGTTATGTTGAGTCATCTAATGTTATCTAATCTTAGTCATAAAGGTTTATCCTAAGTCTTTCATAAGTCATAATTTCATGGTTCAGGTTCGTCATAGTGTCTATAATGTGTGTGAAGTCTTGAAGGAATCTAAAAAGTTTTCATGGTGTGTTTTGAGTCAACTTAGTCACTTATTGGTTTGTCATGCTCATTTAGGATTGATTGAGTAGAGGTGTTCTAGGTCATATTCTTGTTTGAAGTATGGTTTCATGATGTCATATGATATAATGATCTATGAGGAGGGTTTGTACCAATTTTGAGAGCTTGAACTCTAAATATGTGCATTTTAGATGCTTCTCTTCCCTGACTGGGTCTTGATAGTGATTTTTGAGTTGTATGTAGGGAAAGTTGAATTTTAAGGTGAAAAAAGAGATGTCCAGAGATAAAACTTGTACATATCATCCAGAAAAGGAGGTCTTTAGGATTTAAGTGGTTTAAGATCATAAAAATGATTAGAATCGTGGGAATATCTGACATAGTTTAAGTTAATAGTGTTAAAGCTAAAGAAACCTAATTGCCAAAAGGAGGATGGTGCAAACTGGGTAAATTCTATTCAAGAACATGGTTGAAGGATTTTGGTGGAAATAATATGGTAAAATGATTTGTCACATCATGTAAGAAATTATTGAGAAAGTAAATACTTTGGAAACTATGGGTAATTCTTCATTTGTATAGGGATAGTTGGATGTGTGTTCACTTGTTGATGATAAGAAGATGATGTAATGAGCTCATAATGTTGCTAAGAGTTTCTATGACATGAATTGAGTATGATGTCTGTGATTGGTCTCTAAATGATGTTCACATAATGAAACATGTTGGGTTTTAATCCTATGTAGCCATGAGAGCTTCAAAAAAGTTGTTAAGCTATGACAGACATGTGTATACTTATTTGATGCATTTTTAATTATCTAAATTGTTGAGTGAGAGTATGAAAAAATTTAAATGGTGTTCTAAGTTAGAAAACTTTATTCTACAAGGTCCTTCTATTCCAAGTATTTTATTCATTGTAGATGGAAGTTATGAGATTGTAAATTAAATCATGCTCTGAAGTCTGTTTTGAGCATCTATAGATCTATTTTGTGCATTTACATGTAAGATGATAGGGCTACTATCACTTTTGATGATTATTATCTTTATGAAGATGGAATATGCATAAGTAAGGGTGTTTGAGTCCAAAATTGCTGAAGGCAATTTGTTCGAAAGCTTAGAGAGCTATAAATGTCGTATATGAATGTTATAGGTGCAAAATACATATGAGAGGCAAAGTATGGTAATTCTAGAGGTGAGTGGTGTCTACCAAGATCATTTATGGTATGTCAAGTTGTGCTCAAACCTATCTATATGACCTAGGTATTTTTTGATGCATGAGTGTTTCTAGTGAACCATGCCTTGACTGGAATGGTAATTTTTTTCTCTAAAGTGTATACTACATACCTGCAGATGTTGTTGGAGTCATCATTAAAAGTTATCACATATGATTTTCTACTAATAAAGGTTAATGAAGATTAGTATGAATGTGAAGATGGATTCGAATAGGTCCAATTAACTTTCTTGGACCAACATGATATATCACATCCTTCAAGAGGTCTAATACATTGCTATAATGCTCATAAATATTTCTTAGGTGTGTAAAAAGAATTCATGAAAGGGGGAGTCCATGTATCACTCCTTGAATGTGCTCTTGGAGGATTCATGTGCTAGAGAGATATTTTTCTTGACAATGTTGAATCTATACTTGGTGGTGATTTGATGGTTTAATGGTTATCAATGTAAAAATAGTGTGAAAAATTGCTTCTATAGATCTAGATGATATACATGGTCCAAATTAGTCATGGGGAGCATGAAGGATTTCCTCTAGAATATGTATTGATGATTTTTTAGGCATATAAAGTATGTATTGGGTACTGACTCCAAGGAAAAGCATGTTGGGACCAAAATTTGTTTTATCTCAGTTAAATATGACTATCAAGTTCTATGAAAGAGCTTTAGGGTAGGGCCAAAGTGATGAAGTTAGTTTCTTGTCAAGATAATAAGGTAAGTTGATTTTTTTGTGCCTTTATACTAGTATTGGATGTATTGAGTCCAAGGGGAGTGATAGATAGTTTTTCCAAAAGATGAATTTCTCTTTGTAGTATGTCAAAGTTAGCTTTAAGAACACTAAATGATCTATTCAAGAAATTTTGCCTTCAAGGTTAGGTAATAACATCAATCATGTATCTAAACAAGTTTTTGTTCCTAGACAAGCAATGTAAGCCCAAAGATGAAGGTATGAAGGTTGTTTTAGCTCTTGTGAATTATTTTTGGCATGTTCATGGAGATTTTACTTCAGGTACAGGTCTGGTTTTGTGGTTTCATGAAGGATAAAACAAGGTTGAGGTGAGAAATGACTATTTTTGCATGCCTAAAAATTAAATGATAGCGATTTAGCTAAAAGAAAAGTTATGATTCTTATTTTTTCATCTTATTGGAAAGATTATATGGTATATATGTTGTTCCTAGGGGGAGTGTTGTGTCTACATGCTTGAAAAGAGGCTAAAACTAGTTTTATGTGAAATTTACAGATTTTGAGCTAGAATGTGATCTTTGGTTGATGTTTCTAACCAAATCATGAATTTATGAATCTGAGGAAGATGAATACATGTTGATACAGGTATCCTTTGTCATTAATGTAAAAAGGGGAATAAGTTCAGGTGGTTTTCTATCAATGACCAAGGGGGAGATTGTTGGTATGTTATTGTATAAGTGTTGTCATTGATGCAAAACCTCATTAATGAAAAATTGGATGATGGAGTAGGGTCAGATGATTCTCAAAGTGATGACATGGATATTCAAGTATGTTCATCGTTTCATAGGTTGATTAAGTGAGGATGACTTGTTCCATCAAGCCTATTCATATGGCCTAGCTAGCCTAGGTAATGGAGCATAGATTTTAGAGATTATTGGTTGTTTGAGAAGCATTTTAGAATGACGGATAACATGATTTTATAGTGATTATACATTCATATGAGTTTTGGGGTGCATATATAGGTTTTTGACTAGGTTTTAAGTGTTTATTTGGACCATGTATGGATGTTAGATAGCAAGAGAGTGAGTTGTGGAGCTATATGAGGAGATATGAGAGATATTTGTGGAATGGTGATGATTTTAGATGTATTTATGTTGTGGGAAAAATTTAGGTTTCCATGATGTGAATTTTGTAATATATGAGGTTTTTGGTGAAATATGGTCAAGAACAATGTTATTTCTAGCTTGAATTGGAACTTATGATGCTCACCCTAAATTATGTGCTCTGCATGGGACATTTTTTTATTTCAAGTATGTTTCTACACTTATTCTAGAAGTTTTTTAAAAAATAATGAGGTCATTTAATCATCATATTTTTATGAACGAATGTTAAAAAGGTAAACAACTTGTTATGAGTTTGAAACCCTAGCTTGAAAGTATTTTGAGATATTTACTTCCTAAGTGGCCAATTTTTATTTATAATTCCTTGATTATTATTGGAACATGTATAGGACTCCTCTAGATGTCTAGAAAGATATGGTATATGTTGTCATGATGAGTGGATCCCACTCAAACAGGTCAATTTCTGAAGAAATTCAGTTTGGGACAAGATTTTTGAAAGGAGTTACAAACTAAATGACCATTGTGTGATTCATGTGATTTTTTTATTGATTTAAAAAGAGGATTTAGGTCTTGGTAATATTGATAAATGGTAAAATAAGCTTCATTTAGGTGGACTTGTCAAAGAACAATTTTGGGGCAATCAGAAGAAGTCATCAGTAAAATGGACATTGCAGGAGCTAAAGGAGGAGTTAGGATGCTATTAAAGTTGTGTTGGAAATATAATGCAGATATATTTCCATTTATATAATTTTTACTTAATGATTTTGAGTTTTGATGTGGTTTCCAAGTTTTATTTTTGGACAAGAATATTACTTTCTATTCATGACAGAACTACTTTTGATGAACTATTGAGTTGGTTACTACATGAAATGGATTGGGTGGTGCTTTATATCAATTGGAATGTGAAGAGGGATGAATGTTTAATCCAATGAATCCATTTTCAGGTCTTGAAATTTTCATAAAGGGTGAAAAAAAGTTGGATGTTAAAAACTAAGTTTTGGGCAGTTTTATTTGGTGAAGGAAAACATTGTTATGATATGAACCAGTTGATGTTTCATGGGCTCTAACTTGTTTAGGAGTGTTATAAATGTCTTTAAACTTACATAGAGTTTTCACATTCAATATTTGAGGTGTTCTTGGATGATCTTGAGGCAAAGAGGATAAGATATAATGTTGGAAACAGGTGTTTGGTGAAGGCAATGAGCCATTGGGCCCATTAAATGAAATAATCATATTGGTTCATGATAATTGTTGTTGAGAAGATAAAATATAGTTCAAGTTTGAAATCACATAAATATTGGGTGCATGGACACATGACGCATAGAAGAACATGGAAATATAGTAGAACAGTGCGTTCCTAGGACAAGTGTACATAGGACTTAGCCACTTTTATAGATCTAGGCTATTTTTAGAGATAGAGTACTAAGCATGTGATGAAGTGGAGACTTGAAATTCACACAAGGCTATTTTGGTATGTGTATTTGAGTGCCATGTAGAGTTTTGGTTTAATAATAGGATTTCTACCTAGAGTTAACTATAAGAAATATATTACTTGAGCACTTGCATGCTTTTGTATTCTCTTGTAAAGGCGCATGGATATTCTTAGCATGTAGTCTAATTTTGGTAGGTACATGGGAGGTGAAGGGAAAATACCCACCCCTATATATATGTATTGAGTTGCATGGCTTAGAAATATCAATTATTGTAGAGTTATGTTACGGATTTGTTAGCGCGCATGACCATAAACTAGATATTTATATATGAAGCTTCTATGTTTTGTAGTATTTAATACAATGGATCATATTGGCTAGATATTGGTGTTAGATGTGACTAAATATAGTTATTGCATGGTAAATCTTATTATGATCATTTTTTAGTCAATATTTCATATGGTTTAGATCTAGATCTGGTTTATGCATTGTGGATTATTTACTATCTATTATAAGACTAAATATATACATGCACACTCATGCTAACATTCTGGACAAGCAACTCTAAAGAGGGACCTGACCTACCCTTGCACCCTTTAGGTGAGTGCTCAGTGCAGGCTGAGTGATGTGCTAGTGCACCTAAGGTTTTTTGCAGTGAATTTTAGGCTACATCATTGGTTGCGTTGCGGGGACCTCTTTCTCATTAGTTTTTCAGGATATTGCATGATGAAGAATCATTGATTGACCTTGACCAATATTGAGGAGTGGTTAGTAGATCTAGAAGAAGAGTATGCTCATAGATTTAGTACTTGGCCTAATTTTAATGCACGGGCATGGGTTGATCAGAATCTATATGACGCATTCTATGAGACATTCTTTTATATCTTTCTTATAGAGTAGTATGAGTGGTTGGTTGCTTATGAATCTAAGAGGAATCAGATGTTTCACACACTTTTTTGGATGCAGGAAGAATTCTAGGCCTTATATTATGCATATTTGATTTAGACGTGCTTTGTAGATGTTTGGTTCTATGGTTTTTCTCACAGCTATATTCTTGAGTACGTAGTTTCAAATTACTCTTATCCGTAGGTTGATAAGTTTCAATTTTTACGTGATCCCAGATGATCATATTTGCACGGTATCCCACTGGTAATCAAGATCCTGATTGTAACCCTAGATTTGGAATAAAATCTTATGGCTAACTAAATACCACCACGTGTAGTGGTAGGAGTAGGTTTGGTTAGGATGGAAGACCTAGTGGAAGAAAGATAGAGGGAGGAAAGGTGACTTAAGTTTAATGAGGTGCGTGAGAGGGATTTAGAGAATTATTGTGAAGTTATAGAATAGATGGCATTGTGTAGAGAGATGGCTCATGAAGGATTCAGAGCTCACATAGAAGACATGGAGCCAAGCATCTAGATCTCCCCCATTTAGGAAATCATGGCCGGGAACCTCCTTCAACCTCAGATGAGAGCACATTGGTGGAGAAGATATGGGTCACGGATGCGCATCTGAATCTACTTGGAAACCCAACCCTTGCATTTGGTTTTCTAGTTTCTGTAACATTCAGTAACTAGTAAGCTAGTGTGATTAGTAGAGTTGCAGTAGATAGAGTTAATTTACAGTCAAGTTCAAGAGTTAATCAGGTAGTTTATTCATCTATAGCGCAATCGTCATCTACTTTATTTGGAGGACCAATTGGAGGTATCTTTTCTTATGCATCATTGGCATAAAACGTAGGTGCACAAAACCTTAGCAACACATCTGTAATTAGTGCAACTTCACAGACTATGGGCGTTTAGTTTAACACAACCATCAACGCATAGGGTAGTGCATCATCTTGTCTATTTCTTGTTATAAGAGGTGGATCAAGAGGATAAGGAGGATCAGGTGGCTCAGGTGCTGGAAGATCTGGTGGATTTAGAGGTGGTGGAAATATAGGAAGAAATAAATGAGGTTCTAGATCTAGTGGGCAAGGGCCGCACCAACCTCAACAAATTTATATGGAAATTTATCTTCGTCTTCCATAGTAGAGGGGTATTGAAGATACAACCAAGCACATGCATATGTGTGAGATACTATGGTGCATAAAGGGTATTATAGCAACAGAGCACAAGGCAAGTCAGTTTGTAACTAAGTTACAGGGACACACACACATCGGGTCTAGAAATTTTTATCATGATCAAACTTATGTGAACTATACAACACTGCGAGATGCTTTCTTGAAGGAATTTTATATCCCTAAGTTCGATCAGAAGATCATAAGTGTTCTCAAGGAAATTAAGTAAGGCACTACTAAAAGTGTTTGGGAATATGATGCATGATTCAAGACTCTTATATCTAAATTATTTTATGACATCCATGCAAGACAACATGCACAATGGTTCATTAGAGGATTGATAATTCATTTTAGGAGGGTGCTTTCCCACAAGACTTATACAGATCCATGCAAGGCACTTGAAGAAGCTCTGTGCGCCGAGTAGGTAAGAAGTGTGGACAAATGAGTGAGCCCATTCTTGGAAGTTCAGATACCAGAAATGGAGAAATGGTTGGAGAAGTTATCTACTAATTCAACACATGAGACATGCAATAAAATTTGGTTTACAAATTGTGAAGTAGAGGGGCATACTAAGGATAGTATCCCTTGGAAATTGGTGTGCTCCTTGTTGCTGGATTGCGAGGTATGTCACTTGGACCACAATTCAAGACAGTTCCCATTATTGTAGCATGTGATAAGAAATAATGTGTCCATTTACTGTAATATTTGCATGTCCTCAACTCATGACACTGAGGATTTCATATTATTCAATCAGATCCATAATGCCATTGATATTGGCGTATGACAAACTAGTGTTGCAAATAATTCCAACGAAAATGGTGAGCATCATGACTATGATCACAATGAGGGGAATTCTGATGGTGGTCATAGTAGAGGTTGAGGTTACAGAAGTGGATTTAGAGGTCAAGGCCTTAATGGCGAAAGGATTGATTTCCCTCATAGGACTTTTTATACATGTGGATCTCCTTATCACTACATGCATGAATGTCCACAGAATATTGTGTTTTATTTTTGTGGAAAGAATCATAGTTATAAAGAGTTCCCCAACTTGTATGAACACTTAAGCAAGAAACATCAACTGTAAAATAAGGTTGCAGGAATGGTTAGAGTATAGTGCATCATGAAAGACCAATGGATGCCAAAGTTAGCACCTAATCTTGAGTTGGTACCTGTGAAGATTACTACATGCACTGAGGTAGCACACTCTAGGGAACCTCTGTAACAGAATCCTACTATTAATAAGGAAGAAGTCTTTTATGCCAAGTATCAGACCCTATACACTTAAAAGAGGTGTATCAAGAAACTATGGAGGTAATTTGGAATTTATAGGGTGATATACAATGTTTAAAGGAACAATCATGGAAGTTGGAACAAAAGAAATCAGCTGATCTCCATCAAAAATATGTTGATGATTTGTAAGAAGTTTACAAGATGCTGCGCCAAGAGAACATTATTCCATTGTTAGGAAGTTGGTTGAAGGGAAACACTCCATGGACTAGGACTGAGCATTAGAGATAACTTATGCATGTTAATATTCCTCCAAACAGTTTAGATTATGACAAGGAGATTACTCTAAATGTTTTTGTTGATGGTTGGCTTTTGAGTAACATTTTGACTTACATAGGCACGGAAGTAGATGTGCTCACTTTGGATGCATGGGTTCATATGGGAAGACCTCCATTATATTCATATTCCAATGTGTTGTTAATGAAAAATTGAACTAAGGCCATGCCCATTGGAGTTTTTAAAGATGCATCCATTACTATACAAAGGGCCAAGTTCACTAGGGACTTTGAGGTCTTAGCACTTGCAGAAGTAGAAAATTTTCCCGTATTACTTCGGTGCCCTTGGTGATATACAAACAATGCTAACATGCACTTCAATAAGGGGTATATCAGCTTTGAGAATATGGAAGAACACGTCATTATCCCTTTGATAGATGGAAAATATGCACCTTATGTAGAGCCCTTAAGTGAAGAAGAGTTGAATAGAATTTATGTGCGCACCATTTAGGATCCAAAATTTCTTGAGCCATCAAAAGAAGGGGTACTTCAATCAGATGATGAATAGTCCATGAGTGATACTACAAGTGTTGCATGTGACAATTGGAAGTACACCACTTATGAAATGATTGGGTGCAAGGTATGAAGTGTATCTGTACGCATTAGTAAGCCACACAGTATCAAGCATTTGGGTAGTAGCCAGGTACTACAGTACACAGGTGAAGATAATATAAAATCATTCCTACTTGCTATGGAGGTTCGATGGGAATTTTAGGTGGAAAGAAGGAACATATTAGTATCTACTCTATGCAAGACAATAGCTTGCTAGTGGATGGTTCACAAGGATAATCTTTTGGAGTGGAGAGAAGGATTGTTTTATCTGTTTGGTTTCTAAGAAGTAATGTTCCTACTCATATTTTTTCATTTCATGGTAATGATCATATTCAACACCACATTCAACATTGTGAGAGACTTTGGAGAGCAAGGAAGGAAGCTTTACCACCGTCATTGTGGGTGTAAAAATTTTATTTCACCTTGTGAGGCTACGCATGTGCATGATATGTCTACGCAAATTTGAATAAGGAAACTGGAAATTGGCAAGAAATTACTAAAGGTATGACTCAAACCTTTGATTACTTCTCTTATAAACCCCTCGTGAATGAGGCATTGCAGTTTATGAAGTGCTTAACTATGGGAGACATTGCAAAGGTTGAAGAGTTACTTTAAGAGTTGTTAGGAGAATCAGACTTGGTGGTGCACTTTGAAGAGGAAGAAACAGATCCAGAGCATCCTAGGTACACCTACCTAGAAAGAGAAGGGTAAGATGATTTACATGGTTAATGATGAAGAGGTAGAGAACCTAGATATTGAGCACATAGAGGGTACACGTGAAGTCTTAGACATTTCAGATGAGAAGGCGTTCACCTACCATGAGCCTATAAAGACCAAGAAAGTGAACATTGGAACAAATTTTGAACCTAAGAAACCTATTATTGGAGATTACTAGTCCAATTCTGAATTTGCTAAAATTGTTGAGTTATTGCGTGACTTTCAATATTTGTTCCTTATAGGCTATCATGAATTGAAAGGCATACATGAATCATTGGAATAAATGAAGATAAATATAAAAGAAGGTTCACACCCAATTTGGAAGAAACCTTACATGATGAATCCGAACTTGCAGGTAAAGGTAGAGGAAGAAATTGACAAAATGTTAATTTCTGAAATTATTGTGCCAATTGATGAGTCAGAATGGGTGAGCCCTATGGTGATCAGCATCAAGGAATATGGTAGAATCATGATTTGTGTAGATTACATGGAGTTAAATATTGCATGTGTGATTAATCCCTTTCCCACACCATTTACTGAGGAAATCCTAGAAGGTGTTGCAAGGTGTGAAATATACTCCTTCACTAATGGATTTTTGCGATATCATCAGGTAAGGATAGCTAAAGAAGATTAGGAGAAGACAAATTTCACCACCGAGTGGGGAAGTTTTACATACATGGTTATGCCCTTTGGATTAAATAATATGTCTGTATTATTTTCATGCATAGTGGTACAAGCATTTTAGGATTTTATTCACAAGTTATTGTAGGTGTATCTGGATGATTGGACATTCTATGGGCTCATGAGAGATCACTGTGATAATTTGAGGCTGATGTTTGAGAGATGTAGGTAATTGAGCATATCTTTGAACATTAAGAAGTGTATATTTGCCACACCCTTTGGAATTTTGATGAGGCACATCATCTGTAAATAAGGCTTGATAGTGGATCTTGCTAAGGTAGCTATGATTTTGGGCTTTGAGGAACCTACTAGCCAAAGCGGGGTGCATGGATTCTTTAGGCACACATTTTATAATATAAATATTATTAAGGGATATGTTAATATTTCCACACCCTTATAATAATTACTCAGGGGAAAAGGAAATTCATATTGGGGTGAGGCACAGCAGCATGCATTTGACACACTGAAGGAAAGGATTCATGTACATGCCTTTAACATGACCATTGGTGTCATATTATCTCATCTTGGAGAAGGGATTATCGATCATCCTATTTGTTTTCCTAGCAGACAATTGACTCCAGCAGAACAAAATTAAACAACGACAGAGTGCGAGGTCTTGTCTATGATCTACACACTCCATAAATTTTAACAGTATTTGCTAGCTACACATTTCACCTTTTATATAGAACACATGGCATTAAAGTGCTTGGTGAACAAGCCCTTTTTGTAGGGGCACATATGTCATTGGGTATTGTTGTTTCAAGAGTTCAAATTTACATTAGTGGTTAAGCCTGGTAAGAGAAATTTTGGTTCAAACCCTTTATCAAGGATTCAATCAGGAGAGGACATGTAGAGCATTCAAGATATAAGGTCAGATGCATAACTTTTCAGGTTGAACCGTGCACCCTCAGAATTGGAACATATTGCTATCTTTTTATGCACATGTGTGGCACCCAAGGGAATGAAGGCTTTAAAAAAGAAACAACTTATTATTCACGATGCGTCATACATGTTGATTAGTGGAGATTTATATAAGTTAGGTTGGGATGAAGTTTTTCATTGATGTGTTCTTGAGAATGAGTATGAAACAATTATGGCAGAAGCTCATGGTGGTATTACAGGTGGACACTATGCAGGGGATGTCACCGTGTGCAAAACTAGCTAGTCTATGGTGGGAAACATTATACAAGGATTGTAATCATATTGTAAGGCTTGTGACAATTTTTGACACCTTAAAAAGCCCGGACAATGTGACGAAATGCCTTTGAGGCCTATTACTAGTGCAGAACCTTTTGATAACTAGGCAATTGACTTTGTGGTCCCTATTTCCACATCCACATCAGGATAAGATCACACTACATTATAACTTATATAGATTATATTACAAGGTGGGTGGAATCGGTGCCTACAAAGGATTGCATAGCAACTACAACATCAAGGTTTCTATGGGAAAAATATTATTAACAAGTATGGTTTCCCTTTAAGTTTAACAAGTGATAGGGGTACTCATTTCCTTAATGAGACTATCAAGATATTATTAGATGAATTTATGGTCACACACCATAGGAAAACGGCTTATCACCCTTAGGAAAATGGAAATTTTGAGGCCTTTAACAAGATATTAAGCCATACCTTGATAAAAATTTGTGATGTGGGAAGAAGATATTGGGATGACAAGGTTTTTGCGGTACTTTGGGCATACTAGACAGCGTACAAGAGTTTGAATAAAACAACACCATTTCAGTTAGTGTCTGGAATAGAAGTAGTTCTCCCCATAGAATTTATGTTACCTTCTTTGTGTATTATGTGCGTAGGAGGTCTGGCTGATGAGAAATCATTAGAAGAACGTATTGACAAATTGATGCAGCTAGATAAAAGGCATGTCATAGCAAGATGGAGTCAGAATCAAGAAAAAAATAGGAAGAAGGCATGGCATGACATACACATTAAGGATAAGAAGCTTGAGGTTGGGAAATAGTACTTCTATATGATTCAAAGTTTTTGTGCTATCCTTGAAAGCTAAAAGTGCATTGGTTAGGACTGTATGTTATATCACTCATATACTTGATTCATGTGCTTGTCAGTTAGAAGCGTTGGATGGAACACAGTTTCTCGGTTACTTCAATGGGAGTAGGCTAAATCCCTACTATAAATAAGCCTTCTTAGTGTTTGTAATAAGGCAGTATTGCCACTTAGATTAGGTTTCCATTGATGAATTTCCTTTATATGAGTTTCCTTCATCATTTTTATGCTTTTTCAATTTAGTTCAGTGTTGTGTGTAATAAGCGCGCTTGCGCGCCATATGCTGATTACAATTTAAGTGTTTTCATGCGCAGAGGACCACACATAACCTTAGTGTGGGGTCATTTATATACAAGGTTCATTGCCAACTTGAATATCGTTGATTGTCATCTGAAAATGGGTATGCATAAGGAAACTTTTGTGTAGGTGCTTTTTGGAAGGGTGCAGATAGAAAAAAAAATAATCCTAAATGAAGACCACAGATGGAAAAGTGGACGTTCATTATAACATGAGGTAGGCTGCATTAGTGGAAAATACCTCAATTGGAAGAATGTGCAGTGGCGAAGTACTTCGGTGCATATGGGCACACAGAAGGAGGTATGTGGTCCAAAACTAGAAGGCGCACCAAAAGGTTATGACTGTGGCACAAAAATGAGAAACACGGAAACATTAACGAAATGATGCATTAATGTTGGGATCGGTGGTAGGTGAAGGAGCAATAAATGTGATAAATTTTAAATATATCTATGTATAAGGAAGGGTTGTGAGGCCATTTTTACCTTTGTGATTATGAATTCTTGAGCAAGTTGTTTATGAGCGAGCTAGCTAAGATGAATGTGAAGAGTGGAGAGCTGCGAACTGGTTCGGTGGGTCAGAACTGTGCACGAAGAACTATTATCGGTCCATTTGTTGAAGTGTTTGAGCAGGAAAAATGCATCAAAGAAAGGATATTATTGGATAGGGTTTGAATTTAAGCTAGGGCACATAGAACTGAGTTGCAGAGCTCAAGGGAGGAAAGAGAACATATTTTTGATTGAAATATCACCAAAAATAGCACCAAGGGAAGGTACAAGTGAGAAGAAACAAAAGGAATTTGAGATTGAGATTGAGGATGCCCCCAAAAATAGGTTTTATGAAATGTAATATGCAAAGGAAGTGATTATGGGCCGTGATTGGGATTTCCATGTACGTTAAAGCAAATTTAGTTATTACAACCATAGGATAACTGATAACAAGGAGGATTTGGACGTTTTTTTGAATAAGAATACAAACAAACAAACAACGGATGACATGCACATATACGACGATGTTGGGGAGAAGCTCCTAAGAAAGGTAGGGTTTTTACACTTGTATGAACTTCCTTATTTCAGAAATCCAAAGAATTTATACCAGTGGCTAATGAGTAGATTCCATGAGGAATTTTTCTATTTTGTTGGGTGATGAATGAGGATCACCGCGCCCTTGATTGACACTTTGACAAGTTTGAAAATCATAGGCATAAAGGTGAATAGTGACCTAATTGATAAAGAAGTAATTGTAGAAACCAAGGGTTTTATAAAAGGTGGGCATGGTATGGATATTTAATAGCTAAGGAAGTATCTGGTCATACAAGAAGCCTCACATTTGTTGACAAAATTGAATGACCAAGGAGAGATGGTCAAAAGTGAACACTTTGTGGCTACATGTTGCAAAGAAAATATCACAAGGGGAGACCTACAACTTGGCTGGATACATTTCTGAAATAATCATTGAAGAGGCACGTATAGGTGAGAAAATTATCTTTGGCACTATTCTACTATCCCTTGTGTTTGTGGAGATTAGAGTGCCTGATGGGCCAAAGAATAAAATCTGGGAGTACCCTGTAGAAAAAGAAATACTCTATGCAGAGAGATTCAAAAAGTATCTTTGTGAGGGGACCATGAGTGTCCCATTCAAACTAAGGGTAGAAATGTGGTATGCACAAACTCAGCACCATGTTCAAGGAAGAGTGGAGGATACCCAAGGAGTTTCCCATGGTGGTAGGAAAGTTGGTTTAGTTTACAATCTATCAACACTTTACTTCACATGTTTTGTGATGAAGGACATGACATGGATTCCTCGGTGAAAAATTCCCTATGATTTCACCACGTGGTTCTTTCAGGTAGCTGTTCACAGACTCTCATGACATGCTGAAAGTTAATCTGCAATGGTGATAAGGTAGACTATGACTACCACACTCTGCGGAAGACTTACATCTATCTAAGTAAGTATGCTTATATTGAAAGATATATTTCAGATGAAATAGCTATAAATCTTGTGACTTTAGCAATAGCTGACAGTGGAGCAACATTGGTATACCTTCATCTTAATCCTAGGCTAGAGAACGGAAAGTATGTAGAGAATGAGTTCAAACTACCAAGCCCGCCTAAAGGGAAGCACGCAGTTGGCACATTGGCAGTTAAGAAGCCTACGTTCCCCATTCACAAAGAAGAGGAATAACATCATGAGGATAGTGGGAGGTTGGACCATAGGGGAAGAAGATAGCCTACAGATGGAGAAATGAAAGAGCGCGAGATGACACCCCCATCACAAGAGCAAGAGGTTGAAGTCTTTAAGAAAAACACAATGGAAATCAATGTGGAGCAGACAAGTGAAGAGCCATAGTTCAAGAGAGTGTTCAGGAGGACAAGGGTTTAGGGTGCAGGGTCATCACATCCATTAAGGAGGTCACCAAGGATTTCACCTCAGAAGGAAGAGCCTGAGAAGAAGAAAAAGCATAAGCTAAAGCTTAAGGATGGAGAGGAGGATGAGTCTAGAGAAAGCATATCAGGTACTCCAGTGTAGCGTGAGGGTGTAGAGGAGCCCCATGAGGAAGAAATGAAGGATAATGAGGAGGGGATGAAGGGAACATAAAAAAAAGTAGAAGCAGAAAAGGGAAAAGGCCCAATTCTGGATTCAGGCACCCAGGTTCCTAAGGGTAAAAGAACAAGGGAGGAGGAAGAAGGTGAAGACTATGTGACTCTCGTGGTTGGATATGTGGATGATACCTACAAAATCATCTGTGCGCGCTTCCAGAGTATTGTGGAAGCTAAGGATTTGTATGGTTGGGAGTTAATGGATGCAGAGATGGTGAATGCGTGCACATGGAAGTAGTTGTCATAGTTAATGCAGACTCATATGGATGAGCCTAATTTTAACGTGTGTGAAGAATCATGTGTCTCATTTACAATGAAGAAAGCACCTCATATCTGACACATAAATGTTAAGCCAACTGTTATGTCAGATGAATAAGTGAGCAATGCCTTTGTAAAGGTATCTGCAGAGGTTGCGCGTAGTAACATAGACAAAGTGGAAACCATTGGGGCACTGATGGATGAAAACAAGGATAGGGATGCAAAAATAAAGAACCTCACAGCTGAGAAGGAAAAGGTCGAGGCAAAGACATAAGAATTTATCAGTATGGCTAAGGAGATTGGTGATTATATTCTTAAGGTAAGGCCACATCTGGAATCTCAAGTTCCAGAAAAAATTTCTTCTGTAATGCACTATATACGCACACTTGTAAAATTGGTCATAGATGAAGGGCTCATGTGTATGCCTATGCCAAAAGACCCTTTTGAGGAAGAAGCAAGGGTAAAAGCCACCATTTCCAAAAAAATTGCAAGTTATGAGTCATTGCTACAAGCCTTGAGAGATGAATTGAAGAAGGTAGTATCAGGCTTTGAACATGTGCGACACCAGATGTAATTGTTAGGACAAGAACAATTGCATGAAGATAATGAAGTCCTCAAAGCCATGAAGAATGAGACACTTGGGCACATGGAGAGACTTTATTTTGTGGAAGAGAAGTGCAAAGTGCTTACAAGTGTCCTAAGAACCACATGAAAATAGGCTGAAGGAGATAGACAACCAGATTGCTAAGAAGATGGACTATATGGAGGGCATGATTTCTAATATGGAAAATATTGACAAAATCTTACAGAATGAAAAAAGAGAACATGACTCAAGATGGGTTAGATGCCATAGTCACATATTTCCTAGACAAAATAGGTGAGGCCTTAAGCGATTGGAAGAAATTGGAGGTAGAAGTTAAGAATGAATATCCATATTTAATATTACTAGTTGAGGAGGAGAGTGCTGAATGATATCTCATTCTCTTGTTTGAACAAATCTTCATTCTTTCATTCATTATTATTTACTTTGCAGAGATAAATTAAGATTACCCATTTTCGGGGCCAATAATACATTTAGTGTGGGGTAATATTGAACATATAAAAGATAGCTCAAGTATGAAATTGTATAAGGATTGGGTGCATGGACGCATGGCACATAGAAGGATGCAGAAATATAGCAAAACAATGCGCACCTAGGACAAGTATACATAGGACTAAGCCACTTTTACAAATCTAGGATATTTTTTAGATATAGTACTGAGCACACGGTGATGTGGAGACTTACAGTTTACGTAAGGTTATTTTGGGATGTGCAGCAATTTGAGCGCCATGCAGAGTTTTGGTTAATAATAGGATTTCTACTTAAAGTTAACTATACGAAATCTATTATTAGAGAACTTGCATGTTTTTGTATTCTCTTGTAAAGGTGCATGTCTATTCTTAGCATGTATTCTAATTTTGGAAGGTGCATGGGTGGTGAAGGGAAAGTCTCCACCCCTAAATATATGTATTGATTTACACAGCTTAGAGAGACCGATTATTGTAGAGTTATGTTGTGGATTTGTTAGTGCGCATGACCATGGAAACTGAATCTTGATGTATGAAGCTTCTGTGTTTTTTAGTATTTAATATAATGGATCATATTAGTTGGATATTGGTGTTAGATGTGACTGAATATGGTTCTTGCATGGTAAATATCATTATAATCATTGTTTAAGTCAATATTTCATATGGTTTAGATCTAGATCTGGCTTATGCATTGTGGATTATTTACTATCTATTATAAGATCTAGATATATACATATTAAACTCATGCTAACATTCTGGAAAAGAAAATCTAAAGAGGGACCTGGTACCCTTGTGCACTTTTGGTGAGCACTCATTTCTAGATGAGTGATGTGTCAGCGTGCCTTGGGTTATTTGCAGTAAATTCTAGGCTACATCAAATGTGACCATATATGATGTTTAAATATTATTTTAAATATGTTTGATGAATTTTAAAGCATGACTAAAAATACTTTTGTCATTAGGAGATTTTTTTCATTCCAATGCATGGGATTTGAGGATTTTTGGTGCATGGAAGAAGGGTTTTAGTTAGGCCGACCAAAAGTATATGGGATGTTTTTAAGATGCATTGGTACAACAGAAAAAAAAAAATAGTTTTAATTTTTGTGGACACCTAAAATTTGACTACACAATTTTACTACTAAAATTGCACCATTTATCATTTTTCCCATCAATTTCATTATAAATAGTGGTTTCTTGCTACTTAGCCAACATTCCCCTTTCTCTCATTCAATTAATGACACTTTGTTAATTAACTAGTTTTTCCCTTCATTCTGGATGCCAATCAATAACACTTCGTTAGTTATATCCCTCTTTAGTTAATTAAGCCTTTTTAATCCTCTACTTAATCAATACACTCTCTTATTGGTTAAATCCCTCTTGAAAATCCTCCAAATTCAATAAAATTCCTCCTAGATCACCTCCAAATAGCTTACTAATCTTATCTTGGCGCATTAATTAATCCTATTTGATTAATTTAATCATCTCCAACTCCCATGAGTTGTTAATTCTAGTTAGTTCTTTCTAATCATGCTTATCCCTTCTAATTATACTTTATCTTTTGTCCCACATTCACTAGGATTGTAGCTTCTCCCAAATTGGAAAGATATATATAGAACCTAGTAACCCCCTCTCAAACTTACACCACACTTTGATTTGTGTTATTATTAGCACAAGATAAGAAAATTCTCCATTATTGAAGAAGCTTATTGATCTTGCACCCATCCATTCTTCTCATACAAGAGTAGTAAAGGAAGATCCAAACATGGCCATTAACCCATTTTTGTGAGATTATTTCCTCTTTTTGGATATATCAATCCTTTAATCTCATTGTAATCATAGGATCAACTATTATTTAGAAATCATATCCAACTTAGCAAGGAATGGCTTAGTGTTTTCAAGTTTAATTTGGATGCATTAATTAGCTTTTGTTCTTACATAGCTTTATGGTGGTTTTTTTTTTGTAGATTAACTAGGTTAGGATTCTACTTGGTGTTAGTTTCCTTTTATTAACTTATTTTTATTTATTCAAATGCACCTAATTTGAATCAAACAGTAGGTTATAAAAGCATAATTTTAGGTGCTTTTGTGAGCTAGTAGTGTGTGTATAAGAACATCAACCTAGATGTGAGAGTTTTGTAGGTGTATGAGCATGAATTAAGATGATATAAAGTGTTTATAGGTTGAATATTTATGGTAATCATGTGCATAAGGGTTTGAAGCTTTGAGAAGTAAAGAAAGAGCTAGTTTTTGAGATATTAAACACCTAGGGTTTAAACAAGATATTGAAGAAGTGTGAGATGAATCATTGGTCTCTATCATTTTTGGAAGAAATATTTCAAATATCATAACATCATAAGGTGGTTGAGTATGTTCTTGATCATATTTGGGGGTCATAGCCTCCTTGTTAAGTTGGTGCTTCTCATCATTAGGGGTTGGTGCTCCCTGTAGGGTTGTAGATCTACTAAACTAGGGGTTGGTGCCTCACTAAATTAACAACATATCAATATAAGGATTTTGTTTTAGTAGTTTTTCTTCCCCTTTAAGGTTTTCCACTTATATCTTGTGTCTTTTGTTGATTTTATTGATTTATATTTCATTACATATATGATATTTAATGGTGTACACACATAAATAAATGGTAAAGTGGTTTTTTTATTTGAATAAGAAATCTAAAATATGATTTATTTTGTAATGACTGATTCACTGCCCTCTTAATCCATTGTGCTTTGAACAAAAAATACTGAAAATCCCCAAATCAAAATGGGCATGAGGTCTCTAGCTCCATCGCTCCCTTTGAATCACCTAGCCCATCACTCTCTAAGGCCAAATTTTCCGTTCTTACCACACCTCACACTCAATATCACACATCTATAGACAACACTTTCCTTAAAAAATTACACCAAACCCCTATTAAGATGTCTCTTTTATGAAATTTTTCAGAACTCTCCACAACATCGACAAGTAATGATTGAAAATATTCAATCCATTTTAGTACAATCAGATGATTCCCAATAATGTTTTAACCTTTTTTACACACTTAAAATGTTTATAGCTATTGCATTTGAGGATTATAGAATTCCCTCCATATAACCTTAATACCATGATCTTCCTCTCTTTTTTACTTCCTAGATCAATCATGCTCTTTTCAAAATATTCATGATCGACAATGGCTTCAACATCAACATTATATCATCACACACCTTTAACCAACTTTAGTTACCATACACCATAGTCTCCCTATCACTTTTCATGCTACGTTTCTTCAATGATATTATCTCACCCACATTAGGAACATTCATTTTACCCATAAATATATGTGTTAAGAGCCTTCACGAGCTATACTATATTGTAGGAGTCTTCTAATATAACATACTACTAGGTCATCCTTGGATCCATGTTATGCATTTTATCCCATCCAAGTTGCATCATTTTCTAAAATATGAACATGAGGGTAAAACCTTTACATTCCCTACCAATCTAAATCCATTCAAAGCCTATCACATGACCTATAAACCCAACGATGTGTTGATTCCATTAAAAAACTTCCCATCCTCATATCAAGCTTCTAAAAACTTATACATCCCCACATCCAAACTACTAGATAACTGCTCCTTAAAAGACATCATGTAGTGTCTCTTACTAGTGGAGTACTTCCTTTTAACCCTTATTACACTCCTTACACCTAAAACATATGGGATATCCAAAAAACAACTGCTCTATGACCCTAACATGGGAATTATCATCTCCTTTGGTCTTCTTTTCATTCAGACACAATTATTAGACAGAGATATTGACAACCCTTCATATCATCTCAATGATCAACCACATGCAAAACCATTCTCCTTAGACTTTTCATTATTATACAAACCATGGTTCACCCTAACCTACCTCCATTGGTGCATGTGCAATGGCTTTGGTATGGGTCAATACAAATAGGGTCCCCATGACTTACCCTTTGAATACTTGAGAAAACCCCATGAGAAATATGGACTCATCTTCAAATTATCTTCTTCAAATCCATCACCATCAACATAAGAACCTTCAACACCATTATCATTTTTATAAAATCCACTCTCTAATAATGATGACATCGTATCTATCCATCCTATCTTTTTTTATTCAATACTATCACACTTGGACCTTTAACTTATCAAGCTAATGATAAAACTAAAACCCTTCCCCTAAGGTTACCACATAATATAGAGGAAGATTCCCCTACTATTAAAATCCCTCATTTCCATGATGATAATTTTATCTCCATCGATGTTAATATTATCACAACATAAGAGCTAGATATTTTCAAGATCGGTCAAGCCTTAGACTCACATGAACTCCAATAGTTCACTGATTTCCTATCCAAACATAGTCAAGACTTTACATTATCCTATAATGAAATGTCAAGTATAGACCCTAAAATCATCATCCATAATATCGTTACTATCCTAGATGCCAAGTCCATAAAGCAAAAAATTTGAAGAATGCATCCTCACATCACATTATTATTCAAAGAATAACTTAAACATATTTTTTCATCTAACTTAATATAACACATTGATTATCCACAATGGGTTTCTAACATCGTTCCCATCACCAAAACTACTGTAAAAATTTTCATCTGTATGGAATTTCGATACCTTAACCTTTTCTTGTCCAAAAGACAATTTTCCCTTACCAAGCATTGATCTAACAACAGTCCATGAGATTTTATCTCTTATGGATGGTTTCTCTTGATATAATCAAATCCTCATCACACCAGAAGATCAACACAAGTCATCCTTTATCACCTTGTGGGGAACCGTTTACTATAGAGTAATACCCTTTGGTTTGAAAAATGTAGGAGCTACTTATCAACCCACCATGAAATATATATTTCATGACATAATTCAAAAAATGATATAAGACTATGTTGATGATGTCCTAGGTAAATCCAAACACCAAAGATACCACATAGATATTATTGACATGATCTTTGTGCATCTATTATAGTTCTTTCTATGTCTGAATCCTATTAAATGTGTATTCAAATTCCTCACAGGAAAACTCTTAGGATTTATAGTGTCCTCTAGAGAAATTGAATATGACCCCACCAAATTCAAAACTATCATCGAAATGCCTCCACCATCTAATATCAAATAGTTTGGTAGACTTTAAGGAAAGCTTCAATCAATTTTTCATTTCATTTCTGTACTATCAAATTATTTTCAACCTTTCCATCATCTTCTAAGAAAGTATATCCACTTTAAATGGGATGGAAATTTTCAACATGCCTTTGACACCCTCAAACAATATATTTTATCTTGAAACTAGTGTTTACTCCTCCACGTGAGGGGGATCCATTCTATCTTTATATATCCACAACTGACCATGCCTTAGGAGTCATTTTTCCACATCAAAATGAATAGGGTAAGGAGAAATCAATATATTACATCAACTACACACTTCATGATTACAACACTTTCTTTCAAAACTAGAAAATTATGTTATGTCTTATACTTCACAGCTTCCAAACTCCACCACTACCTCCTTAATCACAAAACCTACATTGTTACTAACTTTAATCCAATCAAATCCATGCATTCTAATCCATATCACAATTAATGTATTACTAGAAGGCTCATGCTCATGACTAAATTTTACCTCAGATTTATCTTTCAGACATCCATTAAGGGGCATGTCATCACTGAATAGCTCACAAAATCTCCCCTCCCTTCTAATAAATTACCTTGTAAACACTTTCCAAAAAAATATATCGACGCTCTCAACCATAAAAATACCCCTCTTAAAATGACCTTGTTCTTTAATGGGTCCAAATGTAGACAGGGGGAGGCACCAGAATATTTATAATTCTCCCTCAGGACACTCCTCTTTTATTATCCTTCAAACTTAATTTTTAATGCACTAATAACATGGTGAAATATAAGGGTCTCATCATGGGACTTCAGACTACCACCTTTCTTTGTGTACAATTCCTTAACATCTACAGAGCTTCACAACTTTTCATCAATCAAATCAAAAAGACTTATCAATGTAAAAAATAGGTCCTACAAAAATGCAAAACCATTATCAAAGACTTACTACAACTCTTTGGCCACTATGAAATCCAAACCACCCCTCAATAATCTAAAAATTTTACAGACACTATATCTTCACTTGCCTCTCTCATCCCTTTGTCAATAAATGATTCTAAATTTTTCTTCTTCACACACAAACTCAATAAACCCTCATATACCAGCACTAAACTTCCCACCATAAATTACATAGAAGATAGCTCATATGAAACTTGGTATACCTAAACATATGACTAGCTTTCCACTAGAAAAATACCTTCAAATATATCTATCAATGGAAAAATATCCTTTCAACAATGTGTATCTTGCTACGTCATACTAGGGGGTGTCCTCTAAAGAGGATATGATAGCCTCATTCCCATGTATCTTAAAATTCTAGAGGATTGTATAGCTTTCAAAAAATTCAATGACGATATATGTGGTGGACACTTTAATGGTTTAGTTTTTGTTAAACGCATCTTATGCATGGGCTCCTATTTGCCCACACTTAACCAAGACTAGTGTGACTATGTCAATAAATGTGTAAAATGCCAACAAAATTCCAATCTCACACATATCCCTAGCAATGCTCTTCAACCCACTCAAGATATTTTTCCTTTTCACAATGGGGGCTTGACCTTATTAATGTTATCAACCCTCGCTCATCACAATGACACAATTCCATCATCACAACAACTGAATATTTTACAAAATGGGTGGAAGAAATCCCCCTTATCTCCACTAAAGTAGATAAAATCATTGGCTTCATCCATCATCACATTATCTTTTGTTTTAGTATACCTCATAAAATCGTCATAGATAATGGAAAATCTTTCAAAATTAAGAAATTTCAAAAATTTACAACACTTACAATGTCAAGCTCAACTTTTTATCTTTTTATTATGCACAAACAAATGAATAATCTAAAGCATCTAATAGAAACCTCAATAAAATCCTTATGAAATCTATTTACCAAGTTGGTAGAGATTGGAATCTTCAAATCCTATTTGCATTATGGGCATACTAGACCATCTTTCATACCCTTACAGATGCTATGCCCGTTCCTTTAGTATATGGCACCAAATTTGTTCTTTTGATCAAAATTTAGATCTCATACTTACGTGTTTCTCTCAAATATTTCATATCTGATGAGGATTGTTTTCAAGAACACCTATCACAACTAGAATTTCTAGATGAATGTCATCTAACTACCCTCAATCATATCAACAACTATCAAGAATGAATCAAACAATCTTATAACAAACACCTTAAATAACGTGAATTCCAAATTGTTAATCTTGTTCTCAAATATCCAACATGTCACCAACATGGAAAATAGTAAACATGGGAAGTTTTCTTTGAACTGCTTGGATTGTATATCATTACTCATAAATATGGAACTGGGTCTTATCATTTAATCTCCCTTGATGGTAAACCTGAAAAGGAACCCCTTAATTCCCTGCACTTTTGAACATTCTATTATTAACTTATCAATCCAATAGTCCTTATTCACACTACAATCTCAATCCATCAACCCACACATCCTATTACTTTTGTAATGATTTAGAATTATGTGGTCTCTTCAAATAGTAGACCTATCATGACCTTGAATATGGGCACCATAACTTTTCTCATAGCATATCCCTTATGGAAAAATTCCCTTCTCATAATTAGGGATCCCTGTAATCATTACTCTCACCATCCCCTATCTAAATTTATTTAATGACATGACAAGGACATAAGTATATATTGCACTCTTATTTATCCCCTTCTGATTGGTTACCTAGACTTTCCCTCGGCTCAAAAATCAAAATATCTATGGGATGGATACAATAAAAATATGTTGGAATAAAAATCACTAGGAGGGTGGCGAATCGATGTCTTTATAAACTTTTACTTCAATTATATTAATTTGCATGAACCATCAAAAAAACCGTTCAATCATACATTAACCATAGTGAATTTATTGTACATGAAATAATCATACACAAGAACGCAATGTATTATAGAACAAAAAATATATGTGAGAAACCCTTAAGGGGGAGAAAACCCACTGATATTTGTATTAATAAAACAAAAATCAAGATTTAGTGAAGCACCAACTCCATAAAGAGCACCAACCCCGTAATTTTTCAAGCACCCACCTGCAAAGAAGATATAACTCCCTAAAATTAGTGAAGTACAAACTCCATAAGGAACACCAACCCCTAGGTTTTAGAAATCACCAAATTTTAATGAAGCACCAAATCCCTAGGTTTTAGAAAGCACTAACTTGCAAATAAGACTCGGCACCAACTCAACCACCTCTAAATGTTTGTCACCTTCCTAATGTTGCTTAATCAACAAATGATGGCACTCTATTTGCTCATATTTATCTTCTACTCTCTTATTATTTTTCTTATCTCTATCTTTGATGTATCAATCACATCAACATGCTCTCAATCCTCTTACACACACTTTTATCTTCAGTCATCAAATGACATCCATACCCTTGCTTCTCTTCCCTTGAACACTCTCAAAACTACTTGGATTTCTTACTCGCATAGCATCTTCCTTCACTTTGACTTAGGCATGCAAAAACTACCTTTACAAGGTGACCATCTTCATATTTTCAATATAAGCACATTCCTTATGGTCTTCAAGACCTCTTACACCTCTCTCTATCCCTTATATCTCTCTCATACAAAAACTCTACTATAGCGCCTAAATCTTCCCTTACATATATATACACATGAATCATGAATATAATAACTAGGTCGGTCATACATGCTTAAATACATTTATGTCGGCCATACATATGTCTAAGAACATCTAAAATACATGGAAAAATCACAACATCTACTTCGTCTCGTTTATCTTAGCTTTTATGAATAAAACCTCATAATGTTGTTTTTCTTCCCTTCTTATTCTACTTCCTCTACCTTTTTAGCTTATTAAGTGACTCTTCACTTCTTATGAGTCATAACTTCAAAGATCCATCATTGACTAGTGTCATTTTTCCTTCCATCTCAATCTGTTGTATACGAGGTGCACATTGGTTGCACTTTGGTTAGGTTTTTGGCTAGATTTTGGCTGGATAATGGTTATATTCTCCATTTTGTGAACTTGATAAGACCAAAAACTCATTTTATTTCTAAAGCTTCCAAATCATGAAACCAAATTTCATCAGTATACCTAAAACAACATGCATAACCTTTTTCCATGCTCACATTTGCATACTTTCTTTAAAAATTGATCATCATGCCATGCTTTCTTCACCTTTCATTCTACACCTTGGAATTCTTGCTTCAACTAACCTTGAAACTGGCTTTCATACCTATTTCTATGTATTTTACATCATATTCTCATGCTCAAAAAATGATGTACAACCTCTCATATCTGTGTGCACTCATCTCACCAAGCCATCAAGCTCAAAAAATCTCACAAGTTTTCTTTCTGCCATGACCTTGACTAATGCAACACCACTCTTACAAATGAAAGACATCAACATTTGTAATCATTTGACATCATTCACCAATATAAAAATATCCCTTTCATTATTTGACGTTAACTACCACAACATGCCAACAAACTCAACTTGACATCAATGACAACTCATGACAAACTATCCACATCATCTTCTGGCATCAACAAGACACAATCTCAATCTTGACATCAATGAAAAATCACAACAAAATATACACCGATCCCTCAAAGGATAAATATAAAAAATTAAATTATGTCAAATAAAGTTGTAGACCACTCCCTTGAAGGATGGCTACCATGAAGTCAAAAAAACCAATCATAGACTACTCGCTCAAAGGATGGATACCCTTTCAAAATACATATCAAAAGGAATTCTCACATCAATCGGTCCTCATGTCAAAAAGGGATTCCTACATTGATTATCCCTCATATCAAAATAAAAAAACAACCATCCCAGGAGATCTTCCCACAACGATCATATTTCCTGTTAAACGTAAGCTTCCCACATCAATCATCTTGTGTAAAATACAATAAAACTGGGGAAAACATGGAACTATCATGAAGAACCCATTTCCCCATGCTTACTATATAAAAATATTTCTCATGTCATACAAGGATAGATACAACTATTCCACATCCATTTATGATCCTAGTATGACTAACCATTATGAGTCATATGTTAACATTATTTATAAAGCTACATGTGTAGTATCATACAGATAAATAGTTTAGCATCATACACTATATATGTCTAGAATAGTAAGGAAGCTAACATCCCACATTTTGTTCCTATCCATTGTATATTACATAAAACAAACAAAAATATAATAATTTTCCACAAACATATCCAATATCATAAAATCCACTTTATACATCTCTAATCTAAAAAATATACATTTCACATGCATCCATAACTCATCATATCAAAATCATAACTAAACTCATTAATTAAATCATCATCAACTACGTCTATATCCATCACATTGCAATCATTACAAAACTAAAAACAAAACTCAAACATAAAAATCATATATATCTACATATCAAAAGTGCCTATATACATCATCATGGGCTTCAAAGAGCCTCACATATCAAAAATGTATCCATATGTCATCGATAAGGGATTCAAAATAGCCTCATAAATTAAAAGTGTATACATCAAAATATCTCAAACAAAGCCAATAATAAGCCCATATCCCTAGGAATATGTCTATAATGATGTGTTCCTCCCAATCCAAATTCCTTCAAATAAGCCCCCAACTACGTTTTATATCAAATTTCCCCGCCCACCCAATTGTTGACGATTGGGCTAATCAACGATGATTTTGTCAAATCACCAACGACCTAGGGTAATGTAGTCATTATTTTACACTCAATACTTATTTCTAACCCCAAGTGCGTTGACCTGTCATCCAACATACACTGGGCACTCACTCAAGGAATGCGCGGGTGTCGATCCTTTCCTTTATGTGATTTTTGGAAGAGATTTCTACCATTAATGCATGATTATTTATAGAAATAGAAGTACATTCACTCTACTTTGAAAGGAAGAAGGTATGCAACTAACATATCTACATATCGAATGCATCACAGAAATCCAAATAAACATTGTACATGAAGTAAAAGAAACTAAATCATGAGTCATGCTAAGACATATAACATGAGGTTTTACAACCGTAAATAAGTTTTTACCGAATATATCCATGTATATTGACTTAACAAAGTCTTTAGTATCCATAATATATTTAAAATGGGTCACCTCGAACCATATACAGCAAAATGAAAGAGACTCAAATCTTGTAAGCCTGTCTGATCAGATATCCTAACTATAGTCTTCCCCATTATTCCCCTTGTTATAGATATCCAAGTACCCATACATAAGTTTAATGGTATCTCTTATAACCCTCTAGCAATAAGTACTGTAAACACTAACACCATGAACTCTAAACCCTTAACATCTCTGCAACACTTCGTTACTCTCCTTCTCTTTCTCTGCATACTCTTTATACCTATTATCTTCTTGTGTGCTCTGTATCATTTTGTGTGTGTCTACTACTGACCCAAAAACCTATTTAAATAGGATTATTGACCACCATCATGAATTCTATTCTGAGAAAATCACATGCCAAGTGTTTGATGTGGTCCTCCATTAGTTAATGATTATCTTATTTGCAAACTTTCCACTAACTGTAATGATATCTCTGGGTATATTCCCTACATGGAATATCTTTTTCTTGAGCTCCAAGGTTCCATGTTGGAACCTTATCCACTCATCATGCCTAGTTAGGTCCTCATGTTTTTCCTCAAATAACTCCATGATGCCAGATATGGCTAATTCCTTTAAGACACTTATTCTTCCTCTCACACGCCCACCCTAGTTTCACTTAAACCCTTTTTAAACCCATTTTTCTTGTGAATTTTTCCTTAAGCGCCCTACTGATCTACTGATCTTGCGTGTTCGCATCTCTTGGTACTTAACCAATATTTTAGTGTGCACCATCACCCCACACTATGTGTGTTCTCCATCCTTCAGAAACATTTTTGCTTCCTCAAAGAATAAATAATAGAGGTATCAAAACAATCAAAGAATGGAAGGATGAAAGAAATAGAAGAATAGAAGAATGTTTTACTACTGCATGAGGAGTAAGATATTTTTCTTTACAGATGCCTAAATCTTCTCCCATGCATCTACTTATCCCCATGCTTTCTGAATTAGGTCACCCACTAATGTGCTTACTTAATAAAAACTAAGTCCCTCACTCTTAGCTTGCAACATATCAACAATAATTTCCAGCTTCTTGCTAAGATTGCCTAACGCATCCATGCTATGCAAGGTGACTTGGGGGTACAATTCCTTTAGTCTATTCTTAATCAAACCCTGCAAGGTCTTGATTTCTTCCTAATTTCTTCCCAACTTTAGCAAGGATATTGCCACACTCCACCCTATTACCTTTGTGCTTTTTCCTAAAATTCTTTTAAATCTGCCTCATGTGTATGAACCACATATTCTTACTACCCTATCTCTGTTGGCACAGTTTTCATACATGACTTCAACCAATATTTGTGGTAGTATTTATTACAGGAAAGGAGCTTGGAGTACCAAGTCATTGTCTCCCCAATCTTCAAATTTTCCTCCTCCTTTTAGCATGCCATCACCTCCTTTACTGACTCTAATGTGAGTGATCACCTTTCCATGGTGAGGATGCGGGTCAAGTCTTCTAAGAATTGTATGGTTGACTTGTATTTCTACTCAGGCGGGGTGAGGTCCGGGTGCTTTAAGATTATGGCATCTGAAATAAAAAACACCAAATAAAATAATTTTCCTCTATCTTCTTATGAGATTTCACACATGATCTCCTTTAAATAGGATTCCTTTTCATCCCTCAGCTCAACACAATGCCTTAACTGAGTGTTTATACACTGATCAAACTCCTTTTGTTTTATCTCTTTTAATCCATTTTATTTATTCACTCAATGATCTCCTCATTAAAACATTTTTAAAATCAAGCTCTTCCTCCAAGACCCTTATCTCTATCAATTTCTATTATTTTTCTCAAGATTCTTACCTCCACCCTTATTCATTCTGATTGAAGAGTATTTCCTTTGTTGAGTTTTTTAGCATTGCAAACTTTCTCATCAGACAGTTGTTAGGAATTTACCAAAGGGTTTACTCCCTTGGCATCTGGTATCTTCATCAATGCATCTTGGTTTACCTCAAATTTAGGTTCATCAACGTGGGACTCAAAATCCTAAGATAACATTTTCCTCATGCGTGGGTATGCACCTTCTTCATCAAAAGAATACCAAGCAAGGAGTTGGTTTGTGGGCACAACACTTTAGAAGCATGCACCCAGTACCTTGTTTGGATCATTAATATAAGTCATCTTTTGTTCCTGTGTCGCTACTATGCCCTTTCCACCTATGTGCTGCTATCTTTAGGAAGCTTACAGCTAATTTGGGGTCTCCGCCCATGCTTCCATACTCATTTCCCACACTCGCATGCTTTCCTTCATTTCCTTAAGTACTTCCTCGGCACTTCACTCCACTTTATCCTCCACCAACTGTTGGATAATTCCTTGTCACTTACCTCTCTATAGTATTATCCATCTGCTCCTTGGTTGGGGTCAGGGTCTTCTGATCCTTTATGTTTACTTCCTTTCTCCCCCATTTTTCGTGAGCTCCTCCTTCATTCTCATCCTTCTCTTCATTTCCTTCTTCCTCTAACTCATGTACATCATACACAGGATGATTATAATCCTATTCATACTCTTCATCATCTTCATCTCCCTTATTAGCCTCCATGATTTCTATTTCACTTGAGTCTGACCCTTTTGTCACCCTCTACTTCTTCTTTACTGTTGATTCCAGTTTAGGGGAATTCTCTTTTTCTTCTTTCTCAGGATGACTCTTCCCTTACCAGTGACTCTTCCTTTTGATGGTGACTCCTTTTCTCACTTTTATCATGGGAGACTTCTTCTAGAAGACATAAGTACCAGTTCCCATGTGCCTAACTCCTTTTCCCCTACTATCTACATTATCTGCACGATTGGTGCCTTTTTCTCAGGAGTTTCTCCTCTATCTCTTTTCCTTAGTGTAATATTCTTCCACGTTGTGGGGTCTTCATGAATGGAGACATCATCTTCCACATAAGCACCCTTTTCATTCTTAGACCTTATGTGCAAATACGCCCTCACTACCATCCTCCCTGTAATAGGTAATGTCGCTAGTTTTAACATGTGCATCATCATGGGAGACATACTTCTCCACATAGGTGCACTTCTTGGGGTATATTAATTTCCTGCGTAGCTCACGGTAGTCTTGATCCACTAAAGTCAGATCAAATATGAGTTTCTTCACCTCTTTGAAATGATTGACCCTAGCATGGAAATACTGCGCTATGAAGGAGAAAGGAAATTTACACCAAGGACTCTTGGTGCCATCTACCAAAGTAAATTTGTTGATGCAAAAATGTTGGTATACGAAAAACTCAGCTTCTCCTTGCACTAGTGAAGGAAACTGTTCAAGTATTCTCCATTTATCCCTGAATGCATTGTGCATCTGCTTATACCACTTTCCCAGGAGCTCCTTATGAGTGGCTATCATGGTGTCACAAGTATATTGTTCAAACCTCTTGATGGGGGAGGGGTTCTCATCTAGGTATTCCCAAACAAACTTATCTGGCCTATTAGACTCTCCAATCTCTAAAAATACAATGGTGAGGAGGACATTACTAAACACGATCTTCTCTCTGTCATGCGTAGCATCTATGATCTCCTTTGTAATGAAAGTTGGGACGTTATAGATGGTTCCCTCTGAGATCTTGTGGCACACATTAAACCAATCCTTGTTGATCTATGTTCATCTCTCTTGCCCATTCATTTTTATAACCAAGTGTGTGGCCATCCTCATCATCGGGTCAATAATTACAGAAATTTAAAAGTAGAGTGGACCCTTCTTGTAGTCATAAGCCTCAACGGTCTTCTTAATGGCTTCCTTGTCTTCTAAGTCATTATCCAATGAATATCCTTCACAGATAAGTCTGGTGAACTTAGAAATTAGCTAGGGGTTATGCACATCCTTCGGCCTACGAAATATAACTAGTCTTCATGCACGCATGACATCAACCATTGGTATAGTCGCTTAGGTTTTCCAAAATAGGGCAAATCGTAGAGTTGCAACAACCCATCCTTCTCCATTTTTACCTTTACCTCATCGTCATTGACGGGCATTCAATCTGTTTTCCTCTTCTCTATAAGGTGAACTATTTCTAGTGTCATTTCATTCTCTGTGGTGCTCATTTGATGGTTGTAATTACTAACGAGCAACTTCCTTACTTGAGACACCCATTCTTTACCAAGCAATACATCATCTGGGTACTGTATTTCCGTGTACCATTCATCATTGAAATTGGTAGAGATAGTTTGTTTTCCTTTCCCTTTCCCTTCTTCAGTAAAAAAATTTCTACTTTTCTTGGTGTCATTTCTTCATCGGGTCCTTAAAACTTCTTCCTTTATCCTGGTCCTGGCTCTACTCAAATTTACATCTCCACTCCTTTGTAAAACTTCCTTCAAACCATGTGCCCTAGCTATACAACCCTAAGCTCGAAAACCCTTTTTCCACAAGACGACACAACACCCACGAGATTCTTCCACACAACCTTCTCTACTTATGCCCACGTACTTATTTCCACTATGTTTCACTGATCAAATTATTTATGCACACAAATCTTCACAACTCTTCTCAAAATTTCTTTGTAAGGATACCCTAGTTCCTAAGAGCTATTAGATAACTTAAAACATAAGGTAAAAAATAACGCACCCCCGATATTCTATTTATAACTTTTTCTTTTCTCAGTAATTAATGTCATGCCACCTACTAATGTACTTTCACAATAAAGGAGCTTTTTTCCAATGCCAACCTTCAATTCTTTTCCTCTACGCTTAATCCTACGCAAACACTTGTGCAACCTTCTTACATGCAACTACCTCGACCATAAAGTTCTTCACACTTTCTTTTGCGCCAAAGTCAATTATTCTTCTGTCTTGGACCAAGTTCTTTATGTTTCCTACCTCATGTTACTCTTATGATTTTGCCCTTATACATGGTTTCTCAAATCCTTTTGACACCAATCTTCCCTTATGTTCACCTTTTCCATGCACGACCTTCCAATCCACGTGTTTTTTATTTTTCAACCTGGGCCAACCAAAACCATAGCTTCCAGTAATTGTCACATCACTCCACCACACAAAAACATGGATGCATGGTCCTTTGCACATAGAGAAAAATTTGAAAATAATAAGTGGCTACCAACACACAAACACACAAAAAAAACAAAGCAACGAGAAAGTGAAACACAGAAAAGAAATGCAACAAATAAAAACCTAGGCTAATTGGAAATACTACCTTATTTACAAATACAAAGAAAATTTTTTTATAGTAGGGCTTCATCCTACTCCCATTGAAATGGCCTGGCAACCATGTTCCATCCAGCGCTTGTAACTAGAAAGCACCTTAAACAAGTATATAAGATACAATGTATGGGCCCATCCAAAGGACTTTGAATTTCCCATGATGGGGAAAAAAATTGAAATCATACAATAGAACCATCTGCCCAACCTCAAACTATTATTTCTTGATGTGTCTATCATGCCATGCCTTCTTCTTGGATTTTTTTGTTTTCTGACTTCAGTGAGCAATAGCCCACCTCTCATCTAACTGCATTAACTTAGCAATCCTCTCCTCAAGCACTGGTTATCATCTAATCCTCCTGCACACGATATACACAGCGATGGTAACATAAATTTAATAAGTAACACAACATCCACTCAAAACACCAATTGAAAAGGTGTGGCCTTGTTCAGTTTCTTATAAGTAATCTGATATGACTATAACACAACAAAAACTTTATCATCCAAATCCTTTCTTACATCAAAAATCTTGGTTAACGTGTGATTCAAAATTTTGTTAAATGCCTTAGCAGCCTCGTTAGCTTGTGGGTGATAAGGGGTAGTCTTTTGGTGGGCTACCATGAATTCTTCTAGCAATATCCTAACTATCTCATTCAAGAAATGAATAACCCTATCACTTGTTAAGCTTAGCGAGCATCCATATCTACTGATTATATTTTCCCACAAGAACCTGGTTGTTGTTAAGATTTTTCAATCCCTTGTAGGCACCAATTTTTTCCACCTTGTAAGGTAATTTTTGCATGTAATGATATAGTGCAAACATGTCCTTCACGTGGCTATGGAAATAGGGCCTACGAAGTCAATTTCCCACTTCTCAAATGGTTCTCCACTGAAAATCAGTCTTAATGGAATTTCATATCATTTCCCTAGTTTACCAAGGTGCTCGAAGTGGTCACAGGCCTTACAATACTCAATACAATATTTTTAAACCATTTCCCACCAAAATCTTGTTAGAAGGATCTTGCATGCGGTTGCATTCCCTTCATAGTGTCCTCCTGCAATTCCACCATGTGCTTCCTCTATGATTTCAATACGCTCATGCTCTAACACACACTGACGTAAAACCTCATCATGGCCTAGCTTGTATAAGTCTCCACTAATTATCATGTAGGGTGTGGCACGTATGGCTAATTCCTTCCTTTCAAAAGTCTTCATTCCCTCCGGTGCCACACCCATTTTGAGAAACACAACAATATATTCCAAGTCAGAGGGTGTGCACCATAATCTAAATAGTTGTGCATCTGGCATTGTATCCTAAATGTTATGTGCATCCTCCCCTAAGTCAATCCTTGATAAATGGTCAGGTTCCAAATTACTCTTACATAGTTTCACAACAACCGTAAACTTAAACTCTTGAAACAATAAGACCTACCTGTATATACGCCCTTATAAATGGGTGTGTTTACCAAGTAATTCAATGTCATTTGGTCTGTATAAAATATAAAGGGTGTTACCAACAAATACTGCCTGAATTTTTGTAGTGCGTAGATCATTGACAATGTCTCGCACTCAGTAATATTATAGTTTTGTTTTGCTAGGGTTAGCTTCCTACTATCAAAGCACAAGGGGTGGTCAACAATTCCCTCTCTAGGTTGTGCTAAGATTACTTCAATTTCCATCCTTGAATCATCAACATGAACATGTAATGGCTTATCCCAAGAAGGAAATCGTAATATAGGCAAATTGATAAGCCTATTCTTCAATGTATCAAATGCCATTTGATGCACGTCTCCCCATTGAAATGTAATTTTTTGTTTTAGAATATTTTCCAATAGCGTGAAAATCTTGGCATACCCCTTAATAAATTTCTAGTAATACCCCGTATGCCCAAGGAATCCATGCACCGCACTTTGGCTGGTAGGTTCCCCCAATCCCACAATAATTAAATTTTGGTAGGATCCACCAATAATCCTTCCTTACATATGATATCCCCCAACAGGGTTCCAAATGGAGTAGCAAAAAATACATTTCTTAATGTTGAGGAATATCCTCAACTGCCGATAGCTTTAAAAACATCAACCTTAGATTGTCACAATGGTCCCTCGCTAATCCATATATTGTCCAGTAATCCAGGTAGACTTGTAGAAAATTTTGGATGAAGTCCTGAAATTCCTGTAGTCATTTTTATACCCTTATATTAACAATAAAACCCCATGCATGTCATCCTATCACCGAGAGGGCACTGGGTGCTCACCCGAGGAATGCACAGGTGTCAAGCCTCTCCTTTATGTGAGTCTTGTGAGAATGTATCATCTATGACAGATCCTTAAGTGTAAAATAATGGAAAGGAGCCATGCGTTCATTCTGAGAACCTAGGGTGAGTTATCATCTTATTGCATCCATAAAAGAGAAATAACAAATAACATATAGACCTAATTCATACACAAAGTAAATGTACTAATATTATGCTCATAGACACAAATATGATTTAGAATAGAGCCTTATATTCATATTAAAAAGTTCAATAATCACATTACATTCCTTGAGGTCATAACAAACCCATATAACAATGCAGAGTAAGATCATTCATCAGGAACTATACTATATCTTTCACTTTACAAGGATAAACATAGACCCATCCCTCTAAGTGTGCCATTACTCCTATATTTTCTCTACTACCAACCTATAGAATCCTTCATGATATTTCTACAGAGCTTCACCTCTTTTCCAGCGCACTTCTCTATCTTCCTCTTATCACCCACACCTTATACTATATGTGCACCTCAATATATAGCTTTTATTCCTTCATCACCATACCTTCTGAGGTAATAGATCAGTCTCCAAGTGTCCAAGTGGTCCTTCAATGGAGCATACATCCTTTGATCTGAGCTCTCCACTCTGTGTAATTATTTTCTTCTAGAATCTTTCATCGCATGCATGGAATATTCCCTTTTTGATCCTATAGCCGCCATGGTGGCACCTTATCCATTCCACATGCTAGACAGGTCATGTTTTTCTCGTGTGCTTCTTGGAACGTTGAATATGGTTAAGTCCAAAAACCTGTCATGTCTTACGCATGTGTTGTGTGTTCTGTAAAACCCTACTAGAACCCTTCCTTGTGTGCCTTCACCCCATGTTCCCTTCTTCAAATAGGTCACGTGTTCCCACTCACCTTATTATACTTAGCTAAATTTTGGGGCCCAACATCACACCACACTATGCCTATTCTTTGTCCTCGGAAACACTCTCCAATAAAGTAAATAATGGTGGGTTCTTAAATTGGTTAGACATAAAGAATAAAGGAATGAAGAATTGGGAGAAAAAATGAAAGAATGGGTAACTTGTTTATTACTGGGGGAGGAGAGGGAAATCCTTCCCTAGTTCTACCTTTAACTTCTCCCAAGTATCGACCTCATTCTAAGCTTGCTAACAGAGGTCACCCACCAAGGCACTCACCTCCTCAAAACTCAACTCCTCCCCTTTGGTGCTCATGGTCTCAATAATACTTTCCAACTACTTTCCCAAGTCCTCAAGTGCATCCATCCTGTGGGTGATCTGGGGGTATAATTCCTTTAGCTAGCTTTTGATCAAGCCTCGTAGGGTCTCGATTACTTCTGACTTCTTCTCCACCTCAGATAGGATATTATCTTTCTACTCTATTCCCCTTATTTTTCTCTTGAAACTCTTTGAGTGTCATTTCATGGGTGGAAACCAAGATGTTTGTCACTCTATCCCTATCAGCGCAATTGTCATAAACAGCTTCAGCAACTTACACGGCAGCCTTTACCTCTACAAAAAGTTTAGTGTATCGAGTCACAATTTTGACAACCTTCATATTTTCCTCTTTCTCTTGATGTGCATGTGCCTCTTCTATAGAATCTAAAGTGAGTGGTTACCTCTCCATCATGAGAATGCAAGTCAAATCCTCCAAACATTGCAATGTTGATTCATACTTATGCTCAGGTGGCACTAAGTCAGGGTACTTTAATATAATGGCATCTATAATCATCTCCACCTTCTTAGATACCTCACGCACCTTTTCTTTTTCTTATTTCATCTCTTACTTTATGTCCTTTCTCTTTTCCATGAGATCCTTCTTTTTCTTCTCCAATTCCTCCTCCAGGAATCTCACTCTATCATTTCTCCTTAAACAATCTAGCCTCAACTTTGACTGAAACCTTGTTGAGAACATTACAAACCTGTTCATCTGATAACTACTGAGAATTCACCAAGGTATTTACTCCTTTTATTTCTAGTACCTTCATTAGCGCACTCTATCTTACTTAGAACTCAGGTTCATCTACGTGAGACTCGAATGCCCAAGATAGCATCTTCCTAGTTCAGGGATATGCACCTTCTTCATCAAACGATGACATGACTAGGAGTTACTCTATTGGTAGAGTGCTTTGGAAGCACACACATAGCACCTTTCTAGGATCATTAATGTATCCCATTCCCTATTCTTGTGTCACCACTATGCTTTTCCCACATGTTTTTGCCTCTTTTGGGAAGCTTACTGCCAATTTGGGATCCCCACCCATGTTGCCATACTCCTTCCCAATGCTTTCTTCTTCCATCTCCTTCATAATTTCATCTGCGATCCTCTCCAACTCCTGTTCCACCAACTCCTTCATGATGCCTACCACTTCTCTCTCCACGGTTTTCTCCACTTTCTCCTTGGTGAGGCTTGGGGTTCCTTGGTTTTTGGTGCTTACCTCTTCACTCACCCCCTTGCCTTGATCCTCAACTTCTTCCTCATCATTCTTCTCCTCATCTTCCTTGTTATACTTCTCTTCATCTCCCTCCTCAGAATCATGTACATCATACATTGGATGGTCTTCAAATCCTTTAGGCTCTTTGTCATCCTTGTCACCAATGTAGGCATCTAGGCTTTCGGTATCCTCCGAGTCTACCTCTTCTGCCACCTTTTGTTTCTTCCTAACTGGTGACTCCAGTAGAGGAGATTCTTCTTTCTCCTTCTCCTTGACAGGTGACCTCTTCATTGGTGACTCCTCATGTGTGAGGGGCTCTTCCTGCTCTAGTGCTTCTTCTTCTTGGGTTTTTGGCTTGATAGGTGACTTCTTACTTGTGCGCGTAAGTGCTAGGATTAGTGCTTACTTCCGGCGCACCCACATATTGTGTTGTCTACACACTTGGTGCCTTCTTCTCCTGTCCCTCTTCTCTTTCTCTCTTTTTTTGTGTGGCCTTCTTCCTCCTTGTGGGGTATTCTGGAATGGAGACATCCATCTCCAGATAGATATACCCTTGTCACCTTTCTTGAACTTAGCCCTTATGTGCAGATACACCCTTGTTAAAGACAAGGTCCTTCCGTGTGATCAGCAGCGCCATGGGATTCATCATTTTCACTTCATGGGAGACATAATTCTCCATGTATGTGCACTTTTTAGGGTACATGAGCTTTTGGCATGCAGCTTGTGGTGGTCTTGGTCCACCTCACTAAGGTTGAACCTTAGTCTTTTGGTTTCTTTAAACTAGTTGACTCCATCTTGGAAGTATTACGTGGTGAAGGAGAAGGGTAGCTTACACCATGGACCCTTAGTCCCATTGTATCAATGTGAACTATACCAATGCAAAAGTGTTGGTATACTACAAACTTTGCTTCTCCATCCATGAGCATGGAAAACTACTCTAGGATCCTCCACTCTACCCTGAATGCATCACGCATTCGATTGTACCACTTCTCTAGGTGTACCTTGTGAGTAACCATCATGGTTTCACAAATGTACTTTTTAAACCTTTTTACGGGTGAGGGATCCTCTTCTAGATACTCCCAAATGAATTTTTCTAGCCCATTGGGCACTCCAATCTCTGAGAAGATGATGGTGAGGAGGATGTTTCTAAATTAATACATTCTCTCCTTCCTGTGTGCTGCTTATGATCTCATCCGCAATGAAAGTGGAAAAATTTATAGATGGTTCCCTCTGATGTCTTCTATCATACATTTAGTCATGCCTTATTCACTTGCGTCCATCATTCTTGATCATTGAGCTTGGTCACCAAGTACATGGCCATCCTCATAACAGGTTCTGGAATCTCTATGATGTCAAAGTATCACGAACCCTTCTTGTAGTCATACATTGTTACTGTCTCCTTGATAGCCTCTTTTCACTCAGATCATCATTTATACTTTCTAATTCACAAATAAGGTCTGTGAACTTGGATATCAACTGTGGTGTTATGCACATCTTGTACCCTAAAAAATATAAGTGATCCTCATGTACGCACGACATCAACCACTGATAAAGGTGCTTGGGCTTGCCAAAGTAGGAAACTCATATAGTTGTAATAATCTTGCTTTCAGTAATTTGACTTTCACCCCGTCATTGTATATAGGCATCCCATCTGGTGTCCTTTTGTTAGTTAGACAAACCAACTCAAATGCCATTTCCTTCTAAGTTTTTCTCATGCAATTATTATAATCTCTCACAAATATTTTTATTAAGTGTGACACCCACTCCTTTCCTATCAATACTCCATTTGGGTATTGTATTTTTGCGTACCATTCCTCATTGGAGCTTGTGATGGCAACGGTTTGTTTTACCTTTCCCTTGCCCTTCTATTTCTTTAGTGAAATAGTCATCCTTCTTAGGTGTCATGATTTCTATTGGGATAACCTAATAACTTCTTCTTCTCTACTACTCTTTTTAACTCCAAACTCAACTCCAAAGCTCAACTCCTAGAATAAATCCTTTTATCTCCATGCCCTAGCTGCCAAACCCTAACTAGGAAAACCTTCCACAAGACAACACACTTCAAACAACCTTTCCTCACACCCATGTACTCCTTCCTCCTGTTTTGCATATCCAATCTAGTCACACACTTAAATTTCTTGGATTCTTATTCCTTTCACACAAATCTCTCTAAATGCCCTAGTTTGCATAAGAGTGCTTCAACTTCGTAATAACAAGGTAGAGTAAAGAATTTACCAACCATATATTTATAGTTTTTTCTTCCCTCCAGCAATAAATTGTATACCACCTACCAACGTACTTTAACATTAAATGTGGATTTTTCCACTAGGCCAAATTTAAGCACCCTTACCCACGTGCCCAATCCTATGCAAAAAAAACCTTCTACAACCTTCTAGCGCATAAAAATCCAATCTAGCCGAAGACTCTTATGTGCACGTCTATAGCGCTGAAGGAACTTCTTCTATCCTTTACCTAATTTTTCCCCTTTCCTACCTCATGTTGTTCCTGTGCACTCTTCATCCTTTATATGTGGTCTTTGTTACAGCCTTCTTGACACCATAATTCATTATCCACCATTTCCTCATGCAATTTCTCAACCTTACATGCTTCCTTCTACTAGAGACACTCACTTGTATTACAGGCCTATACTTTGCTTTACATTACTCCTTACTCCACCCCACACTAAAATAGATGTGTGGTCCTCTGTGCATACACAAAATTTGAGAAAAAAATAATTTTGTTACCAACACATAAGGTGCAAAATGAAACAAAAAATAAAGGAACAAGTCAACGAGAAAGGGAAACACAAGAAAAGAAAAATCATAAAGGGAAATTCTAAGCTAACTGGAAATACTTCATTATTTACAAACACCAAGAAGACTTATTTATAGTAGGGCTTCAGCCTACTCCCATTGAAATGACTTGGTAATCTCATCCCATCTAGCACTTGTAACTAGCAAGCGCCTAAATCAAGAATGTACGAGATTATGTAGGGTCCCAACCAATGGACTTTCAACTTCCCAGGATGGCATAGATACTTGGAATCATACAACAACACCATCTACCCAACCTCAAACTACTTGTTCTTGATATGATGATCATGTCATGCCTTTTGTCTTGCTTTTTCTATCTTATGACTCCATCTAGCAAGTGATCACCTTTTATCTAACTACATCAACTTATCAATCCTTTCTTCCAGTGCTTGTTCATTAACCAATCCTCCTTCACACACTATATGCAACGATGGTAACATGAATTCAACTGGAAAAATAGCCTTTATGCCAAACACCAATTGAAATGGTGTGGCCTTGTTCAACATCTTATAGGTTTTCTTGTAATCCTAAAGAACGATTGATACTTTGTCATCCCAATCTTGTCTTCCAACGTCACAGATATTATTCAATGTGTGACTTAGTATTTTGTTAAATGCCTCGGTGGTTCCATTCACTTGAGGGTAATAAGGGGTATTCTTTTGATGGGCCACCATAAATTCTGCTAACATAATTATGACCATTGCATTGAGAAAATGTGTGCCTCTATCACTTGTTAAGCTTAAAGGACAACCATACCTGCTGATTATGTTCTCCCATAAAAATCTAGCAGCTGTTGCTGCAGTGCAATCCTTTATAGGTGTTGCCTCTACCCATCATGTCAAGTAATCAGTGCAAGTAATGATATACCACGAACCAGTCCTTCGTACGGATGGAAAAATTGGCCCTACAAAGTCGATTGCCCATTTTTCAAATGGTTCAACACTGGCTATTGGTCACAAGGGCATTTCATCCCTCTTCCCAGGTTTACCAAGGTGCTAGCAATGGTCACAGGCCTTGTAAAACTCAATACAATCCTAATAGATGGTTTCCCACCAAATCCCTGTGAGTAGAATCTTCCACGTGGTATCATTTCCTGTATAGTGTCCTCCCACCATCCCACCATGCGCTTCCTCCATAATTCCCATGCGCTCATGTTCCAATATGCATCGGCACATAACCTCGTCACAACCTAACTTATACAAGTCTCCACTAATCAACATGTAGTGTGTTGCGTGTATTTTTAACCACTTCCTCTCTAGATCCTTCATCCCTTCTGGTGCCACACCTTTTTTTAAGAATGCTACGATATCTTCCAAGTCTGAGGGCATGTGTCGTAACCTAAACAATTACACATCCGACATGGTATCCTCAATGCTTTGTGCATCCTCCCTTGATTTAATCCTTGATAAGTGGACAGGTTCTGAATTTCTATTTCTTGGTTTTATAACCACTGTGAACTCAAGCTCTTAGAATAACTACACCCAATGACATATGCACCCTTACAGAATGGGATTTTTGACTAAGTATTTAAATGCCATGTTGTCTATGTCGAATATAAATGGTGTTGTCACTAGGTATTGCCTAAACTTATGCAGCATGTAGATCATAGACAATGCCTTCATGCTCAATAGTTGTGTAATTCTTGTTCTATGTTGGTGTCAACTTTCTACTACCAAAAACACAAGGGATGATCAATAATTCCCTCACCAGGTTGTGCTAGTACTCCTCCCATAGTTGTCCTTGCGGCATCAACATGCACATGGAAAGGCTTATCCCAAGAAGGAAAACATAGTATGGGTGTTGTGAGAAATCCTATCCTTCAAAGTGTCAAACACCCTCTACTGCGCCTCTCCCCAATGAAAGGCACTCTTGTGTTTTAGCAATTCCTCCAAGGGCATGGAAATCTTGGCATACCCCTTGATGAATTTCCTGTAGTACCCTATATGCCCAAGGAATCTACACACTGCACTTTGACTAGTAGGATCCCCTAATCCCACAATAACCTATAACTTTGCATGGGATCCACTAGTAAGCCTTCTTTTCATATAATATGTCCTAACACGTGGTCCCAAATGGAGTAGCAAAGACACATTTCTTAATGTTGAGGGATATTCTTAATTTCGAACATCTCTCAAACATCAGCCTCAAATTGTCACAATGGTCTTTTACCAATCCATACACAATCCAGTCATCTAGGTACACTTGAAGAAATTTATGGATGAATTCCTAAAATACTTGTACCACGATGCGTGAGAACATAGTAGGTGCATTCTTTAATCTAAAAGGCATAACTGTGTAGGAAAAACTTCCCCTCTTAGTGGTGAAATTTGTCTTTCTCTAGTCCTCCTTTGCAATCCTGACTTGGTGATACCCTGAGAACCCATCCGTGAAAGAGTAGACTTCACACCCTGCTACTCCTTCCAAAATTTCTTCAGTAAAGGGGGTTGGAAAAGGATCGATGAAACATACTACATTCAGGTCCCTATATTCCACACAGATCCTTATCCATCCATACTTCTTAATACAGATGACCTTTGGGCTTATCCATTCTGATTCTTCCACAACCTCAATGATACCAAATGTTATCATCTTCTCTATTTCTTCCTTGACTCATATGCGTAAATTTGTGATTCATCTGATAAGGCCTCTTCCGAATTGGGTGTGGACCTTCCTTCAACTTGATCTTCATCTCCCCTAAGGAATGGTGGACACCTTTGAGTTCATGATACCTATGAGGGAACAAATATTGGAACTCACGCAACAAATCAATGACCTTTGAAACTTCTTTTTCTGACCAATAGTCCCTAATGATAGCTTCCTTAGGTTTTGTCTCTGTCCCAATGTTAACCTTCTTTATTTTTAAGGGCTCATAGTAGGTGTGCTCACTCATCAGCACTATCTATGACTTCACATGTACCTTCAGATTGGTTAACATCCAAAGTTTCCATCTCTTCACAGTCTACTACATAGACCATTTTTCATTTTTCCTTTTCCAGGCACACACACACAAGTTGTACTTCCTCTGATTCTTCTTCATTGAGGGGTGTTTCCAAATAAGGCTCACCCAGTAACTCTAATAGCCTATCTTCTATTATAGCACTATCTCCCATAATAAGGTGTTTGATTTCTTGCAACACCTTATCCATTGATGGATTGGTACTCGTATACTCGAAAGCTTGAATGAGATCAGCCACCAACTCCTGCCAATTACCTGTTTGATGACGCATCTCTGAATGAATATACCATGCACACGCACAACCTTGTAAGGTGGAATACAACTTATGCACCCATAATGAAGGTGGTAACGCTTTTGCACTTCCCATCCATGCCTTCTCACACACTTGGACATGAAATGAGGTGGTCTCTTTACCATGGTAGTCTTGTATGACAGTGGACGCATTGCTCCTGAAGAACCTTACAGAAAATTTGATTCTTACCTCATGTAATTTTAGGAGGCTCTCCCAATGTGTAGCCCACCAGTGCATTGTAGTTCTGAGTAGGTTATAACTAAGCATTCCCCTTCTCTCATCCTCATTCTTCCACTGAGATCTCCATTTCTTGCAAGAAAATTTTAGGGTATGCTCCTCCAGAATAACTTGGAAACTTCTTCCCTCCCAAGTGCTTGACTGAGTGCATGCCTTTTTTACCCTTGTTATAGATCCTCTCAAGTATCTATCCAATCAACTCATAAGTCCCATGCACCCAATTTTCACATGCGATGCTAGTGGTATCACTCAAGGAATGAGAATCTTCAAACTAGATAACTCCCTCCATGGGATGAATTATCTCAGGATATCTGATGGAGCACACATAGATTCTGTCAAGGAATTCCTCTCCTAAGGGTCCAGTATAGGGTGATGAATTCCCACCTGTTAATGGTATAATCACCCTTTGTTCCTTGTTCTCGAAGTTGATATACCCCTTGTTAAACCGTAGGTCAGCATTTATTCTTATAACACCAAGGGTTCCCAAGTAATGCTGGGAAAGTTTTCTACCTCGGAAAGTGCCAATACTTCGAAGTCTCCTAGTGAACTTGGCCCCTTGAATGGTGATAATCTACATCTCTTCCAGACTGCCAATGGGAATTGTCTTTGTCTTGTTTTCTATATATAACACATTTGAAGATGGTTGTAATGTGGGCCTTCCCATTTTACGTCATACATCTAAGGTAAGAACATTGACCCCTATTCCCATGGCGATGAGGATATTGCTTAGAAGTTATCCATCAACAACCGCATTCAAAGTAAGTTCCTTATCATTGTCAAGGCCGTGAGGAGGAAGGTTTACATGTAAAACCTACCTTTCACGTTATGCTCTAGCATGTGGTACATTCTCTCTTATCCATTCTCCTAGCAAAGGAATAATATTCTCTTGCCTTAACATCCTACATACTTCCTTGACCTCATCCAGGTCCTCCTTTGGAGCCTTGGAATTCTTCCTTTGCTCCAACTACTTTGATTCCTCCTGTAGACATTGGATCTACCCTTGGAAACTCTAAATCACATCCATAGTCTCTTGATACACCTCCTCCTGATGAGCAAGGTCTAGATAATTTCAATGTACCACTTCTTCTCTTAAAACTAGTGTCCTTTTTCCTGGCATCTACCTGGCACACACATCCTCTACTCGTGTCGTCACTAATAAAGGTTCTAGCCCTGACTCATGTGCCACTCTTGGCATCTACTGTGAATCAGATTTTTTGATGCTCACCATCCTAATGCCTTTATCTTTCCAGTGTTGTTGGTTCATATACTCATAAGGCTCTGGACACTCTTCATACTTATGTTTCTTTCTACACCCCAAGCATTGTAATAGATCAGGACACTCACATTTGTAATGCTCTGCAGATCCACAGTTATAATAGATTCCTTGTAGGAATTCACTTCATCCTCCACCACGGTTACTGTGACCATGAAATCCTCTTTGGAAAACTCTTCCATGTGCTCCACCATCTGTGCACCCTTCATAGTGATGATCATCATCCTTGGAACTACTTACAAGACTAGTCTAGCACACACCAAGATCAATAGCATCATGAATCTGGTCAATCATCCTGCAATCCTTGGTATCATGGGTCATATAGGTACAAATCTTATGGATTGTGTGTTGTAGTAGATGGAACCTACTTCCATCATGATCCCCATGAAAAAATTCACAATCTACCACCATAATGTGTACCAATTTCCAAGGGAAACTATCCTTTGCATTCCCTTCCACTTCATAGTTTGTACACCAAAGCCCACTATGAACCTCATACACTGAGTTTTTAGACAGCTTCTCCAACTTCTTGGCCATTACAAAAATTTAAGCCTCTAGAAAAGGACTAACACTAGTATTAATGCTCCTAACAGCCTCAGCACAAAGGGAAGCTTCAAATGCCTCACGCAGGTCTATAAAATTCTTGTGTGATAGAGCCCTTCTAAATGGTGTTATCAATCCTCCAAAAAACCATTGAGCATATTGAGAAGGATGAATTTCATATGATAGTTTATACATGAGAGTCTTAAACCATGCATCGTACTCCCTGCACACTCTCTATCATTCCCTGTTGGATCTCCTTTAGAGAATTGATGCTCTTTTGCTCAAACTCAGGGACAGAATTATTCTAGAAATTAATTCTTCAATGTGATGTAGTAAACCACCATCTGATGGGGGTCATACTTTTGGTACCAACTACGCACGCGCCCTTGCAACATTGTTACAAATTGGCTTGCCTTCTACTCCAGGGTAGTGATCCCTTTTGCGCGCCATAGTTATTCACACTTTTACACATGCTCTGCAACATCTTCAATACCCCTCTAGTCTAGTAAGTGCAAAGATATCTCAAAGAATACTTGTGGAGGTGGCTGAGGTCCTTGTCCTCCTGATCCAAAGCCTTGGTTTCCTTCAGTGTTTCCTATTCCACCAAATCCACTAGATCCACTAGGTCTCATTCCTCCTGGCCCACTAGATCCTCTAGATCTGCTAGTTCTACCACCTCCAGATCCTACCCACTTGCCAGCCTACAAAATGGACCTGAAGCAGTCACACCTAGTGTTCCCAACGTCCCACTGAACTGCGCATCGATGGTTTGTGATATTTTCCCACTACGAGTTGTGTGTTCCGTTTCAATCCTAGATGTAATACCCAAACCTTGTGTACTTACACCTTGTCTGAAAATTCCTCCAAATACTAAAATGGTTTACACAGCCATGGATGTTCCAAACAAGAAATTATATCTCTTGGGTGCAGATCAATTACTCCCACCAATACCAACTGGGTTAACAATACTTCTCCCTTAATCTGGAAAACCAAGTGCCATGGGTTGGTCACTAGGTGGGTTCAGATGCACACCAATGGCTCTCCTTTCTCCATGCAACAAAATCTCATTAGAATCTGAAGGGGCTTCTCTCCCACGCTTGCCAAGATGGGGTAGCACAAACTGCTCAGGTTCCACATCCTCTACATGAACCTCAACTCCTTCCCATAACATCTACCTCCATAGATCCATCACACTTGTAACCTCACATTTTCTAGTCATCTCCCTTTCACGAGCTTCACTATACTTGAGTCATCTCTCCTCCCTTACCTTTTCAGCTACAATGTCTACCATCAGCCTCTCAATGCTCAGAGAAGCTTAGTCAGCGATGAGAAATGCCTCTAAACTTAAGCTAATGATCAAGATCTTCATAGCCAAAGGAATAGCAAGTAAAAATGATCCTCTGGGATCCCTGAGAAACTCAAACTCAGTAACTTCTGGGCAATAATATGTAGAAATGGTTTATTCTAGAGTATAACCGGTCAGCACTCCTTTCCACCAGTGATAAACAACATGCGTCCAAGTCAGATCTGTATCCTACAGCCACATATAATCATCTTGGGTCCATACGTGTGATCTGTAGTACTACCTCGATTTGGATGCATATGCTAAAAGCCATACATATATCTCTACTGGAAAACAATAGAAAAATGTCTCCTACAACTCATGGTATATCTTCTCTTATACCCATCTATGTGCATCAAACTCAGGTCCAATGTTGAATCTTTGAGAAAACTCATCCTCCATGCTCTTGAACCATGCTTCAACACTTTCTAAGGTCAAATGTTCTATCATCATGCATCACATGGATCCAAATGCATGTCATTTCTCAAAAAAACTTCCACAAGAGGTCCTGGCAATGGAACCAAGATACATTCATTTTGATACCCTTATATTAACAGTAAAACTCCATGCGCGCTAGCCTATCACCTAGCGGGTGTTGGGAACTCACCCATGGTACATGTGGGCATAGAACCTCTCCTTTATGTGATACTTGTGAGAATGCATGATCTATGAAAAATACATAAGTGTAAAAGAATGGAAAGGAGCCATGCATTCATTCTGAGAACCTAGGGTGAGTTATCATCTTATTACATCCATAAAAGAGAAATAACAAACAACATATAGAACTGATTCATACACAAAGGAAATGTACTAATGTTATGCTCATGAACACAAATATGATTTAAAATAGAGCCTTATATTCATATTAATGAGTTCAATAACCACATTACACTCCTTGAGGTCATAATAGACCCATATAACAATGCAAAGCAAGGTCATGCATCGGGAACTATACTATATCTTTCACATTACAAGGATAAACATATACCCATCCCTCTAAGTGTGCCATCACTCCTATATTTTCTCTACTCCCAACCTATAGAATCCTTTGTGATATTTCTACAGACCTTCACCTATTTTCCAACGCACTTCTCTCTCTACCTCTTATCACCCACACCTTCTACAAACCGTGCACCTCAATATATAGCTTTTCTACCTTCACCACCATGCCTTCGAACATAACATATTAGTCACCAAGTGTCCAAGTGGTCCTTTAATGGAGCATGCCTCCTTTTGTCTGAGATCTCCACTCTGTGCAATGATGTTCTTATGGAACCTTCCATTGCATGCATGGAATATTCCCTTTTTAATCCTACAGTTGCCAAACTGGCACCTTATCCATTTCACATGCTAAACAAGTCACACTTTTCTTGTGTGCTACGTGGAATGCCAAATATGGCTAAGTCCTAAAACCTGTCTTGCCTTGCGTGCGCTCCATGTGTTCTACAAAACCATGTTATAACCCTTCCCTGTGTGCCTTCACTTTGTGTGCCCTTATTCAAATAGGTCCCACATGCCCACGCATCTTCTTGTACTTAGCCAAATTCTCGAGCCCAACAACACCTGAACCACAATGCTCAAAAACACAGTAGGCACATTCTTCAATCCAAAAGGCATGACCGTGTAGGAAAAAATTCCCCATTTAATGTTGAAATTTGTCTTTTCTTAGTCCTTTTTTGCAATTCTAACCTGATGATATCCTAAGGATCCATCTGTGAAATAATATATTTTGCGCCCAACTACTCCTTCCAATATATCCTCAGTAAAGGGGGTTGGAAAATGGACAATAAAACATACTACATTCAGATCCCTTTAATCAACACAAATCCTTATCCTTCTTAATGCTAATGACCATTGAACTTATCCATTTTGATTCTTCAATAGCCTCAATGATACCTGAAGTGATCATCTTGTCAATCTCTTCCTTGAATTTGATGTGTATATTTGGATTCATCTGGTAAGGTCTCTTCCGAATCAGGTGCACACCTTCCTTTAACTTGATCTTCATTTCTCCCAAGGATTGGTGAACTCCTTTAAGCTTGTGGTACCCGCGTGGAAAAAAATCATGAAATTCATGCAACATATCGATGATCTTCAAAACATCCTTTTCTGTCCAATAATCTCCAATAGTAGCCTCCTTAGGTTTTGCCTCTGAACCAATGTTAACCTTCTTGGTTTCCAGGGGTTCATGGTAGGCGTGTGCTTACTCATCAGCACTATCCACAACCTCGTGAGTACCCACAATATGGTTAACATCCAAGTTTTCCACCTCTTCACCATCGATCACATAGACTAACTTTCCTTTCTCTTTCTCCATGCATGTACGCTCAAGTTGTATTTCCTTTTATTCTTCCTCATCAAAGCACACTTCTAAGCCAGGTTCACCCAATAATTCTAGTATTCTATCCTCCACCATGGTATTATCTCCCATATTTAAGTGCTTAACAACCTGCAATGCCTCATCCACTAATGGCTTAGTATTCTGATATTCAAAATCTTAAAGGAGGTCATTCATCAACTCCTACTAGTTTCATGTCTACTGGTGCATCTCTGAGTGAATGTACCATACGCATGTAACCTTGTAAATTGGAGTAAATATTATGCACCTATAAAGATGGAGGAAATGCTTTTGCACCTTCCATCTAGACCTTCTCACATGATTCGATGTGAAACGAGATAGGTTCCTTCCCATGATAATCTTGTATGATAGTAGGTACATTTCTCCAGAAAAACCTAACAAAGAACGTGATTCTCACTTCACACCACTCTAGAAGGTTATCGTGATGGGTTGCCCACCAACGTGTTGTGGTGACAAGAAAGGTATAGCTAAGAATCCTTCTCCTTTCGATCTCACATCTCCACTGGGTCTCCATTTCTCACAGGAAAACATTAGGGTTGTCTCCGCTAGATTAACTTGGCAACTTCTTTCCTTCTAGGTGCTTGAATAAGTATGCCTTTGTTACTCTCATCACAAATCCTCTTAACTTCCTTCCAACTAAATCATATGTCCCATGCACCCAATTATCACATGTCACACTAGTTTTATCACTTATAGATTGATCTTATTCCCACTGAATAACACCTTCTTTTATTGGTTGCACAACCTCAAGGTCCTAGATATTGCACACATAAATTCGGTTTGGGTATTCTTCTCCTAAAGGCTCAGTATAGGGCACAAACTTCCCATCCATTAAAGGAATAATAACATGTTCCTCTTTGCTCTCAAAACTTATATATCCCTTATTGAAATGTAATTCAACATTATTCTTTTAGCACCAGGGGCACCCAAGTAGTGCTACAAATTTATCCGCCTCAACAAACACAAAGACTTTGAAGTCTCCACTTAAATTATCCCCTTGGATAGTGATAGTAGCATCCTTAAAAACTCTAATCAGAATTTTCTTCATCTTGTTCACCATATATAACACATTTGAAGATGGATGTAATAGGGGCCTTCCCATTTGACTCCACACGTCTAAGGTGAGAACGTTAACTTTTTCACCCATTTCAATTAGGAAATTTCTTAGGATACATCCATTAACCATGGCATTCAAGGTAATTTCCTTATCACAATCAATGTTGTGAGGAGGAAAATTAGCATGTAAAATTTTTCTTTCATGCTCTGTTCCAGCACATGGTATCTTATCCCTCAACCATTCTCTTAACATAGGAATGATATCATCTATATCTTATTGAGGGAGCTCCGTGCTTTTCTTCTACCCCAAATTCCAGGATTGCTCCTTTAGACATTGAATTTCCCCTTCAAGACTTCTGATTACATCCATGGTCTATTGATAGACTTCCTTCTTATGGGTAGGGTTTGGATTCTTCCCATGTATCACCTCTTCTCTTGTAATCAGTGGTATCTACTTTGGTATTTCCCTGGCACGCACATCCTCGGATCACGTCGTCACTAGTACAAGTTCTAACTCTGATTCACCATGCCACACTTGACATCCATTATGAGTATACTTTCTTGATGCCCTTGTCCTTCCATTGTTGTTGGCTTATGTGTTCAAATAATTTTGGGCACTCCTTATACTTGTACTTCTTCCCACACTAAGAGCATTGTAGCATGTCAAAACATTCACGATTGTAATGCTCTGTGGACCCACAGTTATAACAAATTTTACGAGGTAATTCACCTCTTCTGCCTCCATGATTAACATGACCTCTAAATCCTCTGCCAAATCCTCTTCCATGATCTCCTCCATATGCGCACCCTTCATAGTGATGACCATTATCCTTGGAATTGTTTGCAAATCTAGTCTGGTGCACACCAATATCAATAGCATCATGTATCTGCTCAATCAATCTACAATCCTTGGTGTCATGAGTAGTAGAGTTACAAATATTGCAATAGTAAGAAACATTCTTATGGATCACACGCTGTAGTAGCAGACACCCACTTGCATTATGATCTCTGTGAAAAATATCATATTCTACCATCATGGCACATACCGATCTTTGAGGACAAATATCCTTTATATGCCCCTCAACCTCATAATTTGTGCACCATAGGCCACTACGAGTCTCATGTGTTGAGTTTGTAGATAGTTTCTCCAACTACTTTTCCATGGCAGAAAGCTAATCTTCAAGAAAAGTGCTAACACTGGTATCCACACTTCCCACTGCCTCAATGCACAGGACAGCCTCCAAGGCCTCATGTGATTCTGTGAAAGTCTTATGCAACAGCACTCTCCTAAAGGGCATTATTAATCCTCCAACAAACCATTGAGAATGTAGAGAAGGATTATATTCATAAGATAATTTTGACAAGAGATTCTTAAATCATGTGTCATACTCCCGCACATTCTCTATCATACCTTGTTGAATCTCCTTCAGCACGTTATTTCTCTTCTATTCAAACTCAGGAATATGGAATTCAATTAAGAAGGAATTATGCATCGCGGTATAATCTACTAATGTCTTGTGAGGGTCATACTTTCGGTACCAACTATGTGCATGCCCTTGCAACGTCATTGTAAACTAACTTTCCTTCTATTCTAGGGTAGTCATCCCTTTTGCACACCATAGCAACTCACATTTGTGTACATGCTCTGCAATGTCCTCAACATCTTTGTAATTTGGCAAATGCAAATACATTTCAAAGAACACTTTCTGAGCTATTTGAGGCCCTTTTCCGCTTGATTGAGAACATGTTTCCCCCCGGTGTTTCCTCCACCACCATATCCACTAGATCCACTAGCGCATGTTCCTCCTGACCCACCAAATCCACTAGATCCACCAATTCCACCATTTTTTCTAGTTCCTACTCCACCTGACCCACCAGATCCACCTCCCGTAGCTTGTAAAGATCCTAAAGTGGATGCACCTTGTGTCCCCATTGACGCGCTAAACTTTGAGCTAATAGTCTGTGATATTGTACCGCTACCAAATATGTGTCTCATGTTGCTTCCAAACATGATACCCAAGATTTTTGTACCCATACTTTTTCCAAACATTGTACCAGACAATATACCTCCAAACATAGGAAATGATTCTACAGCCATGGATGTACCAATTGAAAAATTATACCTCCTAGGTGTTGATCGGTTACTTCCACCAATACCAACTAGGTTAGTAATACTTATCTCTGGATTTGGAAAATTAAGTGCCAAGGGTTGGTCACCAAGTGGATTCACATGCATGTCAATGGCTCTTATCCTTTCTTCATATGACGATATCTCTCTAGAAACTGATGGGGTTTCTCTTCTGTGTTTGCCAAGATAGGGTAGCATACACTACTCATATTCCACGTCCTCCACGTGAACCTCAAGTCCTTCCCGCAACATCTGCCTCCATAAATCCATCACTCTTGCAGCTTCACGTTGTCTTCCCAACTCTCTCTCTCTCTCAAGATTCATTATAATTGATCCGCCTCTCCTCTCTCTCCATTTCTTCCACAAGGTCTGCCATCCTTTTACCATGCCAGCTTCCACACCTCATGCCTAGCAAGAATTCAGCCATCCATGGGAAAGGCTTCCAAACTCAAAGTAATGACTAGGATCTTGATATCCAGTGGAATAACATGTAATAACGATCCTCTAGAATCCCTTAAGAACTCAAACTCAGCAATCTCTGGAAAAAAATACGTAGAAATAGTATATTCCAAGGTATAACTAGTTAGCACTCTACTCCACCTGTGATCAACATAATGGGTCCATGTCTGATCGGCATCATGCAACAACTGATATTCCTCCTGGGTCCAAACACGAGGTCTATAGTACCAACTTATCCTTGATGCATATGTTGATAGACATTCATACAACTCTATTGGGAAGAATAAGAAGAATGTCTCATAGAGTATGTGATACAGGTTCTCCTCCACCCATTTTCGTGCATCAAACAAAGATCCAGTACTGAACATCTGAGAAAACTTATCCTCCATGTTTTTGAGCCATGCTTCAATACTATCCAAGGTCAAGTGCTTTGTCATCACACATTTCACTCACAATAGCTTCAAAAGAGGCCCTAGAAATAGAACCAAGATGTGGTCATTATCTTACCCTCAATACTTCTTTCTAACCCCAAGTGCACCGACCTATCATCCAGCATACGTTAGGTGCTCACCTGAGGCACGCACAGGCACCAATCCCCTCCTTTATGTGAGATTTACAAAAGAGTTCTATTTATTAATGGAGGATTTATTTGTAGAAATAGAAGTACATTCACTTACTTTAAAAGGAAGAAGATGTAACTAGCAGATCTACACATCTATGCATCACAAAATCTAAATAAACATTACACAAATCACAAGAAACTAGATCTGAATCATGATAAGCCAAATAACATGAGGGTTTACACCCATAAACAAGATGTACATAATAGATCCATATATATATTGATTTAACAGAGTCTCTGGTATCCATACTACATTCAAAAGGGTCATCTCAAACCATATACACTAAATGGTAGAGACTCAACTCCTACAAGCCTATCTGATCAGAGATCCTAACTATACTTTTTCCCATTATTTCTCTTGTTACAAATCCCAATACCTATACATAGGTTTTATGATATACCTTACAACCATCTAGCTCTAAGTACTCTCAACCCTAGCACCATGAAATCTAAACCCTTAGCATTTCTACAACACTTCATTACTCTCCTTATTTTTCTCTACATTCTATATGCATTCTCTTTATGCCTCTTTGTGTCTGCGTGTGTCTACATTCTCTTCGTTCCTCTCTCTCTCGGTGGCTTCTCTTTTCCCAAACACCTCCTTAAATATGATCACCGATAACCGCCATGACTTCTCTTCTAAGCAAATCATGTGTCAAGTGTCAGTGTGGCCCTCTATTGGTGAATGCTTATCCTCTTTGCAAACCTTTCACTAACTATAATGATGCCTCTAGGAATATTCCCTATGTGGAATATCCTTTTCTTGACCTCCAAGGTTCCAGGATGGCACCTTATCCACTTATCATGCCTAGTTGGGTCCTCACATTTTCCCTCAAGTGACTCCATGATGCCAGATACGGCTAAGTCATTTAGTCCCTTATTCTCCCTCTCGTGTGCTTCCTGGTTTCACTTAAACCCTTTTTTTCTCTGCATTTTTCCCTGATTGCCCTTCTATCTATTGATCATGCGCACTCATGCCTCTTGGTACATAGCCAATATTTAAGGGTCCAACAGGTAATCACCAGCGATTACCTTCCCTTTATCAAAAATATCATTATTGGCCTCTGAACCTTATCAAATCATCATTTATTTCCATTCTTGTCGATGATTACACATCTTCCAAGTATTTACTTACTTTTTTAGGCTCTAAGACCCTCTTAAAATAAAAAATTCAATCAGTCGATATAAAGCTTGTTCTTATCAAATCCCCCTTAAATTTTGCATTTGTTTCAGAACATTTTCCCTTGTTGCCATTAAGTTATACCTCTATAGGTTGAGAACCCATTCGTTCCTCTGTCACTTGACTTCCTGGCCACATAATCCCACCTTTTTGGTAACATCCTTTATATCAAGCTTGCATCTCTTGATACATTGTGGATACTACATGCTTTTGGGAACCTTTTCCAGTTGCTTCTTATGAGTCATACATCTATAGGTTGAGAAATCATTTATTCCCTTATCATTTGACTTTCTGATCACACAGTCTCACCTTTGTGGAAATCTATTTTATGTTCAGTCTTGGGGCATATTGATTTAAAGGAAACTCATCACATGTACCTATCCCATCCAGCAAATTATTCAAACTGGTGACCATTTCACTTCATCGCAATGACATCGAGTTTGAGGGGGGAGCACCTAGCCAATACAAATCTGATCATTCCACTCATTTTTTTCCAGTGGCTTGTCCATCACAAACCACTTGACAAAAGGAGGCAAATGTAGACACCCATTTTTGGTATCTTACATTACCTATCCACACTCCACAAAATTTTCACTCAAAATATTAAAAATTATCTTATTACCCTATAAACCATGTCCTCAACCCCATAAATCTCATCTTTCCCCTTAGTAAACACTTATTTACTCACCTAAACCACCCTAACCACCTATAACTCATACTTACCCATTTTAGCCTTAACCTTTTAACCTCCTAACTCCCTCAAAATATTCTTAACCATCATCACTCAATCCCATACCCAAATTAACCCATTTTGAATTGGTTGAAACAACTTCCAATTGGGTTTCCCCACTTTTCCTGGATCACCAACAATTCTAACTAATCATCAACGATTATATAAGGATGATCAAACTTCATAAATATGGATCCTAATGAATTACAACAAAGATTTGTTACTCTGATGACTTATATGACATCACTATGGGCATCCTAACATATCTTGCATCCCTATCATGTCCTTAGAAGCTTCACAAATCTTGTAAGATTCCCCCAGCACTATTTCTTAGCATTTCATATCAAAGGTAAGATTTTTTCACTTCTTTTCATATTCAGTTTATCAATAAGTCACATTGAAGACCATATTAATTCATAAATTACTTTTTGCATATCCAATTTACATCTTATTAAAGAATGAACATTTTCTATAATAATCGTCAGTGATTTACCATAAATCACCATCAATCATATAGAATCGCTAGTGATGCCTATCATTTTAATCACATTTATCATATTTGTAATCAATATATCAATCGAGTTTTTGTATAATCTGCATGTTTTCAAATCGTTTCTCTATGTAGATGATTGTATTAGGTCAGGCACATCCAATCACGATAATATAAAACCTTCATATTATTTCATAGCCATTACTTTACGAGTTTTTTGATATCACACATGAGTTTAGACTCTATGTCATCTCCTTGACACAAAACATCAAAGAAATCGAAGATCAACTGGAATTCATACTAGAATAATAGGATACTGCCAAATAGGATTAGTTCGATTACTTCATGGAGTTCAAGTTTTTTGTATCCCTTACCTGGGCTACCTATCATACGGACTAGGATCTATCTATTCCTCTAAATTTGAAATCATCCTTTTATCTTCAATTATCTTGTTATCATTATCACTTGATTGTAAAATGGGTTAACACCCTTCAACAAATCCCTTTGGTTCCTGGGATCAGCCTTTTCCAAGCAACTCTTCATCTTTTATCTAATATTTATCTTATTTAGCTATTTGTGTGTAGGTTCCTCTCATTTGCTGGAAGCAAGAGTCCCATACCCATTTTACTTTCGCACATCTTTACATTATATTATCGATGTAGGTATTATTAAAGTCTATTGTCCTCTGATTTTTTTGGTGTTTTGTTATATAATTAAAAAATCAAAATCCACCATAAATACCTCCAACTGGTAATAAGTTCAGGATCTCCTACCTTAGGGATAAATTTTATGTTTGCCTTTTTTATCTTCCGTAAGGATTTATTTGTAAGGATTCTTGGTAGAAAAAATGCAGGTCAAGACCCATAAATGATCAATCAATTTGAGTATTTCATATGGAAAATCGTCAATGCCTTATTCATTCTCATTAGCCATCCATTTCTCCACCACATAGATTTCATATAAAGTGAGCAAGGCATTGCACTACTCTTGATAATAATTATGTAATTTACAAGGGACCACATCCAAACATCCTTGTAAGGCCTACTATAATCCTACATTCATCTTTTAGGATTGGAACACCGACTTGTAATGGTATAAGAAGGTTGAGAAGATTTCAATAAAACTGGTGAGGTAATTGTGATCAATCTAGATAGATTTTATTTTATTGATTTCCCCATAATGATTCAAAAAATATTTAGATTCTTTATTTCTAACTTTAAAGCAATGTGATCACATACAAATATGGGAACCTCTTGATGAGTAGGGTTACAAAATTTTGATCTTGTGTTTGAGCTTGACATCCATGGAATTTTATGAGGAATTTGCAAGACCTCCAAGATTCCATAAGAGAATAATCAAGAAGAAAATTCCTACGTGTACAATTATACCAAACCATCTTCAAATTTTTCTTTACAACCTATAGCAACAAAAATCTTCTTAAAAACTAGTTGATGGTTTGGAAAAACAAAGTATTTGACTGAGATGGGAGATTTTTTATGTTGATTATATTCCTATGGGACTCATTACCACTATTATGTGGGTTACACAAATATTTAGAAATTGGATAAGATGCTACCAAAATCCCATCACTAAAGCTAACCATTTGCATAGTTTTTTCTTAGGAAGATTATCTCCGATGGGCATTTAGATGGTATTGAGATTAGGGGAGTGATATGGGAGTGGGAATAATGTTTCATATTTTCAAACATTTTGTTGAGGTTTACAGTTGGAGATTGCACCAACCACTTTAGGGGTTTTGTTCCCTAGATTAGACCTTTTGTTAGATACCATGGACCATGGTGTCACTTATCCAGAAAATGTACTATTTTTCAAAACCTTTTGAAATTTTTGGTTAAGTGACCCACTTGTCAAAACAAAAATTCCTTTGTGAAGTTCTAAGGAAGTAAAACAATCAAGCAGTTAGTCATTTTGAGGTGTTTTTGGTCATTTACTTTATCCCTTTATGTTGTATATTATTTGAGTATTTGACAAACTTGTGACCCGTGTTCCTCTTGGAACTTTATTCCCCACAGACCCAATTTTTCCGCACTTGTGAGCCTTTGTATGCATTGTGGGTATTTTGAAATTCTAAGACCCTCATGTCCCTTGTTCCCTCATGCCCTCATTTTCCCACATCTCCGTCATATCCACATTATAAAGAGGTAAAATGAGTAAGTTTTTCTATGAGCCTTTTCATTCCCCGCAATACATTGTGAACACATAATTGATCATTTATCTAGTAATTTATTGAATGGAAAAGTATGAAAGAGGGTAAAGTAATTCACTTTTACCATTACAAGTCGAGGATTTCAACTGTGTAATGTGCGCCTTCCATTTCCATGCACTCAAGTCCATTTTTAGCTGTAACTTGCTCATTTTTCACGCAATTTCAAAAAATTGAACTACGTTGGGATCCTGAGTATCATGTTATTCTTCGTATAGCTAAGTTGAGTAATTCTAAATCTTCCTACATGTATTTAATGTCAAATTGATTTTTTTTCCATACCATCATAATCTTCTTGAAAACCATTGTTAGAGCCTCATCCTTCTGAGTGTCTATTTTCCCCTATTGCCACCATAAAGTTCCAATACAGGGGGAACAAACATATTTCCTCTATATAAAAATTATTACCTAATATTGGGGATAGTGATATCCAACATATTTACCTCAATGACTTTTATGCCTGTATTTCTAAAGCCACCCCTACTCTCATAGCTCAATACATTAAAGATAGTGAACTCACTCGTGCTGCTAGATTTCCTCTGTCTGTGTAATGTATAGATACATACCTAGCTTGTGACTCCTAATTTGATCCTAATCCCAAATAAATTAAATATCCCCAAGACCAAGTGATTTCCAAACTAGATGTCAGTTATATAAATGCATCTCTAGGGATTCCTGTTTTTGATGATTCAAACACCCTAACCTTGGTTCAAGCCCAACATATGTTTGAACAAGACAAGGATAAATACAATGCAATAATATTCAAATCATGGCTTGAGTCTCAAAAGAGGGGAGATTCTAAGTTTCCAAAGGTCTTATATAGGTCATATTTCAAAGAAGAGTTGTCTGACATGATTACCCTCTTCGCTAGGTTAATGGGTCTCCCTTCCACCAATGAATTTCAGTTTTGGATGTGTGTTTACATAAACATCATTTGTGAAGGGAAACAGAGCCTAAATTAGGGAGATATAATTTGTGAGAATCTTAGTAGGCAAATAGTAAATGTGCAATAAAATAAGGCATTTCACATGAGCTCCTACTTAATGTATGCAATTGCTATCGACATAGTCTGGGTAGGTTTGTCTCCTCAAGAAGATAAGAAAAATTGACCAACCTATGAATACTACCCACAACTCATCTTTAAAAATAGTAAACACCATTTTAGAATGGTGAACAATGTTTTCACCATGTACATTGTGAGGCTTCTGGAACGAAACATAGTTGAAAGAGTTTCTACAGAGGAAAAAAATTCATCTCTACATATAGCGGTCTCTTCATCCAAATTAGAAAATTCTATTACATTACGTTAGCTGGATTTCAAGGCACACCCAATAAGCTACCTATGTATTTCAATGATAAACTAGTTCTTATTGAAGTCTATAGGAAATTGAACATGTTACACAAAACATGTAGGGATAAGAAGATCATGGGTATTCAATTCCATATCTCTTTGGGAAACTATACTTGCAGGACTTCATTGGATCCTCAAAATGTAGAAAGAACAATTTTTGAATTCAGATTCTATTCATACCACAAAATATCTTCTTTTGACATTAAAGGATTCATCTATAATCATTTGATGATTTCCTACTATCATGTGCCTACTCTTGAGGATTCCTAGGAAGATTGTTCAGATTAATATGAATTAAGAAGAAGGTATTTTTGCAAACTCTCCATACAACAGGTTAGAGCCTTCAAGGTTTACAAGGTACCAAAGGATTTGTAGGATGACAATGAAGAGAGCAAAGACATGCACTCTATTGAGTATATCAAAACCATTCAACACATGCACCTTCTTACCATCTATTGGTCACAAAAGGAGACAGGTGATCTCAATGAAATAATCAATCCAATCTTAGTGAGGATAAAAATTTGGTTAAATAAGAAGATGAAAGCATATAATCCAAATGTGACACAATATTCCTCCCAGGAGGCTTCTTCATCATAGAAATGGGTTTCCATTTCTCCTCTAGAGGTATAAGCTCAATCAACCCCTTCCTCCTCACCTCTAAACTTTTTCAACAAAGTATATACAAAGAAAGACAAGAAAAAGGAGACAGAATAAATTGAAATGAATCCTAAGAAAGAGGTGGAGGAGGAAAACATTCAGAGTTTAATGGTAAAATTTTCCTCTTCTCCTGAGAAAGTGTCATAGCCATTAGATGAAGAGATGAAAATATTTGAAGTGAAAAAGGATGATACATCAAAATCCATTTTAGAGAAGTAAAAGAATGATCAAGATGAAATTGGTGATGAGGAAGAAAGCAGTGAAGAAGAAGAAGATGATGATGTGAAAATCATAGAACCAGACACTAGGAAAATGAGTATCCCAAAACCCAAATCATCAGTCAAAGTTGTGTTTTTCGTCAACTATTGAGGTACTTTCTCTTGATGTTCCTTTTTTTCAATCTCTTCATCCTTCTATTTTTGGATTTAACATCACCTCCTCCCTCATCTTCCAGTGACTCTTTCACATGGGTCTAGCCCATTATTGATAACAACAAGATTAAGTTTACTCCAAATATTGTAGCTCATGGTTTTTATGATGTATTTGCCTTGCTTGGTACAACTCCAACTCCTCCACCTAAAAGAGACAAAACAACTTCAAGGTTGGTATCTTATTCAAAAAATCAATATTTTCTATAAATTGTAAATCACATGTGAGAAAATGATAAAAAATATATAACTATTGCAGACCTGGAACTAACTATGATTCCACTTAGTGAATTTGCTCCTGAAGGAGAGGTTCAAAACATAAAAGAGATAGTTTTCAGAGTAATTGAGAGGGTGGAAAAAGATAAACAAACACAAGAACAGTAAGAAGAATAGGATCAATCCCTTTCAAATTTCATCAAATATTTTCTCTCTAATGACAAGGTTCTTGATCCTACTCCTCTCTCCTCAATGCCTCCTATTGTTTTTTCTGATGAAAATGTCAAAGCTATCAAGGAAATTAATAGGCATGTCGCATATGGTAAAGCTATTGAGGCAATGGTGGAATGAATGTTAATCTTTAGACTAAACTTCATAGATGAGGCCTATAAATTATATGATAACATTTCCTTAGCCTAGATTCAATTTGATATAGTGATTACAGGATCTAAGAAGGAGTTCAACTTTTGGATAGAATGTATTCAGGACTTGAGGATCATGAGCACAAAAAATGAGAAAATCCTCCTATCTCACAGAATTTTAGATGATTCAAAGGATAATCTCTCTAGGAAATGGGTATTTGGAGTTGAATGGAAAATAAAAGTTCTTGAAGAAGCAATCATTGATCTTAAAAGCATGTCACAAAAAGGATAAGCTTTCAAGACTGAGATATTGGTCGACTTGTAAGATCCTAGATGCTAAGTTTACAAGGGTAATTCCACAAAGAGGCACCCAATGGATGAGGTAAAATCAAAGTTCACCGCACTCATCAAGGAGGGCCTATTCAAGGATGAAACTATTGCCAAGGAAAAAATGGAGAAAATTACAGAGCTAGACAACGTTTTCAAATAATCCATCAATGGTTTGTTACAAAATACAAGCATTAGAAAGGAGATGGAATACTCTTTGGGCAGCTAGTTGAATGCTAAAGCAAACACTTCCATTCCAAAGGCCATGTATATTTTTGGTGCCTTGGAAAATTTTAGATTCCATATACTTAAAGTGAAGACCCCAATTGCACCATTCACAAGTGTTCCTTCTTCTAGTGCTTAATAATAATTCTTTCTAGTTGTTGTATTTTGAAATTTATCATTTTGAAAATATTAAATTGTAAATAAAGTTAACTATGTAATTTATTAATTAAGTGTTATCACTTAATTAAAAACAATTGATCAAGAAATTTTGTTACAACTGCCCCTTTGCCTATATAAGGATTTTTCTCCATTATAAAGGGGTTGTTGGATTTTGGTGTCTTGGATGTAATGATACAAAACTTTTGAATCAATACAGAAGAAGAAGTTTCCCTCTATTATCTGTGTTCTTTCCATTTCTATTCCTCGTAATTGTGAATGTGAATCTAGTATATTGGAATATAAAAATTGTGTGTTTAATTCATCTTCTATATTGTGAAGAACTTTGTGCCTATTACATCTATATCTGATGGATTTTCTTATATAATAATTCATGTGTTCTTCAATTTCCATTCATGCATAAGTAAGGTGTTACTCTGTAATCTCTACATCCAAACATGTTGCCTTTTTCATCTCTTTCTTACAATAGTGAGTGATATTTCCCAGGCAAGGAGAATACTTGTGTTCTTGTGTCTCTTCTTACCATTCTTGCTCATTTAAACTATGTTTTCCTCTTCTGAAACTATCATACCTTTTTCATCTTATGTATCGAGAATAACTGGATATGGAAACATTCTTTACACCAAAATCCTCATCTAGATATTATTAGATTGTATATTTTTAAATAGGTAGATTTTCCATTTGGTTATGGTGAATAAGGGAACCTCTCCCACAAAGAGGAGGGACTGATGTCCTGTAAACTATTGCTTGTGTCTAAGGACCAAATTTCCAACCAAAGTCCATTAATCATTCTTTCTATTGTCACTTGCTTTTTAGTGGGTGGTTGACCCATAGATGGATTGAAGTGGGCCATTAGGGAACAATCAAAAATACTATAGTTGGGGATAAAACACAGAAGCATGCTTTTTTTCAAAATATACACCTTACTCCATTTTTTATAACTCATTTTAATCACAAGGATTTAGAGGCATTTTTAATTTAAAAAACTCTCACTTTTCATATCCCCTTAGCTTTAAAAAATTTTAAAATCACTTCTGTTAGATAGTCTTAAGTTTACACAGTTGAAAATATGAAACACTTATCAACTTTCACTTATTTTTGGCCTTAAAACCTACTAATGATGTTTATTTCCTTGTTTTCCTTAAGAATATTTCCTTTCAAATTTTATTAGATCAGATAGGTACATGTGGTGATATTTTATCATTTGGTACTTTAGTCAGTTTCATATTTTTTAATTCCCTCACCAATGAGTGACATATGGCATGAATCAGTCTTCATGAGCCTCGTAAGTCTTCAAGTCTTTCCTTTGTCCTGTAAATGTTGTAGAGAATCGATGGGTGCCAAGTGGTATCAATCAAGAGATTGTAACTGGTTGGTTGTCTTAAAATTTGAATTAATGATAAAGCCCTGAGAATGACAAGTGTTCAAGTTGAAACATAGTATCCATCCAAGTCCCGGAAAAATATAGATATAATCCAAGAAATTCCAAGACATACATTAGGTTCAATACCATATGAATGGTCTTGGTAAATTTGTACATTCATGCTCCAAGTCATTTCCTAGTTAAATTTCCATGAAAGAAGCATCATCAATCTCAAATCATTGTGTTTCTTTAGTGTGTACTCCCATAACTTCCTAAATCCATATGTAAACAATTAAGTGCACTTATCCTCTTGTGATTTCAATTTCATATCTTGTTTCATACATTAGTTGCATTGTTTTGATGTTGTAAAGTTAATTTTGGAATTTAATTAATCACGGATGTATTATGGCTTCTATTTGGAATTTTTTCTTCACCCTTTCCTAGCATCATCACATGTAATCCCCTTATCCACATCATTTTTTCACTTATTCTATACATAATATCTCTCATTCATTTCGTCCTTACTTTTTTTAATATTGGTAAAAGGTTTTTTGATTCGGATCCTACCCAAATTACAAAAGGCCCAAGCCAGAATATAACATTGAAAAAAATCCATAGACCAAAAACAATCAAGGAGGATCACAAAAAAGAAATAGAAAAACTACGGCATAACTACAACAAAACAACAATAAACATTAGTAAAACCTAGGCTAAACAATAGCCAAGGTCAAAAAAAAATCCAACCAAAACATCATAGAGTGAAGACACCATGATGAAGGTATTTCATGATTTTGGAAAATGTCTTCTTGATGTTGTTCAAGTTGTTATTGATATCTTTAAAGATAGTTTCCCTCTTATATTTCTCTTTGACTTTGTTTTCCTCTAGGTGAAGAGTGATTTTGGTGCAAAGATCAATATTACCTTTTAGGAAGGAGATAATGTAACATTGCTTTCTTCTAATATTGTCTTGTTCTTTTTCAATGTTAGAAATCATCTTGTCAAGGTCCTCCAGTAAATTATCATCCTTGTTGTCATTCTCAATTGCAATTTTACACCCTCTAACTTTTTCTTTCAGCTCTTTTTATTCCTTTATGTTCCAATTAATCATGTCACTATGAATATCAAATTCATTTCTTAGGTTGATGGCCAAGGATTTGGCAGTAACAAATTTCTTTGTGCCTATGGCTAGAAGGCTATGGGTAGCCTCACCTTCACCCAATAGAGAAAGAGGAGGGGTGGTAACCCTACTAGGACTAGCCTTGGTTTTCTTACTATGGTGGGTTCATTTGGAAGCAGGGGTAGTAACTGTTATCCAAATGTGCCCCTGCTCATTTTGTGGCTAACTCCCTTTCATTCTTTCCTTCTATTGTGCCTCAGTCATAAATTTTTACTTTTTAGGCACTCAAAACCTTCTAGAAATGGCACCATTTGATAGAGATCTTTCTCAGGTTTCCAGAAAGGTAAATTTTTCTTCCTAACTCCACGTATTTTTCAAGTTATGGCTCAGCGGAGTTTTGGTAGGAAATTTTTCCCTAGAAAGCCCGCAGCCAATCAGGAGCTGCCACGTGTCCAAGGGCAAAAAAACACCAAGCGACCCGAAGGAAAAAATGGTCAGGAAGGGCCCACGCCCAAAAAAAACGTTCCATGTGGCACCTAGAGTGGTGGAGCATGGAGAAAATTTGAAAAATGTTCCAAAGACCAAACGGGTAAAAATTCAAACTTTTTGCCCGTCGATCCGATTTTGCCCTGTTTTTGCCCTAAAACTTCAAATTGCCCTAACTATTGATCCACAGCTTGGATTTTCATGTTCCTTATATTAATGGAAATATGGTGAAATTATCTACAAGATTCCATGGTCAATTTTGAATTTTGGTTCAGTTTGGAGGGAGAAAATCAAAAAACGCTTCTGGTATGCGCCCATGGACAGAACTGACGTTTCAACAACCAATTTTAATGCAAAATGGGTCACATTCTTCTCCAGCATGGTCAAAAATGTTAGGGCATGGGTTTGTAAGGACCTCCATGATATTTTTAATACATTTTGGTCAATGGGGAATGGCTCCCATGTTTTTTCATGTTTTCTCTCTCCTGGGCTCGACCCATGCACTATAAAAACCAGATTTGGCTCATTTTTCAAAGGGTGGAACACTTTTTTACACAGCAAGCTTCTGTTTTCACTTTCAACAAGTGATTTTGGCAAGTATCAGACCTTCCAGGGATTGTAATAGGTTTTTCTGCCTCTTTGGTGTTGGAATACAAGGATTTTGATGTTGAAAATCACAATGCAGGCTCTGTGAATGCTTTCAGTCCTTTGTATGTATTGTTTGCTTCATTTCAAACCCTTGATTATAGCTTATCAACCTATGCATGATGTTTTATGTTGTAATTTCTGATTTGTGTCAATTTGCATGAGCAAGAAGTTCTCACCACTCCTTTGGTGTATCACCCTTATTAGTTTAGTTTCAATTTTTGCATCTCTTATCCCTGTCTCCTTGCAATCTACGATAAAATTAGGATCTGAACCTCTGCAGTTGTGCAAATAATAGATCTAATTAGAGGAGTTTGAGGAACCAGCCTCTAATCTGGATATTCCTCTCTCATTTTTACAAGTCCCACACTTGGAGAGAGGTTTCAATGTTGTGTAATCACACTGGATGCCTAAAACATCAATTTAGAAACCTGATTTGCATCCAGGGGTGCTGTTGATTTGCAACAATAGTTTTGGCACACCCAATGGGACCTTAGAGGTCTTCCACTTCATCTTTTGCAGGTTGGTGTGTTCCTGTGAAGATTTCAGCCTTTGGAGGCACTTGCAAACACATCTGGTGACTCCATCTAATCAGCAACCCATTTCTGAAGTTACAGACCTGTTTTTCATCCATTTCCATCCGTTATTATTTCCATCTCTTTCATTCTTTTCCATTCCATGAAGTTGTGCAATCATGACTTCATTTCCATCATGGAACTCATATGTACAATAGTAGCAATGTTTCCCACCTCCAACATGTTTTTTAAATCCTCCAAATCAGCATTTTGAACAAATTCAAAATCAGTTTGGCTATGGAGCTTTCCAAGAGCAAGGGTGTGCATACAATGAAGACAATCAGATGCAAGATGCTGGTCTGTTGGAGAAAATCCAAAAAATGGAGGTAAACATGGTGCAATCTAGGGCTCAAGCACAAATAAAAGCATTTGGAATTGGTTGTGGAGCACCCTGTCCATGGGTGGGACCTTTCACAAGGCATTACAGCCCTCAAGAGAAGCTTGACTTCATGATTGCAATGCTACCATTGCTTGCAAAGTGGATTAAAGGAATAGAGGTGTATGAGAGGAGTATTTAGCAACCTTGTCAACGGATAAGCACACCATCTCATGCCTTTTCTTTTCCTCTTTCCCAATCTATTTTATCTCAGCAATGTCAAGTTTTAAACTCTCCATCTGTTGTCCTAAGTGTTGAATCCATTTCTCCACCCCCTAGTCTTCCACCTCATCTCAATTCTTCTGTCCTTTTCCCTTCCAAACAGTCATCCCCTCCACAAGAGCTAAATGAAACACCCTCTCCTCCAAAGAAACAAGAGGTTTTACCTCCTCCACCACCACAAAAAATTGTAAAAATCAGTCATGAAGGACAGCAAAAAGAGAAGCCAAACAAGGATGAAGAAATTCAAATTTTGAAGAGTTGGGCTCTTACATTTGGGATGAAGAAGATCCATTTGCTGATGAAACCTTTAGAAGAGGTTGGAGTTAAAGAAAAAATGGTGGTTAGGACTGATTTTTTTGCAGCAGAAGAAGAGCAAAAAGGAGTTGCAGATCAGCAATCAATTTGTTCATAATATAGTGTTTGGCACCCTATTTGAAGGAAATGTTGATCTAATTCAAATTGCAAAAATTAGTCATGAGGGACAGCAAGATGAAGGACCAAGCTGCCCCCAAATTTTTTCTTTCGGATTCACAATTAATCAGAGGAGCACATTCTATGCTACATAGAAGACAAATAGTGCAAGATCCATAACTTGTGCTTTGAGCAGAAAGTATGGTTACTACAATGAACCTTCAGTACTTCTGACTAGATCAACTACTCTGCAAGTTCTAGTACTGAACGAAGAGTTTGATCCCTCAAACTCAGATGCATAGAGGATGAAACTCATCATCTTGTTTGGAGTTGTCTGATGAAGATGCAATGCCACATTCGAGATGCCAAAACATTTGCAGCAGGACAGCAAGTGTGGGATAAGTTGAGTACCTAGTATACGATTTGGCCAAGAACAAAATGTTTTGATTCTGAATTTGTACCGATTCAGTTACCACACATTCTCTCTTTCATCAGTAGATCTTCCAAACACATAGAAGCCTGCTGTCCTAAAGGAGAGTATACAGAATTGCAGCAGCTTGCATCTTCTAGAAGCTCTTTGGAACCAAGATGGTCACAGATTTTAATGCTCTCATGTCCTTCATTGTTGGAAGAGAAAGGGACTCCCCTCTTCTTACCACATTTTTTCCACAACACTAAACATGTCAAGATCTACAACAGAACTCCAGTTCTTGACAAGCTGGTAAACCAGACTTATGGGCATACTCAGACGAAGCAGACCTTGCACAATAACGTATTTGGCTTCATTGAAGCCAAAGGAGAACCCACAACCAGTCATGTCTTCACATCAAAGCATGAGAAAGAGCTACAAAGGTCCAAGAATCAGCTGTCATTCCTATAAAAAATCCCAATATGCAATATCAACTATGAAGGGGTATAGACATTTTTTTTAGAAGACACCTGTGCTAATCTTCAAAAGAGGAAGATAGACCTACAAGATTGTTGGTGATAATCCACTTATCAAGATCAGCCATACTCAGCTCAAAATCACTTGCATGGACCTCCACAAAAATCTGAACAAGGGAAGCTATTCTAACTACAATCAAGGGTAGAAAAAGGGTTCGAATTAGAAAACCTAAGAACTTCCAGTCAGCAGTAGGTAGGTATTGCTTTCAGTAGCAACAAGTGCTTGTGCACAGTCTGCATGTTCCAATTGGAGCATGTACTGACTTTTAGTTCACTGCATATAGATCTAGTGAACTGCTGGTTTCACGTCATGCATAGTTCATGTTTGATGGCATGTTGATTCGGGTGCCACTCGATGTCACAGTGGGATTCAAGCGGTTCACAGAGACTGGTTTCAAAGTTCAGATGAGTTTTCACACCATTGAAAAATCATGTTTCCATTTGCCCAGATGGATTGCTTCAGGCTACTGATCAGTTTATCCAGATTGTGAACATTTTTCTACCCCTCTAAGTTGCAAGAAAATGTAGACTATCCAGATGTGCCTATATGCTCCATTTTGTGGTTGACTAAGAATCATTCTTTCATTCTAGTCAACTGCCTTAGATCACAACCTAAAAATTGACTTTGATAGGCACTCAAAACCTGGTAAGAAAATGTGTTTGATTCGAGACAAATCAGAGAGGATTTCAAAAATAATTACAGAAAGCCTCCAATGTGGGATGCATGTCCTCCTAACTCCATGTATTTTGTTCATAGTTATGAAGATCAGTGCACTTTTGGTGGCTAATAATTCCACCTTAGCATAGGCCCGCAGCCAATCAGAGATTTGGTCACGTGTCCAAGTTTCGAAATATCTCAAAACAATTTTCTGAAGCGTAATAATGGTACATGGAAGGGTACACATCTCTAATCAGAAGGATACCATGTTAAGTGCACCTGGACTGGCGGAACTAGCAAGGAAAATTTGAACACAGAGCATCATTCCAGAGGAGTACCATTTTGAGCTCATGGTAAACTTTACCTGGTTCATACTGATCTTTGCCCGTCGATCCAATTTGCAACCATGTCATTCTGTGTTCCTAGTACTTCAAATGCTTTGTGTTGAGGACTATTGGAGAAAAAGCTGTGGATTTTCATGTTGTTCACAAGAAAAGTGAAAGCATGGTGAAACCTATCAAAAAGATTCAAAGTAGTCAGTTGTGAATTTTGGTTGAGTTTGGTCGTCACATAATCAAATCTCCACTTCAGGTTGAGGGGGGGAATTCACCAGTGACTGATGTTTCAACAGACTACCTACAATGCTCAATGGGATTCGTCGACAAATACCTCCTCCACACACACCGTCAACAAAATTGTGTTGTTGAGAGAAGAAATCATGGGTATCATGGAAATGGTGGGACCTGCATGATCAATGATTCTGGACTTGCAAAGACATTCTAGGTCAGAAGAAGAAAAGCTCAACAGTGTATTTTTTGAACAAAGTCTCTCTACTGTTGCTCTTGACCCATGGACTGTAACACCACAAGATTTGGCTCATGGTTCAAAGGGTGGAACACCATTTATTGCACACCTAAGCTTCTGTATTCGGGTGTAAATCAAGTATGCACATACCCAAGTATCAACAGGCTTCCATTGGACATGAAGTCACAGAAACTCGTCGTCATTAGGTGCAGTGAAAATACTCTTGGGTATAGATTGATGGATCCAAAGACCAAAAATATCTACACCAACAGTGAATGCTTTTAGTCCTTTCAAAAAGAAGGAATTATTTGACTCCTCCTTTGGAACCAACAAGATGTATATTTTATCAACCAGTTGTAAAAATTGAAGTTTTATGTTCCCTCAGAAAATGAAATTGATGATGGGGATGATGGTGTTGTTCAGATTTGAACCATGACCGATGAGAACAGTTCAGTGTACCACGTAAATTGGTGTATAAGTACTTATTACGTTTAGATGCAAGAATGGCATGCTCCACTGGATACATCCTGTCTCCTTGGAATCTATGGAATCAAATTAAAGCAAGAGAAGAAGTTAATTTTTTTTTGCAAATGAGTAGATTTATTGAATCAGGATTTTGAGGAACCAACCTCTATAGTCTAGAGAAGCCTCTCTCAGTTTTACAAGTCCCACATCTTGGAAAGATGTTTCAATGGATTATGAATATCAATCAGTAGATGAATAATAACATCAATTGGGAAATTGTTGATATTCCATCCAGGGAAGAAACCCATTTGGATGCAACAGTAACATACTTTTCAGATAAATTACAAAGCAGATGGGATAGTTGACAGGAAGTATAAAGTGAGACTTGTAGGAAATGGGTATGGTTAATAATGATCAAGTTCAAGTGCATTTAGATCTACATAGGAGACATGTATAGCTCCCACAAGGTCTAAGATCAAAATGATCTTGAGATACAAATTTTCTCTAGTGCTGCATAGGAGTGGATAGAATATTCCACCAAATGGAAAGTTAAAAGAATCCTTCCTAAATGTGATAGTGATTACAAGAAGACGAGATCTACATATTGACTCACTCTTCCAGGGATATGTAGTACCTAGTCAAGAAGCAAAAGTATGCTAGCACTTAGGAAATGGCTTTGGCAAGGACTCCTTAAGAAACCCACTCTTAACATGGACAATATTCTCCCCTAATTCAAGAAACTTTGACTCTTCCTCCACCCTGTCATACTTGTTTTTGAAAAATTTGGTACAATTCCAATCTCTAGGCCTCCGTGAGGCAAGGTGGGGAGATGGTGATTGTTGAAAAATTACCTATCTATGTAGACGATCTAGTCATCATTGGTATGTCTCAGTGAAGATGATCCTATGCAACGAAGAAATCATTGCTCCAAACTCTGGTCGTTTGACATGATTAGATCTCAATCTCTTGCACTACTAGCTTGGATCTTGGAATCTATGGTAGAAAGAGAATCCATATATTCACTAGTTTCTACATGATGAAATATCCACTCCATAGGCTACGCTCTATTAGAAATTCATAATGCATGGATTGCACACCAATTGCTCACACCCATGTCGAACAGAAATGTAAAGTTTATCTCGTTATAGATCCATCTCTTGGGGAAATAAAGAAGCTTAGATCTCTATCGGTAGCTCGCCCTCAGGAGTGATCATTTACCTGACACGTGGGACTAGACCATGATGACCTTAGCTTTGCAAAATAATCTATTTATCTAGGACTTCATGCAGGAACCCATATCAGCTTTTCATTGGCAAGCAACATAGGCACATTGTTGAGATATCTCAATAGGATCCTAAGTGTCTGCTATCTTTGTCACTTCCATGTATACAAGAAGAACAGGAGCAAATTCTTCTTGACTGGATATTGCTAGATAAGTAGACTCATGCTAGGTAACATTGATGAATAGACCAAATATCCTTGGTGGAACCTTTTATATTGTTGATAATATTTATTGAATCAGCCTCTATGATAATATTAAGAATATTGAGATATTTAGCAATCCTTATCCCCTAAAGAGCTGCCAAAGCTTTTGAATAATGATTGGAGTCGATCCCCATAGGACTATCATAGACAAGTATAAAAATGTCGTTCTCACCATGAATACACCCACCTCCCCTAGATTTCCTATGGTTTTCTAATATGCTCCATCAAAGTTTAACTTGAAGTATTCAGGATTAGGGGAGACTCAAGACTTGTTCAGCTATATCAATGTTTTTCACTCAGAGAACAAAACACATTGAGGTACAAGGGAATTGTAATGAAATTACTAGTATAATTCAGATTATGAGCAACAATATAACACCAAAATATTTTAGAATAATGATCTCAATATGCAATTGTAATAGCTTCGCCACTTTGAGGGGGAAACCTCCAAACCATATAATAAGAATCAAATGCTCAAATGATAATGAAATACTACCTACAATCCTCTATATATAATATTCATATGTTATGGCCATCACCCAGGTCTTACCTATTAACCACGAGAAAGTATAAATGATATAATAAAATTGATATGGTAAGCCACAAGTCAGCTACTCATATCCTAATACAAGCAATAGGTTAAGGGTGTAGCATGCCCTTCCCCTTCAAACCGATACGTTGTCCTCAACATTGAATAATCCTAGATGTTTCTACAGAAAACGTTCATCCTACTCAGGTGGCATCTTCTATTCTTAGATTCTTCCACTTGATCAAATATTCCTTAATGTCTCTGGTTCTCAGCCTCTTAGTACGTGTTTGCAAAATATTCTCTGGCTCCAAAATGATTCTTCCTTCCTTGTTCAAGTTCTGGTAACTCTATTCTGGGCTTCAAATTTCTGTCCAATAACCTTATTCAGGCATGAAACATGGAATGCTGGGTGTATGTGTGAAGATGGAGGCAACTCTAGTTTATAAGCAACATTGCCAATTTTCTGTAGAACCTGATAAGGGCCATAGTATTTAGGAGGAAGTTTTTTTGTCCTTTTTTTATTGCTTTAAATACATCTGTCTGTAAGGTTGGAGACGTAAAAAAACCTAATCACCAATTTCAAAATGTATTTCACTACAATGTTCATCCGCTTGTTGTTTCATCCTGTTTTGTGCTAATGCTAAATTCTCCTTTAAACTAGCCAAAACTTGTTGTTGATGTTGAATGTGTTCCTCAACATCTCTAACCTTATTTTACACCCTCAAGGAGGAAGTGATAGAAGGTGGATGGTAACCATATAAAGCTAAAAATGGGGTCATTTGAGAAGAGGTATGAAAAGATATGTGTTATACCACCATTCTGCAAGTGGTAACCATTTAATCCATCTTTCCTGCTTATCTGATACAAAACAATGTAGATACCCCTCTAAGCATTTGTTGACCACTTTCATTTGCCCATCAGTTTAAGGATGATAAGATGAACTGTGAGCTAGCTGAGTACCCAAATATGAAAATAATTCCATCCAAAAATTACTTGTGAAAATAGGATCACGATCACTTACAGTTATATTTAGGGTTCCATATAGCCTTTGAATTGTCTCCAAAAAAATAGTTACAACTGTACTAGCTGCAAATGGATGTGATAGGGCACAAAAATGGGCATATTTTGTGAGTCTATCGATAATCACGAAAATAACATTCTTACCCTCTGAACAAGGCAATCCAGTGATGAAATCCATGGAGACCTCCTCCCATCTCTGGCTAGGAATTGGTAAGGGTTGCAATAGACCTAGTGTCTTAATTGTTTCCCCTTTGTTATGTTGGCACACTAAACTTTTTTACATCCCCCTTGAGTCCTTCCCAAAATAATTCTCTTTTTATTATACGATATGTCTTCAAAAATGCAGAGTTTTCTCCAACAGGTGAGGCATGTAGCTCTGCAAGAATCTTATGCTTCAACTCAAAATCTTTACTCAAGTATAACCTATCCTTGTACCATAGGGCATTACCTTTACACTCGAATTTGTTAGATGTCATAGATCCTTGCTTGATATTTTTTATCAGAGATTGTGTATCATTTTCTTGATCCCATTCCAATCTTGCTTCATCCACCCAATTGGTCGTCAACATGGACATTCCACATAGTAAGGCATCTGCGGATGTATCCCTTCTGGACAACGCATCAACTACTACATTTTATTTACCCTTTTTGTATATGATTTCAAAATCATAACCCAAAATTTTTGTTACCCACTTTTTTTGTTCATCATATGATAACCTTTGCTCCAAAAAGTATTTGAGACTATCATGATCAGTTTTTACCTTGAAGTGTCTACCCATGAGATAGGGCCTCCATTGCTTGACTGCATGAAGAATAGCCATCATTTTTTTCTCATAGACAGGTTTAAGAAAATATTTTCCTTTGAATTGGTGACTCTCAAATGCAATTGGTCTTCTTTATTGCATTAGAACTACTCCCAATCCTGATCATGAAGCGTCACATTCAATAATGAAGGTTTTTGATAAGTTGGGAGCAGCCAAAACTAGGGTGTTGCATAAGGCCTCCTTCAGCTACTCAAAGGATTTAGTGGCTAAGTTTGTCCAATGGAAGGCATCCTTCTTTAGCAATGTAGTAAGTGGGGTTTCTATTCTACCATATCCCCTCACAAATATTCTGTAGTACCCTGTTAGTCCTAGGAACCCACGAAGATTTTTGATAGTTTTGGACCTTGCCCATTCCACCATAGCTTTGATCTTCTGAGGATCAACCTTGACACCTTCATGGGATACAATGTGACCCAAATACTCTACCTCTTGTACACCAAAAAAAACATTTGGATGGCTTTGCATAGAGAGTATGTTTCTCCAAAACTTCCAACATTTTATTTAGTTGTTGTAAGTGTTCTTCCCATGTCTTATTGTAAATCAATATGTCATCAAAGAAAACTAATAAAAATTTCTTTCAAAATGGCCTGAAAACAATGTTCATCAAGCTTTGAAAGGTTGAAGGCACATTTGTAAGACCAAAATGCATTACCAAAAACTCATAATGGCCCTCATGAGTCCCGAAAGCTGTTTTATGAACATCTTCCTCTTTTATTCTAATTTGATGGTACCCTAAACGAAGATCTAATTTTGTGAAATAAATAGCACCATGCAATTCATCAAGTAAGTCATCAATTATTGGAATATAAAACTTATCTTTGAAGGTGTACTTGTTGAGTTCTCGGTAATCTAGACACATCCTCCATGTTTCATCCTTCTTACCTACCATGACCACTGGTGAAGAATATGCACTCTAGCTAGGCTTGATGATACCTACCTTCAACATTTCCTTAACCATTTTGTTAATCTCACTTTTCTGGGAATATGGGTATCTGTATGGTCTGATGTTAGGTGTTTCACTCCCTAGAATCAACTGAATGGAATGATCATGATCCCTAACTGGTGGTAGTCCCTTTGGAATTGTATCAAAAATAGATGAGTGAGTATCAACAATCTTCTAAAGATCGGGTGGCATTAAAGACTCTATATGTTGTACTTCTATGGAAAATAAATTTTCTATAAATCCATCTACTCCTTTTCTAAGAACCTTCTACAACTGATGAGAGCTAATAATATGTGGAAACTTAGCTACCATCCCATTCAATTGTATTTTCCTTCCATCTGAATGAAATATCATTAACAATTCTTGGACATTCATCTCTATAGTACCTAAGGTTGTGAGCCATTGGACACCCAAAACAATATTTGCCCCTTCCATAGAAATAACAAACATAGGTGAGTCTAACATGTAGTCTCCCATAGAAATCTTGATACTATGACACTTTCCTGTGCACCTGACTATCCCACCATTTGCAATCATAACTTGCATTTCTGGAGCTGGGTAAATAAAACAATTGAGGCAGGCAGCTAACTTACTATTTATGAAATTATAAGTACTCCCCAAGTCAATCAACACTGTCACCTTCTATTTTTTGAGATAGCCAATAACCTTGAGTGTTTGAGGAGTACTAATACCTGACAATGCATGGAAATAAATTGTAGGTTGGTGATCCTCTACTTCATTTTCTACTAGTTCCTCAGCCTCTCCTATAATTTCAGCATCCTCATCATCCTCATTACCTCTGTCAATATAGAACAACTTCTTCTCAGCACATTTATGTCCCAGTCCATATTTGCTATCACAGTTAAAACATAATGATTTTGCTCTCTTTTCTTCCATTTTTTGAGGATTCAGTCTAATTGGCCTAGAAAATGAAGGGTAAGAGATACTACAGTCTCTGGTGTTAATGAAAGGTATCCTCCTACTACAGAGAACTTTTTCCTCTATTCGATATGTCATGATAATAGAATTAGAAATCTTGAGTGGATTAAACATACGTACCTCATGCTCGATGTGTTCCTTAAGACCCCCAAGAAATAGGTCATTCATATTCTCTTATGGTATATTCTCCACCCTTAAGGATAGGTTATGAAATTGATACACATAATCTTTGACTGATCATGTTTGTCGTAACTTTGCTAATTGACTAAAGTAGTTCTTTGAAACACTGGAACTATAGTGCAATTGTAACTCCTCGGTAAAAACTGTCCAAGTGACACCGAGACCATTCTTTTGCCTCTGAGCACATAACCATCGATATCAAACGAATTGGTCTGGTTCAAGATATAGGGATGCCAATGTCACCTTTTACCCTGATGGTGTTTTATGTAGCTCAAAGAAGTTCTCCATTTGATTTATCTAATTTAGAGGATCTTTCCCATCAAATTTGTGCATATCCACTTTCAACATCATGTTCCGTGGTTGTGAATAAGTTAGATTCTGATTGGGCTGGAAAAGTGATCCAACATGGTTATTTTGTCCATGATTTTGAACTGAAGATCCTCCTTGGTTAATATGGGTTAGATTTGGGCCATACTATTTACCCTTTACATGTTGCATGATATCATCTAACTGATGATTGATTTGGGCTATGTCTCCTTTAGAGGTCATCTCAGATTGTACATTTCGCAACTCATACTCAAGTTGGATCACCTTATGATCAACTGAGGTAAACCCTAGTGCTGAGGAATCTTTATTTACCCTTTCTGACTCCATATCTTCAATCACTATCCCATATTTATCTAGGGTTTTACCCAGAGTAACTAGATTCTTTTGTGCTCTTGTGGAAGGCCCCATCATGATATCAAACCTTAGGGTTTAGGGTTTTGATACAAATTCAGCTAAACAAGAAAAACCATAGAGAAGATACTAATACTATTTTTTTGAGAGATTTCCGAAAATGTAAAGAACTTTTAAAAATTCCACAATTTACACCCTAGGGAGTGATTTTTTGAAAAACCCTAAATTTGTAATAACTTTCTCAAAATAAATCAAAAAAGTATGAAATTTTCAAGGAACCTTACCTAAAATGTTTTACAACTCTGGTGGAAACATCTCCCTCAAATTCACTCTGGTTGGAAATTTATTGTGGAAACAAAAAAATTAAGGTTTTTGCCCTAATTTTGGCCCAGATCACAGCTCTGATACCACTTGTAATGAAATTACTAGTATATTTCAGATTATGAGCAGAAATAGAACACCAAATAACACAATATTTCATAATAATGATCTCAATATGCAATTATAATAGCTTTGCCACTTTGAGGGGGCAACCTCCAAACCATATAATAAGACTCAAATGATAACAAACTACTACCTACAATCCCCTATATATACTATTTATATGTTATGGTCATCACCAAGGCCGACCTATTAAGCATGATAAAGTATAAATGATATAATAAAATGATATGGTAAGCCACACGTCGGCTACTCATATCCTAATACAAGCAATAGGTTAAGGACATAACAAAAAAATTCCACTTAACCAATAACTTATCTTCATCATCATTATGAAGAAGTTTGTTTTTGGGTATGAAATTTGAAACATTTTTCCTAATGCCTTCAATAATATGGTTAAAAATCCTAGCCAAATAAGGTTTTTTATCTTCAAATATTTTGGTACATGAGCATCAACTCTCAATATGTAAATATGAGTTATACCATCAAATTTTGGCTTATTAAGAGAATTCATAGGTCTTTGGCATCATAAAGGTCTATTACGAAAGTTAGTCTAGTTCAAGACCTTCATGAATTTGAAATTGTCTATTTCCTTCCAAATTGTAATTTTGAGTCATAAGGGTTGTTTTGGGATTGTTTTAGAATTTAGGTGTCTTCTTTGGGGTACTTGACATATTCTAAGATTGTAGCTAGTCTTATTAGGAACTTAGATTCTATTATTTTCATTTAGAAGGTAATATTTGGGTTTATCCTTTAAAAGGATTCTCAAACTAATGTAATCTAGACTAATACATGTAAATGAAGGGTCGAAAGGGAAAGAATCGGTTAGGGAAGGATTTCCAAGAAAATATGTACCTCAATGTAAATTTTTTGCCTTATGATTCAAATGATCTTTGGAAGAAATAAGAGTTGCAAGAAATTTTTAAAGGAAGGAACATGTTTATACACAATTTGTTTGTTAGTTTTTATGGTTTTGAGTATTTGATGATCAATGAAAAATGCATACAATCTAGGAGAAGAATATATATATGGTAAGAAGGCTTTAATTGTGATTTTCTATTCATATTGATAAGTTTTCATAGTTTTGATGACAGTCTGATCACCTTGGCAAAAATTATAGCATTTGGAACTAATAGTGCATAGTGAGAGAAAGTTATATCTTGAAGGTTGAAGTGAGAGTAGGAGATATTTAAAAACCATCTATAGCAGTGTTATTATCTTTTCGAATGTCTTATTGTACATGCTGAGGTAACTCCTTAATAAAATTGGTAACAGTCAAAGATCCCCCTTTTGCTGAGATAGTAAAGAAGGATTTATGAATAATTTTTAATTTTAGTGTCAAAAAAAACTTTACTGGTAAATAAAATACATGGAAAAACTCAAAAAGAATCTATAGATCAAGTATCAAGCCTTGAAAGTTAACATTTCTACTTTTATATCAATCTACCCCCTATCGGGGTAGTTAAAAACCCTCCTTAGGGTTAGAGAAATATAGTGATTGAGGGAGTAAATGAAGGATTAAATACCTTAGATCTTCAGGGAGTTTTTTGAAGTCTATGATAGATGGTTCAAAGTGATAAAAGATCTGGAAACCTTCCTAGTTAGAAGTAAACTTTGACAGTTCCTTTAAGCCTGTACGTGATAGTGAAGAGACTAGAGTTTGTATAAAAGTTGTTTGAGGGGGTTGAAGGTTAATAAAATCCCTAAAACATTTAGAAAAGTATTATGGAGGCTTAATTTTATGTAACATAGTGAATAAAGGATTAGAAACCTCCTTGACAAGTTAAAACCCATGACAGTCATAAATATTGTCCTGTAGGTGTTAATTAGGAGGCAAGATCAGTATTATCACCAACTATAGATGGTTTTATGTTGAATAAAGTAAGCTTAATGCTTCTAAGGCATGTTATAAGTATATCAAAAAACATTAACACTCAGGGAAGGAGAGGATTGTAGCATTCAGAATTGCCTAACTAGGAGTTAAGGACAATTAGTAAAAGAAGTTATAACCCAAGGGTGAAAGGAGGAACTTATCATATTTAGGAATACTCTTAAGATATTTTGGGGTTTATAAACATAAAACCTAATGGAATTTACATGCAGTCATGGGCACGGATCTCAACACAATCTTATGGTCTAAAATTTCAAAACTCAAAATAGGGGATTGAAGGAAAGTTTAAAAATAAGCTCATACTAGAATTTTGCAACAAATAAGTAAGGAAATAAGGGTACTGGAACATGGTTTCATATTGTGCAAGGCATATATATATATATATATATATATATATATATATATATATATATTAAGGGTACTGGAACATGGTTTCATATTGTGCAAGGCATATACATATATAACTGTGAATGTATTAGTGTCAGTTTGGTTAAGAAACCTAGGATACATAATTTGAAGAAGGTAAGTCAATGTCTCTCTTTGGTTGTGTTGTATCCACTTAAAGGGTTGAAATGATATGAGTAAAATCTCAAGAATGTGCTAAGATTATTGATTTATTGTTTTAAGGGGAATGATCAAGGAGTTATCTACTTTTTGGTGAATGTACATTATAAGAAATAACTAATTTATAGAACTTAAGGGGCAGTGTGAATGATTTATCACTTATAAATTGGTGAGTTGTTGTTATTGTACTTTTGGCTACATCAAATGTTGGCATTATGATCCTTCCAAATGTTCCATGGAATATGAGGTAAGTAAAAGGCCCAAATTCTCTTAATAATCGGGTGCTTGAATGGAGGATGTCATTGTTGCCAAGATGAGAGGAGAGATTCTAGAAATACCCAACTGGTCCCTATAAACCTGAAGAAAGAATTCCAAACATCAGTAGCATAGGAATAGTGGAGAAATATGTGATTGATTGATTCCTACAAGATTTTTCAAGTACTGCATCTGTTAGGAATGTATTGACCCCTTAGCCATAAAAAGAAGTTTATCTTAAGAGGTAATTATTTAAACCAAATCTTATATTATTCAATGCTAGTAGGTTGGTTCAGATTAAGAAGAAGGTAACCACTTTTAAGTGAGTATGAACCATAAAAAAAATCCTCCCATACGAGCTAATTTGGGGTTTACATGAGATCCATATGGTGTGTCCAAAGGATATCCTACCATTTATTTATATTTTTAGTTAGGATAGGATCAAAACAAGGAATTTGGATCAAAAATTTACCATCTGGATTATTCGTGATATATTCTTTAACTTCCATCCCAATAAAATTAGATTAAGGAGCCATGATTTGGGACCATTCCTCCGTATCTTTGAGATGAGAAGAGGAGATCCACTTGTCATAAAAGGAAATATTACCACCAGTACCATTTACTTCCCTTCACCAACAGGTTTTAGTAATTATCTAAAGTATTCCAGAAGGGAGAACTCGAGGGTAAATCATCTCTATGAAGCCACTTGTTATCATTATAATTATCCAGATATCTATGGCTCTAACTAAATTTCATCCAAGGGAGGTCTTCTTTGATATGTTATCTATCCCATTTTAGCCACCATATCCTTGTTCATCCAGATTAATATTATTAATTTCAAGACCCCCAACTATTTTAGGTTGACAGATAGCTTCATCCCAAGCCATAAGAGGTATTCTATCTTTTTCTTCAACACTAGTCCAATGGAATTTGTTTTTAATTTTTTCAATTTAATAAATAACATCCCTCGGGATTCTAAAAAGATACATCAAATATATAGGGATATTATGGAAAGTTCTATTGATGAGGAGATACTTTCCTTCTTAGGAAATAATAACTCCTTTATAATCTAGCTAATTTCCTTTGGAATATTTCAAGAAAAGAGTTCCAAAATTATACCAGGATTTTACCTGTGAAAAAAGGCACATGTTAAGATAAAAAGAAGGAAGTGGTAAAAATGTAGTAGCCAAAAATATTAGATATCTTGTTTTTTCTAGGAACTGGAGTGTGGAGTAAATAAAGTGAGATCTTATCAAAATTAATAAGATGACCAAAAATGTCTTCAAAGTTATTTAGAATAGCTTTTAGCCTTTAACTTCAATCACTGAAGCCATCAGAATGAAAATAGTGTCATCCAAAAAATGCTAATTGGATACAGTTTGAGGTCAATAGAGGAAGGTTTATAACCCTTTAAATCACCCAAGGACACTATATTTTCTACCTTTTTTGCTTAAGCTCTCCACCATCAAAATGAATAGTAGAGGGGAGAGAAAATACACTTGTCTAATATCTCTATTTCTCTTAAAGAAATCATTATGAGATCCATTAATAAGAACAAAAAACATCAAACACGAAATGAAATTGTTGATGATTTTACTTAAGTGGGTAGAAAAACCAAACTTATCTAGCACTTTATTGAGGAATTTCCAGGAAACTCTGACAAATTATTTGTTCATATCAAGTTTGATAATCATCCCTTCTTTTTTAGCTTTCTCCATAGAATGAATAGCTTCATGAACCATAATAATACTGTCTTGGATCATCCTACCTTCTGACAGAATCCTCCTTTCTGATTATGAAATGAGATCTCGAGAGGAGAATCTACAATCTTGAAGAGATGGTTTTAGTAAATATTTTATACAACACATTTGAAAGGATGATCAGTCTAAAATATTTGAAATTATTTGATCCTTTATGGGGGGGGGCATCAATATAATGAAGATTTTTTTAATCTCCTTGAGAAGGCTTCCTGTATCAATGAATTCGTTTATATCTTAAAGGAGATCACTATTACAAATTTACCAATATTTATGAAATAAGCTAGCAGGAAAACCATTCAAACCTGGGGTTTTGTCACCAACCATAGTAAATAATTTCTTTTGAAGTTCCTCCATGGTGACCTTATTCGTGAACTTGTTGAATCTATCCTGATCAATAAGATTATGAGGGATATCCTCAATGAATTTGTATATAATTTCAGCATCCTCTTGCAAATAATATTCATTAAGAAGGTTCTTATTAAAACATTGTTTCCTCTTTGATATCTTCTAATTTGTTGTTGGCGTTACCATCTCTATTAGTGATCTCCATGATTGTGTTATGATGACGATGATGGATAGTAGACAAATTAAATAACTTAGTGTTGCATTCTTTATCCTTCAGCTATAAGGCTCTACAATTATTCCTTCATTAAGTCTCCTCATGAGAGCTGATGGAGTGATATTTTGTAAGAAGGTTTTTTTCCAAATAGTAGTCATTCACATCCATACCTCTTTCTATGATCCTCTTTTCTATATTGGCTAAAAAAAAAATTAATATGTTACGAAATACCTCCTTGTTCCACTTCTTAATATTGTTTTTCACATTTTTCAATTTTTTAACAACCACAAACATAGTTGAACCAACAACCTAAATATTCCACCATCCTTTGATTTTGTCATACAAATCCGGGTGATCCATCCACATGTTTTTAAATCTGAAGGATAATGAATTTTTTATAATTCTTGAGAAAATGGAGGAAAATGGGGTTATGATCAAAACCAATTTTAGGCAAATAAGTAAGCATGAAATCTTGAGTAAAGGAGTAATCAACAGAAACCATGGCTCTATAAAGTCTAACATGGATCAGGTCTTCCCCGATACATTTATTACTCCACGTATATTTAGCCCCTTCTAGGTCAATATCAATGAGATTATTATCATTTAAAATATCATCTAAATATTACATTATAATATTAAAATCCGGCGTACCTCCTTTTTTTCCATAGGAAATAGAGGAGTGTTAAAGTCCCCCATTATCATTCATTTGAAGTCTTTACATTTATTTCTGAAGTCTTTTAGATTAGACAAAAGTTTTTTCTTACCGTTAACATTGTTAGGAACATATATATTTGATAAAATCCAAACACCATCGGTGTTACTTACCAAATAAAAAAATATGGGCATATGGTGTATGGATTCAAGGATGACTAGACCTTTTAACCACTTGTCCCAAAATGTGGCAATGCATCCCAAAGCCCTAGCTGAATTGATGTTATGAACCTTAGACATTTTTTAGAAATAGCTCTTGAAGCTTATCATCATATTATTTTGTAACTTTGTTTCTTGAATTTCTAAAACCTGAGGCCTACTGCTTTTTCTAAAATCTTTCAATTTTTTTTATTTCCGCCATTTAGACCTCTACCATTCCATGAAATGAATTTCATTTGTAAGATTTAGAGGAGATTTTTTTCATAACATTGGGATACAAGGTTAGTTGTGTGCCATCTGCAATCTCCTTTTCAATATTTATTTTTCTTTGTTCCCCCAAAGTGAACCTACCCTTCTATTTATTTCCTCCCACATCCATGGCTTTACGCATTTTGATTTGAGAACTAGAAGCTCCTAAATCTTCCTTTCCTTTTCCTTTATCTTTTCCCTTTTTATAGTGGTGAAAGAAGGGTTCTAATTTCTGTCATCTTACATCTATTGGATCACATTCACATCAAGGATCTCCTTCCCTAGGACATAATTTGAGATGATAATTTTTCCATCCTCAAGGGGATATTTTTCAGGATTTTTTCTTTGTTCATCTAGTCCTTACTAGGAATAGGGGGATTTTATTTTTATTCACAATTTCTCTCTTCCTCATCCATATATTTTTCTTCCCTACATCTCACCTAGATTTGAAACACATTCTAATTATCCACACATTCTACCTTATCCTTATTAACACATGGAAAAACACAAGCTTCAAAACAACTACACATCTTTCAAAATCTAAAACAAATCAATATATCCCAAAAAGGTAATAACATAGTGCCTGAACATAGAAGTTCTTCCTCAAAATTTTCCCAATTCATTCATATTTAATTCCACTTACAATTCATTCACATTCCATTTCATCGTGTGCTTCCAAGCTTCCAGTTGATTAAATAAAATGCGAATATTATAGTGTAATCTAAATGCTATGGAAGCAGTAAAATGACTAAATAACTGAAGTAATAAAATACTGAAATAATACCCAAGTAATCTAAGCAATAAAATGTGAAACCCTAATGTGAAAAGAGGGTTACCAAGGCCTTAGTTGATTCACAGATATTGTGAGGCTATTTTTTAGTGAAAATCAAGTGAACATGAGAAAGATTAGTGAGTAGAACCATAGGAGGGCGGCTGTGGCGAATAGTAACTACATTGATGGATGGATTGAACCTAGGGGTGACAAAGCAAGGAGGATTTTGAGTACACAATCATATGAAATTAGCAATAGTAGTAACTACACCAGAGACTTTAGTTGGTGTCAAAGAAGGATAAGATGATTAAGTCATGACTTGATAAGGAGAAGACATGTTCAAAAGAAAGGGTTAGATTGTTCGGGTTCACCAAAATGATTAACTAAAATATGAATATTCTAGTGTAATTTGAATGTTATAGGAGTAATAAAATGACTGAATAAATGAAGTAAAAAAATACTAAAATAATACCCAAGTAATCTAAGCAATAAAATGTTAAACCCTAATGTGTAAAGAGGTTTAAGAAGGCTTTAGTTAATTCACATATGTAGAAAGATTGTGTTGTAGTGGAGACTGGGGGAACAAGAAGAGGAAACCATTGCACAGGATCCTGAGAAAATGTGGATCTAGACTATCTGGCTAGATTGGGGATCATGTAGATGGATAGGGGCACCTGGGATGCCCTTGTCTGATATTTGGGTGTCCTAGTATGCAGAAATGACTAGGGAACCTCATCTAAAGTGTCATTGGATGTTTTTCTATGTTCACTTCCTATCATGTGAATTTCATTGTGTGATAACCAAAGCACTGTTAAACATGTAATAGAAGAATCACCTACAAAACCCCAAGCAAAGCATAAAAACCCTAAAACAAAAAGATGCATATGAAGGGGTTGGAATGTCCTCGACTTCAAAATGGATGGAATTATCATTGATTGTTGCACTACATATCATACCTAATGTAGCTCTCTCTCTCTCTCTCTCTCTCTCTCTCTCTCTCTCTCTCTCTCTCTCTCTCTCTCTCTCTCTCTCTCTCTCTCTCTCTCTCTCTCTCTCTCTCTCTCTCTCTCTCTCTCTCTCTCTCTCTCTCTCTCTGCAAAATTGTTCCTTGGATGCTCTTGTGTGTGTCACACTTTATGAATAGCAAGAAATAGCTAGATGTAGAATGTAAATAAATGGTGCATGGAATAGAATAAACTCCCCTCCTATTAAGTGAGATGTAGAAAAAAATCCTTTATCCCTTGTGATGGGGCTAGATGGATGCAAATGGAGCTATAGATGTCTTTGATGGATGCACTATAGGTGGTGATAGTATATGCTTAGTTTTTGGTCCCTCATTATGGTCACATATCTTTATATGTATATGGTTCTCTTGCTTTAATTTCATTATTAACCCCGAAAATGCCGACCACCATAAATATAAGAGTCTCAAATGGTTAGAAAGTTCCCAAAAAGTGAGAGGAAAGTGTAAATAGGATCAAATCACCTAGAGGGGACCGGGGCTCCTAGAGCGCCCCAGTCCTGGTTGGGCACCCTAGTCAAAAATAGGAAAAACATAGTATGAAAGTACATATTGGGAAAGTATGGATGTAAGATCAAAAATAACGATAGAAAGTAATGAAAAATGGCCAAATACATGGGCTAATTATTACTCTTTCCAATTGAGAACCATATGAATAGTAGTATGATATCAGGACTAAATAATTACCCAACATGTGTGATTTAGTGTCTACATTAGTTAACTCTTGGTTATCTAGATTATACATTATGTGAGTCAATGGTCTATATTGCATCCATTTGACCTTTGTCTCTTCTCACTTAGTGAATTAAAAATGATTATCCTCCTACAAATCCTAACACTATAACACACTTACAAACTTATTATGGAGGATCTGTGAGCATTATCTCTCGATACAAGCTAATTAAATCTCCAAATTCAATTCCACTCCCTCCATTAATCCACTTTTGGTTCTAAACCCCCTTTAAAAAATTGAGAGAGTTAAATATCCTATCAAAAAAATAAAAAATAAAAAATACATTCAAAAACATTATCAAGAATCTCTCTCATGGGTCTTTTTAGGATCTCTACTCATGCTACGGACACCTAGCTGATAGTAGAACAATGTTACAATAAGAATCAAATACATATTTATTGAGACTATATATGTTTGGCTAGAAGTAGAGTAATGTATGAATTCCATTTTTCTTCCACATTCCACCATCCATCAATAAATGAGTACATTCGCTCCTACACATTGGCTAGTTTCTTCACTTACTATCTAAAAGTCTTCATATTAAGAAAAAAGTAACTTTCATGTGTGTACACAAGATCTTAATGAGAAATAGTGTTATGTTTGTGGAGCCTATTTTCATGTTAGAGTGCGGTACACCTTCTATGTGTTACACTCGGGTATTTTTATGGTGGTCCAGCTTGCCGGTGAGCGGGTCAAGGGGGTTTAGGGGCAAAGCCCCTGAAGCAAATTTTCATGGGTGGTTTATTAACCCATGGGTAATGGGTAACCGTTATGGGCTATTTTTGGTCCCATGGTTTTGATACCCACAGTTTTGTATCAAACTGCTTAAACAATTGTCTATTTATATGGTCTTATGCATATGATATATATATATATATATATATATATATATATATATATATAAGCAAATGCATTGCAGATGTGTTTTGAATTCAGGTGTGAATTCTATAGAGTTTGTTGAGCATAGCTCCAAATGGATCTGGGTATTGTATTGAGAGAGTGAAGGCTTGTAATAAAATCTGAGCAAGTGATTCTTGGTGGACGTAGCCCAAATTGGGTGAACCATGTTAAATATTATATTTCTATATTGTGTTATTTATTCTGCACTTTTATTTGAGATCTGTAATATTTTCTACATATTAGTTTCTATTGTTGTGATTTTTTAAGGGATTATTCCGCGTATTTTATCTCTTATTTCCTATCAAATAGGATTAGTATGTTTGGAGGTGATGTTTAGACCTTGTTCAAACTCCTATTTTTGTCCACCTCTTGCCTCACAATTTACGCCTTCTATATCATCACAACGCTCATGAACAAAAATATTTTAAACCATGTTTTATCCACCGTTAATTTATATCTATCATTATATACATGTTATTTTCGTAATTTCATTCCATTTCACCTAGATAAAACATTTGTGGTGTTTTTTTACTTATTCACAATTTTACATAGCCTCCACTTCTCATCCAATTTGTCTTTCAATCATTTTGGGTTGGGATAACACTACTCTTGTGTTTTCTAACTCACATCCACTCATGATCTTATCACTCATATATTTTTCATTTTTACATGAATGGGGAAATAATGTCCTCACTTCAATATTTTTTCCTTTATTAAGATTTATTTTTAATCACTTATCGATTATCACTTTTCATCCTGCATTATGCTAGGGTATCTTATGGTTCAAAAATTATCACTTAAGGGAGGATACTACATCAAACCATTCTTTTCAATATTGGAATTCAATCATCACAAAATATTTTTTTCCTTACAAATTTAACCTACCAATCTCTTCAAAAATTCTAATTGAATTTTCCCATCAATCACATTTACAAGTTCTTATCTATCAAGTCAAATATTTAAGTTGGCATGCACAACAACCATTATCATAGTATTAGACGAACCACATCTGATCTTCAATTTTCATATCACATCCATCCTACTGTAATATACAACCCAAAAAGGGGTAAATTTTAGACATTATAAAATACACCTCTAAGGTCACATCATTCACAAAAATACAAAAAATATAATAAAACACAATAATCCCTAAAAATCAAATAATCCTACAAAAGCAACTAAAAAATAAAAAATAAGGTTGATTTAATACATGTCACCCATTTAATCATCCTCATTCACTCATATTTAACCTTATTTAATCCCTTTATACACTCCACTTCCCATTTCTATCTCCAATGCACAATTTACTCTTATCATCCCAAACCTCTATGCACATTACACCCATATTCATTCCAATCTTCTATGTACCCTACAACTATAAAGTAACACTTATCCCCTCCCTTCACCTGCCACCCCTTGGTTGTTTTCACTATTTTAGATCTTTCTCACATATGCATTCCTTACATGTTTGGCTAAATGAGAAAGAAGATCATTTGGACAACTCAAAAATCTCTACATAATTAGATTTCAAATTTTCAACATTGTTTTTAGTCATAATTATGACTATATTGCAACTACTCTATAATTTCTCAAGGATTACACATGTGATTGAGCTGAGATTGGTGAAAACATATAATCATTCAAAACATCATCAACAACTAATAATATACCACTAATAAACCATGCACTATGACTTGGTCCCCTAAGGCCCCCATAAAAGTATACCATTTCATTTTATTCTTTTCATTTATCATTTCATGTCTTACATATTCATTTATCAACCTTGAAAAAGATGGCGATCTTACAGAGGTAGATTCTTTGGTCAGAAAAAATAACATTTTTATATATTATTGTGATTGCAAAATTTATATTTAGATTTGTATATTTGACCCATTTTATTTATTGAAAAATCTTAATGGCATCCCTTTATTATTTAATCCAGTAGTATGAGCCTATTTTATTTAGTAACATGATTTAAGTTAATTTATTGGATATATCTAACACTTCTGCGAGGTGGCTCGATATTTAGGCATGCATCTACACCTAAGAATTTGATGCACTTCTACTCTCTTCAAGGAAAAATTTAATCAGTATGGATCTTTGTGGCTTAATTGGCTGATAAGACTCAACCTTACGAATGTTTATTAAATAAGGACACTAAGTTTGAACTCAGTGATGATTGTCAAAAGATGTTCAAGAAATATTATCGTAACCCACGTGTTCTTACACCTCCTATTTTTGTCAAACCACTCTTATTACACACACACACACACACACACACACACACACACACACACACACACACACTATTGATCGTGCTCTGAGGGAGTTTCTAGCACATTATGATGATAATAACAAGGAATGAGAAAAATATTATATTAGCACACATTACTTGAATACGAGCATAACCATAGTGTTATGGAAAAAATATTTTTGGAATTAGTCTTTGTCATAGATAAAGTATATGGTTACATGCTTAATAATGAGAAATAATTGATTGCCAAAGTGGATTTTCTATAATACCTAATGTCTTACACTAAATTATTCAGACGTATCACCAAATGGTTATGTTGCTTCTTGAAATTGACCTAAAAAAAAATCTCAAAAATATGTAAAGGGATAAATTATTATAGATCAATTAGTAGACGTGTGTGTATTTGACTCTTCCCTTGTTAATGACAAATTTAATGAAAAATTCACCACATATAATATATATACAGAGACCTGAACCATGGCATATGATGCATCAAAATGTGCTAATGGAGGAGTACAAATTTTTTTTTAGGAGCATGCATTGTTTTTTGGACACCTCACAGTGAATCATTCTCATTTGCATATAGGCTTAGATTTTCATTTATAAATAATATTGTGGATTGTGAAGCCTTGATTTTGCAACTATATGCCACTCAAATATTATATATTCAACATGTTAAGGTATTTGATGATTCCTAATAGGTTATTAATCAAGTTCAGAACATCTACCAAATGAAGGAAGAATAAATAATCCTGAATAATAACATGGTAAAACACTTAATTGAAATTATTTATTATTCCTCAATTAACAATATGTTTCATAAGGATAACTAGCATGCTAATTGCATGGCTAGAATCACCTTACTTATGCCCTTTGATATCAATAATGAGGATGGTAATTTCACAATATGTCAACTACAACATATGTCAATCACTAAAGATACTCTTTATGCCTTAGAAGTCTTAATTGTTACTCAAAGCACTAATAATCATGAATAGTACACTAATATATCCAAAAAAATCTATAGGAACTTGTTTCTACATCACTTTCACCATGAAGAGGCTCAATATGTCATCATTGGGAGATCTTTAATCAAGTGATCCATTCACTGGATCATTACTATAGTGCCCAAGTTGTGACAAGGAATAACTAGCTCTTTCTAAGATATAAGATAGTGAGTGTGTTTTACATTTCAATGGTAAGGCCATGTCATTAAAATTATCATGCCAAGGTTATTAATGTCCAAAAATCAAATAAGAATGTCACAATTATGTACAAAAATGTGATCAATGTCAAAATCATGCCAATCTCAATCATGCTTTGTCTCAAGCATTATAAGTTATTGTTGCTCCAAGGTTGTTTTTTGTTGTGGGTATTTTATCTCATTGGTAAGATTAACCCAAAATCCTAAGGTCATAAATATACCATTATTTCTATGTAAAATTGTACTAAATGGGTTAAATTCATACCTTTAGAATCCACTATTGATTATAACATATATATACATTCTTAATGAATAACATTATCACATATTTTAGACCACCAACTAGCATTATCATGGAAATTGCTTCTTATTTCAAAAATCATATGGTTGAGAATTTTTTTGTTGAATTCAATACCAAAAACACATTATCTACTCCTTATCATCCATAGTGTAATGTCTAGGTTGAGGAAACTAATAAGAAAATTAAATTTTTGAAGACATTTGTTAAGGATGACACTGACTAGCACAATCAAATTATCTACGCCCTTTTGGTTTATCACACTAGTCTTTGAACACTTAATAAATCAACACCATAATCCTTAGTTTATAGTTTAAGGATATCATAAATTTATAATTAGTGGTCACATCCCTTCCAATCTCTTTAAAAGGCATCATCAATGATAACAAATATTTAAAAAGTAGTTGCATGAACTAGAAATGTTAGATGATAAGTGTGTACAATCTTTCAAGCATTTATGAGTATATCAAGAACATGTCAAGGGGGCATATAATAAAAATCCATAATTGTGATTTATAAGTTGAGAATCTTGTATACATATAAAATAAAATAAAAATATGGAGGCTACATCAAAAGGTAAGTTTTAAAATAATTAGTTACACCCCTTTGTGGTTATAGAAAGGATAGATAAATGAGTTTTTATTTTGGCCACACTTTATGCAATCCTATGAAGAGCCTTATAAACATCATGAATTTGATGAACTATTATACCTAGTATCCTCATTTTGTAAAAATATTATACTAATGTCTACAAATCATTAAAAACTATACAAAAAAAATTAATATTTCAAAAAATAAAAAAACATTCAAATGTTCTCAAAATAAGAAGGGATATAATGAGCCTATGAGAGACTTCGTAGCATGATATAACAAGTTACTCAAAATGATACCTCTTAAAGATGTACCCTCTAATAATAATGTAAAAAGGTTCTTCATCAATGATCAAATGTTGAAAGTAGGATTCTTCCTCTGAAGGGTTTAACCATGGAATCTCGCACAAACACAAAGAATGGCCATCGAAGTTAAAGATGACCTCGTCCTATTAGGAAAAATCAAGAATCCCTCAACGAAAGGATAAAGCCCAACATCCTAAAGATGAGAGAACTGATCTGATGTTGTATAAATTGGTAAACAAAGTGACAAGGTTGAAGAGAGAAGTTTCCCAACTAGAATCCCATCAAGGTCATTACAGAAATCATATTACAGGAGCAACCCAAAGGCTTGCCTTGGAGGCCCCATCCATCAATGCAAGGTGTAAAAATCAATAAGATGAAGAAAGGTTTGAACATAAATTGAATATGATGACTCCCTAGAGATTGAAGAGGTTGAGAATGATGCACAAATAAGATTCTGTGAGTACTCTGGAGGTGAAGAAGATGATGAAAAAGATGCACCTAGTTTCTCATGCATGGTATTCACTCGTTATTAGTCTAAAAAAGGAGGTTCTTCCCCCACTACTACAAAGAAGAAGAAAGAGGAAGATCCTCCCGTGGAGACTCTACAAAAGAAAATAATCAATCTCTCCACTTCCACCCTCCATGGAGTTTACATTGGAGAAACCTAGATCCCATAGCAAGAAAGAGGTCACCTGCTATTCCAAGTAATTCTTCCCATGCTCCTTCTAAACCTAACTCCGCTCTTACAAAATATAGTCCTTTAAAATCATCTAATGTACCTTTAAAGTCAACCTCATTTTCCCAAACTTTTACTCCCTTCTCCAAGCCTATTTTAACTTCAAAAGCAGTTCCTCATCCCCCTTGATCGCACCTTCTCCATTCGATTATGATGAACATACAAATAAGACCAAATTTCAGATTACTGAAATTGAGTATTTGTGAACACACGTGAAGCAATTCAATAGGTTTTTCAATGTTGTCTAGAGTGGTTGCCCAAAATCCAACACTATGAATCCCAATCTAAAATTCCTATTACCAAACTCACCTACACTTCAATCACAAAACATGCTTTCTTTGAGTGTATATAAGACCAATAAGGTTGATCGTTTCTATGTTTCCCTTCTCATTGAAGAATACATAATGAATAATTGCATAATAGATTCAAGAGCCTCTGAACATGTAATGCCTGTGAAGGTTGCCAATTCCCTCAAACTCACCGTTACTTTGAATAATGGATCTTGTTACTCCATGGAGTAAAAGGAGGTCCCACTTGTAGGGAAGATCAAAGATGCAAAAGTGGCTCTTGTTGAATTTCAAGATAAGGTGTCAATGAATATCTTGGTAGCAGACATCCTAGATACATTTGGAATGTTGTTAGGTAGAATCTTTTGTCGAGATTTTGGGGGAGGAGGAAATCCAGATGAATTGGTCTTCCACAACCATTCCATTTAAAGGAGATATGGATAAGTTATTTCCTATGAAAATGATGAGATATAAAATGCAAAAGTTAGGAAGCACAGAAGCCAATTTATTGTATCAAAATAGTAGGAGGATGAATATTTTTCTAACCGAAGAGGAGGATGAGATTCCCATCTTAATAGGACCAAACATCCCTCTCCAAGGAGGTATTGATCTTGAGGAAATGTTTAGAAATTTTGAGTTGTAAGAAGGTAGAACCGAGTTTCCAGATGATGTAAGTAAGGAAGAAGAGGAGATGGATCTTGATGAATCTCAAGCAGAGAAATCAATTAATGTGTTTACCCATGATGAGGAGATGTTTTCATGATTCCCATTCGAAGATGAATATTCTCTCGATCATGTCATCCATGAAGAAAACAAATCCATCTCATGTGATGAAACCTTTGAAAGATTTGAAGGAATATTCTTTGGAAGAACTCCTAAGAGCTTCAGGAGAAACAAAAGATCATGAACTAAGTCTTGAACTCGTAATGCAAGCTATGGATGTGCAAGGAAAGTGAAAATCCAATTTAGAATCCTCAACCAATTTGAAATTTTTTCATGATAAAATAAAGTAAGATGAAAAATTTGATGTCCCTCCTGAGCCAATGGGTGATGGATGTAATGATGAAATTGAAGTTTTCTCCTTTCTATTTGAAGAAGAAGATTCTTTCTGTGATGAAAAATTTGAGACAAAGAGTTTTGAGGTCCTTAAAGTCGAGGCTCCCCTTGACAAAGAAGTAGTGGAATGCAATGAGCCTTGGAATGATGAAGTGATTCCTCCAAATGTTTTCCTTGAATTTCAAAATGAATATCCTTCAAATGAATGTAAGGGTGAAATTTTGGCAATCCCAAAGGACTGCGTATGAGAAATCTTGGAAGCTATATAAGGTACAGAATATCCCAAGATAATTCTTGACCTCTTGACTTAGGCTATGACCATATAAGATGGGTATAAGGTTATTTTTGATCCTTCATTCAACATCTAAACACCTCCTAATGATATTGGAACAAAATATGGATTCAAGGCTTCTAGTAGAAAATATGTCCATGAACATGAATTTGGGAAAGGAGAAATCTAAAGATACTCAAACTATTCAAACCAAATTCATCCTTGGATCAACAATGAGATGCTCAATGAAAATTCAGCAATGTGGGTGAACACGGAATATAATTCACACTCTGAAAATGATTTCAAAGACAATAAGGGAAATGAAATTTCTAACCGAAGCTTTAAGCATAAAAAAAAATATGTAGGCTCACTCCTTCAAAGTATACACACAGTCATGAAAGCACCTGGATTTCATAATTAGTTGAGGAGAGGAGGTTACTTTCTTGAACCGGTCAATTGCTTTGCAGAACATCATCATTTAGTGTTATCCCTTCAGGGGTAACTTCTAAAATAGGAAAGTGCTTAAGTGAAAGTGGGTTATCCCCCTCCTTGTACCATAGGTGAATTAGGTGTGTTTCCCTTTATTTGTTGTGTGTGTTATTTCCATTCATTTTTTGTGTGTTTCCTTCTATTGTATGTGTGTGTAGTGCTTTCTAGCTATCTATTGTTAAAGTTGTATGACTCTTGTGTAGCCCAATGGATAAGGTACTGGTCCAGATTTGTAAATTGAGATTCTAGGATTCTCATCTTTTATGTCTCTTTTTTTTATCCAAAATGAGTCCCAAAGCTAGAGCCAATTGTTGTCCTATATTTTTGCAAGGGAAAATTCCACTTGAAAACAAGACAACTATACCCTAGTGTCAAAAAATTTCATTGTAACCTTTCCAACACCCCTCAGGTCAACCTATCCCTTATATCAGTCCTATCCTATCCTTCTAGTGGTTCATATGTGTGTGTCACCCTTCCCCATAAGTGATTTAGGGAGGAAAATATCATTCAAGTACTTCAGATCTCTCAAGGTGGATTTTCAAGCAAACTTGGGAAGGGATATCATCAGCCTTTCTAAGACAAGTGCACACCCTTCAGAGATGTGTTGAAGGCCTAAATACATCAATAATTTGTAATCAAGATTCATGATCATCATGTAAATTATTGTGAAATATTTTGGAAATATTTGAAGAGCCATGAGCAAATTCATCAAAAGCATGTTTTTGAGGTCAAAGGAACTTATACCACGAGAGAGAACATGAGCTTCAGGAGGTTATTATGGGAGCTCCAGAATGATTTAGTATCTAAACAAAATATCAATGGAAATTTAGTTTAGTCCTCTACATGGTGGTAATTGTAGATTCTTCCTAAGCCCCATGCATTTTTCTATAGGAACTCATTCTTTTCAGAATAACTGGTGATCCTAAGAAAAAAGGGTTTTTGAGAGGGTTTCATGAAGAATCAATACATTATACCCATCCCATCCTTCTAAAAAGGGAATTTCCAATCAAATTCATATAAATAAGTGTGAAAAAGTCATCTGGGAGCTCAAGATATGGTGTTTTCAAGTCTCTTCCAAAGGTACCATATTTCAGCAGTTAGTAAAAATTTTGGAGGACACATGTCAGCACAAAACTCAAAGTGCACTTTTATGCCCCCATTTTCCCTCTCTAAGGGGACATGGGGGATGAAAAAATGCTACCCCTCCCCACTTAGGCTTCATGGACACTCCATGTGACCCTGAGTGACTCCATATAGCCCCTTTGACCTATTTGACTTAGCCCCCGCTCCAACTCTCACATGTGTGCCAAGTGTCACCTTGAGATGAGGGCAACATTTTTTGCCCCAATTTTTCCTTTCCAAGGAGATAAGGGGGACAAAACAAATCACCCCCTCCCTCAAGGTAGCCAAACCTATATAGGCCTAAGTTCTCTATACGACCGCAATATGATATATATATATGCATTATATATATTTCATATATAACTTAACCATTTTTCACTCTCTCCTTCACATTTCTCCATTTACACATGGAACTCTAGCGAAATTTTCCCACATTCCTCCATTGAACAAGGAGGATAAAAAATATTCCCCCATCCTCCTCATTAGGTTTCCAACAGTTGCATAATCTAACACTATTTACCATTTTCTCAAAAATTCCATTTCCAGGCACATTTCCTCCATTTGCACCACATGGAAGTCTGGTGAATATTTTTAACTAAGGAACATACCTCTGTTGTTTCTTCCTCTCTAATTCAGTCCATCATCTCCCCATAAGGTGATCTCAGTACCATGGATTTTTCAAAGAACAAACCATAAACCAAAATCCATGTTCCAGGATCCATTTTCTTTCCAAAATGAAGGTGCACATGAAAACTCAAAGAAAAATACTTATCTAAAATACTAGGGTATGACTCATCTAATTTTTTTCATTCTTAATACAAGGTTTTAGAGGCCATTTACTAAACCAAGGTGATGGATTCCTACACATGCATTGGCAGAAATTTTTGCATCGAACAAACCCCAGTTTCCCAGCACTGAATTATAAAAATTGTGCATATCTTCCATTCCATAGGATCGTGTTGAGCTGAAACTTCGAAAAGGTGTAACATAGACAAAAAAGTAAATATCCATATCAAATAAAATTGATTTCACTAGAAATTCGAGGTTCTAGAAATCTAGTCTCAGCTTCTAATTCCTAGTAATCCAGGCATATACAAGAACTTACTATTTTATAGTCTTGAAGATCTCATGGCCTGAGCAAATTTGGCAAAGCATAATGTGTCTCAAAGGAAAAATGCCAGTCTCGAAAGCATCAGAGTGATCTCCAGCCATGGACTAAGTGGTGACCAATATCTCAGGGAATTTCTTCATGAGATTAGTGATGAGAATTTCATACTTGTAGAGGGGTGAAAGTTGGATTGTGACTCATATTGGTGGATTTCTAATTTCAATCATCAACGTATTCGAGGTGGTAGAATTATCATGGTTACATTGTCTAAGTAATGGCTTCAAAGGAACAGTGGATTTTCATGTTATGGAGTGAGAATTATTAATTTTTTTCAATGGTGTACTCATAAATGCTCATTAAGGAATCCTTCATGGTGTGTACAATAATGTCATCATTTCAGTGAGCATCACTTGTCAGCAGAGAATAGCAAAAGAGCGTCATCATAAGCAATTTCTGCATCATCTTGAATGTGGTCATTTAGAAATTTCATATTGATGTTTGATCCTAAACTTATTCATGGACCTCAGTGAGCAACAATTGTGCTCATCCATGTGATCATTCAATAGTGTTTCTAAAACACTCAATTTGTGGTGTTCTGCATCATCAAAAAGGTTTCTCAAAAGTGTTCAAAGTATACTTCACCATAACTTCCCATTAGTGTAGTAGTGGTGCAGAGGTCATCAGGGACCAAGATTTTCATCTTTAACTCCTTCATTTTATAATTTCATCAAAGGAAAAGATATCTTCACCCATGCTTTGATAGCATCATTTGTTCATTCTCCTCTCTCATTCTCTTTCCTCCTCTCTACCCCCTTTCTAATTCTTCATTGTGATTAATCATGATGTTCATCCTATTCACTTAAATGTAACTTTTCCAAACATTGTAATAAGTCACCCTTAATTAATAAAAGGGAACTTAATTTCATCCCTAGGGATTTAAAAAGTCACATGTTGTGGAGGATGAACTGAAAGGTCATGTGGGGCTAGGAAAAGAATTTTATCTAGTCTATAAATTGTAATGACACCCTTATACTTAGGGGTTGTCAATTTTGTATGCGTGTGAGATATTACTACTTGTGAAGAAACAAAAGAGATAGTTAATTCTTCTAGTTCCATTCTCTATGTTCTTTAATTTCCCACCATGTACTATTTTTCCAGGTTATCAATTAAGAAAGGAGTTTCATGCATTTTTTGATAAAAATATTAATGAGACTTTGTGTTTTTGATCTTATCTTTTCTTGTTGCAAATTGAAAAGTTATGTTTCTTCTATATCTATGTGTGTTGAAGTACTCTGATTAATGGTTGTATGAATCTGATTTTTTGCCTACAATATTAATCATGCCTCTCTTTTTCCCCACTCCCTTTCCTACTCTCTCAGCAAATTCCTCCCTTTCAAGAAATTACAACCTTTTGCTATAGGTTCAGTAGAGTGTCCCTATTGGATCCCCAGCCGTAAGGCCACCATAAAATTTAATTTCATTCACACATAATAATATGGAGTTGCACCATTCAAGTAGAGTGACTTATATTCCTAGAGCATTGGCGGATACCCAACAATTTGTCCACCTGAAAATTTTTCTCGCCAACAAGACACATCTTTGAAAGGTTGTGTGAGTATAAAGTTTGACTTAATCCAAAGAAATGTGTATTCAGTGTGATCTCTAGAAAATTATTAGGATTCATCGTCTCCCAGAGAGGTATATAATTTTATCCCACAAAGGTCAAAGCCATCATGGAAAATCCTCCTCCCCATAATCTCAAACAACTAAGTAGTTTTCAAGGAAATATACAATACATTTGATGTTTCATATCACAATTAGCCAATAAGTGTCATCATTTTAATTTATTTCTTAATAAAGATGCACAATTCCAATGGAATCAAGATTTCCAAGACTCCTTCTCCAAACTAAAATAATAACTCTCTATTCCACCTATCCTTATGTCACCAGTCACAGATAAACCCATGTTTCTTTATACATCTACCATTGAATATTCCATATGAGCTTGACTAGCACAACAAAATGATCAAGAAAAAGAAAGGGTTATTTATTACCTTAGTCAAACACTCATTGAGCATGAGGTAAGGTACTCCCAAATCAAAAAAGTATGCTTAGCGGTCACTTTCACATTCCATGAACTACACCATTACCTTCTCAATCACACAACCAAACTTATCACTAAGGTAGATCCCCTTAAGTATCTCTTGTCTAGGCCCATTCTCATGGGTAGAATGTCCAGCTGGGTCATTCTACTTAGTGAATTCGACATCAAATTTGTTCCTCAAAAGGAAATTAAAGGACAAGCCATTACAGATCAATTTACGAAGGCACATCTTCCTAGAAAAAAGCCTCTCCACTTTACATTTCTCAAATTTATACCTGTACATAGTGTCAACTTGCAATTTATTCTTTGATGGATCTTGTAACCTCTATGGATCAAGATTCGGTATTCTTTTTATCCCAAAATTGTTTCACCTAGCATTCCCATGTACTAATAATATCACATAGTATGAAGTTCTCATCATTGGATTAAAATTCTCCGTATCGTGGAACCTTAAAAGTTTGGCCATATTTTGAGACTCCTTACTTATCATTAAACAAATTACCGATGAACACCAAGTAAAGGATGAAAAACTTATTCCATATAAACGTAAGGTAGATAGCCTTTAAAGTTATTTTTGGTTAATTAGTTTTGACTGAATCCCCGGAATTTGTAATAAATTTGCATATACTATGGGAACTATCAGGTATCTGTTAGAAATTATTTCCAATCAGCCCCACGAACACTTTCTCGTATACCATATCTTAATGCGTGCCTATAATCTACCTGAAAAATACTATGATATGTAAAATTTTGGGTCCTAACAACCCTTGGTACCATGATATTTACACTTTCATCTATGACAAAGCATTCCTCGCCAACATGAATACTCATCATAGACGTGTTTAAGCACAACGTGCCTCCCACTACAAAAATTTATCAAAAACTCTATATCATCAAGGTTATGATAGCACCCTACTTTGATTCCTTGATCATGAGGAGTCTAATGTTCTAAATCAAGTCCACTCTGGTATTTTTAGAGTGCACATGAATGACATGGCTCTAGCTACGAAACTATTACATGTTGGGTACTATTGGCCCACCATGGAGAATGACACATGCCTTTTTTTCCAAACAATGTTAGGCTTGTCAAAAAAATGGCAACCTTATCCACGCACCTTCTCAATCATTATAACCAATCACAACACCTTGGCCCTTTTCTCAATGGGGGCTTGATCTCATTGGTAAAATTAGACCAACATTGTCTAATGGACATAAGTTCATCATTACCGCTACCGATTACTTCACCAAGTGGGTAGAGGCTATTCCTCTCACCTATATTACCAAAAGCCAAATATCAAATTTCATTTTTAACTACATCATATGTCGATTTGGCATTCAATCCTTCATTTTCACTAACAATGGAAAATAATTTAAAAACCAACTCATCAAACACCTATCTTAGTGTTTCCAAATCAAACTTAAATGGTCTAATCTAAACTATCCCGAGGGTAACATCCATGTTGAAGAAACTAATAAAACTTTAAAATCCATCATGGAAAAAATTATTGATGAACACGGAAGAAATTGGCACACCAAAATTTACCCTACTCTTTGGAATTACCGCACACCTATAGGAGACACCTTGTTCTCCCTTGTTTATGGTTGTGAATCCATTTTTCCCATTGAGGTTGAAACCTGTCCTTAAGAATATCCCTTAAACATGTAATTAATGAAAATGAATATCGACAATCACGAATTAATGAACTCAAGCTTCTTGAAGAAATATGATTGAATGCTCTCAATTACCTTCAAGTCTATCAAAATCGGCTATAAGAAGCTATAACAAAAAATTAAATCCTAAAGAGTTTGAGGTTTGTGATCCTGTTCTCAAAGAAAATCAAAAAAATATAACTAAAGAGTGAGAAAAACAAGGGAAATTTGAACCTGGTTAGGGCCCTATGTAATCAAAATTAAATTTGGCTCTAGAGCCTATAATTTACCACTAAAGATGGTCAGTAACTCGAGGAACCAATGAATGCAATCCATCTAAAGAAATTTTATTCATGAGGTTCTCTCTATCCTGGGAGACACTACTTGTACATTCCTCCTATATAACTCATCTCCAAATAATTTTAAAATTTTCACTCCATTGGTAGTTATTCGTATTATAAAAAATTGCATCTTCATACTCATCATCATGAGACAAGTGTTAATATAAATTCTATTAAGTCTTTTGTATCTCATACTTCTTATAATTTCTCCCATTTTTTGACACTCTCACCTATGGTCATATCTGGAAGATTCCTGATGGTAATATATCCCCTTCAAAAAAAATCTCTCTTTCACAAAAATCTCTAAGCTTCTTTGCTCGGTTCGTTTGACCACCCATCTCAATCTTTGGTGTTGAACCCTCACGTCTTACTAGTTGTGTGGGGTTGAGATTGGGGGCATATGTTCCTTCTCGAATAAAAAAATTATAATAAAAATTAATCAATCAAATATTTTATGAATAATTATTTATCACACCTTTCATCCTTCACATTCTTTAGTGTTAAGTCCACACTTCTTACTAGTAGTGTGTGGATGGGAATGGAGGAAGATGCCCTTACTCGTCTACGTTTTATGTTTCGTGATGAACCCTTGCCTCTTATTGGTGGCATGGGGAAAAGCGTAAAGGGTCATTCATAAATTAAAAATCATAAAAACGTAATAAAAATAAAAAATAATATTATTAATACTCGCCCATGTATTGTCTTCGGTGATAAACTCTCACCTCTTACTGGTGGCATGGGGCAAGGCATAGGGTAAAAATAGAAAACCTTATAAATTTGAAAGTTCTTAAAATTATAAAATCCCCAAGAAGTAATTTATATTCTTAAGTGAAGAGAAACCTATCCCTTCACCTAAAATCTTACCAATCAGTAGGCCACATAACAGTCTAAGTCTAGTAAGTGCCCTATAAAGTGAAATTCATTTCGAACCTAGTTTAGTAACCTTAAGAGGAATTGAGTCAAAATTTCCCAAATGGATCATTGTTAACACTTGTCTTTATAATCATTAAATACATCTCATGTTCTTCTTAACTCTCGGTGATGAGCTCTCGCATCATACTAGTTACGTGGAGTCAAGAACGGAGCTAGACTTATTTTTTCATCATGTCATCACCAACATATCCTACCAATGGAGGGAACAATTTAATATTATTTGAAGCATGAGTTACCATGAGGAACAATGTACATATGGATGATAGGATACTCGCCTCTCATAAGAATTTTACATTCTAGTATATGAATTTTAAAAAATCCAAAAACATTTGAAAAATCCTAAAATCCATAAAAACATTAAAAAACTCAAAAATCCCAAAATCCATACAAAAAAAATTAAAATTCTCAACAATCCAAAAACATTTGAAAAATCCCAAAATCCAAAAAAAATTTAAAAAATCTCAAAAATCGAAAAATATTTTTAAAATGTCAAAAAAATCCCAAAAACATTCAAAAAATCACAAAACCTAAAAATTTACAAAAAAAATGAAAACAATCAAAAACTCAACAATCAACACTATTCAAACTTTAAACTTTTTTCCCAATAAATGTTCCAACTACTTTATGACATTGACACTCAAATCATTTCTCCTTCGCGTGTATCTTCGCTTGGGGCAACTTGTGACACCCAAAAGTTAACACGTAAAAACCATTAAAATTAAGGGGTAGAAGTATGGGATAAAAAAAATTCATTTGTTTAAGAGAGACTTATTGTGGTTTAACAAGGTTTATGATGATATAAATATTTGACGTCATCGTCAAAAATGACTAGTATTGTTTGAGAGGCACGCTTATAATTTCACTTACAGAAGAGGTAACCCTACGTCTTACCTAGCACTATAGTTTTATCATTTTACTTTATTCCATGTATTTAGATTATCATAGTAGTTATAAATTTATTAAAATAAAATATAACATTTAGAAATAATGAGGGTTATTTATTTAAATGTGAATAAAAAATTTATCTCAAGGATAATCTTATACCAAAATAATGGATGGGTCTAAAGCAATATTAATTCCAAAATTTATAAACCAATTAATAAAACCCATATAACAATAAAATGCACCTAACAAGTCAAGTGTTCAACTAATCCAAGGGTAGGTGGGAGGGTGAAATGTGAGCCCTAGGATTGGATGTATCCCTTGGATCTAGGGAACCTTAAAACCCTAACCCATCTAACCAAAACTTATTCTATCTCTATCCATTTCATTTCATTCTCTTTTGTTTTCTTGATTTTCTTCTATTTTCTTTATGTAGGTTCATGGAGGTATTCAAGCTTGAGAGAGAAGGATCCAAATATATATATGTATGTATGTATGTATGTATGTATGTATGTATGTATGTATATATGTATGTATGTATGTATGTATGTATGTATGTATGTATGTATGTATGTATGTATGTATGTATGTATATATACATACATATATGTGTGTGTGTACCAATAAGTTTATCATTATATATTTTTTGTTTTATACAATGATATGTTGCAAATTTTAAAATACATACAGGCTCATACGTATATATCAGAAAAATAAGGATAAAAATAAATATACATATATATTGAGAAGTGAATATTTTAGGTTTTTGGGGGTGGGCGGCCATTTCCGACACATCCCTGTATCTTGCAATATTGGAAGGTGTGTGGGACAAGTAAAACTTGTCCCACACTTCAAAAACTCCCCATACACCTACCCATATGGTAGGTGTACCTTTTTATGGCACTTTGGTCACTTAAAGGCTCTTTTGTACATCATTTATGGCTTTTGATATTTCTCTCTTTTCAAGATGAGATCTTGTAAGTACTTTTCTTACCTTTTTTACTTTTGGGATTCGGTATTATTTATGGTGATTTGATGAAGTGAATTTTGGGATTGCTTGAAAATCAAGTTTTGTGAATTTGCACCATTTATTTATTTTTCATTTTATTTATGTATTTTTGTGCGAGGACTTTGAGATGTGGGTTAAGTTTAAATCAAGTCATGATAAAAGTGAAGTGATGGTTTTGTAATAATACACATGTGATGTGTAAGATATTTTGTGTCATGCTTGGGGATTGAGGTTATTTTGGGGATGGAGCATACCACATGGCATGATCCTATGAGATCCTCTACCTTGAGTTTTTCTATAAATTGGAGTCTTGTGCCTTTTTTGGGGGGATTTCACTTGGTCTTAGGGAGGTGCTGCTGCTTTAAGGATTGCTTGGAAGGCTTGTGGGATTGTTGAAGTGCTTGGGAATGTTTGGTTCAAAATCATTTTGGGACAAGTTATTTTAGGTATGCCTACCCATTTGACTTCTATATTTGTAATGTAATTTCTACTCCTTAAACTTATTTCAGAACTTTGATTTTTATTATCCACTTGGGTATGTGCTAGTTTATTGAATAAGTGTTGTGAAGAAGAGGAGAAAGGAGGGAAGGATGTGGGTAACATTGCTAAATGAAAATCTTGCTAATAGTTGCCTTAAAAATCAATACAATTATAGGTGAAATCAACCCTCCACACAGAGATAAAAAACAAAAATGAGAAGCCAAAAAAAAAATTAAACAAAAGAACCCTAAACTTTTGTATGGCAGTGGAGTATTTAAGGGATTAGGTAAGGATTTTAGTTATATTAAAGAAATGATATAAAATCATTAATGGTTTATAAGGGTATAAATTTAGGGCTAGGTTTTTTTTAGATATATTTACTAATATGTAGGCATTATATATTATTAGTATATATATAATGTATGTAGTAATAAATGTTACACAATGTACAATGTAATAAATATAATGTTAAATTATATATAATTTGTCTTATATTTATAAGATAATATTATTAAATGTTTATAATGTTAATAGTATTATATTTATAATATCTATAATATTATATTGTGTATAATAGCATTATTATAGATAATATAATAATGATATAATGTTATAGCATTTAAAACACAGTTGTAAGACATATGAATGTTTAATATAAGGTTCACATTAAATTATACTCTTGTCTTGAGGATTGATAATGTTTGTAAATTTTAACATTTTACACATGACTATAACTTTATAATAAATCGTATACCATATAATATCACAATATTGTGAAATTAAACCGTCATATATACATTAGAAGGTCATTATAGACTATTATAATAAACCTCTTATAAAATATTATAATGGCAAGCTCTATTCATTTGAGATAATTGAACCTTTTTTAGTGTAATGATCCCTTTATTTAATGGGATTATAATTATTGCTTTTTACCTCAAGATTCTAAAGTGAGGTAAAATAAATGTCAAAATACCATATTTATTTGAATATCTTACACCTTGAAAACTCATATAAGGAAATAATGGTCAACTAAGGCTAAGCAAGTTCTACCCTATGGTCTAATGTGGTTGAAGTGGATATTAGTTAGCAAAAAGTGATAAGGTAATAAAACTTATTTCCTCTAGTCAAATGATAGTAATTCTCTAGTGTGAGAATACAATTAAATAGATTAATTGGATAAAATATGATTGTCCATATTAGTATATAAGTATTAAAGTAGTTAAAGGTAGCTAAAGTGTCGACTATAAATAGGTCCTTGATATGAGGTCAAGTGCCTTAATTAAAATATTTACAAGGAAATATGAGATTGCATCTATGATTTATAGGATTTTCATCGTGGGTCTGTCCTCATGACTGCTCTTGGTCTTTACTGTGAACTGGTACATTCACAAAGATAATGACTCTTTCAACTTAACCATTTATCATTTGAACTCACAAGTGAATAACTTGCAAGTGTGAAAACCTAGTAGTGTCACGGAGCAACACGTAATGACTCACAACTAGTAACGTAAACTTGAAACAAGTTTCCCATTAATTCTTTCTTATCCAAAAAAAATTATTCCATAATTTTTCCACCTCTAAGTCAATTATTTTTTTGAGTGAAATTTTGGGGCGTCACACAACTTTTGGCTCTCATTGTTTCCATGTTTGAGGACGATGACCCAATCTATTCTGAATCATTATATCCCTGTTTGGGGCACATCTAATCAGTTGTCATTTCTAAACACATTAGGTACATGTTTGAAATTTATTATGTTACATTATTAGTTACAAGTTTATTATTTGTTATCTTGTATCTTGATATAATAGAGGGGGCATCTTGATTTTATGTATCATGGTGTTCCCTCTAATATACTTATGTTGTATATCATTTCTTATTTTATATGATTGTATATCGTAAAGGGTCATCATATATTTTTGATGGCCCCTGCCTATGCTCTTTCACTTGTATATCGTATAGGGGCATCATATATTTTTAATAGCCCTTTTTTATGCTCTTTTTTATATTACAATCTAGTCATCTTGATCTTTTATATCATGATACATCCTATTATGTGCTATATTAAAATGAATATGCTTTCATCACATGAGTATCTTCCTGCATGATCGAAATCTTACTTTGCACCACATATATTCCCCCTTACTAATACATTTTCCAATTTTGGAATCCTACTTAATCACCGTTGCATTTTGTGAATCCTACTTGAGGATCTTTCTTAGGCAGAGTTCACTATCCCACAAATCCTCATCCCCCACCATGCTCAACCTTTCTTTTATCCATTAATCATCCCTCATCAATTCTACCCACCCATTATTTATGAACACCTCGTACTTCTCATCATTCTTGTCCCCTTTCACCATTATGTGTATCTTCCTTCCTTTCCTTCATGATTTTCCTTTTCTTTCTTCCATTTTTCATTTGACAATCTTACTTAATCATCCATACAATGTGGGAATATTTGTAAAGATACACCCTTTTCCTAAGATCTTCTCATTATATGAACTCCTCTGTCATTACATCTCTAATTGCATGATAATCACAACCATAAACATATTTCCACTCCAACTCTTCCACTTGAAATTCTTGCCTCATCACTCCCACCACATGGGAATCCTAATTAAGGATTCCCCTCATAATGTACATTCTATACCACATATCTTCCTCCATCCATTCATGTCACACTCCTTTATTTCATTTCTTCCTTATTATCACCACCTCTCACCCCTTGTTCCATTCTCACATATGTCATTTCCTCTTTTCTCATTCTTCATAGTATCCATCTTTGGCTTGGTAATATTACTTACACATTATTTCAGTATGGAAACTCCACTTGAGGTTTCCCCTTCAATCGATATTTTATTGCATTCTTCCCCCATCTCCTTCAATCACTCATGTCCCCGCCTACCTCACGGACCTTCTTCTCATTATTATTTTTATTCATATTTGGCTCGGAAATCCTATTTAATCATTTGTGTAGCACGGAAATATTACTTAAGATTCCCTCTTAAAGAGGATTTATCATCTTACACTCCCCCCTCTATACAAGTTCCCTCCATACTATTTATCCCTCCCCTCATCTTCATAACGATATCTAACCAGTCATTTTATCCCCATGCATACTATATTATTTTTTCTTTTTTCCCATTCATCATCACTATCAGTTTAACAATCTTAATCAACCATTTGTTTGGTATAGAAATCTTACTTAAGAGTTCCTCTTAAGGATTATTTTCCATCTTACACTCCCCCATCACTACACATTTTCACCCTTCACTTTTTCTTATCATAACCGATCATCACATCATTTTACCACCTCTTCCCTTCTTGACAAATTCATCTCCTTTTTCCCACTCTTCATCTCCATCATCCCCTACATAGAAATCTTACTTAATCACTTCCGCCACATAATTGTCTTACTTATGGGTTATGTTTTCTATTTTTGTACCCCTTGCAAAAATAGAGTAACTTACACAAGTATGGACTCGACGGATGTTCAAGGAAGGAATTTGTAAATCCATGAAGAGGCTAAGCATGTCCCGGAAGTGTGCGAAGAGCTGCAGAGATATGAGATATCCGCTGAAGGTTATGGAAAGCCACTTTACACTAGCAAAGCCGTGAAACAAGGAGGAGTACATGCTGACACAATATACCAAAAGAAACAAGCCACGCCACCAAAAAAGTGTCGCAAGGGATTATACAGAACCACTAAATGAGAGAGAGCTCCATGGAATTCAAAATCCATGTGAAACTAAAAATTGGGAAAGCCGAAGACAACCACAATTTCTACGCAAGGCAAAAATCATCATAATTCTCAAGTTCTTGGCTCGATCCTTGCAAATTTCATATCAATGGGAATTTTTTGACCTCATCCTTACATAGGAATATAAATTTCAAAATTAAAGGGTAGTTGGATGTGGCCTTAATAAAATGTCTTTAACATGCACATGTGCAATGTTAGTTGCATCAACTACCCACATTTAATGCATTATGGGTGTTCATTCCTTCTCATGCAAGGCATGACGTGTGGAATTATATTTACAGAGGTGTTTAGACCCTTTTTCAGAGCATGTAGAGAAATTAAATGAAGTTGGTACTGGTGGAAAGAGAATTCAATTTTTCCCTCTCTTTCTTCTCTCCTCCTTTCACTTTTCTATATATTATAAAGTGATGCCTAGTTTTAATGTTGGATACTTAGGGAATACAAAGGCATCATTTTTATGTTGCATAAGTATTTAAAGGTCGCATGCCTTGGATTTGGATTCTGTGAATGTTCTACATCTTCCTCCTGTATCGTGATGATCTATGCATGATCTCTTAGCAATAAAATATTTGGTTTTGTGACTTATCTCGACCTTAGCTATTATTGTATTACACTCTCTTGCCTCTCATTCACTCGCAGGTGTGTTGTATGAATTGTTTTAGAAATCTGTGTTTATTGTACATCATGAAGGTGGAACTTGAGACATGATTTTGATTTGTGGCTATCATTTCGGCCATCCTAATCGTCATTTTCTTCCATTTTTACTCTTTCTTGAGTATTCGGGTAAGTGCACCAAGTTGGGGGACAATTAAGTGGACATCAAATCCTGAATTTTACATTAAAAACAGAAAAACGTCAAATTTAGTCTTCCGTGGACTTGAACCATGCCGAAAAGTAAAAACTATGTCATAAAAATGGTACCATTGCGTAGGGGAGACTATTAGCTTTGTAGAAATACTAATTTTAAAGTGAATAGAAGAGGATAAATATCATTTTATAATTTTTTACTAATAGTAGGTCTTTAAGACACTTTTTCCTGTGAATGTTTATGTCTACATTTAAGACTGCAAAATTTGTTTCACTTATTATAATGTGATAAAACTTATACCATCCCAACCATGGTGAAATTATATACATGTTCAAAAAAAAAATTATTTGATTTCAATATTTTTTGATGAAGTTATGGCGGGCAAACGGAAAGTGCTCTGTTTTCTTTATGTTTTCATACCACTTTCATGGAAAAAATCATAAAAAATAAAATATTACTCAAAAAAATACAAAATAAAATCCATCCCAAGATAAATAGTGGCATATAACTTCTCACCAAAGGAAAAATATATATATCAATTTTTGGTCATCCAAATTGTGGGCAAACGGACTATAATCTTATCGGCGTTTTTAAAAAAAAAAACCAAGTCATTGAATTTTGAGTGTTTAATATAGCTAATCTTGTCCATTTTTTACAAAAATTAGTATTTTAGAAACTATATTCCGGATGCTACGATTCATATTAATATAATTTTATCTAATTTTGAGTGTATGTATTGCTAATAATCCCTACAAGTTGATATTATGTTGTTATTTGCAATATGATGTCCACGGATGACCCTATATTTGTCCATCAACTTCCTGCACTTACCCATTCATCACCTTTCTTTTAGTATTATCACCTCTTTTTGTTTAGGTTTATGTTTTATGCATCTACTTCTCACCCTGGTCCCTTTGAAAATTAGAGTAGAGCTAGATAGTTGCATTCAATTCTTATGAGTAGTTTAGCATTAGAGGTAAGTATAGGAAGTCGGCCTTCTCTGGAGGTATGTCTCAGTTCGAATCCCACAACTTGGAGATAGTCCCATGTTAACTCAAATCCTCAATTTTCTATGATTCGAGCATGGGTACACATTTGAGCTCCAACATCTTTCCCTTAAGATGGACTTTTCGTTATGGACTTCACCTTCTGATCACTCAACATTCCTTTGTTGATCATTACTTCCTCCTAGTCTCCCCTACTAACCAAGTTTTCCTCCTAACATTAAGCATTCTCAACCTATCATATCACAGAGTGCGTCCACCATCTTCAACTTATGAATCCTACTTAATCCCTCATTACTCAACCATGTTCCTTTCCCCCATTTTCCACTTCTTGTTCTATCTCTTGTCCTCCCACTTTTTTTGCTCTTTACATATTTTGTTTCTTTGCCTTCATCTCATTTATTATCATCCTCTGAATCCTCTTATCGTCTCCATTTTGTCACAAATCCTCGCTAAACATTTATTTACTCTTTCCACTCAATCTTCTCGAATTCTTCTCACATATCCACCCATTTTCCCACCCATCATTATTGTTGGACTCCCTCTAATATTATTTCACCATCATATTTTGTTTCCCCATTCATCACCCATGTTTCATGCTAATTTTTATTGTTGGTCTCCCCCTAAAAATGAATTTTCATCATTCTCCATTACCTTTTTCACTCTCTTCACTTTACCTTTCATCCTTCCCCAACAATAATTATTGTTGTTCTTCCCCTAATGTTCTTTCACTGGCATTTTCTTACCCGCAACTGACGTCTACCTTATGTTATTCAGATCTGAGGAATTTTGTGTGCTCAATCAAGTGACAAGAATTTCCAACTAACACTAAACAAGTGTATCTGATAATACACGGCACAAGAAGTGAATGTTGGAAGCTCAGTTTGCACCTTCATCTGATTAGATCAATTCCACAGAAAAAGGAAAGGAGATTGAAATAAAAGATGAAAATCCACAGACTGAGGTAGAAGCAAGGAACCATGAGAAACTACATAATGAAATGGAAAACATATCATAGCCTCATGTGGTGTTTGTTAAAGTTTTCGTGGAAAAGGAAATTTTTGCTCTACCAAAGCTACCCATCTAAATAATGTCACAGTAAAAGAAAGAAAATAACATGTTGCAGATGCATAAATCCGTGGGCCTCCCCTTCAACATTGCTGAGCAAATGAAAAATAATAATGTTAACATTTCAATGTGGAATGCACTTGTTATTCCATCACATCAGGATCTCCTGTGTGAAGCCCTTAAGCAACTTCCTCTGAAAAATCCAATAATGCAAAAGACTCATGTCACGGTCAATGTCTATTAAGAAAAGGATGATCAAGTAAAACTATCAAAATCCCACCCTTTTACATGTCAATAATTGTGGGAAAGTACCTAGTTCATAACTGTATGATTGATTCAGGGGCTAGTACCCTATGTAACGCCCAAGAAAATTATTGATATCCTAGGCCTAAAATACAGTCATGTGTCTAGGGATGTTTTACAACGTGATGGGTCAATTGTGAATGTCCTAGGCATAATAAAAGATCTTGAGTTAACACTTCATGCCTACCCAAGCCTCACCATTACCCATGATATCTCAGTCATTATCCTTCCTCCCATGTTTTTCATTTGTTTATCTAGAGACTTCACTACTAAGGTAGGAGTTATTTTTCCTCAAATTGGACTCACATGATTTTAAAAACTAGATATGGTACCTGATTCACAATACAAGTTGAACCCATCTTTTCCTACCATATTGAGTCATATGACCATTCCCCTATCTAATTGAATTGCCTAATACAAGAACTACATAAGTAAGATCCCACTCCTGATGAATAAATCATTCCTCCTTCTATGCCTGATTTTTACTAGATGAATGGGCCAAGAGAAACCACAAGTTTGATCCTTACAAGGAAGATCTAAAAACCTTTGAGACTGATCTGGGAACTTATTGCATCCTCCAAGAGGAATCTGCGATACCCATGACATTCAAACAAAAAAAGGAAAATATTTATGAACTATGGTGGATGTTCTTTAATGGTTTTAAAAGTAGAAATGGAGTCGCGGAAGGTGTTGTGCTCATTTTCCAAAATAATGAAAAAATATTCTTCACTCACAAACTACAATTTACATGTTCTAATAATGTGGTAGAGTATGAACCGTAGTGCATGGTCTATTGATCACAGAAAAGAGGAAAATCAAGGAGTTACAGGTTTTTGGAGACACTGAATTAGTTGTTCACCAAGTCCATGGCCGATGTGCTACAAAGAATAAGTTATTAAAAGCTTATAAATATATGGTCTGGGATTTGCTAGAAATCTTTGATGCCATTAACCTATAGGTTGGCCTAGAAAATTGAACAAATATGCAGATAAAATGGTGGCCCTTGGCTCTCAATTCTCACCTGCTGAGGATTTGATCAAAGGAAATGCCCAACATATCATAATGGTGGTTAGGCCATCTATTCCTAACAATCAAACTTGTTGGCAGGTATTTGATAGCGATGAAAAAATTGTGCAGTTCATCCAAAATGAGGTAAATGTCTCCTCAAAAATGTAAATTGATTTGCCATAAGTATATGGGGATTGGATTATTCAACTAAATTTAAACAAATTGTCGAAGGTATTAGTTATTCTGGAGCAAATATTCAGTCCAGATGATGAATTCAAGGGAATAGAAAATAACATGGTAGAAAAGTAGTATGATTTCCAGCCAATTTCAATTGCTCCAGGAAAATAACTTATACTTGGACATGGTGTGTGATGAAAATGAAGGGTAAGTTTTTGTTTCTTTATGTCAAAATTTCAATGATGCATTTCATGGGACTATGAATATTTAAAGGAATTCAATCCAGATATAGTCCAACATTCCATTGATATTAACCCCAACATCAATCCAATCAGGTAGAAGCAAAGGCCACTCAATCCTAGGATTGAACCCCTCATGAGAAAGGAACTTTCAAAACTCATTGAGGCTAAAATAAGTTTTCCAATTAATAATTCTACTTGGGTGGCAAATATGGCCCCGGTAAGAAAGAAAAATGGAGAAATCAGACTCTGCATGGATTTTCAAGATTTGAATAGGGTTTCTCTCAAGGATCGGTATCTCTTTCCCTCCATGGAAAACATTTTACAGAAAGTAGCAAGAGCAGAGATATTTTCAATGCTAGATGGCTACCCGGGTTTCAATCAGATCAAAGTGAAAGAAGAGGATCAATATAAAACCATGTTCACCACCAAATGGAGAATGTTTCTTATCAAAATATGCATTTTGGTCTATCAAATGCAGGTGCCACCTTCCAAAGAGAAATGGATATTTCCTTCAAAGGATATAGTAATCAGTTCATCTTGGTCTACCTATATGATATCATTGTTTTCTCCAAATAGAGCACCGATCACATGAAGCACCTGTAGAATGTATTTAAAATATGCAGGGAATTTAATGTGTCTCTTATTTATAAGAAGTGTAACTTTTCAATTCCTAGGGGTAAGCTTTCGGGGTATATTATCTCAAGAGAAGGCATTGTCATTAATCTAGAAAGAATTTTAGCTATTTCAGCTCTTTCCTTGCCAGCTCACAAGAAGGATTTATAGTCATTCCTTGGTAAAATAAACTTCGTTAGGCATTCCATTCCTAACTTTGTAGGTTTGGTAATATGTATCACTCCCATGCTCAAGAAGAAGGCAGTGTTCAAATGGACCGCAGAAGGGAATCACATCTTTGAAAAGATAAAACAAGATATTTCTCAAGCCCCAATGTTGATTAAACCAAATTACACTAAATATTTCATTCTCTATGCTCATAGGGCAATATTTAGGGTAAACACTAAATAATTATGAGCTCAAGTATAGTCACATTGAAAAACAGGTGTTTGTTATCATGAGGGCTTTGAATAAGTTCAAAATTATGATTGTTGCTAGCCACGTTAAGGTTTTAGTATCACATTCCAGTATTAGAGACTTCATTATGGGAGCAGAAAAAAGTGAGAAATGAGTTGGATGGGTGACTAATATCATAGAATATGATGTGACCATCAAGACCACAAAGTTGGTAAGAGGAAGAGCACTTTGTGATCAGCTAGCTCTGAACGTTGTAGAACCTCAAGAGACCACCGTCATGAATGAAATTCCTTCAAATGATGAGCTTTCATGTGATGTTGAGTGGCAGCAAGATGAAAGAAATGTATTTAATGATTGCAACTAGATTACCTATATTTAAAAAAAATTATATACCAGTGCATACCCTCTTGGTTTGAATAAAGTTAAGAGAATACACCTAAGATTGCAATCCATTCCTTATGTGCTTATTGACGGCATATTGTTCAAAAGAAATCTTGATGGAGTGTTGCTCAGGTGCATTGAAGGTGAGTAATGTGACAGGGTTCTAACTAAATTCCATGATGGCTTCTCAAGAAGACATTTCTCATCTAAAGCTACAGCCATTAAGATTATAAAAGTAGGTTATTTTTGGCCTACGTTGTTCATGGATGCTCACATATGGGTGAGGAAATGTAAATAATGTGTGATCTTCACTGGAAATAAAATATTGGCATCCCTACCACTTCATACAATCTAAGCAAATCATCCTTTTGCACAATGGGGTATTGACTTCATCGGTATGATCAATCCGCCATCTAGTACGGGTCATAAATGGGTCCTAACAGTGACAGACTATTTCACCAGGTGGACTAAAGACGTGCCATTAAAAGAATTTGTTGAATCAATCATCCTGGAATTTCTTAAAGAAATTATTACAAGGTTTGGTGTCCCTCAAATGATCATTTCTGATAATGATAAAGCTTTTCTTGGATCCAAGATTTCTAATTGGGCTTTGGGAGTTGGGATTTATTTGAAAATTTCTTCCAATTATTACCACTAAGGTAATGGATTGGTAGAGTCCAATAATAAGAACTTGATCAGAATCATGAAGAGGACAATGGACATTAATCAAAGATAGTGGTACATAAAGGTAAAAAATGCTCGTTGGGTGGACAGGATAAAAACAAAGAAATAAATTGGCACTTCTCCCTAAAAATTGGTGTATGGTAGGGAAGTAAGATTTCCGTTGTCACTTGAGCTACCTTCATTGGAGTTAGCTCAGCAGATTGAATTTGAAGGCGAAGATCAAAGGGAAATCTTAATGGTGGAATCGATATAGCTAGAGGAAAATAGGAATGTCACCATAGTCAGGATGGAACAACATCAGACATCAACAGAAAAATGGTTTGACAAAAAAGCTCGAGATCAAACATTCAAAGTTGGGGATCTTGTTTTGAAATGGAACACGAAGTGAGCTAAACCAGGGAGACACTCCAAATTTGATGTTATTTGGATTGGACCATATATCATCACCGCTTGCAAGGTGGCTAACTCATTTGAATTGTATGATCTAGATGGGAACATGTTTCAAATCCAAGTTAATGGGATTCATCTTAAACCTTCTCATTAAGATTTTTCTTACATCATTGTACATAATAGATTAGAATTTCAATTCCTCCAAATGCTTTTACACATTGCTTTGTTAGTAGTGTAGGTTTATTTCCCTATGTGCTTTGCACATTTTTGTTGCTTAGGATGGTCCTATTCTGCAGTCTTCATCATTCAGGTAGACTGCAGAAGGAAGGAATTTCAAAGATTCAAGGTTTGGTTGCAATCATCTTAGTAAATCAAATGCAGAGCATCTAAAATCAGAATTAGGAATCCAAGTCCTATTTATAGGTCATTTTCAGGTTTTCAGGCTAACTCCATACCCAATGGATATGCCTAGGCTACTGGATAAATCATCTAGCAGTTAGATGAACTTGTGAGTCACCAAAAATCTTGTCTATTTTTGCACCCCTTGTAAAAATAGAGCAACTTACACAAGTATGGACTTGGCAGATGTTCAAGGATGGAATTGGTAAAGCTACAAAGAGGTTAAGCATGCCACAGAAGTCTGGGAAGAACCACAGAGATATAAGATATATGCGGAAGGTTATGGAAAGTTGAGCTACACTAGTGATGGCGCGGAATAAAGCAAATGGTTTTGGAAGTCATGGAACAATGAGGAGTACACGTTGATTCTGCGGACCAAAAGGAACAAGTTGTGCCACCAAAAAAGTGCCATGAGGGATTATACAGATCCACGGCATGAGAGAGAGCTCCATGGAAGTCAAAAGCCACATGAAACTGAAAAATTTGGGAAAGTTGTGGATAACCACAATTTCCACGCAAGACAAAAATTCATCATAATTCTCAAATTCTTGGCTCAATCCTTGCAAATTTCATATCAATGGTAAGGTGTTCACCTCATCTATGAATACGAATCTGAATTTTTAAATAAAGTTTAGTTGGACACAACCTTAAGAAAATATCTTCATCACGCACGAGTGCAATGTCAGTTGGCTCAACCACCCACATTTAATGCATTATGGGCATTCATTCCTTCTTCTACAAGGCATGGTGTGTGGAATTATATTTACAGAGGTGTTTAACCCCTTTTTTAGAGCATGTAAAGAAATTAAATGAAACTAGTTGGCTGGTGGAAAGAGAATTCAATTTTTCCCTCTCTTTCTTCTCTCCTCCTCTTTTCATTTTTCTATATATTGTAAAGTGATGCCTAGTTTTAATGTTGGATACTTTGGGAATACAAAGGCATCATTTTTATGTTACACAAGCATTCTAAGGGTTGTATGCCTTGGATTTAGATTTTGTGAGCATTTTACATCTTCCTCATGTATCATGATGATCTGTGCATGCTCTCTTAGCAATAAAATATTTGGTTTCGTGGCTTATCTCAACCTTAGCTATTATTTTATTGCACTATCTTGCCTCTCATTCAATCTCAAGTGTGTTGTATGCATTGTTTCATAAATCTATTTTTATTGTGCATCGTGAAGGTGGAACTCGGGATGCAATTTTGATCTATGGTTATCATTTCAGCCCTCCTCATTATCGTTTTCTTCCATTTTCACTCTTATTTGAGTATTCATCCCCTTTCTTATGGTTTTATCATCTCTTTTAGTTTAGTTTTATGTTTAATGCATCTCCTTCTCACCCTGGTCCCTTGGAAAATTAGAGTAGAGCTAGATAGTTACATTTTAATTGTTAGGAGTATTTTAACATTAGATGTAAGTAGAGGAATTCAGCCTTCTTCGGAGGTCTATCTTAGTTTTATTCCCACAACTTGGAAATAGTCTCATGTTGACTTAAATGCTGAATTTTCTATGATTCAGGCATGGGTGATAATTTGAGCTCCAACAGGTTCCCCTTAAGATGGACTTGTCATTATGGACTTCACCTTCTGATCACTCAATATTCCTTTTGTTGAAGCTTACTTCCTACTAGTCTCCCCTACTAAATAAATTTTCCTCCTACCATTAACCTTTCTAAACCTATCATATCACAGTGTGTCCACCATCTTCAGCTTGTGAATCCTACTTGATCCCTCATTACTCAACCATGTTGCTTTCCCCCATTTTCCACTCCTTGTTTTATCTCTCACCCTCCCACTTTTTGTCGCTCTTTCCATATTTTGTTTCTTTACCTTCATCTCATCTATCCTCATTCTCTAAATCCTCTCGTCACCTCCATTTTCTCACAAATCCTCACTAAAAATTTATTTTCTCTTTTGACTCCATCTTTTAGAATTCCTCCGATATATCCACCCCTTTTCCCACCTGTCATTATTATTGGACTCCCTCTAACATTATTTCATCATCATCTTTTCTTTCCCCATTTGCCACCCATGTTTCACACTATTTTTTATTGTTGGTGTCCCCCTGAAAATCACTTTTCATCGTTCTCCACAACCTTTTTCACTCTCTTCACTTTACCTCTCATCCTTCCCCAACAATAATTATTGTTCTTCCCCTAACATTCTTTCACTAGAATTGTATCTTCTATCCCCCATTATCTCTTTCTTCCCCTCCCTTTCCTCATCCCCCACCCTTTCTTGTCATTTCTTCCCCACCTCTCTATCTTCCCTTATCGTTTTTCAATGTCTTTAATGTCTTCATCATACATCCTTTGTCTATTTTCTTGTAATCCTCTTATCCTCATCTCATGCTTCTCCATAGTGTTTCCACTCCATTTCATTCCTCCCCTCTTTCTTCTCTTTACATTATTGATGCTTTCAACTCTCCAAAGAATATCCCCCTTCTTGACTCCCTTTTCGTTACATCATTTCCTCTCTTATCCTCTCTTCCTTCCCACTCTTCCTTCCTGTCTCTCTTTTTCTTTACACCTTCTTCCCCTTTTTCCATCATGCTTCCTTCATACTTACCCATCGTTACCATGTCTATTTCTCTCTATCCAATCATTTTTATATTTTCCCCTTCCACATGCACCTCCATGTGGTTTGTTTCATATTCACTTCCTTCTATAATGCCTTGACCCCTTCTATCTTCTCCCTGTATCTGCCCTGACATATTTTCTTCCCCCATCATTTTCACCTTCCTCCTCCCCTCTCCTTATTTTCTCTACCACCTCTACACTTTTCATTCATTATTTACTAGTTTCTCTTCCTTTATGTGATCTTCTCCACATCTTCTTAATCTCCTATAGTTTTTTCTTTTATCCATTCTTTCGTCTTCTTTAAATTCTTCATCTTCTTCATTTTTCCATCATTTCTCTCCCTTTATCCCACACATACCTCTTCACTTTATCTTTTATATTCCACTACCTTCATTTTGCATATTTCTCCCTTTTCCTAATTTCACCCTCTACTCTCTCATCTTCTCTCATCTCATCGCATCTTCTTCTTTTATCTCCTTGTTCATTCCCTTCTTCCCCTATCATCCTTATCTGTTATTCTCTTCCACCTCATTTATTCCCTTTTTCTCCTCCTCCATCTTCATCCTCTCTATTCCATACCATTTTCTCCTTCACCTCCAATTCTTCTTTCCTCATTCTTCACCTACCCATAATCAACCACTACTCATGTCCATTACTTTTCTCTCTCTTTTCACTCTCATTTATTATGTCCTTTAACACATTTGCACACCTAGCATTCAAGGATGATTACATTATTCTCCCATTTTCACACCACAGTTACTCCATTATCTTACACCCCATTCTTGTCCTCCTCTCCACAGTGTTGACCTCTCCTCTTTTCGACATATCTATCATCTCTTTCGTTCTCATTAGCCCTCTCAAGGGGGTGTCATCACATATGACCCTAATCATATCTTCCCATGGTATTTTTGTCGTAGAAGATACCATAACATTCATCCTCCACCACATTATATTCTCACAAACAAACGGATGTTCTATTTTTTGCTTAGAAAAAGTAGATTGAATTCTTCCTCCATTCTCACAAGAAAAAAATTGTTCTACTTTTCTCTTAAAGAATGCTTTCTCTTTTCTTCCTCTAATAACTTATTATTGAAGGAACACCTTCCTTAAGAATAATCTCTTCAAAACCTTAAATCCCGCCACTGGGGGCATATTCATCCATTTCATCTACTTTCTTTTAAAGGACACTACTTTCCTAGTACCCTTCCAAAGAGGGAAAAATGTGTTAGGATTAATATTGTTTACATTATTAATCATGTTTATTATTTGTAATATAATATGTTGGTTAACAACTCATATTATTAGTTATATGTTTGGGTGATTATTATATTGAGTGAGTTGTTGAAACAACTCATGTATTGTATAAGTTGAGTGGTTTGTGGAGAGAGCTATTATATGGAGTGTTGTTAAAGCAACCTCCTTGAGTGTAGGAATAGGATCTCCTTTATATTTGTAATTTTCCAAATGATTTAATAACCCAGAACACTATTGTGTTATTTTCAATGATGGACTGAATTGAAAGTTGAGAGTTGAGAGTTTTTTTTGTGCTAATATGATTTGGTAAATACTGGAGGGGAAATGATTATTCTTCATTTGCCCTGTGATGTGAAAAATCTTTGCAAATATTTAATATAATAAGTTTTTTGTTTTGAGAGAGATCCATAAACTACAATGCCTATTTTTCCAGGATGAGCGTGATCTTTATTGTGTAGTTGTTGTGTAGTTCTAATTTTTATTGCTGGGAACTTTTACACAAGCATGGATCTTCACATTAAAAACTCCATGATTTTCAATATTGTCTTTGAAATTGATTCAATATTGCCTCATTCTCAAATTTTTGCGGTTCAATCTAATCGTAATGGAGGAATAATGTATTTACAGGGGCAATTTAATTACTCTTTGTCTCATTGATGAGTTGTATCTATATCCATGCACTTCATTTATGCGTCTTATTCAAGACCAGAGAAGGAGCAATTAAAATCAATTATTTATATCTGGATTCATTCATTTCAAATCATAATTGTGCATTGAATTCTAAGTATCTGCATGTTATCCTAATGCCTTGCTATTTTCAACTACTCACGAGTTCCAAAAAATTCTTTCTAATTTCTCAAAGACGTCTCCATGATCTGAGTGTATTGCTTAGGGGATCAGTTATGTTTTGATCTATTTTTCATTGCATTGATTTGGTATTCAATTGGTCTTACGTCAATAATTGAATCAAGTAATTTGGCCTGAGTTTTGTGAGCTCTCACTGGTTCACGACATCCATTCATGAGTCGACACAAACTACGGGTGCAGAGATATGCGTTGGAAGTTTTTCTAATACAATGTGTTGTATATGCATTCAATAAAATCCTCACCTTCATTCGGCATTAGATCGTTGTTAAGCATTTGAATTTGTATCACTGTTTGTCACGGATTTTCTCACTATTTCAACTTTCACACCAATGGTTTTCCCCTCAACATTAGATTCCCATGTATATCTTCGCTAATAGATCACAACGACCTCATCAAAGATTTTATGCACCAGTTTTTTCTCCAATTTTGACACGTGTCTCCACATGCAACTGAGCATAAGAGTGGACAGTTTGATAGGAATTCATGCATGGAAGATATATTTTGGTCAAACAAATTTCATGTTATTTCATTCGTTCATATTTTATACAAGGATATTACAAAAATTTGTGGTGGATAGTTATAGTTGTCACAAGTAGAAGGTACGTGTCATGTCATAGCCTCCATTAATTAAAATTTCAAATCTCATAGTGAGTTAATGTTTATTGTTTTAGATCAAAGTTTATAGGTTAAAGTCAATTTGTATTAGTTTTAGAACTCTAAAATCTAGTGTCGTATGAATCTAAAATTAAGAGTTATTATTGAGTAATAAGTGTGGGTCGTCGTTCTAAATTGTTTTCTCTATACTTGTCAAAAATCAAGTGTCAAAAATAAATTCCTTTTGATAAGATATGACTATAGTCCACAGTCGTTATTAGTATAAAGTTGTCAAATTAGTGTCTTGTTAGAGTCAAAATTTTGAAAAAAAAAATAAAAAATTGCCTCGTGGATGCATTTTTGGTGTTACCTGACGTCTGGAAAGTAAAGTGTTTCACATTGTGGGAGGGAGATCAAAGAATAATCTCAATGTGGAAACATATGTACATCATGTTCACATTTTGCTGAGCTAGTAGCATAACATCAGAGGATGGAGGAAAACGAAGGAAGGAGGTCAATTAGTGACCTCTCGTCAGTCGCCAATGATGGGGCTGCATAGATGGTTGGTGACATGTGTGTAGTGTGGTTTCTATTTATAGTTCATTTTCAGTGTTCCTATTTGCAGTGTGATGGTTTGTTGAATAAACCATTTTCTGAGATTTTTGGAGGAGTCATGTTTTCAGAATACTCACTTTTGGGAGCAGGAGAAGATTTCAAGGTAGACTTAAGGGATGGTTATCCAGCTAGTGTGAAACTTGTCGATCTTGGAGATTCAGAATTCGGGTGCCCATGGAGGAAGAGAAAGTCTCACATGAACCCAAAGAGGAAGGGAGCATTCCTACATAATTTAGCTCAACACTACACCTTTACGAGGGTAAAGAGATAATAATATATGGAGTTTGTACCTGTTCTAAGAATTTCTTTCAGGAGGTGGTTCAACTTCTTTGAATATGGTTCTTCACCATGTTCACATTAAGGGGGTGAAGATTAGTGATTAATAATGTTCACACTAAGGGGGTCAATGTTAGGATTAATATTGTTTACATTATTAATCATGATTATTATTTGTATTAGAATATGAGTTGGTTAACAACTCATATTATTAGTTATATGCTTGGGTGATTATTATATTAAGTGAGTTATTGAAACAACTCACGTATTGTATAAGTTGAGTGGTTTGTGGAGAGAGCTATTCTAGGGAATGTTGTTAGAGCAACCTCCTTAAGTATAGGAACATGATCTCCTTTATATTTGTAAGTTTCCAAATGATTTAATAACGCAAAGCACTATTGTGTTATTTTTAATGATGGATTGAATTGAGCTCTATAAAATGTAGACACCCCAATTTCACACCTCTCCAAAATTAATTAATTTTCCCATCCCACTTCCCAATAAAACCCATGAGAAATTAATTGACAATAGCCAATTGATAAAACCTTATCAATTCCTAATTAATCTTCTTCACATATCAAATATTCCCCATGTCCCCCCATTTGCAAATCAAATATTCAATTTTAATTCATGTCCCCCACTCACTTAATCCTTTTTACTTTTCCAAATCATGATTAACCAAAACCTCGAAATTAATCTAACTTTTAGGTTATAAATAGAGCCTTAATCCCCCCTCTTGAAGAAAAACAAATCTTGTCAAAGCTCTTGCATTCTTGCTACACAAAGCATCCTTTCCATCTAGTCCTAATTTCCACATAAGCCCAATTTTTCCATCCCTAAATCCATCATCCTCATACCCCTTGATGTAAATTTTGTGAATTCATCATTGGTACAGCAAAGCTCTTGCTCACGTTGGAGAAAGCACCTACACTTCAAGTAGTCTGAGCATGTCCAAGTCACTTCCCATTCTGAGGTTTACAAAGGAGACATGAAAGAAGGTATAAAGTTAAGTTTCAATACTTTCTTATTATTTTTTATTTATAGAGCTTACACAATCTAACAAGAATATCAAACTCTTTCTAAAGCATGAAGTTATGGCCCACTATATATATGACCACAATGCTTTGTTATTATAAATTATAGGGAAAATAGAATTTTACAAAGTGGTCATTGATGCACAAATATTTCTATTCAGAAACCATAATTCCATAAATATAATTTATCATATTTATAATAAATATAATAACCAAAATAATTAGTAAAAAGAACATAAAGAATTGGAACAAGTGAACAACTATGCCATTTAGAGTGATATCGAATGAAAATTTCAAAAAATTTAAATTGATAGCTAGGGAAGTTGAGGAATTTTAAAAGATAAATTATATAAGTGAGAGAAAAAATATCCAAATTCTAAATCCGTAAACATGGACTAAAAGAAGGGCCATTTTATGCAGTCATCGGATTTTTGAAATCTAATTTCAAAAAAAATAGTTTGTTGTTAAGAGACTTGAGCCCACCATAACTTGATTGATACTCTTATCTATAAATCATTATATACACCCTCTAGTTAGGTTTTAGAATGTTCTATACAAAAAAATAAGAAGGGTATAAAGGTTACCAACATGTGGATTATTTTTATCTAAATAACCTCCAACATTAATTATAAATGACTAGAATAATGCATTCAACTTCAAATGAACTAAATGAGTTATAAATGATAACTAATTAGTTCAAAACATGAGTGGAGAGATAGACTTTGATATTAAAGATGATTTAGGAGTGATTTTTATGTGTAGGAAAATGAAACAAGAAGATCTGAAGTTGTACATTATGCACTAAATATTCTCAAACTAGAAAATGAGAATGTTCATGAATAGACATATTTTTTATGGCTTAGGTAGGAGATGTAGGGTCCAAGTTATAGGTTGTACGGTTTTAAAACCTGAGGTATTCTAGGTTTGTAACTTTGTGTGTGTTTCATTTTTCTAGAGATGGTATTTTTTGTATTAATCTCTTTCTTATACAACCTTGAAATAACTTGTGATGACTTGCAATAATGTAGAAACCCTAGAAACCTACAAAACCTTCATCATAGCATTAGAAAACAAAAGGATAAAAAACACCTGTGTGTTTAAGCATAGATAACCCTTTTCATTTATACTCCCAACTGTTAAACCAATCCAAGTACTCCACTACATATCCTTGTTGTGGAAATCAATCCTCGGGTAGTTCTCCTAGGTGCAAACTTATGTATATTTTTCCTTTAAACATACAATTTTTAATTACACACTTAAAGAGAGAAACATATAAAATAAAATTTGGATCATGAATATCATATGTTTTATGCTTCTTTGATGAAATAATATTTACATAATTGACAATAGAACATAGTGTAAAGATAAGCAATTTGTATAACAAATAGAGAGATGAGGAGATTATAGTATGAATGTGAGCATTTATATTAGCAAGGATACAAGGTAAAACTTGGCATTGCATAAGGACAAGTTACCAAATTTAAGTGTTAACATTTTCCCCTCTTTAAATGTGTAATTAAAAATTGTATGCTTAAAGGAAAAATATGCATATGTTTACACACACACATTACCTTTATTCGAAGGGACTCCGTAATGTGTTCATGTAGGCATGCTCCTTGATGAAACCTATAAGAGAGAGTTTATTCAATGTCTATGATAGAAATTGAACTCTGAGGATAACACTTATAAATTAGAACATTACAAAAACTACACAAAAGAGATACAAACATAGAAAGAATGCACTTGTTTATTTTTCATAGGGAGGGGATCCCATTATTAGTGTGCCTAAGAGAGTTGGAATTTTCTTTGGATATTTCAGAGGATTCAGAGTGACCAATCCCATATATTGTGACATAGTAAATGGTATATATTAGGATGTTTGGAATTTTATGGTTTAGTGCTTATACATGGTTTAATATTTATGCATTGTAATATGTAAATTTTAATGGTGAAAGTAAATAGGGTAAAAAGTGGGTGGTTAGTAAGTTAGTGATTTGTTATTTGGTTGTTATATTAAAACAACTAATAACAAATATATTGTTATGTGGGTTTCAAAAAACTCACGAGGGATTATTTGAGATGTTATAGCTACCTCCTTATTTTTAGGAGAGTTATTACCTATATATGTGGGTGTATGTATTAAGTGTTTTTAATATGAAACAATATGATTTATTTTTGTGTGTTAAATTATTTGTAAATTATTTCTTCTTCTTGTGATTCTTCTGCAACTCCATTTGGATCTTCTTCCACATTTGGTATCAGGGAAGGTATGGATCTATGAAGAGATCAATGAAGGGGTAGATCTGTTGAAAGTTACGGTTGTCCCACTTATGTGAGTCTTTAAATTAGCTATGAGAATGAGAGCTTAGTATTTAGCTTTTTTTAGCAATCTTCATAGAAGTGTAAGAACTACTATATTATAGATTTTTTTGTGGGATTGGATAGGTAAAGAGTGTGTACAAATTAAATGAAGAAGATAGAGGAGTTATTATTTATTCATTCAAATTTGACATCATCCTTCTTCATATTTGGTGATTCAAATTGCATCTAATAGTTTTGATTGCAATTATTAAGTTGTTGATTCATCTAAAAAAGATATTTCTTATTGGTTCCTATCTTAGGAAGCAATACGAATTTGAACAACTTCAAACACATGTAAAAAAAGGATCTGGAAATATTTATTGAATTTTTATAGGGATCACCAACGATGTTGATAATCGCCAACAATTATGGGTCTGAAACACAATCACCAATGATTTTTTTGAATCACCAATGATTTCTTAGAAATCACCAGTTATTCCTAGAACCATTGGAAATATCTTGAAAGTAAATTTTTGATGCATTTTACGGTTTGTAAAATAGAGCTATGGTTCTCAAGTTATCATCAAAACATCAGAGGTTGGTTTTTTTGTCAGATTCAGAGCATCTTTATCATGTAGATCAACAATATTTGCATCATGAGCCTCAAAGATAATTCAAGATGAGATAGCATCATGACATCGATGGACGGAGGTAAATGTATGTTGGAGCTTAATCAGCAACCTCTCATCAGTCACCTACGATGGGGCCGCATCACTAGTTTTGTGACATGTGTGTGTGTGTTTTTTTTTTTTGCTTTCAGCATGGTGTGTTGATTTCAGATTTCTTTGTGTTGTGTTATGAAAACTTCACATTGTGGGGGGATGATACATTGTTTTAGTTTTTTGTGAGTTGTGAATAAATGCACTATCATGTATTCTAATATGTAATCTCCTAAAGAGAAGCAATGATGAGAGTTGAGAAATGTACTGCAGCATCATGATATTGTGGTTTTTAGATCCACTGGAAAACCATCTATTATTTTGGTTGTTAGTAATCCACCGAGAAAACTATCTATAGTTGTTTTTGTTGGTAAACCACTTGGAAAACTATCCAAAGATTGTCGGTATTGTCCTTGAAACCATCTAGATCATGAGCAAGCTACGAAGTATCATGTTGCAGTATACGGGAGTTTTTTACCCATGGTTGCACTAAGGGGGGGAATGTTAGGAATTCTATGGTTTAGTGTTTATCATATGGTATTATATTTATACATTATAATATGTAAATGTTAATGTGAAAGTAAGTAGGGTGAGAAGTGGGTGGTTGGTAAGTTAGTGATTTTTTATTTAGTTGTTATATTAAAATCACTAATAACCAATATATTGTTATGTGGGTTTCAAAAAACTCACATAGGATTATTTGAGAGGTTATAACTACCTCCTTTTTTTTAGGAAATCAATTACCTATATATGTGGGTGTATGTATTAATATTTTTTAATATAAAATAATACGAATTATTTTTGTGTATTAAATTATTTGTAAATTATTTCTTCTTGTGATTCTTCTGCAACTCCAGTTAGACCGTCTTCCATAGAGGAAGTATTAGACTACAAAGAACCCATGTCCTTTAATGTCTTCCCCATTTGAGAATAAAAAGAGAGAGGAGGAAAGATAATTCTATGAAGCTCATAGTTTTTCTGTGACACTTTCTTTATTTTGATAACCTGGTAAGAGAAGAGGAAATATCAATCTACAAAGTTCTAATAGTGCTTCAATACTTTCTAATAGACGCATAGACCACATTGTTATAGATACATATATGCCCAATTTTCTCCACTTTGAAATAAATGGACCTTAGTAATAATGGTCATTTTCTTGCACCCATAATGTGTTGTTGTGTTTGAATTGATTATGTATAATTTTGAAATTTTGAAGGGGATAAGGAGGTCATGCCCCCAAACCCATTTTGTAAATGTATCTGAAATATCCTCATAAAGAAGGAATGAATTACTCGTCTCCCCTATAAATTTCTCTAAATTGTTTCATCTATGTCTATAATTGTGTAAAAAAATTGTAAACCTCTAATAAAATCTTTAGAAATTAAATATTTGAGTAAAACTTCACTCTATCCAAGAATGTATGAAAAGGTCACGACCAAACCACGGTCCTAGCTATATTGTATGGTTTTGACCTTGTTTTAATTTTTCCACATTTCATTATCAGTGACCTTTTCTGAGGATCTAATCCCTGTAAAAATATGGTCATATATTATATAATAGGTCTATAGTTGTAGAAATAACCTAGTAAATGCCCATCTTTTGAGTCATGTGTGATAAAGCATTTGAGTGTGTGGCTTAAAAGAATAGATGTGTACACATGTACCATATGTCTAATAAGTTGTGTAGAATCGCATATAAGGTTAAAGTGGCCACCATTGAGAATTTATTCCTGTAAATTAGGTTGCACATGGTGGCAACCATGGTGTAGAGAAAAAAATAGCATGCAACAAGCAACAAGCAAGCATACATGTGTGAAGCAACTAGTAATAGAAGATAATAGTAGAAATCAAGTCCTACTCCATAGTAAAATATATATATATATATATATATATATATATAATATGCTTGGTAATCATGTTAGAAGCCATAAAAAAATAATAGTGTGATAATAAAAAAAAAATTGTAACAACATGGTAATAGAATCAGTAGTTTACAGTCAAGCAAGAAGCAACATGTAGAATCATATTCATATGTACTCATAGAGACGCAAACATGGGATGCCCATTGTATCACAAGTTAATCGTAGTAGAAGGAACAATGTGACACAATAAGAGAAGCAAGCACATATATGCAAATTATGTAGGAAGCCACAAACACAGGACACCCACAATGTCACAAGATAAGAAAGCCCTTAGACCATATAAATTAAATAGTCATACCATCATAATTAGATAATACAATCAATTCAATCCACATAGTAAACAATAAAAGAATTAATTTCTATATATAAGTGACTTGATAACAACATAAAAAGAAAGTGTAGTAAATAGTAATAGTAATACTAGAGATAACAAGATAGGTTAGCATTGCACAAAACACTTGTTATTCCCGTTGATCTCATAGATAAAAATAAACATTATATATGTAAGAAAGAATGATGATTAAGGTGTAAAGTAACACATAATGGAACAAAATCACATGTATAGTGTGGAGGGATTCCCCCAAGAGAGTAATGTAAGGAACCAATCAGACTACAATCATTGTGCAACAATTTGTGAGTGTTATATATCAATATCAAAATACCTCGTGAACACATGTGTGTAAAGAATATATATGTTTTATATCAAAACAATATGAAAAAAAACATTTATAAAGTAACATGCTAGCCAAGGAAACTAGAACGTGTTCGACTATTGTATTTTTTCTCATATTTGAGTTTTTTGTATTATGTGATTATTTGCATGTTTTTGTAGTTGAAAATAGATATGCACAAGAAGGGGGATAGCACAAGATCATAGAATCCATTTATAAGATCATTAATGTTAGGTTCAAAATCAATAATATCTAAGTGGTAAACACCCCTAGGAGTAATGATGTGAAATTTTGTATCCATTGTATGGTATTGTTGATGAACAAGATGTGTGTTACTAGGAACATCATGACAAGGGAATTTGTTTTAATTAGTTGTGTCCAATGATCTTGAACATGTTTATTATGGGGATTCTTTTGGTAATATGGTGATAATGCCCTCATCCTTTAACAGATTAATATTAGCAATAAGATATTTTCAATTATTAGTGTCATGTTTAGATATGCAGTGATAGTCACAAAATGGATGGACTAGTTGTTTGGATAAATTTTAAGTAGAATTATATCATAGATAGGGTAAAGGTAGTAAGTAAAGATCCAATAGGATAGATAGAAAATATTATGAAGTATCCAAACTAGCTAGAATGGTGATATAATTATTTTTTTATTATGTAAATATATTGGTTTTGAGGAGACCCAAAAACCCATAGTACATAGAAGAACCAGAAAATCAAGGGAAGGAACACCAACCCATCAACAAGTCAAAGTTTGGTCAGAAAAAATGACTTGGATAAAACATTAGCCCAAAGAAAGGGTAAGTAACATACTATTTTCAATACATAATATGTTTTTTACAAATAGTCCATAGAAAAACCCAACTACAAAAAAGATACAAAGAAAATAGAACCATAGAAATAGTCAGCACAAGGTCTACTAACATTTATTTTTCTTACAGCTTCTGGTTCTTAAACTAGGCCCCTAATTCAGAACATCCATCACCCAGGCCAACACATGTTTATCATCATGTATGCCATCCTTTTTGCAAAAACTATCATCCTTCTCATATTCTGAGTTATTGAGGACCAAACACATGCTCTTCTTAGGATTATCTAGTCTATAAATTTGGTCTTGAATAATGAAAACCCTCTACTCCTGTATTATAAGTTTAACCTTTAACTCGTTAATCCACTTATCATGGATGGTTGTCTACATATGGTATTCCTTCATATATTGAACCAAGTTTTTTGTTACCTTATGTAAGATATCTATGGATACCTCAATATTAGCAGACGTAGCCTCCCTATTAATGTCGCTGATATTATCTTCTTTGGTTCTCTTACCTTTATAGAACTCCCCTAATTTCATGTTACAGAAGACCTCCACCACAACATCTTCATTCTCCACAAATAGTTTTTTCTTAAGGTTTATCATTCTATTAGCCAAAGTCTCATCATCACATCTGGTGGTCCATGGCCAAGTGGGTAACATTGGTTTTCCATTTTGGAATAGAATCTTAATCAAACCATGGTTCAAGGGTGTGTCAACTTTATCCTCTTTAAAATCTAACACAAAAATAGTGAGATATCTCAAAAGAAAGAAAGAAAAACTCATAGTTTGATTCATGCTAAAATAAGTGAGAATAGACATGTGATGTGTAAGGATTTTATTGAATATACCCTCAAGAGTAATATATTTCATTACAATTTTACACACATCTATCCATCTCTCTGGGAGGAAACTTTTGGAAATACCATTAGAAAACAAATGCATTCTTTCATTTGGCCCAAAGAACGTTGTTATCTCATTATTCCTTCAATTCTAATCTTTAAAAGAAATTATCCCATCCATGACCATGCATGTAACCTATGCAATGGATTGTTATGTCACATTTATTTTCACCCCCCTAATCAAAACTCTACCCTTGTCCAAAGCTTGACCAAATTCCAAAAAAAGAGTAAGATTATTACCTTTGAGCATCTTGATGTATTCGACAAAACCACCCCTCCTAAGCAGGTGTCAGATCGTGGCATCTTGCTTGATAGATTGATACGAGGTGGGATCAATTATGAATTAGTCTCCCCCCCATTGTTCGATATCAATGCACAACGATTCATAGCAAACATTTATTCAATTTCAATTTCCTACATAAGATAAAGGAAAACCACCTTTCCATTGTCAAAAATAAGCCATCATAATCCCATGATCTATTATGGGTATCATAACCCAATCCTTCATGATTATTGTGATTTGCCTTGCCTTTTTTATTATTATTAATGAATTTAGATATGTGGCTCCATGGTACTTGGTTATCCACTCCAACCATTCCACCATGTAATCCCCCTGATTTTCCAAACTGGCTGCACACGAGTTCTTTTCCCTAAAGACATGACTTATGACCACCTCATCGAATGACTCAATCATACTTGTTTTTTTATTAAGGGTAAAGTTTTTTTGGCTAGGATCCTACCCAAATACAAAAGGTCGAAGCCTAGATATACAATTAGATTCTAGTAAACCAAAACAAGACTAGAAAAAAAATCAATCACTAAATAGCACAAAATCCACTTGAAGTCAGCACAAAATCAGCATTAAGACAACACCTTTACATCTAAGATACATATAAAACCAAATAGCACAAAATCAGTGTGAATTCAGCACAAAGTATGCACCTTCATTGCTGAGATGAAAAAACTATCAAAACACCGTCAAACGAAAGGGAGAAGCCAAAACTATTTCATAAGATTTTGAAATATCTTTTTAACATTCTCCAGCCCCTTCTTTATGTCTCTGAAAGTGGTGCCCTTATATGTTTTATCCTTACTGATAATGTCAAATAGATATATGAATAAGGAGAGGAAATCCAAGATACTCTTTTACATGTTGAGTATGTCACACTATTTGGTCTTGACACCTCCCAACTCTTTCTACATTTTGTTGACACGGTTGAGCAAGTCCATCATTATTTTCTTGTTAGCAATTTCATCGCCACTATTCAATCTACTTGTTTCAATTTTACCTTTGAGATCCTTGATCTTATCTAATTGAGAATCATTATCAATATTGAGCTTATGGTCTTCAATTGAAATGGATTTTCCTTTGTCACTAATGGAAATAATCCCTAGAAAAAAAATTATTACAATATTCTTAATACTCCAACCGACTTTTGTTTTTTCCTTTTAAGGCCTTAACTATTAATAGGGAATCACCTTCGATAATTAACTTCCTAATTTGAGTAGTTTTTGTAATCTTTATGCCTCGTAAGACCATCATAGCCTCTGTATAGTTATTATTTTTTCTCTCTAGAGGTCCTATATAGGCTTTGATGCAATTACCCATATGGTCTCTTATCAGTCCACCCCCATTCACCTTGCCCTCCCTTAATTTTTATGAACCGTCAAAATTTAACTTAAACCAATCAACTGGTGGAGGAATCCAATTCATGTTGCTTCCATCCTTCTTCATATTGGATTTGGGTCCTACTTTTGATAGATTGATCATTAAGGTATTAATAATATTTTGTTCCTCCTTAGTATAGGAATCCACCCATTTTTTCTTAAGAACCATTATGTTATCTTTCATACCTTGGCATATTTTTTTAACAACCTTAGAGAATATAGAAGACATTATGAAAAAACTTATTATTCCTCTCTTTCCAAATACCCCACGGGATATGGGGCAAGGCACATTTCTAAATCCTTTTGATCAAGGATGAATTGAAGGGATTAAACCATTGGTCAATCAAGCTAGCCAGGTTACTTGGGAGTGGAAATTGAACATTGAAAGAGTTCAAGATAGTTGTTATAACCTGCAAGGAGTACTTTTACTCTAGAAACAAATGACGAATTGATTCTTCATCTTCCTTATACAAGGAACATCTATTGATCATAATCATCCCCATTTTTTGAAGGTTGTTAACAATAAGAATTTCATTCTGAATAGATTCCCAAAGGAAGAAATTTATTTTGGGGATAAGATGTGTATTCCATACTTTTTCCAAATCCCTGTTCACCTCATTATACTCAAAATCTAAGGCATGGCCTAATTTAACTTCATAGTTTCCCAAGATAGATGTTCTCTAGATCATATCATCATTGCTAATTTTATAGGGGATATAAATGTTTCTGATTTTGTTATTAATTTTTTCAAGTGGTTTATCAGGCCCATCATAGCCAAGGGAGGTAGGATGATAATCTAGTTAGGTTTTTGGTTATTAAAGACCCGATAATCTCCAACCAACACCCCATTTTCCTGAAAATAATGTAATTTAATATTATTCCAAGGTTTAACCATGCCCAAAGGATCCTTATCCACCCAAGGATCATCCCAAATATGAATTTTTTTACCATCCCTAAGATTCTAGATCAGCCCTTTAAGGATAAGATTCCTGACTTGGGTAAGGTTGCTCCAAAATATAGATCCTTTGGGAATCTCATCCAAAGATATAAAAGCTTTCCTTCAGCTAATAATCTGCATATATTTCACTTACAAAATATCCACCCACATACCTTTTTCCTTATGCATTCTCCAACCTTATCTTCGCTATCAAGGATTCATTCATGATCTTGATATTCTTAAGATCAACAACACCATACTTTTTAGATTTGGTAACTTTCTCCCAAGAAATAAGGGGAATTCTAGCTTTCTCCTTGGTTCTTAACCATAAAAATATTTTTTTTTATTCTTTCAATGTCCATTCTGATTTTGGCATGTATTCTAAATATGGACATAATATAAATATCTACCCCTTGTTAAGATATTTGTAGTAGTTGGGATTTTCCAACATGGGTGAGAATGGAACCCTTCCATAAAGCAAGTTTTTTTTAAACCTTTCAATGAGTTGGTTCCATGTATCTTGTACTAACTTTCACCCACACAAAGGCATCCCTAAATAACTATCAGCCAATTTTTTAATTCTACATCCAAGAATGCCAGCTAACCTTTTTTACTTCTCTACGTTAACATTTATGAAGAAGCAAGAGCTATTGTGAAAATTAATGAGTTATCCAAAGACGTCCTCATAATCCTTAATTATTTCTTTAAATGACCTAGCTTCATTGACATTAGCTTCCCTCAAAATAAAAGTGTCGTCTACAAACTGTTGAACATTGATTTTTTCAACCCCATTAACCACCTTGATACATGCTAATCTTCTATCCATCATAGTTCTATAGTAGCTATGACAGAGGGCTTCCACAAGAATGATGTAAAGGAAAGGAGACAATGGCTCCTCTTAATATAATCCTCTCTCAATATTGAAGAATCCTTGAGGTTTACCATTGATGAGAATTGAAAAACAGGGTATATGTATTTATTCATGTATCAATTGGATGACCTTAGGCCTAAAACCCAGCTTCCCCAAGATAATACCTAAGGGTTACCAGGATATTCTATCATAGGCCTTGTGAATATCAAGTTTCACCATTATAGCTTGTTAATTTGATTTTTCCACAGAATGAACGATTTCATAGATGGTTATAATAATATCTAAGATCTTCCTTCTACAAACAAAGGCCCCTTGATTTAGAGAGATGAAATTATGGAGAACCTACTTAAGTTTGAAAGCTAAGATTTTAGAACATATCTTGTATAGGGTGTTACATAAGTTGATAGGTCTAAATTCCTTGAGATATTTGGCCCTAGACACTTTGGGAATTAGGACTATAAAGGAATGGTTAAATTTTTTAAGTAACAACCCACAATTAAAAAATTCTAAACATCTTGCACTATATAATTTTTAATAATTTCCTAGTAAAGTTAAAAGAAGAAGGTCAGAAAACCATCTAGGTCGAGGGATTTATCTCCTTCCATAAGAAATTTAATATCTCTAATTTCTTCTTCACTAGGAGTCACAAAAAGATCCTTATTCTCCTTATCATTTATTACTTTATCAAAGAGGGAAAGTGTTTTCTCCATATTATTAACATTAGCTTGTGTTTCTTCAACACAGAGACTCTACATGTAGCTTATGATAGTACCTGAAATATCATCCTCTTTTGTGGCTAGGGAACCATCCGGTTTGGTGACTTCAAGAATTCTAACTTTGTTAGCCATAATGGTAACTGAAACATGAAAAAACTTGGTATTATTGTCCCTTTCCTTGAGCTAATTTATTCTAAGTTTTTATTTCCAATAGATTATTTCCTTAGAGTGAAGATTATGAAATTCTGCAAGAAGACACTTCTCTTCATCTTTGTCCTATGAACTCCACTCCCCTTCCCCTATGAGTTCCTCCAGGACTCTCAAATGTTCTACCACTTTTATTTTTTGCAAAAAAATATCCCCGAGTAACTCTGTATTCCATATTTTGATATTAAATTCGATATTATTTAATTTATCAGCAAATTGATACATGATATTTCCTCTAGTTGGAATATTCCACCATTCTTCAATTTTTTTGCTTAAATCATCGTGAGTAGCCCACATCTTCTCAAATTGCAAGGGTCTTCCTTTGATTTTCTGAACATCACCAAACTTGAGGATTAAAGGGTTACGATCTGAACCAGTCTAAACTAGAGTAGATAGGGAATACACCTAAGATTGAACCCACTAAAAATTAACAAGAAAGTTATTTAGCTTGATTTGAATGAGGTCTTTACCAATTCTTCTATTCGACCAAGTGAACTTAGGACCTCTAATCTCTAGATCAAAAATTCCATTGCAATGAATAAAATTGGTAAGATCATCCATGACCACCTTTTTTATCAGATAATAGGAGAGGTGTATTGAATTACCCTCCTATGATCTAGTCCAAGTCCCTGAAATAGTTCCTAAAAGATGTCATTTCATTCCAGAGCACTTTCCTATCATTTCCAAAGTTATGTGCATAAACATTTGACAAAATCCATTTTCCTTTTGAGTTCAGATCTGAAGCAGATATCTAAGTGATGTTGGTTTTGGAGTAGAACCTCCCCTTCCACTTTACTACCATTCCAAAAACATTTCAATCCTCTAGAGGCCCCAATAGAGCTAACACTACTACACACAGCCTCTTTTTAAAAACATTTTGAATTTCCTTAAGCTTCTCACCACCTATTATAATATCTTAGATCATGAGAATATTAAAGTTATTAAATTTTCTTAGATCAATAAGAATCCTACGCTTACTAGGGTTATTTAACACTCTAATATTCCATGAAAGGGTGATCATTTATTAGATTTGAATTTAGAAAAACTTACCGCCAAGGATCTTTGGCTTTCTTGTGCAAATTCCTTCTTTGAAGCTCTATCCCTCTTCTCCCTCAAAGTGGGGCACCATGTATTGGATTTGTTTCCTCCCATAAATGCCTTGGGGTTTATTTTCTTCAGGATCTGTTTAGGTTGGGATTGGGGTGTAATATATTAGATCTTCCTTACTTTAACTGTTTATATTTCTTCCAATCCAATGGCTTCGGTTGTTAATTGTTACTAGGATAGAGTCTAGATTATGAGTAAAGAATCCTAGACCACCATATATATCGTAAATAAAAAATGACTTTACTAGATAGTTATCCAAATTCACCACAGAGTCTTTCACTTTATCATGGTTTTCTACTCCTATCATGTGGATGGGAGAGGCCACCAAGTCTTCTGTTAAAATCTCCCCTGCCTCTTTATTTTTTTTCTTCCCCTTAAGAGCAGGGGATTTCATATCCTTAGATACCATAGGGGCTTGGTTATCAAGCCTATCCTGAACACCCAGGGGGACAAGGAGAGGAATTATTCTTATACATCTCACCAACTTCCAATAGATTACTTTCCTTGATTTTCTTCTTATTGGGTCCTTCCTTAACCTGGTATACCTTGGTCCATTTGTTCTCTTTGTGTTTGGCACAAGATTTAGCATTTTGACCTACTTTAAGGAAAGAGAAACACAACAGTGGGCTTGGTTCATAGTTAGTATTTTATTGATTTTTACCCTATTTATAATTCATTGCAATACATTTAGGGAGTTCCCTATCCATTAAAACATTGACAAAGAATCAAGCGTGTAACAATCTTGATTTGGCTCAAGTAGTAGGATTGACCAAAATGAATTCTCCAACTGTTTTGGCTATACCTTTAATGATTTTTGGTTCCCAATATTCTAATGGGAGACTTGGTAAGAAAACCCATACCGATCATTATCTCATCTATGAATCTAAGGGATTAAAACTATGCTTCCAAATCTAAACTATAACAAGAGCTCTCCCCATGAACCACGGTCCCCTAACAAGAATATTAGTCGTGTCTTCTTTAATAGAAAGAGTGACCACAAAAAATGTGCTAGTATAAGCCACTAAATACATAGCTCCTCTTGGTTACCACCTGATGGCCCATTTTTGAAAATCATCAATGTTGGGTATTCCTCATGGGATCTTAACAATTATGGTATGCTCCATCTGGATTTATCCCTCTCAGCCACTGAATCCAATATTTCTAAATAAATACCATTAGCTCCCACATGAGGCAAAATAAAGGTCTCCTGACACACCATAAGAATCTCTACCAGCACCTTGGCCTCCCACGTGGAAGGACCAAGTGGATCCCCCTTTGTCCCTTTCCACCGTGAACACCACATCCTTCTTTCCTTTAGTTGGATATGAATCTGAATTTGTATCCTTATGGTCTACAGTAGCTTCCCATCTTCCCCCAAATTCAAAAATTTGGCCTTGCTCCTTTCCCACTCTCTCCTCGCTTACTCTCTCCATCTCTCTTTGGGTGATATAATGAATAATTGGTATAGGATCAAATGTGTTAATAACATGTTGCAGTGGGTCAAAATCAGCTATGGGACATGTATCATGACTATGAAATGCAAGAAAAATAGGAATATCCAATTGGGTATATTTGATCTTAGAATTACCAAGACTAGTAGATGTGAAGAGGGAGTGAAACATAGATTCATCCTCATTTATAGGGTTAAAATTTAAATTTTTGAGGCTATCATTAGTAAGTTCAATGGTTTTTGATATCGTATATCAGCAATGTCCCAGGGAAACCAGCAATATTGAGTTGAAGTAGTGGTTTTAATAGATTAGTAGTGTTGGATTCATGAGTAAATTCACTACAACATATGTGGGCATGTTATCTACATGTATAGGTTCAAATTAGGGAGTGTGGGGATTTGGGAGGGAAAGGTGTTGACTTAGCAATATTTATAGGTATCTAAGTCATTAGTCATAATATACTCACATTTTTTTGTATAAATTTGATACATTGATGAACAATATATGGGACTACTTGAATAACATGGATCCAATGATTACGTAAAAGGATATTATAATGTAGATTCTTTTCTAGTGTGTGAAAGGTAATGGGCATAATTTTTGGGCCCAACAAAAGATCAATAATGATAGTTAATGGGCAAAATTATCAAAACCCATACAATAGTAATAGTTACATCGATCAAGTATATATAAATTATGATTTTCTTAAGTAAATAACTAGGTAAAAATTGATACCATATGTGTTATCAATTCATACTCACTTTATGATAAAATCCCAAATTTTATTGTAATTAGAAGAGGTTTAAAGGGATCCTTACTTATTTTGGGTTGGATATTAATTGAGCTAAAATTTATGGCATTATCTATTGATTTGAATGTGTCTATTTTTGGCTCCCAAATTTGTTCCACCTATTAGATGAATTAAGAGATAAAGATATGTCATTGTAAAAGTGTGGCTCTTCTTTAATTAGGGGAATATTCAAGGAAAAAAATTAGAGGATGGTTAACCTCCTACTATTTTTGATATATAAAACCTAGGAGAGAGAACTTTCGGCAACCCAAATTATGTTCAAGGACATGGATAATGCAATTACAACACATCAGACCTACCCGAGTATCCTAACCACTATAATTTCCAACCCAATTGGTTGTCACTAGCAAGAGAACCATAAATTTACTTGATACTAGGCAAAAGTTACAAACAAATATCATTGCTAAAAATATGTATCTACAATTATAGAAAATATCCCTCTAAAGTATGCAAGATTACATATATATCTCTAGAGGGCAGGTACACTAGGATTTAAACAAAATAGGGGGTTGATCATTCTAACTTAATATGTGCATTTTCCTTTGTGATAATCTACACATCTAAATATGGAGTCATAAATAATATAATAATTGCACCAATCTACACGTGTTACGATTCCCCACAATCCACACAACCATTAAACATCATATACTAAGATTTAATAAACATCTTACTGTTATAATCCAAGATCAAGAATATAGCATCAATCAATTAAATGAGACAAATGAAACTAGAATTCCATAAGTGTTTTGTAACTAAATGCTTTAGTGATTACACATCAGACATCTAAACCTAATTACCAAATGAAAACCTCTAATAACTTGAGTGAATACACTTAAAAATGATATGATAGCTTCCTTTCTAATCCATTATCTCACATATGACTATATTAAACATGAAATGATACTCCTTTTTCAATTTTGGCCCTAAAAAGGGACATTACCATTTCCCACATCCAACATAGAATTTCTTCAAGAACTCATGCCTTAGAGTATTTTTACAATTATTTGTAAACTCAAATTAATTAATTACAACATACCTCCTCTTATTCTTCTTCATACCTTGATTCTTCACTTCTTATTTATAGTCCTCTTGCACTCAATGTTTATTTTTATCCACTTCTTCCCAATTTTACCTCACATAAGTTTTATTTTTTCGATGACCATGGATATCCCCAAGATCACCTTATCTCATTTAAATTTTTATGTTTGGATTATGCTTGTGATACCCACCACATATGTTGTTACCTTAACTCCTTGAAATTAATTTGATTTCTCTTGCACATCCTCTTAAGATAAATCCTAATAGACCTTGTGGCAAAAAAATTGATGAATATGCACATTGTGATTATCATAGATGAAATGGCCATTCTACTTATAAGTATTTCAAACTTAGACATATCATTCAAGATCTGATTGATAAGAATAACATTGAGTTTCCTGAATCTCCTATCTTTATTCGAAAATATACTAATGACAAGGTAAGTTTAAAATTTTCTATGATCCACTACCTAAGCATGAAAAATCATCCCCTGAATCATCCTCAAATCATTCTTATCATGTTGTTCCTCCTCCATCTTCAAATCATCCTCTTGGATTTCTTGTTAGTAATGTTGATCTTCCTTTGCCTATCATTTCTTTCATTGATGTTAATTTTCATGCATCTTTTTCATCACACAGATTACACATTGATGCTTTTGTTGGTTCTCATGCTATCAAAAATGTTATAATGCATCCTACTTATAAGCGCAATACATGTTCATTATATTCCTTACAAGCTATTAGTTTTCCATTATCTCAAATTACCCATAGGACCCCTACTTTTCATGGACATGTCAATTTTCCCATCATTGTTGGGATTCTCACTATCTTTATGCCTTTTACTGTTGACTCTACCATTTTTCATTTTGACATGATCTTAGAACTCCCTTGGCTTAGGGTTGTCAAATTCATGTCATCCATAATTCACTTATGCCTTAAGTTTGCACATAAGAGTCACCTTATTACTATTCAAGGCATACCAATAAGAACTCCTTTATCTTTACCTCCTCCTACTGCCACTTTTTCAACTACTTCTATCACTAGTTAACATACTTCTACATATTGTCATGATGGCCACACAGCTTTGGCACATACTCTTATAAAATCTAGAGATCCTAAAATTATTACTACTACTATTATACATACACCTATATCTCAAATACATATAGCTTCTATACTCTTTAAACATGATGGATACATTGGTCTCATAGTCAACCTCATATGGACAGGTCTCATCATAGCACACAAGTTATATGTGGTACATATAGGCGCATTTTGTGGTCTCTTTCTCCAAGTGTATCCCAACATGGCCATATAGTATTTGATCATGATCACATGTATACTTCCTTCACATTAATAGACAATTGGCCCTCACCCCTATTCTCATTAGATAGATCATAATGACATATGCACACTTGGGGCATATTCTTCCCCCTCACTACCTAATGACACACTCTTGTTCTAGGTCCAAACATGAATTTTTAGGGATCATTTACTTTCATGGACCTCAGTTTGCACACATACACTAGGGGGAAACCTTGTTCCCATATTCTAGATGTTTTGTTTCATGTTCACACATTTATAAAACACTTCAAAAATACTAGCTTAGATCTTGATTGGTTGTATCCTTACTTGCTCATTCTATTCTATGTTATATACTACTTATCATGTTACTTGGGCTCGTAGTATGCTTTATCATTTTTCCATACCCACATACGCATTCACATGGTACTTTATGAGGTGAATTCGTATCATTTACAAGTTTCTACATAATGTATTATGATTGGCATTATACCATATCAATCCTGCTAAGAATCCTGGGGGGGCATCTACCTTTCCTATTTTCCTATGTTTAGGTTCTATAATTGTAATATATACTACTTTAATTCCTATTTCCCACTGTATACATTGTGGCATAATATTAATCTTTTTAAAATGCTAACAAATGCTACATGTGTTGCATTTGTATTGCATGCCTACTTCATATCGTGGTTCTCTAATTTGATTATATCTTGTCTTCATTACTTGTGTCTTGATTGTGATTTTTGTAGGCTATGATCTATATGCATTTCTTGTTTTCTCATATGACCTTGAAGGATTCAATTGTATTACGACATCTTGAGTGGTGTCCCATGTATTCAACCAGCTACTCGATGTGTATTTTTCAATGTTATTTTGTGTTGTGACTTATTTTTAGTACATCATGTATACTTATTTGTAACTAACATTTTTTGTTATCCTTTTTCCCATTGTTTACATACACCATGGTTTTTACCATCTATATTCCCTATTCCCCCTATAAGATTTCCATTTCATATGTACACATCAGTCTCCACTTTCCTTGTTTAGTCCATGCTCACCTTTTTCCATCTCACACACCCCAAATGAGTGGGAACAATAATTGGGTGACTATTTCACCCTCTCAGTAGTTCATAGACCAGATATAGAATGATACACATAAAAAATATGGTAAATAGAAACTAATAAATTGATTTAGAAATAGAATTGGGGCTAAAATCAGTCCAAGAAAGATTCACCTAACACATATAAGACCGATGGGTGCTAGTGGAACTCTTTTCATAGGAAAAAATAATTACTATACAAAATTATTAGGTTTTTAGTGATATTATTTTCCAATTTCCAGCAACACAGGCTCGGTTACAAGTTACTATCAGTGGAATTTTACACACTTTGCACAATAAAACTAATTACTTCATATGGTTTGGTAACTAGTTTCTATTTTATAAAGATCTATAGTGGTAATTATCTATGGGGAAGCATTAAGGCTTGGATACCAAAGTTGACCGCTCTCCCGGTACTCCTCCCTTGGTGGCAGGATGCCCAAATCCAAAGTTTAGCGACAATATGCTCAAATCTAAAGTTTAGTGGAAAGACACTCAAATCCAAAGTTTGGAAATATGAAGCCCAAATCCTTAGTACTATTCTTGTAATCTCGAAGGAAACAAGCATATAAGAATAATTCTATCTCTTCTCTTACGACACACAAGTGTATTCTACCCTCGATTCATTTATTTCTCAACATGCATTAAAATTTTTACATGTACTAAGTTAAAGTTCAATTTCATTTGTCATGAGCATTGACTATGCTCATTTTATTTTGTAGGTTTGACCTTACTCCAACAAAAAGGATAGCACACAAATGGAACAAGGCATAAACTCAAGCACAACGGTACTCTGGGAAAGACAATATTCAAGGAATGCATGCATATATTACTTCTACTATGCATACAAATGTCACCCCTAAGATGTTTATCCTCTTCTAGATTCCAAGATGCACATTTCACAATATCCATTCAACACACTATGAATTATACTTCTTATTTGGCACGCTATTAGTTATAACTCCCTTTGGCTCTCCACAAGGTATGCTCTTCTTATCTACTTTATGATACTGAATATTAATTCACTAGCATAAAGTGGGGGAAAATGTAGTCATGAAAATACACACTTTCTAATTACATCAATGCCTCTAGGTATGGTTTTATATGCATGATTCCTAAGCAAGAAGACTAGACATTAACAACACTTATTTTACTCTTTCATTGCTTTTATCTTTCCCACACTCTTTCTATTTGATTTTTGGAATGACCGCTTTACTTCTGAATACTAAACGACATGTGAGATAGTTTTGCATTAACTATTACATCTTCAGAGCATCCTAAACACTACCACCCATTAGGGATAGGAGCACCCCAGGAATTATTGTCCCCTTTGGGTTCCTTTGTCCCTTTCCCTCATTTTTTTGATTTTGAATTGCCACATCATTTGGTCTCTTTTATAAAATATTTGTTATCACTTTGGGTCGTATTTTCAATTGTTAATGACAAAACTTAAACAAGGGAATAATATATATACATGACTTTCTCATCATTATTACGGGTAGGAAATTTTGGGGTATCACTCTTTATCTACCATCTACAAGAGAAACACTTAAGGACTATATTTTGAGTTGCATTATTCATTGCATATGAGGGTTTATTCTGAATTCCATTTCACACATTCATCTTGGGGGTAAATTAGTTATAGCATGTTATCTTGGTGTGACTAGCACAAGGGCAACCTAGCTTCAAGGTACACAATTTAGATCACATACTCACAAGAACCACATAGAGTCTAAAATATAGTTCAAAACTTGGTGATAATCTCATTGAGGTGACCGTTGAGGTCAATCCGGCTCAAGCATATGCATTATTTATTTCACCTAATATTTTTTTGAGCTCTATGCAAGTAGCTAGGGTTTGTTTTATAGGTACATGTGTGATACAGGATCCCTACAATGAAGTAGATGTGACAAACAATGAAAGGAAGAAGTTAAGTCTAGGCACTGAAAAGATAAAAAAGTAAAGTTATTTTAAGGACACTAGTGCCCATATCAAACACTAGAACCCAAGGTGGTCCTATCCTACAATAGGTGTTCCTATCCAAAGAAGTATTAGGTCTCAGTTTTCTAGACAAAGCTCACACAGTCTAGATCCATCTTGTTCAAGTCATCTTCCATGCTAGAATTAGCACAGATCTCCATATACAAGCTAAGTCACTCTTATATTCTATCTTACATATTTACTTGTACTTTACGTGCTAGATATTTTTTATCATTTCTATATTCATTTGATCTCAGTCCTATAATAAAAGAGTTAAATTTATTTAAATCATCATTTTTTGATCTCTTGTGTTGAAAAGGGACTAAGTCTTGAGATTTTGAAGGTGTGACTTGTTTATACATGTATTAATCTTGTGTCATTAAATTTTACGGTCATGTTAATGAAGAGATCTAAGGGGTCTGAATGTCACCACCCATTTTAAGGCCAAAATAATTTCTACAAAATCTAATTTTATTTGAGTCACCTTCATACACATGGAACAAGGGAATGCAACCTTTTTTGGTGATTTCAAAAATATAAAGAAGCCAAAATGATATTTTTATCACTTTTTAAGATCCAAATATTGGCGTTAAGGCCCTAAAATGAGGTGACCAATTTTGGGTGACAACATCCATGATGGAAATAATAATTTGTATGGCAAAAGGCAATGTTACAAATTGCAATGTTTTATATAATATGTTTTTTTAGATAGGAAGGTTTTGTAGCAATCTAAGAAAAGCAATTTTAGTGGGACTGTTATTTAATTTGTCTAAAATGTCAAACCCCTTAGAAACATATGTTATGGGTAGGGTATGTAATTATGGGTTTCCCCCAAGATGGTGTTTAGCATGATGAGTTTTGAAAATATTTACATTAGTAGTCATAGGGGAAGAAGCGAATTTAGGTGGGTGTTATCATTTATGAGGAATAGATCTAGCTTGTACATCAATGTATGTAGGATCTTCTTCAATCATGAAATAATTAGAACCATCATAAAGGTCCCCTCTATTAGACATGATATCAGTATGGACTTGGTTAGAGGGATAATAACCCATAACATAATGATGGAATGTCCCTCTAGGTTTGAAATGATGATCATAAAATATTGAAGGAAGATTCATGGTGAGTGAGAATTTTTAGATCTCAAAAGAAGAAACCCTAGGGAAACTAGGGGTGGAACAAGATATTTGATTCAAGATTCAGGTTCACCAAATATTTATACCATCTAGTTAGGTCTAATAATGTTATGTACATCAAACTAAGAAGGGTATAAATGTTAGTAACACGTGGATTATTTTGATCTAATTAAATTCCAACATAAATTATACATGACTAGAATAATGCATTCAACTTGAAATAAACTCAATTATTTATAAATGATAAGAAGTTAGTTCAAAATATGAGGGGATATATAGACTTATCTATTTAGGATGATTATTGAGTGATTTGGGTGTGCAAGGAAATGGAACATGAATATTTCGAGCTATAGATTCTACAAGGAAGATTTGGAAACTAGAAAATGAGCAAGTTTAGGATTGTATGGATTTTTTACGGCCTAGGTAGGAGTTGTATGATCTAGGAAACTAATTGGACTTTTAATGTGTTTTGCTTGTCTAGAAATGGTTCTCGTTGTGTGTCCCTCTTACTCACAAACCTCTAGAATGACATGTGATGACTTTTAATAAAGTAAAACCACTAGAAACATGTAAAACAATTCATCAAAGCATTAACAAAAAATAAAAAATGTATGTGCACCTAAGGCTAGACCACCTTTAATGATTAGACTCTCAGTTATTCAAATAATCTAAGTGTTGTATTAAATGTCCTCATTATGGAAATCAAGCCTTGTGTAGTTCTCCTAGGTGTTTGTGGAAGTGTGTATAGCTAACCAACCCCCTAGGGTTGCCTCATGTCTATTGACACAAATATAGTAGGATAAATATGTAGTGGAAAATGTATCCAATGTTGTAGTAGTGAGATATTGTATGCATCAAGTATATGACCTAGCCTTTGTGTTGATTAAAACCCTTGTGTAATCCATTGAGTGACTTTTCTCGTATTAGAACATGACTCTATGGTATTTTCATACTTGTAGATGGATGAAGCTAGACTATTTGACCTAGTTGAATGCTTTAAACTTGTAGTAGGGACTTCCCTAGATGATGTGAAAATGATTTGAGTGGATTTAGGAACCATTTGAGTGATTTTGGCATTATGTTTGCAATAGGATCTTATGAGAATTAAAGGTGAGTGATAAAGTTATAATGACTTGCTTATATATTCTTCTATAAGTGAGATATTCTAATAAAGTTGACCCTAGGAAGATTAAATCACATATAGAATGATTTAAAAATGAAAATAGAGTTAATGATTATGAAGTGGTGGGACCATGCATGCTAGTTAGGAATGGACCCCACATCCCAACCCTTTTGTACATTTTTAGATGGTAGAGAGAAACATATAAACTGAAATTTGTTTCATGAATATCAGATGTTTTGCACTACTTTGAAGAAATAATATTTCTATAATTTATTATAGAACATAGTGTAAAGACAATCAAGTAGTATAATGACAAAAGAGATGAGGATATTAGTGATCTGAAAATGGTTTTTACCCCCTAGGTTCCATTTTTTTTTTTAAAAATGGATACTTTAATCTTCAGATTTAAAAATTGATCAAAAGTGATTAAGGAGTCACCTTTTGAGTGTTTTGAAATCCCAATTTTTCCAATTTCCACTTCATGATCAATTTATTGTTTTACTTCAACTTTTGTGATTCAAATGGAGATATTATAGAACCATCAAAATCTGATCACAAGCTGATTTTAGAATGCATTCAATTTTATATTAGAATCCAAAATTTATTATGCATTTACCTTGTCTGTTGTGGATTATGGATTCTCAAATTTTCACTTACTCCAATTTTTCAGTTAAATGCTCTGCTTAATCAATTTAACCAATTCCTTATACTGATTTTTTACCTGATTAAAAGCAAAAAATAAACATAATAAAATAAAATCCACATGTTGATAACAGATTTCACCCAATTGGGCTAAGTCTCCAGATTCACTTAATCATGAATCGATGTATTTATTATCAATAGAAGTATAATTTTTACCTTCAATATTGACCAATAGATCACTTTCACCTATAAATGGGCTGATTAAGATTTTTAGAACTCTAGAATTTTCTAGAATCACATTCTCAAATCCATCTATGGCCCTACAAACATCTCCACAGTGCGATCTCCATGCGATTGTGTCCGAAAAAACACCTACACCTAGAAAATTATATCATTTTATGAAGAAATAATGACATGGTTGTGTTTGTCTTTGAATTCTAAACACTTTTCCTTTTTACACCAAAGTCTAATATTGACTATAAGTCTCACTTTTTTAGTTTTCTAAAATTTCCCCTTGTTGCTCTTGTCACAGTCTACCAAAAAACCTTGCTTAAACAACAACGAGCTCTTTTATACTCATCAAGTTGCTTTGGTGTGTTGGTGGGTACTTATTTTATGACTCGTACGTCATGCGGTCGATCCCCCTCCTTCTAACTTTTCAACTGATTTGCACATTGTGGGGAATAATCCCATTTTCTCACCAAAAAAAGAGTGAATAGGGTTTATATTGGGGAGCCCTACCCAATGTTCTTGTGACTTTGGTCCTACCTTTGCATTGTTTTGTTCACCACATATACATGGTTGGTGCAATCTTTTAACTTCCCAGGTTGGGCCAAGTTGTATGTTTGTTAGAATGGCCAATGTGTTGGTCGAGTCCTACATGTGACATTGACTCGTCATGTATTGAGCTGGTTGTGCACCTTGTTAGACTGCCCAATCCATTGGGTTGAGTTGTTAAGTTGTTGGAATGGCCATTATGTTGGCCGAGTCATGGATATCCATGTAGTGGCAAGCTATAGCATGGTTTTTCTGCCATTATTGGGCCAAATTGTAGTTTGTTAGGCTCGTGCCCATGTGGCCCACAAAGCTAAGTATATTTTCCTAATTGTGTGTGAACCGTCCAATGTTGATAATGCCATGTATTAATTTGTTTGGTGGGGAGTTGATCACCCCACCAAAATGTATGGAAATAATGGTCGAGTTATTCCTATCTCAACCAATTTTTTCCAATGCAATGCAAGTCAATGCATAATTCAAACCTAGATTTGAATTCAAATACCTACAACAATATCCCACATACAAGGTATATAGACATAAAGTGGCATATATATGTAATATCAAGACAATGATGATATGAGTTGGAGGCTAAGGCACACCTCCGTTAAAAGAGCATGTCAAACCTGGTTGAGGGCCCCCAACCACCAAATAGCAGGGCCCCACCATTTCACAATCATGTGTCTAAGATCGGCATCCTAAACAAAAAATTTGATCTTCATACCATTTATGCCACTTGTCGCATTCTTATTTGTCCACATCAGTAGACCTGCATGATGTCCCCAAATTTTTCCTGTTGGTCAAAAATTTCAGCGTATCATAACTTGTACATATGCACTTCATTTTTTAAGTTTTTCATATCAACAAAAAGTTATCAAGATGTTCTTCAATGCTGAAATGGTTTAGGGAGATTTATGGATCATCTGCAATTAGGATATCTTCCAGATCACTCCTCCCCAATAATACCATTTTGTCCTCAAAAGGGAAACTCACCCATTTAAACTATGAATAGATTCTCTGCATATCACAAACATGTAAAACCTAGTTTATAGCATGGTTAGCTTTTTAAAATTGTAATAGATCAAAATCCATTAATAGTAGCATAACCCATGGCCAATACTACAACTGATATGACAATCAAAATTCCATACTTATCTATACACTGATCCTGCACCACTGTCAAATATGCACATGTAACCTACATTCATAGTTTTTTAGTGTAATAATTTTACATATTATTTATAAGCATGTTTGAGAGTTACAAATATTTAAGCCTAAATTGACATACTTATAACATGTGCAAAAATCATGCATATCTACAAAGAATTCGTATAATTGTTACACACACAAACAGTGCCTACATGAAACATTTGCACAATCTTAAAAATCAACACTTTGAATACAAGTTTTTCCAAAATAAAGATCTAATCAACTGACCATGCCCCATAAGAAACAATTGTACATGCTTCTGTCAATAATGAAGTTTCTCAAAAACCGTCAAAAAGAAAAATTACCCAAGTATGATAAACTTGTCACCTATATTTTCCCTCCAGGTTACTTCATCCAAATCAAAGCTAGAAATCCATGTATGGGAATTTTTCCTTTTTCACAAATCAATAGGAATACCAAAGATGCTTTGAAAATTTTGCAAGCTAATCAAAAATTACCTTTATGTAAACATGAAACTTAGGAATTGTTTAGCCACCATTTTAATTACATTTTCCTGTTTAGGTGGTTGATTCACGTCATTGTTTACCTGAACCGCTATAGGGGTCATTTTCAAGTTTTTTGGTTTTATAGTGCTTTCCTTATTAACAAATTTCATTTTTTTCCTAGGATGAAGCTGTCAACACTTTTCAATTACAAGACCTGTATTTTTACAATGATCACAATATCTTTTGTCCACAATTTTAGGAAACTTACCTAAACTGATTTTCTCTAAGCTTTGTTGAGGAGAGTGGATCTCTCTTAATCTTTTCCATCAAAGATTTTTGTTTCCTACATTTGGCTACATAATGATTAGATAACCCACAAAATGTGCATGGATATCTATACCACACTTTTTACATATCATTGCCAAATTTATCAAGTGTAGATAATGGATCAAGAGTTTTACCATGTTTCTTATACTTATGGTAAACAAGAGGTGGAGGAATCTCTATACCTCTTCTAGGTGATCTCTTACCATATCCATCTTCTGAGGATGAAGAATCACCTGATTCTAATGGGGAAGCCTCTTTTCTAGTTAAAAGCTTGTCTTCTTTCATTGGTCTTAGATCCTTCTCCAATTTCCACTTTCCTTACATTGGCATACTTCAATCCTGCAAAACGAGGTCGTTCTTCTACTTGTATGGGGTTATATATGCCTTGATTATCCTTACCAAGGCTAATTCCATTCAATCCCATTTTATTTAACAGTTTAGATCATATTCCCCTTGTGTGCTTTTCAAAACCACCTAGAACATTACCTAAATCTAATTTTTTATGTGGAGAGGAATTTGGCGGTGTAATACTTACAATGCATTCTTCTGTCATAGTGGATACATCTGTAATAGATGGTACCTCTTTCTTTTGTTCACCACACTGTAATATTATCAAGATCTCATCCTTGGATTCAAACTCTTTTCTCAATCTAGAAATATGCTCCCTAAGGGAGAATAACTGACACCCTAGGAATGCATTCTCTTCTTGAATCTGATGATTGAATGATTCAAGCTCATCAAGCTTCACTTTTTTAGACATCTTTCCCATGGTTTCCTGTAACACCTAGATTTCCAAATTCTACACACTACAATGGAAATATCAATCCCAAATTGCAAAACCAAACTGAAAATCAAATTCAAATGAAAGCGAGTAAAGAGCTAAACCAGCTCAGATACCAAAACTTGATCCGAAAATGGTTTTTACCCCTTGGGTCCCATTTTTTTAATTTTTGGATACTTTAATTTTCTGATTTAAAAATTGATCAATGGTGATCAAGGAGTCACTTTTTGGGTGTTCTGAAACCCCAATTTTTCCAATTTCCTCTTAACAATCAATTTATCGTTTTAAGTCAACTTTCATAATTCAAATGGAGATATCACAAAACCATCAAAATCTGATTACAAGCTGATTTTACAATGCATTCAATTTGATTTTAGAATCCAAAACTAATTATGCATTTACTTTGTCTGTTGTGGATTACGGATTCTCAAATTTTCACTTAATCCAATCTTGTAATTAAATGCTCTGCTTAATCAATTTAATCAATTCCTTATACGGATTTTTTTATCTGATCGAAAGTAGTAAATAAACTGAAAAATAAAAACCACACATTGATAACGGAGTTCACCCAATTGGGCTATGTCTTTGGATTCACTTAATCATGAATCGATCTATTTATTATCAATAGAAGTATAATTTTTACCTTTAATATTGACCAACAGATCATTTTCACCTACAAATGGGCTGATTTAGATTTTTAGAACTCTGTAATTTTCCATAATCACATTCTCAAATCCATCTATGGCCCTGCAAACATCTCTATAGTCCGATCTCCATGAAATTGTGTCTGAAAATAGCTACACCTGGAAAACTATATCACTTCATGAAGAAATAATGACATGGTTTTCTTTTTCTCTAAATTCTGAACACTTTCCCTTTTTACACAAAAGTCTAGTACTGACTCTAAGTGTCTCAATTTTTGAGTTTTCTAAAAAGTGACTCTTATTTCCCTGGTCACATTCTACTACAAACCCTATTTAAATAATAGTGAACTTTTTTATAGCTCATCAAGCTGCTTTGGTGTGTTGGCGGGGTGCTTTTTTTGTGACATGTAGGTCACGGGGTTGATCCCCCTCCTTCTAACTCACCGACCGATTTTCACATTGTGGGGAATAATCTTACATTATCAACACATAAAGAGTGAATGAGATTTATATTGGGGATCCCCACCCAATGTTCTCGTGACTTTGGGCATGCCTTTGCATTGTTTTGTTCACCACGTATACATGGTCATTTTAATGTTTCAACTGCCCAGGTTGGGCTAAGTTGTATGTTTGCTAAAACGACCAATGTCTTGGCCGAGTCGTGGCTTGTGACATTGACTCGCCACGTATTGAGCTATTTGTGCACATTGTTAGAGTGTCCAATCCATTGGGTCGAGCTATTAATTTGTTTGAACGGTAAATATGTTGGTTGAGTCATGGATAACCACGTAGTGGCGAGCTGTAGCATGGTTCTTCAGCCATTATTGGGCCAAGTTTTAGTTTTCTAGGCTTCTGTCTGTGTGGCCCACTAGGCTAAGCATATCCCCCTAGTTGTGTGTGAACCAGCCAATGTTGATAAGGCCATATATTAAGTTTTTCAGTGGGGAGTTGATCACCCCATCAAATGTATAGAAATAAGGGTTGATTTGTTCCTAGCTTGAACAATATTCCAATGCAATGCAAGTCAATGCACAATTTAAACCTATTGAAATAATATCCCACATGCAAGGTATATAGACATAAAGTGTCAAATATATGCAATATCAATATAATGGTGATATGAGTCAGAGGCCAAGGCACCCCTCCATTAAAAGAGTGTATCGAACCTGAGTGAGGGCCCTACCTAGCAAATAACGGGGCCTGCCATTTCACAATCATGTGTCGAAGATCGGCATCCTAAACACAATTTTTTTCTCTTCATACCATTTATTCCACTTGTCACATTCTAATTCATCCACATCAGCAGACCTACGCGCTATCCCTAAATTTTTCTTGTTGGTTGAAAATTTTAGTGGACCATAACTTACGCATATGGATTTGTCTTTCGATTTATTTATATCAACGGAAATCTCTCAACATGATCTTTAGTGTTATAATGTTTTAGGGATATTTAGGGGTCATGTGCACTCATAATATCCTTTGGATCTATTAGATTATGAATGTGAGCATTTTTCTTAACAAGTATACAAAGTCAAATTTATAATAACAAAAAGACACATTATAAAATTTTAATGTCTACAATAATATGTGGATATGTGTACACAAATTAGTGTATTATCCACATATTATATTGTGATGAATATTAGAAAGTGATTCTTAACAACACAAAATAGTGTATTGTTAATTAAATATACTAACATCCCCCATAAGATGTATTTTTATGAAGGGAATGATGAAGGAATTATTTAGCTAATATAGTGGCTTTTAACAAAACCTATTTGTTCTAGTTTTATGATCACATGTAAGATATGAAAAAGGAAAAGTGTAAGTGCCTTAGCTATGAACTTGTAATATGCATTCAAAAACATGATGTGCATCCAACTGGTAATAAGTTTAAGGTCTCTTAACTTAGGGATAAATTTCATGTTACCTTTTTTTATCTTATGTAAGGATTTATGTGTAGGGATTCCTAGCAGACCTAATGTAGGTCATGACCCATAAATGATTGTGTCAATTTGAGGATTTCATATGGATAATTATTAATCCTTTTTTCCTTCTTGTTAGCCATGCATTTCTCAAAGATCATCTAAAGTGAGCAAGGCATTGCATTACTCTTGAAAATAAGAGTTTAGTTTATAAGGGACCATATCCAAACATCCTTATAATGCCTAATCTAATCATACAGTCATCTCCTGGGATTGGAACACCAACTTGTAATGGTATAAAAAGGTTGAGAAGATTTCAAGAAAACTAGTGAGATAATTCGGAACAATCTATATAGCTTTGGTTTTTTCTTTTTCTTGATTGCCCCATAAAGATTCAAAAAATATTGAGATGATCAATCTCTAATTTTGAATCAATGTGATCATGTGTGAATATGAGAATCTCTTGATGTGTATGGTTACAAAATTTTGAGCTTATGCTCAAGCTTAACATCCATAGATTTTTATGAGGAATTCTCAAGACCTCCTAGATTCCATAAGAGAATATTCAAGAAGAAAATTATTACATGTACAATTGTACCTAACCATGTTCAACTTTTTCTTTATAGCCTATAACAACAAAACTCTTCTTAAAAAGTGGTTGATGGTTTGGAAAAATAAAGTATTCAAGTGAGATGAAAGAGTGCTTAGCCTAATTATCTTCTTATGGGACTCATTACCACTGTTAGGTAGGTTACACAAATATTGAGAAAGTGGAACATATGCTATAGAAATCCTGTGACTAAATCTAACCATTTTCATAATGTTTTCTTAGGAAGTTTTACTCTGATGGGAATCTAGATGGTCTTGAGATTAGGGGAGTGATATGGGAGTGGGAAAAAATTTCTCATATTTTCAAACATTTTGTTGAGGTTTACAATTGGAGATTACACTAACCACTTTAGGGGTTTTGTTCCCTGTATTGGACCTTTTGTTAGCCTCCATCGTCAAACAATTATTATTTTTTCTCGTCACTTACTTTTTAGTGGGTGGTTGACTAATAGATGGATTGGAGTGGGACATTAGGCGACAATTAGAAATCCTATAGTTGGGACTCAAATACAAAAGCATGCTTTTTTTCAAAATGAGCACCCTGCTCAATATTTTATAGCTAATTTTAATTACAAGGATTTAGAGGCATTTAATATAGTATTTTCTCACTTTTCATATCCCCTCTGATTTAAAAATTTTCAAAATTACTTCTACTAGATAGTCTTCGGTTTACACAGGTGAAACCATGCAACACTTATCCACTTTCAATGATTTTTTTCCTTCAAACCCATAAATGATTTTTATTTCCTTCTTTTCCTTAAGAAGGTTGCTCATCAAATTTTATGAGAAAATATAGGTGCACGTGGTGAGCATTTATCATTTGATACTTTAATCACTTGCATAATTTTCAATTACCTCACTAATGAGTTACATATAGCATAAATTGGTCTACATGTGCCTTGCAAGTTTTCAAGTCTTACCTTTGGCCTCTAAATGTTGTAGAGAATTGATGGGTGCCAAGTGGCATCAATCAAGAGAGTCGATGTGGTTGGGTGTCTTAAAATTTTCTCAAATGGCTAAGCCTTGATAATGAAAAGTATCTAATTTTAAACATGGTAGTCATTGGCCTACCTACTTCATTCAAATTACTCAGGAGTTAACCGTATGGAATGGTCTTTAGTCACTTTGTTGATGCATTCCAATTTGTACGCATCATATCCCTAAACTTTATAATTATTTCAGTTAAATCTCTACATCTTTCAAGCCACCAATGTATAATACATGGTAGAAGGGATATGTGTCACTAATTAACTAAAATGTGAATATTAGAATAGTTAATATAACTAGGAACAACAGTAAATAATAGTGAATAAATATAGAAAGTGACCCAAGTAACTAAACTAATGAAAATGTGAAACCCTAATTGACAAGTAGGGTTGGAAGGAGCTTAGCTGATTCGAAGGTTGATCTAGACTATGTTGTAAAATCAACTGAATCTTCCAGAGGCAGGAGTGAACATGTAGAGGTCCCGAAAAGGATGGATTTGAGTTGTCTAAAGGGATTAGGGTGCCTGGGAAAGGATCAGGGTGCCTTTGGGTGCCCTCATCTGAGTTTTGTGCACCTTGGTCTATGTAGGAGGTCCAAAAACCATCTCTGGAGAGTCGGAAGATGATTTTAATCCTTTGCTCCCTATCACGTGTAACTCGTTGCTTTGTGTTGGATGTCGCCAATGATAAATGATGAAAGAAAGCCCTGCAAGACCCCAAAACAAGCATCAAACCCTAAAAAAATAAAAATGCAAATGAAGGGGTCGAACTATCCTCAGTGGCCACAATGGTGGACTTACTAACTGAGCGATGCACTACATATCAGACCTAATGTAGTTCTATGTGAGTGTGAGTGATCATGCCCTAGGTTGATCTTGTGTCAGTCGCAATTAGTGAAAGTAGTGAACAATAACTATGTGTAGAAAATGTAATAGAATGGTGTATGGATTAGAATAAACTTCCCTCATATGCAGTGTGATGTAGATGAACTAGCATTGTGCCTTTGTGATGGAGCTAGATGGATGCAAAATGAGCTTTAGATGGATGCAACCATATATGATGATAGTAGTTCCTAGTGCTTGGTCCCTTATTATGGTATCATAACTTTATATTTATATGGTTCTCTTAATCTAATTTCGTAATTAACCCCGAAAAGGCCGACCACCAAAAAGATAAGAAGCTCAAATTACTAGAAAGTGCCCATAGAAAAGTGTAAAAAGGTTCATGGCGCCCCAATTGGGACCAGGGTGCCGACGGGCTCCCCATTACTAGCCCAGGCACCCCAGTCAAGGATAAATGATGGAAAGTATCAAAAATATACTGGGCATATGTGCGGTGAAGGTCGGAAATTATGACAGAAAGTAAATAAAAGTCACTAAGAGACGGGGATTAATTAGTACTTTCTTCACTCAAAAACCATACGAATAGTATTATAGGACCATGACTAAATAATGTCTAAAGTGCATGATTTTGTGTCTACAGTCACCAATTGGCACATAAAGGATTTACAAACTTTCTCAATGGTTAAGGGTCACCTCCCAAGATCATAACAAGACTGATGATCAACACGTGGTGTAAGACGGGATACGTGGAAGTAATTAGGGCATACTCATCTCTCTTACATTTTTACCCCTCCATACCACTGTAGACACTAAATCATGCACTTTGGGTATATTTCTAGTCTTGATCGCATACTACTATTCATATGATTCCTAAGCGAGAAAAGTACTAATTGACCATTGTCTTTGACCTCTTTACTTGCTTTATGTTTTCCTTATTTCCCTTACACTCCTTGCCTAGTCTATCTTTTAATTCTTCAGCATTTCTGACTCTAGACACTAGTGGCCAACCAAGATGCCAGTGCTCAGGTGCCCATGTCCCCTATAGGTGTCCCCGACCCCTTTGTATCTTCCTCGCGTATTTTGGGTCTTTTCAAGTCATTTGGGCATTTTATTTATTACTAGTCAACCTTTTAGTGGTTAATTAGAAAATTCAAACAAGGGAATCATATATATAAAGTTATGTGATCATAATAAGGGACCAAACACTAAGCATATACTATCACCACCTAAGGTTTCATCCAAAGGCCATTACAAGATCATTCAAGCATTCATCTAGCACTCACACAAGGGATAAAGGACTGCATTATTCGGCATAATTTTCAAAGGATGGGAAGTTGATTTTTCCATACGCACATCTACCTACATCTTCTACATCTAGTTACTGCTCAATTTCAAGTGTAACTTACATAAGAGCCACCTAGGGCATGATTCTACACACACACACACACAAAACTACATGGAGTCTAAAATGTAGTGCAGCACCTAGATCGTAAGTTCACTCAGTCGAGTGACCGCCGAGGTCAGTTTGACTCCTCATTTACATATTTTCTTTTTATAATTTGATGTGTTTTGGGGTTTTATAGGTTCTCTTTCTCTTTGTGAGTTTCAGGTGATTAATAGCAAAGTACAATGACATACAGGCAATTAAAGGTGACATCCAGCGAACATCTTGCAGCCCTGTAAAACTAGTTTTCTAAGGTTCTGAGGAGTCACATACACCCATAGGAGGTCTACAATGTCCAAGTGCCCTTAACCCTATCTAGGTGCCCTAGTCCTAGCATTTTCAGTGGTTGCATAATTTTTTGGCATCAATTTCTACACTTTGCTTCCCTTTTTCATCATTTTTCCATCTCAGCACAGCTTTGGGACTATTGTGAATCAGCTAAGTACTTTATCCCCTCTTTTATAACTAGGGTTTCATATTTTTAAAGCTTAATTACTTGGGTCAAATATGTATTTTATTACATATTTATCTATTGTGTTGTTAATTATAATTTAACATTTATATATTTCAATATTTGTTAAATCATTTTTTGAACCCATCACTTGAACCCACCTTGCTTTTTAAGTATTTTCTCATCTTCTCATTATGGCTCAATCTTATGGAAAATTTACTAAATCCCACCTTCAAGAGATTAATGATCATCTTGTTAAGCATCCTTAGGATATAGAATTTCCTTTATTCACTGCTCATGATGAGGCCACCAATCTTGCAAAGCTTAATATTCCTACATCCATCCTTGCTTCCATGTCTATTGCTACTCAACTGCCTTCTTCCACTCTTCCACTACTTCCACCTTCCCCATTTTTGTGCCTACTTCAACAAACTACTTCACTCCACCTTTTGTTTCTCGCACATGGAAAGTTTCTTCCGCTGGCACTCAATCTTTAGCCTCTCTTTATCAAGATCTTCAAATTCAAATCCGTCAATTATTGTAGACACCCTAAATTACACACTTGTTCTCAATGTTATCCGAGTACATCATGTTATTCACCCATTTTTGGTTGATTGATTAAATCATACACATTATACCCCTTTGTATTAATCAAATTAATCCCTAGTACAACCACCTTTTTAGATACAACTTCTGCCAATAAATTGTGTTTGTTGCCCATAAATGGCCCGAAATTGTTGCAACCTCCTCAAATGTTATTTTTAGCATATGCATTTAACCCATTTCAGTCAACTTCTAACCACTTCTGCCACTATAAAATATAGGTTTATCCTCTTACAAACCCTATTGGATTTAAGCACAATTACTTTGTCAAAATTACATTCCAATATCTTCATATTGGAAACTCCCAAATTGTTTTCATAGCATTGTTTAACCCATGTTTGGAGGCCATTCAAGAGCACCCACAATCAGTTAGTCACAAGGTTCTACAGCTCAAAGCTCTCACAACCTTCACTTGAGGTTTTCTTTGGAGGATTATAGGAAGGTTTGTTATGTTTAGTTTACTTTCCATTTACTATCATTTTCCATATCATACATTTTGGCACGTGTGGTGGGACACACACCCATCTCCTTTCATTTTTGTTTCATTTATTAATCATGTGTTTCACAGTGCAAATTTTACAAAAAAATTGATTTTCTGATTTGTGTGTAGCTTTTATAATTTGTTTGCAGGTGTTCCAAAGGGGTGAAAATTGGTTGTAAAATTCAAAAAAAACATTTACTTTTAGTGCATTTTTTAGTTAATTTACTTGACTGGTGAGGTTTGTTTTCTCATTTCTAGTTTTGCAATAACCAATTTTTTTGTTCATATCTAGTTTGTTAAATTTCCGTTTCCTTTTTGTTTCCTATTTACAAATACCTACAAAATCAAGCAAAAAAATATGTCATATTTTACTTTAGAAAAACAGACTTTATTTTTTTTAAATAATAGTTAAAACAACAATTCTAATTTTTATTCAAATTAAAACAAAAAAATTAAAATAAACTAAACCCTACACCCTCTCCTCCTATCCCCTTTCCCCCACCCTGGCCATCTCGATCGAGTTGACCCTACCTACTTCCTAACTACCCGAACAATTCCCCCACCCTGAGCCCTCCCTAACCCACCCCACAGACCTGACCTCCTTTACCTCCCCAGCCCGATGAGCCCTCCATCTTTCCTCGACGCAAATCTCACCCCGAGTACCTGGCCCAGGATCCCATCCCATTTACACCCAATGCAGCCCACTACCTAACCCTCTCTTGCTCATTGTCGACCCTCCCAACTCCCTGCGCACAAAGTCAACTCCCTCGACTTGGACAATGTTGATTCCCTCAACTTTGGACTCTCTTTCCGCGTGGCCTTCCCTACATCTAGACCATCACATGCCTTTCCCTGGCGAGTCCCTAGGAGCCATTCCCACATCCTCCACTCTGCATACACACGCCAACCTACATAGCTGTACACAAAACCTAAATAAATCATCCCCGACTACAAACCAAATCTTACTTGAGCCCGTCTTGTTTTAACATTATCTTTTTAGAGTTTTCGTTTAGTTTTCTTACACATGCATTCACTTAGGTCACACTAACATAGGTTTTCCACTTTAGTTTCACATAAAATTTAATTTCTTTTTAATTTTTTAATCAAGGTCAGACCTATATTTTAGTTTATTTGTTCTTATAAGAATTTTTTAATTATTATTTTACATCCTTTTAGTAATTTTAGCTCTAGTTCATTTTATTTTTATTTTTTTCATCTAGTAATTTTTATTACTTTTTTAGTTTATTTTTCATTAATTAATTAGTTTATTTTACTTAATTAGTTTAATTCATTCATTATTTTATTTCATTAATTAGTTCGTTTAATTAAATTAGGTATTTTAAACTACATTAGAAGCCTTGTATTTAATTTTTCATCCACTTTTCTAAACTAGACTAATCGTAAAATTTGGTTTTGCAGGGTTAGGGGTGCTTTGCATACCACTTATTTTTTACTTTTTAGACTATTTCTCCACATTTATTCACGTAGGACAATTTTAGCTGCCTTTTTCGTCAATTTCTTCACCTTGGGTTAACTGTGAAACTTGTAAATATAGGGTTATTGGATGTTCTGGTCCATATTTTTTTGTCACTTTTTAGACATTTTGTACACATTTAATCATTTTGCAATGTCTGTAACACTTTGTAACATGTTTTTCTTATGTTTCCTTTGTCACTTTTTTTTTTGTGAATATTATTGTAATACACATTTCGTGTGTATGTTTTTCTCTCACACTTGTTACAAGCGATCTAGAGAATCAAAAACGTGAATTTGTGTCATTTTTCATTGTTTTTTCTTTGTTTTACCTTGTGAAAACCACTAACACTTGTTTGCGGGACCGCACTATGAAGACCATTTAAAACTACTAATTATAGGCTGCCTTTGATCGTGAGCTTCAAACTACTCATTCTTGTGTGCAGGGAATTGTTGATAAATAAGATAAAATGAACATTTCTACACACTATATTTACAGGTTCGGACAAGGTCTTAAAATTATCTGTTATAACTATGGGAAGTATCTTAGCTTAAGCCATAAAACACATTGTGAGGATTACCGCAGGAACTTAAATAAAACCTATGAGATTAAAGTCACAGATATCCAATAGTGGCGACCCAAGTTCAATTCATTATGAGCAAGATATTTTCTTAGGGTTTCAATAGCAATAAGAACTCGTGTGTGTAGCTATCGCAATGTGTATCATACCTGCATGGTTAGTAAAGCATATGTGTTGTCGTGGAATGTTGTTGTTGTCATTGCTTGTTGTTGCCCCCATTTGACTGTTTATTTCTCATACGACCAGACCTGTAAGGAGAAAACGATCAAACAGTCAAATATGTATGTTTATAAATGTAAAAATGCTATGTAAAAGATGCATGTATATGAAATTATGTAAAATATGCAAATGTAAATGTAAATGTAAATGGAACATGTGCACCTAATCCATGTCGAGAAAAAGTGTAGAAGTATATCTTATATTTCTTGGATTTTTTGGGTGATCTATGCCACTAGATGAAGTAGTGTAGAGAGGCACACCCACTGTAACCTCCAACCCTATAACTGATCTGCAGAAATATGTGTAGAGATTTCTATATTGTTTGGGTTTTTTGGGTGATCTAACACCACTGGACAAAGTAGTGTAGAGAGTCACACCCAATGTAACCTCCAAGCCTATAACTACTCCACAGAAATCCTAAGGACACCATGTCCTATAAAATATGTTGTGTATGGGGTTCGTAGATTGGTCTGAACCCACTTGATGCATGTAACCCACAATGTTAAGGGTAGAAATTACATTGAACTGAACCAATGTAAATATGTTGTGTTAATATGTAGAAACCCCCAAATGATGCCCCCCCTCTTTGGGGGCACATGTGATGTCATTGATAAGAGACATGCAACCCCAAAAAAGGGCCAACCACATGTACGTTGAAAATTACTCGGTAGAAACCAAGGCACACACAAACAAGAAGGCTATCCAAAGACAAGTGTAAATACGCATGCATGTATAAAACATTGTATAAGTTATGAAAATAGTGTAAAAGCTATCAAACAAGTAATTTGAACACGTAAGAAGATAAGTATGACATACAATGTGGGCTGCAAACATGGGACATCACTCACAATGTCACAAGACACGCAACGCCATCATGGCTACAAACAATAGACAAGCGTACACACCAAACATTAAGGTAAGGACCACAAATAATAACAAACAATGGCATATAATAGCAAACAAATATAAACAAAAAATTATGGAAACCAATAGCCTTGTATAAAAAATGTTACACATGAAGCACCCGTTAGCATGTTAGTAAGATAGATAGTATGTCAAAAGCATGTATAAGAAAGTAATGTAAAGTGCTAAGTATAAAATAAAACAATATCACTTGGAAGATATGAATGTGTAGATGCCCCCAAAGATGAATGTAGGAAGGGTAGAAAGTGAGCATTCATGCCACGTGTAAGAGACATGTATCTACGATCACAACTATAAGGAGTGAACGCGCATATGTGGATGATATAGATAAATGACATACAAGTAATCAAACTAACATGTGTAGTAAAGTGATCATGAACAAGCAAGCGTAAGCAAGAATAAAAGTAACCATATATGTAGTATCTTGTGGATGGATGGAATGGATTGCAAAATGGAATGATAGGAGTTGTGTACCCCCTAAGTGGATTGAAATGTATGTAGTGAGGTTCTTTTTTTTTCCCTCAGCAGTCAAGAATGAACCATAAACGAAAGTGTGTCATCGAGAAATGGTCGAGTAGTGTGTATCATGTCTAGCGTGCTATGATGAATGTGTATGTGTAATGGTGATGATGTACAACATATAAAAGAAATGTGTGTGGACCTTATAACCTAAGTGTATACCATGATGGGATGAAATGTGGAGTGATGATTTAGCCCTAAGCGTATATCACTATGAGATGAGTGAATGAGTGATGATTTAGCACTAAGTGTTTATCACTAAAAGATAAATGATAGGGAGTGGTGATGTAACCTAAGGTGTATACCACTATAAGATGATAGAATAGGTGACAATGTAGCCTAAGACATATGTCACTAAGCTAGAGATGACGCATGGTGAAATCTCGAATGATAAACAGGTGATGAATGTAAGGTCCATTTTATTTGTAAACCCTTGGCATTCGAGTATGAATCAAGGAACTAAAGTGCATCATCAGGTAGTGAATGCAGCACGTAGAAGCCAATGTAGTGTATATACTTATAAAATCCAACCATATGATGAGTGGTATATGTAAGGATGTAATGCATAGAATATATAGATATATTATGTGTAAAATATAAATGCAATATGTGTAGGATGTGTAAATTGTAATGCAGAAAGTGACCTGTAATATATGTAGAAAACAAGGAATGTAATGTTCGACTCTTATATGATGAAGACTAGTAGAATATGTGTGAAAATACGTGACATGGTATGTATGGTATATAGATGTATGCAACTACCATGATGTATGAGGTGGAGAGATGCAAATGAAAAAAGGTTATAGAATGTATAACGCGTAATGTTTGATGAAGTGTAATGTATAATGCCTATGGGGTAGTGTGTGGGATTCAGTGTAGTAGTACTCCCTCAATAGTCAAGTGTGAACTGAAGCACAAGAGTGTGTCATCGGGTAATGAAGCTAGAATATATGATGAATATATATATATATATATATATATATAATGTATAGAAATGGAAAATATGATGATGATAATTATGCTAAGACTAGGTAGGGGGAGGGGGAAGGTGGGGTGTCATGCCCCCCAAGTATGTGTGAATAAATGATCTATCTAATGATGGTGAAGGATGAATGTCCTTCAGTTGGTACTGGAGGTGAAAGCACATGATTGTTCTCTAATATAGGAGGTATAGTAGACAAACATTATAGCGAGGAATGAAGCTGATATACATGGGAGGGATGAATGAATGAGGAAGGTCATGGTGTTATAGAATGCATCGGTGATGGGGATATGTAGGTTGTGGAATGTGAAGGTGAAGAATTTTTGCGTCGAATAAATCGAGGTGGTGCCCTATTTCATGATGCAATAATTGTGCAAGGAATATGCATATACTTATGTGTAGGGCTAGTGGAGTGATGCGGTCATGTGATACGCAAGTAGGCGGACTAGGAGTAGATTGTGCTTTGAGCAAACATAGAGTGTGGTGTGATAGATGAAGTATGGGATGTGCTAGATATTGTGTAAGGAGATGGTGCCCACGGAGTAGATGGAGGGATACTGTCAATAGAAATGACCTGATTGTTATGAATGAATTTGAGGCGCAAATGATTCTTGGAAATGATAGATTATGAGTTACGAATCCAATTAAGACCAAGGATCATGTCACATCCCTTAAATATGTTTCTAATAAGGAAAGGGACAAGCATATTGAGAGGGATGACTGTGACATGTAGCTTAACAACACCAAAGGGTTTGTGGAAAGGATAATCAATTTGCAATGGAGAGTAACTGATAGCCCTAAGGAGGGACAGAGAACATCCACTAATAGGCCATGATGGGTCAACTTTAGTATTATTAATGGAGGTCGAGCCAATAAATGCATGGATGTGTTAATGATTAGATGTAAATGTAGCATGATGATCAACATCAGAAAAAGAATTTACTGATGGCAAAGCTTCAGTGTTAACAACTAAGAAATCAAGAGCTCCTAACTCTGGAGGTGATACCACATAATATGCATGATTAGCATAAGATCCCACGGTCATTTTGTCATGTTGTTGAGAGCCATTATGAAAAAATTTGAGTTTACCCTTGTCATTGGTTGGGGCGGAGCTAGTAGAATCTGGGAATTCAAGTTGATTGTTATCAATTAGATCTTGAATAATTGTTTGGAGTTTTAGGCATCTATTTGTAGCATGTCCCACACAACAATGATAATCACAAAAAAAATCATTATAGCTCCTACCTTTGGGTCGTGGTGGGTCTAACTCGAGTGGTGGAGGAAGGGTAATAAGGTTGTTGTCGAGAAGTTGCTTTAATATGAGTTGTGGAACCTTTGGAAGGTTGTTAAACGTAAATATAGACGGTTGTGACTGAACTTCTTTAGAGGGAGTAACTGCATTAAGATTGATTTTAGTGTTAGTTGGCTTAGATGTAGATGTTTTGAATGGTGCCTTATTTTGAAAATGAGTGGAGGACAAAGCTTGTTCCTGGTACTTAATATTTCCTATGGATAAAACTTTAGACTCACGAAGCTTAAGAGTATGACAAAGCTAATCAAATGAAGGAGAGGTCTCAAATAGAATGCTCTCTTAGAGAGGTCGTAAAAGAATTTGGATAAACAAGTCCTGAAGCTCAGAGACCACAAGCAAATTTGTCATTTTAGCAAGGTTTTTCTTATACCTTAAAACGTAATTAGCTAAGTGTTCATTGGATCCTTGTTTAAGTTACACAAGCTGAGCGTAATAAATCTTGGAGCCAATATTCATGGAGAAATTTGTAAGAAAGGCATCGGCTAGGTGGATAAATGAAGTAACTGAGTGAATAGGTAAGTCGTAGAACCAACGCATGGCATAGTCATAGACACTTTGAGGAAAAAATTTAGCTAAGAGAATATGATCATCGGTAAAATCTAGACAAGCTACATGAAAGGCCCTAAGATGCTCGTGTGGGTCACCATGCCCATTGAAAATGTGAAGCTTAGGGGTAAAAAAACTAGGAGGAAGCGGGTAAGTAGGGACGACAAGTGTAAATGGAGTATGTAATAACAAGGTAGAATCTAAAGATAGAGAGGCATGCAAAGTAGCCTGTTGCAACTTACGAATTTGAGCTTAAAGACCGTGATAAAGAGAAGTTAAGTCTTGATTACCAACAGATGAGATTTTTCTTTCATGAGAAACTAAGGGTGGTATAAAATGATTGGTAGGAGTAGGGATAGAAACTAGAATAGTAGAGATAGGTGGAAGAGTGGAAGCAAGTGGTTGAGTGGCAACAACAGTTGTTATAGCCACAGAAGTATTGAGTTTAGAAAAATTAGTAGCTTCTTCACGAGCCACATGCAAAAGTAAGTCTAGATCTTAAGGGTGTGCATCAAGGTGGTCATTGATGGCCTTAAGGTGAGATTCAGTGAATTACTCATGAGAGTGAGCAATGGCAAAGGAAAATAAACCCTAGAAGCATATATGATTGAGTCAAGTTCATCGAAATGATTAACTAGAATTGGCTAAATCTAGGTTAGCTAAGAACTAGTTCATCTAATCTAGGAGGACATATAATGCAGTAAATAAATATACTATGGTAGCATGTAAATGAAATAAATGAAGTAAACTAATCAAATCAACCCTAATATGCAAGAATGAGGTAAGGAAATAACTCAACTGATAACTGATGATTATCGCAAAGTGTCGCAGGTCTGACAAGAAATTTCAGGAACAGGAGTGAATGTGTAAAAGTCCTGAAAATCTTAGATCTAGAGGATCTAAGTGGACTGGGCCACCTACGGGTGCTCTGGTAAGGAATTTAGGCACCTTAGTCTACAAAAAAGCTCAAAAGTTGGTCTTCGCAGGGTCAGAAGGTGGTCTAAAACTTTGCCTGCCTGTCACGTCAATTATTTTGTGTTGCACTGAATGCTCTGAATATTCTAAGAGGAGGAAATGTTGTAATAAGACAAAAGGGAGTATCAAAACCATAAAAAAAGATGCAAAATGAATGGGTCAAACTGACCTCAACTGCCACAACATTGGGCTTATTAAATTGACTATTGCACTACATTTTAGACCCAGATGTAGTTCCGGTGTGTGTGTGTGTGCATGTCATGCCCTAGGTGCTCTTGTGTCAGTCGCACTTTGTGAAATAGCAAGCAATAGCTAAATGTAGAAAATGTAATAGTATGTGTGCATGGGATAGAATATAATTCATCCCTCTATGAAGTGTGATGTAGATGTCCTAGCTTGTGCCTTGATGATAGAGCTATATGGATGCCAATGCAATAGATAGATGCAACTCTAGATGGAGTGATAGTAGTGTATGATGTTAGGTCCCTCATTATGGTCTCATAACTTTATATTTATAGGGCTCTCTTAATCAAATTTCGTAATTAACCCCGAAAAATCTTGACCACAAGAAAGATAAGGATGAAAAATGGATAGAAGAGGCCCAAAAGTGGTAGGAAAGAGCTAGAAGGATCGAGGTGCCCCAAGGTGGGACCAGGGCACCCATAGGTGCCCCAGTTACGGCTAAAATTAAGTGGGATGTGTGAAAATAGTTAGGCATGTGGGTGCAATAGGTCATAAATTATGAAATAAAATAAATAATATGACCAAAGGGATGCGATTTAATTATTACTTTCTTCACTCAAGAACCTTTTAAATAGTAGTATGATACCAGGATAAATAAATGTCTAAAGTGCGTGATTTTGTGACTATACTTGTTAACTTGAGCCTAGGGAGCATGTTATGAGTTTAAGTGCTAGAAGAGGATGAGAGATAAAGGGGTCAAAAAAATTCACATGATGAACTTTTTCACTAGGTAAAAAGGTGAAATCAGGCCTCCAAAGTGTGTCAAGGGTTCAGGTCATCATGGAGAGGGGACAGTATTGAGTTGTGCACACCTAACCATGCAAGTTGTCGTTCTAAGTGACGAAACTTCTTCCTCCCTTGGGGTCACACTTTTTGGCACCTATTTAAATTTTTAACCAGGTGTAAAGGTAAAATAAGGCTTCCCCAAGTGCACCATGGGGTGCTGGAACATGGAGAAGGGGCCAGATTTGCATGTGAGTTAATAACTTGCACCTAACCACCAAAGTTGCTCTTTAAGAGATGAAAGACCAATTCTCCTCACTCCTCACCATGGGGTCACACTTTTTTACACACCATTCACCTTTACACCAATTTTAAAGGTGAAAATTTTCATCCAAGGTGTGAAAGTGTGACTTGGACACTTATAGTAAGTTTACCTTCACCAACAGTTGTCAAAAATATACCCTGGAGAGAGAGTCTTTTCCCTCAGAACTCCCCAGAGAGTTTTATAGGAAACCACAATGATTTTTACTATAAAAACCCCAATGAAACCAATAGAACACATTTTAGGAGCCAATTATGCCTAAATTTTTAATTTTAACCCATTTCTTTACTCTACTCACGAGTGGTTCTCGGAAGGTCTAATAGCCACCGAAGAGAAACTTGCATTTTTAATAACTTATCACATGGGGAATGTGGAGGGTTAAATTATATTCACTTTTCCTTTTGAATCAGCTCCCAACTCCCATAATTCTCATTTGAATCTTCACTAGGATCGGGGATCTTTGCTTGCACTGTTAGGCCAATATCTAAAAATCTGAACGATAGAGCATGCCAAAAAAAAATCAATGTGAAATAGGACTTATTAGATTTTTTATGAATGTTTTACAACTTCAAAAAAATAACTGAGGCTCCCACAACATCTGAAACAAGCTCACTGGCTTTTTCACTTCTTTCATTTCCCTGCACTATGTTACAAGTAGCCATGTGTTGCATAGTTTGTTCCTAAACCAATTTCATCAAGAAAAACTTCCCCAAACTTCCTCCAATGATATTATATCTTAGTTACACACTTCTTGGAGGAATTATCTTCTTGGTTCATCTCCATAGGGTGTTCATTAGGTGTCAAAGTCCTGAAAATAGGCCTTTTCAGGCCTTCGAGAGCATTTCTCTTCAAAGAGTTCTGAATAAAACTATGAATTAGTTACCACTAGATTACCTACATATGAAACACACTTTAAAAATATATTTAGCGCATCCCTCTCACCCATGATGGGATTTACATAGTCAAAAACAGGTTGAAGGGCATGTTTACATTACTTGGTTCAAGGATTTTTTACTATGGGCTTGGTTTTCATTGCAAAAAAAATAACTTTTCCATGTTAGACATTCTGCATGACAACGGAAAGAAAATATTATTATGCTTATGTTAACCATAATACCCTTCCTCACAACCCCATTCCAAAGAAGATTCACAATTATGTTTTCCCCAAGGGTTTCATTATGCCTACATTCTCATGTTTCAATGGCACTGACAATCCATATTTGCATCTAAAATCTTTTCGATTAGTCATGGATTCTTGTTCTAATGATAGATTGTTGATAAAAAAAAATCGGCATATCATTGGTTATATCATTCTCCAATGGTACACTCATTTACTTGATGGATATATTACTACTTATTATGATATAGAATATGCTTTTCTTAGATGTTTTATTTCTATCAATGGGCCTAAAGTTATATATGAACGCTTATATTATTTACATTAAGGAAAGACAAATCCAATTTTAGATTATATTTTATGATTTAATTCTTGCATGCACCATTTACTTTTTCAGCCTATTGATCTAGAAATGCAATAAATCTTTTGTCGTGGCTTAATTCCTCCTTTAAAAGAAATGTTATTATATGATACATGTGATTCATTTAATCTTGTTTGTTATAAGGTTATCGATTTAGAAAAATATCTAATTATGAATCATGTTATAATAGTTCCTTCAACTTCTTTTACTCCTCCCTCACCTACTATCCTATCTATTGACCCCCCTTCACAATCGCCATCTCCTCCTCTACATAAGTATCCTCCTTCTCCACCACTGCATCAGTATTCACCTAGATCTTCCCTGCCTCCCACCCATGCACCATTATGCTTTTCACATGTTGTTTAACCACATGATGTCTTACACACGTTACTTGATAAGTGGTTGATCTGTTTACCTTACAATGAGCATCATCCCCTCTCACCTATTGCACCACTATCATGACCTCCCTTTTTATAATTTTCACCACATCAATGTCCACCGTAACAATGATTGATATGCCCTTCATGATAGATTTCAAAAATTAGAAGATAAGGGTGTCATTACCTTCCATACCAGCTCTTGTGAGCACCCTCTTTCTCCTATTTCACATAGACAAGCCTCTGTCATTGTTATCTTGTCACATTTGCCCCCTCCTAAGGTCATTATCCATATGCCTCCTAAGGTCATCATTCATCCACCTCCTCTAACTACCATGCCTCTTGCCACATCCTCTCACCCTACTCACATTTCTACTACACCTCATTTCCGTCCTAAGAAACCCACTTCCACATCTCCCACAGTCACACCTCCCTTTGTTGGCACCATCTCCTTTGATATACCATTTGGAACCTATACACATGTTGTCGATATTCCACATGCTCTTAATGTGCATCAAAAGCCTCTTTACCTCTAGTAGATGATACCCATTTCCATCTCTTACCTAATGATGCACTCATGCTCTCAAGGTTCATACATGATTGTTTAGGGATTTTTTACTTAGATGAACCTCACTCTCACACTGGGAGGTAATCATCCTTTTCCCCCTCCAACCTCATCACATTTTATTACTTATTTCTGCTACGCTTTTTGTTATCATACATACATTCCTATACAATTATATCATCACCTCTATTTACTATTCATTGCCACGTTACATCACATATATACAATTTTATTCATCATATATGTTATATTATTCATAATTACTCAAATACAATCCTTATTTAATAGCAATTCCTTCCACATCATAATGAATTTCAACAATCAACAATATATGTCCAATAAACCATACTAATCATACATATAGAATCCAACAAACTATATAATCACTACCAAATGTAAATCACAATCATCACATAGTATATAATGAACATCAACAACAAATATGACATCAACATGCCTATATATAATACAAAATCATAGTTACAATATACAATTATTGGGGGCAAGCCCCCATGTCTAAATACATCTTATACAATACAACATACGTCATCCACACTATCACTATCTACAATCGCGGGATCTCTAGAACTCGAAGCTTCACTGCTAACCCTACGTCGTAGATCTCAAGCTCTATATCTCTCAAATTGGCTCTGTAATATATAATTCTTTGTTGTATGCTTTGCATATCGGCCTTGGAGCTCTACATATTGTGAAAATACATCCTCAAGTAGGCCACCCCTCCCGCAACATGTCTCACTTGTTATGTCTCTGCATGAGCCTCATCATGATCACTCAACAACACTATGTACGTCATCGTTGTTATTGCCACAAGCTCAAATAAATGGGTATGCTCATCTGCAATATTGACCACTCACTCTAATATACCTCCTCCCACGAGCACATCTGGGGACATGTTTTGAGTCAACATGTGTATATAGGTATCTACGATCAACGCCCAATAGGTATTACCTATAATCACATACCAAACACCCTATATTAGCACTTATACATCGTCGATTCACTAACCAACTTAACCAATAAACCAAGTACAATATATGATACTTACACTCTAATTTCATCACTACTACATCATCTACCTCGGGGTGAGTGTCTGGCCCTCCACTCCTCTAACTATTGGCCCACTTGCCACATCTACAACCACTAGAAACAGCAACACCCATCGATGTGTCATCCACCACTAACTATATGCCCCATTGTACCCCTTGTCATCCACCTGCAATGGCCTTATGGCCGGATCTACCTCATCTGGACTTAGGGGCACTAACTATGCTCCTGTGGGGCCTTACCTCAACATGAGTTGCCTCACTACCCTAGTAGATCAATGTCATATATATGGCTCTAGGGGCGCGTCTTGAGCCATACCAAACTATCAAGACACCAACTCACCTTAAAATAACTCTGTTACTCCTAGAAATCGATCCTCTAACCATCTGGTGTACCGAATGCACTGCATCTTAACACCACCCACCCATCCTCCATAGTCACTATACAGCCACCATATAATAGCCCTAGGGCCCATCTGATCTAACATCGACCTATTAATCCATAGGGATCCAAAATGATTCTACTTCATCATATCAACCAGCACCAGAGAAGGAAAATGAAGAAATGGAGGTTTTGTCTTTATATTAACAGAACCATCGCTTGGTGCAGAGTAATGGTTATAAAACCGTTTCCCAACCTGGGTGGTGGTCTTGTGACCTCCAGTCTGCATTGGGCTGTAGTCCTGGATCTTTCGGATGGAAAAATAAAATTTGCAATGAATAGTCCCATAATTGGAAAGGTTTTCCATGTCTCTTCTCCTCCATGACCTTTCCCATCCTCCAATGCATGGAAGGACATGAGAAGGGCTATAAATACATTGAGGAATGAGAGTATTTGATCATCGTAGCATGAAAGCAAGTGAGCAAGAAATTCTTAGTGTTGGAATTGTGTTTGTAGAAGAAAGGAGTGTTGAGGCAGAGCAAGCAAGTAATTGGGAGGAAGTGTGAGATGTTATCTACTTCTCTTTCATACTTATTGTAAATTATGTACTTCTTAATTGAATTGGCCAATAAAAAGTGGGAAGAAAGAGCATTTTCCCTTCCCAACTGGGTTTCCTCCTTTGGAAATTTCCAGGATAAAACTTGTTGGTGTTCATGAGTTCATATTATTTCCGTTCCTACAATTATTGATACTAAGCATAAGAAAAAGTCATTCACTAGCTATCTCTGTCATTTTCTAATCGAAAGTAAAACAACAATGTTTAATTGTGAACAACTCCAAAGTAGAGAGTTTATAGATCACCTATATATGGTCCTATTTATCCTCTAACTCCTAGTCCCCACCCACCTCACTGCAAATATTTCTGGTCAAGCCTGTCACCCACTGAGTGGCCTCACAATAACTATATGCTCATACACCCATACATACAATAAAGTAGTAGCTCCTACATCACCTCCATGGTCCACCTATGTAAACTAATATAAATCCCTATATAAATGGGCCAACGCATATCATTTCCATGCATATCTAGTCCCATGTTCCTCTATACTCTGGTAAATATCATGCTTCCTATATAGAATTCTCACTCGACTGCCCTCTACAACCACTAATGAAGTTAAAACTACTACAATGAACTTTTGCAACCACGGAACCCCATATCTCCAAATCACATCCAAACCTATATATGTCTCGTCTTTCACTCGAGACCCTATAAAATAACATTATACTATCCTCACTGATCATGGGCATCCAATATAGCCATAACATGTACCCTCTCTCCGACCATAGGCAACCACAATATCCTATATACATCCTCCAATTTCATTGTCATCTCTCATGTCCACAACCAAAATTTATAAGTATATGTACACCATATCTCGCATAAAGTTGTTAATAAAGGCACATTATGGTCCATTTCCCCCAGTCTAGTGATGTGTCACAAGTCGACACGGTCCAATATATTTCACTTATCATCAGTCAACCCCAAACTAAGCAATGTACTCAAATAACATCTTGCACAGAACTCCATGGTGTGTATATCTCTCTGCACAACAAAAACAACATAGCATGGTATTAGCACACATACACGATTCAAAATTAATATGAAAAACATAAAAAATAGCTCCATCACTTAAACAGTAGCAAAACCCATACCCTAGACATTAGCACCCAGGAGCTAGAAACTGGCACCCCATAACATGTCACTAGTGCCAGGAACTGAGCGCTAGTGTCCCAAAGGACAGAAACACCCTGTTCGCTTTTATCTTGGTTAGAAACGTTGAATTTTACAAAAATTCAAATTTTACTATAATTAACAAAAACAAGCATATTTGATAAAAAATCCAAAATCGGTCATACATACCAATTCCCTGGTCGTCTACATAGCCATGACCACTATCACCCTCTTGAATCTCATCCAACTAACTTCCCTGACATGTGGCATCCTCATATCTCAGAGCTCAAAATTACAGTCACTCTTGGTTTAAATGAAGTTATTATTCACCTATCTCATATTACTATATATAACAACTCAAATTTTCATCTATACTATAGTCGCTACTCGCCACCATTCCTATAACTAATACAAGCACACGTTTCAGCTCATATCTTGAGCCTTGTTACTTCATTTTCCTCCTCATTTATGACATCTAGATCACATATTCATCTAGCACTGTAATATACAATTCTAAACACTATCTTTTATTGTGCCACACACACTATTCATTATTTACACATGCTCTATGAAAACTACTCCACCTCCTGAACTATTTTTCAGTTGCTAATACAATCCATTACATATATGCTTTTGGCTCAGTACTTGTTTCTCCACTCTTCGCCTTTTCATTGAAAGGGGGTATACAATTAGGATCATCTTATAACTCCTCTCAAAATACAACATAATCAATCGACACTCTTATTATGTTATTGTCACATTTTCTCTGATTTCATTCAAATACAGTTACATTTATCCTATACGACAATCAAATGCTCTTTTTATTTGAATCCATTCCCCCAAATGACCTAATCTAGGGGTAAAAATGAAATCTCTCTGTGAGTAATTTTCCAAATGCATCTTATTCAATCAACTTCTATCATGTAAAACTAGTCAATCAATACAATTACCATAGTTAAGATTGCTCCCAAATGACTTGACTTGGGAGCCGCATTACATCACCATCACTTCCAAATGACCTAACTATGAAGCCATTTAACAATATTCAAATTAGAACATCCATTATTATAGGATTGGGGGCAATGATATGGCATCTCCTTTCCTGTACTACTCCTATGTGGGTTTTTCAATAGGGACAAACAAGTTACAATCAGAACTAAATAGGTAACAATTCGGTCCTTATCCATTTACAATAGTTGGACCTTTTGGGGAAGCATCATAGAAGGAGTGAAAAATAGACCTCTCTCCCCAACAAACTTCCTTTGGCAGAAGGACACCCAAATCCTTCAATTATCAACAAATTGGGGTGGGAATTGATCATTCCCTACCTCTTCTATCACCTTTGGCAACAATCTAGCATCTCCAATATCATCACAACTATTTCTGCAAGTTGCTCCTTACAACGGTTTATTATCTCTTCTTATGTCACATGGGTCAAAACGTGGATCCATGGCTCACCATGCCACAATTTTCTATGTTCAACACATACTCTACAACATGGCTTTTTCTGGAATCTATACATGTATGTTCCTTACTTCTTTTACACTACTTGATTTTAATTCAAATAGCATAAGGGGGGGAAATGTCAACATAAAATTATGCACATATCACCACTTTACTATGTCATCAGTATGTTATATCCATGAATCTTAAGTAATAAAAGTACACATTGGTGACATTTTACCTTGTCCTTGTAAGTGCTTTCATTGATTTCTATTATGACTCTTTTCTACACCTCTCATTGTTGCACTCACTTTTGGTTAGGCCACAGGGATCCCTGTATGTCTATCTTTTCACATCTAACGTTATTTTTCTTAGGACACTGGCACCCAAGCGCTTGTGTCCATTCTGGGTACTCTTGTCCTCTTTGTTCTTTTTAAACATTTTGACATTTGTGGCTAACCTTTTCGATTTTCTTATCCTTATCCCACTTTCTTAGTCATCCTTTGGTATCAGTAGTGTCAAAATTAAAACAAGAGACTCATATATATACACAACATACACACTATTATTTTGGCTAGCAATTTAAGAGGGCTATCACATCTACATAATATTGTTATCACTCAAAGGGGCTACATTTTGGGGTTGTATACATAACATAGGAAGGAGAAGTGTTGAATTCTATATCACACACATTTGCATAAAATCTAGTTATAGCTTGTTATCTTGGCATCATTAGTGTGAGGGAAAAACTAAAGACACTATTTCACACACAAGCACAAATAACTACATGGAGTTTGAAATGTAGTGCAACACTCGGTACTAAGCTCACTCGTTAGATGATCATCGGAGTCACTCTGACTTCATATATTTCATATTTTATTTAAATATCATGTGTTTATGAGCTTGTACATATAGTTAGGGTTTGTTTTGGAGGTTACATGTGCTATCAAAACCTTAACAGTGAAGTCAAAGTGAAAAAGTAGATATTAGAGTGAAGACCTTCAAACCCAGAAAAAAAAAGCAAATCTTGAATATTCACATAGTCACTAGCACCCACAACGGACACCAACGCTTGAGTGCTCCTGTCCTTCTATGGGCACTTATGTCTGGCATAGATCAAAGTCCTAGGACTCTTTACAAGTTACTATGACATCAATTCTAGCTAGATCCAACATTATAATAGTTACAATCACTTCTAGATCACTTGAAACCAACTAAGTGCTCATTCCCCTCTTGTATACTTAGGATTTTTACATTGTTGGGTGCTCATTGTTTGTATATTATTGTGTTTTACCAGCTGGATATCATTTGTTGCATTAGTTACTCTAAAATAAGATTTAATTCAATTTATATAAAATCAATGGTGTACCTTGTGCACCACATGTGTCAGCAATACTTAGAAGAGGTCTCAAACCACATGTAGTTATCCACCTAGCATGTGATATTTATATAAATGTAGCTAATTGAGAACTTGAACCCCTTTGATCATGATTGATTGTATTGTGCTCTTGCTAAGACTTGTAAATAAGATTTTAGTGTGTTTGGACGTGAGGGAAGCTATACTCCTTGACCTAATTGAGTACTTTAGAAATATTATAATGGCTACCCTGATGGATGTGCACCATATTTAGGAAGATTAGGCAGCCTTGAGTACCCTTTGTGAGTGTTATGAGAAAGTATGTCAATATAATTCCATATGATTTTTAGGTGAGTAAATGAGGTAGTGTTAACTTACTTCTATATAGTTTTAAAGGTAAAATATTATGATAAGGTCAACCCATGGGGATAAAAAAGACCCAACAAATGACATTGCATTGAAATAAGAGTTGGAGAATGTGTCGGTGTAGCACCACACAGGTCGGCAAGGACTGGATTATACAGCTTAACTGAACTATACGGTTTTGGATGGGGAGAAGGTGAAGCAAATTTGAAATTTTCTTAAACATTGATTTTATATACTTGTATTCATAATTTTCCTACACATCGGTGTGTAGGAATAAGAAAGTTAGGAAAGAGATGGCAAGATATACTAAGCAGTAATATGATATGAGTGTTTGTCTCAGTTAAGAAGCAAAATTATAATAAGTAGTATCAAAAGGGTAAATTACCAAATTTTATTGTCTATATTTTCCCCCTTTAAGTATGAAATGAAAACTACATGCTTAAATGAAAATATGCCAGACTATGTAGACACACTTTTTCTATTCTAAAAAAAAAAATCATCCTCTTCTGTTGGTGTTGGCATGCTCCATGATGAAATCTACAACACAAATTGTAGTCAATGTCTATAGTAGAGAGTTGAGTTATAACTCAATAGTAAATGTAGAATTTGAACTTGTGTAAAGTGAAACAAAGAAATGTAAAACATAGAAAAATTATGTGTGTTTGATTTATAAAGAGAAGAGCTTCATGCTCCTTTCTTGCTATCATAGATTTGGATATTTTGATTATTTCAATTGAACTTTTTTGAAGGATTGGGGGTGATCATTCCCCAATTGTTCTAGAGGAGAAACTATAGTATTGGGTGCATGTGCAAGCCAACACCAAATGGAAGGTAGAGAGAGGATAATGGAGAGGTACATGTAAACACCTAATTTCCACCACACAATTTTAATACTAAAATTGCATTAATGGTCTTCTTCCCATCATCACACTATAATTAACAACCTTTCACTAATTAGCTAATTTCCACGCCCTGGATGTTAATTATTGTCGCTTCGTTAGTTAAAATCATCTTTTAATTAATTAATTACCTATCAGAACACTTTATTTAATTAATAAACCCTCTTATTAATCAAATTATGCTCTCAAATCCCTCTAATTCTACTAATTTCCCTCCAAAACATCTCCAAATAGCTTTTATAAGATAAACATGGCCTATTAATTAATCTCAAATGATTAACTAAACCTTCTCTAACTCTCATGGGTCATTAATATCTAATTAATATCTTCTAAACATGATTATCCACTCCTAATTCTACATCTCTTTTATCCCACATTCACTAGGATGTAGGATTCTACCAAATTAGAAAGCTATAATAGTAACACAGTACCATCCTTATAATCTACACCATGTCATTGTAAGACATTTGATACATATTACTAAAGAGAACATTTATATTATAGGAAGGCTTGCCAAATTGAGAAACCCCCTTGCTAAAAGTAGCAAGAGAAGGTTCAAACATGGTTTTTGGGCCAGTTTGAGGAGACCTGTTGATCAAAGAACACTTGACAAATAAAGCACATAAGAATTCCACGTAGGAAAACTAGTCATACATAGAGACACGAAAGGATAGGAAGAACATGCGCGCAAAACAAAAGTTCAGTTTTCGGGACTTAGCCATTTTCACTCATAAGGTATATTTTTAGAAATGGCATGCAGAGCACACAAATGAGGCAAATACGTGCACGCCATGCATTGGCTCTTTTTGGAGGATTGGATACAAAGCACTTTGCATGGACATAGGCTAGAAATAGATCTGTTACTGTCAGTTAGCTAGTAATAATCTATTATTAGTGAACTTGCATGTGTGGCTAGTTTTGTAAAGTCACGTGGGTAAAAATAGCATGCGACCTATTATTGGAAAGGATAAGCGGTGAAGGGAAAGTCCCCACCCTTATATATATGTAGTAGACTATGTAATAGATAGAATATAGAGGAGATCATGACAAAGAGGTGATGAGATTGAGACATACATTGTTATGCTACTACGCACATACTTTTGATATTGTAATGAAACTTTTGGGACTTTATGCATTGAATATAATGGAGGATATTTCTTGAATCTAAGTATTAGTTCTATGAGTATCTGAATCTAGTATGCTTTTGATCTCATCATGGTTAGTACTTAGTTCTATTTTTCCTTAGATATAGATCTAGTATGCTTCGTAGAATGATGTGTTAGTAATGGAACTATACATGTTAAGTATTCGTCATACTAACATCCTACTACAACAACCCTAAATAGGGACCTGGTATCTTTACGTGCTTCAGGTGAGTGCTCAGTCCAGGCTGAGTGATGTGCTAGTGCACATAGGATTTATGTGGGTTTGTATCACCGAATTCTAGGTTGCATCAAGACCTTTTCTTTTTATCAAGCATCCTTGATCATGTGTGGCTTGCGTTTGGTTTAAAAGGAAATATCTACATATCAAAAATGCATCCAATTACAAAATGAGGTTTGCATTCTTTATTTTTAGTGTTTTTTGAAAGTTACATTAGATTATTTTCATGTTTTATCTTGATGTATTTGATTAAGGAATCAGGCTAGGATTTACTTGGTGTTAAATCCTTCATTAATTAGGTTAGATTCTTTTGCATGTATACAGTACCAATTCACCCATGTAAAGGAAGAAAGATCATGTATCAAAGCCTGTAGTAATAATAATATCTTCCTGTTTAATATGAGGAGAGGAAATATTGCTTATGAAGAACTTATCCGCTTTGATACTTTTCATAACCCCATGGACCACATCGTTGCATACGGATCCAAGCCTAATTTCTAAGTATATAGATATAAGGTATAAAGACATTGAGTTCCCCCATTCTCTTCCCATGTCTTTTATTACTAAGTGAGAGTATGTAATATCATAAAATATCAATGAAGAAGGAGACCCATACCCCCCAAAACACATGTATTTTACAATCAAAACTAATTCTTGAAGAAGAGGACTAAAATATTTTATGCCCCTAGTAATCTTATCTAAATTATGTCATTTGAATCTAAGATTGTGCCAAAAACTTGTATTTATGCTGAGAAATATAGAATTGTAGGGAAATCTAGGGGTTTCGTTGTCATGGTAAAAAAATGTATCGTATGGTCAAGACCATCCATACAGTCTTGACCTTTTTGTATGGTTTTGACCATGTGTGTTTCTTCCAAAAGTGAATGTCTGAAGTTGTTTCTGAGTACTTTTCCATGTGATAACCTATGTCTAAACATGTGATTCTACATGTTAGTGTAGAATATACCCTGATGAATGCCCCCTCTTTTGAGGTGCATGTGAAAAACCATTTGAGAACATGACTTAAAAGAAAAGAGGTTCCCAAGTATTATATGTCTGAGAAGTTGTAGAAGATTCTAGAATACTAAAGAGGTGGCCACTTTAGATAACTTGTTCCTGAAAATGGGGTTTTGCATGGTGGAAACCATGACACATAAAGATACAAACGACCAAAGCAACAAGAGAAACAATAGTAGTGATAACAAAAATAAAAATAAAAATAACGACAATATAGATGTAATAGAACTAGAATGAAGACAAAACAACAATCAAGTGAGCAAACAAGAACAAGAGCATGTAAAACATAGCCATGTCAAGGAATAGATCCACAACATAGGACACCCACAATTTCATAACATAATGAAGGAACTTAGGCCACATACAAGAGAAATAATGACACATGACACAAACAAGGCACTCAAGTCGCATACAATGAAGCAAGGAAAGTAGTAACACATGCGACTAGAAACCATGCAAAACAAAAAATAATGTCAAGTAGTGATAAAAAAGAAATAAGCAAAAAGAGAGCACATGAAGAAATATATGTCGATGTTACACAAGACACGTGTTAGTCCCGTTAGTTCTAAAAATATCATATACATGACATATGTAATCAAGTGTAACGAGGAAGTAGAAAGAAACTATAATGGAAGAATATCACGTGTATAAGGTGGAGGGATGCCCCCTTAAGAGAATAATGCAATGAGGAATAATAACTCCTATTAGTATGTATCAATATGTGTAAACTGCATCAATCTCAATACACCTCGTAAACGTATGTGTGTAAAGAGTATAAAGGATATGTTATTAATCAAACCAAAGTGACTAACAACAAATGTTTTGTAAGCTGTTAACAATGCAAGTTTTTGGAACAGGTCTTGGTTTTATATTTTTTGAAAATATATGAATGTTTTTATATTATTGAATATACATATGTAAAAGAGAGGGGGCATAAGAGTTACTCAATTAGGGCTTCATGAAGAGGAAAAGCTAAGTTAGGAGAAATGAGAGGCATGGTCGCCAAAAGTGTGAATAAAAAGTTCTCATATATAAGTGGTGTCATGATAATATCATGTGTAATAGAAACCTAGGGAGGAGAGAAAGGTAGACTAGATTTGTGAGAGAGAATGTCTGATGGGGTAGATCTGTGAGAAGGGCTCAAAGAGAGGGCCATGAGAGACGAGTTCTACACTAGAAGACTTGTGAGGAATCCTAGGAGGGCAAGAGACACTAGGTATAGGCTTTGTGTGAGAGACTTAGTAGAATACTTAAGGGGGATAGAGTAGAAATATTTAACATGTGTGTTATAGGTTCTATCAAGAGACTTATGATTACTAGAATGAGATATAACATGTGTAACAAAATGGATAAAAATACACCTAGAAGGAGGAAATTTACATTCATGATGAGATAGTCAAGGAAGAGGAACCTCAAAAGGAATATCGTAGATGGTGACAAGTTGTTGGTGATTGAAATTAACACATCGGTGTAAAATAGAAGAGATGGCTCAAATGGTGTGTAACCAAGGGACACCTAATCCCATGTTACCTGAACTAAGAGTGGAGGCAACTAGGAATGAATCATGAGTAGTAACTAGACCAACAATGGTGGGTAGGATAATATGTCCATAAACATAATTGGAGTGATGTGCAATGTGCTTCTTATAATAACCAGAGGAGTAAAGGAGCTTGAAATTACATAGATTTCCTTAGTATGTGGGTTACCCAAATCACTATGGATAGAAACTTGATTGATGAATGTAGAGATGTATAGAATATTTGATATAAGAGTATAACTGAAATTAGAGTCATCAATAGTAATAACTGGTGTAGAAAATGGTGTAGGGATCATAGTGTCAATCATTACATCTATTCGATGATCATACAAATACAAAGAAGATACTACATGATAGGTATTATGCACTTCAGAAGTAGACTTGTCAGAGTCACGACTAGGCAATTGGTCATTGAAGACTTTTAGCTTGGCATTTTCATTAGTAGGCATGTAGGGTTGAGTGAGCTCATCCCATTTGATTGTTTTGACACCAATAAGATATTAAATAACATGCTTGATCTTGATACATTGATGAGTGAGATCACCAATGCATCTATAATAGTCACAAAAATCTTTAGGATCAAAAATCTTACTTTGAGGTTCGCTTGCATCAACCGTAAGTGGTGGAGGGAGAAACACAAGATTGCACTCAAGTAATTGTTTTAATATGATGTGTGGGTAACATAGTAAATGTGTGAATTTTATTCGTGAAATTTTTAATTATAGCTTAGTAGGCTGGGAGATGTCATTAAAAATTTCCTTAGGATTAGCCTTATTATCAGTAGCCTTGCCTTTGAATGTAGATTTTCTTAGGAACTTTCCATTAGATGTAGAAGGATATCTAACAACATATTTAAGCTTATTCATGTGTAGTAACTTGGTCTCATGTTCCTTAAGGGTATGCCATAGATGATCAGATGATGGGAACTTATCAAAAATAACATAATCTTGCAAACGAGTAATAAAGGTTTACGTGAAGAGATCTTGTAACTCGTTATAAATTAGGATATTTTTCATTTTAGTAAACATAGTCTTATAGCATAAAGCATAGTCACTAATGTGTTCATTAGACCCTTGGAAAACCTTAGACATTTAAGCATAATAAATTTTGTCACTAATTTTGATAGATACTTGTATGAGAAATTGATTATCCAAAACAATGAAAGAGTGCACATAATGTGTTGGTAGACCATAGAACCATTACATGGCAAAGTATTTAAGACTCTAAGGGAAAAGCTTGGTGAGTAAGATGTCTTGAAGTATAGTCAAAACAAGCCCCATGAAATGATTGAAGGTGATTTACAGGATCACTGCTATCATTATTAATAAGTAACTTAGGAGCAAAAAATAAAGAGGCAATGGGTAAGATACCATTGATGGGGTCAGTGGGTTATGAAGTAATTAAGTAGAATCCATAGTGTGATAAGTGGTCAATGTACCTTTTAGTAATTATAATATTTGAGCTTGTAAAGTATGAACAAGGGTTTCAAAGTCTTATCTAATAGAAGATGAGACATAAGAATCATTATGATTACCATTAGGAATAGTTGTTGATGTAGTAATAGACCTAAAAACATGGCATATTAGGACACTTGGTGCCCTCATAGATGTAGGAAGAGTAGAAGTAGTAATATTAGATGTATCTTTATGAGATTGATAAGTATGATTAAGTTGCTCTTGGTCAACATATAAAAGGATATCGATATAAGTGGGATTCTCTTGTAACAAATGTTCTGTATATTGGGCTTCATCCTTGAGAATGGCATGGGAATGATTGTAAGATTTAGTATTATACCCTTCACCTTATGCTTGATCGGTAATGATAATTACAACATAATTAGAAAAAATGTCAACAATATGTGAAGGTGGAGTGATATCATTTGTATACAAATAAAGTGTTGTTGGAACAACAATAAAATCTACACAATGAGTAATAGGAGGATCTATATTAACATATTTTATTGGTGCACTAAGGCCAAAATACATATTAGAATTATATCCATGGTGACGTATAAGAGGCACATGAAGATCATGTTTACACTCAATAGATAGATTAAGGACATAAGTAATAACATTGCTATGAATAGAAGTAGCATTAGTCATAGTAACAATGTTACTACTTGGAATGTTAGGAATGATAGGTGCATCAGTTTTAGAACCAGTAACAAAAGCAACATCTAAGAGAGGGTTATTGTCTATAATAGCTTAGAGAATAATTTGAGATGATGAATAGATTTTGGAGGGTGAATCATAACATCATGAAAGGCCTCATAGATCATCTCCTCACACTCAAGATGGAGTTGCATGTCCTCAAAGAGGGTCATAAGAGAATCCGTGAAGGTAGCCAATATTGGGATAATGAGCCCTATGAAGAACAATAAAAAGAATGTTGTAGAAATGGAATCAGAGAGGGCAACTATTTGAACAATAAATATTCGATTAAGAAGATAGTTTCATCAAATATTTACACCCTTTTTAAGTTTATTTGATTTAATGTTATGCAATACACAACAAATAAAATGGTATGTAAGGTTAGTAAACTAGGATTTGTAAACAGGGACGGAAGCCTAAAAATTACATTAATCAGAATCAACCAATTTACAATAGTTGGACTGCAATACTTATAGGTATTGTACAGTCATGTGTAGACAAAAGAAAGGTTGCACAGGTACAACCAAAATTACAATAGCTTCCATAATACATCCAGGAAGCACAAAAATACAATCAAACAATTATATTGTTAAAACAATATAACAACATCTGTGATGTTTTGAATAAAACAAATAATATGGTTAATAAAACCAAATAACAACATTATTTAATTAATAACATTAATTAAATAATAAATTATATAATGCATAATTAATTAGGATAATAATAATATTTTATCCTAACATTCCCCCCTTAATTTTGCATTACCTCAAGGGATGAGGAGAGGAACTCCCTGAACAACTCAAACTTGTCACGTGCAAGTGACTTCGTGAAGATATTTACTCGTTGTTCAGCTATTGAACAAAATTAAAGCTGGATGTTGTGCTTCAACACATGTTCGCGTATGAAATGAACATTTACCTTAATGTGATTTTTTCTCTCATGAAAAACTAGATTGCGAAAAAGTTTTAGAACACCTTCATTATCAACATACATGGTGGTCAGTTTGTCCTGTGGTATTCCAAGTCCTTCTAGTATACGACGTAGCCAAATCACTTCACAAACAGCTTATCTGTAGAATGATACTCAGCTTCTATGGAAGAGAGAGAAATGAAGTGTTGTTTCTTTCTTCCCCATGATATTGGTCCATATACCATAAAGAATACAAATCTAGAAGTGTATTTTCTATCATCAATGTTACCTACATGATCTGAATCCAAATATCCAGTCAAGAAGAAATTGTCGTTCTTATTGTATTCTAGACCAAGATCCATTGATCCTTTGAGATATCTTAAGATGCATCTTGCTTCTTTCCAATGACAAACTTTGGGTTTCTGCATGAACCTAGATAAATAGCTCACTGCAAAGTTGATATCTAGTCTAGTGTAGGTCAGGTAAATGAGACTCTCGATCAGCTGCCGATAAAGAGTGGCACTTACCTCAAGATATGGATCTGAACGAGATAATTGTAAATTGTTCTCCATAGGTGTAGCAATTGGTGTGAAATCCATCATCCTAAACTTCTCGAGCATTGTCTTGGTATATTTCATTTGAGAAAAAAAAATGTGATTCTCTTTCTGCCATACTTCCAATCCAAGACAGTAATGCATCAGCCCGAGATTAGTCATATCGAATGATCGATTAAGATCTTTCTTGGTTGCATTGATAATCCTCACTGAACTGCCAAAGATGACTAGATTGTCAACATAGAAAAAAACAATCACCATCTCCCCCCCTTGCTTTTTGAGGTAGAGATTGTGATCGTATGGATTTATAAAAAATCCATGTTGTACGAGATGCTCATCAATATTGATGTGCCATGCCCAGGGTTCCTGTTTAAGGCCATACAAAGATTTCCTGAGTCTGCATACCTTTGCTTCTTGACCAGGTACTACATATCCCTCAGGTTGAGTCATGTAGACTTCTTCTTGTAAATCTCCATTTAGGAAGGAACTTTTTACGTCCATTTGGTGGACTTTCCATCCAATCTGAGAAACTAGAGCAAAGATCATCCTGATATTTTTGATCTTAGTTGTGGGAGAAAATGTCTCCTCATAGTCAATCCCTTATTTTTATGCATACCCCTTTCCTACAAGTCTCACTTTATACTTTTCCACTGTACCATCTGCTTTATACTTTCTTTTAAATATCCATCTGCATTTAATGGGTTTCTTCCCTAGTGGAGGATCAACAAGTAGCCAAGTGTTATTCTTCATCACTAATTGATATTCAGAATCCATGGCATCTTTCCAAGCTTTTGACTTTAGGGATTCCTAGACTGTAAAGGGCTCATCTGATTCAATAACTCTACTCATCAAAGAAAATTTAACTTCTTCTCTTGCTTTACTGTGAGTCCATGGTCTAGGGGTGGATGTATCTGGTGGAGCATCCATTCTTGCATCTCGTAATGTGCTTGTACACCATTTAGGCATACATTGAACTATTCCTGTGGGTTGTGGTTCTATCTAATCAACACCATCATCCCCATCATCACTTTCATCTTCAGAGGGAACATCAAATTCAATTTTTACAACAAGTGAAAAATCTACATCTTTTGAGTCCGGAGGAGGATTCTCTGCTTCCTTCTTCTCAAAAAACTCAACATCTCTGCTGGTGTAGAATTTTCTAGTCTTAGGATCCCTCAATATATACCCAAGAGTCTCTTCACTGTACCTAATGAAGATGAGTTTTTGTGACTTCATGTCTAATTTCTTTCTATTTTGTTTAGGTATGTGCATGCTTTCTTTACACCTGAATACTCTGAGGTGTGCAATAGATGGTTTCTATTTTGACCATGCTTCTTGTGGTGTTACTCCGTCAAGAGAAACAGTGGGTGCTCTGTTCAAATAATACACTGTTGTCTTTGCTACTTCTGCCCATAATGTTTTTACAAGTCTAGAATCATTGATCATGCATTGCACCATTTCCATGATAGTATGATTTCTTCTCTCAACAACACCATTTTGCTGCAGTGTGTGTGGAGGAGGAATTTGTCAAAAAATCTCGTGAGTTTGTAGGTAGTCTCTGAACTCATCACTGGTGAATTCCCCCCCTCGATCTAAGCAGAGAGTTCTGATGTGATGACCATTTTTGTTCTCAACTGCTACTTTGAAATTTTTGAAGGTTTCAAACACTTCACTTTTCTTGCGAAGATAAAAAATCCACATTTTTCTCGAATAGTCGTCAACACAAACAATGAAGTACTGGAACCCAAAATGACTTGGCTGCATCAAACCGTAAAGATCGATATGAACCAGGTCAAGTTTACCATGAGATCGAAAAGTAATCCTAAGGAATGAAGCTCTGTGTTGTTTTCCTGCTAGGCAGTGAGGACACTTGTCTGTATCCTTCTGAAGAGATGGTAGCCCATGTACCATATTATGTCAGTGAAGTGTTTTGAGATATTTGAAACTTACATGACCAAATCTCTGATGCCACAACTGTGTTGAGGTGGATTTCTTAGCCACAATTTTTTGATCATCTCTGTGAACAAAATCAAGTTGGAACATGCATCCCACATTGGAGGATTTTGCAATTATTTTTTATCCTCTTGATTTGTCTCGAATCAAACACATTTTCTTTCCAGATTGACTATCAAAGTAAATTTTTAGGTTGTGATCTAGGATTTGACTGACTGAAAGAAGATTCTTAGTCAACCCAGGGACATATAGAACATCCGATAGTCTACATTTACATGAACCAATGGGTAGAGAAATGTACACAATCCCCTAAACTGTATATGAAGAATCATCTCCCAATGAACCATGATTTTTCGATGGCGTGTACCTCATTGAAACAAACCAGTCTCTGTGGCTAGTCATGTGTCGAGTGGCCCCTGAATCAACATACCAAACATCACTAGATGACGTGGATGGTTCACTTGATCGAGCAGTGAACAAGTAGTCTTCATTGTCTTATTGTTCTTATTGCTCAGCAATATTACCTTACTGGTGGGGTCTTCTTTTCCAGTTCCCCTTTTTCTACCCTTGATTGTAGTTAGAATGTCCCTTGTTATATTTTTGTAGAGGTCCAGAGTTTCTTGATGAACCTTTCTTGTAAGTATTATACCAACAATCTTGTAGGTTATGTCCTCTTTTGCGGATTGGCATTTCTTCTTCTGTTGTCTATCCCCTTGATACTAATTTTGATTTTGGGACTTTTGATAGGAATTAGGTTTTCCTTTACCTTTTCCTTTCCATTTTTGATGTGAAGAAAGTGCATGTTCTTCTTCATCATCGTTATTGTGCATTTCTTCTTCTTGTTGAAGTAAGTTTACTAATTTGTCAAAACTAATTGTCGTATCTGACAAGTTTAGTGTTGTTACAAAAATATGGTATGAAGAAGGGATTGCTCTTAGAACAATGGGAATGAGAGAAACATCTAAGACCACTTCTCCCAGGGCTAGAAGTGAAGCCCTCAACTCTGAAACTCTTCTTAAGAAAGCTTCTATTTTTTCATTCTACTTGAACTTCAATGTGTGTAACTAGCTCTACAAATTCAGTATAACATTCTTGTTCTTGGCCTTGTATACTGTGCTCAACTTATCCCATGCTTCTTTAGTTGTTTTGGCATCTCAAATGTGGGGTTGCACATTGTTGAACACTCCAAACAAGATGATGAGTTTGGCCTTCTAATCTGCTTTATCAAACTGCCGTTGTTGTGTTGTATCATTAGTTGATCTGGTCAGAGTATCATTCACAGCATGCCAGATCTCTTCAAACTCAAGTTGTATCTTGATTTTTTTCTTCCATGTAGCATAGTTGTTTCCTCTGAGTAATTGTGAATTTGGAAGAAAAAATTTGGGGGCATTGGTTCCCATTTTGTAGAGATCACTAACAAGGTTTGGCTCTTATCACTCCAGGTATAAGGTCTCCCATACCGTCTGTCTGATATACTAAACTTTTCTATATACGCACCCTTTCGATATACCTGGTGGTACGTGGAAGAAGCTCACCCTTTCTATATACCTGGCGGTATGTGAAAGAGGCATTAATGTACGTGAAATAATTCAATACGTGGTACCAAGATAGTACTGAAAGGATTCTGTGTGATTATTGACACCAGCTCAAAGAAATATCCTCATACATGTGTGTAACTTTGCTATATACTTGGATAATTTCTCAGTCTAGATTTATGTCGTGCAATCATTCACAGACGGATGGGATGGCTCATAGTCTGTGCACTGTGACCTTATTACTCCCCGTCGATTTATAGAGACGATGCCCAGATGACATTGTTGTAGCTATATTAGGTGTTAAGTGCAGTAGTAGTTGTGATAGCTTTACCTATAAGCACTTCCTAGAGGCACCGTATATACTGAACGCTACGAATGAGATCTAGGATCTCGTGAGTGTTTCAGAACCAATTTTTAGTTGTTGTTTTCTTTATTACAATTCTGCCAGTTTCTGAGAAGTTACAAAGTTTACAGTTGACTATGGAAACTTACAAATTAGTAAAATATACATTATTATGCAATTACATTCAAAAATTTATACAAAATAGAATGATAGGCAAAAAAAAATTGTTTTGCGGGCCCTAGTGGCCTCCGGAGCCCAAAACGACCCAAAATGCCAGAAACCGTTAAAAAAGGCCCAATATGAATTTTTTGGATGGTATTTTGCAAAAAAATGTCCAGAATGAAAAAACAGGCTGAATGGGGAAAAAAATTTTACTCTAAATTAGGGATTTCCCTGCTAAATTTAGTTAGTTATAACTAAATTTGAATTTTTTACTAAAGTTAGCAGTTCCACCAAATTTTCTGCTAAAATCAAAAAAACAAGTTGGGGGTGAGATTTGAACCCCTCACCTCCCACTTCTAATTTGTTTGGTTTATTCAGCTTGGCTCTTATGAGCGCTTGATATAGAAATGAAGCAAATTGTATTTGAAGTAGATGGAAAAATGACTTACCTCATTAAAAATGGACGTGGCAGAGGTTCCATGTGGCCTGCATGTTGGAGGTGAGATTGCATATGGATTGGGCTTATTATAAGCGTAAAAAATGGATCTAATTGCTATACCGCTGTTGTGATTTATTTATTTTGAACCACTGTTATAGTTATCTCCATGTTTTTGGCGTGTACGCTACCTATATGCTCACGCAGGTCGTTGTTTTTGTACAGGTGATTTGAGGATTTCCTCGGCTTCTTATTTATTTGGTTTTAGGTAGCTCATGGTTAAAGGTTCATTCACAAGGATCATTATGTGGAGGGAAAAATAGGCCAGAGGTGAATGGCTCATCCGCCTTAAAGCCTGTATCCACTTTGCCAAGAATAAAATATGCAGGGTCGATTGGATTGACCGCCAAGAATAAAATAAGTGCAGGTCGGCTATTGCAGGAGATATGTAACCCAATCCAATGTACAACTCAACCCATGTATGTAGGAGCTCGCCTTTCAATGAAGGAGTCGACCTTTGGCATGGAGAGAGCTGGTGGGAGACTCATCTGTAACTCGATTATCCCAATGTAACACGCCTTATGGCTCGATGATGAGTTATGCAACTTGATGGGGGATATACACCTCCAAAAGTAGCACATAGTCCTCCAAATATGGCAGTAACTAAATAATTGTCTAATATTAGAGATAAAATCCCTAATGGGGAAAAAAATTAAAAAATAAAATAAAATTCTATACCTACAATAAGTTTTACCTGGTGCTGGGTGCACCAGTGCAAAAAAAATTGTGTTCCAAACACCTGGAATGAACAAGAGGATGTGAGGAGGCAAGGATGGGATTGGGAGATTACAGGAGGCTACACAGGCTCTCTGATGCTGCAAACGCTTCTCCAAAACTCCTTTATCTCAACTGCTCTCTCTTCCATTCTTTCACAGGTCTAGATTCTCACTCTAGTACCAAATGTAAATAGGGATGGAAGCCTGAAAATTATATTAATTAGAATCAACCAATTTACAATAGCTAGAGTGCAATACTTATAGGTATTGTATAGTCATGTGCAGATAAAAGAAAGGTTGCACAGGTACAACCAAAATTACAATAGCTTCCATAATAAATCTGGGAAGCACAAAAATACAATCAAACAATTATATTATTAAAACAATATAACAGCATTCGTGATGTTTTGAACAAAACAAATAATATGGTTGATAAAACCAAATAACAACATTATTTAATTAAATAATAAAGTATATAATGCATAATTAATTAGGATAATAATAATATTTTATCCTAACATGGGTTACTTTGATAAACTAACTTCCAACATTAATTGTACCAAATCATAATAACGTATTGGTTATTTCAATGCACACATTCAAGTTCAAATACATAAGATAGAGAGATAGAGATAGCTATACAAAAAAAATATAGGAAGATAAACTAGAGAATCTAAAAGTGCAGAGATTGATAAAACTTCACTATTGAAACTACAGCTTCAAACCCTCCTAGTGCAGGACCATATGGTCTGGATCAAGATGTATAATCTAGTATTTCCCCTTTCTAAATAGTATTAGATGCCTTCAGAAATGGGCTTTGTGAATTTTTGGATCCTTTGGTGACTAAGAATTGCACTTTATTATCAAACCCTAGTCGTCAAACAGTCTCAATATTATCTATAATCAGCTAAATCATTGTAAAACCCTAACAATGGGTAAAAAACCTTATAAGAAGGTCAATATTTGGGTTGTGGTGTACCCCATGCACCACATATGTCAACACTATTGTACAGAGGCCTCAAACCATACATAATTCTCTACCTAGCATGTGATATTTATATGGATGCAACTAGTTGACAACTTGAAACTCTTTGATCATGCTTGATTGTATTTTTCTCTTGCTAAGAATTGGAAATGAAAATTTGGTGTGCTTGGATATGAGGGAAGCTAGAATCCATGACCTGGTCAGGTGCTTTAGAATTGTATTAGTGGCTTCCCTAATGGATGTGCATCAAATTTTGGAAGATTTAGGGAGCCTTGAATGCCTTTTGTGAGTGTTGCAATAGAGTATGTCAATAGAATATCATATGATTTCTATGTGAGTAAATGAGGTAGTGTTAACTTGCTTACATATAGTTAAGAAGGTACAACATTATGACAAGGCTGACCCAGGGGGATAAAAAGATCCAACAAATGATATTACATTGAAACCAGAGTTAGGTCAGCCATGATCAAATTATACAACTTGACTGATCTGTATGAATTTTGATAGGGAGAAGGTTAATCAAACTTGAAAGTTACACGATGATGTTAAGATCTTAAGCATTGATTTTATAGGTTAGTGTTCAAAATTTGTCGATACATTAGTGTGTAGGAATAAGGAAGTTAGGAAAGAAATGTCAAGATAGACTGAGTGGGAATAGTATATGAGTGTTTATCTTACTCGAGAAGCACAATTGTAATAAGCAATATCAAAAGAGTAAACTACAAAATTTGAGTGTCTACAACTGTCAATGGTAGTTCAACCTCACTACGCATTTGATTTATCCTTTTGGTTATCTAATGCTTTGATGAATGGTATTGTAGGTTTATATGGTTTCCACTTTATTATAGGTTGTACTGAGGTTGAACAGACATGAACGAAATACATCAAATCACATTTCTAGACAAGTGAAGTACACAATAAGTTTTAAAACCTAAATTTAAAATGGTTCAAGACTATATATCTCCAGTCAATATCATAAAACTCAAGATTTGGACCATATATAATTCCTACAATCCTACACCAACTTAGTTTCAAGTTCTGACACTGATAATGAAGCATCTACATTTTATAATATGCCTTTTCCACCTATCTACACATCTAGATATACTATGTTCTATTTTGTACAACTAATTATTCATACCTTATTATGTATTTGAGATATCATTTCATTTTTGCAAGTGTTAATGCATTTTTTTTATTATGTATGGTTAATGGTGAATTGAGTTAGGCTGAGAATAATATCCTATAACAAACCTTTGCATGGCCTGCTTATTGTTGTGCACATTTCAATAACATAATTTTATTAGGGTGTAATAATTTGGTGAACCAAAAATTTGAATAAAATATATTTCTCAAACCCTATTTTCCCTAGGGTATCATTATCTTATTAGATTTCACAGTGCTTCCTAATTCTAATCCTTTTCATGGCTAATAATTAGTTATAATTAATAACCCATCGAACAGTACTAAGATGGTTCTTGCTCCTTACTCTAGCAGGAGATGCCACATCCTCATGGATCGTATTCATCTACCTCCTTTGTGTGAGGGTACGACACCATATGTTGATTCTACTATGTAGATCATAATGCTCTTAAGGAACTTCCATCTCTGAACTCTAAGTGAGAACGCAAATTCTAGTCCTGAACACTCTTTCTGATTATGATCATAACGAGGATGAAAATGTCAACACAAAATCAAGGTAGAAGGTTCTCATACGATCATATGCTAATCAAATGTTTAGATTATGATGAAAATCCTCATCATATTACAGTCTCTTATTGCAAGATTCATTATGATGATAATAATACTCATTCATGATCCTACATCAGACTAACTGAAAAAAACCATTTTTTTACCTCCTTTGCTATTATCTAGTGTGCCATATGTCTAACATCCATACATCCATATCCATGCATCTATCATGCATATTTCATTAGTGGCACCTAATATTCTACTTCACAATGTTGTTATGTCTATTCTGATGACCACTACTATTGCTACATCATCATGTCTACACTCATAGTGCTTAAAATTATTCTTCTTCTAACACATAGGTCTCTTGAATCCCTTGTTCATACTCTTGCAAGCTCAAATTTTACAATTACAACTAGGTGCACGTCTGCTTATTCCCATAATATGGGTTCTACTTAGTTACTTCATAACCCACTTGTGCACCAGAAGTGGCTTCCTACCATATTTCATATTGGTTTTGTTTCTCCTAAGCTCCCTATCTATGATGGTAAGGTTGATCTTGAAGAACACCTTAATGCACATTCTATGTTGCTTACTTGTAGTTATTCTTCAAATGACACAATGACTTACCAATATCTTCCCTCAAAGTCCCAAGGATTTTATTCTCTACAATGGTTTTGCGATCTACCTATACATTCTTGTTCATAACTTCCACTCCTTTATCTAATCAATTTCTTGCATAATCTATCTATCAATATTTAAGACAAAGTTTCATATGCTTAGATGGATAAAATGTGACAAGGTTCCAAGGAGCCCATCAATGATTATGTTCTTCATGCTATAAGACCATGCTTACTGAGATAAACAATATTTTGGCAGAAAATGAATTACAAGATCTGTTTACATGCAAATTCTTCTTATGCACTTTACAATAATTGGTTATTTTTGACAAGTTTAACTCATTTGATTATCTTATGTCATACTCTGAAAGAACATGAAGTTAATCTCTTCAACATGAATAAGCTCAAATATATTGTTGATCCTCCTAACACCTCTAATCATAAGTTTCAAGGTAAAACTACTTTTAAAAGTGAAACTAACAATGAAAAATATGAAGTTAAGGCCATCGTTAATGTTGTATTTCAAACCATAAGGATATAATTACAATCTCCTCAACAACAATTCACACATTTTCCTTGTGCACTACATGTAGTGCTTAAATAATTACTTGAGTACAACCTTGTATCTATCCCTCCACGGCTTGAGGTCAATATAAGCACACATTATGATAAAAAAAAAATATTGTTAATGCCCATGGTGATTATCATCAATGCATTGGCCATACCATTAATATGTGTTTAGCTTCATCACATTAACAATATCTTCTTGATGTTGTTGTTATTGAATGGGATGCTCCCATTGAATATAATCCTACTAATGGTAATGAAAAGCTCAAATAAATTAGTGACACGCTTCCCGAACATAATATTGCTAAATCTACTTCGGAGGTGCACCATGTTTATCATGTTGTACCACCTCCACCTTCTTATGATCACCCATTTGATGTTATGATTGGTACTATTACTATAACACATTATTCATCAATTATTACTTTTGATGATACTAATATGGCTCACAAATTTATTTCTAAAACACTTTACACTCGTGATTTTGTTGATTTGCATTCTATACGTAATGTTATGGTTGATAATACTACTCCACATAATATATGCACTCTTAAGTTACTGCATTCTTTTGGATAAACTAAAAATCAAATAGTATTTGATCCTAAGATAAACATAAGGCATCTTGTTATCCCTTTCATAGTTGGATCTACTACATATGATAGTCCATTCTTATTGGCATCTTCTCTTATGTGGCATGGCTTTAGGCTAACCTTTTCTGTGTGCTTTCATAGTTATCACTTTTCCATTACATCAATGTGTTCAATTAATTTATAATAAATAGGTGGTTATAATTAGGGGCATACTATTTGAGGACCCTATACCTCAACAACTTGCCCCAGCACATACAATTGCTACTCCTAGTTTTAGTGTATGCATGTATGTTTAGGAATTCTAGTTATCATGCTACACATAATAGGATACCCCCTCCCAATGTATCTATGTATATGCATTCTAGTTCACATGTTACTTATAGCATGTCATGCTCTACTTGGCACTCTACTCAGTTATTCAGATCCCATACTACCCATCACAAGACACGTTTTCCTAAGCCTTTGACTAGCTCACCTCCCATGCATATTATTCATCATGGGTCTTCCCACCTTGGATCTTATATGACACATACTATTTCTTTTACACATATTATACGAGAACATCCTTTGTCTCTTTTAACAATTATTGGGCTCAAACCTCCTTCACCTTCTAAGTTTGGTATAACACTTTATGGCACTCTCATTAGGTAGCTATTGTGTTACCTCATATACATGTACATAACTATTTTTTTAAAAATCACATATTTGTACAAAGTACAAAATTAGGACATGTCTATAGTTTGATTGTCTACTTTGGCACTTTATACATGTTGTTTATCATGGTGGTTTGATAGATAACATATATTTTCTATATAATATTTTCACACATGTATTCACAAGGTATATTGATTATGATACAAGAAACATATAGGTTGATACACAATGACATGTGTTGTCTTGGTTCTATCCTGTTGCCACTACTCTTTAGGGTCATCTCCTCCACTATGCACATGTTTCTCTTCTAGTACAAATACCTTACAATTCCTCATCATGTTTGATTACGTGCACAGTGTCTATGTTATATTTTGAGATAACAAGCCTAACACACGTGTCTTGTGTAACTCTAAACTATATTTTTTATCTATGTTTTTACCATCACTATTTGTTATACATGCTTAATACATTGTGATTTTAAAAAATAAGATTTTGTAAAACCCTAGATATTTCAGAGTCACGCATGATAAATAAATGTTATAGCACAAATTGGATGCAATCAATAAGCTAATAGAAAATTGAAATACTATGTGCAAGAGAGGGAATAGAATACTTAGCTGATATTCTCCTAATCCTGAAGTGTCCTAGACCAGGAAAACTGATGAACTGAGGGAGGAGGTTTTTGCAACCATACTCAAAAAAAATTGTGACTGTCAGAATAAATTGGACCAAGGTACTTGGAATGAGATTGGGACGCCTAGGTGTCAGTGACCTCTAGTAGGTACATGTGAATGTGCAAGACCTTAAAATATGGTTTTTCTTATGTCGCAAGGTGGTCGCTAACCTTCGTTGTTAGTCACATGTATGTCACTAGATGGTCATATAATTTGCCTATAACATGCAAATCAAATGATCTCTCACAAAACCCCAAAACACATCAAATCCTAAAAAGAAAAAGATGTAAATGGGGATTCAGACTGACCCTAGGGGTCACCCGACAGAGTGAACTTATGACCAAGCATTGCATTATATCTCAGTATCCATGTAGTTCTAGTGTGTGTGTGTGGAAATCGTGCCCTAGGAAGCTGTTGTACAAGCTGCACTTAATAGTGAGTGATAGCTAGATGTACCAATGTAGATAGATGTTTGGATGACAAAATGAACGTCCCCTCCTATGTGTGTATGCAGAAAAATGAAGTCCCTTGTCCCTTGAGTGAATGTTATATGGATGCTTTGATGCTCTTAGAATGCCTTTGGATGAAACCTTAGGTGGTGATAATAGATGCTTAGAGCTTGGTGTTTTATTATGGTCACTTAGCTTTGTATTTATATGATTTCCTTGATTGAATTTTGTAATTGATAGCTAAAAGGCTGACCCATAAGAAAACAAGATGCCCAAAAGATATAAGAGGCCCAAAATGGGTGAGTAATATACAAAGAGGTCGGGTGCACCCCGAGGGGATAAGGGAGCCTGAGCGCTAGCATCGTGGTTGGGCACTGGTGTCTAGGGTTAAGAAAGATAAAGCAATGAAGATCAGAATAGGCTATGCGGTGTGCAAGACCAAATAAGAAACAAGAAAAACAGAAAAAAGACCAAAGATAGTTGTCAATTACTATTTTTCTCGCTTAGGAATCATATGAATAGTAGTAAGTGAATAGGACCTAGAAATCTACCCAAGTGTGTGATTTAGTGTCTACATTTGCCCCCACTTTATGTTTTTGATTAAAGACTCGATAACATAAAGTAGATAAGAGAGGTGTACCTGATAACCATGTAAATCGATGGTGAAAGTATGCCGAAGAGACAAGAAAAAATGTGGAGTGATAAAAATGAAGAGTGGAAGCTAAAGAAGAGGAAGTGACCCTAGCGATGAAGTGTATGTGTCATAGCATGTTGTACATATTGTTGTCGCTTGTGCTTGCTGATGTGGGGATTATTTTTGTTGTGTATTAAGGATGAACCTGCTAAAGAGGAGTGAAAGAGTAGTCAAAGTCACGTGTTATGAAAACTTTGTGAAAGTATACAAAAGCATGTAAAAATGTGAAAAAGTAGTAAAAAGAACGTGTGCACCTAATCTGTGACGAGTGAAAAAAGGATAGAAAGTGTCCTAAAATTTTGTAGAAGAGTGACTTTTTGGGCAATCTCATGCCAAGAGTGAGTTTTTTAGGCAATCTCATGCCAAGTATGAGTTTTTTAGGCTATCTCACGCCACGACATAAGAGTGTTGGGGAGAAAGGTCTAGTGTTATTCTCCATCCTTGGTTTCTACTTCCTAAAATTTACAGACCACTGTAGATGGTGTGATCCTACTATGTTTTATTACCGATCTAATTTGATCCAAGTAGAAAAAGAAGATAGAATGCATTCTGCTTGCTGTAGGACTTTACATGTATTGAGAAAACCATTCTGTGAAATTCTTGGAAATTGTGTTGATATAAAAAAGTGACTATAACTGCCCCTAGTCATAGGTGCCCAAGAAATGTCAAGAGCCCTTGGGTGACTAGTGTCTGTATCTAGGTGCACTGGCATCTGTGTCTGTACCTGAGAACCCAAGTCAAAATATGGGTCCAAACTGTGACTGTCATGAATTCTCTATGTCTTTATAGTGTGCATGCTTGTACTGAACTTGTGTACTATGCACTGCTATATGGGGTGACTATTTCACCGAATGTATGCCCCCCTCATTTGGGGTGCATGTGACGTCACTAGGAGGATGCGGCCTAAAGGAGAGAACTGAGCATTTTTCTGAAATTGATACCCTCTAGGGGAGAGGGAATGTGCTTGGTAAAAAACAATGCACGTGCAAACAAAGTGGTTAGGATACGTGTTAACACAAACAAGAAAAATACGCATATAGAAGACAATGTGTAATCTAATAAGCAAGAAGACAATTTAGACCATGAAAAGTGGGTTTTACACATGGGACATTACTCATAATGTCACAAGACAATCATGGCCGAAGAGGCTAGAAGCGTACAAGCAATACATAAGGCGAATCCCGCAAACAATGACATATGATATCAAATAGTAGCAAGTAAAGAGTAACATATAACCATGGTAGAAAATAGTTCCTACAAAGTAAATGTTGCACATGAAGCACCCGTTAACATGTTAGAAAGATAAAAAGTATGTCAAGACATGTGTATATCAATAGATTAGTGTGCTAATAAGAATATGAAGTAGTATAAAATGAAACAATAACACCTGTAGTGTTTTCAAAAGTATATTCCCTAAGGAGCCTCGGTGGGATTGGGAAGAGGTACATGTTGAACCACAATTTCCATTAGACTAAAACCTACACGTGTTAATCTCTTTTACAATCACTAGATTAAGGATCTATGAGAGGTGATTAGTCCATGTCACGAAAAACATGGGGAGCATTGGACACACATGTCAACAATCCCCCTAGAGTTACCCAGGCGGGTTTCGAACTCGAGACCTGTTACTCTGATACCATTTGGTGGACCATGTTTATCGTTAGACTGAAACCTGTAGGTGATAATTTCTGTTACAATCACTAGAGTTATAATCTACAAGAGGCGGTTAGTCCATATCATGAAACTTGCGGGTAAGATGTACAATGCCAAGAATTTGTGTTGCATGTAAGGATCTATAGAAAGGATACATTCACAACTAGAGAACAAGTGAACACACATGTGTATATAGAAAAGATATGGACACATTGGATATTTGAATAACATAATAAGTAAAGTGTACATGTGAGTATAAGAAGGCAAGAGTAATGTACAACCAAGATATGCATATGCAGTGTAGGAAGGAAATGGAACAATATGCAATGTGAATGTGGTAGGGCAGTGTGCCCCCCGAGTGGATGTGTATGAATATATATGAGATGAGGTTCATTTATAAAAGACCCCTCAACAATCAAGAATGAACCATAGAACAAGAGTGTGACATCAGAAAATGGTTTGAACATGTGCACTAGAAAGATTGATCGATAGAGAATACAGCGTAATGAGTGTGAATGTGGTGAGGTTCATATATGTAGCATGCCCTCAACATTCAAGTGTGAACCTTAACACAAGAGTGTGTCATAGGGTAATGACAATACAAGTTGTGTGTACCAATGTATGTGCAAGGAATGAGAAAGACTAGATGTGAAACATGGAGCTTGATGAAAGAAATACGAGAAACCTAATAATGTTAAGAGGGGGGAAGAAAACATGATGCCCCTCAAGTGTGCGATGATGAGTAAGCTATCTAGAAAATGTGAAGGGAAGGGGTCCTCCACCCAATGCTTATGGAGATAAAGGCTTGTAACCATGCTCTAAGATTAGTGATGTATGATATAGATAATGTGTCAGTGAATGATACCTATGTGTATGAGACCTAGGAGGTGATGAGTACCTATGTGAAGGATACCGGGGAGGTGATGTGCACCGATGTGAAGGAGTCATGTGAGTAGTGGTTCTAGGCTGATGAAATGGAATAGTGGACCGATGAGAGCAAGTATGTATGTACGAATCAAGGAACTAAGTGTAGAATGTGCATTAGATTGCAGAGGTCCAGAGGACCTAGATGCTCCAGTGAGTGTGATGGAAACCTCAAGAGGAGGTTGCGGCCAAGGTGTACATGGTGGAACACCCTTGATGGTGATAACTTGTTTTTTGTGAAGGAACTTTAAACATAAGTGATTCATGGAAATGATAGATTGAGTGACATGGATCCAGGGAAGGCCTAAGAGCATGTCAGACCCTTTGATTGAAGGTACCACAATGAATGACACAAGCATGGTAAGAGGCCCAACTATAACTTGAAGCTTGACGTAGCCATAAGATTTGGGAGCTAGATATGCAATATGAGAGAGCAGATAGTTAATAACGACATGAGGTGCAATGCAACACATGCCCATATGAATCAATGTGTCAATCTTTATATTATTGATAACATAAGGTCTGACATAAGCATTTATATGCAATGTGTCAGAAAAGAATGTAAAATGATAATCATGATCAGAGAATGTAATGAATTGTGGAGATGCATCAACTTGAGCAACTAGGAAATCAAGAGCCCTCGATGAAGGAGGAGGCATTGCATGATATGTATGATTGGAAAAAGGGTGAGCAACTTGCTTATCATGCTTATGGAGAGGATCATTAAGTATCTTGAGCTTTTTATTTTCATTGACCGGTGTAGATGTTGAAGGCTCAAGATCTTGAATGAGATGTCTGAGTTTGAAACATCGATCGATATAATGCCCAATGCATTGATCATAAACACATCTAAATTTTTTGTTATAATTCCAGCCTTTAGGGCGAAATGGATCCATATTAAGTGGAGGAGGAAGTGTAATAAGATTGCTCTCAATAATTTTTGGTAATATAATATGTGGAGCATAGGGCAATTTTGTGAATTTACACTTTGGATGTTTCCATTGAAGCTTTTCAGGAGTAGAGAAAACATTAACAATACATTTTGCATCAATGGGCTTAGTAGATGACTTGAAAATTGATTTGCTTTAAAATCTATTAGAAGATGAAGCCTGATCATGATATTTAAGATTTCCCATAGATAATAGTTTGTCTTCGCATAATTTAAGAGTATGGCATAGTTGATCAAACAATGGAGAGGTCTCAAAGATGACACTCTCTTGTAGAGGTGGTAAGAGACTTTGGACAAATAGATCTTGAAGTTTGAAGTCTGTGACTACATTAGACATCTTAGCTAAGTTGTTCTTATATCGTAAGACATAATCCACTAGATTCTCATTAGATCCTTGTTTGATTTGTGTAGGTTGCGTATAGGATATCTTCGAACCAATATTGATTGAGAAATGAGCAAAAAAACATCGATTAAATACGTAAATGATGTTACCGAAAGAACATGTAGATTATAAAACCAATGCATAACATAGTCTTGGAGACTTCTAGGAAAGAGCTTTGCTAGTAAAGTATGATCATCCACATAATCTAGACATGCCACGTGAAATGCTCAGAGATGCTCTAGAGGGTCACCATGACCATTGAAGATGGGAAACTTATGAGTGACCAAGGTTGGAGGAAGTGCATAAGTGGAAATGGTGGGTGTGAAAGGAGTATGGAGTAAAGTGAAATTAAGAGATGGAGATGCACAAGAAGTAGCTTGTTGAAGTTGATGGATTTGAACTTGGAGATATAAATAAAGAGAGGCTAGGTCTTGAGTGCCAACGGAAGAGACTTGTTGAGTGTGAGAAATAAGAGGCAGAGTGAAGTGGTTGGTGGGGGTAGGAACAAATACATGAATAATAGAGGTAGGTGGAAGGGTGGAATTAGGAGGTTGTGTAGCAATAGGCATAAAAGTGGGAATGGATGTAGGAACATTAAGCTTAGCAAGATTGGTGGCCTCCTCACGAGCACTGAATAAGAGCAAATCTAGATCTTGGGGATGTTCGTCAAGATTATCATTAAGCTCTTGAAAGTGGGATTCAATAAATGGTCCATAAGATTGATCCATGATAAAAAGATGAAAAAATACTCAGAAGCAAGGTTGAGTTCGAGCGATGGGTTCACCAAATGATTTAACAAAAATAAGTTTTTGTAAAACCCTAGATATTGCAGACTCACATATGATAAATAAACAATATAGCATAGATTGGATGCAAGTAATAAGCTAATGGAAAATTGAAATCCTAGGTGTAAGAGAGGTAATAGAAGACTTAACTGATAGTCACTTAATCATGAAGTGTCCTAAAGCGGGAAAAATGATGAATAGAAGCAGGAGGTTATCGCAACCACACTCAGAAAATTCTATGACTGCCAGAATAAGCTGGACCAAGCCACTTGGAATGGGACTGGGGCACCTAAGTGGCAAAGACCTCCAATAAGCGCCTGTGAATGTGCAAGATCTTCTAATCTGGTTTTCCTTATGTCATGAGGTGGTCACTAACCTTTGTTGTTAATCGCATGTATGTCGTTGGATGGTCCCAAAATTCACCTATAACCTGCGAAATAAATGATCTCCTGCAAAACCCCAAAACACATCAAATACTAAAAATAAAAAGATGAAAATGGGGAGTCAGATTAACCTCGACATTCACTCAAAAAAGTGAATTTAAAACCGAACGATGCACTATATCTCATACTCCATGTAGTTATAATGCATGTGTGTAGATATCATGCCCTAGGAAGATCTTGTGCAAGATGCACTTAATAGCAAGTGATAGCTAGATGTACCAATGAAGATAAATGTGTGGATGACAAAATGAACTTCCCTTATTATGCGTGTATGCAAAAAAAGCAATCCCTTGTCTCTTGAGAGAATGTTATATGGATGCTTTGATGCTCTTAGAATGCCTTCGAATGTAACCTTAGGTGGTGATAATAGATGTTTAAAGCTTGGTGTTTTGTTTTGGTAACATATATTTGTATTTATATGATTCCCTTGTTTGAATTTCATAATCGGCAACTAAAAAGCTGGCCCATAAGAAAACAAGAGGCCCAAAACATAAAATATACCTAAAAGGGGCGAGTAAGATACAAAGAGATAGGGGGCACCCAGAGGGGACGAGGGAGTTGGTGTCTTGGCTGGGCCTTGGTGTCCAAGGGGAAGAATGATAAACCAATGAAGATCATATTGAGTTGTGGGGTGTGCAATACCAAAGAGGAAACAAGAAAAACAAGAAAGATGTCAAATATAGTTGTCAATTATTAGTTTTATCGCTTAGGAATCATATGAATATTAGTATATGATTAGGACCTAGGAATGTACCCAAGTGCATGTTTGTGTCTACACATTTATTTTTACTGCTTGCTTATTTGGTTTACTTCCTTTCTTAACTACCATGTGTGTTTGACTCCTTGTTTATGATTGATTTTTTTTTGCTTGATTACTAAATTTTATGATGACTTACTCTATAAAACCTAAGTTCTCTTATTGTCTTGTGACACCGTGGGCATCCCTTGTTTTTTTCTCTATACCTATCTTGTGTATATATATTTGCGTCTCTATATGCAACCTACAACACCTTCTATCGTGATTGTCTTGTGACACCATGGGTGTCCCATGTTTATGGTTCCATGCTTTCATGTAATATTTTTTTTATACTATTGATTACATGTCTCTACATTGTTGTTTCTATCTCGATAAACATGTTATTGCTTTGTAGACTCTTTCTACACTATTGTTGTTATTTCTCTACACATATACTATTGCCACACTTGCTTGTGACATGTTAAGTCTTTCTACATTGTTGTTTCTACTTATATACACGTGTTATTGTTTATTACATGTTGTGTGTTACTTTCTTTATATGACATGGTCTCCACCATTTACAACCCCTTTTACATGTACAAGTTCCCAATAGTGGACATCATTCTTGTTATTTGTGTAATCCTATACAAATTATTAAACTTATCATACATGGGTACACATATTTTATGGACCATGTGCTCAAATGGTTTATCACACACACCCCTAAAAAAGGGGGCATTCATTAAGACGCATTTTACATCTACAAATAAATCACATAACATAGGAACAAGTTTTTACAGGGTCCAAATCCTTAGAAACATATATAGATACTAAAAAGTGGTAAAATTTAACATATGTAAAACAATACATTACATTCAAGACCGTAGTATGGCCCTGACCACATTATACATTCCCAAATAGAGGGAAAATTATCAGAAATTTCTAGTATTTTCTAATTCTATCAGCTACTTACAAACTTCTCACACATGTTTAAACACATATCACTCAATTCAAAGCACTATACAAGGGGCACAAGTACTTCATTCCTTCTCTTCTACACTACTCAAATATAATTACAAGAACAAGTGATGAGGCCAAAATATGCCTGTTAAATGTATAATAAATGATCTCATCTTACTCTCCTTTTTATAAACTTTGATTGCATTTTGTGACTTTTATTTGATTTGATATGAGTTAGGATGTAATTATCCGTCTTGTGATTGATTGTGATTCTAATGTTTAAAAGCTCTGAAATTCCTGACGAAGTGTGTGTTTAAAATTCAGTTTTGTAATAAAGCAGGTCTAATCAGCCGAAGAAATGAAGTATGTAGTGTTCAACATGTTTTTGGTAGCATCTGTTCCAATACAGCTTAGTTTTGGAACTTCCAAGCTAGTTCTGAAACTCCATTACAAAGTCATCATCTAGTTCCAAAACTTTCGGACTTAGTTCCAGAACTCTTAGGTATAGGTTCAAAACTCTTGCGTTTTTTATCCGTAACGATTTCCTATGGTTCTGGAACTTCTCTGAAGTTCCAAAACCGATGGAATTTTATCTATTCTAACCACATCCAGTGATTTAGCATCAACGACCCTTTCAATCAGGAAAGGATGAGAAGATTTTCAATCACATATCCATGGATAGTTATCTTACAACTATCTGATCAGCCGCAATCTGAGTCAGCATCTATTCTAGGCATGATTCGATTTCATCATAATCGTAGAGACAACTATGATTGTAAATGTATATATAAGCAGACCTGTAGTAGATACATAGATAGAGATAGAACAAAGAATATAGATATAGAATAAGTAATACATGTCGCAGTACACAGATCCAATATGTTTTGTAATACCGAATGTTTTATCAATAAATAGCCATTCATGTTTGAGAGAATTCTAAGTTGTTAAATCCTGATTCAAGGAGGAGCAAGGGCCCACTCCCCTAAGGACCAAGATATTCATCTATTTGGTATTTATATTTCCTAAGTAAATAGTTTAGATCTGTTAATTATGTATCCCTTTTAATTCTTCTAGTTAAACTCTATTATATACTTGTTCCTGCAAGTGTCTAGATAGATTATTATTTTTCTTGCAACCATTTTTAAGCACTCTAAGTTGTGTGTGTTTATTTCCAAAAGCAAGTGTGTTTATTTCCAAAAGCAAGTGTGTTTACTTTCAAAAGCAAGTGTGTTTATTAACATTCTACAAAGTGTGTTTCCTTTCAGCAAAGCTTTCAGTGTGTTTCCTTTCAACAAAGTTTTCATAGTATGATTTAAATAAAGTTTTTACCAAGAAGTCGTTGAGATATTGAAAAGATCCCCCAGAAAATACAAAAATAACTACAGTCATCTACTAGATCAATAGGATTACTCTTGTTGCATATAGCTTTAGACACACCCTTGGTTTGAATATGACATCAACAAGAAGTTGATTAAATGAAGGGAATAATGATACCCATCATTTTTGGCGTCATTTTCAGGGACACACTAGTTAGAATTTTCTAATTAGGTGTCAGCAAGAGCAATAATTATACATCTAGTAGTTGAAGGAGAATTTTCTAATTAGGTGTCAACAAGAGCAACAATTATACATCTAGTAGTTGAAGGATCTTCCCTACTATATCATAAATATATGAGTAGACCAAGAGACTCAAAGGGTAGATTCCTCCCAAGAACATCTTCATAAGAATTCATAACATCTTCTAGTCCAAATAAGGAAATTGATCAAGAATTGGAGGCACCATCATCCCCTGTTATACAAGAAAAAAATTTGCCACCTTTGGAATTCTTAGATTAGTCACCTGAAGGAAGTAGAACTTTTAGGAGAAGGATTATTTCTCAAGATCCATTTAGGGCGAGTTTTGATTCTCAATTGAGTAGTCAACCTCCTACTCCTAATTTTTCACCTTCCCCAAGGCTTACCACATACTACATTGATTGGGAGGAAAATTTGGAAAATAATTTAAAAATAGCACGAGAAGCTGAAAGAGAACCTGATAGGACCTCTACTTATCTAGTCCAATTGGGTGATGATGATACACCAATGAAAAATATCTCACCTGCACATTTACCCACATTTAGAGGGATGTCATCTGAAGACCCTGACGAATTTTTGTTTGAGTTCAAGGTACTATGTCTGACTTATGACTACAAAACAGATAATCAAAAACTCAAGTTGTTTCCATCCACTCTAAAGGATGCAACAATGAGGTGGTTCATGGGATTACCATCTAACTTTATTACCACTTGGGCATAAATGGAGACTGCCTTCCTAGATAAATACCATGATTATTATAGAGGGAGAAATAGGAAGGAAGAATTCTTCAAAATCAAGCAGGAGGAGGATGAAAATATAGAAGACTATTTAGACATATTCCTCTTTGTGAGCAAAAGGTGTGGATTTGTACTTCAAGAGGAGTTAAGTAAAACCATTTTTCTTAAGGGTTTCAATGATGAATCTAGGGAAGACCTTAACTTGATAGGAGGTGGAGACATTGATCAATTAAGGATGAATGAAATTAAGGAGATTTGTAGAAGTTATCCCAGAACAAGGGGTGGACCTAGAAAAGGAAAATCAGTGAAAAATTCTGAATCTAGATATGAACAAACTAATGGATGAGTTAGAAAACTTTAAAACAGATATGTAACCTCTACTATGGATGGATTACGAGCTAAAGCAAACACCAAAACTAAACCATTGGCTATGTATTGTCCAAGATGTAGGAAGAAGCATGCAATAAGAGATTGTCCTTTGGATAAAAAAAAATGTGTCTTATCTGTGAATCTAAAGAAAATGATACTGATGTTTGTTCTCTACTCCCAGTTATAAAGAATTGACTTAAACAAACCAGTACATCATCCACAACAGAAGAATTAAATTTTGTTCAGAGACAACTTCACCAAGGGTAGTTTATGCCAAGATCAGTTCCTAATCCCTGGACGATGCCATGGGATGTTTAGACAGTACCAAAAAATTGGGGACAACCACCTTCAGTACCTCAACCAACATGGAATCCTCAGGATTGGGCAATTCAAGCTTGGTATGCTCAAGGACATCAACAACCATGGGCTAGTCAAGGAAATCCTTATGCTTGGTCACAACCTAGATGGAACCCTAGTAATTATGCTCAAGGAAAAACATATCCAAATCAGAATCAACTAGCCATCATGGGATCCCCTGCATAGAATTCACAAACTGAGGATATAGTCCAAACATAAATACCAGCATAACCAATAGAAAACCTGAGAAACAAACAAATAACTCCTGTTTATGAACAAAACCGGAAAAATCAATTAATCTACATGTCGTGGATTGTAAGGATATTCAAACTAGATCTGAGAAAATAATTAGCAGTCCACCTGTTATAATCACTGAAATGACAGAAGAAAATGAAACCCCTAGTACTGTTGTTCCAAAAGAGGATATAAAAAGAAAATAAAAGGAGCCAAATAGCGACACTACTGAGACTCCATTTCCAAAGAGATTTAAAGAAGCTATAGAAACCAAGGAGTCTAAATTGGTACAAGAACTAAGGAAATTGAATATTGAAATACCACTATTACAAGCAATTAAGGACATTCCAGAATTAAAAAAATTAATCAAAATGTTATGTTTGAAAAAGCCTAGAAGGAAGAAATAATACCCCAAGACTATCAAAGTAGATGGGAAACTTGTTGATTTATTAGCAAGAAAAAATTTACTTCCCAAATGCGGAGATCCTAGAAGTCCTATTATTTCTGTCTCTATAGGGAATAAGGATATACATAACGTTTTGGTAGATTTAGGAGTGGCTATAAATGTAATGATAGTGGACACTTTGAAAACATTACCATTAACGGGTATACAACCTACTAATACCATATTGCAGATGGCAGACCAGTCAGTAGCAAAACCATAAGGGATTATTGAAGACGTGGCGGTTATGGTGGACTCATAGGAATATCTAGTTGACTTCCTTATACTGCAGCCAAAAGGTAAAACATTGGGTTATCCCATTATTTTGGTTAGACCATGGTTGGCTACAATTGCTGCTTTAATTGATTATAGGTCAGGTGATATGATAATCTCAAAAGGCAAGAACTCTAATAAAATTTCCTTATATCCTTCTGCATGACTTTTTACTGATAATCAAGAAAAATTGTGGGTTGATTCTCTTGATACTAATAAGCAAAATTTGTCTTCTTTGGCTATGATCACATTACAGGATCATGCAAGAGAAGTAGAAGAGATGATTAATCCACCATTGGATGAGCACCAGCTGTCCTCGAAGCAATCAGAAATAGTTTTGGAACCCACGACTATAGTTTTGGAACCTGCGAACTTAGTTCCGGAACCACCACATTTAGTTCCGGAACCACCATATTAAGTTCTGGAATCACGACAACAACAATTTTCTTTGATTGGAAATAATTTCACTTCAAAGGAACGAGATTTCTCGTGGGGAGAGGAAGAATTAATAGCTTCAATTTTAAATACATCAGGGAGTGGTGAAGAATTTCTAGAAAGTAACAGTGACGAAGAGTTTGACCTACAAAGAGATAAGTATCATAATTCTCGTTACTATCCTTTTTCCAGTATTTTGTCTCAAGGAACTTTTCGAGATGTTGCTATATATCATATGTTGTTACCACATGCATGTCCACTAAATACTTTAATATAACCCTTTCAACAAATCAGTTCATCACACATTGGAACCAAGCATGTTGAGATTCAATTGGGTAAAACTTTGAACATTAACAACTGGTTGAAAGATGATGAAGAAGCTAAATTGTTTGATGTTCTAAAAAGTCATACTAAAGCTTTTACTTGGGATTACAAAGACATGAAGGGAATTCACCCAAGTATCTACACTCATCACATCTATACTAAAAACGTTAAACCAGTTAGGCGGCCTCAGAGAAGAATTAACCCAACCTTAAGGGATATAGTCAAACAAGAAATTGAAAAACTATTACAAGTAGGTTTTATCTACCCTATCTCAGATAGTCAGTGGGTATCTCCTGTTGTAATAGTTCCTAAAAAGAACGGAAAATGGAGAATATGTGTTGACTATAGGGAACTGAACAAAGCCACACTGAGAGATTATTTTCCCTTACCATTCATAAATCAAGTCCTAGACAACCTTTCAGGTAAACAATACTTTTCTTTCTTGGATGGATTTAGTGGATACAATCAAATCAGAGTTGCTGCTAAAGATCAGGACAAAACTACATTTACATGTCCATGGGGTACTTTTGTCTATAGGGTGTTACCATTTGGCTTATGCAATGCTCCTGCAACTTTCTAGAGAGTTGCACTTGCAATGATGCGCCCGAATTAGCAGGAACTTGACAACGTCATAACTTGAGCTCCGGGTGTCCGTTTGAGTCCGTTTTTTTTTGAAACCACGTGTTTTGATGAGACGAACGCAGCGGAAATCCGCCCTACCCGGTTGGGGCAAGTTTTCGACACATTTTCGGGCCCTAAATCCGCCATCTTGAGGCCGAAAATTAGGATTTAAGTTATAGTTTGGTTTTTTCCTATTTTTGAGCATTAGTTAATTTTAGTCTATTAATTGCATTTTGAGTTAGAAAGTTGGCAATTCCTCTAATTTAGGGATGTAGAAGATGCGTGGCAATTTCTGTGCCCGTAGGAATAAGCATGCGAACTTACTAAGAATAGCAGGTTCTAGTAAACTGCTAAAAATAGTAATTTCCGCCACCTAGAGTAGATTTAGTCAGAGTTAGCTAGAGTTTACTTGGCAACTCGAGTTGGGAGTTATTTTCCTATTTAGGAAACATTGTAATTCATTATTTGGGGACGAAGAAGGAGATCTATTTTCTTTTGGAGTTCATTTTATTGCAGTTTATCTGGTTGTTCTTAATTTGGCTACATTATTTTCCCTTACCATTCATAGATCAAGTCCTAGACAACCTTTCAGGTAAACAATACTTTTCTTTCTTGGATGGATTTAGTGGATACAATCAAATCAGAGTTGCTGCTAAAGATCAGGACAAAACTACATTTACATGTCCATGGGGTACTTTTGTCTATAGGGTGTTACCATTTGGCTTATGCAATGCTCCTGCAACTTTCTAGAGAGTTGCACTTGCAATCTTTGTTGATTTAACAAATGATTGTGTTGAGGTATATATGGATGACTTCACTGTACATGAAGACATATTTGATGATGCTTTGAGAAATTTAGACAGAGTGTTACAAGATGTGAACAACACAATCTGTCTCTTAGTGATGAAAATTGTTTAATGATAGTTGATGAGGGGATTGTATTAGGACACCATATTTCAAAAAGAGGAATTCAAGTTGATCAAAACAAAATTAGGATCATTTCAGATTTACCTATTCCTCATATCCCCACAGATATCAAGTCATTTTTAGGACATGCTGGGTACTATAGGCGCTTTATTAAAGATTTCAGTAAAATTGTTGCCCCCATGTTTAATTTGCTAACCAAGGACTGTGAATTTCTTTGGGATGAAAAGTGTCAGCATGCTTTTGAAGAAATTAAAGAAAAATTAATCACTGCCCCAATATTGAGAGGACCTAATTGGGAAAAGCCATTTCATATCCAAATAGATGCCTCAAATAATTCCATTGGTGCAGTTTTGGGACAGAAAGATGAAGAAGGAAAAATGTATGCTATTTATTATCTCAGTAAAAATCTTACTCCCACTGAAAAGAATTACACCACCACTGAAAAAGAATTTCTTGTTGTGATTTATGCAATCAATAAATTCAGACATTACATTACAGGGTACAAAATATTTGTACACACAGATCATTCAACAATTAAATATTTAATGAACAAACCAGTGGTTGGAGGAAGAATAATTAGATGGTTATTACTTTTACAAGAATTTGATATTACCATTGTGGACAATCTAGGTAAATCTAATGTGGTAGCTAATTTTTTGTCAAGACTAACCACTACAGGGGAGCAAGATCCAGTCAAGGATAACTTTCCAAATGAACAATTGTTTGCTATTTCAGCAAGTACACCATGTTTTACTAATATGGCAAATTATCTTACAACATGGAAGTTTCCTCCTTCTTTCACTAAGAAACAAATAAAGAAGTTAATCAAAACCAGTGCATAATTCAAATGGTTAAATGGAATGCTATTTAAATGTGGTCCTGATTTTGTTTTACATAGGTGTGTAAGAGAAGATGAAATCTTTGACATCCTCTTCGCATGTCATGATGAACCAAGTGGAGGACACTATTTAGTGAAAAGAACAGCTCATAAGATACTTGGCACTAGTTATTATTGGCCATCTCTGTACAAGGATGTGAAGAGATATATCAAGTGGTGTGATCCTTGTCAAAAGATGGGACAACCAACTTTCACCAATGAAATGCCTCTTCAACCTCAAGTAGTGATTGAACCATTTGAGAGATAGGAATTGGATTTTTGTTGGTCCCTTTAATCCTCCTTCACAAGGAAAGGAATATATTCTTGTGTGTACTGACTATGTGACAAAGTGGGCAGAAGTGCAGGCATTGACAAATGCCACTGAAGAAGCAGTTGTTGATTTCCTTTGGAACAGAATTATGGTAAAGTTTGGAGCACCAAGGAGCATAGTTTCATATCAGGGACCACAATTTATGTCTAATATGATCCAAGCTTTCACAAGGTATTACCAAATCAATCATAGGAAGTCATCTCCTTATCACCCATAGTTAAATGGACAAGCTGAAGTAACAAACAGAGAATTGGAAAACATCCTTACCAAAACAGTTGAAGCTGGGAGAAAAGATTGGGTAAAGAGACTACCTGAAGCTGTCTGGGATTATAATACAACTTGGAAAACTACAACAGGGTTTTCACCATATGAGTTAGTCTATGGGAAAAATCCCTTGTTGCCCATTGAGTTTGAACTACAGACATTGAGGACAACAGTTAAGGTGGGTATTGAGTTGGATGCAGCTCAAAAGGAAAGAATCCTTCAACTCAATGAATTGGATGAGTTGAGGATGGAAGCACTTAAACAGATAAATACAATCCAAGATCAAAGGAAGTAATGACATGACACACATATCAAGAAAAGGCAATTCAAAGTAGGAGATTGGGCATTGATGTTTGATTCTAAGTACCAATAATTCAAGGGAAAATTGAGAACCAGATGGTTGGGACCCTATCAGATTGAGCAGATATTTGACAATGGTTCTATTCAGTTACTTCCCATTGATGGCAGCATAAAGAACACTCTTGGTCAATGGACATAGGCTAAAACTCTATAGGAAGCCTCCCACTAAGGATGAATTCTTGAGGAAGATTGAAGAAGATAAAGAATTTGATCATATGGAAGAACCCAGTTCTTCCAAAATGATCAAATAACTAGATGATAGATCCAGAATAAAGGGAAGAAAATGAAAACCAGTAAATGGCATTTTCTTCCCCCAAAAAAAAAAATAAAAAAAAATTGTCTCAGAGGTCAATTGAAAACTAGCAATGGCGGTTGACCTCCTCTTATGGCTAATTCAAATAAAAGGGAATTCTTTGGAATTCCAGTTGTCTTATCTAACCGTGTTTTGTTCCACTTGTAGGAATGATGAGTCATCATAACAAAAGGATTACATCATCAAGGACGGTAATTATATCTTTTAACTTATTTAGGGTTAAATTAAAAGTTTGCATGTGTGATTATGACTTGATTTAAAAGTTGGTATGATGAGTCATCTATTTATACATTATGATTACAAGTGAGTAATCATGAAGATGATTTGGATGGAATAAGTGGCGGCATAGTTATCATGAGTAATCATTAGTGTAAAATCAAGTGAAATAAGTTGCAGAGAGATTTTGAGGGAGAAGCAATGAATTAAGCTTGTGTTCCACAACAAAGAACAGAGGTTCCACAGATAAAATCGTTCGTTCCACAGCTAAGCAAGAAGCCCTGCAACCGATTTGCACAGAATCAAAGGAAACAAAATTTGAGTCGATATGGGGATTAAAAAGAAATCAGAACTAGAGGATGATTCCCAGCTGCTCGCGGATGAAGAAGTGGCATCTATCTTTGAGCATGCAGGATGGCTAGAGTTCCTAAAAAAAATTCAAAGTATAACGACGAATTAGTAAGAGAATTCGTCATAAACCTAGAGCAATCCAAGACAAAGGTGAGAAATATTTTTATTCCTTTTTCTGTGAATATAATAAGTAATGTGTCTGGAGTGCCAATTGTGCATGTCCCACATCCTGCCAAAGGGACCTTGAAAGAACTGGTTGAAACCCTACTACAAGAAGGGGAAACTGAACCCCAATACATTTACAATACAAAGAAAATCATAAAAGGGGTCAGAAGGGCCAGTTTTCCCAAACCCTTTGACAGGGTAGCATTTTGGATAGTGAAGTATTTAACCTGTGATGGTCAATTTGGGTCTGTAGGAAAATAAGTCCTAAAGATGCTCATATATCTGAAATATGGAGCCACAAAACCAGAATACATAATAAACCTTCCAGGGTTTCTTTTTTATTCTATCTAGACCATGGCCCAGAGGTATTCCTGGGGTGTTGGGACAATCAAGCATCACGGGTTAGTTCATTTAGTATGCCAACACCATTTTCTGTCAAAGAAAAATGGAGAAGAAATTTGGGAAAAGTTCCTTGGGAAGTTTAAGAAAAACCCTGATATTATCAGAAGGACAATACCAGCTCCATTTTCTCCTTTAACTAATTTGGAAATTGATGCCATTGCAGAAGAACAGGAGGAAGTGGGAAGAGAGAATATACCAAAAAGAAGAAGATCTGTGAGAAAGATCAAAACAGCAGAGCCTTATGTGCCTTTGAAGGAAATTCCTTCTTCTGCAGCAGCTACAGGGGAGCTAATATCTGTCTCTGATGGTGATAGCTCACCCGTTCAAGAGTAAGAAACAAAAGTAAGAAGAAGCTCTAGAAGGAAATCCACTGCTGGGCATGTTGAAATTCCCCAAAGAAGGAAAATTCATAAGAGGTCAAGGGAAACCCCAGAGGGAAGGAGTGAATAGGAAAAGATGGAAAAAGAAGTTGATATTTTAGGCAGCATGGCCATGACTCCTCCTGAACCAAGCCAAGCTGAGATGGACAAAGGAGATGAGAGACTCGAGGAGCAAGATTTTCAAGAATTGGTTGAACCATCAACATTGTCACATGAAGAGGAAGAGTTGGCATTTTGGAGATGAAAAGGTAAATTTCCTTTGATAGAAGAAGAATGCTCAACTCCTTAAGTAATTTCAGAGGAAGAAGAAAGACATCAGGTTAAACATGCTATGTTCTTGTCTAGAGTAGAGCTCATTATCAGGGAAAAGGATGAGGAATTGGATTTCCTCAAACTCAAATTAGAACAGAGGGAAAAGCTCATTGGAGAGCTAACAACTCAGCTTGCAGTTAGGACTGAGGAATTATCAGTAATTAAAAAACAACTGATAGAGAAAGAGGAAGAATGTCAAACTTCCAGAAAATAGAATGTTGTGTCCACAGTCTCTGCATAGACTGAGTTAACTTATTTTCCACTCAAACAACTATGGAATGACACTTGCAAGGGAACTCAAAGAAACTAAAACATCAAATGAAGATTTGAAGACCAAGATGGAAGAAGAAAAGAAGGCAAGAAAAGAGTGGGAAGAAAATTTTTATAAGGAAGAAAGAAACAAATATAAATGTCTTGCAAAAAATACATATGGTCTGCATTATGAGTGAAAAATTGCATGCCTAAAGGAGGCCCTCTCCTGAATATAGTGTGTTTTTAGAAGAACAATTCATTCGCTGGAAGTTGTCAAGGATTGCATGTGGACTTCCACATGAACTAAAAGATGAATCTGAATTCATGACAGCTTATTCTTTAGCTAGTCCTGAGCAGAAAAATCTTCTATGTGAATTCTATCTTTGTAATCTGATGCTAGAGAAAAACACAGGATTTATGATCAATTTGTATGTGGGGGAAAGTCAGCTCAATGCATTTGTCTCTGTTCTGCAAAACCAAATTGCATGGAAGGAAAGGGAATCTGAGTTTTTATTGAAAGCTAGCTCAACTGGTCTCTGCATGAGAGCTCACTATGGTAAACCTTCTGCCTTCCTCATACATTTTAGAACTCATGCCTTTGATGAGCAATTCAAGACACATTATTTTTCCAGCTTACAAAAGAGTATTGATACCTTTACCTCCTATGAGGAGGAGAAGTTTGAAGATATTTATGAAGGATGCTCAAAAAGGTGGGAACTTCTTACGGTTTCCTTGAGAAGAAGGGAAGTAATATCCCCTACAAATCTGATCTGGAGTTTAGAAAGAGCAAAAGCGTTATGCACAATAATTCCTCAGATCAATGAGACCTATGGGAAAATATGGATGGGAATGCGAACAAGGCCCCCTCTACTTCTCACCCCCATGTCTCCTTGGAAAAATAGAGAACCTCAAGATCCTACTCAATTTGAAGAGTGGCAGAGGAAAATAGAAGTAGGAGCAGGGTATAGTACCTCTAAGTTTAAGCATTGGAAGATCCAGTTTCAGCCATTTGATCTGAGCAATCAAATGGAATGCAGAACATATAACCCCACTTTTGAAGAATGAAGTTTGTAAAGGGACTTACAAACAAGTAAGTTTGGGGGAAATGATGAGGCCAGAATATGCCCATTAAATGTATAATAAATGATCTCATCTTACTCTCCTTTTTATTAAGTTTGATTGCATTTTGTGACTTTTATTTGATCTGATATGAGTTAGGATGTAATTGTTCATCTTTTGATTGATTGTGATTCTAACGTTTAAAAGCTCTAAAATTCCTGATGAAGTGTGTGTTTGAAATTCAGTTTTGTAATAAAGCAGGTCTAATCAGTCAAAGAAATGAAGTATGTAGCATTCAACATGTTTTCGGTAGCATTTGTTCCAATACAGCTTAGTTCTGAAACTTCCAAGCTAGTTCCGAAACTCCATTACACAGTCATCATCTAGTTCCGTAACTTTTAGACTTAGTTCTGGAACTCCAGTATTTAGTTCTGGAATTTTCAGACTTAGTTCCAGAACTCCTGGGTATAGCTTTGGAACTCTCACGGTTTTGATCCTTAATGATTTCCTATGGTTCTGGAACTTCTCTGAAGTTTTGGAACCGATGGAAGTTTATCTATTCTAACCACATCTGATGATTTAGCATCAATGACCCTTTCAATCAGGAAAGGATGAGAATATTTCTGAACGCAGATCCAGGGATAGTTATCTTACAGTTGTCTGATCAGCCACAATCCGAGTCAACATCTATTTTGGGCATGATTCGATTTCATCAGAATCGTAGAGACAACTATGATTGTAAATGTATATATAAGCAGACCTGTAGTAGATAAATAGGAAATAGAGAGATAGAAAAAAGAAGATAGATATAGAATAAGATCATAGTACACAGATCCAATACGTTTTGTAATACCAAATGTTTTATCAATAAATAGCCATTCCTGTTTGAGAGAATTCTAAGTTGTTAAATCCTGATTCAAGGAGGAGCAAGGGCCCACTCCCCCAAGGACCAAGATATTCGTCTATTTGGTATTTATATTTCCTAAGAAAATAGTTTAGATCTGTTAATTCTGTATCACTTTTAATTCTTCTAGTTAAACTCTGTTGTATACTTGTTCTTGCAGGTGTCTAGATAGATTCTTATTTTTCTTGCAACCATTTTTAAGCATTCTAAGTTGTGTGTGTTTATTTTTAAAAGCAAGTGTTTTTATTTTCAAAATCAAGTGTGTTTACTTTCAAAAGCAAGTGTGTTTATTTCCATTCTGCAAAGTGTGTTTCCTTTCAGCAAAGCTTTCAGTGTGTTTCCTTTCAGCAAAGTTTTCATAGTATGATTTAAATAAGGTTTTTACCAAGAAGTCCTTAAGACATTGAAAAGATCCCCCAGAAAATACAAAAATAACTACAGTCAACTACTAGATCAATAGGATTACTCTTGTTGCATATAGCTTTAGACACACCCCTGGTTTGAATATGACATCAACAAGAAGTTGATTAAATGAAGGGAATAACGACACCCTCTAATACACAAGTCTTTTATCTTAATGAGGTACTCCGGTTTCTCTCTCTCTCCTTCGGTATTGTGTTCCATGCGCTCAACACTCTAGCTTCTCCTTCAACACAACTGGGGACTGATCACACCCAATCCTTTGACATCTCAACAAAAATTCCAAATCTCCAAAGTACAAAAAAAACACGAGCTCTTCCCTCCATAGAACGACCATGTTTATTCCCTCCATGTTTTACATATCCTTTACTTTACTTTATGTAAATTCAAAGTTACAAGTGTTTTTTATACTTTGAGTTATAATTCATCATAGACATTGACTACACTATATGTTGCAAGTTTCACCATGGAGCATGCCAACACCAACACATAAAGAGATAACTACTGAGCAAAGACAATGCATGTGCACACACTCAGGTATATTTTTCCTTTAAGCACGTAATTTTCAATTACACACTTAAAGGAGGGGCAAAATTAAGACACTAAAATTTGGTATCTTATCCTTTAACAATGACAAGTTTGGCTATGATTCCTTGCTAATAAAAATACTCACATTCATCCAATAAGTACATCTCTTTAAGTCTTTCATGACTTGTTCATCTCCATAATCGACTTTGTCACAAACTCATGTAATATTAATTAATCAAAGTAGTAAATCATCCTTGAGCATCATTTTAGAACTTATGATTTACATCACATGCTTCTTATCCTGGACCATGTAGTTTGGTTAAAATATGTTATACAACCCTAGACAACTTGTACGGTCCCACCCTCTTTAATATTTTATCTCCATTTTTTAATTTCAATATCTATATTGTATCATTTCATCTTTATAGGGTCGGCCTTATTGTAATATTTCACCTACAAAAGGCTATATAAGCAAGTCAGTATCACTTTATAATGCACCTCACACTCTTACAAGTTACTATTGCGAATATCCATCTAAAAGCACTAAAAACTCTCTTAGATTTTCCTAAACTAGTTGTGCATCATTTAGAGCAACCAATACTATAGGTCTAAAGTATTCAACCACGTCAAAGAGTCTAACTTCCTCCATTTCCAAGCATGCAAATGTCATAGAGCCATGTCTTAGCAATAGTAAAGTCACTCCAAACATTGTTAAAGGGTTTCAAGGGAAAAAGGGTTAGGTCACATAATTGAAGCATACTACACTATACTGTAGACACTAAATCACATACTTTGGGTACATTTCTAAGTCCTAATCACATACTAATATTTGTATGATTCCTAAGTGAGAAAATTAGCAATTAACAATTGTATTTGGCATTTTTGCCTTTGTTCATGTCTTCTTCTTGGCCTCTTACACCCTACAACCCAGTCGATGCTTTACTGTTTCATCTTTTATCACTTTGGACACCAACACCCAAGCGCCCCCGTCTCTCTGGGTGCCCCCTTTTGAGCATCTTGTTTTCTTATGGGTCAACCTTTTAGTTGTTAATTTCGAAATTCAAACAAGGGAACAATATAAATATAAAGCTATGTGACCATAATAAAGTACCAAGCTCTAATCATCTATTACTATAGCCTAAGGTTGCATCCAAAGGCATTTCAAGAGCATCAAAACATCCATCTAGCTTCATTCAAGGGACAAGGGATTGTTATTTCTGCATACACGCATAGGAGGGGAAGTTCATTTTTCCATGCACACATCTACTTACATTGCTACATCTAGCTATTGTTCTCTATTCGGTGCATCTTACACAAAAACATCCTGGGGCATGATTCTTGCACACACAAACACATAAAAACTACATGGAGTCTGAAATGTAGTGCAACACCCGGATTGTAAGTTAACTAAGTCAGGTAACTGCTGGGGTCAGTTTGAATCCCCATTTGCATATTTTTCTTTTTAGGATTCAATGTGTTTTGGGGATTTGCAAGAGCTCTTTTGTTTTGTAGGTTATAAGCAAACTTGACGATCTTCCAATGACATACATGTGATCAACAACGAGTATCATCGAACATCCGCGAAACTGCAAAAATCAGTTTTTGAGGGTTTTCGCAGTCATAGGTGCCCGCAACCAATCTACAATGCCTAGGCACCCTTGACCCAATCCAAGTACCCTAGTCCTAACATTTCTGACAACTCTACAATTTTCTAGGTTCGGTTGAGACAGTCTGTCCTCCTGTTCCATCAGTTTTCTAGTTCGGCATACTTCGATATCATTACAAAATCAACCAAGTCTCTTATCCTCTCTCTCGAGCTTAGGGTTTCATTTTTATTTTGTTTATTGCTTAGGTCAGATATGTGCTCTTATTGTTTATCATTTCGTTATGACTCTACAATATCTAGGGTTTAATAATTTCAACTTTTATTAAATCATAAACTACAACCATATTATGTACATTTTCTATTATATAGTTAGCTCACTATCTTTTTATTAAGAGACATGAGGGCGCTCATAGGGGTTGACTTAGATAACACTCACACATGCACAAGCACATAAGAAAACTACAAGAGGCTTGATCCCACCCTAAGGCATGTAGTGCAATGTATGGATATGTTCGGCAGGGTTGATTGCCAAATGTAGTCCAATCTCACCACATACACGATTTCTCCTCTTGGTTATCTAATGCTTTGATGAAGGGTATTGTAGGTTTCTAGGATCTCTACTTTGTTACAGGTGATTATAGGTTGTGTCAAGGTTGAGTGACTAGGAGTGATATACAATGAAGCACATTTCTAGGCAAGTGAAGCACACATGAAGTTTCAGAACCTAATTATCGAAGGGTCCAAGACCGTATATATTTAGTCAAGACCGTATATATCTAGGACTAGACTGTAGATAATTCCTACAATCACGCACTAGCTCAATTTCTAGTTCTAACATTCATAACGAAGCATCTACAGTTTGTGATTTGCCTTTTCCACTTATTGCACATCTAAATCTCCTCCGTTCTGACTTGTACAACCGAGTCATCATCCCCTTTTACGCATTTAATCAATCGTTTCATCATTTATCATCATTACAAGTATTAATGTATTATTTTGATTATGTATAGTTAATTATGAATAAATTATATCAAAATAATGTCTTGTAACAGACCCTTACATCCTACTTATTGTTATGTGCATTTCATAACATAATTTAATTAGGGTGTAAATAGACACAAACCTGTTTACGCTGTTGTGCTGATTAGAGGGGATCAACCTCACTACATATTATTTGTCTAATGGGTTTGACTATCTTGGGTATGAAATACTATAAAGGAACTAGGAGACTAGGTAGCTTGATCCACACAAAGACTTTGAGGGACATTTCCTCAGTTTATCATCAAGATATTATGTAAGAACCAACAATTCAACTTGACTAACAAAACTTGCACTAGTAAAGGTTCCTTAAAGGAAAAATATATAACTCCCTTCGTGTGATTGTAGCCCATATTTATTCAAATTCCATCGGGATACAATGGTGATTAATCCAGGTCTGGAGAGAGTCCTTAAGGGAATGTCGATTGATATAATAAAACAATTATTCTCATATTATTAAAATATAGTTTAACAAATTCAACATTAAACAAACATCAAAAGAATAAGGAGTAACATAAGTATTTACCTCATCGTAGACCTTTGAGACAAATGTTCGAACTCCCTTGGGTGTTATTCTTCCCACTAAGGGTACCCAAAGTTGTGATTGGCTGGTATGCATGTAAACCACTACAAACTTAGGAAGATTATATTAGAGTATGGAATGGAGTTAAAAGACGTCAAAAGCTAGAAGCGGCAAACGCCGACACCACATACATGAAGAGGCAGAGTTGATTCAGAGGGAGAGGAGAGGGAGAGGGAGAGGGCGAGGAATAATAATAATAATAAGAAGAAGAAGAAGTTGAAGAATGTCAGTGCAGGAGTATCTGGAGAAGCATAAACTGTCGCGCAGGATCGAAGATGCCGTGAATGCGGCGGTTAGGGCTAAGGCTCCTCATCCACTCATCTACATTGTGAGTATCTTCTATCACTCGTCTCAGTTTCACTGCTTTTTAACAACACCTCCACACATGCTGCAGTCATAAATGTTTGCATTCGTTTGAAGAATGGATCGCCTACGACGAAATTTTATCACTTAACCAAATTTCGTTTCCTCAGAAAGGGCAAGCATAACATCAACACTTAAATATTCCAATATTTGACCCGGATGCCACTATATGCAGCAAAACCCATTATAAAGTGCCATCCCGTCTCTGCCACTCCATATTCTCTCTTTCTATTTTTCCTTTAAGTGTTGTTCATTTACTCGTCTCACATCTGAGTTGGCGTGATCCTATCATCCGTGTCTTATATTTGGTTTTCACCCCCTATCTATTTCTTTTGTTTGTGTTCATATCTGGGGTTGAACTTGCTGAGGAAGTATTGCAGTTTCCTCTCTAGTTCCTTTGGTCACATGCTTATCCTGAATTTTCGCCTCACATATTGCTTGATGTTTTTAATCAACGTTTGGGCTTTCATATAAGTGAATGCCTCTCTTGTTCGTCCACTTCCCCCCCTCTCCTCATCCAAACACTTTTCCTTCACATTACCTCTTTTCTTCAAGTAGCCTCGTAAATGAATAATTGCCGCAACCTCCTAAGAAAGGTTGCTTGTCTCTGCTTATAAGATCACTTATGGGAAAGTGGCTTTGATTATAAAGTTGTTTGTGATTACTTTATTTTGTTTTCCCTTAATTTGTCTCCAGTTAAGCCCTGTACTTGCAGCCCATACCACAATTCCATAAAACAATAGTGCTAGGACAAACAACTAGAACAGGATCCTGATGGTCTCCCAATTCCACAATTCTCTATCTGTTCCGAAGTGCATATAAAGCTTTCTATCCTCCTTGAATTCTCTTAATTATGCACGATTCCGAATTGATTTTACTATGTAAGTCCAGGCTAATAAACTTGTTTTCTGTCACCACTTCTAGCGGGTCCCCATCCAAGAGGAAATTTTACTGTTTCTTTTATTTCTGAAGTGAGAATACCAAGATCTTAGTTTTTCCGATCATTACCTGCATCCCTACCTCTTTGAAGAGAAAAGTTTTAGTCTTCAATTGTTCTCTCTTCAGTCCTGAGCTGATATTGCAATTAAGATAAGATTATTGATATACAGGAGCAGTTTTACTGCATAGCTGGTCAAGTGGTCCATTACTCCCTCGTTTATCTTTCTCTTCTTTCAACTTGTTGATATATAATTTAAGTAAAGTAGGTGATAATCAGAAGTCTTGCTTGACCACAATGTCACTTTCAAAACATTCAAACAACACTGTGGGCATTCTGATTTTTACTCTGACCTGCTCATATAGTATGCTGACGCTGCTCGATATTCATTATGCTGATAGGTTTATCTTACAATAGCAGCCAAGGAGACGATGATGGAGTGTAATAGTGTGTGAAGTCAATAAAAATGAATGACTTTAAGTTTGATGTAGATCTGATTGTCATAGGGCAATTTTTCCACACCTCAGAGAAGGTGAAAAGAATTGCAATATCTTGGCCATACAGTGGAGTTTGGAGCCCATATCTTCTTTCTGAAAATATTTGTTTAATCCCGATTTAGTGATGCAGCTAGATTGAGGAGATCTCTCACCAGTTAGTTGAAATTTTACGGGAAGGTGATGGATTCATTACTTAGTGTGGTATGTGACAAATCGAAGACATGTGCCTAAAAATTGATATCTCTTGGCATTTTTCAGATAAATATATTTAAGATATCTGTTATATTTTGGTATTCCAAGCTCTTCCATCCTTCCCCAAAAGTTAAATCCTTGGCAATGTCAAAGCTATTTTTACAGTTAACGGAGCAACAATATGTTTCTCTTTTTTATCCCATACATGTTCATTTAGATGCCTAAGATAGATGCAGCGGTGGATTGCCAAATGCTTTGGTCTGAAATCTGCTTGCGCCTTTTCCCTATTTCCTTGTTCTTGGCCCACTTGCTGATTTTATGCTCTACCATGCCTCCAGAAAGTTTTGCGAAAGGGGGTTGAACATATAATAGTTGGTAAATTGATGTGTTGTCAACATCTTCACTTTTAAATAACAGTATTACAAGGCTAGTCATTCATTTCGTGGGGAAGCCATTCTGCATGCTATCATTGAAAATATTTTTAATGTAAAGCACCAAGATTTGTAGCACGTCTCTAAGATACTCTGCTTGTAGCCCATCTATGTCACAAAATTTTCCCCTTGCCAACCTCTTAATATCCTCGTCAACTTATCTTATTGGCAAAAGTTCTGATTTTATATTGACTATGGGAGGAATGTCATTGTCTTGCTCATGTTTGCACACCTGTTTTGCATACTCCAGCCATCGAGTTTCTGTAATATTGTTTTCAGTTTGCTTTTTTCTTCATTGTAATTCCTTCCAGAAATGCTTTGGGTTATGTTTTCCTAAGAGTAGGAGCTCTTCCGGGCTTTTTTTCTTTTACTTGAAAGCATTTCAATACTGGGTGTATCGCCTATGAGACTATGACTATCTAATTATTACATTAATTACTTCTCATAAAAGTACAACAACATTTATGATGGCCAACTTAGCAAATTTCAGTCACGGCAATGTTAAATCATCAATCAAATAGTCAAAAGGTAGCAGTCACTTACCTTTTTGATGTTACATTTGATTTTGCTCACATCAACAGAGCAGTGCAGCCAACAGACTGCATTTCCCTTTCTGAAATTGGCTTGCAATTTGTCGATGTCAGTACACAAATTCCAAGGCATCTGCGCTTTGCTGGGATTAATGTGTCCCTGACATGGCAGGGAGCTCAGCAGGTCAGAATGTTCAACATGATAAAATTACTTGGAAATTTCAAATTTATAATAGTAGATTTCCTTTTTTTTTGTGTCTAACATGAATGTTGGAGTATAATCACATCGTAATTGTTATAGTTATTTAATGATTCTGTAAACTAATTAATCATGATGATGCCACTAAGTCCTTTTAGGTCAATTTATGTTTGGTTTTAATATTTAAAGTTTTTTGTCTTCTACTTGCTTGCATACTATCCTCCATTAACTGGAAAATGCAACCGGTCACTTCGAAGCTCTCTCTGAAGTGTAGGGCTAGTACGGGCTGTAATATTGATTGATGGTGAATGCAATGATATTTTTGGACTACATTATTGTTTTCGGAGTTATTGGTGATTTGCAATTGCTGAAAATTAAGGCCAAGTGGGAGACATATATTCCTCTCAATCGTTAAGAGTGGTCTTGAAATCCTCAATTCCTTGTTGGTTTAGGGTAAGCTAGAAATGATGGGTAATCAAGACACCCTATTCTATTTGTGTCTTGTAATGTTCATGCTACTTTGAAACTGTAGCCACTATAAGTTTTTGATTGATTTGGGACATTGACATATTTGACCTATAGAACTGACCTCTACCAAGGGTGATTGCTGAAGTGAACCCGTGGATGAAAAATGTTTGATACAGGTTAGAAGGATGGAGCACACTAGGAATACAAAAGGTTCAAGTTTGATGCGTGAAGCTGATTGACCTCTATAGAATCACACAATGCGCCTAAGTTTCATTTGCAGAAAGTAAATTGAACACAATAAAGAGCAAAGATAAAGCTGTTTGTACAATTCTTAATTCAATTTGTTGATTGCTGGGAGTATTCATGTTAATTTTTGTTGCTTGTGAACGTGGAGATTGAAACCAGAAGTTGCTTGTATTGCTACTACAATGGCTTTGAATAAAGAAACCTGTATAGAGTGAGGATGCTAGCATGATTGACTTATGGTGTAACGCATATATGTTAATGCTTGAAATGTTAGGTCATAGTTGGTGTTATGAGTTATTAGTTTAAGGTAGTTGTGCATTAATCATTCTGTCACACTAAGGTCTAGTTTCAAATGTAGTTAATGTTATGCATTAATTAAGGATATTTTTGTTGTTTATTCACCTGTTTGGAGGAAATAAATGAAACATTGCTTTGTTTTAGCCACTTATATTGGTTATGTCTTTTGAAATGCATGAAGTTTATTTTCTTTTGGTATCTGTTATTTTATCCAGTGTTCTAGATTTCTACAAACTGGTACGTGGGATTTCACTACAAGAATTGCAAGGCTTGAATCGATTGGTCTATAGGGTCTTTGTTCATGCACGAGTGACTTATATATCCTTGGAGGACGCCCATGAGCTGCTGCATGCACCTGTTTAAATCTTGATGTATTTTTGCACTAACATACTCAATTCAATCAGCTTGTGCTACTAAATTTATTTCAAGATGCTCTCAGTAATGTCTTTGACGAGTTTTCCAGTTTAGGTTTGGCTCTTTGGACTTTTCTGCTTCTTGGTTCTATGATGTTGTTTGCACCATATGGTGAAAATGTGATGGTAGTATCTTAAATACCAAAATATGGTCCCAATGGGAGATAGGATATACGTAACTGATTCACTGCAACAAATTTTGATAATGTTCAAAGGGTGTACACGTAAGAAAATCAGAATCAAACAACAGTTCTTTAGAAAGAGAACTAGATGGTGTGCATAAAGGATTAACATATTTAGTAAGTGATTCTTGACAATGAAGAGGAATTGTTTGAGGGTTGTGAAATGTCAAGAGTGAAAGATTAAGATTGATAAGGAATAATCACTTAAAAAAGTGCAATGTAATGTACAATATAATTTCTACATGATCTGGCTGGTTACAAGAAGTTGACCCATTGAGCCTCACATTCTATTTCGGATGTGATAATTTGAACTGATGAGGTGTGCAGTGACAAGGGGATATGGTGTGATGGAACGACATTGTGGCTGCAAGATGACCTAAAGTATGGTGATGCAGTTAACCTTGTCAGTGTCATGAGGGTTGATGTTGCACCTGTTTGGTTCCAGGATATTGATGCCTAATCTTGTCACATTGCAAGACTTGTTTGACACTATGTCAATGGCGAAGTAGAGATGCACTAGGGTGATGTTGGAGACCATTATTGTCAATTGCTTATAGGAAGGTATATTTGGAAACAACCAATTCTCTAAATCAACTAGGCTTGTATGGTAATTGGTATGTAACATGTGATGTATGGGAATGAATGCATATTTACCATTTGTAGTTTATGGGATAAATCTTTTGGGCTGGTTGGTAGTTTATTGATCCGAATTTTGGATTAGTAATGTTTGCCACATGAGCTAACTAATTTACTTTTGTGATCATGTAACTTTGAACGACTTAAACACTCTTTCTATTGCTCTTTGTTAAATTTAACCATCAAACGAGGTTCAAGAGATAGGTTTAGGTGAAAAGGCTAGAACACTATGAATATGTCATCAAAAGTAAAACTTGATTGCATATTTGTGTTCCTCTTGAAAAATTATGAAAGTTCAAAAATTAACGACATCGGATTTCGAGTTCATATGCAAAAGCTATGACCTCTGTAAGGTAGAGAAATTAAGCCAGAGTGGCAGCTTTGCAACCATCACTAGCGGTTTCATAACCGCTCCGACGGTTTTGCAATCACTGTGGTAGCTTTTGCAACTGCCTATTGTGTGAAGTGGTGGTTTATGTACGTGAGAAGGTCTTTGAATTAGTAATGGCTGTAGACGGTGTCTTTTCAACTTCTAAGTCTTTTGGGCTTCTGATTCGAGCTCTCTTTGGTGTTAAATATGTGTGTATATATACATATGTGTGTGTGTGTATGTATGTATGGGGAGGGTCTTTATAAGCATGGATATATGGGAGAAAAGATTCCTAGCTAATGTTTTTGATTGTATGTGGTTTTCTAAATTGGAATGTGAAAGGAAACAATGAGTGATTGAGTTCAAGAGCTTGTATGAGTGTTCGAACATAGTAGTATGTTCATGGAGGTCTTGACAAGGCAGTAAACTTGTACTTGAAGAATGAGATAGTGAGATGTGGAAGCATGCTTTCACTCTTGCTAGAGTTATCTCAGCTTGAGTTTCTCTAAGGTAATATTGTGTTTCTTTAATTCAGTTTTGCTCTATTTTATTTTTCTGTATTTCTTTGAGTATGCAGCACTTTCAATTCATTCAAAAGCACATTTAATGACTGTTTTATGCAAGTAAACAAGAAAACAACAAGCTAATTAATGAAGGAAATTGTTAGGAATTTATAGGATCCGTGTTGGCGAAACTTCGTGTGGAATATCCACTTAGTTTATGAATCAAGATTGGTATTAGAGTAGGTTAGTGTTCCATAGTGTATGGTTTATTTGGTGATCATTGTGCACATATATCATTGTTACAAGAGCAACAAGTGCTAGTGGAAAAGGTGATTCAGGTCTCTTTGCAACAAGACATCTCCACAAGTGGAAGAGAGAGGTGAGAAGTATGACCTCTGAAGATGGTGAAGAAAGATCCTGCAGATTGGCAGTGAGGAAATGTGGGCCTGCAGATTGCAGGAGGATGTGGGCCCACATCTCTTCACTCCATGGAGGAGCTTGGGAAGATTATTAAGGTTGTCATGGCAAAGTTGGGAGTTTCTCTAGATACTTCTGAAGCAAGGCGAGGAATGCAAGTCTTCCTACTATGAGAAAGAGCAGCCCCATTTCAGCCAAGCTCCACCTCCATTCAAAGCAGAGGCAAAAACTGATATTCAACCATATGAAGGTGAGGTGAATGCGGATAAGCTTGATCATTGGTTAGCTCAATTAGAGGTATACTTTCATTTGCATTGAACTATAAAGGACAATAAATCTCTTTTGTAAGTTTGAAGCTAGCGAGTCATGCTCTAACTTGGTTTGAGAGTTATCTTAATTCCTTCGCTGTTAAGTGGTTACCCCCAATTAGTAAATGTGATGGATTTAAGACTTTAATTAAGGAGGCACTTTTATCCTATTTGTTATGAAGAGGAAAGATCTATTGATCATCGGCAATATTTGAGGCAAAAAGAACAAAGTGTGCATGCATATACAAGTGAGTATCGAAAGAAGGCGGCTCAAATGGGAAAAAATACATTTGATTGTGACATCCTCATGAAGTATGTTGGAGGGTCGCATAGTCACTTCAGGAGGCCCGTTCTACTTGCCAAGACAAATGACATTAGACGAGGTTTGTTCTCAAGCTCTCTATCCTGAGATGGATGAGAAAAAAGGTCCATCTTTCTTTTCTAATTCTTTCAATGTCCTAAAGAAGAAAGGTGGGGTCAATGCCACTTCTACTGTTGCCAAGAAGGATTGTACCAAGCATTGTGGGCATTGTGATGTTAATGGTCATACTGATCAGACTTGTTGGAAGTTGCATATGGATTGCATCTGTTTAAGAACAAGAAAAAGAAAAAGAAGGCCATGCCATCACTTCAAGGAGAAGCGATTGATTGTAACTTAGACGTGGATAAGAAGTTGTGTTTCACCACCCTTTAGAAAAAGGTATGTTTGGGACTTGGGTAATAATGATACTCAAGGAAAAGGTGAACCTTCTAAGCTTTTTCATACCAAAGTGCAAATTAAGGTGGTAAAAGTTAATGTTATTTTTGATTCTTGCTCTCAAACAAATTTGATTAGCAAAGAGCTGGTAGATAGGTTCGAAATGTATGATCATTCTAATCCTTATGCTCTAGAATGGGCGAAACAAGGAGTAGAGAAGGGGTTCCAAAAAATGCAGGGTCAAGTTTGCAATAAATGAACATTTCATTGAGGAAGTTAACATAGATGTTGCACTTGTTGACATTTTTGGTATAGTTTTTGGCAGCCCCTATATGTATGTTAGAGATGCTATTTTCAAGAGGAGATTGAACCAAACACCCTTTGATTAAGGAAGGGAAACACTACACCATAAACTCCTATGAAGGAAAATCCAAGCTCTCTTTGGTAAGTGCCACTCAAGGTAACCAATTGCTTAATGCTAGTGGGAAGTTTTCTTTTCTCATTTTGGAAGATAAGCAAGACTGCATGGATACCAATAGCTGTTCTACTAACAAGGAGCATGAGATGCAGCTCCTATGAGGTTGTTCGCAAGCATGGAAGGAAGGAAATGACCCACACAAAGGGCATGAAAAGGTGGACTAGAATTTCACAAGGTTGATAACTTCATTCAGCATATACACCTCTAGGTACAAGAGAGGTTCAAGAAGTGGGGAAAGAAAATTCCTCACCATATGAGTTCCTAAGCTTTTGGGGACCAAAAGCCTCCAAACTGGGGAGGCATGATCTGAATTTTGGATCAGTAATGTTAGCCACATGAGCTAACTAATTTGCTATTGTGATTATGTAACTTTGAATCACTTAATTACTCTTTCTATTGCTCTTTGTTAGATGTAACCATTAAACAAGGTTTAAGAGGAAGTTGCGAAACCCTGAGACCTCAAATAAGATAGGTTTCGGTGAAAAGGCTAAAACACTTTGAAGAGTTCATCAAAAGTAAAACTTGATTGCATATTTGTGTTCCTCTTGAAAAATTATGCAAGTTAAAAAAAGCGACACCTGATTTCGAGTTCGTGATGCAAAAGTTATGGCCTCCAGAAGTAGAGGACTTTCACAACTATACGGTGACGAAACTACCATGGTTAAGCGCTAGAGTTTCATAAAAAACCCTGGTGGTTTCGCAACTGCCATTTTTACTCAACTTCCTCCTACCGTGCATAAAGTGGCGGTTTCAGTATGCAGGAAGGTCTTTGAAGGGTAATGCCTGTAGATGGTGTCTCTTCAACTTTTGAGTCTTTTGGGCTTCTAATTCAAGCTCTCTTTGGTGACAAATTTGTATATATGTGTACAAAGATGGTCTTTGTAGGTGTGGATGGAAAAAAGGTTCCTAGCAAATGTTCTTAACTGTATGTGGTTTTCTGAATTAGAGTGTGAAAGGAAACAATGACTGAGTGAGTTGCAAAGCTTGTATGAGTGTTTGAACATAGTATGTTCATGGAGGCCTTGAGAAGGCAGTAAACTTGTACTTGAAGAATGAGATAGTGAGATGAGGAAGCATGGCTTCACTCTTGCTGGAGTTTTCTCAACTTGAGTTTCTCTAGGGTAATCTTTGTCTCTTTAATTCTGTTTTGCTCTCTTTCATTGTTCAATATTCCTTTGAGTATGCAACACTTTCAATTCATTCAAAAGCACATTTAATGACTGTTTTATGCAAATTAACAAGCAAACAACAAGCTAATTAATGAAGGAAATTGTTAGGAATTTATAGGATCTGTGTTGGTGAAACTCAGTGTGGAATATCCACCTAGTTTACAGATCAGTTATGAAATAGTTGTTTGTGTCAAACCATGTGCCCAATCAATAGGGCGGTTGAATCATTGATTAATTGTTTGAAGAGTTTGTTTTATAAATAAATAGTGTACTACCGATATTGTGTGGAATGTAATGGATAATCCCGTGTCATATACTCCTAACAGCCTTGTGTCTTGCATAATCCTTCACTAACAGAAGTCAATAAGTTTCTCTCTCCTTCAAAGTTACGTTTGGATAACTCTCTTTAGTTTTGTGTATTTGCATTTATCTATGTGGCATTGTGTACCTCCTTGAAGGATAAAGCCATAATACATGTAAAAGTTTTTAATCAAATTGTATCCTTGATTTCATCTACTTGTATAGGGATTTTATATCACTTTCTGTCAGTAGTCTCACAATTTTTATACAATTGGATTTGGCCTATATGTCAGCTCCTTTTTAATCTGAAACACTTGCATTGTAGCTTTTGGAAAGTCATAGTCAGTGGGCTGCTGTGTACTGAAAGCATATAACTGTGCTGGATGTACAAGCAGGAGGAAGTGTAGCTAATGTGTCTTCCTGTTTTCTTCTTTATTATTAATATTTTGGCTAACAGTCTCGTTTGAAGGAAAGTTGAACTAACACCAATAATGCGCTCATCAAGGAGTATGCTTATACTTGATATTAATATCAGTATTAGATAACAAATTGATTTTCCACACTCCTTTTAAATAAATATAGTTAACCAATCTCTGTGCATCGAAAACAGTGCAAAGCCTAGTTACCAGATGCATATATTTGTGTGTGACACTTATACACACAACTCACATGCTTTAAAATCCACTACAAATATTCTAAACAAATATCAATTTAAGACATTACCTTCCAAGATAGCTACTTTCAGATGAAACATAGAGGAAAAGTAACATATCTTCATGTTGTCGTAATGAAAGAAGTAACATGCACGAATCAAACAGGATGGGATGATGCAATTATTTTCATCATGATGCATATGATTAATGGCTGATATGTAATTCTTAGAGCCACTGTTCCTTTTAATTGTTGTAGTTTGTATTAAAGTTTTGGGTTTATTTATTAAGTCATGCCTCTTTTCCTTTTGCTACACTTGGGTTTTTGAGCCATTTAGACCTTAATACTATGCATTTGTTGACACATCGACTTATTACTACATTATCATTAAGTGTTATAAAGCTTATGCCATGATAAAGTATTATTCAAATTGTTCTTTTATTTATCGATTTATTTATACAATTTCTTATTAAATTCTATCATGTTAGGTAGTACTAGCTGAAATTTATTTTGCAGCTTTGCATTAAGGTGGGCTTTTCAATTTTATATCTTGGGAGTAGATTTTTAAGAAATAAAGTGTATTCTATTTAATGCATATGTATGTGCACAGTTTCCATTTATTTGGAATTTAAACTCTTGGGATGCTATTTCACCAATACTTAAAATATCTGTATATCCTGAATGCTCTTACGTCTTGACTCTGGTGCAAGCAATAATTTTTAAGTTTATTATATTATATTAGAATTGAATTGTATATATATTTTTCTCTGGTATCAGTCTGTGCATTAATATTATCAAATTTGATGTTCATCTTCAGTCTAACCATATGAAGAGAGCTGTTCGTTCAACTATAACAAAGCTAAAGGCACGGCAAATCATTGATAGCAGAGGTAATCCTACAGTAGAAGTAGACCTGTATACTGACAAAGGCATGTTCCGTGCGGCTGCACCGAGTGGTGCCTCAACTGGAGTGTAAGTTATTGTCCTTTGATATGTATCTTTTTTTCTGAACTGCCATGGGATGCCTCTATATAGTTTGCTATTTTTTCAATTCATGGTAAGAAAAATACTTTTCATTTGCTAAATTGCTTATTGTTTTTGATGAATGAATGAGCACTGTTGACTGAAAAATAAATAAAATGAGCACCGACTGCGAATCTTGTTAGGAATTAGTCCACACATGGGTGCTTTGGTGCTCCACATTAGAATATTAGTTAATTAGGGTGTGTGGGAAAATAATAAGTGGAGCAAATAATACCTGGAATCTAAGTGATTGTTACTTGCATAACAATCACACTAGAATAGGGGTTTGGTGAGATATCAGGAGAATATTAGGGATTGTGAGAGAATAAGGGAGATATTGGCGAGATTTGGAGATAAGGAAGATCTCCTTGTTTTAAAGATATATTTCCACTATAAATGTAACCTTTGTGCTAGTGAATAATATGTTGATTGAATCTTATTAAACATATGCTCATTATGAATATGGGGGAAACCCTACATTTGGTATCAAAGCGAGTTTCATATGAGGCCTCTTTGACCTTCACCTCACTCGTTTTTGTTTTATCAAGTAGGCTAAGGTAATGGGTAATTAGTGCAAACCATGTACAACACTGTTCCCTTGTTTGTGCTCCATCCATTTGTTGTATCTGTCATAACGATGCAAACTTAGGATAAGAAGATACCACGGACCTCATTGGAACTGTGGACCCCACATTTGGTATTAGAGTGGGTTTCATATGAGGCCTCTTTGACCTTCACTTCAAACATTTCTGTTTTATCAAGTAGACTAAGGAAATGGGTAACCAGTGCAAACCACATGCAACCTCGTTCCCTTTTTCGTGCTCCATCCATTTGTTATTGCCATCAAAACGATGCAAACTAAGGATAAATAGATACCACATACCTCGTGCGAACTCAGGAGTTTGTTTTGTCCACCGTTCTCGCATATTTGTCAACAGTCTAGCAGTGCAGACGACGCGTGAATCCGTTGGCATTTCTCATTCACTTACATTGTATGCAACTAAATGGCCTTGGCCACATGATCAAATTGCAATCTCAAAGCATACCTAGCATGCGACATATTGTTTAGCTCAGAGCATGAATCGCTATCAATCACTGTTCAAATGAAATTACTTTTCACTTTTTTACCTTATTATTTATAGTAAGCTACCTTGCTGGCCTATTACTATCAAATGCAATCAAGATTTATTACTCAATTAATGCCTCGAACTTGTCAAGGTGATAGCTTGGGCTCCACTTGTCGGTCTTCCATTCTGTTAGCAACATACCATTGCTTCCCTAATTCCCGCACTGTTGCATGACTTCACTATATAGCTCACATTTCTCACAGTCGTGCTGTAACCATAGTTACCATGTTTGAAAAGTTTGGATAGTTCGAGAGGGAAAAATAGTTCGGAAGTTGGAAATTTTTCAATAGGTTCAGTTTGGTTTAAATTGTTTATAAATATTAAAAATATATAAATAATAAATACTATACATATACGATGATATTTGAAAAGAAAAACCAATTACACATAATAATAAATAAATATATTATCTACGGAGTTTTTCCTTTATGTGCTTAGGTTTAGTGTTTCTCGTTTTGTTTTTCTTTTGTGTTGAAGTTCTTTTAACTCAAACGCTTAAATTTTTTAATTAAAAAAATAAAATAAATAATGTTCGACCAAACTTGTTCGATAAGTTTGGTCAGACCAAAAAGTATGGTTCGAACAAAATTTTCACTAAGTTCATAAGAACATGGTAACTATGGCTGTAACTCTTATCTACTATTCCACTTTCGCTCTTTACTACCATTCAATATTATTATTATTACTGCATGCTCTATTTCAATCAACAATTGCTTTTTCTACACATGGGCTCTCGACTTACCTAATCGCCATTGCTAAATTTTTCAAATCTCTGTTATCAATTACTTTCAACTCAATCGATTCCACTATTACTATTATCTACTATTGCGCTTTCTCTCTAAACTATTGTTCAATACTATTACTATTACTGCATGCACTATTTCAATCAACGGTTGCTTTTTCTACACATGGACTCTCGACATACCCAATTGCCATTGCTAAATTTCTCAAATCTCTATTATCAATTACTTTCAACTCAAACGATTCCACTTCATTCTATACCTTTCGTCGAAAGAGGGGCAAATATATGGGTTGGCTATGCAAAATCACCTTCTTCTATACAAATCAATACACAAACCTAATGGATCAATGGTCAATTCTAGCTACAAAGATGCATTGAATTCTAAATTACCAAGTTACATGAAAATGCTAGTGGATTTAGCACAAATGCAAAGGGAAAACAACTATTATACTCATAACCACTAATACTATAGTTGCTAATATACACTATTACAATGCACAGTGGGGGCATGAGATGTCATTCGCTTTTGACCTTGTAGGGGTTTTCAAATTTTTGGACCTAGATCCATTTGCAATAGTGTGGCCTCGTACATTGGGAAGCGCTATTTTGGGGCAACCAAAAAGCTCTGTGACACTCTTTCTTTGGTGTTGGGACACTCAATTCCTACCTATATACCTTTGGTGTTGGGACACCCAATCCCCACCAAGTTCTAAATCACTTGTCGTGGACTGATCACCCCCAATTTTTCATATAAACCAATATAGTCCCCATATCTACAAGTACACTCTTTATGCCTATGACACCCTTTGACACTGGTGACATGTTTTTCCTATCTCCAGGTGGGTGAATTGATGACCTATGTTGTTCACCACACTATGGTTACTCTCTCAACATGCGTGCGGTTCACCCTACTTCAACACTATTAGGTATGATCCTTTTTCTCCTTTAAAGTAGCAAATTAGTTGGGGGGAATGCAGGCACCGAAGTTGACATAAAATCATTATTATATATGCTTTTGGCAAACTTTATAAATATGGGTCTTGAACGATGAAACTGAAATTTAATGGCGCAAGTCCTTGTTTTACGTTCATACTACTTGATTGTCTTTTGTATTTTTGTCTTATTTGATTTTTTCTTGTGCTTTTATGTTGTGTAACAAAGATCTCTGGGTTTTACAAATTGATTGTTTGACTTTTGTTGACTTTGGTATGAGATCATACAAATTGGCACACACTATCGCACGGTTTGGTCCCAAGCCATATGGTCTCGTCCCCTTTTACTTTTGGGTCTTTTTTACCTGCTGGGCCTATTTGTTACTCTTTTTACTTTCACATATTATGTTTTAGGTTGGCCTTACACACCACTAGGATTCAAATTTCAAAGTAAAATACTCCTTTATATACAAGATAGCTTTAAGCATTTATCATCTTGTAGGCACGTACCTATCTACCGTCTATGAGCTAGGAAAAATAAAAGAGCTGATACAACATACTGCATAACACAACACAAGGGGGCAAAATTCTGATTTCTACATCTGCATACAAGGGTTTCAATCGGGGCAAAGTAGTTAGCTTGCTATCGGTGTGGAAGCACGAGACCAAAGCTAGGTCAAGGATTTAGTTGCATAAACAATACACAATACACTAGGAGAACATGTAGTGCAAAGCTCAATGAATCACAAACGGGGTGACTGTCGAGGTCAGTCCAACTCAAGCACTTCAATTTTGTTTTTGTTATCTAATGTGTGCTTCATGTTCTTTGCGGGAAGCTAGGGTTTTTTGTAGTTACATGCATAAATACGAGGGTTACAATGAATCTAAAGATATCAAAGTGCGACATAGGTGAAAGTGAAGTGACACAGTAAAACCTAGAAGCGCACCAGTCACAAGTTCAAAATTGTACAGGTTAGGGCCATAGTGGAGTACGGCCCCATACATATCTGTATGGTTCAGGCTCGTCGCATTCAGGCAGACTATGAATCATTAGATGCATCCCAAAGTCTACTCATATTCCAAATTTATTGACGACACAAAAGTCCACATGAATCGACTAAGTTATCTCCGAAACCCTAATTGCACTCTTATTTGCTTTATTGATTTATCATGCTTACAATGCTCTAGTTTCCATCATGCAAATGTAATGTATGTAATTTGGATTGATTTATTTCCTTTAACATTCTTCAACTCTATTTATATTAATTGGATAAAACACTTAATTAGTTTAGGGTTGAAACACAATCTTTGCAAACCTATAAGCTTTTAATGCCACTCGGGTCTCGCTCACTGTCCACACTACATGCCTTCGTCTAAAGGACATATCAGGCCGTCAACTACATTAACATTGGAATAGGCATTAAATCCACATTGGTATTATTGGTTTATTGGTGGTAGTGTAACTAGCGGGATAGGCCTACTATAACCGTCATACCATTAACTGGTGCTGCTATAGCCAGTTGCCAATTCTTCCATCTTGGACCTTTTCCCTTTGACTACCGACGACCTCCTCTACCAGCCTCCACTATTTTGTATGGGCTTCTCATCTGTGGGCCGTTCTAGTCAAATGCCTCCATTATAGCACTCTCACTCCCACACCAAATTCTACCGTAAGTACTATTCATCGGTTCACTGGAAATCCAATGTGGCTCAAGGTTCTACCTTGTTTTGAATTTTTTAATTCAAAAAAATAAATATAAATAGAACTTTGGTTATTCTTATGATTAAAAGGATTGGGTGGTGGAACGACAACCTCCCTTTTGGGGAAACACTCCCACATGGAAGGTTAAGGGCGAGCTCCCCTCTCCTAACTATCATTTAATAATTTTTTGTAAGTGGGATATTTTGTAATATATTGTAAGGGGGTGGTTCAATTGTTTTGTAAAGGGGCTATGAATATTTTTGTAAGGGGATTGTGGTTTTAAAGAAAAAGAAGTGTGAGGCTCAATTTGTTTAAAACTTTAAATAGTGGGAATTTTTTGTCACAATATAAGTTGCTAGAAACTAAGTTGCGCATGACACGCAAAGAAGTTAGAGGTTGAAGCAAAGAAGCCTATTCAAGCACCATGCAAGACACTCGTAGAGAAGTACAAGATGCCACAAGTGGGTTGGTCACTGTAGAAGCATGACACACGAGAAAACATTTTCACTTGCATGAGAAACAAGGTAGAGTACAATTCCTTTGGATTTTTGTTAGGCGGGATTGCCGTCAATAAGGTTGACAACTAGAAATTGTTAAACCAAAAATATTTCTTGCTTTCCAGTTAGTTTCAATTTATGTCAATCGCTTCATGTCATTTTCTTACTTGCAAAATAAGAGAGCTATGCTTCAATTTGTATATTTAGTAACACAAAGGTGTGTAATAACGAAGAAAGGTTAGAAGATCCTAAATGAAATTGAGTTGGGTTATTGACAAATATAAGTTGTGTGAGTAAATATATGTACACGAGGACATAACACATGTTTTTGCTAAGAGAAGTTGAAGGAAAAATGAACATGTGATGTAAGAGAAAGAGAATTTGTTGTGTAGTCAATGGAAGGAAGAAAAGGTAAGAGTTGTGCTCGAGCTGGTAACCTCACATGACCGTTAGCAGGGAAAGGTAGAGTTTCTCACAGACGGGTGTAGTTGGATGAAGTCAATGCATCACTGTGTATAAGAAGATGAAAAAGTGCATTTGAATGAACATTTGTAAACTTTGTGTTGTGCGTGTTTTGGGTGAAAGAAGACAGTTGAGCGAAGAGTGAAAATGTTAGAGCACAACTATGAAATTGAGGGTTTAGTGTGGGTTGCAAGTGAACCACTATTGGAGACTGGAAGAAGAGTTTGTAAAGGTTATAGGAAAAGTTGACCCAAATTGATGATTCTAAAGAGGAAGTTGGATTTGGAAGAGGATGAGTTCATTGTGAGGGAGAATTTGCAGGAGATGGCTAGGGTGGACAAGAGATGACCTGAAGAAGTTCGTGTGGAAGCGAGTGTGTCACAAGCTATAGAGAGAGCTCAACTTGAATTTAAGAAACAAAAGCCGATGAGTGTCCTAAGCAATTTCAATTACCATTGATGTTATCCCCAAAAGTGGTGAAGGAAGGAGAATCGTTGATTACTCAGTAGGGCTTATGTGAGCTTGAGGATTTCAACCAGAGGAGAAGGGAGTACTAATAACAACTTGATGCGGAGTTACAGGTGAAGAAGGGAGATGGTATGGTGTAGAGTTACTTGTTGGCCACAAATATTTTGGTTGTGAATGAGCTGCCATATTTGGGAAAACTTTAGGAACTGATTAAGTTTCTCTTGGCACACACGCATGAGAGTTTGGATGTATATAGCTGGGAGAAGAAAAAAGCTGTTAGGTTGTGGAGCCTGTTTTCATTTGAGAAAGTGTTGAAGACTGGGCACTAAGTGTTGAGAAAGTGGGCTACTGTACACTTTCCATAGTTGTCTTGCCGGGGCTTGGGGGCGTAGCCCCCGAGATTTTTTTTTTTTGGCCTTAAAGCGTGCCCGATATATCGGGAAACGTGTTTTTCTCATATGGGCGGGATTTTGACCCATAGGTTTATGGGACGGTTTTGGCCCATGGTTTTGATACCCATGGTTTTGTAAAACTGCTTAAGTAGTTGTCTATTTATATGGTTTTGTGCATATGGTAGGGAATATAAAAACATTGCAGATGTGTTTTGAATTCGGGTGTGAATTCTGTAGAGTTTGTTGAGCATAGCTCCAAACATATTTGGGTATTGTATTGAGAGAACGGTGGCTTGTAATAAAATCTGAGCAAGTGATTCTTGGTGGACATAGCCCAAATTGGGTGAACCACGTTAAATACTGTCTCTTTGTGTTGTGTTATTTTATTCTGCAATTTTATTTGAGATCTGTAATATTTTTTGCATATTAGTTTCTACTGTTGTGATTTTGTGAGGGATTATTCCGCATATTTTATCCCTTATATCCTAACAAAAGCTATCCCTAGCGTGGTTTGCGAAAGTGACAATTTTTTCCAGACAACAAAGAGGATTTGCGCATGACGTTGCACAATGAAGTAGCGATTGCAAAGAAAATGGAGTTGTAGGGTTTGAGGAAAGGAAGTAAGGCATTATCAACATCGTGCATAAAAGTATAAGGTTTTGCTGCACAGATTTGGGAAGCGAAGTTCACTATAAAGGCAAAATGGAGTATCGTGCCCAAGGAAGCACTTTATGAAACATACCTAATTGTATGGTTGAAGACTAAGTATAATTTTGTGAAAAAGAGATGAACCACGCAGTGGAAAAGGCATATGAGAAAGACGGAACATTCATGTAAGTAATGTACTTAGTCTTGATTTTGTCTGATGAGATAGGGATTCTTGAGGGGAGAGCAGATTTGTGTTAGCAACTGTTTTGGTGAGATATCTTGCCCCAATTGTACACGTAAGTAAATCTGCGAGGGAAGTATTACTGCTTCGTATGAGATGACAAGTGGTATGACGATGTTGTGGTGGCTTTTCAAAAGGAATACAAGATTATGCCCTAGATATCAACTACATACTATGAGTATGCAAAGTTTAAAGTTGTGACATATATGACAATTGTAAGTTTGTTGGGGAGTTATGAAAAGTGTAAGAGATGAATTAAGTGATCCAATAACATTTGGGTTCACTTGCAACCCTGTGTCAACCAACAATACTTAGTTTTAGTGAAAACAGAGTTGCACAATCCTGCGCCACACTAGAAAGCAAGCCGCATATATTGTGAGCCTTTAGCCATGTTGCACAAAATTACTCTATGTCGCCTTATCCTATCTTGGCTGCGTATATGTTTTTGTTGTGGAGGCGTACTCATTGTTGTGCAACACTGTTGATGTTCCACAGAAATATGAATGCCACATAAGACTATCAATGTTGCGCAAAATCACAAAGTGCCACAAGTACGCGCATGCCTTGCGCTAACACATTCTTGTGCACAGAATCCGTGAAGTTTAGTGCAATGGCACCAAGTGTTATTGATGTTACAAAGCATTCTTGATGCTACAAAACCTTTGCATTATTGCACGTCCTACGAGGACCTTTTGTTGATGCTGCCATGAAGAGTTGTGTTTGACAAAATCTCCTGTCAACCTAGATAGAGTTAGGAGGAAGCACACGTGTGCCTTGATCCGTTTTCCTCGCCCAAGGACAAACTGAGCAACTTGATAAAGCTTGATCCAATGGAGGTGATTTCATGAGGAGCTATTTGCAAATCAGTTGAGGAGATCAATGGCGATCTGGGCCATCTGACGAATATTTGGAAAGTATCAATGGCGATCTGGGCCATTTGACTAATATTTGGAAAATATCTTTTACTTGTAATGCTATCTTTGTTCTTCTGCCTGAATCAAAACAAATTCTATAAATAGAAGGGGCTATGAACATATAAGGCACAAATTCCCAATTAGGAAATTGAGTGACCATCCAAGAGAGGGATCAATTGATCCAGGCATTTGAGAAGTTTCCAACTCGAATCAAGTTTGGTTCTGTAGAAGCTTAGCAGAGTCTCCAAGCTTAGGATGGGACAACTCATACGATTGAAATTCTTAGAAAATTCTTGCAGAGTCTTGTTAGAAGTTTGTCATCGAGTGTGGATCCATTATGCCCAAGTCTATAGTCTTTCCTCATATTAATAGAAGAAGCTTTTCTTATTTCTTAATAAAGTCGTCCTTGAGGTCTTGCTTCAGTGAGATCTAACTCTGGATTTGTGGGCTGCGTTGTGTTGTCTAAGGCACTGCTTCATTGGGACCCCTAACCACGACTTAATTGTTAAGCTTCTATGCTTGGAGGAAGACTCCAGAGGTTACTAAGGAAATGGCAGTGCAAAGCATCACGTTGGTAAAGAAGTATTATTGACATGGAGATTGGAGACAAGTTGTGGATGAGGAGTCGAATGACGACATGCGTAAAATAAAACTAGGCCAGAAAATACGTAGTAATCCCAAGGAATACGCTAGCGATTGCAATCTTGTTGGTGAGAGGCATCCATATTGATGAAGAAGCTTCAAGGTGTAGGGCAAAGGATGAGATGCGAAGGGCTTGAGTATAAGCGGATGTGCTAGGATTGCAAAAGGAGAAAGTGACGACTAAGGAGAACAATTCAACACTGTCGGATGAGAAACTGATCAAGACGCCACAAACATATAATAGGAGAATTGATATGGGAAGGCACAAAACCTTGTTCGGGACATCAGAAAGATGATGCCACGAAGGAACACGCGGAGACTACAATGCAGGAGATTGTGCATGTCAAAGTTGTTTCTCTCGAAAGAGGAGAAGCTATTGTAACACAAGAAGATGTTGGTGTAAATACCACCCACGAAGAAAAACGATTGAATGCGGCCACACAAGGTGGGAGACATCTTTATTGGGTGATGAGAGAGCTATAAATGATGATGCATAGGATGAAGGAGGGAAGGATAATAAGGTAGATGTAGGTGCTTGATTGAAGTCGGATTCATTTGAGTAATTTTTGAATATTGCAAGGTACAAGAGGATGAAGGAACTTACACAGGAGTGTGCAAAACCTTGTGAGGCAATACTAAGAAGAAGTCGGGTTTTGAGCTTCCAATGGTAAGTCTTAATACTTGCAAAAGAGAAAGATTATGACATATGTGATTGTGAAGATTTTAATGAGGGGGTGCGAATTTGTCATCCGTGTGAGTTAACTATAAGCCAACTAAGCCTGGGAATGGCAAGGTGTGCAACCGAGTGAGCTTTATGTTGCAAACAATTCAACATGGTAGGACCTGTAAGAAGGGAATTTTCTTGACAACAGGGAAGCCTTAAAAGCGCTCGTGTAGATAGAAGACATGAAGAAGAAGGTTGTTGGGTTGAATGCGATAATAGAAAAAGAGAGACCTAATTTGTGGGATGTCATGGATGTCGAAGGACTTGAGCGAATAAATGAACTTGGTCTATTCATTGAGCACGTTCTACGAGAGAGTTCACTAGTGCAAATGACATGAGAAGAGCTGCGTGTTAAACAATTGGCAAAAGCAAAGGCAAGTTTTAGCGAAGCTACTGAAGAGTCGGCGCAAGATGAAAGCTAAGGAATCCTGTTTGGTGCTCAAAATATTTTAGCATTGGGAAGAATATATTGCTTCTATATTGGAGAATATAGAAAATGCGCTGCAAGAATTGGATGCACACATGTATATTATGGATGAGAAAAGATGATTTGTTTTAGGAATTGAGTAAGTCTACTGAAGAATCAGATGAGAAGCACACTAGTCAGAAGAAGCTTTTAAAACAATTTTATGGCAAGATCGTGGTGAAAGAAGGGGCCGTGCGACAAATACGCAAGTTGTATGAAAAAGACTGGAATAAATTAGGTTATAAATCTTCAAAACAGGAAGATGCAAAGGTCATCAAAAGGATCACTGAGGACATGAAGAAAATTAAGCTGGTAGGTGTTGAGGTACTTGCGTGTTGTAATTTTTTTGAGACAAAGCTACAAAGTAGGTATTTGATATTTTGGTCTTGTAGGAAGGTGAGAAAGTGCCTAGTAAATATAGCTAGAACTTGTTTGGGGATAGACACTATTTGTAGTATGGGGAAATATTGACTTAGGATATGGCATATGAGAAGTAACCTTCTACATGGAACTAATTATTTTATCTATGCAGGAGAGACACGTTGACCCAAAAAACTTAGTTTTGTGTAGGAGGTGAGGAGACATAACGCTGTGTAGGAGTTAAACAATCGCAAGGGAAAGATACATACAAAACCACACATAATCAATGAGGAATAGTCCACGATAAGGTTACTGAGGACTATGCATAAGCCTACAAATGTCCAAAAAAGAATAGTTGTGGATGATTCGGGATCATGCAGGCCAATAAGAGCACAAAGAGAGCTTCAATAACCATCTACGTGTGTGACAACTAAGTGACAATCAAACATATTCTAAAATGTTATGGAAGGGGTTCTCATATCTTATAAATACCTCCATTTGTTCTCATATGAGACATCAAAGGCACAAAGTAAGGTTGAAGATCAATCTATTGCGAAGGCATCAAAGAACATATTCTAAAGGTTTCATGAGTGGTATTGTATTGCACATACCTTATGTGTATACATTATATTGTTGTAATATGTTTCTGTATACATTGTATTGTTGTAATATGTTGCACTTGTCTTATGTGTAGACTTGAGGCGTTGGATAAACATTGTATATGTGTCATAACCAATGATGATTAATGGAAGATGTACTTTTACATGAATGCTTGTGTGTTAAGTTCATATAATTGATATGCTTTGCGTTGTGTTTGATTGTGTCTTGTGTTTTCAAGTACAATTCACATGGTAATAAGGTTTGTATGTTTGATGCAACCACATTACTTGTCTTTGTGAGGGATTCTTGTAGTGGGGGTTTGGCAATGTATTTTTTGTGCATCAAGTGAGACTCTCAGGGTCGCACTTGAGTGACAAATGCCTTTGTAGAGGTGGTTTATCTGTTGTGTGTTAGTTGGCTTGTATATGTGGGGCTAAGATTGTCTATAGATTATCCTCTTTCTCTTCTCGATAATATAGATTAAGACAAGAAAGGGACCATTTTAAGGCCAACACACAAGAAGATTTAACCAAGGGGTGCAAGAGTCTTGGATCTAGAAGATGGTAATCCACTCTCTGTCAAAGGCGTAGAGCTCCAAAGCACAGGTTTAGGGTAGGGGATGACATCTTACTAGTATCCTGATTGTGAGAAGATCAATAGGTCGTAAACATGAATTGTAGAGATTTATAGGTTGTAATGCCCCAAGGGCGGATGTAAGGAAAGGGCCAATAAAGAATAATGTAATAGATGAAAATATGCTACTCTATTCTAATCTATGTACATGATACATTAATCAATCAATTAAATTTGAAATTACATAAAGGAAAAGGAGAGTTAGAGATACCTTTGTGTAGACACCATTGGTGCATTACCCCCGATGGTTAGCAATACGTTATGCGAGAGTTGATATGGGGTACCACAAGATGGATAGAAAGAAGACTTAAGTGGACCACAATTGGGGACTCCAAAGACTTGGTGTACTTTGCTGGTGCAACTCGTGTTTTTGAGTGTCCTAGACCCAACGTTCTAAAGATAAGCAAGAGAAACTTTTGAACCTTTAAGACCATAAGAGCAACTTGGCAAGCGCAAGCAACCCAAATGACAAATGATGTGATGATGGTAAAGCTCTCAAATGACATCTATAAAATAGGGATCATGATTAGCTATTATAGTTCCCTATAGTCAACGATGAAAAATATTAACCATGGTCGATATCGTCAGCTCTATTAATAACAGATCATTGGGTGCTGGAGGAAAGAGTCAGAAGGTGAAGTCTTTGGAGTTGATAAAAGGTGATCTAACATAGATAATAAGGTACTGTAAGTAGATATGAAGGTGATCGTAAGGGGATAATAAGGTGATGTCGTAGGAGGGTGTCAAAGGATGATTGAGAAATATAAAAGATATGGTATCATTGACTGCACATCTAAGCCCTCTCACAAGTACCACCAACCAACCTGATCATTTTTGATCTTCCTTGCTCTTGATAATGCCTCGAAAGACATCACACCAGGGGGTTAATGCGCCATGGTACATATGCCCCAACCAAATATCATCACTTGTCATAATAGTGTAACATAAGATGGTTTTTGGGAAAAGAAAACACAACAATGAAATAAAAATGATTGAAATGAAGTAGCAACATTAGTGATAAAGGTATGAACTCAATTCAAATGTAATATACTTACCTTTCTGCAAGCAAGGGTCACATGTTATCTCTCGTCTGAATTGTGGCAGGTGCGAATCTGATGAGGAACCTTGTGAATACAAGACTAACAAGGAGAGGATAACAATGCAAGTGTATGCAAGTCGTCAATAAGTAGGTACACAAAAATCAAGGGAAGAAAGCTTATAGGAAAATGTTAGGATAGGTCTAGGTGGTATATTGGAGATAATAAGGCGCTAGTAGGGAAACTAATCAATTGAATTGGCAGGTCTAGAGGTAGTATATGTAAAGGGTTAGTCGAGCAATTTGTGCCGATTGGCTTGTAAAGAATATAGGATTTAAGGTGTTAGCTAGGAAAGGAATTTGATTGAACTAACAAGCTTGTAAATAATATAGGATGTAAGATGCTAGTTGAGATACTAGGGCGCAATCAAACTAGTAGCCTTGTAAATATGGGATGTAAGGTGTTAGCCATGTAAGGAATCAATTAAACTAACACGCTTGTAAATGATTTAGGATGTAAGGTGTTGGCTAGTAAAGGAATCAACAGAACTAACAATCTTGTAAATAATATAGGATGTAAGGTGTGAGCTGATAAAGGAATCAATCGAACTAACATGCTTGTGAAGATAACATAGGGTGCCAATCAGGACACTAACCAAACTAGTAGGTTTGTAAATATAGGATGTAAGGTGTTAGCTGGGAAAGGAATTGTAATGCCCCCTTTTCCAAGCTAGTTCGATTTGAAGACTTTGAGCCCATTCCACTTATGGTGGGCAAGAAGGAAATTAACAAGTGGAGTAATTGTCATGTTTTTCAGTTATTTTCGTGAACATTGCATTTTTTTAGTAGTTGTCCAAAGTATAGTCAGGTTTGCTAGGGGAAATGAAAAGCCAATGGAAGAATAGAATGAAAAATGAACTATTAATTCCCCCAAGGAGGTTGGTCTTCATAAGAAGACTTTAATTGGTTTTTGCGCCATATCAAGGTATAAGAAGAGGTCCCTTGGCTCATTTATGCATCATCATCTTGACTACTGATAACTTTGCATGGTTTTTGGACTGATTGCTCAACTATCTTCACTTGAGGATGAAAACCCTTTTGTGTGGCTAACAGGTGAAGACGAAAACCTTCCTTGTTTGATTGAAGAATGCAAAATCTTCAATCCTTTGAGGATTTGCCCTCCCGAGGTTTCCAAGGAGCTTCTAAGAAGATTGATTTTGCAGATTTTCAGCTAGGGTTTGGTTGAAGGACTTTTAGGGTTTTGCAGAGATTTTCAGGCCTTCTCCTAGGGTGGTGACTTGCCCTAAACTGACATTTGGGGTTTTTTAGGGCATGGCAACATCCCACTCATCCATCATGGTGTTTCTCATATTCTTAACAGCCAAAATCTACATTTGGACTTATTTTTTGGGATTGGAATCCTTCATTTCCAGCCACTTTTGTAAGGGTGTTCACTGGTGTTATTTTATTTAATTAAATAATTTCCAGCTGGGGTTTGAATTCTAATTTCTTGGTTAATAATTTTTCTAGAATATTTCTAAGTTGCCTTACATTCTTTGGATGGTGTGAGTGATGCATTTTTGAAGAGAGATTGCATTTTCCTTATTGCTGTTATAAAAATTCAGACTATTGTACCTTGTTCTAATTTTCAGTTGGCTGTCATAATTTTTAGTTTACTAGCCATTGGGATTTGTGCTATTTCCCTTTTGTTTCAGTTAGAGCCTGGAAAGGGGCATTACAGGAATCAATTGAACTAACAAGCTTGAAAATAATATAGGATGTAAGGTGTTAATCGTTAAAGGAATCAACCGAACTAATAGGCTTGTAAATAATATAGGATGTAAGGTGGTAGCTAGGAAAGGAATCAACCGAACTAACATGCCTGTAAATAATGAGTCACAAAATGTAACACTCAGAATTCCTAAGGTAGCTAGGAAAAATCCGAGAGAGAAGATAGCAATGATCGAGAGTGAACATTGTGAAAGCCAAGAGATACAATAACTACCTGGACATGGATGGTATAAGAGAATATTCCTATACCCTAATGCATGTCACAATGCTATCATGTCTAAAAAGATACAGAGAAGAGGATGGGAAAGACGTAGAATCTATCCTGTCATACAAGGGGGTATAATGATGTAAAGGGATGGAAGATGGGCGCCACCAAGACGAAAACAAGTTCTTTATCAGAATCAAGACACGTTAATCAAATTGGTAAGACTCGGAGATTTCAACATCAAGGATTGAAGGAACTCGAATATGTAGGTATTAGTGAAGGAAAACTATTGAAGTATAAAGCTATCACATGTCAGGTATGAGATGCTATGATAGTAAATGATGTATCCTACCTTCCCATGATGTTTTTCGCTTTCCTTAGGACCTCACTTAAGGAGCTATAGGCCTACTACAAGGATTATGTACTAGCGTGAAAAGGAAGGGACACTGAATGATAAAAATGTGATGTTAACCCCAGTTAGAAAAACCTACCGTGCCCGAAAGTGCCTCAAGCTTTGTAACGAGGCCAATAGTGGAGTTTGAGCTTTCAACTAGGATAAGGGGTGCGCCAAGATGATATCACGTCCTTTTGGTTTGTAATTGACTTTTTTAGATTGTTATAATTGCCTTTTTTTGTTGCCATTTGCTTGATTTTTCTTTTGATAATACAGCTTTTTAACTATATATTATTATTTAGTTATTGATTTAGATAATTTTTTATTTTTATGTTCTATAATTTTTAATATTTTTATTTTATTATGTAAAGAATAGTTTTGAAAAATAAATAATAAAATCAAAATTAGATAAATTATGTCATTTTGTTTTTCACAATTTATTATTTCATTTTTAATAGTTTAATTTTAAATATTAATTATGACGATCTTTTAAATTTGTCATCATTAGATAAATTATGTCATTTTATTTTTCACAATTTATTATTTCATTTTTAATAGTTTAATTTTAAATATTAATTATGATGATCTCTTAAATTTGTCTTCAATACAAATTATATGTTTGGAAAATGTTTATCATTTTTTTGCAGGAAGGGTACCTTATCAACAACGCCATGGTAAGTAAGGCAATGGAGATGAAATACATTGTCCAACGAGATGATAATCCCAGAAATATGAAATGCACTCAATGTAATTCAAATACCACAGACACTCTAACAAGGGTTTGCAATCATTATATTGGGGGGTGAGGTGTGAAGACTTGCCTAGTAACAAAAGAGCAAGGGAAGTATGTTAAATTTGCAACAAATATGAATTGAAGACACTTGCAACAACTTCAGAAAAGCCAAAATCCAAAGCAAGATGTCACAAATTGGCTTTTTTAATAGCTCAACTCCATCAACATTTGCCCAAAGAAGTAAAAGTGTATTGCAAATGTCTTAGGGTTCATTGAAAGCGCTGTGGAAGCCACAAGAAAAGTATGATGTTGACAAATTGGTGGCTCAATTTTTTTATGCAAATGCCATCCCTTTCAATGTTGTTTGAAATCCCCATACAAAAGCCATGGTAGAGGGGATTGCGAGTTTTGGGAAAGATTATACAATGTCATCTTTTGAACTCCTTAGAACTATCCTGCTAGAAGATGAGATGTCATTAATATCTAGTGAACTAGATATAATGATTTTTTTTTGGAGAAAATCAAGGTGCACATTAGTAAGTGATCGGTGGTTTGATACAAAACGAAGGCCCCTCTTAAACATTTTAACACGATGTCCAAAATATGCTATGTTTATCAAATCAATCGATACAAGCAAGGAGGTAAAGACTGCAGATTTCATTTTCAAATGCATTGAATCTGCCATTTTGGAGATTGGAGAAGAATATGTAGTCCGGGTTACTACAGATAATGCAACAAATTGTAAAGCAACAAGTGAACTTCTTATGGCTAGGTTTCCTCATCTGTTTTGGACCCCATGTGCAACTCATGTTTTAGATCTTTTGCTTGAAGATCTAGTAAAGTTAGAGTGGGTAAATAATGTTGTTAGAGAAGGGAAACAAATTTCCAAATTCATACTTAATCACTGGTTAACCTTTGAGTTTGTATTAGTCATTTGCAAAGCATGAACTTCTTTCCCCTTCTGAAACAAGATTTGCATATAATTTTATCACTTTGCAGAGAGGGTGGAGGAGAGGACAACTATGAGAAAAGTTGTGGTGAGTGAAGAATGGGCACAATCTAAGCTTTCTAAGGAAAGCTTTGCAAAAGATGTTGAGAGAATCATCTTAGGAAATTCATTTTGGGAGAGTGTTGAGAAGGCCTTAAAGGTGTTTGAGATTGATTGATGGCATGAAACCTTGCATTAGATTTGTGTATGAGGGCATGGAGCAAGCAAATGAACAAATAAAAAAAATACTTGCAAATGATTTTGAAGTTCAACGAATATGGGACATTGTGGGCATACGTTGGGACATGCTACATCGTCCTATCCATACAACGGGGTGCTATTTAAATGCTAAGCTTATAGAGGTGGATCATGATGCAGATGAGGAGGTAAAGAACGGTGTATTGGAAACTATAAATAGGTTGGTTCGTGATGAAGATGAGAAGGCTAAGGTGAGAAGACAACTCATTATATTCAAGAACCAAGATGGCATGTTTTCTTGTAAGGAGGCTCAAAAAGACATCCACTGCATGGATCCCCATTTATGATGGCAGACTAATGGTTCTACTTCAGAGCTTCAAAAGCCTTCCGTGTGTATCCACAGCGAATGTGCCAGTGCTTCAGCATGCGAAAGAAATTGGAGTACACTTGATTTGATCCACATCAACAAGAGGAATCGACTAGGAGCTAAAAAATTCTCAGATCTTGTGTTTGTCCACACCAATTTGCATTTGCTTGAGAACAATCTTGCAAAAGATGCCAAGTCTCACTTTAGAGAATCATCATTTGAAGAAATTCAATAAATCATTGATAGCGATGATGAACATGGATTAGATATTGTTGCTAGTGCTAGTTTTGATTTTGAAGAAGGCTTTGATGTTGAAGCAGGTTTTGATGTTGCAAATGTTTAAAACTTTTAAGTTTCAGTTCAGTGTGGAGCTTAGGCTCAAAACCATGTTTCTCTTTAAATGTTATTAAAATTTGAAATTCTTTTGCATTTCTCAATTCTACGAACTTTAATTTTATGTTCTTATGATGATGATGATGATGGTAGATGGATACTTTTTTGTATGGTTTATGTTATGTGTGTGTATTTTTTTCGAGAACTTTGGATGTCCGGATTTTTTTACCCTTCTGAACTTAATCGGATTTCCAAACCTGGTAACCATGGTTTTGAGTGTATATAGATGTTTGCTAAATGGTTAGAAAAGGCAATCATGACCTCAAAGGAGCTCATGAATTTATCGTATGTAGCGTAATTTATAGGATTTTCTCTCACGAGCCTATTATTTATTGATGAATGCAATCAATGGTTTCCTTGAGCTTCTAAGGTGACATATTAGTTAGTAAAGAGGTAGGCCCCAAGAAAACTATTGATGAGTTTGGCTGGGATTTAAAACTTTATCTTCAATTGAAGTCACTTTATTTTTCTTTATTAAAGGTGACTTAAGTGAGCCTCTTGGATAAAGTGAGATTAATTTATGAAGTCACACATATGACTTTAAGTTATATAGGTCACTAGTCCCAAGTCTTTTCACAATGATAAATTATAACTGTAATAGGTTATGAGTGCCTCTAATTATTATGGATGAAAAAAGGACAAAGAGAGTTGATATCAACTTAAACGAAATTAGCCAGGTATATTATACTTCATATGCTAGTAAATTTTGTGCATGAATAAGTTCAAAACTGAAGTTCAACTATGTTTACAAGGGTTATACAACAACTTTAATTGGTGACTAAGTGCTCATTCTAGAGTCCAATGGTATAATTGTTTATTTCATTGATTTTGTTTATTCTTTCCTTATTCAGCTTTAGTTATATCATATTTGTTTTGCAAGACCACCGTGTATGTCTTGTCATATGATTGCTGAGGCATCGGCACTGAAAGATGCTCTTGACATGATTGTGGTGGCCAATACTTCATCATGATTGTGGTGAGTGGGTCAAAACATGCAACACATGTCAAAGAACTTAGAGACCAGTCAATGTAAAAATTTTAGCTACTAAACCCAAGTTTACCACAAGAACTAGGGGCACAATTATCAATTGAAACTGAGCAAAAGCAACACAAATATTGGCATGACAAACACATAAAGAAAATACATTTCAGACCGGATATGCTAGTTCTGAAATATACAAGAAAACTAAGCTAGGGAGAAATTGGAAGTGCAACATGAAGGTTCTTTCCAAATTCATTGTTTTTCTTTTGGAAAATGGACCAATACAATGGGATTTTGATGGAACTAACCACCCTACTTTGATCAACACCGCGAAACTTAGAGAATATCATGCTAGAAGAGACATTGGAGTAAACCTAATAGAAATAGGACATCTAAAAGATGCAGAAAAGAAAACACGATCGGTGACCATTGGAAAAAGACTAAGAATGGTAACGGCCAAATAGGAATTATGATTAGTGAATGTTGAACATACCTCTAAACTGCCACCAAATGATGACCTAAGGCTTGGGTAGGCTGTTGTTGGATGGCACTCACTCAGCAATATAAAGTGACTAACATATCAACCGGTGACCACTATACAAAAGAAGCTACCGATGATTCTCCAAAAAGGAAAAAGAGATGAAGGATTTACACGGACAAACAAAGCCAAGAGGAATTCTAAATAAGTGCCATGTGGTAAATGACATGGTTGTTGAAGTTGATGTTTGGAAACAAGGACAATAATCAAGAATATCAACAACTTAGATGAACGAAGACTGTTGAAAAAGATTGCTAATCAGCAATGGCTGGATGAAATGGGTGACAATAGGCAATTTATGTTTTACTTGTAAGTGTGCCAAGTAGTTTTAATAAGGTGTTAATGAAGGAAAAATCAGTGGCCAATAGGGAGGTAACATGTAGAGAAAACATTCTAATGCAAGAAAAACAAAACAAAGAGTAGTAAACGTCGAATGCATCAACAAGTGTATAAAGGAGAAGAAATATGAGAACCACGATGACAAACCAAGTGAATTCATAAAGAATTGCATCTTGGACTGGTTAGAAACATGCAAGGCATAGTTACAAGGTCCGGAAATCCGGATCCGTTCGGGAGGGGAAAAAATTCGAAAATCCAGAATTCTTGAAAAGGTTTGGAAAAATCCGTTCCGAAATAGATATGAGTTGAATTTTATAAATATGAAAATTTGACAAATACAATGAAAAACTTCAATAATGTAATGTAAAATGTTATATTTTTTAATATATTGGGTTGATGGTTGACTGTTTTTCCCAGAAAACTATAAAAAATGTTAAAAAATAAAAAATTTCCAAAATTAGGGCCAACCTGGACCAAATTTTCCAGGTCGGCTGAAAAATCTGGATCCGGCAGGATTCGGCAACTATAATGCAAGGTAACATAAACAATTACAATACAGAAAGGTCAAGGTGAATCAAGGGAAAGTGTCATTTGGAACAAATCTTGTCAAATGACGGGACAACAATCTGTACTAGTATCACAAACACAATTCATGGATGATAAAAATGAAATATGGTTTTGGCAACACTGTTATTTGCCAAGACAACTCTTCAAACAGACGCAATGCATGAATGTTTTGCATCATTACAAGAAGTAGGGGTAGAGAATTATGGTGCTGCTAAGCATTCACTGGTGCTACACGGTGAAATAGAGAAGTTGAGCGGAGAATTGATCAGTGAGATTTTTGGTATTCCAATGGAAGGATTGCCTGTGTTAAATCAAAGATTAGGCAAAAATCAGAAAGAAAAACTTTCTAAAAGAAGTCTTTTAATGTGAACAAACCAAGTAAATAAAAGACATGGTGTAGATGTAGAAGCCATAACAAATAATGTGTTAAAGGCTATGGTAGAGTTTACACTGACAAGGTTATTTGTGATGGAGAGAAAATTTGAGATGCTTTTTTAGTCTCTGAGTTTTATACAAGTGGATTGCAAATGGCACACACATTATAATTGTGCAGATTATATTGTTACTAAAATTCACACAGGGCTAGTATGGTGTGGGAAAAATGAATTCATTGTTTGTTGTCTCTGTTACCAGGAAATGCCTAGCCTCCACCTTCCCGTTTCGCCCTTGAAATGTTTCCGAAACAGAAATTCCTTCGAAACGTCCTAGAGATAAGTATACATGATAATAATGTATTATTTCAATGAATACAAAATATTTTGAGTGTTTTATCAGTTATACTTATCTCTTATGGTCTATGAAGTACAATTTTAAAATGAGTACTATGCATATATATATATATATATATATATATATATATATATATATATATATATATATATATATTGTACAGACATTTCCCGTAACGTTTTGTACCCAAGGTTATTTGAAAATTGGTGTTTCCGCATTTCGTACCCGTACCCGTACCCGTTTTCATTTCCTGGCAACATAGTTTGTTGTTGACATGAATCTTTGTGGATTTAGAAGCAAATTACACCAAGAGGCAGAATCAATATCCTCAATGAACTGAATAAGGGAGTTGGCACAAATGCCACCTACATTACTATTGGCTTATCAGAAGTGAAAGAATAGAAAGGATAATGTGAATCAAAACACAATCCATGAGTAGAGTCCACAGAGCAAGACATGGCTACCAAATGGAAAAGAAGGGTAATGGTTGTTGACAAGGCAATGCCTCCACCTACAGCTAAATCAGTTCTTGATATTCTTGAAGGAACTGAGCTAGTGACATTGTCAAAAAACAAAGGCAAATCTTTCAGCACTATGCAAAATATGACATATCAAAAGAAACAAAATCTATTCCACTTTTAAAGCATACAATGTATCTCGAAGAAAGGAAACAACGTGTTGAAAAGTTAGCCACTTTGAAAGATGATGTGGAGGTTGAAGGACCCTTACAAAATATGGAAGACAGAGAGTTTGATGAAGAAGCAGGGTATGATTGTGAGGCAGATGTTTTGGCACCCGTGAAAACTAAGTCCTCATTGCAACAATTAGTAAACCGTATGGTACAATATGCAATGCAGTTAACATCCACAGTTGATGAAGGGAGAGAATAGATTAACAAATTGATGTGGCAGAGTTGCAGAATTTTGTGGACCCAACCGTGAAAGATCAGCAGACAAGACAGGAAGCATTGTCAAAACAATTGTCAATAATGACACCCACATTTGCTAAAAAGATATGATTTACTTCTATGATTGCACCACCCGTAGCGGAAGAAGAGGCCATCAGGATGCATGGATGTATTTATTCCTTGTTCCAGAAAGCTAGTCAGTATCATCTTGTGAGAGAGGTAACCTGGCTCAATTGGGTTGAGGAAAAGAAAGCAAAACATGAGGCAATTATGATGCAAGTCTGAATTCGAATTGGCAATGATCAAACAAAAACTAACAAAAGCAGAAACTTCCAAGATTGAATCAAAGAAAACAACTGTGCAACAATATCTGCTACTTCAAAAAGATAAGAATTCTCATACTATGTATGTTACTTTGATAGAAGAAATGAAGGTGGGAATTGCAAAACTAAACAACTTCTTGGCGGCATGCGAGAAGGAAAATATGAGTTTGTGCACTGACATTGAAAATTTGAAGAAATCAACACAAGGATTGTTCAACTTTGAGGTGCATTAAGTGGAAACAGTTCAAGTGCAGCGCTTTCCTGGAATCACTGAGGGAGTTGAACCATTGCTGTCACAATCTCAAGGGTCTTGATAGTTCACAAGTTTCAATGGTCAGAAAAATCACAAGAAGGAATTGTGTATTCAGTGCATCCTATGGAGCCATCTAGTGTGGAACCTCGGCAATCAGTTCAGTGAGGCCTTGAATACAAGTCAGCTGATACATACGGTTGTTCAATGACAAGGACAGGTGGACCAAACTCATATATGACATTCTGAAGAACGCACTGCTTACCCCAGACAATGAGAATCAGACAGACATAAGTCTGTCCAAGTGTTTTTTGGGTGGGGGATAATATAGGCAGCTTAAATGGTATGTGGGTAGATTACTAGTCACCAAGTAACCTGATTATACTTAAGCTGTCTCAAGACATTTTTAATGAATGAAGTATTATTATGGTTATGAAAAGGTATCATCAAAGATATGACCGTTGATGGTCACCTTAGAATCATATTTATGTTCACTTGTTTTGGTAGTTAACCATCATTTTCCATTAGATTATTTGTTTTTGTGGGATTTTTACTTGTGCGGTTTTCGTCATTTCTCAAATGACTTCCATGAGTAGCCGTTATTCTAATGTTATTTTTCCTCATGTAGTATTGGTAATAATTACAAGGCAATGGAACCCACTTTAGCGCACAAGCATCATAAGCATTTGTTAGTAGGGTGAGGGATGGTGAATATAATTCACCAATTCAGACTTTTCATCCTAGAGCTTCTTTCCCCATTGTTCCATTATAATTCATAGCTTTTATTTGCATTTATAGCTAGTTGAATATTGTTGTTACTCTCTCCAAGCTGTTCTGCTGTTATATTGCTTATCACAAAATAAGTCGTAAAATAACACACTTGGCTAAATGTATGTTATCATTTAGGCTGTCTTATTTAAGGATGGCCTAGTTTCAAGCATTATTGAGGGTTTCTAAATATGACCTCAAACACAAAATTTAAACTGTATCTGACATTTGGTAATCCCCAATTCGAATCAATCCTTATATTTATTTGAGATTAGCTTGCTCCTTATTATATGTACTTATTTTTGATGTTTTTGATATGACTAGTCCTGAGTCTGAAAGCTACCTTATTATATGTAATTACGTTTGATGTTTTTGATATGACTAGTCCCGAGTCTGAAGATTATTCAAAACTCTCTCAAAAATTCTGTGAAGCATTGATATGCCCCCCACCCCTGCAACCATCCCGATACGTACCAGGTACGTCACAAATGTGCCCGGGATGTACCCAGACGTACCCTGGGCATACCTGGACGTACCCATACAATTTTGGCGCTGCAGTTGCTTTAAAACATTCACATTTCTGTTGTTTTGGACCTTGAAAATGGAAATTTTCTGCATAATGAATACTAGCCATATCAAGCACTATTTATAATATCTTAAGGTTATTAGATCTATCATGCAAAAATAAATTGATCCCTGAATAATGAACAAAGCCTAGACAAATGGGCTGTATTCATATCAGAGAAGTCTCCTCACTTACAGAGCCATTCAACCTCTGATTGGCTGCTTCAGCTTCTTCCACAGTGCTCATTGTAACAAATGAAAATCCTCGTCTTCTTTCAGTAGCTCTATCATATATTACTTGCGCCCATAGGGCATTTTCAGCATTCCAAGTGAGTGAATATAATGTAACAAAATGCTATGCTAGAAAATCTACTACTTATTTGGAAAAGTAGGGATGAAATACACAAGAAAAACATAGTTTGTAATGCTTTTGTTTCTGCAATGATATCAATGACAAAAGCCAATAGTGCAATAGATGAGGACTGGTAGTAACTGTCATACTTTTGTTGGTTGTACCATTCTGTCCTTCAGGTATGAGCCTGTGGAGATACGTGATGGAGATGAGAACAAGTACCTGGGAAAGGGTGTTCTAAAAGCTGTAACAAATATCAACGAGAAGATTTCTCTTGCATTAGTTGGCATGGATCCCCTTATGCAAGCAGAGATTGACAAAACCATGATAGATTTGGATAAAACAGAAAATAAGGTGCAACCACTTTCTTATTCCAACAACTCAGAGTAGTTTATAACACATTACATGGAAAGTTTTCAACCCCAGTAGTTAGAGTTTGTCACATTTCATAGTAGTTGCTTTTAGTTCATCTAAATAGTTAAAAGAGATTCAATTTTTGAGCGTATGTTTTAGAAACAGGCTGCTATCTGTAATCAGAATGAGAATAAGGTTTCATTTTAAATTACTATTAACATAAGGCTTGGCAAGTTGGCACCACTGTATGGAGTTGCATCACAGCCTAGAGTACAGTAAAGTGAACTAGTGGAAAGATTATTTTCTTCAAATCTAAAATGCCTTGGATATCTGTTTTTTCCATTTATTTGAATCTATTAACCCATGGATATATGTTTTTTTCAACCAAGTGATATTGACCATATATTTTCTTGGCTTCTGTTCAAGAATGGTACTTAAAAGACTGTCTTAAAATTTTCATGTCTAAATATAAATTCTTTGTGGCATTGGGACTTTCATAAATATAAAAAACAGAGAAACAACAAGGATCATCCATAGAATAAGAGGAAAATTAGAGATGAAAATAGTTTTATCATATTTCTTTGCAAACTAATTACACCAAAAGAGTGTGCAGTCTCAGATAGGCTGTTCCTTCTAGTCATTTTGTTCGTTTTATATTAACAGTAAAGTTATCATTTCCTTTACATGTTTAAAATGTTATTGCGTGTTATGGTGCGGTGGGATTTTGTTATGTTCTTCCATTACATTGACGAAATGAACAATAGGTCACAAAAAGTCTCACTACTCCTTAAATGAAGTTGACATTATTCTATCATTTCTTCTTCCATTTTTTTGTGGCTTCATACTGCAGTAAGTGTTAATACACTATCAGGGTATCATGATCTACATGTACATCCTCGACCATTGTCCGTTTTTCACCCACATGCTATTCCATTACAACTTCCTAATACTAAAGATATTTCATTTCACAACTAAATTCAGGAACATCAACGTTGAAGCATTCAAGTAAGCCTCTCATTGCCTCAGCTTGAAGCGGGTTTATCATGATCTTAGCTAATAGAATCCCACATGATCTCCCTTTACGAACATATTTGTAAGCAATGTTACATATCTAATTTATTCAGTAAAATGGATGGTTTTTCATGTGATGAATGTGTTACATTAAAAACCTGAGTAAAATTGCTCAATAATTTTAGCACTTGCATATAGATGCTTTCTACAATGTTTTTGTAATGCAAATATCGCCTAAAATAGGTTAGCCTTTCCATATAGAAAATTGTTACTATGATATTTACCCCTTAATTCGCTATCATATTTCAATTAAAAATGTGCATGTGCCTATTTGCATTCATGGGCAAGGATGCGAGCACGTGTGTGTGATTGTGCATGTATATGTGTATTTATTATATATTATCGCAAATATATAATACAATAATATATGAAGAAACTTTATGTTGACAAAATCCAAGTGGCTTAAGTACCTTGATTGTGTTGATTCGTTTACTGGAAAATGGAGAGTTTTGTTTGTACACACCCACGTGTGAAGGTGTACTCATGTTTTATAATGCATGCATCTATATATGGTCTATTTTGGATGTTATAATACATCTGAAAATATTGATGAAAAAGAGGCTTATACCACACTGAGCTTGTTTTAACACAGTGGGAGATTCAAAGTTTTTGACTTTTATATTGTTGGGCTGACAGGTCTCTAAATTTATTTAATGACAAGTTTTCTCAACTATTAGTCTAGAATGATAAAGAGATGCTTGCAATTTTTCACTATTAGTATATATAACAACCACTACAATTTTTTTCCCCTCTAGAGGATATTAAACGTCACAAACATGTAATCAATTTTCAACCTATAGAAAGTCAAAATTATAGACTACAATGCCGAATGATATTTAGGATATAAGCTTGAATTGATCTACATGGTATGAAAAAGAATGTTTAATGTTCAAAGCATCATCACAGTGTTCAACATTATCAAGAGGCTCTGGGTTCGCTGTATCCATGTTTAATAGTTCAGACATTTTGAGTTCATCTTCAGGACCCCCATCTTCAGGGAAGCAGTGAAATGTTGTTGGTACATTATAAATGCTATTGCAAAAGTACACTATTTTGGTGCTTAAGGCCCTCTTAGGAGTAGGGTGCATGTTACTTAGGTTCATCAGAGAAAGGAGAGAGCTCTTTAATATTTTCACTGCAAAACAAAATTAATATTAAACTGTGAAAGGATTGAAGTAGAAAACTTATGTAGGAAATGCGCATGACTGTCCTTTTGCAAGCAATGCAAGAATTGATAATACTTAGGAGTGTGAAAATGAATGTATATAGTGAAAAAATAGAGAATTAGATTGCTCATTATGTGAGGACTTGGTATCAGTGCTGGTATATAAACTTTCACAGTTACAATTACATTCACTTATAAAATCCTGTATGACCTTATAATTACATTTACCTGATACTTAAATATAGGGAATCCATTGGAGATAGGAGGGAGCTTCTCACATTTTCATTGCAAATAACTATGATCTTTAACTACGAAAGATTTGAACTATGGAAATTGTTTAAGAGTTAGATGATGGTCCTTCTGCAAGCAATGCAAGAATTAATAAGACGTAGGAGTGTACAAATGGATATTTGTAGGAAAAAATGAAAAACTATTTAGAGTTTTCAATTTTTGTGGGGTTTGACGTGTGTTTTTTAGTCATCTCAAGATGATTTCCATGAGTAGTCATTACAGTAATCACATTTTTCCTCATGTATGTTGGTAATAGTTACAAGGAAAGGTGACCACTTAGTACAAAAGCACCTTTCAGCATCTGTTAATAGGGAGAGGAATGGTAAATGTGAAAGACCACTTAACACAAAAGAACCTCTAAGAATTTGTTAGTAAGGGGAGGAATGGTAATTTGTAAATGTAATCTACCACTTTGGGATAATCACTCCCTAGCCTCTTTATCCCTTGGCAGTAGTGCTGTTGCATTTACATTCACTATTACTGTTACGTTTACTTTAACAATCTTATATGGTGTGATAATTGCATTTGTAATTACAATATTTAGTCATGATGGCATCAACAGCTCAAAGCTTGTTGAACTTTCGAAAACTGCTCACTCAATCTCTCTGGGACAACTTTGTCTTATTGTTTAATTCTACAAAAATTGAACGAGTACAAAACTGCACACGGGAAATATTTATTCCAGACTGATTTGATTGCATGCTGAAAAGCACACTGGAATCACAATAGGTGAAAGTGAAGGCCATTAATGCACTCAAGTGAAAGGTCTGCTGAACCATTAGGTCGTTTATGGATCGCATGGGAAAGATTCATATGGTGTCAGGTCATTTATGCACTAGACCTATGGATTGGATCTTCATCTATGTATTTGACCTAAAGGCTGGTGGTTGAGGGAGAGAGGTCATTTATCCACTGGACTGGAAGGTTGAGGGAGGTAGTTGACCTATATATATGTACATATCTCCACATCCCCAATATGGAGTCCCCAAGGCAGAGAAGGAAAAACTAACAAGAGGATCGCTGAATTCAGCCATAATGTTGACCAAGTCCGCCATATCATTGGTTTTTGCAGCAATGCTTGCTTTTTGATGTTTTGACTGCCATATTCTTGCCTATAACCAGATAGCTGTTATTCAGCCCAAGCATTGACCAGATCTTCCAAACCATTTTAGTTTACAACAGCACTGGACTTTTAGGATTTTTGACTTGCATAAACCATGCATACAGACAGATCTGTTGTACATTGAGTCTTGACCTATTGTGCAGTGGTTTTGACCAAATTTTGTTGTGTTGATCCCGCCACAATGTTCACATTTTGCAGCAGTGAATTGGCCAGAGAGCAGATTCAGATTTCAGATTTGTTTGGAGGAGTCACTACGCCAGTTGATGTTTTGGAAGGCATGGAAACCCAGTTGACCTTATTAGACTCAGTATTTTTTTCTAATGTGGAATAACACTGAAAATTATACTTGTCAGGCTTGACTTTGACTAAATGTTTATTTCAGTTTTATGGTTAGTTTTTTCGCAATGCAACTATATATAGAATTCTTCTGGAATCAATTATGTAACAAAGTTTTTGTCTGGCATTTTGCATTACACTATTGGATCCATGTTCAGGGAAAAGAGAATGAAGCCAGTGCATATTACTGAGTATTTGAGGGAATCAATGCTAAATAGGGTGGCTGATGATGCCAGCATTCAATGGATGATAAATTAGCCAGGAAATTCCCAAACAAGTGTGTTTTGATGCCCATGTTCAGTGGAAAGGAGTTTGTGAAGAGGGATGATCAGATTGTGGACATTGTGATTGAGAGTTTCAAAGTGCTATATGAAGGCAAAAAGAAGAACAAAGGATGTTGGTACTGTAGGAAGAGGGAGTTTTGAGGAAGCATCTGCATGAAGAAGATTCAGGTATCATCAAGGAGAATGAAAAGCTTGTGTCATGCCAAGGTAATGATGGTGGTAGGAATTTAACTTTTTTTTGCTTGTGCTCTTAAGGATTTGCAAGGTCACACCTCTAGATCTGAGTGGATGATCGATTCGGGTTTTACCCACCATATGGCTAAGGATAGCGATTTGGTTTCATCCATTGAAGAAGCATGAAGATGACAAGGTTTATATTGCAGATAATTTAGCTTTGCCATTTGTATGAAATGGTGATGTTTATTTTTCTAGTGGGGTTATTAGTGATGTTTGTTGTAATTTGCTATTTATGTATCCAATTACTTTGAAGAATAAGATGGAGTTTTGACTTAACAAATTGCTGTAACGGATATTGCTAACAAATATTTCACTAAGGATACTGATTTGTTTTCATTGCTTGAGAAGCATGAGGATGACAAGGTTTATATTGCAAACAATTCAGCATTGCCATTTTCATGAAATGGTGATGTTTGTTTTCCTAATATGTAGAAGAATAAGGTGTAGTTTGCACCAGACAAATTTGTCTTAAAGAATATTGCTAACACATTTCAGGCAGTTGCTAGTGGGTCATTGGATAAGCATGCTAAGGCTTACTTTTTCATCCAACTAGAGGATGTTCCAAAGATTCAGTGGCAATTTTATTAAAGATTTCTCTAGGAAGACTTGGGTTTATTATTTGTAGAAGTATTTCACCATGGGGAAGTTCATTGAATAGGAAGGTATGGTCAAGAAACAGTTTGGGCATGGTGTGAAATGTTTGAGATTGGATTGTGGGGTGGAGTATGTCAACAATGCATTGGTGGATTTTTGTTTATAGTAGGGTATTGTGTGGTTGTGCATTGTGGCATATGCTCAACAAAATGATGTAGCCGGGTGAAAGAACATTACATTGGTAGAGATGGCACGATGAATGTTACAGACTAAGGACATGCATGATATGTTATGGGTCGACATTGTGAACTGCACCAACGACATTTTGGATTGGGGTCCTACTAGAGTTGTGTATGAGATTATTCCACATGAGAAGTGCAGTTGTAGGAAGCCTGCAATTACACGCATTAGTGTTTTTTGGGAGTGTGATATGAGCTCATATTTCAAATTAGAGGCAGGAGAACTTTGAGCTAAAAAGTCACAAGTGCATGATGGTTCATGGTACGATGTTCCAAGTAGTAAAAGGCCTACAACCTATGGGATCCAAGGGAGCGCCAGGAAATCATTAAGAGAGATGTTGTGTTTGATGAGGCGACAATAATTGGGGATGCAACAAAGTGCAAATGTTCCAGTAGTTTTGATGATAATGAGGCACTTAGGATTGATGACCCGTCTTCTTCTAAGTCATAAGTGCATCATAGGAGGATGTTCTAAGGAGTACAATGACTAGAAACTATGGCATCCAATGGAGTGTGAGGTGAGCATTTAGAGAGATGTTATGTTCGATGAGGCAACAATGAGGCACTTAGGATCGATGACCTGTCTTCTTCTAAGTCGTCAGTGCATCATGGTAGGATGTTCTAAGGAGTACAAGGACTAGAAACTATGGCATCCAGTGGAGTGTGAGGTGATCATTTGGAGAGATGTTATATTCGACGAGGCAACAATATTTAAGGATGCAACAGAGTACAAATGTTGTTTGGATACTCTTGCTTTTGTGCATATTTCTGATGGTTCCAGTGGTTTTGATGATAATGAGGCACCTGGGGTCGATGACCGATCTTCTTCTATAGTCATGATGGAGGAGATTGTTTCAAAAGATGATGAGGTGGCCTCATTTAGGTATCCATGGGAAGCTATTGTGGCTTATATTTGAGATGAAGAATTAGGTGCAAGGGCTTAGTCTAAGGAGATTACCTCGTAGGAGGTTCCAACAAAGGTTCTTACCCGAGATGACTCTGGATCTAAGGGGTTCATAGGAGGCTCCAACAGAGGTTCGGCTGCTAAGACTTTTTAGGATGGTAGGGGTTATAGTGGAGATGAGAGCACCACTTGAAGGACCTGAAGCAAAAAACAATGGGCCAACTATGTTCTCATAGACGGATACTTGTGATCTGCAGTATTTCAATGAGGCCAAGGGTAAAGAAGTGTGGGAGAATGAGGAGCACAACTTGGTGATGAAGAAAAAGACTTGGGAGTTGATATTATATATGGATAGGAAAAACGTTTTCATGGACTAGTGGGTTAACAAGATGAAATTTACTTCTGATGGATTTGTGTAGAGATACAAGGCATGCTTGTTAGCTAAGGGTTTCTCACATAAGGAGGGGGATTGATTATTGGGATACATATAGTTCTTTCACTTGTAGCCAGATTTGGATAGGAGGTATATTGGATGGAGGAGATCTATATGGAACAACCACCATGTTGTAAGCAGCATAATGGGGATTCAAGCTCGTGTGCAGGCTTCAAAAATTGTTCTATGGGTTGAAGCAGGTGCCTTGGGCACGGTTTGAGAAGATTGGCAAATTGTTTCTTTCTCTAGGCTTCACCAAGTGGAAATCTGATCATAATGTGTATGTTAGACATGCTGGCGGTCATGTACTTGATGGTGTTTTCTGTGGATGATTTGATCATGACTGGTGATAATAATCTTTTTATACACAATCTTAAGGATCAATTGAAGAAGTCTTTTGAGATGATAGATCTGGATTTGCTGCATTACTTACGGGAGATTCATGTTTTGTAGACAGGGAATGGGATTTTTATCAGACAACCCAAATATACATTGGACTATTGAATAAGTTTAATACAGATTAGTGCAAACGATGTGCTATCCAGTATCATTATGAAGATAAGTTGCTAGCATTGTGTTCCTCTGCAATAGTTTACTTTATGCTTCATTGTGTTGGCATGTTGTTGGGAGTTTCATGTACTTCACTGATAGTGGGTCAGACCTATCCTCTGCAATTTGTATGGTGTCCAGGTTCATGTTGAAACCTAAGTAGAGCCATTGGGAAGAAGCTAAGAGGATATTACGATATATACAAGGTACCATCATCTTGAATATTATGTACTCATGTGGATTTTAGGGGAACTTCATAGGTTATATAGACTCAGATTGCATTGAATAAATAGAGAAGGGGAAAAATATTTCAAGACACGTCTTTCACTTGGGTTTCGATTCTGTAAACTCTGTGTGCAATGAGGAGAAGACCATTTGTATATATTCTGCCGAGGAAGTGTACATAGAAGTGAATGCAGCACAAGAGATCACTGATATGAAGGAGCTATTGACGGGGCTGGTTACTTCATGGATTTGCCAGCTGTTATGTATATTAAAGGGCAGGATGCCATTTCAGCTGCTCACAATCCAGTTGAAATGCAACGAACTACGCACATTGAGGCCCACATGTATTTCATTCAGCACTACATTCATGATGGTGTGATGGATTTGAATTTTGTGTGAGTGTCAATTTATGAAGCCATATGTTGAGGTGAAGTTCATTCCCTTTCTAGTCTTGCTCAGGATTTCTCAAAGCTGTCACTAGGGAGAATGGCAAGTGATTGCTTCCTTTTGGGGGCGAAGTTTTGGCTAATGCAAATGCCATCCTCCTCCAGGCCCTTTAAGTAAGGATTTAGAGGGGATGTTGTGGTGGATGTAAATCCCTCTTGTTGTGCCTTCTCTATTTCCTTAATGTATGAAATGTATTGGGATGAATGTCAGCATGTAGGTTCTTGAGTGGACAACTCACCTTGCAGGTTTTAAATAGGATAGGTATTTATTAGAGGCTGTGACCACCCATTCATTATACATTGTAACACCAATTTCTTCTCTCTTATTGAGTATCTTGTGATTTGGGAATCCTTAAGGGATTCCATCCAATATCTTTGTATTCGTGTGTGGTTCATTTCATGTTTGTAGATCTTTCATATCTGTTCATGATGGAATATTGCATATTTATTGTATGATTGTTGAGCCAAGCTACATATAATGAAATTAAGATAAGCTGGAATGACTTGTTGGATTGTATTTTATGAAGTTATTAAAATATTTTTCTGATGTTATCTTGTCACGGTGGGTTATAGAGTAAAAGTTGGTCGGAGTTCCAAATTAGTGATGCTTCATCGCAATGAATATCAAGGGAAGGCCCTGGTATTGGTTTCCACTCATGCCTGATCAAATTTTTTTTTTGGTTATTGTCTCAATGGAGTCAATACCATTTGGATTTTTTTTTTAAAGAATCAAAATATTGTGAATCTATTCTGTTGCTTTTCCTTTACCGTGAAAAGCGGTGAAATAATTAGCTCCGCAGAGTTTAAAGGATCAATCTTCACCTTCCTATATCATCTCTCCGCTGTTCTGAAAATAAGTAAATTTTAGTCCTTTCAAGTCCCTGTGGACCTAGATTTTTGCTTTTTTCAAACCTACTGTTATTTAATTTGTTTCCAAGCAGATGGTTTTATTACTCTTGGCATGAGCACATCCCTGTTGTAGAATGGAATCTGTATGTTATGATAATTTTCTTGAAGTCCTGTTCTTTATTATTCCAGTGGTTTGGTTGAATTTCTTCATAGAAATTAACCTTTACAAATGTAGATGCTTTAACTAGTTTGTATTTCAGGGAGAGCTTGGAGTGAATGCGATTTTGGCTGTATCCATGGCAGTTTGTAAAGCTGGGGCAGCTGAAAAAGAGGTGAGTAAAACTTCTCTACAATGTTGAGAAATGTAGGATTTTTCTGTCACTTGGCATTGGGATTTCCATCGAAATTCTCTTATTAATGTATTGAATTTTTATTCAGGAATTTTAAAGCTGAATCACAACAAGTGATGCATGTTTGCAGGTCCCACTTTACCAGCATATTGCTGATATTTCAGGAAATTCAAAATTTGATCTTCCTGTTCCTGCATTCAACCTAATTAATGGTGGAAAACATGCTGGAAACAAACTAGCTTTTCAGGTATCCAAGTTTTGGCATAAAGAATATTTTATTTGATCTAGCAATTAGCAACAATAGCAACATCAAGCAAAATGCGAGTTATAAAAACTTCCTGAAACTATAGAAATTTCAATAATCCTATGTAAACACAACCAATTAAAAAATTTTTTCAACGTGCAAATAAAAATGATAATTTTTGTGTTGTCCTAGGTATTTTAGCTTGACACCTTTTGACTTGGCAGTCTAAAGGATTGGCCTTTCAGGCCAATCCTTTGTACCAGGCACGGTATTTCATGTGATCTTATCCCTAATTTATGAACTCAGTGAAGAAAAAATGAGAACTTTGTCTCATAAACTGTGTCACGAAAACAAATGCAAAATAACACCGGTATGCAACTGCACAAAGAGTGGTAGCTGCTCCTACTGACAATGAAAATTACATTCACATTCTAAGTGTTTTGAAATGCGAAGTTAAGATTCTTCGTTAGCATATAGATTTGCAGGAATTTTTCCTTTAATGTAACATTCTTTCTTAATATCCCCTTCATGACACCAATATTCCTTGTTTGACATCTAATATTTGCTTTAAGCCACATGGTAGCTTTTCTCAATTCCATAAAAATATCTAAATAGTATTCTCATGCTAAATGATTAATTCTCCTATATGATTAAATAACAAACTATACTGCATTCTTTATTAGTGTACAGATTTGCATGTAGTTTTTCTTTTATGCTACATGCCTTTACATGCATATCCTCTTTATGCCACATTCTTGCTTTGTATCCCCTTCATTACACCTATATTCCTTGCTTGACATCTAATATTCTCTTTAAGCCACATGGTAGCTTCTCTCTACTCCATGAAAATATTTAAATAGTTTTCTCACTTTAAGTGTGTAATACTCCCACATGATTACATAACAAAGTATACTGTATTCCATACCATAATACTTATATGCAGCTAGCTCACCACCATCATTACAAAATATATAACCATAATTTGTAGCATCCCTTATAATGACCATCTTGGGAGGAAGCTTAATTATTGTTTTGAACTTCACAAGTTTTTGTATACACAAATATTTTGTGAATATGTCGGCTGGCTGATCCTGGTCGTGTAATTTATAAATTCAGCTTATATACTGATATGTTCTTTTCTGATGAAGTGTTGATGTTTTTCTATAATAATTTGTAGGAGCAATGATGAAATTTTCACTGGCTTAATCAGGCTTTGATTGTCACAAAAAGTTGGTAGAATTAAGACAGAAGATCTGCAAGACTCTGCCAAGCCTTATTTTGCCACCAGGTTACAGATCCCTTATATTCAGCTGCTTTTGATGAGAACGTTATGGTGGGCCACTCCTTGTTGATGCTTGTAAATATTTTAGTGCCTGAACCCATGATAAAAGCATAGCTTGAAGTGGATTTTCAATTGGTTCTGAATCCACTCCAATCAGAATCTATACAGCTTGTTAACCTGTAGTCATTAATTTTAATTCTAAAGGGAAAAGTATCATCAAAGTGTTATCTTCTGAGGTTGATATCTCTGTTCTAAAAATCATGATTTATTGGCGATAAATCACGATAAATCGTGTGACCTCAGGAAAATGTTTAAGTGCCTGAAAGTTGCTATTTTTTCTGTGTCGATAAATCAGTGATTTCCAGTGATAAGACTCCTGGAAAATCGCCTAGAAAATCGTGGAAAATCGCCATTCAGGGTATAAAACATCCAAACCGAAAAAAAGTGGTCATTTCAAAGTGTTTTTTAGTGATTTTATTCTCTGTGAATTTAGCCCCCACGTTTTGCTAGGGTTTTGATTTTGGACTCTTCAAGGAATACCTGTGAATTAATGCAAATTTAGCCTGCTAGGGTTTCAGTTTCACAGCGGCAGGAGTAAGTTAAATTTCCACATTCGTTTTTATTTATTTTCATTGCTCGTGATTCTCATTCGAGTACTCAGATTAACACACAATCAAAGTTTTAATACATATTTGTTATTGTGTACCTTCTTGCAGATTGCAGAGCACTCACAGTGACAAGTTACAACGCACAAAAGTTTAAAGTTTAAACTCTTATTCATTGTGGTGAAATAGATACCAGACATTAATTTTAAAGTTTCATTAGTTTTAAAATGAGCAATCAATAGTAATACAGATCCATAGAAATAAAGATAGAATCACTGTTAACAGTCGAAATCATGCAACTAGTCATTCTCCAATCAGGAATCAGATCTGTAGAGGGGTTCATCAATGCTTGCAAATTTTAAACTAAAAAAACCTGTGTTATTACATTTTACAAGGCACTCTAGTGCTTAAGAATACCATAATTGGCTGCCAACACTTATACATCATTCTGGTACTTTTATCATGCGTTATAACTGGTTATTTATGATGCATCCACCTAGAGATCAGTTCTTGGCAAGTTATGCATACTTGGCATCTATCAACCATTTTGTTTATATTGTGGTCGTGCTCTCTTTTAAATGTCATGCTACGTGTGAGTCAAGAGTCATTATGTGTAAGTCTCAATGTCAAAACTAAGTGTTTGGAAAGTGATCATTACTCCATAACTATTTCAGATCCGTGTGATAAGTTGGTAACCTTATTTAATACTAATAATGTACAGTAAACAAGCTCTAGCAGTGCTGGCAGCTGCACAGTGCAGTCTATTAACAACCTAGCAGCCTAGCTCCCAAACCAATTTCATACCATTGTGATAACCTTATTTGAACCTCTTCTTGTAGCTCTCTAACTAATTTCATCTTGTTTAGGGACAAAACACATATTTTTTCTGTAATTCTTTCTTCACGCAATTTGACTCTACAAAAGTATGAGAAATGTCTGATTCAAGTTTCAGATCTGTTTGATAAGTTGATAACCTTATTTGATACTAATAGTGTATAATAAACAAGCTGTAGTACTGCTGTAAGTGCAGTTTATACAATTTTCATAGAATCTGTGATAACCGATAACCTTATTTGAACCTCTTCCTATAGCTCCCAAACGACTTTCATCTTGTTTAGGGACAAAACATATATACCCTTGCTGTAATTCTTTCTTCATGCAATTTGTAACATTATTCCTCATTTCGTCATGCAATTTGATTTCTCTAAGACTTGTAAAACTAAGACAGAATTGTTTTGTTTTTTGTAATGGCATCAACATCCAATTTAGATTTAGCTGCTTTTAATAAGCCTAATTCAAAAAATCCCTCTTGGAAGCATTGTACGAAACCTGAAACTGTGAAACACTTGATGTGGGATTGCATCTTTGCCAAATCCTGTTGGCGTGAATTTTGGTTGAGGCTGGCAATAATTTTTCAGAGTCCTCTTCAGTGGAGAGCAGCTCTTCATGGAGATTCCGACTCAGTGATTTGAAGACCTTTTGCAAGTCTTTGGCAGTGCTTGTGTGTTTCAACCCTCTTCATTCTTTGGAAATTCAGATGCCAATATGTTTTCAAAGACGAAAAGAGCACACTTGAGAATTTTAGACACAATTTGAAAGGAGAACTAAGACGGCAGTTGATGGCAAAAGGACACAGTCCACTTAAAGAGGCTAGGCAACTTGAACCCTCTTTCTACTCTGATTTGGCTACTGTTGTCATTTGTCTAAGAAATATGTAACTTTGTTTTTTCTCCGGTATGCTTTCAGTATCTTTGTACAGACCCATCTTGTAAATTTTTTCTGTGAATACATGCAGTATTTCTTCAAAAACAAAAGAAAAAGAAAAAGAAAAAAGTATTAAAATATAAGGGTTAGTATAAGGCTTATGTATTAATGTTATATTAATATTAGTTAAGTGTTAACTAATAAACAGTTGAAACTACTTCAACCACTTTGTAACCATCTATCAAGTAATAAAAGGATGGACACACAATGAATAATGTGTGCATTCTAGTTTCTCTTCATTCCATCTTTGTACATTCTATTATTTCTTCATTCTTTCTCTCTCCGCATATTCTAACAGCAAATTCAAAGGACAAATAAAATTTGCGTAGTGAAAAAGAGTCGCACATTGTTGCTACTGTTACAGTACTTACTGCTACCCCTAAGTATTGGCAAAAGGGCAGAATATCACATTTTTTATATTATTGCCATACGCCAAACAATGGATCAGGAGAGGGCAGAAATAGTGCCATTAAGTAGTACTCAACTAGGGCATGGGACATATACATTGTTTGCACAGACGTTGCATGTGCATTCAATGGAAATCACAAGAAGATTTTCGATGCGACATCACTTTGAAGAGCCATTTTCTGGAAAGGCCACGTCACAAAGTCACAGTCAAGCAATGAGAAAAAATGCAGTTTATAGTCCTGGCAAAATTTTGAGTGAACAAAGTCAACTTTTTTGTGCAGGAAAACAGACGCAAGTGATGGAATATCTCCGACAAATGACACTGCAGGTCGGGCAAGCACAAATGAGCAACAATCCCAAAAAATGCGCGATGGCACAATAAGGCTTGTACAACATTGTGAGGTCAAAACTCCATTGATTTGACAAATTTCATGGGCACATTCCTGCAAATGCTGCAGATGCATCAGTCCAGACTTGGTGCATTCTATATCTCCCTAATCAGGCTATGTGATGTAAAACTGATTCAAACCTACATACAAAATCAAGAGGAAAAATAGAGAGTTACAGATTGTGACAAGTTGAAACCAATTGCAAACTGCAGTCATATAAGAGCATTAAACCAGTTGTAGGGCATCCCCAGGAATTGATTTACATTTATCACTTCGTGACATTGCACAGTAGTATTTATTTTATTTTATGGAAATTTTGTATTCTGGTTTCATCCATTGCGTACGTGGATAGTTGGCTACAAATGCAACTTTTTGTAGACAAACAAATGGGATTATCATGTTTGAGGGCGGATGATGTTCTCAAGGTTAAAAGCATATCAAATAAATATTTGGTTCGAAGTAATTTGCAACTTGATGCAAAGGTAGTGAATCAGTTAGGAATACACAATATAAAAATTGATCTAAATCTGTGCAGAGGGGAGGCAAGAAAGAATACAGGTCAAGTTGACACTGGGCACGGTAATGGAGCATAATTGCTCAATAGTTAAGACACTTGGATCCTAGGAATTATTCCCTCACTCGAGGATCAATATTTAGAAACTTGATCGAGCGTTTGGATGGTCAGTATGGATGGTTGTCCAATAATTTGGGAGAAATGTCGATTTTGCAAGCACACGAATTCGGGGAGGTGGAATCATTGGGAATTCATGGGAGCTACATTAATTACGAAGGTCATGAAACAACTTGACGGAGGAACCTTTCATAGTATTGCAAAATACGACGGAACTTTCTATTTATCTTATACCTTTACCTCAATTCTGTTTTGTTAGAATGTCACTTTTCTTTAGGAGTGAGCACTCAAGCCTAGATGGAGGGAATTAGAATATAGAGGTTAATATAAGGCTTATGTATTAATGTTAACTTACTGTTGTGTTGGTGTATGGAAGAAGCAACAAGATGGTTGAAACTTATTATGAATGACAACTTAACAGAACCACTCCACAATGAATAACGTTGCTTCCGGCTCTAATGAGAGACCATCTTTGCTACCAAGTTCTATTCTTTCTTCATTCTTTGGCTCTCTCACATATTCTAACGAAAAGGAAGGATGTGTGTAACCAAGATTCAACAATCAGAATACAAGTGAAGAAGTAGAGTGAGCACATTGGGCAGCAGTGAGCACATTGAATGAAATAAAGAGAATTAGATAGCTAAGAAAAGAAAATAGCTGGCAATTAGATGATAGGGTGACTGGCAAGGATTGCGGATTTGTCACTGATGCCATATGGGATTTTCAATGATAGAAAGCTAAAGAGTGTCTTGTCTTGGCAGGTTTGCATGGCTTTGTGATGCGAATAATTAACGTGTGCCCACGTACTGCGTATGGAATGACTTGGTTGGGTAGTAGTGAGGCATTCAACGGTGAAAGAGAACTTGCTCTGGTTGGGATAAGGGTTCAAGAAGTACTATTACTCACACTAGAAGATCTGTTCCTGCTCTGTCATATGGGCAATCTTGTGGTTAAGAGCGGAAGCTAGAGGATATGCTTTGGGAGGTGAGGATCTTCGATTGGGTAAAAGCTCAAATTGTGCCTAACATTTCAACATTGAAAGTGATACAATGGATCATTGATTGAGGCTGCGAAAAGCAATGCGAAACAATCACTCTGAATGCGAATTTCAAAAGGACTTTGCTTTTAGATGGATCAAGACTGGTATCGAATTGAACGATCTTTTACTTACACTAGGGAAGATCCTTGATCATATGCAATCTTAGGAGTCGGTCTTAACCACTTCATTTCAGCTCATTGCCGATATTTTCCACCCCTTGTTGGATTAAAAGCTAAATGTCTAAGTGTAAGAGACGAAAGACACCAAAGTGACAAGCTATTGTTTTGGTTGAAGGTTCGTCAATCATTATACCAAATTGCTAATTTGGTAGAATTCAATTGAAATGTTGGCTTGGCATGAAGACAACTGGCTAAACGTCTGGGAGCCTTCATATCCCCTGCCTACCATCTTCAATTGGCATTGATGAATGTTGGTGGTGTGCAGGCAACAACATAAGGGACAATAGGTATGCATGTTTTGCTTCTGCTCAGTTTCTACACATTTGAGCCTAATCATTGCAAAGTTGGGTTTTCAAGGAATGCTTTGATTCTTTACGGAAACTCCAATTCAACACTAGGAAGGAGACGTTTGTCATGCTATGTTGCATGCAATTTCATTATCCCAAGTCTGGATTTTCTGTTTACTTGTCAGTTGGAATGATGAGGACTCAGTGGCCTTGTTTATGACATTGAACACAACCTTCCTTTGTCTGTTTGTTGAGAATTTTACTGAAGGAATCATTCAATGGCCTAACATGGGGTCTATGGATTAAAGTTTGCTTGCAAGTGACTCACTTACGGGATGCTCTTGTGTTTCTTCCCTTTAGTAATAGTTTGAGCTTGCATACTCCATGTCTCGGAATCCCATTTGTTCACCTTGGAAGCCTTTATGTCTTTGCAATTGTTATTGAGAGAATAGACAATCGAACGTAAATAGATTTTGCCGAGGGATGGAGATCGAGACATTCTTCGCAATGAAGCTTTACCATTGAATAAGCGTAAAGAGTCTTATGAGAAAACTGTAAAAGAGTAGAGCAGAGAAATGATATATAAGTACTCAATCGATGATGTTCATTCCTAAAGGAGGATGAACTGAATGAAGGATCTCAAGCTCAGAAAATTGCCATATGACGGACAAAACTACTTGGATGATGCGTATATGATTACAACACAAAAAGCAGGGCAACCGATGCCAAGTCCAAAGGAACAGTAAAACATTCCGATGCGGAAGACATCATTAAGATTTTAAATGAAGTTGAAGAATGGTTGGATGACAGTGAATAGGCAGAAGTTGGGGAATTGGAAAACCAGTTGGAACAGCTGTAGTTCAATCGGTTGCCTCCATTTGTTATGAACCTATAAGGTCTCGTTAGGAATTCCCCTTTTACATAATGCTTTTCTATGATACTTTAGAGTTTACTTTTCCAATTAATTATATATTTCCTTTATTTAAAATCAATTAAGTTTTTTGATTAGGAAAAGTTACATTTTTGCGAAAAGTGTCTTAAAAATATATTTTATCTTGATTTTGTGAAGCAGTTTGATCTGAGTGTTCGTAGTAGTTTGATTTGAGAAAAACTACACTTATATGACCCATTCATAGAGTGAAGAATTAGTGACATAAATATAAGGAGTTCAGCTGAATTATCGTTGGTGAAGACTGCCTCTGGGACAAGTCTTTCATAAATTGCCATTTCATTGAGAAAAAAGTAGTTGAAGGTGAAAAACAATGAAAATAATTAAATAGTATTGGACTTTAGAACATCCTAATACACCGGTAAAGCCTTTAATATCAGATACAAAAAGACCAGGATGGTTTCTTGCACATTATCTTTTAGAAACCAAGGAAATTTTGTATTTGCAGAGGCATCTGAGAATGTTAGAAGAAATGTATACAAGGAAGAAAAAAAGAGAAGGAATACACATTGCACACATGGAGACTGTGTGTCCGGGTCTATTTATTATGCAAAGAAATAGTTACAAAATTAGTTGATGTAGTTACAACCGGTTATAACCAAAACTTGTAACTATAAAAGGGGAAGTCCTTATAAATAAGTCTTATATTCTACACCCCCTCTTAAGACTTATTCTACATAAAGCAAAAAAACAAACAATCTAACAAAACTAGAACATAACAGAACTACGCTAATCTTCAGACACTTTCACTTTGAAAGCAATGCTATGATAGGTAGGGCTCCATCAAGCTGCTTCATGACCTTCGTAAAGGTGTAGCTCCCGAGCTGAATTCCCGAGTTCCTGGATTCCACCTCCCCGAATTCCCGAATCACAGATCTCCCGAATTATTTGACGACCATCCATACTGAGCCATCCACAAGCTCCATCAAGTTGTCTCATGACCCTCGTGAGGGTATAATTCCCAAGATCCACAGTCTTCCGAATTATCTGAGCAACCATCCATACTGAGCTTCATCTACTCTGTATCCTTTCTTGCCTTAAGAGTTTAGAGAATCTTTATATTGCGTATTCGTCACTGTCCTCACTACCTTCTGCATCTGGTGGGTCTTCAACCATGGCTATATTGGCTGTATTTAATATGCATTTACCCTTGAGCACATCATTGGCTCGAACACGACAATCCCATGTTGATGTGACCTCTTTTCTTACAATAATGACATTCGATCTCTGACTTATCTTTATCTGATCTTCTACGATATTTTATGGTTCTAGAATAGAATGCACTTTCTTGCTGGGAATGACCTTCTGCATCCTCTGTAGTTCGTTTTTCCTCAGCTAGAAGAGCTGTTATCATATCATTCAGAGATTGAGATTGAATTTGACTGAGGGTAAAACCTACATTGTTGTATTTTGAAGACAAACTATTTACTAGGATAGCTTTGGCATCCTCATCTTCAATCGCAGCTTTGACTTCTGTTAGTTGTCTGATCAGGGACCTTAGATTATTGATGTGGCTTGACATAGAGACTCCTTCATTCATTTTGAACCTAGATAACTGAAGTTTTAGGGAAAATTTGGCATTGATTGCTTTCCCTCCAAATAATTTATTTAGAGTATCCCAAATTTCTTTCAATGATTTGTCTAGGTCTACATGATGAAGTTCAGAGTTGGAGAGAGCAAGGCCAATAATAGCTTTTGCTCTATCATCTTTGCTTTGCCATTCTAACAATTTCGATGCATCGGTAGGTGTTGTCTCTTTCCCGTTTACAATGCCCCACAAATTTTTATTCATAAGTTGCATTTGTATTTTCACTCTCCATGTATGAAAATTTAGACCAGAATATTTTTCTATGGGCATTTCCATTTTAATAAAATAGAATAAATACAACTGCGTATTTTGGCAATGAATAAATAAAATAAAATAAAATACCAGTTGCACAGTTCCATGCCCTATCGCAAGTAGTCTTTTTTGCTTCTGTGTCTTTCCTGCCTTATGTCTGCGAAAAATATTTGTGCCCTGACAATTCGTGACTGTAATAATGCACCATATTAGCGCAAATCGTGACTGTAAAAATGTCTAAAATCACGATTTTTCGTGGCTAATAAAATCTGACTATTTGTGCTCGAAAATGCTGTTATTTTCTTGAAAAACATGCCATTCGCGACTGTATTTTCGTGACTTTAAAAAAAAAAAGAACGCGAGTGTATTCTTCTGATTCGTGATTGTACATCATTTTTTTTCGTGCCCTAATGGCGTGCCCTTGATTTTTGACTGCAGTGTGCCCTAATGGGACTCACGAAAATATCTTTCTTCCTCCCTCTCTTTGCTTGCCCCACGCTTTGATGCCACTGTTAGAATTTGCGGAGAGAGAGAATAAACCGAATAAATGTGTAAAGAATGATTGAAGAGAAAACCGGAATACACACTGTACAAATGGGTTGTGTGTCCGGGTATTTATTATGCAAATACGGTTACAAAATTAGTTAGCGGTTACAACCGCATAACCATACAAAACAATTATAAAAGGGGAAGTCTTATTCATTTATTCCTACAGAAATCCTTTAAAATATGCAAATGAATTTGTTGATCCTATTGCTATGTATAAGAAAGGCTTTAAAATGTAAAATAACAATGACCTCTTGTTAGAATATCTTCTTTCGGAACCTACATAAGATCGTAAAAATCCATTTCTTGGGAAGGTAAGTTTGCATGGGAAAAGGATTAGTTTTCATTTTCCTCTTTTCAAAGTCATAATCCTTTATGTTTTTTATATTTTTATATTTTTTTGGGACTCTGGGGACTCTAGGGACTTCGGGACATCTCCCAGCCGTCCCGTGGACTTCATGGCATCCCCTTTGGAGTCCCCAAAGTCTTGAAGCACCCGAGACGTCTTGGGTGAGTTCTCTAAAGTTAGGGAATGTCCACGGGACGTCCCCTTCATTTTTGCATTTGGGGGGCTAGTGGGGGGGATGTTTCGTCCCCGTCCCCAAGCACTTGGGGCGTCCCAGATGTCCGGGACGGCTTGGGAATGGGGGGTGTGCGTGCCCGCGTAACACAGGGAGAGATCAGATTGAGAGGAGAAAATATTATGTAAATGAGCTTTTGGAAGGTATCAAGGAAGAAAAACTTCTGAAATGGGCTGCCACAAACATGTTCTGTGCCCAACTCGTTGCTAGGTTGGGGGATGGAGCATCAGTTGACTGTGCGCTCCAAGCTATGAAGGATTGTGGTCTGAGAACCTTGAGGCTTGATACTCTCAAGGTCCTACAACTCTTTGGGGTGCAAACTCTAATTTGGTGCCAACAATACTCTTGCCGTTCACGAGGATGTGCAATAATTGAATTTAGCCTTATGAGTCGGTTGGAGTAGACTTGAAAGCCGGTAAAAGAAGTTGCTGAGGATATTGTTAAAAGAAGAAAGATCAATGCAAAGCTGCATTAATCCTTCTACATATGTTCCTTCTCAACTTGTCTCAACTCTCAGTGTGCTGATCTTGGAAGCTGAGGAGCTTAAGCGTAGGCGTACTGTAATCGTGTTGGATTTGAGTTATGATGCAAAGGATTAGGTTTCCTTGTTCGTATGGCCGCTCTTTTTCTTTCTTGTTTCTACAACTCAGAAGCTTTTTAGTTTTAAGGTGGTGGCTATTGTTGTACAAACTTTTCTGATTTATTCACGGTGTTTAGTTATTATATTATTAGTGGGGCTAGTGTCACGACCATAATTTAAAATCCAAAACCCAAGAATATTTTGTTGTTTAACACTTCATCAACAAATTTGAAGCGGAAAAACAACAGGTGCAAGGTAACTCTCAAGTCACAAGTCAATAGTTGTGAGCGGTATTCACAAAACTAATATACCAATTGAATAAACACAAGTGTTACGTGGACCATCTGTTGTAATCAACAAACCTGAAAACCGGTGATTTGATCACACAAGAGCTCTTAGGAATAATCCACAAAAAGGAATTGCCAAGCAAAATGAAAGAGCACCAATTATGAATCCTTTTGCCAAAATTCAGAACGCAAGCAACCAACAATCATATGCTTGAAAGTAAATGCAAATACTATACATACTAGTCTATAAATCAACAAGGAGTCGCCACTTCACAAAGGAAGAACCAGATTTGAATTCATTCCACAAAGATATACAATGAATGAAAGTAAAGAGTGCACACATTTGAAAATAAAAACAAAGGAACACATAAAATAGAACACAAAAACCAAATTGGCATATCCCTTGCAATGGTGCCAACTTGTTGGAGCCCAAATCTGCACCCCGTGGATTAAGTGAAAAGAGGTGAAAAGTGAGTCAATTGTAGCGAGTGGTTCTTTTCAACAAACTGATTCAGACTTAAGACCAACAAATATGAGAAAGGGGGTTACTTCTCTACTTCTTTTGGTTCTACAAGGCCAAGGGGAGAGACACTAGTGATTCTATCACCAAATGAGCTCAAACACACACTAGATCTATCCATAAATGCAACCTACATGACTTAGCACCCAATTAAGTGTCACTTGTGACATAGTCACACATTTACAGGAAAATACAAAGACTTGAATTGCTTTAGTGCAGAAATATACAAATATCCATGGCTTGCTGGTTTTTTTGAAAGAGGTTTAAACAAATGTAGAGCATATCTCTTCAAGTATGAAGCCAAGTTTACAACAGAGATGCCTCAAAAGGTATGCAATATGAAACTGAGGTCTTTGAGGGGGAAATACAACAAGATTTGATAAAAAAGGGGGGGTTGATCATTCCAACTTCAACTTGTGCCTTGTCCATTGGGCTAATATGCAAAGCTTAAGATGAAGGAGTCAAAACAACATAAGAACAACACCAATTTACACAATTAATGCAGCTCTTAACAATTGAGACAACTATTAAATCTCATACACTAAAATTTAATCAATTATTAGACCGTTGCAATTCATAATCTAAAATATACATAACCAGAGGTTTCAGTGATTACACATAATTTTTTTGACATCTAATTACCAAATGGAAATCCTAGTAACCAGAGTGAATACAATTCAGACTCTAATGACAACATCTTTCTAAATCCATTGTGACATTTATGACTCAATTAAGCGTGTAAAGATACTCTCCCAGATTTGAATTACAACATCCTTGAATTGATCAAAACTATTCATCACTCAACACCTAAAACAAAGTAAAACTAAACACCTAGAGACTAAAAAACTGAAGGGATCAAAGATCCGACCAATAATGGCTAAGTTGGAAGATGATTGATGAAGCCAACACTTCATCTATTTATACACATTAAAAAAATTTCCATATTTGGAAATGGAGCAAATTCAAAATTGTTAAGAACCAATGAGAGAGGACGAATTAGCAGGCATAAATTGCTCAAGTGGCTCCACCATAGATCAAATGACAAATGGCACCCAATTAATAACTTGTTAAAGATCCAAGGGCCCCAATTAAATCCATTGAGAAACACAAAGTACCTGAAGCATTTGAGTGGCCCCACATGTGTAGAAGTGAAAATTATGGAGAAAGAGAATAGAAGATGGTAGTGGATGCACACAAGATGTTGATAAAATTCTGTCACAAACTACTCACAAATACGTCAACAATTCCTCTAAAAAATGATACCATTGTGTAGCTCTCTGAATGAGTTTTCCAATGGTACAAACCGTTTGCAAAATGAAGCTCCCAATGAAAAGTTACAGGCAAAAAACTTGAGCTCTGTTCACTTGTGTTGGTTTTAGCTCTGATGTCCAATTCCTTCACTTTCCATTGCTGCGAAACCGTCAAATTTAATCTAGCAGACAGACTCTGTTGGGGTTTAAATTTCACTGATGCCCGCCACGTGTAATCCATTGGCATTCACAGAGATGTGGAAACAAGGCTCAAAGGTTTAAGGTGGAGATGGTGCAAAACACCAATGGTCGCCAAGTGTTCGCCAAGTGTTCGCAATTGGCTCTATGTAAATTATGGAAGCTAGAGCTAAAGTTTGGAACAATGCAGGATACCGATTTCCGTCATGTGCTTGCGATTGGCACTCTATAGGAAAGCAAGGCATATGTCAAAGACTCTCAGATGAATGTAGCACCATTTAGCGCCGAGTGTCGATGATCCATCATAATACAAAGATAGTTCCCCCAACTGATTCAAACATCGGTTGAAGCCGCGTGTCAATGATCCATGGGAGTAGGTTTGCAGTTAGGTTGATTATGGCACTGATGGCTGCAACTTGTTGAAGATCCATTGCAAACACTAAAAATAATGAATTTGAAGCAAGATAAAAACCCTACGGAACGAGGTTACACCAATGCTCGTCATGCATCCATGATGTGCACTCTGCACAAGGATGAGAGGTCAAAACCAAAGCACAAATTTTTTCCAAGGCGAGGAAATGTTGATGAGCGGCACGTGGTGGCCATCGGTGAAGTTTAAACCTTGCACGAAGTTTTACTCTGACATAAACCTGATGAGTCTGCAACGATAACAAACCAAAGAGAATGATTGTCAAGTGAAACAAAGATGATTTCTCCTTCGAAAGACCGACAATCCTTTAAGTTTTTCTTTTGATTTGACATGACAATTTTGGGCTCCAACAATGTCTACGACACCCAGAAAGACACATCCACACATCCACCAAGGGTTTAATTGGCATGTCGTTGATAAAGGTTTAGAGCTTCCTAAAGGTAGGTAACACGGCTATGAATGTCAATCATGAAAACATACGAGCCACTCATGCCATTGAAGTATTTACAACCCTCATGCACTAAACTTGTCTGGTTGTTTGCTAATAAATCAAAATGAAGCTTACATGGTCACGAGATGTTCAAGCGCTCCATGAACATGCAATTGCTAATGTCAAAGACATCCACTGCCAAGGTAAAGTCAATGTCACAACATTTTGTAGAGAGATTCAGTTCAACTAGGTGTTACACACTCTTGTCAAACACCAACCCATTTTGTGGATAACCGGTTATCGAATCTTTACACGAGACTACATTTCTTTGAGGCATTATGTCAAACAGTTTCCGTGTCCTCTGCTTGTTCCCAAATTTTGCATACATGTCTACTAGGGCACTTTGCAACTATGTCTAACAAAAAACAACTTTTCATTATGTTGTGATGAATGTCCAAAACCCTATTCTAGACATTTCATTTTAACATCGGTCGGGAGGATGTTGGTAGTGACGTGGAGGCGGTGGGATGGTTGGAGGAGGATGGTTGAATAACAATGCACATACCTAGTGCAATCATTATAATCATACAATGCCACTGCTGTCCTCAACCAATATGAGTCTCAACTCACAACATTATGTGATAGAGGGTCGGTTAGTGGAGGTGTTTGACACTTTGCCCGTCCCACGTAGTGACCTAAAAATCTTCTATGCATCTACAACTATTGCAAACCTGTGATCCATGAGCCCTTAGTGGTTTGGCATTCGCCAAACAATGCATGTGACATGTGCATCCACATTTTGTATATGGCAAATGCCATTGTAGTCATGTATATAAAATGTAGATGCACACGTCACATGCATTGTTTGGCGAATGCCACAACACTAAGGGCTCATGGATCACAGGTTTGCAATAGTTGTAGACACATAGAAGATTTTTAGGTCACTACGTGGGACGGGCAAAGTGTCAAACACCTCTACTAACCGACCCTCTATCACATAAGTGAGTTGAGACTCATATTGGTTGAGGACAACAGTGGCATTGTATGATTATAATGATTGCACTAGGTATGTGCATTATTGTTCAACCTTCCTCCAACTATCCCACCCACCTCCACGTCACTACCAACATCCTCCCGACCGGTGTTAAAATGAAATGTCTAGAATAGGGTTTTGGACATTCATCACATCATAATGAAAAGTTGTTTTTGTTAGACGTAGTTGCAAAGTGCCCTAGTAGACATGTATGCAATCATTATAATCATACAATGCCACTGCTGTCCTCAACCAATCTGAGTCTCAACTCGCAACATTATGTGATAAAGGGTCGGTTAGTGGAGGTGTTTGACACTTTGCTCGTCCCACATAGTGACCTAAAAATCTTCTATGCGTCTACAACTATTGTAGACCCGTAATCCATGAGCCCTCAGTGGTGTGGCATTCGCCAAACAATGCATGTGACGTGTGCATCCACATTTTGTATACATGACTACAATGGCATTTGCCATTTCAACATAAGACAAAGATTTGCTTTCCATACTTTGGTGAGCATCCAGATCTGCCAACGCTGTCGATTGCAAATCTCGCAACGTCACATAGAGACAGTGGGCTGAGGGAGGCATTATACTACTTCTGACTACACACCTTCCACCCGCAACTTCTATTACATATTTCCAGCCTTTGGAGAGCTGCGCTCCTTAAGACCACCGCCAATCACAAACTCAATTTCCCAATGTTACATAGAGGGGGGGTTTGGTTGGCTTTAAAGGCAATGTTGCACATTCTTCTTTACTACACACAACCACTTGATATAAAATCTACTCTAGATCATGCTTGGGTGAATTTTCATACCGTACTCCAATGTTCCCAAACAACACAGGTTGAAAGGAGATTGAGGAAGGTTCTGACATTAAGCTTTTACTCTTGTTATTTGCATTCCTAACTATTAGGTCATCCTTGCTACGAATCCGATAAAAAAATATCCTTTTCATCATTCTTTGAGGGGTGTCCTACCTTGCCTGTTGCAAGATTGACCAAAAAACTCCTTTCTTACTTGCTTTCCCATATTCAAGGCAAATTCGTTCTCCAACACCTATATGCCCGCTCAAAGCATTTACTCCTCTTTGTCATCAAATCACTCCCTCTCTCGAGTATGAGCCCTATGTTTGTATTATTTATTAATATCAAATTGACTTATTTGTTCCTGGTGTTATGCGGGGACGCGTCCCCTAGATTTTGGTGACGTCTCAGACGTCTTGATTAGTTTGGGACTTGGGGACTTAGAGGGGACGTCCCCATTTTTTAAAAAAATCTTTCAAAAGTTTTATGATGTTTTTACTTTTGAAAAGGTGTGTATTTTTACCATAGTTACCTAAGGCTCCGGGACGGCGGGACGTCGAGACATAGGGACGGGGTTTCTGGGATGGCAATTTTTTTTGAAAATTTCGGCACGGCGGGGGGACGACTAATAAAAAATATATAATTTATTAATTTTACAAATATAACATGAATAATTCAATAAACTTAGATTTACATAGTCATAATATGCTGTTCTAATTCGAATTTACTTCAAAATGACAGATTCAATGCTTAGTGAAACTCATAATTTAGTAAAGTGTGTTGTTAAGGACACAATCGATACTTTCAGAACTGAAAACATGAAATAAGATGGTATAGACAGCAAGCATGAATCAAGAAAACATTTGGACACAAGTATTTTGGTCTGGGAAACCTCAAGATGGGAAAAAGAAGTGGCAACTGCCTTGCTTCCCAATACTCATATGGGCAAAGACAGATTACAAAGCGTTCAATAGAACAAGTAAACATGCAATTTGCTATCTTATTCACTCAACTTCCTCTCTGTTCTTTTCTCCATTCTCTTCTACAACCGATTGAACACCAACCCTGTCATTCACACTATGATTTATCATGCTCAAGGATGTCTTTTTGTGCACCAAAGGTTCCCAAACCATCCTGGAACTGAAGAGACACCGCCCCCTGCCATAAAAATATTAAAAAAAACATTTAAATGAGGAAATTCAAAGTGTTTTAATGTTTGTTTAGTGGCTGTGACGTTGGGGACATCGTGACGTCCCCGAATGTCCCGGTTGCGTTCCCCGTTTGTGGGGGACGTCCCCTTTTTTCTTGGAAATTGGGGACGGCGGGGAAATGTTCTGTCCCTGTCTCCAAGTCCCCGGGATTCCCGGATGTCCGGGACGTGAGTAAAAGGGCTGGGACGTGTCCCCGCGTAACATTGATTTTTACCAAGAACATCAAATTATAGTCTTGAAAGTACCTAAAATACATTAAATACAATTTAAATCCCTAAATGTCATTGAAAAAAGTTAAAATATTTAATTATTAATTTTTATTTATTATTTTAAAATATGTCCCCTTGCCGTCCCCAAAATTTGGTAAATTTTTTACCGTCTTGGAAACCTCGTCCCTCCGTACCCCTGCCCCTTGTCCCCAAGACTTAGGTAACCATGTAATTGTTCTGTTATATATATATATATATATATATATATATTATTAAACGTATAACTTCATTTATTGTTATAAGATATTATTTGAAAAGGAATTTCAAACATTTTGAATACATCTATCAGGGAAACACCAAGAGTCATAGGTCAACTCAAAACTCTTAACTTTATTTTTCCATAACCACAATTGTTATGACCTTCAAAATTTTCTCACTGAATGGTGACTGATCATGTCCTTCAAAAGCCTTCTAACCGCACTGTACGACCAAAACATCGTAACATGCTTGTCTTCTCCAAGAAAGATAGAAAGCAAAGAATCACCCTATGAAGGTCAACAGACAACATCTTATCTCAGAATGCTTAGGATAACACTAGCACCATAGAAGGGCACTACATTCAGTGTCCCTTTTGACCTTAGAGGAAAAATCATTATAGTACACACACACATATACATATACACATACATATATAGATGAGGTGATCTCTTGTTCGATTATATAAGTCTGATTAAAGGTTGGTAAGACGCTGATCATAGGATGCTCGCTGGGCCGAGCACAACATCTAAATAGTCTCGTTGGGCTGGGGTCCCTTGACCATATAGCGAATTGAAAAGTTGCTGATCACATGACCATGGAACCCTCATTCAGTGATTGATAAGATCTCAGAGTTCAACTATTTGATCTCGGGACAAAGTTGAATGTAGTTGTGCTTCTTTCTCATTCGAATTACCTGTACCCTATATAGAGTAGGTGGGGGGCGTCAGGGCACCGTATACCCCTCTATATGGGGGTGGCATCCATCTCTCATCCTCTGTATGTATATATATGTACATATACATACATATACACACACACACACACCGCATGCACGCACACACACACCGCATGCGTGCACGTGTACATGCATGCACACAGTTACACACATATATGATTTTTCATATTGATCATTTTTTTTTCATATTTTACTAGTTTAGTTTCTCTGTATTGAACACTTCGTACAAAAGTTGCTACCTTGCCTGATAGTGTTAAGATTTCTGGTAGCAAAGCTGTGCTGATTCAACCCATATCCATTGGCACTCCATCCAGAAATGTAAATGAGGGCTGTGTTGCAGGTATTAAAGAAGATTCTCTTGACGATGCTGATATCCCATTGGGGTTTCTAATGAACACATTAAAATATCTAGCTCCATGATTAGTGCGTTACAAATTTTAAGAGCAGATGTTTTGTCATTTTGATAGGATGAGATGTACTCAGTTGGACTCTTTGACAGTGACCTCATGTGTTGTACATTTAATTTGTTAGTAATATATTGCCCATCTGGGCTAGTAATTTTTTTAAAATTTTAATTTGATATAAAATGAAAAAAATAGGTTTGATGCTTTATTTCAAATTCATTTGTTCCATTTTCTATACTCAGGCTATGCTATGTAAGTAACATTGCTCAAGTTGTGGAAAATTATAGCTTTGTGCTGTTTTGCAATGGTGTGAGGTTTGGCTAAAATACAATTACAGGTTGTGTAAGATTTCATTTTAACATAATTGTTGCTTAAGAAAACAGGTAATCACCTAAAATTTCTATGATATTAAAAAAATGCCTCTGTTTTAACTCTCATCATCACAATTTAAGTTAGTATTTTCTTCAACTTATTATGGATGGATTTACGTAGAGGTGTTCTAGCAAAGAAACATTCAATTGAAGGATTAATGCTGATGATAATTGATGTAGATATCTTCTTAAAATTTGCACTGCTTGTCAGCTGAATCTCATTAAATATGTTTTCACTGCCTCGCAGGAGTTAATGATTCTTCCTATTGGGGCAAGCAGTTTCTCAGAGGCAATGCAAATGGGTTGTGAGACCTACCACCATTTAAAGGTATATTTCTATCTTTGGTAATACTCAACTTCTATATCTGGCCTCAAATTTCTTGATTCTTTAATTTTTCTTACTACGTGGTATATTGATGCTTGTGTCATAGTAACAATAATGTTTCTCGGTGGCTGAGTAGTTTTGGTTCTGGTTTACTCTTTCATAAAGAAGAATGAAATTATATTAATGTCGGCCAATGACCAAATTAGGTCAACGAGACTCAAAGTATATTCAGTTACAATAGAAAATCCCATTGTAAAATGAACCCTAGGAGCTGGAAAATAACAAATATACAAAAAATAACGTTTTTCAGAAAATGAGCAAAGTCACATGTTTGGTGAGTTATTGCCATAGTTATTTATATGTTGGGGATGGGGTTTCATGGCATGCAATTTCTTTTTCCAAACATTGGGGATGGCCGGGGGATGACTATTAAAAATTAATTTTTAAATCTTCAAAATACAATTAAATTTAAGAAAATAGAAAAAAAACTTATACAAACCATAAAGTTAACAATTAAAACAATAAGTTAGCAAATAAAACCATGGATCCAGTAATCTAGCTGATAATATTATAATAAAAAATTGTAAATTGTAAATTAAGATTTTCATTACTCAAAATTACGAAGTACCAAGTATATTGTTAAACTCAAAGCTGAGAAGAATACATGATACATCACCATACTAAGGCCCAAAATAAAAAACTTAAAAGTCTTCTTTGGGACCCGATTCAATCTTTCATTGCTTTTCATTCCTCCTATTGCACATGAGAGCATATTTATTAGCAAATTGAACATTGAAATTCTGATGCATAATTTAGCCATCTCTTCAATTACCACGTTATCTATTATTCATGATTTCAGTTGCTGTTTATCATCATTATCATGCACCTGATTTATTTCTGAACTGATTTTATTTTATTTTTTAATTCAAGGATTGTCGTAATGAAAATTAAGATTTCTAAGATGAATGTGTGAATGATTGAGATCGCGATGCATAACCTAGGATGATGTTTAAAAGCTTTGGTATGATAATTCTGTTTTGTTAATTTTGATCAAAAGAGAATGGGTGAACTGTAGCAATGATTATTAGCTGATTCAAAAATTTGAAATTATTTTAACTTGAATGCTTGGCTGTGATGTCTCCAAAAACCAGCATTTTCAACATGTTATAATAAAATGAGAATGGTAAAAGACTTGATTTGCAGTTAAAGTGCCAGCTCATAATTGTTCTCCCATGCAACCAAGCAAATTCCCATGTCAACAACATTGTAGTTGATTTAACAAAAGCAACACAAAGCTCAATAAATCCCTTCTATTATGAAGGGCGGACTCTATTACACTATTTTATATATTTTTAAAATACTTTTTGTATGTTTGAAGTATATGTTTAAAAAACATTTTCGGGGATGATTTGGCACCCCTAACACGTCCCTCGACCGTTCTGGGTAGGTCATGATGTCAGTGGTTTTTTGTAGGAAATGTCCTTGGGACGTCCCCATTTTTTTAATGATTCGTGGGACATGAGGAGGATGCCCCATCCCCAAGACATTTGGGACATCACCTTCACCCTTAGGGACACGTCCCTGTGTAACACTGGTTATTGTAGAGTTTTCAAGTGTTATGTTTATTGTTTACCTTAAGCTTGTTGAGTTGTTCCCGGTTCCAAAGTGCATTAATATGCTTCACAAAAATCAAAATAAACTTAAAACACATATTAATCGGGGAAATGCCTATTTATTAATGATACACATTTAATTGCAATGACGTGTGCCTACTTAATACATATTTTTAGCAAGTGGTGATGGTGTCATTTGTCGTCCTCACTATTTGCAATGTCAATGGTTTCATGACCTGGAGTTTACCATCACCTAGTTTAGGGTGTGCAAACACCAGTTGCAGGTTGAGACTAATCTTTATATTCCATGTGGGGATTAGATTTTTCGTGTTTACTTCCTCCAGGAAGTGGAGACTTAGTAGACTTTATTTTCAGATTCCCCATTTAGTATATGATAAGGGGTAGATACCACTATCTTTACAGGGACTCAAACAACTCTCTATCCACCTTTTTTTGATATGCGGACCAACGATACTTGGTCATTTTCTTCTTGAGGTCATCACCCTTTAATTTAGGTCCTTGTATGGAGCCCCTAGAGCCCCACACTAATCGCCTCTTACTTTTAACCCATCACGGAGGATGGCGGCATCAAGCGACCTTTGCATAATTTTGCTTCACACACCGAGGTGGTGGGTTAGTGAGGTGGTGCTCATCTTTACACAACACTACTACCAAGGTTCCCCAACACACTATCTCTTGGCAATAGGGATATGCTCCTTAAAGTCATGGATCTGCTTGTCAACGACATGGATCTACTTCTCAAACCGCTTCCCATGCCGCAAGTTTTCACACACATTATGAGTTTATTTGCTGCCTCAAGAGTTTCTTCAGACTTGGATGTTAGGAGGGATTCTACGGGGAAGCCCTCTTAGGATTATCTAGCTTGTCCCCCTCATCCCTAGGTACTGCCTGATGACCATTATCGGAACCTGCATTGGTCCTTTCACATTGGTAGACAATGACACAAATGATTCTTATATCCCAAGTATGGTCAAAGATGTTTTATGGGACTGCCATCTAGTATTTCCAATATTTGGCAGCCCACACTCTTTGGGGTTTCTTACTCTCCCCACATGGCTATTTGTATAGGTACCTTAACCGCATGGCTTGGGGCGTACTATTTGTGGTTTACCCCTCATTTATCTGCAGTGCTTTTGTTCTTTTTTATTTAGTTACTCTTCGATTCTAGGATCCTTTTACCGTAGCACTTTATATTGTAATTGGATATATTCTTGAGTCACATTGACATCCTTTTGGTCATTTGGGGACATCAATTTAATTGCATTTCATTTCATTTGCTGTTTATTTATGTCTCTATTGAGTGGAGTCAATTTACAATACATATACATTGTTTGAAATTCTATTTTTTTTGATTGTTGTATTTGCCAAGGATTTCATAGTTTTTGCCAAGTATGATTTGTACTGTTACCCTTGGTTTTTGATGTGTCATTGGTGAGTCGGAGTCATGTGATTTCAGCCTATATGATATAAGCTTATTCAAGATTTTGACTTTAACAACTTTCTCCAGTGCATCACAAACTCTCTTTATAAATCATGTGTGAAATCTTGTTTCATCTTGCAGGTCTTTATCAAAATCTGATGTAATATTACTTTGCTAACACCATTGAACCGCCACCTACTTCAAAACATCAAGTAGGACGAGTGTTCATCTATGTGCTGATTAATAACAAGAAGCTGAAAATACCTCAAAGATGCGAGGGGCCTTAGTAAATGATATATAACCCTCTCACAAATCACAATGGAAACTCATAATAACAAAAGCATCGAAAAGGAACAGAATTCAAGGAGACTTTTTGCCAAAGCTGTTTGTTTACATTATTCATTGGTGAGGATACACACAGACACACGCACATATACATATTTGTATAGTTTGGACGATGTGTGCTGAGTGAATAAGACCAACCACAAGCAAAAAGAAAAAAATAGAAAGCAAAGCATAAAATTTGATTTTGAAGGCTAATTTACATAAATGTCAGAGTAAATCTTATTATTCCCTTTTTGTTGGGATAAAATCATCTGTAAATTTTACATGTGACAAGAAAACATTTTCTGCAGAAGTGATGAGAGAGAACCACTTGGCATATGTCAATAGAGAACACTAGCACCTTGATTTTTGCAGGTTTAAGCTGACTCACATTGACAACGTCATGGATGCCAAGCTGCGTTTCAACATCTAAGCGAGGAACATTTGGCCCAATTGCATTGATAATAATGTAAGCCCTATATGTGATGTGTTTTAGCTTGTTATGTTGTTTGTTGTGAAACTTCTCCTTATCTGAATGAAACCAAGGGCGATAACCGAATAAGGGAGGATGTAGTTAATGAAGGTTATGGAGTACCTTGAATTTGACCTGATGCAGGTGGAATGTTTTTTGAAATCGGTCATGAAGTTTGACCAAATTTTGCGCAAAAGAAGAAGCTTTTTGTTGTTCCTTTCGTGGATGGGACACACCTAGAGCTTGAAGAGCCACCAAAATTGTAAGGCTTCAAAGTTGGAAGGCTCAATTGATCTTGGCTTTTGACACAACCTCTATATGATAGGCCACCAGATGCTCTCCTTGCTTAAGGATTATGCCTATGGAAACTTGAGAAGTTAGTGCATGCAATGATAAAAATCCCTTTTGATGTTCAAGAAAGAATGTAGGCCTTGGATTTGGCTTTTTAAGGCCCATGGAAGATGGATGCTAATGTTTGAATTCAATTATGCAACCAAACGATTTTGCAACAGAGGAATGGCATTTAATGGATTGTCATCAAGAGGCATAGCCTTCTTAATCAAAACTTGTTGTTGGGCATTGACATCAAAGACATGATTGTCATTGTAGTCTAAGCCACTATGGTTTAGGGCTAAGTAGCCGATATGTTTTGGATATGGGAGTGGGTATGGAGTATCCAATACGCGGAAACGACATATTTTTTTTGGGCCTGGATACGGCAGTAAAAAAAATATATAAAAATTTAAAAATATTACAAACTTGGAAATATAAATCGTTCCGTAAGCCTAAATTTAATAGCTTGATTGATAAATGTTTATCTTGAAAGTTTGAAAGTCATTTTGAACTATGTATAAGTATATATATTTATACATGTATTAACACATTATTATAGGTATAATTTAATATATTGGATTATCATTATAATCTAACCATACTAATTTTAATCAACTTAGAAGTTTATATATAGATTATATAGGTTTAAGTGTAACTTCTATCAATATATTTTATTTAAGTTAAGCAATTAAAAAAATATAAAATTCCTTTTTATCAAATAATATGAATACTATAATTGTATATATAATTAATATAACTATTATAATATATAATAAAATATATATGTAAATATATAGAAATATAGATTATAATATATATAAATTATTTAAAATTAATTCATATATAATTTGAGGGTGGGAGGGCTCGGCCTACCCCACCCCCATCGTTTTTTATTATTAAAAGTTAAATGTTAAAAGAAATAAAATAAAATAAAACAAAAAGTTCAAAAAATTAATAAATAAAGTTAAAACTTTGGAGCCACGACTGCCATGGCCGCGACCTTGTCCACCTTGTTGACCCAGCCCTACCCGTTCCACTCCCCACACCTCTCTCTCCTTCGCTGAAACAGTGAAGCCCTTTCCCCCTTCGCACCCCTGCCTCCATGGCCGCTCCCGTCGCCGCTCCCGTTGTTGCTCCCGCTCCTGATACGCTCCCAGCCCTCCCAGGGTGCCGTATCAGCTACGTAGGTTTAGGGTGGTTACATCAAACAAGAGTTGAGTTGCATGGCTTGATCCAAGCATAGGCACATCAGGTCGTGCTCTCACCTTGAGTCTTAGAGACCTCATGTTATATGGTGTAATGCCATTGCCATTGCCAAATCACATCGGTCCGAGCAACACATGCTTCAACGCCAAGGCTCACTATGCAAAATGCTTGTGCCATCATGGTAGCAAGTTTACATGCATCCTCATGCAACACTCTACTCGATTAGTTTACACTGAGGTAGCATATATCAGTGAGTAATGTCTTGCATGCCAAAATCTGGACCAAACAGACACATGCCACATGGAGGCGTTGTGCCACATCACTCTATCCTAGATAACACTCCTAGGACTTGCACTACATTAGTAAACTCGCTAGTGCCATTCTTTTGTAACCTACATGAAGGCGAATTGTTGTCCACTAAAAAATTTGAACATATTCTTTTGTAACTGCTTTATAGTTGCGACATATTTGTAACAATTTGACCCCGAGCGCCAACATGGACATTTAAAGACGCATTCAGTTCTAGGGAAGACATCTCGTAAATGTTCCCCTTTTTTGATCATGAAAATCCTTATTCTCGACCTTCATGGGCCTTGTATGGATATGTAGCATACCTATTAATGTCTCATTGAATAGATTATAATTTTTACTATCTGTTTATGTTTGAACGTGTAATGGTTTACTGTCAATTTTGTTAATGATTGCATATTCTGTATAATTCCTTTATGAGCTGAATTGTTGGGTTGTCCTCTGTGTCATCATTTTGGGCACCATCAATGGATTGTTGGTATTAGAGAGATTGTACATCCCTCCAAACACGTGAGCACAACAGTAGAAAAGTCAACTCAGTTCCGTATGAAACTACCTAGAGAAATGTCGACACAAGAATGGTGTGTCCCCTTTTCAGAATTAAAATAATCAAGAGACCTGTAGCCTATTCCTTATTTCTCGTAGGCTAAGGGATAAAGTTAGGGAAATAATGTAATAATAATATTTTAAGTTGTCCCAGTAACTTTATTTTAATAACATTGTAAAAGGGCGACTTATGTCTTATTATTCTAGAGAGGCCTAATGTAATGTTCTATTAAAATTGTTTCTAGACACTTATGGAGAGAATTTTAGGCGGAAAAAAGAAATTCAACTTAAAAGGGTGATCATAAAAGAAAGAGCTGGGAGGAAGAAGACATCCATATTTTTTTATCAGACCCCCTTTTGAGAGCTTGAGGATTCTATGCTCAATTTCTTCTCCCAGGACAAAAAACCCTAGGAGTGCGGAGATTGAAAGGATGGAAACCCTCTTCTCCTTTGACGTGGTTCTATTTAGTAATCGCATTTGAGTTGAAAGATTGAAGTTTGTCCAGTTCCAGTTGTGTAAGAAGGATTTTCGGAGATTTTTCAGTTTGCTATGGTACTTCTTACCGCCGTTACAGTACAACGAACTGTCGCTATAGTACTTCGTATCTCTACTACAATACTTTAGTACCGCTGCAACAGTGCCACACTCCAATATCATCACAACTGCGTATTTCGTGAGTTGGGTTTGTTGTTTATTTTGGCAGTTTGAATAATAAATGAACCAAAGATTGCCATTGTACATCTTTGAATATTATATGCAAAAGGAATTTGTGGAACCGTTTCTACTCATTTGATATAAAGATTTAAATTTTAATATTTATTGCTGCTATCTGGTATTCTGTATGCGACAGTTTTGGCTTATGTTCAATGCTATATGTATATGTTCAATAACCAGTATTGATATTTGTCATTGCAGTTTAGTATTTCATAAGTATCGCATAGATAGGAAGCTCAGAAAATTTGCAGAGGTAATAAAATATTAAGAAGGGACATTACAAAGAGTAAGATGGCTCATTCCTTGAAGCAACCTTTTGAAGCCTCCCTAGATGTCCAAGAACTCATTATGGATGCTCTCGAGGACCAATGAGCTGTGGTCTTTGGCCGATTCCGTGAACACATAAAGCAACTTGGTCGTCCAGCGTTGTCTTATTGTTTTGCTATGCCTGTGAATCTGTACTTTCAGCATGAATAATGTTTTATAGTCCAAGTCAATCTAGACATTCTTGTGTCTGAATAAAAAATGATTCCACAACATTGGAAAACTGAATTTGACAATTGGAGGCTTGCTTCTTGATCAACCATTTTAGGAACAACGAAAATATTACCTTCAAAATGCTGAAGATGTCTATTTTAGTAGCACACTAGTGGGAAGCCTATAGTATGTGACATGTGCAAGCTTTCTAGCTCGTCAATGCTAAGATTAAGTTTTTCAGTGCCATGTAGAAGGAATATTACCCCCTCAAACACTTTGAGGATGAGACATGAAGTTTCAGCAATTGTGCCAATGTAAGGAGTAGTTTGTACAAGACCATGCCAATAATTTTCATTATTACTTCACATCCCTACAAGAAACACATTGAATTAACATAAGGTGTTAAGTACATTAGTAACCTTTCACATTATCTACATGCTTAGATGGAATCCCTAACCTCTAACACTTCGTAGGAAGCGTTCCCTGGTGCTTCCAAGATTGGGACCTCAACCAAGATGAAACAGAAGTTTTCCGCTTAATCTAGTGCCTTGTGCAAGAGCAAACCTCTGCTTGGTACATGAACTCTTGCGAAGAAGTTACAAATGCCACACCAAGGAGAAAAACCTCCAACACAACGAAATGCTCCGATGCCTTTAGTGTCAAACAATGGAAAGAAGCAAGGTGATAGGTGGTGCCACTTAAATTGCACAAGCACTTATTGTAATCTTGATTCCCACACAAAAAATTCCCTGACTGTGGAATCTACATTAGGTTTGTGCTATGACCGTTTGTCATTCAAGAATATCTTCAGAAGACCAAAGTCACTTTGGTGTCTGCCAGACAATGTTCTAAGCTCGTTTCTCATGCACAAAAGTTTGTGTTGCTTATGATTCAGCCAAAAACATGAGAGCGCCAAAGCAAGCATGCACTGACATTGTGCCATGTTTTGTGCCCATCACACCAATAGCAAGTTGACAAACGACTGTAGAAATATGGAGATTTGATTGAAAGACCCAAAGGATTCCCCACACATTACATAATAAAGCACAAAATTGATATGGTTCTAGGATCCCTTCTTCCAAATAGGGATATTTTTTTTAAAATGCAAAGGAATCCCTATACATTACATAGTAAAGCAAAAAATTGATATGGTTCCAAGATCGCATCTTCTAAATAGTCTCTTGTATTGCACATAGATTTGGAAGAATTACGAGATCCGACACTAGATTCAAGAGCTTATTCATCAAGGCAACTTCAAGGGAAGCTCTTCTCCTTGGGGTCGCTTGATAGTTCTAGTGCCAAAGAAATATGGCTCATGGCACCTATGCTTTGACTATCACGCTCTCAACAAGATAATGAAGAAGAATTGGTATCGATTTCCATGAGTTGACAACCTCTTGGACCAACTTTGAGGTGCACAATACTTCACCAAGATTGACCTGATATGAGGTTACCATTAGGCTCCAGTCCATTCGAAAGATGTTCGGAAGGCAACATTCAAAACAAAGGAGGGATCATATGAATGGTTGGTTATGCCTTTCTGATTGAATGAATGGATGGTTAGGGCACACCACAATCCAATTTGATGTTGAGTGCACCATTGACTATGTTGCCTGACTCTCCTAACCTAGGTATGGTTACCATTTTCTTCCATTCTCCACTGCAAACTTCATGTACGAGTTTTTCCGACATGCCCTATGGGATGCATGCTTTGACTCTTTCCGGTAATCTGTGCATTACTCTAACTCACCTCATCCCCATGGGCCCTACGCTATGAATTGTTGGTATGATGACAAGTTTAAATCCTTGCATTAGAGACTTTGTTTTTTACTAGCCCATGACCCTCCCTGCAGGAGCTTATAGCCATTAGGCGATCCACCAATCCGTGTTGCCCCCCGAGAAATGAGGCAACATGCTTCTCATCCGATCTTTTCGCCATTCGTAGATACTATTGTTATCTTCTCCAGTGAAAGAAACATGAATTTCTTACTTCTAGACAACTTGTTCTCCTTTTTGCCCTCTGTCATTCCCCTAAGACCTTTTGGCACACCCTCCTCTTGAGGAAGTCCTCTACTTCTGATATCAATCCTTAGGCATGGGTCTCCTCTGCTAGCTCTCTCCACAACGACCTAGAGAAGCTTGTTATCATTGTTTTCATACAAACAATATCCTCTATTGTTTTCTTTGCCAGTATAGTCACGAAGGCTATTAAGAAGTTATTTACCAACAAAGCAATTGATTGCGAGTGCCTTCAAGTTGAGTTTTTGAAACATGGTATGGATTTCATTGCATTCTTGTTGGCAAAGCTTTTCAATGAGGTTGTTTGCTTAGGTTTTCCTCCTCGTTGGTACTTGCACATAATCCATTCCATTCTTAAAGTTTGGGGATAACTCCATCCCAACAAGTACAAGACTTTTACGATTGGGCATACGATTGCTAAACTTTATGCCATGGTGTTAGACATGCAATTTTCAGAGCACTTGAAGGGGTAATCTTAGAACAATGGGCTTCAGGAAGGAATACCAGCCAATTGATCACATGTTTACATTCCCGACTATCATTGGGGTGGCTCGGTATTGTTAGAAGATCAAAGAGAGAATGAAGAGAAAGTGAAAGGTAAACGACACATGTTGGGTTGTGTGTGTCCGTCATATTTATTATGTTGAAAGTAGTTACATCAGTTGGAGGTGGTTAATAAACGACCATTATGTAACACCTAACTAATAGTCAATAACTTATATCATCCCTTAATGATTAAAGCAAAGACTACTTCCAAGCTTGTCCCAAAAGTTTACAAACAATGTGGGACCAAAATGTTTAGTCATCATATTTATAGGCTGCTCTGTAGGTATTAGTTTGAAAGCTGCAGTCCTTTGATAGTTAGATGTTGTCTAGTGTAGAAGCTTCGGTGTAGATAGAAATCGAAAAGGGGAACCAATAACTAAACAAATATTCGGTCGTGTGGACATAAGATAAATCAGGTTGTCTACTAGTTCTCTCTTGAGTGATTCGATGAATGGAGATGAATCATCATTGGAGGATAACATCTGCCCGAATTCCATAGCTTCGAAACCAAAATCTTGGAGATGTAATCAAATAGAATGTACCAAACTTGTGGAGCCTGCTCGAGTCTATATAGGGGCTCAATCAATCTACAACCCAAATGATCACGTTTAGGCACTAAAAGATCTTTAGAGTTCCAGTGTTACGCGGGGACGCGTCCCCTAGATTTTGGTGACGTCCTGGACGTCTCGAACGTTTTGGGGACTTGGGGACTTGGAGGGGAGGTCCCCAATTTTTTTAAAATCTTTCAAAAGTTTTCTGATGTTTTTACTTTTAAAAAGATGTTATTTTTACCAAGAACATCATATTATAATCTTGAGAGTACCTAAAATACATTACAAATAGTTTAAATCCCTAATTGTCATTGAATAAAGTCAAAATATTGAAATATTAATTTTTATGTGTTATTTCTAAAAGCCGTCATACCCTTGCCGTCCCCAAAATTTGGGAAATTTTTTCTGTACTGGAAACCCATCCCTCCGTAACCCCGTCCCCGAGACTTAGGTAACTATGCTTTAGACAACACCATGTACACCTCTTCCAAATCTTCAGAGAGAAGCAATTGAAATGTGACCATTTTTGCAATATTCATAGTACAAGTAAAAACCAACTTTGCGATAGGAGAAATAACCATTTCTCCAATATGCGAGAAGTTTTTGCAATAGTAGAAGAAATATCTATCTCTTTTACATCTCTTCCCTCCTATTTTTTTGTATCACCCTGTTGTGAAAACCCTGTAATTGAGTGGCGTGTCCTGCTATCTCACCATGCACCTGCAGTGAATCTCGAATAGCGGAGTCTCCATTCACAATTAACTGGGCATATGAGTGAGGAAGTCCATCCTCCCGAGGCATTTCAGCCTACCACTACCACACATTTTGTATTGAGTGAGGAATTCCATCCTCCTAAGGCATTGCATCTTCCCGCACATTCAGTATGGTGGATATTCCCTCCACAACAAGTGCATGTAAGTTGACTAAAGTTGGCTCAACAAGCCCGTGAGTGTTAGAGGATGTGAATAGATAAATATTGAAGAGGAATCAAAATGCACACATTATTCATTGTGTCTCCACCATTTTACTATGTGAGATATGGTTACAAAAATGGTTGTAGTGGTTACAACTGTTTATTCGTTAACACTTAACGAATTGTGACTTACCACTAAATTATAAGCCTTATATTCCTACACCCCTTCTTAAGCCTTAAACTACTGAAAGCAAACACAAACATATTGACAAAAGATTGAAATTATAGAGCTAAAGAAAGTCGCACATTCTTCAAAAGTTTCCTCTTTGAACACAATGCTTTGACTAGGTAGAAATTCATCAAGCTTCCTCCCTAACCCTCGTAAAGGTGTAGTTACCGAGCTGAATTCCCAAGTTTCTGGATTCCACCTCCCTGAACTCCCGAATTACAAAATCTCCCCAATTGTTGGACAAACATCCATATTGAGCCTACTCCGTCAGTGCTTCATCAAGTTCTCTCATGACCCTTGTAATCCACAAACTCTCGAACTATCTGGACAACCATCCATGCCAACTTTTATCTACACTAGATCCCTTCCTGTCTTCAAAGTGTTGAGCTTCTTTAAAATACATAGTCTTCATCAACGAAATTTTCACCCATTTGGTTTGTTTTTGAACTTTCCCTTACTATATGTAGAATGCAGACTGTTTAATAAAATAGCTTTGGCATAAGGCAGTCTGTTTAATAAAATAGCTTTTGCATCTTCGTCGTTTGCTGTTGTATTGACTTCTGCTAGTTGTGTAGTGTCATGTGGCTAGATATAGTGACTTCATCATCCATTTTTACTCCAATTTTAATTTTTGGACCGGAAATTAACGTAGCAAAATGAAAGTGATAGTCTATATTTCAGGTATGGAAATAAAGTCAATAGAAAGAAATACAACACTGTATTCTGATTTTGTTTTGGAGATTAATGCAAGAGGTTTTTTTTAATGTCTAAATTTGTTCAGTAAAAGAATGTCACAGTCATCTACAAAAATATTTGCAAGATAAATTACTTGTAAAATCATGACAAGAATAAAAACACGAAGCTTTTTGCCCTCGAACTTGTGCCTTTCGAAATATTGTGACTTTCGAAATATTGTGACTGAAAAGGTTATTCTTTCTTTTGCCTTAAATGAATGGTGTATCCTACCTTCAAAACTTGCCTTTGAAATTTTATTCTTTATTTTGAAGAGTGTATTTGGATTCACCACCGTGGTTTTATTCTTACTCACGCAAATGTATGTTTTGAAATGGCGCAGAGGATTAAATCTTGTGCTATTATTTGTGTCTTCGAGCCCTAATAACAGTCTTTTAAAAACTCGATTTCTTCCTTAGATTGTGACTAAATAAAATCTGTGAATTCTTCCTTGGATTGCGACTTTCTTTTCGTTCTTTATTTTGCCCTTCAAAATTCCATCTGCCCTTGATTTCCTTGTTTTTCTAGGAAGTAACCTTCGTAATAGTCTCCTATTCACAATTTGCAATCTTCTATTCAAATTATAAACCTTATTGAGCGCTAGTGGCTCTGATACCAATGTTAAAAGATGTGAATAGAGAAATACTGAAGAGAAATCAGAATGCATACATTATTCATTGTGTTCATCATTTTACTATGTGAGATATGGCTACAAAATGGTTGAAGTGGTTACATCCGTTTATTAGTTAATACTTAACTAATATTGACTTACCGCTATATTATAAGCCTTATATTCCTACAATGAGGATTTTTATCCTTGAACACATCCTAAATGGTGGAGTCTTTGTCTACACTTGTATTGAAGTTGATTGTCGTAGAGTCAACAATCCTATATTGACCTCTTTGCCCAATGCCTAGGGTAATTACCCATTACCACTTCACAACTGACACAATACTCTTTTTTGTAGAGAAATTTATTGTCATATTAGGATTTTCTTTTAACTAATGAACAAACAAGATATCTTTTTGCATGCTAGGAACATACCTAACACTCCTTACTAAGAGTATTGAGCATTATTTAGGACTACAAATATCTCCAATCCCTTCTACTGTGACACCCCATTAGCCAATACAACTTTTATTTGTAGTAAATGTTACATAACAGTCCCTTCAATAAGAAAAATGTCTGGATGTTCTCAGCGTAAATGATCAAACAACTGGTAGCTTTTTTATTGGAGCATGATGCTATGAGAGCACAAGGAGCATACTCTTCTTTAGAATCCCATTCCTTTGCAACTACTGCCACATTTGCCTCATCTCGTGGCTTTTTTTTGTGTTGGGAAAGATCATACTGTCGCGAATCCTTTTCGATATACCCGATCTTATGATAGTAATGGTGCATTTCACTTGATATTTGGAAGATGAACAAAAACACTGTATACATATCCAAAAGTAGACTCACTTGCCTGAGGCTATTTATGTTCCTTTTTCAGTAAGTAGGAACTCACCTCATCAAGTGTCAGTGTCTGACTTTCAGCCATCAATTATAAAGCTTCCATGAAGGACTTATATGAGTGCGTCAAACTATTCAAAACAAGTGCATCCATATCATCAACATCTACCTTTTTTTTGATGTCACTGAGCTGGTCGTGGAGATCTTTCATCCTAAGAAGATGTTTGGACAAGAACCCACCCTTATGCATCTTTGCTGAAAACAACAAGTTCTTCAGGTAGAAGACCCAACTTTTCACCGAAGTCAAATATTCGTTTTTATAGACTGGTCTATAACACACTTGACTTAGTGGCGTTCTGGACCTTGGATATCAAATCATCTAACAAAAACAACTTCAACAACAAAGTCTCCTTATGACGCTCGTCATAATCCACAACAAGACTTCCTACAATGCCAAGAGTGATTTTATCGCAGTCTCCATACTATGCAATTATTATAATTTTGTGACTCTAGACATTGATTCCAGCCAGTCAATTTCTGTGCCTTAAATAGAAAAGATTGTGCACATTGGCCAGTATTCACTCAATACTTGATTTCTCAACCCGGAAATCAATGCAACAAGAGAAATGCACTGTCTTGATTCTGAATGTGTTTCTTGACCTACCAATCAATGCAGCAAAAAAAGGAAATACAATCTATATTCTGAATTTCTGACTTCTTACCTGCAAATTGATGCAATAGAAATACCAAAATTATATTCTCTATATTATGAATATGTTATTTCTGACCCGCAAATTAATGTAAGCGAAAAACACAAAAAATAATGAAGTTAAACACAATAAATTATGTCAAAATTCGATTTATATATTTGCAGATTAGAAATCACCTCACAACTTTTTTTATAGCAACTGCCAACATTAATTTCCATGCCCTAGATGTACAACAGAAGGGTACTTTTTTAGAGCAACTTCCAACACAAATTTCTGTGCCCTAGATGTACAACAGAAACGTCTTACTTCTTGTCTTCATGTTGCCCTCGAAACATTAAAAAAGATCAATGAAAGAGCTTGAAATAAAACAATGTGCCCTTACTATGAAAAATGTGCCCCAAATTGTGAAAGAGGTGCCCTTGAGACAACAAAGAAATGTGATTTGGTTCTCATATCCCATTCCCTTTGTGCGAATTTCTGCTCTCTTCTAAGTGTTTTAATCAACTCGTGTGCCCCAAGCGTGCACTAATAATTGCGATATTTATCTCCTCCGTTCCTTGGCAGCGATCAATGAATGAATACAACCATTTTTTCCTGTCTTTGAATTTCTCCTTCATGCTTCTTTCTCCTGCAGTTTGTACCCTCCTCTAGTACTTCCTCCACCTACAAACGCCTCAAGTAACAATGGCTTTTATAACCATATTAGAAGATGAGAGAGAGAATGAAGAGAAACTTGAAGGCACACAGAATACATGGGATGTGTTTGTCGATCATGTTTATTATGCTGAAAGTGGTTACATCAGTTGGAGCTGATTAATAAACGACCATTAGTTAACACCTAACTAATAGTTATTATTAACTTTAATAATAATCGCTCTTCCAAAGTCTTCTGTTATTGTAAACTTTAGGAAATCCTTTGACTCAGTTTCTCGATTTCTGCTCTTCCAAAAGTTGTGTGATGTCTTCATTCCAATTTCTCTCATTTCTGCCACTTGGAGGCTCTATGAGATGGTTATCGGATAGTTTCATACTTTTCATGGCCTTTCTAGATTTGTGAAGAGTAGCATTGAGGTCAAGTAGGGATGTCCTCTCTCTAACCCTCTTTAGAATTTACATCGATGAGCTATAGAGGATTTTGTTTGACAATATACCCATGAAGTTAGCATTTGAATTTTACATGATGTGGTGATAACCATACTCCTTGTTGGTGATGACATTTTTCTCCTCTCTAACTTTGTAGATGGTTTATAGAGACATCTCAATGTCCTTGCTTGTTTCTTTGAGCTTTGTTAACTAGTGGTCAACCTTAGAAAAACTAAGGTCATGATATTCAACACCTACAAACGTTCACTTCCTGGGTTCCAATTCCTTTACAAAGCGAAACCTTTGGAGACCACATCAGCCTGCACTTATTTGGTGGTCCAATGTTTTCGGAACATATTCTAGTATGAAGCTTGCCTCTTAGTCACACCTTTGCAAAGGATATGCTTCCTTTTCTGTCTTGGAGTGCCAGTGCTTTTTAGATGCACTTCCAAGGTTATCCCTTTGAAGATGCACTTATTCAATATAGTGATCAAGCCTATAGTTTTATATTGGTCTGAGGTTTGGGGAATTAGTCTATTTTTCAGTTTATTGGGCTCATATTGAGAGGACCTAGACTCTCATTTTTCAACTATGATCCATTGCAAACGGATTATACCTTAGTGCATCGTCCAAGTTGAGTTTACCGCCTAGACTTTGTGCCTTTAGACTATTTCTAGGCTTAATTTCATTCACATATGCAAAACCATAGGGGATTCATCTTTAGGTCATGCAAGGTATTTATACTTAGCCCTATGTCTTTAGAGAAGATTGCATCCATTGGCCCCAATAGATGATGTCGTTGTTAGTATTCATAGGCCAGTTTGCTCTTCTAGTCTATCGACATCTCTATTGACAAGTTACCTCCTTTCAGGTACTCTTTGTGATGACACTTTTCTAGGAAGATAATAAGAAACCCTAATTTAGTTTGAATTGATTAAAGATGTCAAACATCAATATCAAACCATAATTACTAAGATAATTTTAAAAACATAAAACTACAAATAATGAAATTAGCTAAGGTAAATTTAACGACGCATTCAATAGCTTTATTGTATTAATTTGTAAGGGGTGTACGTTACATATCTTTGGCAGGAACCTCGTGGATGGTCAATCAACCCACCAAGTGGAAGCAATAGGCATAGTCACAATTTATGCAATGAGAATTCCAATATTCAATGTAAAATATATGCACACAACCTTGGCCAGGGACCTGTGGGGTGTACTATGTACCTCTAGTCAAATGCACTTTGTGCATTCTGTCTCAATCACACGGTACTTGCCTCCAACTTTCCACATAAGGTTTTCCTTTAATAATTCCTTTACATACATCAATTTTTATATTCATTTTATATATTTCATATTCACATATTTACATCTGCATAATTTCATGTTTATTCACCAAGGGTCCTCTCCATTATTTATAATATAGAAGGGTCCCACATCTTCACACATTTTTCATAACATTATTATATTAATTTACACACCCATGTTATCGGGTGATCACATAACTATTAATCTTCACCTATGTTATTGAGTGATCACATACATATCTTTTGCTTGTCTTTTAACTTCTTTCTTTTACGTAACTCTTTTCTTTCACCCCATACCTATATATAAACACTTCGGAAATTATTGAATAACTATTTGTTTTCGCCCCTTATACATAATTTGAAGTAATTATTAATACATGCGGGTTTAGTCATATAACAGCCCCCCCTAATTAAATAGTTGTTGATCTCAATCGCCCGAGGTGCATCTGAAACACACCACAAACACCATTGATTAGTCAAATAGTTGTGGATATTGACCATTTCAATTTTACCTTAATGTTCACTACTTATTCAATTCTTTAGTATCTTAGTTTAGTTACCAATATATTGTACTGTTATAAAATTTCAAAATTAAGTCCTAGGAACTTTATTTAGTCATGATATAGGTGTATTCTAAGCACAACATAAGCAATATCCATAAATATCATACGTGTAATATTGATATTGATCTTAAATTTATCACCCCTTAGAATTGACATAAAACTCTATAACTTTTTCTTAATTCCATGGTTAATTGCAGAAATTATTTTAATTGTATCGGGTGGTCTCTCCCCTTGTAAAACCCTAAGTGTCCCCATTTAGTTATATATGTAATCTACATTGAAAACATTGTATGTAATTTAATTTTGGACATCTCCAATATAGAAAAAATGGGCATCCACAACTGTCATGTAATGTACATACAATACTTTTATTAGTAATCATATTATATTAATTTTTAAACAAACATTAAATATTATCTCAAGACAGCTCTTCTTCGTATCTCACACCGAGCTTTCTTATATGATTTTTTTTTCACATCTAATACAAATTTATTTCTTAACAAACCCCTCTATTATATTAGCATACATAACTAAATTTAAACTCTTACCTTTTTTAAAATCCAGCTACTTCTATTTTATTATTAAGGCTGACAATATGAACACAAAGTTACTAAAGCTCATACTCATTTACCTAAGAGCAAGTAAATATCAGTGAACAAATGTGGCATACATATAGTTATATCAGATGCACGCTCCTCATAATAACTACATGCACTAGTATTGTAGGAACCTATTAGACCTATAGGTATAAAAAATGAGGGGTTCACCATATTCCATGACACAGTCAATAATAACTATTCTTGCATCGAAATTAGGAATCCATATTAAATCCCAATAACTATCTAGTTTTGCAAATAATTGGACTTATATCAAAATTTTGTGTTGTATCAAACTTGTGTGTCTACCATATAAATCTAACAACGTGATAAGTTTATAAATTTAATGAAGCCTAGCTTAAATATCAGTATAACTATTCTTTAGATTCATTCATACTAATGTCTCAAATATTGGTATATGAAAGTCACACACTATAGCATATCATTCATGTTATGCATGTTTTATTTATTAGTGACCATTTTAGAGAATATATGAACATATAAGTGTTTTTATTTAAATACTCCAATCAAGTGCTAACTATTTCCCTTTGTTGTTTTTCAAGTGACTAATAAATATGTTAGCTTTCCACCCTTAAATATGTTACATCATTAGGGTATATTCCCATACTAAAAGACAAGACTCATGGTGATTAGTATACACATAAATATCGAGTGTACCAACTTAACTTCATGACTTCCTTTTGCATAAGGTGATTATCATTACTTCATGAATATTTAGATAAATTATTCATCTAAATTCTAAGTATATTTATGTTTAGATTTTGTGTATATCATATTAATTAAAATTTTATTATTATTACCATGAAATCCCAATTGACTCATGAGAGATTGCCTTAATGTAAGCTTAGAACAATCTTTTTGAAAAAAAATAATTAAAAAATAACAAAATGAAAAATAAATCCACAAAACATCATTGTATGGTCAATGCAATACAAATTTTCAATCCTCTTCTTTAAATAAGTTTTTTTTGCCTTTTTCTTTTCTAAGTTATAATCAGATAGATGTCAATTAATGTCAACTATTAATTAATAACATTTTATAGACATTATAATCCTCCATTACTAAGTTTTTATTGTAAGATTTCTTTTAATGTAATTATTCTTTTCTACCCAATTAATTTAATTCTATCATCATACAAAATAATTATTCTTATTTTATAGAATTATTATATTCTACCATAGAGTATTAGGTTTCATAAACAATTCAATAAACAAATATGTCGAATTAATAACATTTTATAGACATTAAAATCTTCATTACTAAGGTTTTATAGCAGTGTTACGCGGGGACGCGTCCCCCCCCCTTTTCTACACGTCCGGGACGTCCCGGACGCCCTGGGGACGCGGGGACGTGGGGGAAATGTTTCCCCCACGTTTCCTTTTCTGGCGGGAGTGGGCGAAACGCCCTGGGGACGGCTGGGGAAGGTGCAAAACGTCCCGGGGACGTTGGGGACGGCTGGGGGACGGCGGGGACCTCTGGACGTCCCCGCCGTCCCCCGCGGCTTCTGCGCATTTTTAAAAAAAAAACATACTTTTTAGACATCAAAACACTTTTTTTTTTTATTGTATATTTCTAATAACATAAAAGTGACATCCCTAACCTAACCCTAACCCTAAAAGTGCTATTTTATGTTATAAATTAACAATATGGGCTCATTTCATATTCACACCAAGCAAGAGCAAGAGCAAGAGTGAGAGCAAGAGCAAGAGCAAGAAGAAGAGCAAGAGTGAGAGCAAGGGCAAGAGGAAGAGCAAGAGCAAGAGCAAGAGCAAGAGCAAGAGGGAGCAAGAGGTATTTATAATTTTATTTGCTTACAATACATGTTAAAGTTTTTTAAAAAAAAAATTTAGAATCTAGATTATATTTGCATTTGTTAGGGGCTGTTTTTTAGCATTTGCATCTACATTCACAATGTAATCATGCATATGCCAATGCCATATAGTTTGTAGGATTTTTAAAAATGCATATTGCAATTGCATAGGGTTTGGTTATACAAACTACAATGTAAATGGTTACATTTTTTTTTTAATTACATTTTTATTTCTAGTTTAAAATTTAGATTATTTTTGCATTTTTTAGGGGTTGTTTTTTAGCATTTGCATCTACATTTATAATGCAATCATGCATCTAGTTTGTGGGATTTAAAAAAATGCATCTTGCATAAGCCCTAGAGGCTAGGGTTTGGTTGTAAAATTTTAAATTTTAAATTTTAAATGGCTGCGTTTTTTTAAAAATTAATTCATTACATAATCAATCAATCATATAGTTATGGTTGTTTTTAATTCATTGCAGCAATCATCACCATGAGTTCTTCTACTGAGACTGAGTATGAGTATGAATCAGAGCATGAATCAGAGCAGGAGAGGGTTGAACGGGAAGTTGAGATAGGTGGCCGTGGAAGAGTTGGTGATGCCCACAATGGGGGAGAGTGAAGAAGGGGCACAAAATGTAGTGGCAACGGCAACTGGTAGTTCAGCTGGTAGTGCTACCAATTGCCCATCTCAAATGTTGTCCAAATTTGCCATTGGACCATTTGATAAGAAGAAGCCATTGCAACAATTTGCCCAAATAATTGATAACCCCAAGTCTGGAGGGGGGAGCCAAAGTATGGAAGTGCAACATATGTGCATTGACTTGGCATGGTAGTATCACTAGGACCAATGCACACTTGTTGCATCTTACAGGAAGGGGGGTTGGCACTTGTAAGGGTCTTTCACTAGAGCAGAGAGCTGAGATGGTGAAAATCTTCCATGGAAATACCACGGGCAATGTGCCAGAAGTTCGTGGTTCTACGGCTACTACTCCATTGAGCACTCATAGGACTGGCAAACTTCCTAATACTCTGGCTGGTTCTAGTTTTGAAGTGTCAGAAGTGGAAAGCAGAGGGAAGAGAAAGGCCGTGGGGGCAGCCCCAAATTCAGTTATTGACATGTTTGATTCAAAGGCAAGGGAAGAGGCAGATGATGCTATTGGGAAATTTTTCTATGCTGCTGGGATTCCATTTAATGCTGCTCGCTCTCCTTATTACAAGGAGGCTATGGCTAAGGTTGCAAAAGCAAGGGACAAGTTATGTGCCTCCTGGAGACACAAAACTCAGGACAACAATCTTGGATAGAAACTATTCCAAGGTTAATGTATTGATGGAGGAGATGAAGGTGACATGGGTGTCACATGGATGCAGCATTATCATGGATGGGTGGACGGATATTAGACACCGTCCTCTCACCAATATCATTGTCTCTTGCAAAAATGGACCGTACTTCTTGAGAGCAATTGATTGTTCTGGGAAGCAAAAAGATGCTGAGTTTCAGTTTTAGATTTTGAAGGATGCCATTGAGGAGGTTGGACCTTCAAATGTTGTACAGGTTATCACAGATGCAGCTTATGTGTGCAGAGCAGCAGGCAAGCTAGTGGAGCGGGAATATAGGCATATTTATTGGACTCCATGTTGTGTGCATGCCATGAACAATGCACTGAAAGACATAGGGAAGATTCAGTGGGTTAATTAGATAGTGACTGATGCCAGAGATGTTCAGAAGTTCATATGCAATTACCACACATCATTGGCACTTTTTTTAAATTTCGAAATTTTTCGAAGAAGGAATTTTTGAAACCAATTGACACCCGCTTTGCATCCTATTTTATTTTGTTGGAGAGGATGTCCGAGTTGCAAGAGCCCCTGCAAATTATGATTATGACACAGGATTGGACTAGGTGGCGTGAGTCCAAGACAGATCAAGGGAAAAGAGTGAAGGAAGTGGTGTTGCGGGAAACATTTTGGGTTGATATGAAATACATCATATCAATTATAGCTCCAGTTTTTAGTGTCATCAAATATGGGGATTCTAACAGCCCCAATCTTGGTGAGATCTACGAGTGCATTGATAGCATGCTTGGGCAAATGAAGGTAGCTATTCGGGTGAGGGACCCCACTTTGGAGTTCTATAATGAACATATACAGCCCATTATTCAGCGGAGATGGGAGAAGTTGAACACTCCTCTTCATATGGCTGCGTATGCACTAAATCCCAAATGGTATGTGCAGAGGCCAGGCAGAGTTGTCCCATTGGATGATGATGAGGTGAAGAAGGGCCTTATGAAGGCTTTTAAAAAAATGTACACTCCACAAGAGGCTTCACAGATCAGAATGGAGTGGCTTGACTTCACTGAACTCGATGGGTACAAAACATCAGCAAAGACAGACAGGGTAGCATTAGCACAGGAGAAACCAGTGAGTTGGTGGCGACTGTATGGGCTTCCAGGATTGCTGCGACCACTTGCCATTCGCCTCCTTTCCCAGGTTTCTAGCTCCTCTGCCTCTGAGAGGAATTGGTCTACGTATGGTTGGATACACTCTGTTAAGAGGAATAGGCTTACCTCTGCGAGAGCGGAGAAGCTTGTCGCTGTACATAGTGCTTTGCGTCTTATAGATCGCAAGACACCTGAGTACAAACAGACTCCAGCATTACGGTGGGATGTAGATCCCGAGGAGCCGAGGCAGGTTGAAGAGGACAACACTGTGCAGCGAGGATTGATTGGGCTTACCTTTGAGGACGAGGATACTAGTACCCAGCGAGGAGGAGTTCATGGATATTGCTTCAGATGGAGATTCTGATTTTTAGGCTGATACTTGTAGTTGTCCTCTTTTTTTGTAATATTGACAATAGACAATTGTTGGTGTATTTGGCTATGAGATTAATGATATGAATATTAGCTATTGTCACTTGATCAATCGTATTTTAGAATGGTTATATGAAATTTCAAATTTCAGCTTGTCTCATATTCAAGAATCAAAATTCAAATATGTATTATGAATTTTCAATTTATGACATTAACTGTTTAACATATTGATATTAGACTTTAAAGTTTATAGTGTATTTGATGTTTATGAGTTCAAGTTTCACCTTATTTAAATCTCAAATGGTTTTATTTCAGCTTATTTATATAATTTAGTCACTATATCTTTTTATTTTAAATATTTATACATTTTTTAATCAGCCGTCCCCCCGCCGTCCCCCCGCCGTCCCCAAAATTTAGAAATTTTTTGCCGTCCCGGAAACCCCGTCCCGCCGTCCCGCCGTCCCCCCGTCCCAGGTAACACTGTTTTATAGGAAGTTTCTTTTAATATAATTATTCTTTTCTACCCAATTAATTTAATTATATCATCATACATAATAATAATTCCTATTTTATAAAATTATTATATTCTACCATAGATTATTAGGTTTCATAGATAATTTTTTTTTTGTTAGTGATACCTAGGGAGAAGGCCCTAGCTTGAAAAAAACTACTTGAGGTACCAATCCATGATAATATCGTTCATCGATGGACTCTCAAAAAGTGTGGTAACACATTATCGTGCTTCATACAATCAAAATTAATGGGGAAGAGCTGTATACAGCTTAAAATTACCCATAAGTACTTCTATTTCCTATTTCCAATATATGCACTTAACAACCATATAAAACTGAATACAAAAAACCATCCTTAACCATTGTTAGTTGAACACAAAAAATAGCATACAACTTCAAGGCCAAGACTCAAGTAGGACATGTTACTCCTTTCGGCCACCCAACGATACCTCAACTATGATCTCCACATCTGAGTTGTCCAAGCTCTGTGCCGAGGAAAAGGAAGGCACCACAAAACAATCTAGCATCTCCACTTTAGCATTCGCCAGAAGTTCAACACCCTAATTCTTCGCCAAATCCTCTAGCCCCCGCACAACTGCCTGTAATCCTTTACTAAAAGCATGAATATGAAATTGCATACTAATCAAACGCTCCTCTAGACTCACATGCTCTTTGGGAAGAATTAATTGCCCGGAGGAATTTGACAGGATGTTGGTAGTGTTCAGACCTTGAGCCATATCAAAAACATTCCTCCTTCTAATTGATTGATAAGGGTCTAACATCAATTTCCTCATACTCTCGCAAATATCTGCATCCTCTTCCTCCTCAAAGCTCTCAACCACTGACCCCACCTTTTCCAACCAGCCTCTCATTGCAGTATTTCTTATTTTTCTATCCATCCAAGCAGAGGACCCTCCTACCGCCTCACCAGTTAGGGCTCTCCTACTTTTACTGCTCAGTCCAGCTTCTGAGCCACCCGATTTCCTCATCACTGCAAATCCAAAACAGACTGCGGATACACTAGAAGCTTCACCCACCAAACCTTCACAAAACAAACGGACTGGCGAAGGAAACCCTAGTAAGGCACATCATTTATAATGCTCCGCAGCTCACCTCGCACGAAGGAAGGAGCATGTGTAAGTACCAAAGAAGGTTTCATAGACAAAATACGTGGAATAAATTTCTACCACTTTTTTTCTTTGATAAAAGGTCCACATGTCTTTGTTATCTTTCCAAAACTCCCCATTTTGTTAAAAGAATCAATGAATGGGATGAGCTTAATTGGTGAATGATCTAGGTTGTCTAGGTAGTTAAGATCCACTTCGAAATCTCTAGAAATCGAATAAATCAATAAAAATTGTCTTAGGGTACTTATAAATGACTTTTTTCTACCCTAATACACCGATAAGAATTGTTTGTTTTTATACCTTGTGTGCATAACCATTCTTTTAACCGGTTACTCATATTGTTTTTATCTAAATTCAAAATATGAAAATTAACTTCTAAATGAAAACCCTTCTTCTTTTAAGTCTTAGCTGTTCATGATTTTAAACCTATTTGATCTTTATGGTTGTAACACACATCCAATGCATTTAAACATGTAGATCCCACACTCTTATTGCATTCATTGTAAAGCTATGCTTTATGAAAACACAAAGCATATTATTATGCTATAGGAAAAACACAATAATCGTTATTTCACATAATTTTTAAAAAATGAGCTTTGCTACTAGAAACATGTTATGAGTTTTATCGCTTTTAATAATGTAAATAGGGTAATTAACTATTGGTTATTTTTTAATTATTTTAATTAATAATTGTAAACTTGTTCTACTCACCCTTTTGAAGCACACACTTCAAAATTTAGAGCCATGCTTTATTTTACAAATTTAAGGGTTACTCGAATATAAGGTATTGCCACGTGTTATAATATAACATAATAACATAGTTTGTTTATTGACATAATTTAATAAAAAATTGAATAAACACATACGTACACTAGTATCAAACAATTTGCTGGACAGACAACACAAAAATAGTGTTTATGATGATAACCACTATCATATGTTTTTAAATAAAGATAATATCATATATTTTTAACTAATCCCTTATCGAATTTAGGTATATTTAAAAGCACACTTCATATTTAATTCTAATTGCTATTCTAAATTTTATTTTCTAAGAAAATTACTTATATGTTATTATTTATATTTCATTTTCTTCATATCAAGCTATAACTAAGTCGTACTTTAATTACCTTTTTTTGTTCATATAATTCTGGTTATATATGCAAATTAAGAGACTTATTATTAACTTAAATTGTAAACTCAAGAAAATCCTAATTATTCATTTATAAAACCTTTCTATCCCACACATTTCGCCTATTTTCCAAGATAAGTTTATTTGATCTTCCATCGAACCTTTTTACTATGAAGAAAATAATATATATTTTATAAACTATTTTATATACTATAATAAATTATTAATTCTTCTCATGACCCATCATTTAAATAAACTTTCAATAATATCAAAATGAGTAGTGGAGGGGAAGAGAGACTTGTTTTATAGATTGGGATTAGGGTTTAGGATTTCACTAGTCTTTTTTTTTAAAGATGGATGGTTCATATTAAATAGATATGATGATGGAAGTTTACTCCTCCACATAAGACCATTTTAATATTATATTAATGAGCTAAGTGTATTACCAATACTAATTTAGCTTATGATTAGTTATGTTAATAATACTTAAAATGATGTTATATGGAAATTAACATGAGTTAATGAGTAGTTCTTTATTGGATGTTGTATATAGTTGTAAAAGGCATAGGTTCTGCAAAACTGAGAGATTGGTGCAAGAGTTAACAAAAACAGGGCATGTGCATTTTAAGATTTTTTTTTGTAAATTTGAAAGCAATCACAAGCGAAGAGCTGAAAAATCAAACAAGTGATCTAATGTGGGTTTTGGAGCCTTTATAAATACTAGTTTAGGGTATTGTTCAGAGGGAAAAGTGGATTGAAGCTACGTACTTGACATCCAATAAGGAGAGGAGGTTATGAAGGTTGGGGGAGCGAGGCTAGGATGTTGGATCAAGCAAAAGACTGCATAAAGAGGTGGTAAAGGAGATCAGATACTATAGTTGGGAGAAATTTAGGGTCACAGTTGAAGGATGTGTGTGGTGAAGGTCGAAGCTCTTAAACGACGTTGTTAAGGCCCAAAAAGCTTTATTTTTCGTGTACAGGTGAGGGAGATCCTGTGCGAGGATCTGTAATGGAAAAGAATAAGCAAAAAGAAGGTGGTGGAAGGGCAAATACAAGTGGGGGTTAAGAGAAGGTACCAACCCCAAAAGAGAAGTCAAGTAGCATGTGCATACCTATGGTCCTATGGATATAGGGTTGATTGATCTAGGAGGCATTCTGGGAGATTCTTTTGGGCAGAATATGGAGAAAGCTAGATCACCTTGTCGGGGTCATATCTCCTAGACTGTTGATCAGAATTGTAAAATTTAATTTGCATTAAATAGCTTACCAAACGAGCTTGTTTAGATGCCCTTTGTACATTGCTTCGATAAGTATCGAGGGCATCCTACTAAAGTTTAGGGTCTCAAAATGCTTCGAAGGTTCTTAAAGATGCAAAAGATGAGGTATAAACAATACATAAAAATAGTAAAAACATATTTTTTTATATTTGGAAGTTTTGGGTCATGACATAACCTCTCAACTTTTTGGTGGAACACGTGGGGCATCACTTCATATTCCAAGTTGAATCACTTCATATTCTTGTTTTAGATTGTTAATTTCTTTCTAAAAATAGATATAAAAAGGTAAGAGAATCAAAATTTTGAAAGGGGGGAAGTGTATATTAGTGAAAATGGTCAATATGATTATCCTCTCTCTCTCTCTTCTCAGTAATATAGATTATAATTAAAATAGAGGACCATTCTAGGGTCAGCACCCAAGTCAAGGATATTGCCAAGGGTTATTAGAGTCACAGATCTACAAGACAGTAATCCTCCCTTATATCAATGTAGTAAGGTTCTAAAGTCCATGTCTAAGATAGGGGTTGGAGTCATACTAGAATTCTTAGGTTGCAAGAGTAACGATAATAAGAAAAGCGAAGATATTTAGGGTAAGTGTTGAAATGCCATTTGGTGGTTAAGCACAAGCTATAAGAGATATTGTAACAAACAAAAATATGCTACTTATCCTAGTCTAATACATGATACATCAAACATAATCAATCATACCAACATAAGGAAATTAAAGGGTTAAGAATGTTTACCTTTGTGAAGATAGTGTTGGCGCATTGATCCCCCCAGGTTAGTAGCACTTTGTGAGAGAGTTTTTGTGGGCGGATTAGAAGAGGGATGGGTAGAATACTAGACAAAGCGAAGTTGGGGACTCCATAGATTTGGTAGACCTTGCTGGTACATATTTTATTCTTGGTTTACCTAGTAACCCAATGCTCTAGGAGTCTAATGTAGACTTTCAAGTATAGGCTTCTAAAACTCTTGCAAAATCAATACTTGTAAGTGCCTTGCCAAGTGCATTGATTTGGTGTTTTGGTGTGGACTTATATTTCTAAGGTAATTGATCTAAATTCCACTAAACCTTAGACCATAGTCACCTGAGACGGGGGTATGGGGTTTCCGGAACGACAAAAAAATTCTAAATTTTGGGGACGGCAGGGGGACGACTAATTATAAAATATTTAAATATTTAAAATATAAAGATATAGTGACTAAATTATATAAATAAGCTGAAATAAAACCATTTTAGATTTAAATAAGGTGAAAAACTCATAAACATCAAATACATTCCTAGAACTGTTACAGACAGGATACTATGATTTCAAAACACTCAGCTTTTCCAAGCATGTTATAAACTTCTATTATGTTCTCCTTCAATTCTCTGATAGCAATCTTCCTAAACTATGACCATGTTTTATGGTTCACTATTGACAGTTGTGATCTATTGACCCTCAATTGCTCTTATTAACCTTGTACTGATAAAACAGAGAATGACAGAAAACAGGTTCTCATTCAGATTCTATAGTCAGACTAAGACTGTCAAACAATAATAGTAAGGTTTCAAGATATATTAGCTTGATCATTGCTTGCACAGGCCCGTGAGTTGCTTCTTCACAAGATCTTGAATCATAAGTGATTTACAATTAAAAAAAAAGTTTAGAGTGTTGTTTTTATTTATTTTTATTGAAAAATGTGGCAGACCACGTGGGGGACATTTGGACGTCCCCCCCACGTTTCCCACGCCCCCCCCACGTTTCCCCGTCCCTAGGACGTTTCCCAGCCTCCTTAGACATCCCCAGGACGATTCCCATCATGCATGCACTATGGAAAACGTTTCCCCCACGTCCCTAGGACGTCCAGGACGTCCCGGACGTGTCAAAAATGGGGGGACACGTCCCCGCGTAACTATGCCTTAGACCCATTAAATCTTTTAGGGCAGATTTGCAAGTGAATGTAAAGCAAACTATGTATGATGTTATAGAGAAATGAGAAAAAAAGTCTATTTATAAAAAAATAACTTGAAGTCACAATCTCTCTTAGCTAACAACATTGATAGTGGTCGATGTATTCGATAGGAAAAGAGTTCCACTACATGGTCGATGTTGTCAGTCAGATAAAGTCCAACATAAAGTTAAGGAGAGTAGTGAGAATGGAGGTAGAGCAATCGCTTGGAGCAGGTATTGAAATTGATGTTAAGGGGATTTGAAGGTGTCATAGGAATATGTGAAAGTGATAATATTGAGGAGATCAAGTGGTCATAAAGATAAGTAAAGAAGTAGTAGGAAGACATATTAGTGTCATGTCACACACGCCTCTCTTAGAAGGTATTGACAACTAACCCGACCCCGTTTTTGGTATGCCGCTTAAGGCACATACATAGGGAGATTAATGCACCATCCTTCAAAGAGAAATCTTTAGTAAGAATGAAATATAAGGTGTATACATATGCCCAATTAGAGATCACTATCCGCCATAATAGTGTAAAGCGAGATGGTCTTCGGGAAAGATTGGCACAATAATGCCATGTGAGATGGTCTTTGAGAAGGAAATATGGTACATCGAAATAAAATGAAATGACTGAAAATGATGTAATAATTTATGATAGAAATATGAAGGCATGACGAGTTTCATGTCTTGATCGTGGTAAAGCTATTTAATGAGCCCAAAAGATATAAAATTGAAGAAACAACACTCGAAGATAAATTAGTAAAATAAGCAAAAGCAACATAAAGAGAGCTCATGGGAGGGTGCTACGAGAGGTCCAAAGAAGAAGGCTAAGTTAGACCTAGATAGTTTGTGGATGATAAAAAAGTGGGTGCTCGGATAGGTTCGTGGAAGATGGCTAGGTGAGGTCCAGATATTGTACGAAAGATAATACACGGGTGTTAGGACCAGCTAGGTTGGGTTCACATAGCCTATGGAAGATAATAAGCGAGTGCTAGGATAGTGCTATGTACATTGGGATATGATATTATAATGTATATGGGTTGATGGAGATGCCGACGTGTGGCACACATCCCCCTTAGTTATGTGTTTAAAATATATGGGATCACATAGTAGTTAGTTATATAGGGTAATGAGTCGGCCTACATTGGGATTAGGTGTTACCCATCCATTAAGAGTAATGTATGTCTATATAAAGGATATGAGTATCATTATGAGTTATATAATGTGATGTACGAGTTGAGTCTTCTACTTGGTAGAGGTATATTGGAGGTATCCCCGTCAAAATGGATTCCCATCTTGGGAGATTGTGGAGTTACTCCTTCCTTTAAGGAGCATTGCATGGTGTTCCCCTACCTTAAGGGTATTATTTTGCATATGTTGAATATTTGGGCATCTTGGCCGACCGATATCTTTTGTGTTGTGTTATCTTCAACATATTATTCAGATTATTGATTTATTATATGCAAGGATCTTATCAAGTGGTATTAGAACATCGATCTGGGCAATTTTTGGGATGAAACCCTAATTTCATTGATTCGCCTATATCTTGAGATAGAATGATGATTTTTTAGAGTTTTTTTGTGAAGTGGAGAACTAATTCAATGGATATTCCCTCAAAATTTCAGATTTTTTGGAGCTGTTTTATGAAAGATATCAGGTTTAGGGTTGAAACCCTAATTTTCATGTTTCGTTTATATCTTTTACTTTTTTGCGAATTATTTATTGAATTTTTTGGGATGAGGTGAATATATTTTATGGTGACACTAAAAATTTCAGACATCTTGGATTTGTTTTGAGAAAGTTATTGCAATTTTATGGTTTTTCACAAATTCGCTCTATAGGCCGAAATATTAGGAAATTTTCGGAAGTGTTTATATTTTCGGAAAGCTCTCAAAAATATAATTGGGGTTTGTGTTTTGTATTTTCTGATTTTTGGCTGACCTTTAGTTGAAAGAGGTAGATACGTTTTGATCAAAAAGGTCTATTCTTAAAACCCTAGTTTTTGTGTGAATCATGGGGATGAGAACTTTTTATGGAGATGGCAAGATTGATGCTAGAGAATGGTGGATCTAATTTAAAGAAAATAGTTTTTCACATCCAAGCCCTTTGTTTCCTTTTCAGCTTTGGTAGGGTGGTCTAACACGAACTTGGTGCTCTGAATTGAAACCAATGAGTTCAGATTGGTCTTGGGAGGAAATGGAACATGTTTTCTTAGATTGATGGGCCAAAAAATATGAAGAAGAGGATGTATTAGATGAGGATGAAAAAGAAGATTATGATGAAGAAGATGAAGAGTATGAAGAAGACAAAGTTGATCTTGAAGAAGCTATCCATGATTCAAAAGGAGAGACGACATATCAAGGTATGAGTTCAAATAGTGCATCTCCAAGGAAAGAAGCTTCCATATTTATTTTTGAAGGGCACATTCAAAGGAAAAAGGTAATTGTTTCCATAAACACTAACAACAAATTTAATTTCATCAATATGGATGTAGCTCAACATCTACATGTTCAAACAAAGCATATCAACGAATCTGAAGTGGGTGGTAAGAAGATTCAAATTTTTGAAGACTTAAAGCTCCCTATGGATAAATATGTTTTGCGTTCATATTTTTATGCTTTAGATATGGATGGTATGGATATTTTTCTTGGATATCCTTGGTGAGAGACCTCAGGACAAATTAAAATTTAATATGCAAAAGAATTTCATGAAATTATAGTACAAGAGAAAGAAAATTACATTATAGGATATCATACTTAACAAGGAAAAAAATAATGTAAAGATGGAGCATGAAGATGACTTTGAAGATGGTGACGAATGGAATAAGGATGATTTAGAAGGAGAGGATAAAGAACATGATGAAAAAGACAAAAATAATTCATCCACTCAAGAGAAAAAAGAAATAACAAACAACATGGTGGAACATGAAAAGAAAGTTGAGGAAAAGGTTGATAAGGTTGAGGATACTATGGTTGCACAATATAGACACCCACATCAACATGATAGGAAACAATCATGGAGACATGTTAGGACAGATGAGGGCAGCGATCTATATGGATATACAGGGAATTGGAGGAGCAATCATTATGGCTATACATGACATCAATGGAACAACAACTATATGACATGGAATCACAGGAATAATTTTTATGGATATGCATAGATGCCAAGGAGGAACAAATATGGACATGGATGGAATCAAAGGAGTGCAATGGAATATGGAATCAGGTTTGGAGAAGTATACCCACTAAGATTTCATATGGGTGGTTGGATGATCGAGCATGGCGACAAGTGTGCAATGATTTAAAGCACACTCACTATATGGCTTCTTCTTATGTTTTGGGGACGAAACATGTCAAGGAGGGAGGGAATGTTATGTACCTTGGGATATGATATTATAATATATATGGGTTGTGGAGATGCCGACATTTGGCACACATCTCCTTTAGTTATATGTTTATTATATATGGGGTCACATAGGAAGTAGTTATATTGGGTAATGAGTCGACCTACATTGGGATTAGGTGTTAGTCATCCATTAAGAATAATGTATGCGTATATAGAGGATATGGGTATCATTATGAGTTATATCATGTGATGTATGAGTTGAGTCTTCTACTTGGTAGAGCTATATTGGAGGTGTCCTCGTCGAAGTGGATTCCCATCTTGGGAGATTGTGGAGTTAATGCTTCTTTAAGGAGCATTGCATGGTGTTTCCCTACCTTAAGGGTATTATTCTACTACTACATATATTGAATATGGGCATTTTTGCTCACCAATATTTCGTGTTGTGTTATCTTCAGCGTATGATTCAGCTTATTGCTTTATTATATGCAAGGATCTTATCCGATAGGTTCGGGGAAGGCGACTTGGCTAGGTCCAAATAGTCTATGGAAGATAGTGAGTGTTAGGACAAGTCAAGGGGAGATGGTAAGGTGAGTTCAGATAGCCTATGGTAGGTAATAAGGGGGTCGTAAAATAGGACTATGAAGTCCGGATAGACTATAAAGGGAGGTTAAATTAATGTTGGAAAACCTAGAAATGATGTAAGATGTGTCCACTACGGTAAATCAGTCTAACATGCCTATAAAAAGGTAAAATAATGCTAAGAAGAATGTACGGTGGGAAAATGACAACAGAGTCGGTCGCATTGGCATGGAAAATAATTGATTTATGGTTGTGATGCTGGTATTACATGTTGATCCATGTTTTCATCTCTATCTTGCACAAATGTGATAACATTTATGACTAAAATAAAAAAGGAAAATGGTAAAATGAGTAGGTAAAAATAGAAACATCTAATGAAAGAAAAAGCTAGTAAATCAAAAGATGTGTTAGTATTAAATGTATGCAAGGGTTAATGGCAATGTAATTAGCTATAACTTGCACTTATATGTTCTTAATATTAACAAGCTAATTCTAATGCATCAAGATAAAGCAATGAAAGGAAAGAAAACATATTGAGCAAGCATAAGTGAATAAGACTCAAAACTCCCTTTGATATGTGGATGTTTGTTGAATCGTGTGCAAGACGAAAGGTAGCGTTGGTTGCTTAGGAGGAGGGATCCGATGAAGCAAGTAGTCTTCTTAAATTGGCGTTGGCCATATTTGGTAACCTTTTGCATGTAACAAAGGGGTTATCTCAATTTAACAAGATTTCTTGTTATAGAATGTTCATAAGAGAATTTTGGTGTCTTTTGGGAGTAGGTTGGAGTTTTGTTTATATATGTTTCCACTTTGGAAAATGGGTTGATCTTGATTAATGTGGAATAATGGAAATGTAGGATTAAAAATTAATTAAAAAAAGGATTAAGTGTGATTAATTAGGATTAATACCCCATGGGCTGTGATGGGAATTAGATATGAGGAAAGGGATTTAATTAATTGTGCAAGTGATGATTAATAGGTTTGGATTAATTTACAAAATTGGTTTTAAGTGTGAACTAAGAGTGATGTAACTAGGAGTGTTCGAAAAAGGATTAATCATTGAAAGATCATTAATGAAAGTTATTAAGTGAAAATATGAACTTAATTAATTAATGAAAGTTCATTAATTAACAAATGAAAAGAGATGTTAGTATGATATGTTCGCCTTTAGTGTGTTTCTAGTGCGACGGATTTGGGGTGTGTACAATTGTCCCTCTTTGGGAGGGTGTCACGTTAGTGGTGCCCTTTCAAAGAACGAAAAAAAAAAAAAAAACAATTTGTAGAAGAAAAATGAGATTTGGTAGGAGGATAGCCTCTTGAGAGATCATGTGGTGATAAAAGAAGCAAATAGCTCTCGAAAGGAGGAGAAATGATTGTGGTGGAACGAGATGTTTCTAGTGGCATGACTGATAGGAATAAGCATGGCTGAAAAATGTTGATCGATGGGTCACTTAGAAGGATGTTATGAAGGGATTTATGAGCTGATTTTGCAAGATAGATAACATTTGAAAATGTTGATCAATCGACCACTTCGATGGGTTGTGCGAAGAGAGTGATAGGAGGACTTCACAAGGAATATGGATTTTTCAAAAAGAGATGGCCCAAGAGGGATAATTAATAGAATAAAAGAATACGATAAAAGTGAAAATATTAGCTAGATGATAGATGAATCTTAGATATAATATGGATGAGGGAAATGGTATATGTTTTAGAGGGGGTAGATGATAGTGGATGGGGAATGTTGCAGATCTTGCACAGTTGATGGTTTGAACAACCTTTATTTGATATAGAACAAAACAATAAGCACTATGATATGGAAAATCATAATGCAAATGTTTGTAGTATGCCAGAGGATTGAATAAAAAAAAAAATTACAACCCAATGCAATAAAGAAAAAAAAAAGCACAAGAAAACACATTCAAAAGTAAATGAATGAATTTGATTTTTGTCATGTTGAATGTCCATGTGATGTAGGATCTAGACTAGGGTAAATGATGTTGCCCTAAGTGATGATACATGTGAGGGAGTGGATGGGGAATGATAGGTCCAGATAGAAGCTGATGTGAGCCATGCTTTGCCCCAATATACAATATATGCTGGGGAGACTTAGATGACATACACTAGACCTCATTGGTGTGATATGAATCATGATGTCTTACTTGTCTCTAACCACATGGTTGAGTACTAGTTAGGATTTTCTTAGTTTTATGATGTTTTTAGATTTTGGGGATTGATTTGATGTTTTTGAATTTTCAATTTTATTTGTATGTTTTTAGATTTTGGGATTGTTAAACAGTGTTTTGGTTTTTTGTGAATTATTTTTGGTTTGTTTTTGTTGTTGGATTTTTGGATATTTTGACCTTAAACAAGGTGCATTTTCCATCATTGTGTGACAAGACACATTGTAAAAGTTGAAGGTGAGATGGGGTTTGTTAGACCCTATGACAAGGTTTCCATACATGTGGGATTGGATTATTTTCCGTAAGCAATGATATATGCAAGGGGCGCTTGGATGATTGAACTTGTAGATAAGGACTTGAAAATGTTGATTGATGGGCCAATTCAATGGATTGTTATGAGGGGATCAATAACCTAATTTCGCAAGTTGGATGATTATTTGGTTGGATTGGGTGATGGATGATTGATTGAGAATTATCATAAGATTGACGAGTGAAGGATTTTGCTTAACATTCTCCCCTTATGTGACTGTTGTTTTTAGGGGGCAAGTTGCTCTAGCATAACACATGATGAAGAAGTGGTAATGAAAAGAAAGATAAGGAAATCACTTTAGTATAAGATTGATTTTTGTTGTGAGGACAAAGTTGTTCCTTGTCATGGTAAAAGGCGTAAGATCCACACAGATGTTCTGAGCGAAGTAGAAGGCAAGTGTGAGTGCTATGGATGGTTATGAAAAATGGTTTGAAGAATTCCAATGAACAACTGATGAGCCACATGGATAAATCATGAGACAAAATATGGATTAAAGGAGCGTGAACAAGGTCAAAACAACACCTTGTGACATTTTAGCCTTGTTGTTCATCGAGATTTAGCGTGTGCACTTGAAAGTGAATTATTATTTGAAGTGAAGATTTGATGGGTAGTAAGTGAAGAAAAACCAAGCAATGTGTAGGAATGATTGATTGTTGATTGTTGATTGGTGGATGAAGATGTGTAGAAAGTGAGTCGTACATTGTGCCACTATAAGCTAGGCATTTATAGTCACGACATAGATGCATATGATTTGAGTCATAACATTGTTCTACTGCCAACCCTAGGTCTATAAAATTGGTAGAGATATTGGAGACACCCCTAAAAAGAGTTTGGATATTGTTTTAGACTTGCCTTTTGATTTTAGTTTTTTTATTTTATTTTTGATTGTTACTAAAAAAATATTCAAAACTCTCTTGATTTGTTTTTGGGGGTTAAGAACCACTAGTGGCTTGATGGAAGGATGTGGAAGTGATTGTGTTGACGACATTGGATAGTTTTGATAGGTACGGCCAAGAGTTTTAATGACAAGCTTATTTAGATGTATGATAATTTTAGGATCTCTAGGAGGATAATCATTCTTTGATTTTCTAGGTAAGGATAGACCAAGTTTAAATGACTCTTGTAGAGACTGTTGCCTCTTGATGTGTGTAAGCAAGTTAATCAAGTCATTCCAAGGGATTATAATGACAAGTGAACGAATATAGTGGTAGTGATAGGTGATGTGCCATAGGATGGATGTGAAGAGAACATCTACGTGCATGTGTGCTTTTATAGTTACTGTTGATGCTTTGATGGAAGTTTTGATTTTTAGTTATTTATTACTTTTTGAATATTTTGATATTTTGATTTATTTGATTTTAAGTTTTGTGATTTTTATGATTGGTTGGATAGTTGATTTAATTGATTGGTGTTTTTAGACTATAGAACTCAACTTCTGAGTAAGATATTGTGTCCAAGTTGATTTCAAAGCCATTCACATCTCCTAATGGAATATCATCATTGAATCCAAGGAGTGTTGTGATAACTTCATTGTTATGGAAGATTTCCTTTTGATTTTGATGGTCCCATGTGATGGAGCTAGGGGATTGATGGTTGAGGTGGATGGTTTTCATGGTGGTGTCATGAAAAGGGTTGGTGGAAGTAAGTTCCTTGGATAGGCTACCAATGGATTCTGTGTTAATTGGAAGAGCCGTATTTGTTGATGATGGAGGTAGATTTTGATTTGTTGCACATGTTGCTAAAAAGTTTTTAACCTATGCCATGACGACTTATATTTTTTTTGAAAAGGGACATGCTCATAGATTCCTTGTTCATGGATCCCTAGGCATTTTCCTGTGTAATTCATGTTTTTAAATATCCTAATGACAACGGGATAGTTAGACAATTAGAACCCTGATGAAAGACTATCATCATTAAGATGAAGTATGTATGCGTGTTGGATTTCCTTGTGTATCAGGAAGCCTACCTTGACACATGATGAAGTTCCCAATTGTATAGGATGTTTGATATATGGCTTTGAGGAGGTGGGAAAAACTTGGTGACATGAAAATAGTTTTGAATTTCACTTTCTCTTGATTATTTGACAATGATCACGAAGTGGGATTTGGATGATTGATTTTTGGATACATATGGGAGCTTGTTGGTTTGGGATGTAGATAGGAGCTTGTTGGTTATGGATGTAGATGACACATGGGTTGTGGACAAGTGTCCAACCAATGCGCAAAATGTTGATGGGTCAATGTCGCAAGGGACTCTTGACTCGTGAAGGGCCTTATACACGATGTCCCTATGAACAATGAATGTTTTGAGAAGATCTAAGATTGAAATCATTATGAGAGTTTACTCAAGATGTTGGATAGGGTTGTATGGGATCTTAGGAGTAGGTAGAGGAGGCCATTAGGAAATGATTTTGATTTGCCTAGTTGTGGTGGCATGATCTAGGGATTTGGTTTAGATAGTTTCTTTTTGATTATCAATAAGATTTTCGAGGCCAACAAGGGCATCACGATTGATGTTCTTTGTGTGATTTAGATATAGTGGAAGATATGTTTGATTGTGGGTAGGTTAGACGAAGCCAATGAGGGAACCATAATTGTTGTTGTTTATTTGATGCATGTTTGGTGATGGATTAGTTTGATTGTGCTTGGGAGGAGGATTACAAAATGTATCCCATTGCAAACTATTTGATTGATTTGGATTGGATTTGGGGATATGATCTTGTTGTTGATTGTTTGATTTTGATGAAGTGATGGGATTTGTGATTTGGGTTTGGAGATAGGATATTTCTGTTGATTGTGTGATTGATTTTGATTGGATTTGGGAATACGATTTCATTTGTGTTTGGGCGATTTGGTGGAAATGTTCTCAAGTTGAAGGTACCCTTGGTTGATGAGATTTTGGATGAAGTTTTTGATCTTCATGTCTCGATTGGTCAAGTGTTCGTGGATTTGATAGTAATCACAATACTCATTTTCATGATAGGGACATTTTCATCAAATGATTTTGTGTTTGGGTACATGATCATATTTTCAGTTTGTAGTTGATGGAAGATGGTGGTCAAAGATTTATCCAAGCTGGTGTAATGTCTTGGTTAATTTCTCTCTTAGGATGCCCGTAAGGGAGAGTGACATGAGTTAGTAAGATGAAATGAGATTTGATTGACTCTAGGGTCCTATTGTTGGGTTTTGGATTTAGCTTTGAAGGTTTTGATGTTTTTTGGGCTTGGTTTATTTGAGTATGATTATGATTATCCTTGTTTAGATGGAGGAATGGATTGGTCGTAAAAGGATGGGTTAATGATTGGATGAATGGATTGTTATCAAAAGGATTTGTTTGTTGTTGGATTTGTCTGATTTGGTTGTGTATGACGTGATTTTGATTGTTAGGAGATTTTTGTCAGGAAAGGACCGATTTTCCTTTGTCGATGCTGGTTTTGATGTGTTTGTTGATGGATTCATGTTGCGGTGAGGTTGAACCCAAAAGGATGCAAGATGTGAGAGATGGGGTTTTGGATGGATAGATTGGTATGGTTAACAATGTTGGATAAACATTTATGATTGAAATCGAATGGGAGCCTAGCTCCTTGGTTGATGAGCCTCAAAAGGAGTTTGTCTTTGTTTTGGCGCGAGATTTGGTAGATGATATGATTAGGCATAGTATGAATGACATTGGATTTGTTTTGGCTTGTAATGCTATGAATATAGGCGCTGTCATTGTGATCAACAGATGGGTTATCAACAAAAGGATTGGCTGGTTGTTTGCTTTGTTTGATTTGATATTGGATTTTAGATGCCATGGTCTTTTATTTGACCTGGGTAATATTTGGCAAAGTTTCGGGTTGTTTGCTTTGATAAACCAAGTATATACTCCCACAAAGTTTTAGTTTTTGATGTTTAAAAAACTAGCTTAAGTTGGACAGAGTTTCGCTTAGCTTATTTTTTGATTTTGAAAGAGTAATACATTTTGTGTTTTGCGAACAAGATGTAGGGTGAGTCAAGCAACACAAGCTATATTAACGATCGCCACCTAGCTAGGATAAACAAGGTTTCTAAGGGAGTCCTCAAAATACCTTTTAGTACTTGAGGCACAAGTCCGTGAAATTATGGAGTATTGTCTAATGATGTGGTTCAAAGGGTCAATTCCCCCTTGTTTTCACTCCAGCCAATTCAATGGAGCTTCACCAAAAACGAGAGTTGCTACCATGTAGGATTTTGTCTAGGGCCTAGGGATTGGCGGCAAATGCACCCCTGACTTTACAAAATCCATGTAAAATTGAACTCTTGTTTCGGAAAAAACGAGAGATTCTCTTACGGATTTATATAGCTTGCTGATACATATAGCTACCGAACCCTACGAAAAGAAAAAAACATTTAAATTGGTTTTGATTCCCAAGATCACCTTACAATGCATGGGAAGAGCATACATGGTTTGAGACTAGGCTCAAACAATCATGTAAACAAAGTACAAAAGCAAAGTGAACTTGAATAAACAAAGCAATAAGCAAATGTGATTATTCCAATAGAAACAAACTGGGTTGAATAAAGCAAATACAATTAGCAAAGGCACGATAAACAATGTACAATAATCAAAGTGTGATTTTAAGTAAATAAAAACGAGTAGCAGCACACAAATTGATTGTTTGTTTGTTTGTTTTTGTTTTTGACAAGTGAAAAAGGTATCTGCAAGGAAGGCTTAGTAATTTAAAACAACAACAAACAACCTTACAAATAATTATGAAGCGATTAAAGATGAAGCAAATCGAAAGACAAGCTCATTGGAACAAATCTGCCAAAACACAGAGCAAAACTGCCACTACAGTATACAGAACCGCTAAAACTGACAGTAAGCAATATAAAAGCAAAACTACTACTAAAACAAGCTATGTCATTGAAACTGTTAGAAAGCGGTATAAAAGCGAAGGCAGTCCAAATGCAAGTGAAACCGCTAAAACAAAGCAAAACCGCTGAAACCTGGACACATAGGTTATGTAGGAAACACAGGGATGTAGGAAACATAGGAAATGTAGAATTGCTACTGGTGTAAGCAGAATTGCTGAAAACGGAGGAAATGCAAAACCACTGTAAGTGCACAGTAGCTACAATTGTGTGTAGAATTGCTGGAAATGAAGAACTGCTACTAGTGTAAGCACATTTGCTGAATGGAAGCGGAATCACTACAATTGTGTGCAGAATTGCTGAAATGTGCAACATTAAATAGCTAGAGCCAAACCTCTAAAAACACATAATGTCATTGAAGTTACAATGGAAACAACGAAAAATGCTCTGTGTCGCAAGATCCGAATTCAAAAAGATTCAATTTTTGATGCCAAGATAAAATTCTGGCTCCTTAAAACCTACAAAATAGACTGAACCCTACCAAACAAAAAGAAAACTTAACAGATGCATGGAATATGAAAAATGCACGTGAGACAAAGGGGTGTCCCACCAGGCGTGCCAAATGTATGCAATGGTTAATTTTAATCTAATTTGCTAGAACTTACACCTAGAAGTTCTTAAGATTAACAAACAAACTCTAATACATCAAGATAAGGCAATGAAAGGAAAGAAAACATAAGTGAAGAAAACTCAAAGCTCCCCTTGATGATTGGATGCGCATTTGATATGTGGATGTCCGCTGAACTGTGTGCAAGACGAAAAACAACATTGGTTGCTTAAGAGGAGGGATTTGATGAAGCAAGTAGGCTTCCAAAATTGGCGTTGGCCATATTTGGTAACTTTTTACATTCACAAATGGGGTTTTCTCAATTTGCTTAAGCTTTTTAAGAGTAGAATGCCCATATAAGAATTTGTTGTGTTTTGGGACTAGGCTGGGGGTTTCTTATATAGGCCTCCAGTTTGAAAAATGTGTTGATTTTAATGAATGTGGAATAATGAAGATGTAAGATTAGGCTTAAATAATTAGGATTAGGAGTAATTGACTAGGATTAATACTCCATGGGATGTGATGGGAGTTAAATAAGAGGAAGGGGATTTAATTAATCAACTTAGAGTTGCTTAATAGGAGTTGATTAGCTTGGAGAAGTAATGTGAGAGGGAATTAGCGGAACGAAGTGAGAATTTAATTAATTAACGATTGATCATTAATTAATAAACAAAAAGAAAAATTAGTAAGCTTTGTGTAATTTTATGAATAAATTAGCACAACGGATTTGGGGTGTCTACAAATTGCGTAGAGTGCAAATAGTTATGACGTGAGAGATGACATGCATATTTATATGCATGAGAATAAGATACCTCTAGCGTGGTATGCTGTTCAGAGGTTAGTAATTAGTCTTTGAAGCTTTCTTGGAGTTGAATCATTTTGAATTTAATAATCACAAGGTTTTGGGTTGAAATATGAGGTGTTGGAAGATGGAAGGTATTGTAAGATGCCTGAAACTCGATGCAAAATGAGACCTCAAAGGTTGAAGGTAAGAATGGGCATCGAAAGATGCCCCAAAATGTGATTAGGAGAGGGATGGCAATTGAGAGATGCCCCTAAGTATGGGTGAAGAGAGGGATGGGCGTCGAAGATGCCCCTAAGTATGAATGAATAGAAGGATAGTCTATCCAAAGGTTACATGTTCGATTCACGTTGGGTTCAAGAGATTGTGAAGATGATCATTACTTGATATAAAAGGAAGCGTGAAGATGACTCATTTGCTGGGTTCACTAGAATGTATGTTAGCTAAGATGGTTAATATGATTATCCCCTCTCTTCTCAATAATATAGATGGAATATAAGTAGAGGAACGTTCATATAAATAGAGGAACATTCTAGGGCCAACACACAAGCCAAGGAGGTGAAGGTGCGTAATAGTAGTGGATCTAGAAGACAGTAACCCACATTCCTATCAAAGGCATGGGTTTCTTTAATGTCCCTTTTTGGGGGAACTCGAGAAATGACCTAAAGTTGAAGATAAACAACACTTTTCAGCTTTTTAGTGAGCTGTTAGTGACTGAAATTAATGTATAAAAACCCTCAACTGCTACCAGCCAACACCTTTCTATGGCAGTGAACTATTTTAGGGTTTCACACCCACTTTTATGCCTTCAAACCCGTTCAAATCAACTTTACTTGAGTATCTAAAATTATAATATATCCTCAAAAATCATATAATGCAATAAATCTAATATTTAATACCCTAGACATGGAAATATGAATTTCACGAAACCCTTGTCTGCAGCGTTATTTTTAAAAATTCATAACTCAACTTAGGAAGCACCAAAATTATGAAACTCAAGATATTGGCCTTTTTAATTATGAAGAATAAGCTGGTAATTTCAGATTTATCAAATTAGTATCACACATACCAAAATTCCACACCAAAGTGGGTCGCTCCACTATGAATAAATAGAATATTGCACCAAGAAGACCACAAATGCAAGAGAAAGATCCTTTATTGCTTTTCCAACCAGCTTGCACAATCAAAACCTCATGAAGGGTTTTCGTCCTTCACAAGTTTCCCAACCAAGGGTTTTCGTCCTTGGAAGAGATCCTCAACCCAAGGGGTTTCGTCCTTGAGAGAGAGAGAGAGAAAGGGCTACACTAGCCAACTTTCACCAAAATAAGAATAATCTCCAAAACATGTCTTAAACTAATGCCAACAACCTCTATTTATAATAAGAGGGTGGCGCCAAGTCTTGGGGCTCTCAAATGAGGCCGACCACAATTAGACTTGCTTTATTATTTTCTTTTTACTTTTTGGAGCCTACATGCTCACCATTATCTTTTTATTTCTAATTTATTATTGGGCGCTAGGGTCACCAACAAATACAATGCCAATTAAAGGAATCAACATGAAATTAATCACGTGATGACATTGATGGCTTCCTCTAGTTGTTCCCCTGGACCCATGAGGAAGAAAAATGGATCAAGGTCTTCAAATAAAATTATCTCAAAAAAGGGACATGACAGTCCTCCCCTCTCGAAATTGCTTGTCCCCAAGCAATTGCAAGTACCCGGATCCCAAATAAATCTCAGCTGCTCCTTTGTACCTGCACAAGAAACAAACTTATTCAAGAAAAAATGATCTTCTGTCCATCCTCCTTCATGCCTTGTAGGCATGATGATCAACTTCCTCTCGTGCCTATCAAACCTCTTGTCCTCTCTGTTTGGCTGATATGCATCCATACTATCATTGACAGAACTGTAACTCATCAATTCCCCTTTAGGAAGGGAATATATGATGACTGAAATGAAATATAGGAGAGCTGGTAAAGAAAAATCAGTCATGCATCTTTTGACTTCCTCTCCATATGTTTCCATGATGTTGCTTGCCCAAACTTGAGTTTGCAAACTCAGCCATGTACCACCTTTCTTAGACTGCTGGTAAGGGGTAGAGTTCAATTCCTTTCAAAAATTTTGTCAACTGTTACGGCCAAACGATCGCACAATATAAGGGTGACTATAAGTTTTATAAATTTTATTATATTGATGCAAAATTATAAATATATATTTATATAATAAATTATAGTACTTAACATTTCAAAATTTTAGATACCTATGAAAAGTGAGAACAATAAAAACACTCAATTTACTTTGTATTTTCATGAAGTTCGACTTGCCTTTGGGGAAAACTGAATCATTAGAAAGGATCCCACAAACATGGTCTATTTTGTAATTTCAAGGAAATGGCTTCATATTAAGGAAATACATTGGGATTATAATCTTTTGTATTCTTCCTAAGAGAAATGGAGGGTGGAACATGCTGTAGGATATCATGCAAGCTGATTGGATATTTTGGAGGTCCTTTGGGTGAATTCTTCCTTGTAACTACGAGCATTGTACTTCACTTGATTGAGGCATTCGAATTCACTTGAAAATTTCTGATTTGTGTCTTAAGCTTGGTAGCTTATGCAGTAGAAATACCTAAGAGTCAAAACCTGCTAGTATCTACTCCCGAACACTTGGTTTCTGAGATTCTTCCACTTCATATGGATCATACTATTCTGACCTTCACAGATTTCTACTATTTTCAGGCTTAGTGGTAATGTTGACAGATGTTAAAATTGCAGCAGTTGTATGTTCATTGTACCAGCTGGAGCGATCCATGCACCTTGGTTGCACACTGTATTTGAACATTCCAGGTTTGGAAAATTTATCTGCTGCAAATTGATATGAGGCTATAAGAATGAAAAATTTAAGTGGAGTGACACAAGCAACAAACTGGAATAAACTTTCTTATAATATATCAAACCGTAACTAGCCCTGAAAACTTTTTGAAATGTCGGAAACTTGATGCCCTTGTGCTGGGCGACCTACTTTTTTAGGGAAAAATAGGGTTTCGTGTTTGTTGTGTGATAATTTTAGAATATTATTCTTCATACTTTTGTGGCTCAAAAAAGTGTTCATCTCATACATTTCTAGCAAAACGATCCTGGAATTTCTGAAGTTAGAACTTCAGACATGGTGTTTCAAATGAATTTATTCCATGGCATTTTATTGCAGAAATCTACATTTTTATACCGGGCTTTATAAATTAGTGGAATCGATTTGCATGGAATGATAGGGATTTAGGGGCTGATTTGTGGTGGTTATCACTCCACCCTAGCGCACTTCTCATATAAAATTCAGATCTGCATGTTTGATTTGATAAGTAATTCCATCATATTGCTTCTGGGGTTTGGATTTGCCCAAAAACTTGACTTGTGCAAACTCAGCTTCATCCTAGGGGACATTACAACCTTTCCTGGACTATTGGTAAGGAGTAGAGTTCAATTCTCTTTTGCTTAAACTTGTCAACTTTCACCATCATGATCAACAACTTAAATCATTCCATTATGGATTTATTTGGTGCCTGACTTTGTGCATGCCCATCTGCAATTATGGTCTTCCCATGAGCTGATATATGAAAAGGAGAATAATAATGAATTCCCCTTTCTTTGCTACCGTGAATTCCTCCAAAAATTGACCAATGTGTCCCAAAAATAAGTTCTATTTAGATCAATCAACACTTAAATTTCCATTATAGATGCTGAATTTGTGCCCAAAAATACAGTTCTTCCATGAGCTGAAACAAAGAATTCGATGCAAGGTTTGATACCTATCCATGAAACAGAATTCGATGAGGTTCATAGTATATTTATTCCCTTAGTTATGGTGGTCATGAAGCCATCCATACTCAACCCCATCCTTCTTGCAAAATCCCTTTCCATGAAATTATGTATGGTAGCTACTTGCTCACGAAGTAGACTCTTCTCCTGAAGTGGTTGATAAGTAGGTATGTCATGTACCCACACAAGAATGCTGCCCTTTCTCCTTATCGTCCTGACCTTTTTCTCAACACATGGAACCATTGGTCAGCTCCTTATTGATAGAAAAATCAGACCTGTGATCCTTATTTTTGGTGGTCTTCATGCAACAATGTCATAGAAAAAGAAGGCTGCAAGGAGTATCCATTAGTCTTACCCTTCCCAAGAGTGATTTTTGACGTTTTCCTTATACCGACACAAACCAAGATGACTTTACCCTAAGTAGGCAATTTTGAAATAAGGGCAGCCATGCGATTCCCATAACAACAACCATACTTTTGTCCTGATGATATCTCACTATTGGTGTCATTAGAATACATAACAAGCATGAGACATCCTTGGTGTCAAGAATACAGACAAGCATAACCCTTCCTATTGTGCGTGATGGCAACATACATGAAATGACAATTTGGCCAACAAGAGAGATGAAATACTCACATACCATGGACTGTCCATGATGATCCTTATGATTCAGAACTTTCTGAGTTTGGATCAGCACTCTTCATTTGCATGATCTCTTCGTTGAATAGAGTCTTTTCTTCCTTGCATTCCTTCCAAATGTGTTGGTTCTTGTCTTGGGTAACTTCTGGCTTCTTTTTAAGGTTGTGCACTACATCCAAAGACCACCTCTTGACTTCTGTTTGAAACAGACCAGCCACCTCATCTTGTCCTTGATGGAGAGTTTCTTCCAATCTTCTTGACCATAAAAGACTTGTTGAAGGTACCATCAACAAACATCATTGTGGCCCCAATTTCTTCCCCCAAACATAAGTATATAAGACAGATGACAAACCAAATGGAAGGAAGAAGTAGTTACCTTTGCACATATACCATGGACCTTGGGAAGAGGGTTACCTCTTATCACTCCAATCTCAGTCCATGTGCATAAAGTGACCATTGTCTTGATGCATGCATAACTTGGGGGCTGCCTTAAAAGGTTGGAAGTACCCCTTACTACTCAATGTGCTCCTCATTTTGCCCACATTTGTATCAAACTGATTACAATGATTAGCTCCATGTGATGGCGAACTAGGGAGCAATAAATCTGAGATGTATTTGTTCCTTGGACTTTCAACAAAGCTTTCATCCCCTTTTGCCTTTGCTTCTACGGTAATTGGTGCTTTCCCCTGTTGCACAACCTCCATACCTTGTTCACATGCGCTTGGGATGTCTTTGTGGCTCCTACCCAAGTCTAATTCTTCATCATTTAGCTCTTTATTGACTGCTGTTATAAACAGACCAACAAGCTGACTGTTATCATTTCCATTTGGGAAGTGGGTTAGAATCCATCCCTTTCGCTTCCCCTTCTTGTTCTTCACCCTTTCTTTCAGCCCTGAATTTATCACATGCTAAAAAATCATCAACATTAACCAAACAATGATAACTAATTACCTCATGATATTGACTCTCTGGGACAACAATGTGTGTTAGCGTCATGGCCTTAGATCTCTTGACCACCCGACTCTTCTTCCTCAATGACTCCATCTTCTATTGTCATATGAGAATTGCTTGAGCTATTTACTTCATCCTCTTGTTCCTCAAGCTTCCCTTCATCCTTTCGCTCATGCTCCCGAGTTCCCTTATTATTTTTCCACATGTAACCATTAAAATTCAAGGGAATATTATTGACAATTAAAAATTCTTTACCTTCCCTTCCGCTTGGTTCTTGCTTGGGCATTTCTTGCTCTTCTTGTGCTTTCATAGGGCTGTAAGAAAAATCAATCAAGGGTTCACCTTTGGCCATGGCGGTGGGTGTTTCTAGGGCTCCCAAAGGCTGATCCTTCACCCCAAACAACGGCTGCGATGGTTCTTCCTCTTTTGTCACCTTGGAAGGGTGGCTATAAAAGGATAGTTGCCTCTTCGGCCTTCCTCATGATTTCTCCATCTTGTAGCTGATCCGCTAAACGATCTTCGATTTGCTTCTTCACACTGTAGAGTTTTCTTCCCTCAATGGATGAGACCTTTTTGTCAAGGTCCTTTGATTGGGTTCAGGCATTATGCCTTGTGCGAATTCCCACTCTATGATTTTCTATTTCCACAATATCCTCAAAAGAAAAGGTCATCACACACCATCTCAGAAAGAGCTTGATATGCTGCTGTCAAGTTGTCAATCCTTGAAACCCTTTCTTTCTTGAGCAAATCACCATCTTGAATATTTTGGATGGCTTGGACAAGTCTATCCAATGCATCCACCATTTCTTTTTGGGACTTAGTAATTATCTCCAATTTTTCCATGCTTCACAGGCTGGGAGGATAATGCTCCGATACCACTGTAATGTCCCTTTTTGGGGAGGGGACTCAACTGAAATGACTAAAGGCTAAAGATAAACAACACCCCAATAGGTTAGTGAGTTGTTAGTGACTGAAAGTTAATGTATAAAAACCCTTGCTGAACCAACATCCTTCTAGGTACAACACCTGTTTTGGGGTTTCACACCCACTTTTATGCCTTCAAACCTCTTCAAATCAGTGGGTTCACTTGAAAACATGTTCTAACAATTGATATATCCTCAACAATCATATAATGCAAGAAATCTGAATTTTAATGGACCCTAGCCTGGATTTGGTAGATATTAATTTCATAAAACCCTTGTCTGTAACTTATTACAAAATGGCATGGAGTCATCTAGAGGATTCAAACACCAAAAATCATGAAAGTAGATTTGGCTTTAAAATTATGAGAAACAAATGATGTAATTGAGTTTGAAATGTTTCCGTCACACTATAAGACCAAAATTCTCACCAAAGTAGGGCGTTGACACCTAACAAATCTAATATTGAGAGGGCTAAGAAGACCACATCATGCAATAGAAAATCCTTTATTGTTTTTATCACCTGTAACTTGCAAATCAAAAGCTTGAGTTTTCATGTCCTTCAAACCAGTTTTCCACTAAGGGTTTTCGTATTTGTGAAGAGATTGCAACCAAGGGGTTTTGCTCCTTGAGAGAGAAGTAAAAAGGGGGGACATGCTGCCAACTTTTCCCAAAATAAGAATAGATCTAAAACATGTGCATAAATTAATTCAATCTCTACATTTCATAAGAGGAGGCGCCAAGTGGCACCAAAATCAAATGAGGCCGAACAATTAGACTTGCTTTATTAAGACCCTTTTCTTTTTACTTGTTGGAGTCTTATGTCACCAAATTCTTTTTATTTCTAATTTATTGTTGGGTCCTAGCCTCACCAACAAATACAAGAAAGCTAATTAAAATAGAATGCAATGATGAAATTAAGACATGAAAAGTGACATTTTGACTTCTTCTAGGCAAGTGTTTGTTGGACCCATGAGGAAGTGGAAGATGGACCAAGGGCTTCCAAAAGGACTAGCGCTGAGAAAGAGTTGTGTCATGACACTATTAGAAAAATGATATTTTTCCTCCTTAATACTGAAAGTATTTTTGAAAGCCTCTTGAATCTACTATGAAGAGAATGTCATCCAAAGGACTAAAGAGTCAATGCTATGTGTTCAGAACCTCTGATTATGCAAATACCCATAGATCATCATTTACGAATGTGTCTGGATCTTAGCTTTTTAATGTGATCGATGACAACAAATATGAAACTCGTGTCATGTTTTTTATGTGTGGTCTTGCCCTGGTTATAATATTTAATTAACATGGTAATACAGGGTTAGGGTTTATTTTATAGAGTTTGATAAATCTGACAAATTATTAATCATTATTATCTCCTTTAGCTTTTTTCATGGGGACTGGCTCTTGTCACAATAAGGATTAAAACATAGTGCAAAGTGATAATGACTTGAAATCCCCTTGGCATGACTTCTTCCACTTGGCACAATTTTATTTGGCTCCCTTCATGAATGTGATACTATTCAAAGATTGATTAAAGGTTGTTCAAGTGCATAACCATCCACTTTAACATTCAGGTGATGAAAGTTTTTTTTTCCTTAAAGAAAAATTTAAAAGAGTTTTACTTGTGCCTTTTACTATCACAAATTTCCAAGTTTACATATTTTATTGATGCCAAGGCTGAAAACACTTCTTAGCCCATGCCAGGCTTAGACACAAAAAGAAGCATTGAAGTTAGAAATTGACTTGTTTAATACAATTCACCAAGTCCAAAAATATGCCCTAAGGTCTTGTTGAAGCTTGGCAGAACCATTTGTATTGCGAAGTGGAGAGCCAACGAAAAGGTGCTATTTGCGTTGTCAATGGCCCAGGGGATTTGGCCAGGAGCTATTAGCCCCTGGCGAAGGTGAGCTATATATAGAATGTTGATGGAAGATGGATTTCATTAAGAAATACTTTTTCAGGACATCTTTAGTTGATTGTCTTTGGCTCTCTGACAAGATGATGGACAATTTCCCACATGCATACAAATATCTGCACCAAGTAGTCTGCGAAATCAAAGCTTAAATTCGACCTAAGCATCTCGAGTACGCCCCTTAAGTTTACATGGCTGATTAATGGCCGAGCATGAAGGTAGTTTATTTCAGAAAAATTATTTAGTAAGAGTCTATGTCTCAGGATGTTCTAAAAAGAAAAAATCTATAGCAAATTGTAATTCTAAGAGTCTTTACAATTTCTCCCATACTGAAGCATAATCAAGAGTATTACCCCCTCGAGCATGATCTGTGTTTAACTTATAAACTATTTGAGTAGTTTATAGAAAGAGACCCCTCTTTTCAAAGATTGTTACTTTGTATTTGTATTATCACAAAGGAGATAGTCCATATCTCTTCCAAGGGATAAAAATCGACAACTCTTTGCAAAGATAGTAGCTCATGTCTCTTGTCAGAGATAGTAGTACATACCTCTCATATCAATGAAAAACCAAGTTTATTTAGTCAATTTTTTCTGCAGGTATGTATTTTTATCCATGAAGATGGTTTGTTGTGCTATAGTCTTGCAATGTTATTTTATTTGACGATTTTATAATATTATTTTATGTTGCAATTATTGTTGGAATGACATGACCCCTATTTCAAATATATTTAAAATAATAAATAATTTTTTTAAAGTTTTCAACTCACTTTTTATTAAAAAATGACAACTTAATATTACTTTATTATTATAAATAAAAAATAAAGGTGACTTTCCAAATGAAGTAAGTCAATATCAATTTAGAAGATGAAAAGTTACTTTTGGAGAGTTTCCTTGGGTAAAGTGTCAAGTGAACTTATAAAAAGGTGTTGGGGGGTCATTTGGAAACATCTTTTTGGCCATTATCTATTTTTACATTGAAAGTTTGAGCTGCTGCTCCAACTTCTAGTTTATTGTGATGGCAAATTGATTGTAATCAGATTTGAGGACGAAAATTCTTATCTTCAGTGGTGACTCCATCCTTAAGTTGCATTTGTGCATAATCAAGATTCAATTTCTTGGGCATCATCATATTTATAACTTTCTCTAGTATCATTCAAATTTACAAATTTCAGCAAGGGTATCAACAAATTTACAGATATTAGCTAGGGCATCATACCATTTACTTTTAGCTACGGTATTTCTTAGATTTACAGATCTTAGCTAAGGCATCACTTTTGAGGGTTGACGTCACACATATGGGGTTGATGTCATCATTGGGAGTGCTACAACCGTTTTCTGCCTAAGACTTAATCATTAGCCAGTTGGGACATCTTTTCGGCCAAAAAATATGTCTATACAATCAGCTATATTTTTGCTAATTTGTAGTTAGAAAAATAAAATATAATTTCTATTGTGGTGTTTATGAACAATTGTCGAAATTTTATATTTTTCTCTATAAGGGTTTGCTGAAGGATATCAGATTCTAGGGTTTGCTGAAAATATTAGATCTAAGGTTTGCTGAAGAATATCAAGTCGAAAAGGGTTTGCTGAAAATTTCCAGATTATGACAATTTTCACATAAGGGGACATTACAGTGGTATCAGAGGGAGTACTTGGCATAAACTATGGATCAGTATGAAATTTAAACATCAGGAACTGATTGGAAAGGTTTTTTAGTCTGAGATGAGTTTTTTGCAAGAAACGATCAACCGGGGTCTTGTTGGTAGAAGAAAAATTAAGAAAGAGAAATGAAGGCACAATTACACTGCTAAAATGGATGTAGGTAAGGCGTATTTATTTAGCAGAATGTGGTTACATTTATTTACCGGTTAGAGGCATGTAAAACTGCATTACCGAACAGAACAATTATATATATTCAACACCCCCTCTTAATGATTAACATAGAAACAACACCATGTTATCTCTGAACTTGACAAACAACAAATGATGAAGAGGTTTAGTCATTACATCAGCAGGCTGCCTCGAAGGACAAAAATGAAGAGAGATATCACCCGAGGCAACCAATTGTTGAATATAGTGACAATGAATCTTAATATGTTTAGTGCGGGCACGATAGACAGGATTCATCACCATCTTTAAAACACCTTGATTATCACAAAAGAGTGAAAGAGGTGTAGCGGTAGCTTGGCGAAATTGAAAATCAATCAAAATTTGACAAAGCCATACCGCTTTGCAACTGGCACTAACAACAACCTTGTATTCTGCTTCATTGGAAGAGATGGCTACAATGGGCTGAAGCTTACTCTGCCAAGAAATAACTTTTGAACCAAAAGAGAAGATATATCCAGTGGTGGATCACCGAGTATCCATTGATCCTCCTCAATTAGAGTTGGTATAGCCAATCAATATGAAAATTTCAAATCTTTGATAAAAATTGCCAAAGTCAAGAGTTTCTTTGACATATCGTAGGACTCGTTTTGCTGCTCCCTAGTGAATGAGTTTTTGTTTAGACAAGAAGTGAGAAAGATAGCTAACAACTAAACATAGATCAGTTGTGTAGTTTTGAGATAAATCAGGCTATCCACCAATTGTTTGTACAATGATTCATCGACCAGTGGTGAATTATCATGAGTTGAGAGTTTTAGCCCGACCTCCATAAGTGTAGAAGTAGAATTATAATCATTCATCCCAAATTTCTGTATGGGATTTGTGGCATACTTAACTTGAGAAATGAAAATTGAGTACGTTGCCAAAATTCTACACCAAGACAATAGTAAAGGAGGCCTAAATCAGTCATGTCAAAAGCATCACATAAATCTGATTTTACCATATGAATCGCAACATCTCCACTGCCTGTGATGACAAGGTCGTCAACATAAACAATAAGAATCACAATGTCACACCATCGCTTTTGACATAGAGATTCAGATAAGAGTGACTCCGTTTGAAGCCCGAATCGCTGAGATGTTTATCTATTTTGATGTACCAGGCTTGAGGAGTTTGCTTATGTCCATATAAGGAATTAATCAACCTGCATACTAGATACTCATGACCACATGGCCGAAAACCCTCAGGTTGTGTCATATATACCTCTTCTTCCAAATCGCCATTCAGGAAAGCACTTTTGACATCCATGCAATATACTTTCCAGCCAAATTGAGCTGATAAGTAAAGAAGCAACCAAAAAGTGACCATATTTGCAGTAGGAGCAAAATTCTCGTCATAATCTATCCCCTCTTGTTGTGAAAATCCTTTCGCAACACGCTGAGCCTTGTACTTATCCAAACTACCATTTTCTTTACACTTGATTTTATACACCCATCTACAACCGATTGGGTGTTTCCCTTGAGGCAACAGTACCAACTTCCAGGTATTATTTTTAATCAAGGCATCATACTCTAGTTGCATGGCAGTTTCCCATTCCGGTATGCCTCGTGCTGTAAATTTTTTTTGTGTCTCATAATATGAAGAAGATCAGAAGCAAGAGCAAACTATGCTTGTTCAGAATAGTCAATGCGCTTACCAGTTCGTCTAGACTGGCCATCTAAGAGGAGATAATTCTTCCTTCTTGAGATCATGAGTAGTGGAATATAACCATTTAGGATGCCTTTGACTTGAGGATGTGGAATCTTGTTGTGGTGCTTCTAGAGGCAAAACTAATGCAAGTTGATTTCCTGGAGACTCAAAAGTCTCAACTAGAGAGTGCATAGAATGTATAGGAGTCTGTGGAGGAGTATGAGCAGGACCGGACTCATCATTGGGCAAGGAAAAAGAATCAATCTCCGTTTATTACCCCTTGATGATTGCTGCCCCCTTATTGGTCCCCTTGCTGATTACAACCAAAGAAAGATTATGATTCTTTCACATCAACATCCTGACTAACAATTATGTTATTTGTGGAAGTATCAATCAATCTATACGCTTTAGAATGATCACTATAACCAACAAAGAAATATCTAGAACATTTGCAATCTAACTTACTCCTCTTACAATCAACAACCAAAGTATATGCAATTGAACCAAAAACACGAAATGCTGATACCTCTGGTTTGATTTTGGACCAAGCCTCTTTCGGTGTGATGTCTTGCAAGGCTTTGTAAGGACTCTGATTGAGAATATATACTGCTGTGTTAACTTCTCCCCAATACTTATATGGCACTGCTGAACTGTGCATCATGCACCTTGCCATCTCCATGATGGTTCTATTTCGTCTTTCTACCACTCCATTTTGTCGTGGGGTATAAGGAGCTATCAACTGGCGTTGAATCCCTTTGTTACCGCAGAAATCTGCGACCTATTTAGAGGTGAACTCACCCCCAACATCGGATCGCAAAGTCTTGGTCCGTTGGCTGGTTTGGTTCTCCTCCAAGGCTTTGAACTTGACAAAAGAAGCAAAGCAATCAAACTTCTTCAAAAAATAGATCCACATTTTCTAGAAATGATCATCTGCCCAGAGAAAATAACGTGCATCAAGGACCTTGGGAGTCTTCGACAATGGCTCACACAGATATGCATGCACAAGATCTAAGAGCCCCTTTGTACGCTAAGCACCTTCAGTGGGAAAAGGCTTCCGCTTTTGTTTTCTTGCAAAACAACTAGCACACATATCCTGTTTCTCCTGAATAGGAGGCAAACCAACAACCATGTTGTCTCTATAAAGGCGGGCAAGATACTAAATTTTGAGACGACCATATCTTTCATGCCAGAAAATGTTGGTATTGCCTTCCATAACTAAGGCATAGAAGTTGACCGTGGTATGATCAACAAGCCTATATAGACCACCATTCCCAATCCCCAATGAAACAACCCTATTTTGCTTGATATCAGACAACCATACATTGTTTGCTAGAAAATTTTATAGAGATATTAGGATCATCAGTTAGTTGACTGATAGATAACAAATTCTTATTCATGTTAGGCACATATCTAACATTTTTCACAAGCAGGTTGGTGTTATTACTTAACACCATATTTAGCATACTGGGCGAGTACTCTTAAAAAAAAAATCCCAAAGGATTACTCTTCTGAAAAACTCGCCACCCGAGTTTTTATTGAGTTTTGGCAAGTATTTGTTGAGTTTTGGCTAGTATTCCCGAGTATTTTTCAATGTCAATCATCATAAATTCATATTACTTAACAGCCGGTTGTTGTATTCGCATGATGATGAGATTTTGTATTGTATTTGTATTTAAATCTAATAAAAAACACTTCTCCAACATTTTATGGGCTCATTTGATACATTTTGTAGCTATGTGTTGCTGAAAATTTATGTTTTGTAAAGAAATTTGCGTATTTTTCAAGTTGCCGAGTATTCTTGAGTATTGGCCGAATATTGTCGAGTTTTTGCTGATTCAATTTTTTTTGGTCTGCAAACTATTCTTAACACAATACAACCATCCCCAATCCCTTCTACAACAATTGATCTCCCATCCCCTAAAGTAACTGAATCAGAAGAACATAAATGAAAATTTACATACCAATCTTTTTGACATGTGAAGTGTTGTGATGGACTCTTAAGCCCGTGCCTGTCTTCGTTCCTTTTGCAACCAGTAGGAACTCATCTTGTCAAACGTAAGATTTTGACTCTCAACCATTAAATGGAGTGCCTCCACAAATGACACATATGAAGAAGGTAAGATGTTTAGAACTAAAACCACCATATCATCATCGTCCACCTTTTTATTGATGGAAGAAAACTGGTCGGAGTTTTTTCATCCGAAGTAGGTGCTTAGACAACGATCGACCTTCATATAACTTCAAAGCAAACAATGTATTCTTTATGCATAAAACCCGTCCTTTCTTTGATGTCTGATATTTTTCTTTCAGACTTGTCCACAATGTGCATGCCACAATGGCATTCTGCATTTCCAGTATCATATCATTCGAAATCAACAGCTTGAGAAGTAATAGAGCCTCCTTATGACATCTGTCATAATCAATGAAGTTCGCAGTAGGTCTCTGCCTTTGCTGCCTATGATTATTTTATCACAATCTTGACATTCTATAAGCATAAAAATCTAATGGCTCTATACATTGAAATTTGTGCCAGTTAATTTTTGCGAGTCCTGCAAAAATGAAGTTTGAAATATTTGCATTTTATTATTCAAAATTAAATGGGCTTCAACGCAGAAACAAAAAACGTGGAAATCAATGAAGAAGAAAAACAACCTTATACGTGTACATTGTAGACTTGGCAAAGATATATAGCGTCAAAAGAGAAACTGAAGCAGATGTACTTCGTAGAAGTACCTAGAAGCCACCAAATCTTCTACTCTCATGACTGGTCTTCCACAAGCAATTGTGAAGAGGGACAGTTCTTGTAAAATACTTATCTTGTCCTCGCGAATGGAGGAAAAAAATTGTATATTGCCCTTGAAAAACAGTAAGAAATGCCCTCACGGAAAAACAATAAGAAATGCCGTAGCAGAAAAACAATAAGAAATGCCTTTGTGTTTTGAGGTATAGGTATTAAAATACCCTAACGTGACTGTTAAAACCTTCAAAACCTTCAAAACCTTCACCAATGTACATGATTGTTAAAACCTTCATGAATATCCTACACGACCTCTGTGCCCTTGTGATTGAACTTTCCTCAAATGCGACTGTATTTTTCTTTAACTCTTCATCACATAGTGCCAAATTCGTGCGCTGTTAGGGCTTCCCTGAATTTCTAATTTGTGTCTCTTAGAGTCGAACTCCAACCTTGAGCAACCTTGATCGCTTTGATACCAATGTAAGTAAAAGAAAAACTAAGAAAGAGAAATGAAGGCACAACTGCACTGCTGGAATGGACACAGGAAAAGCACATTTATTCAGGAGAAGGTGGCTTCATTTAGTTAGTGTTTAGAGGCAGGTAGAACTGCATAACTGAACAAAACAACTGTATATATTCAACAGTTGTGAGAGATCTGGAAAGAACAATCCAGAGGATAGTGAAAGAATGCATGTCAGTGTTAGTCCTAGCCTCGCAAGGTGTAAATCAGAATAAGACGAATCAAGGGAAGGAAGCTCTTCAACTAATGAGAGGATCTCAATCAACCCCGCTTCCAAAACTTTGCGAGCAACATTCTTGCAAAGGGAAGAAACACTCGTGAAGAACCAAAGTTATAAGGATTGTCTATTGGAGCAGTTTTTTACTAGCTTCAAAGCTTCAACTTGATTTAGAAGAGCACGAAAGAAAGATCCTATTCAGGAGGTGTGGTTAAAAGAGTAGTGTGATAGAGATGAATGCAAACTTCTTGCCTTTGATGAATATGTTAAGAAGTTTGTCATTTACAAACCTTATATCACTTTCAAAGAACCTCTTGAAAATATTCAAAGAAAATTAAAGTGGAAGGCTGAAGAAGAAAGAAGAAAAAGTTGAACCAAAGCCTCAGAAATCTACAAAGGAGCAAAAGGAATTCAACATGCAAGTCAAAGGTAAGGAGATCTTATTTGAAAGGGAACCAGAGAATGTGGTTGAAAAGAAACTAACCACATTGCAGACAAGTGCAAAGGATGTAATGAGAATCCATAGAAGGTGCTATGAATGGCTAAGAAGAGCTAAGGAAGCTTAGTTGATAGCCAATCAAACAAACCATCTACATAAAATTAAGGGAAATAAGTCTCCAATTGTAATGATGGAACATGAAGGAAATTCAGATTAAGAATTTGGAGAGATATTTTGGTCAATGCTAAATTTCCGAGTCTTCAATATAGTAGAGTTGATGCAAATTTCTTTAAGGCATTGAAACAATAAAATCTTTTGAATCATTCTTATGTGTAATGTCCCTTTTTAGAGGCTAGTTCTTGAAGACCTTAACCCATTTTCTACCCGTGGGTCTAAGGAGAAAACAAGGGGAAGAGCTGAATTTCGTAATTGCATCATTATTTTGATAATTATTTCATTTGTATTTATGGATTCCTATTGAGCGATTAGCACTCCAATAGATGGCTATGTAATTAGGAAATAAAATAAGTATTTGTGGCATGTAGGCCCAAAATACTTAATGAATTTTTAAAAGATTCTCTCGTAAGGGGTCGGCCTTTTTGAACTACATTGTAATAAGCACCCCTTATGTCTATAAAAGGAGGTTGCTTAGTTATTTGTAAAGCATGTTTGGTGGTGAAGCTATTTTGTTGGTGAAGGCTTGCTCGTTGGAGCACTTTCTCCACCTCATTCAAGGACGAAAACCCTTGAATTGAGTACCTCGCAAAGTACAAAAACCCTTGAGGAGAGAATAGTGTGGACGAAAATTCACATTATCTCATTTGTATTGATCTTCATTGATGGTTATATTCAATTACAGCCCTAAGCGACTTGGTTTGAGGACGAAATTTTGTTCTTTGGGCTATTTCTTCCAAGTGTGACTTGCATGGACATGTTCTCTCTATTTTTCTAAGATGCAATCTACATTTTAACCATTATTTGAAAGCTTGTGGATGTTATTTTCAGATCTAAAGTATTTATTTATTTCAGCTGTGTAAGGGTTTATCAATAAAAATCATATTTGCAATTGTGGGCTTCTAAAAATCAGGTTTCTTGCATATTAATGTTGCTGGTTATTAATCATAATATTATGAGGAATTAGCAAGTTTTTTGAGTGAGTTTCTGCCGTAGAACGGATGTTTTGCTTCCCCAAGCAAGTCGCCATTTTTGGGAAATTAATTACAGTTTCATCAAGGGTTCTTGCAAGGGTTTCTACATCAGCTACAGATCTGATTTTCTGAGTTTTAAGTTAGCTCGGGTCATTTCCGGAGTGTCCCCAAAAAGGGACATTACATTATGACAACTCAGAATATGGAAGGAATGTTTCAAATCAAGAAGTTTATGAGGTAGAGGTCTAGGAAAACCTTGTTGAGAGGCATGCACGTGAGAAAAGGCCTCACCGGATATTAATGTTGGTTTTCAGCTTGATGGAATTTTCAGATCAGTGACTAATGGTAAGCAATTTTATTATTTTCATGATTATTGCAAGAAGCATGAAAGTGTTGATTTTAACGGAAGTTTGTGGCAAGACTCTTGTCATCATGGGAAGTACCAAGAGATTGGTGAAAAGATGAAGGGTACAAAATGGAAAGAGGATATTTTCTCTCAAATCCAAGATCATTCATGTATGATCGTGTGGGATCTTGGTGTTATAAACAAAGAACTCCAAAAAGAAGATAGTGAGAAACACATGAAGGCTGAAATGTTTGATGGCTTTAATATCATAGTTGTAAATAGATTCACCATTCCATGCACCTGGATAAGTAGACAACTTGATATAACCATGGGTGAGAATAAGGTATAAAATGAATTTTAGGATATAAGAACTAACGTTGTTATGGAGATAGAAGGGTTGTATTCCATTGGCAAGTAAGTACAAAATCACAAATCTAAGGAGTTAAAATTTACATCTAAAGGAAAAGATATGTTGCTTCGAAGTATCTCTGAGAAACCATTAAGAGTAGTCATAGCTAAAGGGACTTCTCAGAAAGGACAAGTTGCTTAGTGGGGGAGAGCATGCAAACTATTTCATCTTTTGGTAAGCAACATATTCTTTATGTTGATATTCAAATGCTTACAAAACAACATAGTATGGTGTTCAATAATATGTCCTTAGGATCACTATAAAATAGAAGTTTCCAACACGCCATAGAGTTGAAAATTGGCTATAGGCATGCCATTATTGCTCCTCATTTCTCAAAGACTGATTTGAGATCAAGCCTCCATCAGATCTTTGTTTGTAAGGGAGGTGTGCACAAGACAACTTCCAGATGCCTTAGTGGACACATTGAGTTTCTTGATCATACCGTTCAATTTGACTAATGCACCTTCTACGTCCCAATTCATGGTGAATCAGGTATTCAGTGGTCAGCTGAGACAATTTGTTTTGATAAATTTTTATGATATTCTGATGTGTAGCAAAGCATGGAAGGATTATATGATACACCTAGATTTGATCCTTGGGATTCAAGAGAAACAAGCTGTATTTGTAAAAGAATTCAAGTGTGAGTTTGGAGTCACACATTTTTTACTTGGGGCATGTCATGATTGCTTAAGGTAGGCAGGTGCATCAAAAGAGGACTCAAAATTTTCTAGTTTGGGTACTCCCTACCGCACTAACTCTATTGAGGAGATTCTCTAGTTTATGCAGCCATAATAGAAGGTTTGTTAAGAGATCTTCACATATAGGAGCACCCTTAACCAACTTGACAAAGAAATGAGCTTTTGCACCAATGGATAGAATATCATAAGTTTTTGATAATTTGAAGAAGGTAATCATCACATGTTTTGTGTTTTCCATTTTTGATTTCTCACAACCATTTGTGGTAGAATGTGGGGTTTCAAGAGAAGGTATTGAGACCATATTAATCCAATAGGGGGACTCCATTAAGATGGAGAGCATGAAGTTGAAAGATTCAGGAAATAGTTACTCTATTTATAACAAGGAAATTCTTGCCATCAAGCATGTTTTGGTAAAATTTAGACATCACTTGGTTTATGGTAGATGTGTGGCCTTCACAGATTGCAATGGCTTGAATTCCTTCGTGGATCAACATGATTTGGATGATGAACCACAAAGGTGGGAAGGGAAAATCCAAGGTTAGGATGTTGATATAAAAGGGAAAAGCAAGTAGTTGATGTCTTTTCTAAAATGGTTGTTTTTTGTTCTATTTCTGTCATTTATGGTGATTGGAAGATTTCAATCATGATAGATTATGCCAAGAATACATTTTCTGCTAACATTTTAGATGGAAATGTGATCCATAGGGATCCAAAAAACACACTACTCCATCAGTTCCATCAGCACCAAGACGGAGAGCTGAAGAAAATGAAGAAAAATGAGGTGAACAAAGGTTCTGGATAGAACTGCCTCTTTGTGGAATGCGGCGGTTGCAGAACCGCCGCCTAGCTAGGGCGGCGGTCCGGAAACCACCGGTTTGCTCAGATTTGCGGTCTTGACACTTTCGAATAGAAAAGAGAAATGGAGCATGAATGGACGTGAATTTTAAGTGACCCACTGTGTCTCTTCCCTCCCTGACCTTTCCCATTATCTAGTGCACGGGAGGACATGGGAGAAGGCTATAAATACGAGGAGGAACAAGAGAATTGAGGCATTCGAAGATCCAGAGAGATCAAGAAGCAAAGTATTAATTATATGAGAGCAAGTGAGCAAATATTCTTCAGTGCTGGAGTGGAATTGTAGGAGCAAGGTGTAAGAAAACAGAGCAAGCAAGTAATTGGAGAGAAGTTTTACATTGTTGCTTCTTTTCATACTTATTGTAATTTGTAAAATTTGATTATTGGCAAATACAAGTGGAAGAAAGAGCAGTTGCCCTTCCCGACTGGTTTCCCTCAAATTGGGGGTTTTCAGGATAAAATTCTTGTGTTGTGTGTGGAATTCCTTTAGCATTTCTCTACAATTCTGTCCTAAGCACTAGTTAATCAGTCACTAAAGCTCAAAATTGTCATTTTCCAAAGTAGAAAGTAGAACAACATAATTGTGTGATTTGTAGAGTTCCAAAGTAGAATTTTATGGATCATTTTGGTATCAGAGCTGATTATATATTTAGGATTTGTGGAAATCGATTCTTTCTTGTGATTTGTATGACAGTGACAAGGTCCAAAGGCGAAGAAGTTTTACCTTGCAAGCCAAACATTTCTACGAAGAAGTGGAAACAAAGAATACGAGCTCAAACGGAGGAAAAGAACTTGGTTCGTAGAGTCAAAATGCTAGAGACCATGATGGATAGGTTGCATAGAAAACAAGAAAAGCTTTCAGATCTACAAACAACGGCTTTGGTTAAGCAAGATTCCATGGACTTAGTGGTTCGAGCACTGACCGAAAAATTCGGTATCGGAAAGAGCCACGAAGAGGAAGAATGGGAAGAGCTTGAAGAAGAGACGCCAATTTTAAGCGAGAAGGTAAAATCTGCTCATACACCTTTTAAAGTTGAAACTAAAGTGGAAATAAAGAACTTTGAAGGATAAGTAGATGCAAAATTGCTTGATAAGTGGCTAAAACAGTTGGAAGTGTATTTTAGTGTGCATAGTGTTATTGAGGTACAAAGGATTACCTTTGCACATCTCAAAATGGAAGGTCATGCTCTAGTTTGGTGGGAAACCCATCTAGCCACTTGTAAGAAGAAGAAACGTCCTATTGTCAGTACTTGGAAAGGTTTTAAAGAATTGCTTAGAGCTAACTTTTATCCTATTGGCCATAAGACTGCCATGATGATTAAGTGGCAGTACAAAGCGTTGAAGACTACACTACAGAATTTTAGAGACAAGCCATGTTGCTTAATATGGACTTGGAGGATTAGGACATCCTAACCAAGTATTTGGGAGGAATTCACACTCACCTTGGGAGGAAGGTAATCTCCATGAAGCCCAAGGATCTCAATGAAACTTGTATACAAGCATACTACATTGATGACAAGAAGAAGCAAGCAGAAACAAAGCCAAAGGGAGACCAATCAATAGATCAACAAGAAAAAGAACAAGTGAAGACAAGAAACAAAGGCAAATGGAAAGGTAAACATGCCGCTATTGCTTTGCATACTTGTAAAGATCCTAAGAATTTCTGTAAGAATTGTGATATAAATGGACATACTGACGCCACATGTTGGAAATTGCATCCGAAATTACACGCAAAGCACCGAACCAAGGATTCTAAGTAATCTATGGCCACTGTGAAAACAAAAGGAGAGGTGGGGATTGAGGATGATTTGTATGTAGATGAGAGGCTAGGATGCACGACCACTAACATGTACGGGGGTGCAGAAGAAGAGTTGAGTAAGCTATTTCAAATCAGAATCCAAATCAAGAAGACTAAGGTAAATGCTTTAGTAGATTCTGGTTCTCAGTTAAATCTGATTTCTGATGCGGTTTTAGAACAACTTGGTCTAGAGACTTACGCACATCCACATCCATACCCATTGGGATGGGTGAAGAAGGGTGTAGAAATACAAGTTACAAGAAAGTGTAAGTTTCAGTTTGTGATAAATACCCAATATATTGATGTATTAGAGGCTGATATCATTCCACTTGATGCATTTGATGTTGTCTTCGGAAGTCCTTACTTGTATGCTAGGGATGTTGTTTTCACAAGGAGGGAGAACTGGTACAGATGGGTCAAGGACGGAGTCAGTTTCAACATCGGGGCACACCAGAGCAAATCAAAGAAGTCTATAGTAAGTGCCAGCCAAGCACGAAGACTTATTCAGGAAAATCATCAGTTTTGTTTACTTTCATTAGAAGAAAAGCAAAGTGGACTTGAGAGCACGGATATTTTGGATAACACTTGTTAGTTTTTGCAGAAGAAGCCACCACATGAACTGCTCATTCAAGGAGCAATACAAACTTCCGCTATGCAGTCACTGTATCTACCTATTGATTCACTGGACTTGACCGTGGGGCAGCAAGGAGAAGAGGAGATACAAGGAACAATGGTGATTATAGCAGCAACGTACATGGAGAGGATTCAACCAATCCATCTCAAGAGACAAAGACAAGCAAGAAGGACTAAACCACTACAATATGGAACCTTTGCCATACTTGAGCAGGTTGGAAAGGAAACCTTTAGGCCACACTTTATGCAAATGCATGCGATAGCAAGTTGTAAGAGCTCGCACCTACCGAAGCCATCTATGTATGACAAAGAATGAAACATACAAAAGCTGCCTTCCAAAGAGGATTGTACTCGAGGTAACTCAGAGGAGGATGTAGCACTAGAGCAGCAAACTAGATATCCACAAGAGCCTTGGCAGATTGGACAAGAGAAGACACCAAGGCAGACCCAGTGGTACTCGAAGGAGCAAGAGAGGGAGTTGATACCTCTACCTCTCCCACACTAAGCTTTTGTGGGACCAAAAGCCTCATAAGTAGGGGAGGTATGATCCATAGGGATCTAGAAAAACGCACCACTTCATAAGTTCCATCAGCACCAAGAAGGAGATTTGAAGAAAATGAAGAAAAATGAGGTAAACAGAGGTTCTGGACAGAACCGCCGCTCTTTGCAGAGCGGCAGTTGCAGAACCGCCGCCCTGTAGGGCGACAGTCCGGAAATCGACAGTTTGCTCAGGGCGGCGGTCTTGACACTTTCGAACATAAAAGAGAAATGGAGCACAAATGGATGTGAATTTGAAGCGCCCGACTGTGTCTCTTCCCTCCCTAACCTTTCCCATTCTCTAGTGCACGGGACGACATGGGAGAAAGCTATAAATTCAAGGAGGAGCAAGAGAATTGAGGCATTCAAAGATCCAAAGAGATCAAGAAGGAAAATATTAATTATATGAGAGCGAGCAGAGATTCTTTAGTGCTGGAGTGGAATTGTAGGAGAAAGGTGGAAGAAAACAGAGCAAACAAGTAATTGGAGAGGAGGTTTACATTGTTGCTTCTTTTCATACTTATTGTAATTTGTAAAATTTGATTATTGGCCAATACAAGTGGGAAGAAAGAGCAGTTGCCCTTATCGACTGGTTTTCCCTCAAATTGGGGGTTTCCAGGATAAAATTCTTGTGAAGTGTGTTGAATTCCTTTAGCATTTCTCTACAATTCTGCCCTAAGCACTAGTTAATCAGTCACTAAAGGTTGAAAGTGTCATTTTCCAAAGTAGAAAGTAGAACAACATAATTGCGTGATTCGTAGAGTTCCAAAGTAGAAGTTTACGGATCAAAATGTGAAGTGTGAAAAATATGTGCTTGTAGGTCTCATTTTGAACAAGGATAGAATCATTCTAGTACTTGAATCCGAGATAAAACAAAATATTTTTAAAGCTTTGCATGATATACTAATTGCGGAACAGTCTAGATCCTACAATACTTGTAGATATATAAGATAAAGATTATCATGGCGGAGGAGCTTTGAGAAGAAGGATCTCAAACACACTAGAGAGTACATCGCCTACCAACAAAATGAAGTAGAGCATGTCTTCCTAGTAAGTTGGTTGTAGCCATCGCTTATTCCCCATCAAGATTGGAAAAGTATGCTCAAGGACTTCATCACAACCCTTCCCAAGGTACATAGTAGAGACTACATTTATGTCATTGTGGATAGGCTAAATGAGTATTCATACTTATTTGCCATTTATCTAGAATTCAAAGCACATCATATGGAAGAAGTATATCTTTTCACTCAAGGTTGTCTACACATAAGAGTGGGATCCGAATGATATCTCGAGATCTATCGAGAGTAGTAATAGCCAATTATGGTTATATGGCGAATGAAACAAACTAGGGGCTAAAAATTATCAGACTTTCCAGCGTTAGGACTGCTGTCATCATAAATTCCAGCTGCTGCACTATACCAATTATAGCCCTACAAGTGTTTTCAGTCACAGGGTTGCTGATTTTTCAGGGTCTTAATAGAGATGTTGATTATTACTGCTGGTAGAAGATTTCCAGTCATTGATTGTCTATTTCCAGCGTCTGAATTGTTGATAGTGATGATTTATGAAAACAATTTTAAGCATTACCTTTTCACACTGTTGATTCGCTAAATTTCAGACTTTGGACTGCTGTTGGAAGCCAAATACAGCTTCAGGTTAGCAGGATTTGAGGAACTTTTCTGACACTATGCTGTTTGTGAAGGATTTCAGCCATGAGATCGGTTGGAAACAATCTTGCCCATCGCCATTCTGTTTTATAATCCAAGGGAGGATGCAGACTTTTCAATTCATAAGTATATCAGAGTGGCGCAGCAGAAGCCAACTGCATCACAAAAAGGTAATGTTAACTTCTTATGTTTGCATCCTCATGATCCGCTGTTTGTGGGCAAAATTAAAGAAGAAAGTTCACTAAAGAGATCAACATATAAATTTATAATGTTGCACATGCTTGTGGCCATCATGGAGAATAATTTTATGATAATTCACCGTCAAACTACTTGGCGAGGCAGAGTTTATTGAGAACATGGAATTGGAAGTGCCTAAGGATGAATTTGGATCTAGGCATTACAAAGATGGGCATTTGGGGAAAGTCTTAGCAATCGGGCTTGCAATTGCTTGGGACAACCAATTTTTGGGAAGGGTGGACTGTTATGACCCCTTTTTCAAATAAAGTGAAAATAATAAAGTTAATTGTTTAAAGTTGTCAAGTAACTCACTTTCTATTAAAAAATGACAAATTAATATTACTTTATTATTATAAATAAAAAATAAAGGCGACTTTCCAAATTAAGTAAGTCAATATCAAATTAGAAGATGAAAAGTCACTTTTGGGGATTTTCCTTGTTAAAAGTGTCAAGTGAACTTATAAAAAGGCGTTTAGGGGTCATTTGGAAGCATCGTTTTGGCCATTATCTATTTTTACATTGAAAGTTAGAGTTGCTGCTCTAACTTGTGCTTTTTAGGATGAAAACCCTCCATTGTAATCAGATTTGGGGACAAAAACCCTCCAATCTTCAGTGGTGACTCCATCTAGGAGTTGCATTTGTGCATCCGATTAGAGATTTACAGATTTCAGCCAGGACATCATCATATTTATAGCTTTCATCTAGGGCATCATCAAATTTACAACTTTTAGCTAGGGCATCATCTAATTTATAGATCTCAGCTTGGGCATTGCTTTCGAGGGCTGATGTCACACTTCTAGGGGTTAATGTCACACTTCTAGGGCCGATTTCATCATTGGGAGCTGCTGCAGCCATTTTCTGCCTTAGACTTCATCATTAGCTAGTTGGGACATCTTTCCGGCTACAAATTCCGTCTATACGATCAGCTGTAATTTTGCTTATTTGCAGTTAAAAAAATAAAATAAAATCTCTATTGTGGTGTTTATTTAAATTCTACAATTATTCCAATACAATTTCTATTTTTAGGTTTACCGGCAATTGTCAAAATTTTATATTTCTTTCTACAAGGGTTTGCTGAAAGATATACTATTCTAGGGTTTGTTAAAAATATCAGATCTAGGGTTTGCCGAACAATATCAGGTCAAAAAGGGTTTTGTAAATTTTTCCAGATTATGTTAATTTTCCCATTAGGGGACATTACATAGAAAAATCACTTGCATGCATAATACATTGGGTTTTTGCAATTTAGTGTGTTCATCGGATTCCCGATTCAATCTCGATCATTAATGAAGTATTGAGCGGCCGTAAAACATTGTTAGCATTTGGTAATAGTTAGAAGACTTGAACAAAGAAGGAATGAAGAGAAAGCGAAATAAACACATTGTAGCTTGTGTTTTCGTCATTTTATTATGTAAGAGATAGTTACGAAATGGTCGAGGTGGTTGCAATTGTATTAGTTGATATATAACTAATAGTGATGTAATAATAAAAGGTAGGCCTTATATTCTAATACCCCCTCATAAGGCTTTTTGAGAAAGCAAAAACAAACACACTGACAAAAAAACTAAAACGACAGAGCCATATAGAATCACACATTCTTCAAAATCTCTGTTTGAAAATGGTTCTTTTTCCAGGTAGAGATCTATCAAGTTGCTTTGTAACCTTTGTAAAGGTGTAGCTCCCGAGCTGAATTCCCTAGTTCATGGATTCTACCTCCCCAAACTTGCGAATTATGAACCTCCCGAATTTTTGGACAAGCATCCATATTGAGCCACATCTACAGTGCTCCATCAACTTCCCTCATGTCTCTCGTAAAAGTATAATTCCCAAGATCCATAAACTCTTGAACTTATTGGGCAGCCATCTATGCTGAGCTTCATCTCCACTAGCTCCTTTCTGTCTTCAAATTGTGGGCTTCTTAACATATGTATTTTTCATCAACAAATTTTTCACTCATTTTCAGCATCCAGTGGATCTTCAATAATAGCTATCTATCATTTGTGTGTAAATGATCTTCTATGATAGTTTCTTAAGTAGAATGCGCTCACATGTTGAGGTTTACCTTTGTGTCTCTTTTGTGGTCATTCATCTCAGAAGAAAGCATGATGCCAATTTAACTTAAACCACTCTGACCAACAAATAAAGTGAAGTAAGAACGAACATATCTTGTTCGCAAATGTGTCTTTGAGCACAACATCCAAAACTATTTTTGAAATTTTTTTTAATGCTTTTTAATTAGCATTTTTTTTTTGTAAAGAATTGAATTCAAAATGGTACTGAACTTAAGATTAAATTATGAGATGGTACTAAAGTATGAGTGCTTTGGATATCTAAGGAAGCCTTCCTTATCACCCATGTAATTTCTGTGCCTTCTTCATTGGGTGCAAATGAATTAGAAGTTGTAGTGTCCCTCAACCTTTATAAATCCTGCCTTCTAGGGATTCAAATGTCCTTAATTCTATGCAAGTCTTTAAGCCGCTCGTGACTTGGAACAAATCTTGGTGTTTTTGACTGTAATGTTTTTTACTATGGTGGCGACGGTATTTTCATTGCCGTTTTTTGTGAGTGTGCTCTCGTGTCGTTTTACACTCTTTCCCCCGGCAAATCTCCACGTTGTGCCCGCAATTACTGTCACAATTTTAATAGTTGTGATTTAACAGAGATTACCCTGTTATGATTTGACAAAGATTTTAATAGAGATTACCATGTTGTGATTTAATAGAGATTACTGTCGTGTTTTTTTGGGTTTAATAGAAATTATGTGAGCTTTACCTTGCATGATTGTATTTGCATGCCCTAATAGCCTCATGTCCTTGAATGTTGATTCACCGACCCCTTTGAGCACCAAGGGGTCTAATAGCAATGTTAGAAGACTTGAACAAAGAAGGCATAAAGAGAAACCAAAATGCACAGATTGTAGTTTGTGTCCATCATTTTACTATGCAAGAGATAGTTAAAAAATAGTTGAGGTGATTACAACCATACATTAGTTAATAATAAATATGTAACTAATAGCGATGTAAGAATAAAAGGTAAGCCTTATATTCTAATAGTAACGTGCTTGGGGACCTATGTGGTTGAAGAATTAATCACAGGAAGGCTGGATGTCAAATGATCTTGGCGGAAGAATTTGCCAAGAAGCGGAGAGAGGTACTTACGTATGAGTATATGAAGGATACTGGAGTGTTTCAACTCAACGCGCTACATTATTTTGGAAAATCGAACGAGTTTGTGAAATGTTTGTTATACCGCATACACGAGGGATGATTATACTTTGTAGGGGGAAGATGAGAATATGCCATGCATGCATTATCAAATGGTAGATCTTTCTAATGAAGGGGAAGATTTGTGCACAACGTTAGTGAACACTGTGGATAGTCAAGGTGATGAAAATGTTTTGAGTTGAAGTGTTGAAACAATGTGATGTTGAAAGGGTATCACTGTTCAATGACAGAAGTTGTTGCGAGGCTTATAATCTGGAAGTTAACTTATGCCGTGGGTTGGGGCGTCCGCATCCAAGGAGGTGGTCTATGCCACTCTCCAAATAGGGAAAAGAGCGACAAAACTTAACTATGTACGCTATATAGTGGAGGAGGTGAGAATAACTATTGGGGAAGTGCACTTAGGGCTGAATTAAGGTTTTTTAGCGCCATAGGCAGTAGTTGGAGCCAATGCCCCCTCTCAAATTTTAAATACATTCTACTGTGGAATAGTAGCAGGGTATTGACTATTGGCATGTATGGATAGAAATACCGAACATGTCTAGAGTTGGAAACGCTATGGAAGGCATTGAGCTTTCATCTTTATTAATGACTACAATGTAGCAAATTCTTTTTTATTGTTTTGGAATACAACTACATGTTTAATACCACAAACCAGCACCTCCTGTAAAAATTTGTACATGCAATGGCTTCAATGTTGTCTAATATCTAGGTGTATCAGTATGGTGGTGATTGGAGGGGAAGAGGGAGTATTATAATAAATTTAAAAATATATTTGCCAATATATCATATGACATTGGTTTTGTTGACAATGTTATTAAAAAATATTACAAAAAGTAGCACCCTACTGATCTGTGCTCCTTGGATGTTGGCACCCTAGTAAACTGCCTACTTTGCCTAGGCCTTGGTCTGTCCGTAAGTGCACCAGCTTAGTTCAACATTTAGGTGGGGGGCGATCCTCATCCTAATGTTGGTTGAGGATGTAGGGGTGCCGAATAAAAGATTGTTTGTGGATGTTTCGTTCTTTAAATCTTGCGCTTTACAATATAAGGTGTACCAATGTGAGAATCAACTAACACTCGGATATAGAAACCAAATGAAGAGGTGGTATGGGAATGTAGTGTATGCGTTGGAATCCCACAAAAGATGCCGAAGGCATGTGAGGACCATGCCAAGTTTTACACGTCGACACACTATACTTTGGCAAGTCTCAAAGGCAAGGATGGCCCATGGACTAAATGAATAATGCTTTCATATGCAATAACAATACTATACATGGAAGATGCACTGGATAGGGTAATAGACATTGCTCGCATAGATGTAAAGGAGATTGATTGAGAGGTGATACTAATGCGTAACAAGCATAAACGATCAGGATGTATGACTTTGTCGGCATATGAGGGGTTAGTTGATGATAACACGAAGATAGACCCATTGTAGTTTATTAGAGTGATGGGGAAATTGTGCAAAATAACCCAGAATCTGAAATTGGCTAAGGCTAGGGTATAGACACTTTAGAAAAGCACAAAAAAACAAAGACAATGGAGGGAGGAAGAATAGCCATTGATGAAGGTCATTGTGCTTAGAAGGTAAAAAGAGAAGCTCAAAAAAAAGCTAGAAGATGATAAGAGGGCTAGTTAGAAAAATTGAAAGCAGAAGGCTACGATCTTAAAAGACTCGGAGTCGTCGTCTTTAGACAACCCACTAGGAAAGAGGGTGCACATAGCACAAAAAAGGGTTGCAAAGGGGACAGGTGTTAACGAGAGACCACCAAATTCCAAAGATGTGCAAAGAGTTGGAGGAACCTAGGGTAGAAAAACTGCAAGAAAGACAAAGGGTTGTGGAACAAATCAAACAATAGACATCGCACTGGATCCAAGAACTGTTTAGGGAGGTCTATGCAAGGAGGACAAACCAGCGCCACGCACTGAGGAAAGAGAAGGGCTGCGAGCTGAGAAGAAGAATCTAGAGAAGGAAACGGCTTAGGAAGATGCCAGCGCCTCTCACGAGGCATCAGTTGGAAGGATCACTGATGCACAGGTTGAGGGCCGAGGAGAAGGAGAGGAGGATGATGTGTGTGCAAAAGGAGGACAAGATGGCAAAATTTGGGTTATAGTATTGGTTGACTGAAGGTTAGCAAACCAACAGTTGTTTGAGATAATTATGAACAAGTGAAATGGAATTTCAATTCACTATATTATAAGAACTAGCCTGTAAATGGTTTACATTCAAATAATGCTTTACATTCAAGAAAAAAAATACAGATCTCCAATAGAGTGGACATTGGTTACTTTGCCTTAGCTAGTGCTTTCTTTCCTTTTGCATATTTTTCACTAATGTTCAGGTTTCCTTGGTGTCTCTTTTTGATATGTCCATGGCCTATTGAATAGAATTGTTGCATGCCATTTATGTTTTATTTTGGTGGAGGTTAATATAATAGATTTCCAATGTTCCATTTTTTCATATAACTGTTGCAAGGAATTATTAGCCATAGCTGGAAACATTGCTTCCCTTATATCTAGTTTCATATCTTGAAAATATTTATAACCTTCGTTGGGTTTGTTGTAGAATAGATGCCCATTCTTAAACTTGCAGTTGTGCATGTAATATTTGTGGAATTAGCATGATTTATGCACATTTTTGTTTTCATTTCTTTTTCTAATGTTGAGTCATTATGTTGACAAGTCCCTCTCTGTCATCCTGCAATGTGAATAATGCAAGCTGCAGAATTTTTTTTCCATTGTTAATGCTACATAACTAGTGACTACTGAAAGTAAGCTGAGTTGTTGCATCTTCAAGGTAATATAAGGAGAATGCAATTGAATGCCAATGGGGGAAAAACTACTATGACTGCACAGGGTTGCATCATTCATTAATTTGGTCTGCATATTTTGACATTTTGAACTGCTTAATAAGTATGGCACCTTCTTATATCTTTTCATTGATGATTGCCTTAAGATCTTCTTTGAGAATGCTTGTAAAGGTGTGCAAAGGCTACTTAAAATTGTGCTGAAATCTTTATGGTGCCAGGCCTTTTTAGCTTAATTAACTACGGCTAATATTATAAAATGAACTCGATTCTGTTATGTGAAGTGATAACCTAATGCATTCAAGAAACATTGATGTAGAATGTTTCATAAAAACTGTCTTACAATTGTCTGTATGTGAAATATACGAAGAAAATACATTGACCAACAATAACATTTACACACATTTTTATTTGGCACAAGCAAGCTCAGAAACTGCACGATGCATTCTTATTAGTTCTATGTGATTACCTAGAAATGACCTTTTACAATGACACCAATTTAGCCTACATAACAGGACAGGTAGGTTTGTCAAATCTCCAGGTGTATTTTTCATTAGATTTTCTTTTTGTTTAATTTATTTTCCATGGGTTAGTTTTTGTAGCTATGATCCATTCAAATTCCCATCACTGCTTCTGAGTTAGTTATAATATTTGTATTACTTTTCTATTTCTATTTTATATTCATAATGGCAATTCTTATTTGGTACATTTTTATGTAATACGAAATTACTGACTGAAGTTGATTTCTTAATCCTGATTATGAATTAGATTTATGTGGAAATTACCATTTTTCTTTTGTTAAGATTATTTTTCTTGATCCAATCCTGATTTACTGCTGAACATTGCATCTATTTGGTTTCAGGCAGTAATAAAAGAAAAATATGGAATGGATGCTTGTAATGTTGGTGATGTGGGCGGCTTTGCTCCAAACATCTCCAGGCAAGAGGTCTCTGCCATTTCTATTGGAAAATAGTATATGCTGGTGCTCAAATTTTAATTATTTATTCCTTGTGTGAGTGCTGGTCAGTAGCATAGATTACTGCAATGGTTGATTTGTCTTGGTTTAACACATAGTTACGCGGGGACACGTCCCCCCCTGTTTTGACACGTCCGGGACGTCCTGGGGACGCGGGGACGTGGGGGAAACGTTTCCCCCACGTTTCCTTTTTTTTTTTTTCTAGGAAACGTTCAGGGGACGTCTGAAAGTGTTGGAAAACGTCCCGGGGATGGGGAAACGTGGGGGGGGACGTCCAGACGTCCCCCACGAATTTATTTCCTTTTTTGGGATTTTTTTCCTTTTTGGTGAAAAAATCGCCAAGGAGAGAAATTTTTTTGCCATTTTTGGAAAGGGTCCGGGAAGATGTAGCAGCAAAAACTTGCATGTGCCATAACTTTCATTCTGTGGCTCCGTTTCAAGTGTCGTTTTCTCTAAAAGTGCATATTTTCTTGAGCTCTATACATTGATGGCAATATTTTTCTTATTTTCATAAAATCAATTTTTGCACCTTTTTGGACCAAGCAACTTCTTGCAAACTTCTGAAAGAATCATGAGTATTAAGGAATTTATTTGATGTTTATGAGTTCAAGTTCCACCTTATTTAAATCTCAAATGGTTTTATTTCAGCTTATTTATATAATTTAGTCACTATATCTTTATATTTTAAATATTTATATATTTTTTAATTAGCCGTCCCCCCGCTGTCCCCAAAATTTAGAAATTTTTTGCTGTCCCGGAAACCCCATCCCCCCGTCCTGCCGTGCGCCCGTCTCAGGTAACTATGGTTTAACATGCTAAGATGTTTGTATGGGAGGGGCAGGGGGCTAGCACTTAAGCATGTGGTCTTACTCATTTGGAAGCATGCCTGAAAAGCATTATTCATTTTATGTCACATTACTAGTTTTTGATTAAATTTCACAGGAGAGTTTTGTCAAATTTTATTTTGATTCATGCAGAGCCACAGAAGGGTTGGATCTCATCATGGATGCCATTGAGAGAGCGGGCCACACAGGAAGAATAAAAATAGGCATGGATGTTGCTGCCAGTGAATTTTGCACAGGTCAAATATTCTTAACTGTTGATAAACTGATGAAAATCTTTGGAGATTAAAATTATGGATTTACTGGTGGTCTAGCGCTGCTACAGTTTATTCTTCAAGTTTTTTTTTAATTTACATGCTTTTGAATTTTTTAATATTTACATCAACATAGTCAGGATATCATCTGACTGAATACAGCATTCTCAAGAAATTTTTAAAGGGCTCTAGTCGACTAAATATATCTTCCATTGAAACTTCTCTACATCCAATATACTCTACCTTATGTGGAAGAGAACTCTTAAGTTCCAAAAGGCCAATATACAATACCTTCAGTGGAAGAAAACTGCTTTAAGTTCTGAAAGTTCAAACATTGGACCATTAGATGTCCAAATTCTAAAATTTGAAATGCATTAAACTGGATGGGATTTTGGTCTCTCACTCTCTTCACCACAGTCCAGAGGGACGATTGTTTACATGCTAGAGCAGTGTCATAGTGATATAGAGGAAGCCATCATAGGTGCGATTTCAGAGATTGGCTATCCACCTTCCTCCCTAAGGGAATATGGATTGAACTATTCTTCTTATCCTGATGGGGGGATTCCTACTTTTCTCGAAACAGTAAACCTATGAAATTTCCTCAACAAAGACTTCTGATTTTTTCTTTTTCTTTCTATACCAAGTTTATGAGTCTTTGAAATGATATTATTCTGTTTAACTAGGCCTTTTGTAAATGTAGATGGCATGTATTGGTGTTCTAAAACTAGAACTTCAAACAAGCTCTATACAATGCCTCCTTTCGGTGCCTGATCAATCTTCAAAGCCGCCAAAACCATGCACAGGTCCTGCTGTGGGGATGGCACCCTAGCAGCACCTTCCAATCACTAAAGTTGCTACATCCTTAGGATTAGTGAGATCACACAACATAAGGTAAAAAAATATTACACAAATTATTTCATGCATGTGACTTTGTAATGTTCAAATTAGGGATCTAAAAGCCATGAATATCGACAACATTAAACATAGAAAGTCTCCAAGTCTTGAACAATCAAGAGAGCTTGGGGCCATTGAGAACCCTTACAAATTTTAAAATGTAAGTTCATTTAAAAAGATTGATTGTCACAGCTTATATTACTTAGCCACGTAGGAGTAAACCCTTACAGTAGCAGTGATAGTATGATCAGGCATTAGAAAGGCAACTTCCAGCAAAACTGGCGATGAACCCTAATATAAAGCATGTTCTGAAATGAAAGCTGCTTCTATATCCTGTGTACAGCCATAAATTGCTGAGGATAATGCTCACCATCAGGAAACTTGTAGTAAGCAAGAATCCTTGCATGTCTAATTTCTGGATGTCACTACAACAGGGGGACTGCCACTGGAATTTCAGGAGACCTTATCCGTCCAATTTTTTCCCTGGGCATTATTGCACTATAGCTTGTAGAAAGAACCAAGAAGAAACACAAATACTGTTAGAATTAAAAGGATGCTGCCATCCTACTGTACACTGATTGGCACAGAAAATCCATTCAAATGTTCTTGGGGCCTACCGAATGGGGAAATCAGAAAAGAAAAACTATCATAAAAAGCATATAGTCAATTTTGTTGCTTGTGGGGTCAGTTATTTGAATAATTCTCTTATCCAGTCCGATTGCTGTCTAGGTGGAATATTTCTTTCTCCGAGTTGCCCAATACAGTTCCATGTCACTTTTTTCAAAGGTCTTCTGCTGTTGTATTTCAGAACCAAAAAATCTGTAGTTTTTGCATTGAAGATCATGCTTTAGAACATGCATTTGAGTTGAATTATTACTGTGTGGATTGATTATTGACTATGATCTTTGTTTCATTCTCTATTTGAGCTTTTCCTTGTTGGTTGTCCCTTTTTGAGGAAAATGAAGTTCAATTTTTACAGAAAGTAATTAAACTTTTTTTTCTGTGTGTCAGATCATGATACAGATAATGGAATGTTTGACAAAGAAGAAGAATAACACGTCCTTAATTTTGCTACATTTTAACAGATAAAAAATATGATCTAAACTTCAAAAGTTCAGAAATATCTGGGGGAGATATAAAAACAGGACAGGAGATGATTGAGATGTACAAGCAGCTTTGTTCAGGTAACAAATTTGTTTATCCTTTTCTTTTGCAAATGTGACATGCTAAAGATCAATGTACAATTGTTCAAGAATTTTGGATGGTCAGTGCAGATTTTTTTTTCTTGAAATGACGTTCTTTGACAGAGAAACATATTCACCAAAAAAACAACTTAGAGAAATTCTTGAAAAGTGTATGTCTTCATAATTATCTATATCTTCCATACACCCTAAATGCGTTTGCTATTCTTTCCTTCAAGCTTAGTATTGCTTCAATCATGAAAGAAGTATAAAAAGCTGAATTTTGAGGTTAGGGATCTCATTCTGTACGAGAGAAGTTTTATAGTGAATACAGTGATCATATTGACTTACTATTCAGGAATGTTTTGGTAAGGATCATATTTACCTTACCATTCAAGAACTTTTGAATATGAGGTGCTTGAGGTCACATGTAGCAATATGTATAGTGAAAGTATGATAAGAATTTATATTTTTAATAAAGGAGGTCAATTTTTTTTATGCCCATCTATATATCAAGTGATTCTTTTCAGAAAGGGTCAGTGTTATACCATTTGCCATATTGAATGATCCTAAAGTTGGTGCCTGTGCTGTATGTAATAGACTACCCAATTGTCTTTATTGAAGACCCTTTTGATCAGGATGACTGGGAAAACACAAAGATTTTAACTGCTGCTGGAGTTTGTCAGGTCTGCTTTTTCAGTTTGTAGTGCTAGGTTATTTCTCCATAATTGAGTAGATCTAAGGTTTTGTTTGTTATGTTTTACATGCTTTAAGCTTATTGCGTGGTTTACAGGTTGTTGGAGATGATTTACTGGTGTCCAATCCCAAAAGGGTTTCAAAGGCCATAAAGGAGTGCACATGCAATACATTACTTCTCAAAGTATGCTTCCTTTTTGGAATCTGCTCAATTTATTGTTCAGATATTGATATCACTTGACATGATCGTATTTTGTATCGAATCTGAATGGCTTTTTTTGTCAACTTCCTTTGTTTATGCGAAACATAACTTGGAGTTTGAAAAGGTGTGCTAGATTCATGTGAAAATTTTAGTCAAGAATTCTCGATGTTATCTAATCATCTGTGTTAACAGTTGTATGCAGTTATTATTTAAAGCTTTTACTTTACATAAAATCATACCAAGACTTAGTTGAAATCCACCATTCTGTTTTGTGGGAAGGACTTGATAACATATTATACTAAAAAGCTAAAAATACAATGTTAGGAGCGAGAAAGAGCTCTCCCCCATCTAAAGCTTTTAGTTTACATAAAATCATACCAAGACTTAGTTGAAATCCACCATTCTTTTTTGTGGGAAGGACTGGATAATATATTGTTCAAAAAAGCTAATAATACAATGTAAGGAGCCAGAAAGAGCTCTTCCCCAGCAAGGACAGAGAAACTTAATTACAAACTTAGATAGGCAGAAGAAATACACTTTCTAGGAACATGGAACCTTATACAATCACGAGTCGCTAATTCATCAATGAAATGATGGAAAATCTGCCTTCTATATTTTACAGTTAATGCCATTAAAGGTCACCCTACATCTTATTGACAAGATGGAGGGAGTAATGAATTCTTATCTAGAAGTTCCAAGCCACCCACTTATAGAACCATGGATTTTTGAAGACAGTTTGTATTCAATCAATATGTTGAAAATAAAATTTAATACATCTAATAGATGTAGGGTTTAGTGGAGGTTGCTCATGTTCTCTAATAACTGATTGATTATGGACTTCAGATGAGCTATTTCATGTCCATGAAGATAGATGGTTTGATTCAGCTGAGATTACTCATTGAGGTTATTCTTGTCCTAAGTGAAGGCAGGCACAATTATTCTTGTTATTCTTGCCCTTAGTTGAGATTATTCTTGTACTGATTGAGATTTCAATTGAGATTAGATTGTATTATTTGTTGTGTGTTGTGCTAGACATAGTACGCAAAATTGGCGGGACTCCCAAATTAGTGATGTTTCACAATGATAAAAAAGTGACCTGATTTTAAATGGATCCTAAAACTTTTCATTGTTCAGCTGATTGAGATGATCTGCTGTACTTCTTTGCGCGAGAAAGAATTTGGAAAAGATTGAGATGCAAAGTTAGAAGAAAACATGGGTGACAGGTGTTGTAGATGATTTCGACATCTTACTGCCAAATCGTTTGAAGAATTTGTCTTAAGTGAGAATTTCGACTGAGGAAATCATGGGATAGTTTTGATTGGGGATGAAAATGTACCAAACCACCCACTTATAGAACCATGGATGTTTGAATATAGTTTCTATTCAATGAATATGTTGAAAATGAAAATTTGATATGTCTAATAGATATGCGGGGTTTGGTGGAGGTTGCTCATGCTCCCCAGTAACTGATTGACAGACTACAGATGAGTTATTTCATGTCTTTGAAGATTGAAGGTTGGGTTCAGCTGAGAGTACTCATACTCGATATTGATTACGGGGTTTAGTTGAGGTTATTCTTGTCCTTAGTGAAGGCAGGCTCAATGATTCTTGTTATTCTTGTCCTTAGTTGATGTTATTCCTGTACTGTAATGATTATAGATTTCAATTGAGATTAGAGTGTATTATTTGTTACATTTTGCGCCAGACATAGTGCACAAAATTGGAGGGATGCCCAAATTACTGATGTTTGAAAATGATAAAAAAAGCATTGTGATCTGAAATGGATCCTAAAACTTTTCATTATCCAGCTGATTGATATGATCCACTGTACTTTGTAGCATGGTAAGGAATTGGGGTAGGCCGAGATGCAAATTTAGAAGCAAAACATGGGAGATAGGTGTCATAGATGATTTAAACATCCTAGGGCAAAATTGTTTGAAGAATTTGTCCTAAGTGATAATTTCAATCGAGGAAATCGTGGGATGTTTTTGATTGGTGATAAAATTGTACAACAGTTTCAATGACCGAGGAAACTGTCATGATGGATCAAGGTTGCTCGAATGACTTCGAGTAGGTATTAAATCATTCCATATGGGAACAAGATAGCAGAATTGAGCTTTCAAAGAGGTCAAGTAAAAGCATACAAGTGCATTGAGGCATATCTAAGAGTTATCTAAGGGAGTTCTTGAGGTAGAAGATGACTGCACAATTGAGAGAAGCAATCAAACATGTTGAAGAAGCATGTAATCCACATGGCAAGCTGGGAGAACATTCTAGAGTTGCCAGCAAAAGCTACAGCGCATGCAAAGGTTCAAATTGAGCAATTGGCTTGTATGAACTTCCAAGATGACTTGCCAGCAAAAGGTACAGCGCATGCAAAGGTTCAAATTGAGCAATTGGCTTGTATGAACTTCCAAGATGACAGTGGAGAAGTAGAAGCATGGGTTTTCTCTTCTCACGCTAAGCTGCATTGGGTTTCTTCAGTGTAAATCCTTATCTGTGTTATCTCTCTTTCATGCGTGTTTTGATCATACACTTTCTTACTTTCGTCCCATGCAACCAGTACACTATCTCAAGAACTTAAGAAAACATCTAAATGATTTTTTTAGCTGATTACAAGCATAGTACTTGTTTGTAATATAGAATACAAGTTTGATTCAATCTCACGTAAGCTAAAGAATCTACATACTCTTGATTGCGCTATTGGTCTTGTGAAATAAAGAAGTTGCATGTTGGTAGCAACATAGATGGAATATGAGATATATAGTCATTATAGGCATGTGTGTAAGCATGTGCGCAGCTGCATAATAAATATGTGATGTGGATAGCTATATGAGTTGTAGTAACATCATTTTGCATCCATGGATTGTCGTTCTTAGTAAGATAGAAGTTTTGTACAACACATAAGAAAAAGTACATCTGCTATGATGAATTGTTCCATGGAATATACTCAAGTGAATTATGAAATAGATGACATCAGAGTATGTTTCTTTGTACTTTGCAAGGGTTTGCAAACACATTTTAGAATTGTACATGTATTTGCTTCCATTATTTACAATTGGCAAGGAAGTGCAGGCTATTTTTTATTGCATAGCTCAACCATGGCCCATGGGAAAAGCTTCAAGAAAATCAAGGCTTCAAGAACTACATGAAATAAATCAGCAAGAGAAGATTCATGTAGTCTAAGATTGACCCGCAAAGAAAACCCTCATGATTCTTTGTAGTATCTAAGTCCAATCAATTTCTACTGCAAGTTCATGTTGGGCTTCTCCCCCACAGCATGCCCTTGGAATAAGGCAACAGAAAGAGGAGACATGGTGAAGCTCATTTGGACCGAGCACATAAATAAACATTGATGACCTGAAGCAATACATTTTTTTGCATGTTGGTTCTCACTCCTCAGGATTGAGGTAAATCTTTCCGAGGACACACACACTGTTGTCCTCACTCAGCATGGACGCTTAGTGGCTTAGCATAGTGAAACATTCCCCAACAATGTTAGCAGATACCCAAACTATGACAAAGTGCTGTATATACCATTGTCCGATTCTGTCAACAGTGGAAGAACTACAATTTGGGCAAAGAGACAATCTCATCAGACTCGAATTCATGCAAATCCAAAGAAAATTATAGAATGAGTGTTATCAGAGGTGGTCCACCTATATGCAATAAATCCATCTTAATATAAAGCACAAGGGAAGTGCCAATCACGTTGAAAACCTCGAATTGCAGCACTAACAATTCCTTCAAACATGAGACCTTGAGTTGGCTACAATGATATGACTTGAAATTTTTTGAAAGTTATTCTCAATGTATTTCATGTTAGGAGTGCTAATATAGTCATGTTTAGGGAGTCCAATTAAGAACAACTTTAGACGACACTACATTATGAACTGAAAGGACTCTTGATTGACTCACATCCTTTGCACATGGAAGCAATTAGCTTAACACACCTTATTGATCATCTCTAAGGAAACAACAACTTACATATACTTGACACCAATTTCAATAGATACAACCTCTACACAATCTTTGAGGAGATATAACCACACAATATCGTCGATCTGACTAGATTGAATAGCAGAAAAATAAGCCACTCTATGACAATCCAGAGAGTATCATACCCAACTCTTAGTTAGCCTCTGAACTATCACTTTTGGAATATATGCCAAACTCTGAATTGGAACCTCTTTTCCCAAGTTTAAGGGTGAGTTCGTATAGAACCAACCACCACCTACTTACAATATTGCCTTGAGGCTACAAGTTACCCATATGAAATTTGTTGAAGCCTCCCTAATTAAATGTGTCACAATGCACTATGCAAAAACTTAAATGTTCCTTATGTATTTACAATCATAACACAACTTGATGAATCCAAGTCGGCTTTGCGATTACAGATATGGATTAGGTGAATCCTCCTTGACTCTTTCCTCAATGTAACAAACAACTTGAATTTGAGTTCTTGCTCTCACAAATATAATGCACACACTACGCCCTTGCACACAAGACTATGTACTAGCCTTTTAAGTGAATCCTTACGCATTTTCTCAAATGAACTCACATGGATTTGCGATTTCTATTGTAGACGAGTGCTATTGAGATGAACCTCTGCTGGTAATGGGTACCTTGGAAATGAGTTATGTGATACCATGCACAAAAGAAGTAATTCTCTAATTATAAACGTAAGGGTGACGTAAACAAACTCATTGCAGTCTCTTGGTGTTGCACCAAGTGATCCAACCTTAGACCAATCATCTAAAGCAATGCGCCATCCATATGAAGATGTATGCAGGAGATGCAGTGATGCACCTTGACCCTCCATTTCTCGCATTTAGCCTTTTCTATTGATAAACACAATTCTGCATTGTGCCACTGAAATACTTGCTTGCGCCAACTCTTGAAAGATGTTCGAGATTTAGATGATATCACGAACCCAATGAACCTTTTTAGATATGCGGCAAATCACAATAACTTTGAAATCATGAAAATCTTAACTATTTGATGTGGATTGCTTGTGAACCCAAATGATCTAGCATCATGCAATCTCTATAAACAGTACTCAATGCTTTGTTTCTTCAGCACTGTTGATCCATGTTGCATCTTCAATACCTCTATCCTTCCATTTGACCAAATATTCTTTGTAGTTCATGTTGCACGTTATCCTTATTCCGATTTCAATTATCCTCTTTGCTTCCTCCTGCACTTTCTATGCCATTTGTGTTCTCCAATGAACTAAATCTGAAAATGTGTTCTCCAATGAACTAAATTTGAACAAATCTGCAAGAGCGAAAATGCTTGAAATGTCTATATGCTTTGGAAACTCAATCCTCAAAAGTGCTAAGACCATGTCTCCAACTTAAAATTGAACTTGTCTTCTTATCACTTTTGCATGCTTCTTATATTGTTTGCTACTTCTCTCATTCTATTTGTCTACTTAATATATTCTGCAAAATCTTCAACTTAACATTTTACTTGTTCACTATTTTATGTTGTGTTACTTTGCAACTCCCCTTGGACTACTACCGTACACAATATGAAGTGATGTTTTCCCTGTACTTCTGTTCACCAAATTGTTATCTGCAAACTTTACTTGCTCTAATACCGAATCCCACGTCACTGGCTTATTTCCAACTAAACATCTTAGAAGATTACCCGAACTTCTAATTTTTACCTCTGTCTATCCATTTTGTCTATGGATGATGTACTGAACTAAATTGTTAGCTTGTATCCAACTTCTTTCATGATGTCCAACAAATTTTACATCCTCGTCAAAAAATTATACTACACGGTAAACTATGTAGTCTTACAATGTCCCCAAAAAATAAATTTGCAAGGCATGTTGCATCACTTGTCATCTTACGTGTATGGTGTTACAATGTGTGCCATCTTGGAAAATCTATCCACTACAACAAAAATGGAATCAAATTCTTTGTGTCCTACGGAAACCAAAAATAAAATTCATGCTAATGTCTTCCCATGGCTTCTTTGGTATAGGGAGTTGTTGATACAACCTTGTGTTTTGACTTCTCTCCTTAACAATTATCCAAGTGACATATTCTACACTCTTGCACAAGTTTCCGCATATTTGTACTCATCTTAGGCCAAAAATAATTTGCAACCAACTGTGCACAAGTAACCAAAATGATTAGTTAGATCTTCAATGTGCTTTTCTTCAACCAATGTTTTTCACATGGATCCTGTACCATGGAAAAGTGACATGCGAGCATGGGAATCTACAAGTAACTCTTCCTTGCACCCGACCTCCTGAGGTCGTGCCGAGAGAGCCGGTGGGGATGGAATATGCGTGGGGTATAGGCAAACTAGTTAGGTAATCTTATATCTTCGACACGCACTAATGGAATCTGCGAGTTTAAGGCAAAGAAGGCCCTCCTAACCTGAATCGGTGTGATAGATCGGTTAGCGAGGATGACTGCCCGAAGGCTCCAATCAATATCGAGTTCTAGCGTGATCCGATCTATAGGCTGTGGGATATGTGGAAAATGACCTGGGATAGTTTCGTGTATGTCTCCAGACAGGGTCATAAGATGGATGATGGATATATAGGGGATTCTATGGGCGATTCTCTGGCCTAGTCCAAAAATCCTTAGCTTGATTAACTATTATGTCTAGTGAGGATAATTGTGCGATAATGGTTGGTGGAAGTGGAGAAGATCTAAATACTAATGTGCGTAAACCAGCATCTACGTCTGATTGACCTGTGGACTCGCTGTGTTGTGGGATCTGTGAATCACAGCCGTAAGTTCGTGGTCGTTGTGGACCTCCTATGGTCATGTGCTGAATTAATTCTTGATCCCTACTATCCAATAATCGTATGCCTTTTCGGCCTCTATATTTAGAACTAAAAGTTGTGCAATCTTCTCAAAGTACCTTACAGGCGTTCTGACAACTTGAATTCTTAGGCTAGTGTCTATGTCAATTAGGATATCTCCTGCATCTGGCTGTGGGACCAAAGGATCACAACCGAACGCTTGCTCTCTTTCAAGCCCTTCTACAGTCATGCAAATATTTATTTAGGGCAATCTGTAGTTTGGCTGGTTTGTCCAAAATGCATGTGTTTGGTCGTCTTCTATGTTTAATCCTCTTAACTGTGGGCTGATATCTTGTAGGTCTGTTGTTGTTTGTAAGACTTGGATTCTAAGATTCTGATCTATATCAGTTATTGCTGCAACGAGATTGGGTTGAGGCACGATTGACTCGAATACGTATTCTCTGGGCTCCCTAGGTCCTGTGATTGTCATACAAAAGGAAATAAATATAACTAAAGTAAAGCAGACTAATTATGCAAAGTATATCTACAATGTATATATAAATTCCCTGTTTTTGTATTTTCGATAAACTATTGAACGAAATTGAAAGAGCATTATTTAAAATATCTAGAAATTGACAACTAAACTAATAACGAAATTAAAACAAGCAAGGCAGCCGAGTATAGCTACTTGCCTGTGCAGTTGTAAATCTATTCTAAATAACGAAATAACTGATCTAATCTATTTGAAAGACTCTCGATCCTACCTCAGAAGTGAGGAATGAATCATAGTTTCTCAGAAACTATCAATCCCCACAGCTTCCCCTGCAATATCGAAAGTGAGATTAACTGAAATGAAATGATTCACTATTCTATTTGGTATATTTTAACTAGAACTTTGAAAGCTTGAACCTGGATTTTGCAGAACAGTGGTGAATCCAATTGTGTGTGGCTTTGTCCCCTCAGTGTGGTCTGCTTGTTCCTTCGTGCTTATGTGAATCTAGAAAAGCGTGTAATGCTAGCGTCAACAGAAGTAGGTATTGGAACAATGGCAACTTTGGGTGTAGACTGAATACAATGCGAGTAGGATAGGGATAGCGCAAGAGAACAGAGCTTGGCTTATGCAATTCCTAGCGGGATTTATTGCAAGTCATACGACACAAAACATCCAGAACCTGAAACTATCATTCTTGACGAACAAAACCTACAACTCTAATGGCTTCAAACTGAAAATGAAACTATCCTATCTCAATTGATTGTATGAAACAGTAATAACACTAGCACAAGAAGATTATGTAGCTTCTAAATAGCAAAACAACACTAACTATGCATGCAACAAATAAAACTAATACAATTCCTAAGCAAGAACTGGAAGAGTAAAATTGAAATGAGAGAATGAGAGGCAAATTTTGAGGGGCCATTTGCTTGAAAACCAACTAGTTATTTATAGAATCCCCATATACCCAAAGGTGAAAACCAATTTGATCTCTTTTATCATAAACAATGGAAAAACACTATTCCGAGCAAAGGCGGTGAAAAAAGCTGGTAAATGTTGAAATTTACGCAAGTCGCGATAAAATGAATGTTATGGAAAAACGCGTGAAGGACCGCCGCCCTGAGCAGGGCAGAGGTTTCGTAATTAAAGACCAAAACGCAAAGGAAAAGAGGGGAGAAGAGAAAAACAAAGCACGCAGGGGCTAAGCGGGGCATGCGAGATGTTAACGTACACTTGGAGAGCTTTTCCGGATCCCGAACACCTTGCGAGGAGACCTGTATCATCATTGGGGCACGTGTGACATTGTTCCTGCAGCGTAGTACCCTTACAATTTTGGGTACGTACAGATCCTCTCCAGATGCATAACTGAATACTCTTGAACAATAATCCTTCCTGAATGAAATCATCTAACCAAGGTGTCCTGTCTACTAGTATTGCACATGCATGCCACACTTCCTTGAAATCCTTGTCAATCTTACATAAATTCTTCATAGAATCAAATGTTATAACTTCCACCTTCAACTCTGTCAACAACATATTTCTCTTACTCAATGCATCTGCAACTCTGTTTGACTTACTGCTTATGTGCTTCAACACAAATGAATAACTCTAGAACTTCTACCCACTTCATGTGTCTCTGATTCGATTTATCCTAACTTGATAAATTGTAAAGCCAAATGAGCTGCATGCAAAACAAATTGTTCTAGACGAGAATTTGCATACTTTGAGATATTGCCTTGGGAGTGAGTACTTCCAGGACTGAGTTGCCGTTAGCTCTTATGGGTTGGGTGTCTGGCTCATAATGATGGGAGCAAGCCAACACCAATTTTGTACTTTGCACCGACATGAGATGGCCACCTGCTGCATACAGCCCACTTGTGTACACCTTTTCCTCCACAAATTCCCTTGGTCCACCCAACATTCTGCCTTTGAGGTCTTTCAGGTTCATATGAGTGACATCACTGTAACCCACACTTAAGACTCTGATGACAAGCCTGCAACAGGCACGAGTCTCGCAAATTTGAACTTCATATTGATGAAAAGCAACAATATTAGCCAACACGAAAGATGACGACGTTTTGCACTCAAAAGCAGAACTTTTAATTTTTAGCTGTTGTATCCAGGAGCTGCTATTTTGGGAAATGTTGATTTTTTGTATTGGAATCAATTTTTTGGAAGCCCAAACATGCTTTAAATTTGAACTTCATATTGACGAAAAACAACAATATGAGCCAACACGGAGATGACAACTTTTTGCACTCAAAACCAAAACTTTCTATTTTTAGCCGTTGGGATCTAGGAGCTGCTATTTTGGTAAATGTTACTTTTTTGTCTTGAAATTGGTTTTTTGGAAACCCCAACATGCTTGGAACACTCTTACAGATGTTTTGTTGCCATTTTCAAGCACTTTCTTTTTTTAGAAAGTTGTTTTTTTTGTTTTTTTTGCTTTTTCGTGATTTTTGCTTTTTTGGTGTGAATTGTCTAGTTTGTCACCTCGGTTGCTTTCTTAGGTCATTGTCTTGAAGAGTTTTGCTATTTTGAGAAAGTTTCTATTTATAGTAAGTACGAGAACAAGGTACTTATGATTTTTAGAAACTGGTCTTCCATACCTCGGATTGACGGAAAATTAGCTTCTTTTGAATATGTTTGTCTTCTGGATGTTGTGCTCAAAATTCTAGCTCAAACCGTCCTCCGGAATGGCGGGAAATTGAAAAGGTGGGAGCTAGGGCAGAAATCAAGGGTTTGTTGCCATTAAAAATCAGGGGCACCTCTGGTTTTTCTGTTTCTTGCTTCTTGTAAGCGCCTGGGAGAGAGAGGGATGGTGAAAATTTCATTAGATTCCGATTACCAGGTTGTAAGATATGAGTTTTTCATGGTTTTGGCTATGCAGTCAATCTAGTAAAAAACAGGCATAGTGTTTGTAGAAAAAGCAAGGTTTTGGGGGATCTGCAGTAGTGAATCATGTAGAAATGAAGCAACAATGGAGGAATGGAGGCCAATGTTTTTAATCATAGAGAAGAAGCACGATAGTTAAAACTTTTATGAATTTTGGCTTTTTTAATCTTGTGCTTGGGCGCATTTTTGTGTCCCAACTGTCCCAAGGGGACGAGACAATTGGTATAAGAAAATGCGCCCTTCCCTTAGCTTGACAAGTGGCAAATGGAGATTGGCCGGCGGAGGAGAGAAAAATCACTTAAAATGCTCTCGGGGGTTGAAACTTGGTCACATGGAGGACTTTGGCAAGGGCTAGACTTGGGTGCATTTTTGTTTCCCAATTGTTCCAAGGGGATGGGGCAATTGGTGCAAGAAAATGTGCCCACTCCTGGTGAGCACAAGTGGTAGATGCTAATTCGGTGAGGCAAAGAGGAGAGGGGGCTGAAAACTAACCTGCAGAAACTTCCCGGGGTCACATGGAGAACCTATGGCTAGGCTGGGTATGGGGCAAATTTTTGTGTCCCAACTGTCCCAAAGGGATGAGAAAGTTGTTGCAAGAAAATACGCCCTCACCTAGTGAGGACAAGTGGCTCATTTTGATTTGATGACGGGGATAGCTGAAAATGAGTGCAAAGGGGCTTCACTGGCTAGTTTGAGCTTCATTGGGGTCACATGATGATCTAGGGGGCTATCTTGGGCTTGGGTGCATTTTTGTGTCCCAACAGTCGCAAGGGGACGAGACTGTTAGGACACAAAATTGCACCATCACTTGGTGATTACATGTGTCCACCTTCAAATTTGGCTAAGTCTCGAATGCATACCTTGGAGAGAATCTTGATGACGACATTTCTGGAGCATCCGGAGGTCTTTTTGGGCACTTTATATGAATTTGACCGCAAACAACATTTTGAAAGGAATGGGATGGGTCTCATCCACTGATTTTGCCTGGAAGCCCCTGAAAAATAGCCTTTTTCTTGGGACCGCATGTTGTGCCTGTCAAAAGCAAACTGTGGAAGGAAGTGCCTATATCTTGTGAAGAATCTAGAACCACCATCATTTAGAGCCCTGAAATTTCTTTCCAATGGTATCTTATTTGACCTCCAACTCATTACTGAGCTCTCGAAATCACTTCCCGAAGCTCAGGTGCTATTTTGAACTACAAGCTCCTTTACCTTCAAAAAATCCGCTTTTGCTAAACTTTTCCCCAAACCTTCAAATCTTTCCAATATCAATTGCACAATATTTTTTGCTCATCAATACGACTTCTTGATGAATTTGGGCCTATTACTTCACTCGAAAGGATGTGCACTTGCCTTAAAAAAGGCTAGAAATAGCCATTCCCATGTCTATTGAAAAGTCTGCCTTGAGAGGTACTATCTCGGAAGCACTTGAATGAACTTGGTTTCCTAAATCACCTATGAGCAAGGTTGATACAACATACATGAGCACTTGAAAGGGTAGGATAAGCCTGACACAGGGGATAGATTGATCTGGAGGAGTGCTTTGGACGACTTACAAGAAAATATTGTAGTACTATGGTAAAGTTGTCATGCTTTCGAGTTGAATTTTGCCCTTGCAAAAACACATGACGACAGGTCTCATCGAGTGCAATGATTTCGAAATATGCTCGAAATAGGCATGGATCTCCCTTCCTCTTGTACTAAAATTACGCACTTTATCGTTTCCTAGTTTTGGTTTTCAATATTTTGAATAGTAGAAAATGCAATTGGAATGAGCAATAAAACCTTTACTTGTCGGAAACATCTCATAAAATAGAAATTTGACGTCAGAAACCGCATGCATGGAGCGCCAGACCAAGGTGTTACTGCAAACTGAAACCTTTAAAATGATCCCTGTCAACCGAGGACATCATGAAGGCCCTTAAACAATTTGAGAAACTCAATTTGATGCCTTAATGAGTCGAGTTTCAAAGCACTTTAAGCATTTCAATCACTTGTGGTGACGTTCCCGTTTTAAGAAAATATGACCGTTTTTGGCTTACCGTTGTCGCTTCGATTGGGCGAAACTGAAAACCACCCTCACTTACCTCTAGATCTCCAATAGGAGAATTGAAACCAACTCTCAGTTCCGCGAAAACACTTTCGGAAGTTAGTTTTGCAAGTGGGTTTTAGGGCCCATTGGTCGTTATGCAACAAAAGTGTTTGATGCGTTTATGATAATAGGCGTTGGAGTTGCCTTGGTAACTTGAGCCATGTTCGTTGTAATCGATTTCCGTCGAATCCCATGAAGTCTTTGTATATAGGGGAGTAATTATGAATTGACACAATTTGTGTTTAAACATAAATGTTTTTCGGAACCCAGTTCGTAAGCATTTGAGCCTTTTTGGTCAATCTTCGCAAACTTGCAACTTCAACTAGAAAATCCTTCTGAGGCTTTCGTTTGAGTAGTAACTACTCATGAAACCTTTTAATATTGTCATAGTGCTGTGTAGTGTATGATTTAATCAACTACTTTATATGAATGAATTTCAAAATTTATGATGTTTTCTCTCGAGCAGCCTGCCATCCTTTTCCGTCGAGCTAGTCCGCCATTCACTCTGCTCCTTCCTGGCTGCTAGACTCTGTCTCGTGGTTCGTGAGCCATTTGTGATTGTGTCTCCCTATTATGCCGTTGCATGTTGCTTATTTCTCGTTTGTCCTTTGTGTTTGGCCCCTGTTGTCTGTGCACTGATGCCCTCTAGCGGCTCCTCTTCTAGCCCCCTCTCCATATCTCCCTTATGGTTGTCTATCCAACACACCTATGTACCAAGCAAGCCAAAATGGAGTCCCAGGCAGGGGAGGCAGACAATAACCTCTGTATAACTAGCAAACACAACTCAGGACAAGGGAGCCCTACAGATGATGCGGATTTCTTACAAGAATCGCTCATTCGGGTTCAACGGATGGAAGCTGATAACCAAGCCTTCAACTCAAAGGTTTATATCCTTACATATCGTTTGGCAACGGTTGAATCTGAAAGTACAATGTTGAAAGAAAAGATACTCAACAATGTTGACAATAAAACCGCTCCCAATGACAACGAGAAAGTACAGGCCGAGATCTTGAACCTCAAAAATAACCAAGACGAAATTAGATTAAAAGTCTCGCTCAAACAAGAAACCAAATCACCCATTCAGTCTTGGGCTTAGGTGGTTGGAGGCAAGGACAAAGCCTCCCCACCTCTGGCTGCTGTTGAAGAGGTATTCCAAGCTAAACTGGTAGAAGAACAAACCAGGTAGGATCATGAGCTGAACCTTAAGATTAGTAGGCTCCCCCCACCCTAACCATCACAAGACCCCTTGACAATTGGGAACTCTTTCATTAGAGAGACCCTTGGTATCCTCGATATTAATTTGGACCGTGCCTGGCTTAGGTGCAAATCAACTCTCTTCATTCGATTCCGGTCAACAAAAGACAAAATGAGGGCTCTCTGAGTCAAAAAGCTGCTCTTCTCACTTCCTAACAAGATCTTCCTAGACGAGGATCTTACCAAATCACAAGTGGTTGAACTCAAATACTCCAGTGAACAAGTTATGACAACAAGGAAGGTTGGGAAATGGGTAGTTATTCAGAATCTTTGAGCTGTTATTAGAGAAACCTTCCCTCCTGGGTGGGGGTTCCACACTAGGACATCCAAATGACGGGGTTGGAGTGAGGGGCAACGTAGCACATGCATGATTATTAGGTGGTGGAATGGGAACGGGTCTCTTTGGTCATCATCGGGCCTTGTTCAGGATGCTCTTGGACCCGCAAACATCCTCTTCATCACATAGACTCATGAGAGCCCTATGCGGTGAGAGCCCTGTGCGGCCAATCCTTGGTATCACAGGGTGTCAGTGGTACTTCGCATGTCGGTAAGAGACCAAGAGCTTAGGTGGAGTCAGAGGGGTAGGTGGTGTCGCATGTTTGTACAGAGATTCTTTGCAGAGCATAATTTCCTTAGTAACCATAAATAAGTTCGCCAGGCTTCTTTGCATCCATTTGTAGGGTGTAGCTCATTGTTCTAGGGACATCTATATCGCAATATGTTATTTTCCCTCAACCTCTTGCCCGTATGCGATCAATAATGGGGTCGATGGTGACCCTTTTATTAACTTGCATGATAGCATTGCTCATTACTCAATAGTTGGTGATATCTTCCTACTAGGTGATTTCAATGCCCGCACCAGGACCCTTCAGGTCCCTCTACATGATCACGTGGAAGATTTTCTCTGCACTCTGGTGTTTGACTCGGAGTCTGTTGGTCTACACAGGACCTTGGAGGATGATTCGGGACTCCTCACAACATATGGCAGGAACCTCTTGCAGCTTGGTGAATCACATGATTTAGTGATCCTTAACGGGATTGCCTGCTTTTTGGACTTGCATCTCTTCACTTGTCGGCCTCATGGTGGGGGTGCGAGTGTTGTTGATTATGTCCTTTCGAGCCAGAATTTCTTACCCGTCGTCACCCACTTTTCTATCTCATCCACCCCCTTGCTGATCATGTTCTTCTTTTCCTTTCCCTCTGATTTGACACCCCCCTCCTCCCATTGATCCCTACCTTGGCCCCTCTCACACCACCTTCCGGTTCGACGAAGGGGATGCCGACACCTTCTCCTCCCACCTTCGGGCCCTTCTCCCTTCGGAGTCCCAATACTTTTCCATGGAAAGTGTCGTTGACAAGTATTCCAAACTGTCCACCATTTGAGAGGCTCGCATACATTCTTTTCCTAGCTCTACTCGTCCCCCCTCGACTTTCCACCGCCAAAAAGCTTGCCCCATGAATAATTGGTATGACGACAAGTGCAAATCCCTCCACCGCCAATTATGACATGTTTTCTACCTGTCCCACCCCTCTTATCGCACCTTGAAAACCTGCTATCGTTGTCTCTTCCATCGCAAAAAAGGCCTTTATATCTCCCAACGCAGACGGGTTCTTTGTGCTTCCTTCTGATACTCGCCTAAACATTTTTGGTGCAACATTTTCCCTCATACTTCCACTTTTCACGCTGTTCTTAGCCCTAGAGCCATGTTCTCCGACACTTCTAATCTTTATGATATCCCTGGCCAACCTCATAATCAAGTTGATAAGCCCCCTTCCTCTTGTCATCTATTTACCTCTAGGAAAATCAAATAGGCTATCAAAATGATCAATAATAGTAGATCAACAGATGAAGAGGGGTTTCAAGCAAAATTTTTTATGTATTGGGTGGGGGTACTTGTCAGCTATTTGGCTGACCTCTTTAATCTTGTTGTGTGTTTGGGTTTTCCGCCAGCATCATACCATTCACTCGATCCATAGGTCGGGCGCCAATTCATATCCCAATAACTACAGGACCATTATGGTGGGTTACACTTTCTCCAAAGTTTATGCTACTGTCCTCCATATGCAACTTTCCAAGGAGTTGGAACGAAGACGCCTTAGAGCCAGAGGGCAAGTAGGGTTTCGTTCTGCTCACTAGACTATTGATCACATCTTCACTCTCAGGGCTATCATCGAGGAGGCACTCCACGGCTCGTTGAAAATCTTTTGTTGCTTTGTAGACTTTCGAAAGGCATTTGATTTCCGTGCATGGCACTTTTTCAGCGGCTCAGGAGCATACACATTTCAGAAACCCTTCTCACAGCCATCACGCATCTTACGAGGCAGTTTTGGGCCGCCTCTGCATGACACATGGGGAATTAGATTTCATCAGTACCATTGTGGTGAAACATGGGTGCCCTCTGTCCCTGACTCTTTTCGATATATATATCGACGACCTTGAGTCCTTCCTCCGTGAGCACATACAGGACAGTGATGGGTGTCCTCTCCACCAGGTTTTGATTTATGTTCTTTTGTTTGCGGATGATGTAGTCCTCTTAGCTTCCTTTCCGGAGGGCTTACAGAGACAACTAGATGGCCTACCCTATTTTGTGATCTCCAACAATTGATAGTTAACTTGGGTAAAACCAAGGTTATGATCTTCAATGGTTTTAATACACCTCTCACCTCCACTTTTTCAGGGGCGAGGAGATTGAGATCACCAGTGCTTATACATACTTGGGAGTTCAGTTTTCATGGCCACGGTTTAGTCTGAGGCAAGCCCTTTTGCCCAGAGTCAATAAGGGTTATGGTTCCTTAGCCCTCCTCAAGAGACAGTGCTTTCGTCCTCTTTTCCAGGATGTCTCCTCCAAAATATGCCTCATGGAATCTCTCATTAGGCCCACTGTCCTTTATAGATCTATTGCTTGCGGGCCTTCTTTAGTTGAGACAGACTGGGCTTCGGTCGAGAGAGTCCAGACTCTTCTCCTTTGCCGGTTTATTTGATGCAAAGCAACTCGTCCCTCAACATATTATGCTGGTTGAATTTGGTGCTCGTCCTTTCAGATTGGAGGCTATGTTTGATATGGTCTCTTTCCTGCACCGTATCAGAAGCTTCACCGTTTTGGTGGAGGGGCGAGATAGGTACCCGTTCTTGGCCTACCGCTCTTCAGAGGCTATTGCTTGCGCTGATGGTCCCGGTCATGGTTGCTGCTGGTTTGTGGAGGTTTTTTGACCTTTTGGGGACAATTGGTATTCAAATGGATTGTCTCCCTCCTTTAAAGTACTCCTTAGATGCGCCATGCCACATTATTCCCACTAGATAGGTGTTGCACATTGCCATTAGGGAGGTATTTATAGATGTTTCATCCTTACCACCTAGGTGAAACCCTAGGGGGGTCTTTGCCCCAAGATGGCCTTTTACATCGAACACTTTATGGAGATGAGTGATGGCCTCATTATTCGTCCACAATGTACTCGCCATCATTGGATGCATGCGCTCCGCATCCCTTTTGACCAGATCAGGGTTGGTTCCCACAGACTTCGGTACGAGAAAGACCGCCACATTGATTGTTTTGACAGGATCTGCCATTTGTGTAATCTCCAGGAGCATGAGATAGAGATGCACTTTATTTTTAGATGCCCCATATACTACGCGATCAGAGGGAGGTTTCAATGTCTCTTCATAAGAGCACAGACTCTTTCGACTTCTTTAGATATGAGGAACAAAAATGTCTTGCTTTATACATTCAGGAGGCCATGAGGCTTCGTGAGCATACTCTTCAGCTACATTCCAGACTAGATCCTACCCAGTTGATCACTTCCTTCTTCACTTTGTTACCTTCAGCTAGAGGCACCAAGCGCCAATGGATGACTAGCTTCGCCTCTACTCCAGATCGGTCCATCCCATGTAAAATACTCATAGTTCACCGAGCCATCATCTTCACGTCGGCACCATGCCCGATACTAGGAGACAGATGAGACGTACTAGATATAGTAGATACAACACGATGACCAGACAATAACTCAGTAGACGACCCTTGCACTTTGCCGCCTCCTTGTCCGGCCGTCTCTCTATCCATAATTTCTTCCAGTCGGCCTCGAATGTTAGGGGAGCTAGTTCCACCATCCTATGATGGACTCTCTTCTCTTCTTCGCTCCGACCTTCATTTTTTTTTTTTTTTTCTTCTCACTTGTATGCCCACCCTTGGTCTGGGTGTCGGGATTGTTCTCTCCATTGCTGCTGCCTTCTCAGGCCATTTGTATCTTCTTTGCTTTGCTCTTTCTTGGGACCATTTGGTCTCCCGCTTTGTATTTGCCCTGGCTGGCTATTTCAGTCCCATTGACCTACTTTGTGGTCATTTGTTAGACATTAATATATTTATCTTATCTTATCTTATCTCCACCCTCTTCTCTCTCTAGAAATAAATATGAAATTGTGGTTAATCTTGAAAAAATCAATGGATTGAAAATGTAGATGGATTTGAAATGAAAATGGATACGAAATGTAAATGGTTATGATATTCTGAATAGAAAAGAAAATGTCTCCTAGTCTTACTCTCTCTAGAATCAAAAAAAGAAAAAGAAAAGTGCAAATGAATGTGGAGGTGTGAATGTGTGAGGAAACGTTCTCTCTCTCCCCCTATCTCTATCTCTCTCTACTCCTTTGTTTTGGATTGCTTAAAATGATGGATCTGTTAATTTATGCTTTGAGTGTAAGGGTTTTCCATACTAGTCCTAGGACTGACCCTGCGATGGTTGTAGGTACTTTGAACAAGAAGGATTAAAAGCGTGATATGTTAATGATGAGCTGGCATTGAAATGTTGTACATTGAAATTGAATGCGAATATTAAATGAAACTGAATTAAAGAGAATGCAAAATGTATATATATATTTTTTATTATTGGCAAAGAGTTTTTTGAAAGGGACTATACTCTTGTACAAGAAGACTTAAAAGCTAAATTTTACAATTATAGCATAACAGAAATGATCAAAATCAGGATAAAACATGACAGTCCAGCAACAAAAAACAATCTGCTCAGAAAAGAACCAAAAAACAACTTATCAGCACAAAAACTACTGATAAACAGCCAAACTGCAGCGACACAACAACACCAAAGCAGAAAATTAGTATGTTGAAAATCATTGTTTTTCTTGGACTCTTATGACTTAAGCATTTTAGATGGAAAACTATTTGTGGCTTGTATCTACTTAAGTTTAAAATTAACTTTTCAACATCAGTAGGGGTGACACCTAATGAGTGTTGGACCAACCATGTAGAAACCATGTTAACTTAATTAATGAAGCAGATAGTTAACAATGTAAATTGGTAAAAAGTGTAATGCTTACTTCGTGTTTTTTCATACCCATTTGGATTTAAATAAGTAAAGTTAGCCTTACCCAAATACCAGTATAAGGATAGTTTTTCGTATGGTGAATCTCAAGGTGGTAATAGACCTACATTTATTCTTTGGGTACCCTCATAAAATATAAACTTCTCTAGCGTTGCTTCTAAAGCCTTGTAATAGGCCTTGCATGCATGTAAGTGTGGATGCTGTATATGTTAATGTAATTGTAAGTGTTTGGAAAACTAAATGGTGTGATTTAGATGTAATAGACATATGTGGACTGACTTGTGATTAATTCTCGAGGGAATCACATTCTCTCCTACTTAACACTTGCATGGTGACCTAAGCGAAGTAGTTGCTTACCATCGAGAACTCATTTTTTATGTGGTAATATTGCTTTTTAAAAATTCTTTAGAACATGTGGTATAGAATGGTAAGGTTAAGGAAAACCTTCATATAGAACACCAATGTGATGTTGAATTCCTCCCTTTCAAGGCAACTAAGTAGGGCACGATGTACAAAGGAGACATGAGGAGTAGTGTTTGTATGTAGCCCTCATTAGATCTTTTTGTAAGATAAAATCTAATGAAGGGTAATGCGAGCTAAATTAGGAAGCGCATTGCAGGAGCGTATCTAAACTTGTTGGAATATAAAAGACACTAGCAATTTCGTTAAGGAACAATTTCAATGAAGTAAACATTTAAGAACAGAGAAGGCACTCGTAATTGCCATGCAACATTTCTATTGACCACATCTAAAGTTAAATATTTGAAAAATACATCAATAATACATGATACAAACCATAACCAAACTCACAAACAAGAGACAAGAGAATTGAATAGTCTTTCCTAGTGCCAACTAAATAACCTTTTGAGTATAGATCAATTGACTTTCCTTGAAATTGTCTCACTCGAGAAGATGCTTATGATTGTGCTTTCATAAAAGAGAATCAATTTCCAAAATTATATAATTATCTCAATGCTTATCAAAAGACAAATGCAAGTCTAGATTTTGTAAAGCTCTACTTGAAGATGTGGTATGTTATCTAATTTTGTCTACAATTCTCGCAATGGTCTAAATAGGGAGTTGCGATCCTTATCATCCTTGTTGTAGTGTATAGAAAGTTACCATGTGAAGGTTAACATCATCCCTAGTGACTTTAGGAGACATTATACTCATGATGGTCAATGGCCTTGAGGGCTCGTTGAAATGCATCATTGGAAGGACCGAAGAGTGTAGGATGGAAAGTGACATATGCCTTATAAATTTGGTAATCCTATTACATGCTTGATCTTGACTAGACTTGCGCTAACAGTTGTAATATGTTTCTTAATCTTACCTTATCTTGCGTCCCTCATTCTCGACGATGATGTACGTTCAAATTGCATGTTGAGGCCAAACACGACTACACCGAACCTTCTTATAAGAATTAAATTATTTTTTCTTAGAAAGAACTAAATGAGAATTGATATTAGAGTTGACATAGTTTGCAATTGGAATAGAAAACGAGCCTTGCTCGAAATATGAGATGTGTGCCCTAATAATTGTAATGGTGCTTTCGCAAACCGCAAGATCTCTCGATTACGAGATGCAATGTAAGTGATTGTAAAATCTTAGAATGTCGTTTGGACAAATGAAAAATGTGAAACTTGGTGTGTACGTGAGACCTATACTTGTATTTGGTGAGTATTGTAGCAATAGTAAATGTGGTTATACAATTAAATTATTCTAGTATTTTTACTGTAGTACTTGGGTGTAAACATTTTGGGCATGACACGTTACAGGTGAGGAGTTACGAGATTTAGCCTCTTTACTATTTTTGCACATATCAAATTCTTTTGAGTACCATTATCTAGAATCTAAGTTACCGAAACGTTTTGGATACGGGAGCGGGAGCGGGGTATCCGATACGCGGAAACAGCAAATTTTTTTTTGACCCCGGATACGGCGTAGGATACGGCAGTACAAAAACTATATAAAAATTAAAAAGTGGGTAAGATTTCACTAAATAATATAAACTTATATAAACTTATTTCAATTCTTCTAATCTAAGGTCACACAGTCTCCTCCTTCAACTTCAATTTTAAATTGGTCCTAAATAATATAAACAAATTACAAGAAGTTTATTTTTTCAGTTTTTTCTTTAAATAAAATTCTAGATTATCATAAGCATCGAATTTTTGCGTTTTTTGTAAGTCACATAAATCAAAACAGAAAAAAGCAAAAAAAGTCCTCCCGTACAGTCGTATTTGGTAACCATTCATAAAACCATACATAGGTAAGTAATAAAATATATTTTAGTTATAAACCAAAAATACTTAAATTGTTGGGGGTACATAGTGTGATATTTACCCATAGAATGGTGTCACAAGATGGCCCATTTGAAACAGAATGACACCATTTAGTAATTTTGACAAACAACAGAAGAATTTATTATTATTTATTGATTTGCGCCTTTAAAAAAGTGGAAAAAATTAATTTTTTTTTTAAAAATGCGTGTTTTTGCACGCGGGAGCGGCCAGGGAGCGGCCCGGCACAGTGGAAACGGCCGGGTACGGCCTGCGCCGTACCCGGCCGTTTCCACAGTGCCGGGCCGCTCCCTGGCCGCTCCCCGCGCGCGCGCTCCCGCTCCCGCTCCAAACTCCGGCCTGGCCGCCTGCGCCGTACCCGGCCGTTTCCACAGTGCCGGGCCGCTCCCTGGCCGCTCCCGCGCGCGCTCCCGCTCCCGCTCCCGCTCCCGCTCCAGCCCCCAAAACCCGCGTTTCCGGTAACATAGTCTAGAATAAAGTGAAGATCCGTACCATTTATCCACATATGCGAGTGAAATAGACATGCATCCTCTTTTGGTGGGGCTATTATTCGTTTTGTGGCAGTAGTTGTATACAAATCTGCATCCACATTCGACTCCTCTTCTTCATTTGCACTTTGGTTCTCACCAAAGGCTTCTCCTGCATTTGGCTCCCATGAATTTGTTATAGATTTTTAGTGACAACTTGTCAGTCCTTGTCATGGTACCTGCTCTTTTGCTTTTCACAACACATACCTGTGTCTTTTCAGGGATTTTCTTTCCATGCCTACTTATTTTGTTTCTGTGGTGGTGCATCCTTTCCTTGTTGCTTGATGTTAGCTTTTCCTTTCTTATAGTATGAAGTATATCTATTTCCCATACATTTGGCCCTTTCTTCAATCTTGATTGCATATCGGTAGGCTTCCTCGAGAGCATTGATGTTTGCAAAATCAATCTCTTCTTTGATGTAATATCGCAACCCGCCGCAACATTTGAGAATTGAGGCTTCTTGATGTCCCTTTCACTTTTGCCAATAGGGTATGAAACTCATTGGTGTAGTCCTGCATTGTATAATCATGACCTTGATGCTAGTGCAATTTCTTGAACTGGTCCTCATAGGTCTTCACTGGATAATATTCCTCTCTGACAACCTCTACGAAACCACCCGATTTTTCTAGGGGTTTCAAATTGACTGTTACATAATCATCATCATCCTTTTACAGGGAGTACGATTCCCACCATTTTTGGCATGAAGAGATGCTTTTATAAGTGTTAACGTTCTCTTTTCATCATCAGAAAAATTATCGACAAAGAAAAATGATTCTAGTTGATCGAGCCATTTATCCAATTTATCAACATCATTTTTCCTTCAAATCGCGGAATGTCAAAATTTATTTGTACGTTGAATGGTGTCAGGCCCCCGAAGAGTCTTCTTGATGTGCGTGCAGTTGCGGAGGTGAGGCCGGTTTCAGGGACGACTTGCGAGAGGACATCAACAAACCGTGTCATCATCTCCCTCGTCTGCCTCTCAAGGTCTTCATTAAGTAATTGTATGAAGAGATCTCCCATTTCCTCTTGTGTTTATTGATGTTGTTTGAAGCAACAAGGAAGGTAATTCGAAGGATGATGGGTTTGGACAACGAGCTTTTGGTATTCTGACCTTGTGCATTCTGACATGCAAGAGTGGAACAAACCTAGCTTTGATACCACTAATTTGGATTGAGGTGTAAACCGGTGGACAACACACTAACAATGGTGCTTAACATGTTATAACAATCGATTCACAATGAAAAAGATGTAAAAACAAACTAAATTTATTGCAATTTGAAATGTATTCAAATTGGGAAACTCCATAAGTGAGATGTATGCCTAGATATCTATCTCTTTATTCAAAGCAAGCTGCTTTATAGCCATACAACGGAGAGTATGAAAAATTGCTAAAAATAGAATATCAATGGTTTCAGAGGGAACCAAAAGGTCATCCTACATGGATACCACTCGTATCCACCTTAGGAATGGATTCGAAAAGACAAAAGTCTAAAAATCCAAAATCTATCCTATTATTACTATTATTTTATTTAGTTCTACTTGTTGGGGTCATATCTCCTCGCCTGTTAACCCGTTTTACAAACCGTAGTATTTTTTGGAAAGATGATGGAACAAACTTGAAAAACATCGCTACGACCATAGCACTTCAACTATTATTGTATAGTTCAAAGCCCAGAAATGCTATAAAGACCCCCAAAATGTAAAATACTAAAAGCTTCCAAAATTACTAAAAATAAGTTTTTAGAACTCTCCAAAAACAAATTTTCAAAAATCTTTTTACGAATCTTTCGTTCCTCCTTCAGAAGCAATGGGCCTCATTGCTCGTAGATTTTTGACGAATTGTGGGAATTATTTCTCAATTTGATTCTTGGTGAACCACTTCCCTTGGTGCGCCATCTGCCTTGCCTTCACTACTTGGTAGAGTGTTATTTGTTGATGCTTCACGTCCTTGACCAGACTATCAATGATTTGATTAGAGTTCACTGGTGTCGCATAGTTTGGATTCAACTTAGTACTCTACAACTAATTTGCCAATGTCTGGTGTATCCAAGAGTGGAGTAAAGTATGGGCATAACAACTCAACATTGAAAAATGGATGCAGACCGAGGTAGGGTGGAGGATTGAGCTCAAATGCATTCTTACCAAATTTTTCTGTTATGGTGCATGGACCTTATCCCCCACTTGGAATTGATGAGGAATTCAATGGGCATCATGATGTTGCTTATACTTTTGGGTAGTTTGTTCAAGAATCTCATCAACTTGTTACTGGATATGTCAAATTCGTTCAAAAAATTTGACTGCCTTATCCACTTCTTATTGCATATGGGCAAATTCTTCTTCCAACATAAAGGGCAATGCTACATCAATGGGAGCTAATGGATGGAATCCAAGACATACTTGAAATGGGTTGTGCCTCGTGGAGCTATGAAGAGCTCGGTTATAGCTATGTTTGACATACACAAGACTTTCATCCCATGTATGTGGATGTTTGGAGTTATACATCCGAAGAAGATGCACAATCATACGGTTGACAATCTTTGTTTGCTCACTGATCTGAGGGTGGAATGTAGTGAACTTGTTCAGTTTTGTATCCATCAAGACCATACTGCAAACCAAAATATCCACACAAACCTGGAATCCTTATCTGTCACGATGGTTTTTGAAAGGCCAAAATGAGCCCAAGTGTGCTCAAAGAACAACTTTGCAATCTCCTCTGTTGATATTGTCTTCTTGCAAGATGCCATGATTTCCATTTTTGAGAACTTGTCAACCACCACAAAAACACAATCGTGGCCATGCCTGATGGAAGGGAGATCTGAGATGAAATCCATCATGACAGACTCTAATGGTGTTCCTGGAATTGGGAGGGGTGTGAGGGCCTTGGTTTTGATTGGCTGACTTGGCATTCACACAGATTGTGTAGGACCTGCTGTATTTGATAACATCATGACAAATCTTTGGGCAGTAGAAATACTTCTGCAAGACTACTACTATTTTCTTTACTGTAAAGTGACTTGCAACCCGACGGTATTGAGCCTCCCAAATCAATTTGTGATGCTCCCCTACAGTAACAGAGAGGTATCCCATGTGGAATATAATCCCTTCTTATAAATGATAGTTTGGAACATTTTTGCTAACCCTTAGCCCTTGATTGATGTCACTAAACTCAGGGTCATGTTCATATATTTGAGGCCACTTTGAGGTCTCATGCCCACATAAGTTAAGGATTGTTATAAAAAAAGTGATCGGGGGCCAACTCAAACAATTAGTAGTTCAATTGGCACTCCCCTTTTTGTGCAGGATGTGGAGATGGAACTATTGTAGATAAGTGTACTACGTCTAATGATAATCATTTTGCAACCTACCTTGGATTTGCATGAATTGCAAAGGCTTATGATTTTTGTAGGATAGTTACATTTCTTAGAGTATAATGCTTACACTGTTTGTAGGTTTGCACCTAGGATATCGATACGACACCCTCTGACCCTTGGGAGTGGGTACGGAGCATACCCGATACAAGTACGGCAGTGGGTATGGCAGGGGAGCACCCAGGGTACGGCGCTGCCCCTGTGGAAACGTTTGGATACGGCGCTGCCCCTGTGTGCTGCCTGCCATCTCCTATTCGGACCGTTCCCTGTGCATGAGACCACGTGGAAGCTTTCTCCCTCTTCTTCCGCCGTGTTTAAATAGTTAAAATCTGTGGCTTCTTTTAAAAGTGGTCGGGTGGTCTGAATACGTGGGGCTTATAATATTTAAAATAAGAATCTTCTCTATAAACCTGTGCTCCTATTATATTAAAAGGTGGGCTTTTTTTCATACACGGTAGCTTTTATATTAAAAAAGTAAGGTCTTCTAAAGTTAAAAAAAAAACATATGGTGGCTTTTTAAATAAGACTTTTTTATATAAAAGGTGTTTTAATTTTAAGGAGCTTTTTGTTATTTATATTTAATTAATCTTAGATCTGATTAACTTTTTAAAGGTGCCTTTTCTTTAATTTAATTAGTTTTTAAGTAAAATTTTAAAAACTAATTCCTTTAAAAAAAAGAGCTTTATTATTTTAATTTAGGTATCTAATTTTAAATCTAAATAAGCTCTTAGATTAGTGGAATTAAATAGTCGTATTTAACGTTTTTTGTCGATTTTTAGTCCTTTTTTCGCTTCTAAAATTAAGCTATCTTGTCTTTCATATGCATAATATGTGGTTAATAACTTAATTCCTACTTAGAAGGCTGAACTTTATATATTTTTGTACTGCCGTATCCGGGCCCAATTTCTTTTTTGCCATTTCCGCATATCAAATACTCCGTACCCGCTCCCCTATCCAAAACGTATCAACTACTTAGGTTTGCACAATGGCGTACAACTCCTTGTCATATGTTGAGTACTTGCGCACTGTGTCATAGAAGGTCTCACTGTTGTATGCCATCGGATGCACATGTTGGGTGAGGACTGCGCCTAATGTGTATTCTGAAGCATCTGTTTCTATCTCAAATGACTGTTTTAGATCTGGGAATACCAGAATTGGTGGTGAGCAGAGTCTTTACTTCATTTGTGCATATGCCTACTGTTGGGCCTTTAGCCATATGAAACTTTGCTTTCGTTCTTCCCTGTGTGACCTAATTCAAAGGCCATGCAATGTGAGAAAAACCAAGTACAAACCTACGATAGAAGTTGGTTAGTCCCAAGAAATTTCGGAGTTCAGTGATGGTCATTAGTGCTGGTCAGTCTTGGATGACTTGGATATTTTTTGGGTCCACATGCACACCATCCTTGTTGATGATGTATCCCTAGTATTGGATACTCTTCATGCCAAAGGAACACTTCTCTATGTTGGCATAGAGCTATGTAACACAAGTAAGGTTTGAAGAACCTTCTAGACATGTTGAACGTGCTCCTCATCCCATGTCTTACTGAAGACAAGAATGTCATCCAGTACATGACAACAAAATGAATCAATGAATGGTTGCATGATATATCAATCATCATCCTCATGAATGTTGTAAGTGCATTTGTCAGCCCTAAAGACATGACCAACCATTCGAACAAGTCCTCCTTGGATTTGAATGTAGTTTTCCAAACATCTAATGGATTGATGGGAACTTGGTGGTACGCTAACTTAATATCGATCTTTGTGAAAAACTTAGCTCCCTTGAGTTGGCCCATGAGGTCATCAATCCATGGAAGTGGGTATTGGCTCTTTGCTATGATTTTGTTCAAAGCTTGATAGTCAATGCAAAGTCGCCACATCCCATCTTTCTTTCAGGCAAGAACAATCTGGCTCCCACAAGGTGATGCACTTGGTCAAATGTGACCCTACTGAATCAATTCCTGGATCTGATGCTTGATCTCTTCATTCGCAAGTACTAAGTGTCTATACTGGGATGCCATTTAGGAAGTGGGGTTCCAGGGACTAAGTCAATTGTATGTTCACTTGACAATGCAAAGGTACACTCTGTATGGTGGTATGAATACATCTGTGTATTCATATATCATTTGATCCATTTGCTTCTGTTGCATATGTTTGGCTTGGTGGGACTAGCTCTTGTGGTCGTTTGCAACCTTTTGTCTTATCCTTACGCTTGATCATGAGTAGGACAAAGGTCCTATGGTTTGAGAAATCAACCTCTAACAATTTTTTGCAGTAATTAGGGCGACTGACATTAGTAGAGGCTACCTTTAATCGGATGCACAACACTTATAAACTAGAGTGATGATGATTACTCCTTAGGTATATAAGCCTTGTAGACACCATGGTGATAAACACTAATGTATGCCTGTCCAAGAAGTGGACATCGTTCACATCTAATGGTTGTAACTGACATCACATACTGACCATCTTTAAATGGTTTGATTGAATAGTGAAGGTGACATTGTGTGCATTCACATAGATGTCTCTTCCTTGGACTAACTCCACTGACGAAGTATGAAGTTGATCGGGTTAGAGTTGTTGCAAGATTTAACCTCTTATTAGTTTTGCAAATATTGCAAATTCTTTTGATTAGTCACTATCTAAACCTATAAAGTGAAGAGTGTTATACATTTATCCATGTTTGTATTATTGAAATAGATTATTTTGCATACATCTTTTGCTGGGTTTTTTATTACCTATTCGTGAAACCTGGCAATCCTAATGGTATACTAATTTTATTATCCTCAATAGTTCTCCTTGTTTTCATTGTGCACCTTGGTTCTTTGCTAGAATGCTTCTACTTGCATTTGGTGATGACAACACTCCTGTTAGTCCTAAAGTTTTGTTGAGATCTAAAATGTAGGGTTTCCCAAGTGCACATCACAGACCCCACTCTTGTGCTTTGATTAACACCAAGATGACATTATCTTTTAAATGGCTTTTCTTGCCATGTCTGCTTCCAAAAAAGTATGATTGTTGGTAAGGAGAAGTTATCCAGATTTACTCTTGGTGTCATTATTTCCTTTCATATGGAACATGAAGTCTGTTTATTTCCCACTATTTAGAATAAAGTGAAGAGACGATACAAGTTACCCACATCTACAATTAAAATAAACATTCTGCATCCTCATTATGGTGGGTATAGCTATTGCTCGTGTCATGACAACAATGATGTATGGATTTACATCCACAATCAACTCCTCTCTTCATGTGACACTTTGGTATCTTAGCAGAGGTTTCTCCTTGCATGTAGCTCCCACGTGACTCTACTAACAAAATTTTGTTGACATGGCTCGACAGTCCTTTGTGTCATGGAACTTGCTCTTATGCTTTTCACGACACATTCATGTGTCTTTTTGTGGATTTTCTTTCTGTGCCTGCTTATTTTTTTGTGGTGGTGCATTCTTTCCTTGTTGCTTGGTGTTCAGCTTTCCCTTTCTTTGGATATGAAGAATATCTCTATTTCCTCTACGTTTGGACCTTTCTTCAATCTTGATTGCATATCAATGGTAGTCTTCCCCGCGAGAGTATCCTATGTTTGCAAACTCCATATCTTCCTTGGATGTAATATCGCAACTGCAACATTTGAGAATTGATGCTTCTTGGTGTCCCATTCAACTTTTTTCAATAGGGTATGAAACTCATTGGTGTAGTCTTGCACTGTCTAATCACAATCTAGACGTGATTGGTGCAATTCTTGACTTGTCCTCATAAGTTATTCATCGGATAATTTTCCTCTTTGATAGCCTCTAAAATATCACCCCACGTTTTTATGGGTTTCAATATTGACAAATACATAATCATTGTCATCCTCTTGAAGGAAGTGTGATTCCCACCATTTTTTGACAAGAAAATATGATTTCAGAAGTGAAAACGTTATCTTTTTATCGTTAGAAAAATTATTGACAGAGAAATATGATTCTTGTTGATCGAGCCATTTCTCCAATTCATCAACATCAATTTTTCCTTCAAACTTCGGAATGCCAAAATTTACCTGTACCTTGAATGGTGTTGGGCCCCTTAACGATTTGCTTGATGTGGGTGCAGTTGCGGAGGTGGGGCCGGTTGTAGGGTCGAGTGAGAACATCAACAAACTGTGCCATCATCACCCTCCTCCGCCTCTTAAGGGCTACATCAAGTAATTCTTTGAAGGAATCTCCCATTTCCTCTTGTGTTGCTTGAGGTCGTTTGAAGTGATAATGAAGGTAATTCGAAGGATCATGGGTTTGGACAAGGTGCTTCTGGTATTTTGACCTTGTGTGTTTTGACATGCAAGAGTGGAACAAACCTAGCTTTGATACCACTGATCCGGATTGAGGTGCAACCTGATGGACAACACACTAACAACGGTGCTTAATGTGTTATAACAATCAATTCACAATATGAGAGATGTAAAAACAAACTAGTTTTATTGCAATTTGAAATGTATTCAAACAGGGAAACTCCATAAGAGAGATGTATGCCCAGAGATCTATATCTTAATTCAAAGCAAGCTGCTTTATAGCCATACAACAAAGAATATAAAAAATTGCTAAAAATAGAATACTAATTGTTTTGGAGGGGAACCAAAAGGTCATCCTACATGGAGACCATTCGTATCCACGTTAGAGATGGATTCGAAAAGACAAGTTTAAAAATCCAAAATCTATCCTATTTTACTATTATTTTATTTAGTGCTACTTGTTGAGATCATATCTCCTAGCCTGTTGTCCTGTTTTACAAACTGTAGTATTTGTTGGAAGCCTAGAAATGCTCCGAAGAGCCCCCAAAATGTAAAATACTAAAAGCTTTTGAAATTGCTAAAAATAGATTTTCAGCATTTTCCAAAAATAGATTATCAGAAATCCTATTTTGGGTCACCCTACTAGATATTAACACCCATATGCATGTGCAATATCCTCTTAGAAGGGTCACTTTGAGCATAGTAAGATAAGAGTAGATACTAGCATTACACAAATCAAGTGAAAGTGCTTGTCACTCCTACGAACATTTCCTTGTGTAGAATGTCGTTTTCCATTTATTCTCCTTCATTCTCACTTGGAGATACCTGGATTCAAATCCAACTTGGTGAAGGTGATCCAAAGGATCATTAAATGTATTAGCACCCATATGTGTGTGTAATCCTCGTCTAGATATTAACACCCATATGCATATGTTATCTCCTCCTAGAAAGGTTACTTTGACTACATAACATGATAGTGAGTGCTAGCATTACACAAACCAAATGAAAGTATAAGCTGCTCATACAAACCTTTCCCTATCTTGAATGCCGTGTTTCATATATCCCCCTTTATTCTCATCTAATGATACTTGGATTTCAAATCAAATTTGGTGAAGTTGATCCAAAGGATCATTAATCAACAAAAGAGGGTACTTGTTTCTAATAGTTGTTTTGTTGAAAGCCCTATAATCAATAGGCATTCATCATGAACTATGTTTTCAAAGCACAATAACTATCGAAGAAGCACATTGAGAAGTGCTAAAATGGATTACACCTTGATCTAACAAGGATTGGAATTGTTTTCTTATCTGCATTTGGTGTCCCCAAAAATTTTCAGCTAGAAATCTTGGGATACCCCTTTAAAATTTTTGTTTTCTTGACTTGTGCTGATTTGCTCAGGATTCCTTCAGGAGATTGCAAGAGGTTGCTTGGTCTAAAAAGGTGCAATAATGGATTTTATGAAAATAAGAAAAATACTGCCACCAATGCATAGAGCTCGAGAAAATAGGCACTTTTAGAAAAAATGGCAACTAAAATGGAGCCACAGAGTGAAAGTTATGGCACTTGCAAGTTTTTGCTGCTACATCTTCCTGGACCCTTTCCAAAAATGGAAAATTTTATTTTATGCTTGCATTTTCTTCACCGAAAATCCAAAAATGGAAATAAAATGCTGCTTAGACCAAAACTTAAAAGTGCAAGCTGCCTTCCACGTTCAATTTCCACGCTGCCTTAAGTGATGAGTTTCTACGCAATTATTAAAAGAAATTTGCATACAAGTTGCATTTTTCAAAGCTGCCGAGCAAGACGGAGTTTAACGTTTTCATTTAAGTGAAAAACGTGAGCTTCACCACAGGTTGTAATTTAACGCTACTCTTCCGTCATGCTTTTCACACAATATAAGTCAAACTTAAGTGAAAAACGTAAAATAAGGAGCTTCTCGGCAGGCTGAAGTTTAACGCTGCTGTTCATGTTTTTCACACAAAAGTTAGCCAATTCACTTAACCAAGTCGCACTTTTTGGAGTTGCCCGACAGGGTGGAGTTTAACGTCACCACTTAAGTGAAAAACGAAAAATAAGGAGCTTCCCGCCAGGTTGAAGTTTAACACTGCCCTTCCTTCATGTTTTTCACGCAAAAGTTAGCCAATTCACTTAACCAAGTCGCACTTTTTGGATCTCCTCGGTAGGGTGGAGTTTAACGTCACCTCTTAAGTGAAAAACGTAAAATAAGATGTTGCCCAGGAGGTTGTAATTTAACGCTGCCTTGCCTTCATGTATTTCACGCAAGCATTAGCCAAAAAGTGCGACCCATGTTAGCATGACTTTATGCTTGAAAAGTAATGTCTTTTATTTATTTTTTAGCAAATTCTGGTGCCCAAAGAAGGAGAAAAAGCACAACTTATTATTGGAAATTGCTAAAAATAAGAAGGAACAATCGATAAAATTAGCATCCAGTTGCTTATATAAAAAGTGGATGCCATAAGTGAAGGGCAATTAATTCTTTTGTGTGGAGCATGTTGCCCTTGAGAAGTTTGGCGCCAAAGGGAGAAGTTGTTAGCATTAAAAAATATTTTTAATTGCCGAGAAGCATCCAGTTTTGGCGCCTAGGGTTGGAAAGGCTTTCTTTTTTATTATTCTGGCTATCTGCATGTTGATGTGAGTGCATAAGGGAATAAAATAATATTTTAGGCTTGCTTGGCATGTAACCAAAGTCTGAAAATAGAGGGAAGCAGACTTTATAATCAGATTTTGGTGAAGAAAGTGGACATTCATGCCATGGACTTTATGTTTGTCTGAATTATTTGCAAGTTCACTTCACTTGTGCCCATATTGGTGAGAAGAAAGCAAAGATAATGTCTGATACATTGAATATATCTTCAGAATCAGGGGGAGCAATTGCAACTTCTGCAAAAATAGATCCAACTCTCATAATTGCAAAGGCCTCTGGAATAAATAAAAAAAGATCTCAAATGAAAGTTGATTCAGGCATGATAAAGGGTGATGAGTTTTGTTTGAATTGTTTACGGTAAACATTTCACTGGTGCACATACTTGAGAAGAACTGCAAAATCGTCAAGGACAAGAGAGGAAGACAAGTTAGAGGCAACACCCGCAAGGAAGTCACGGTCGGCTACTCCCATATCTAGTTTGGTGAGAATCAAAGTGAAAGAGTCAACAACATATGGGAGAAAGAGCTTCTCAGGGTCCAGCCAAAGATATCATTCATTGCCAAAGTGAATGAGGCAGGGATGTAATACAGAATATGGAAGAAGAATCAAATGGAGATTGTCGTTGTTGGAATATCTTTTTTTCTTTCATCTTCTTTCTCTTATTTTCTCTAACAAAGTAATTGAGTAATCAATTAAAATTGTAAAACATAGGTAATTGGCCTTAAAAGTCGTTACTCCAAGTTACTGGAAGAAGTCAATTACTTGGAAATAGGTGGTAGACATGCAAAATAGAAGGTTCTATTTTTAGATGTAAAGCATGCATGTTATGCAATAAGAAAGTCTAGGGGAAAATACTGCTAGCTACTTCCCTTTTTCATAGCTTCCACATGCGGCAATTCATTGAAAGCTTCCTATTTGTAATTTTCCTCTATGCACTATAAATAGAGGAAGAGCCTTCTGGTTAAAGGATCACAATTTGTTTTAACAGAACTTGTTTTTAGCAAGAGCTTTTGTAATTTGAGCATTCTCGAGTCTTAAGACTTTGTGCTGGAACCCTTGATGTGTCTGATGTGAAAGCCTGGGGATTGAATAAAAGGTGGACTTTTGGAGAACTTTGTGTTTACAGTGATTTGCTAGTTGCTTCTCTTAAGACGTTTTAGATAAACTTTGTGTTATCTCAGATCTAGGTTAGAAGCTGTTTCTTTCCCTCATTGTTGAATGTTGTGATTTTTCTCTGTTTATTTAATTTGTGTGGATGAGACCAACTATGATAACTATTGGTTAAATCAGCACATCTTCCTTTCTTCTTTCCCTACTTCTGTTTTTCCCCCTTCTGCAAATAACCCATCACAACTGCTTACTTGTTGCCAAATTACCTAGCTGTGGTTCACGAGCTATGGGAATTAAAGTAAAACCCTGAAAATAGTTTTTAGGATTCACCCTTACCAAATTGATAAACATCTTACACGGAGCCTCATTGTTAATTGAGGGAGATTAATCTCACGATTGCCCAGGTTTTATGCTGTGCATAAAATCTAGCCAACAACATTACACAAATCAAGTGAAAGTACAAGCCACTCCTACAAACCATTCTTTGTCTAGAATGTCATTTTCTGTTTTTTCTCTTTTATTCTCACCTGGTGGTACTTGGATTTCAAATCCAACTTGGTGAGGGTGATCCAAAGGATCATTAAATGTATCAACACCCTCATGTGTGTGTAATCCTCGTGTAGATCTTAACACCCATATGTATATGTAATGTCCTCCTAGAAAGGTCACTTTGAGTACATAACATAAGAGTGGGTACTAGCATTACACAAACCAAATGAAAGTACAAGCCACTCATACAAACCTTTCCCTTTCTTGAATGCCGTGTTTCATTTATCCTCCTTTATTCTCACCTATTGATACTTGGATTTCAAATAAACTTTGTGAAGTTGACCCAGAGGATCAATACTCAACAGAAGAGGGTACTTGTTTCTAATAGTTATTTTGTTCAAAACCCTATAATTAATAAGAATTCTCCATGAACCATGTTTTCAAAGCACAATAAATATAGAACCACATGGAGAAGCGCTACAATGGATTACACTTTGTTCTAACAAGGACTGGAATTGCTTTCTTATCTCATTTGCTTCCGTCACAGATTGCTGATAAAGACCAATTTTGGGAAGAGGATAATTTGGTAACAATTGAATCTCATGCTCAATTTCGTCTTCTCATGCTCAATTTAGATAGCTGCAACAAATCTTCCATTTGCATAATATCTTTATTAGTAAACATGCTATGAGAAGCCTTATATTCCACTACCTCATTATCTTATCTTTTGAAAAAAGAAAAACACATTTCCCAATAGATTGTAATCAATCTGCTCGATTGAGTCGCACTTACCATGGAGAATTTTCAATTTCCCTTCATATGCTTTGATGCTGTAGCTTTCCCCATCCTTAACCAAATAATATTTGTTAGCTCTTCTCATAACAATAGAATCTCTAACATATGTATATGACCTGCAAAAAACTACGCGACAATCATCAAGAGGTACAACATCCACAAAATCTTCATCAATGAAATGTTCTTTTTTTCCCAAACTTGACCTTGCATTTTTTGCTTGCCTCTGTTTCTACTCCTTGTCTCACCCAAACTCGAAAATAAGGATTAAGACGATAATATGTTTCCAACCCAAGTTTGTCTATGGCCTCTTTGGAAATCACGTTTGCTTGAACACAAATAAAAAGTGAGCATTGAATTTTGTCTTTTTAATATGGAAATTTTTGGTAGGTTCAGCTTTGTCTCGAGCCTCCTTGTGATTACAACACACCTCTCTACAAACAGAGGTAGAAGAAATTCTCTCATCCACATTGAAGCTACACCCAACTGTATACACCTTATATTCACTTACTATCAATTTCTTTTGTAGGACTTGTTATCGCATTAATCTTCCTAAATGTTTGTTATCGCATTAATCTTCCTAAATGTTATGTCCTAAGGAGTATATTTGGGATTGAAGAGGGCCAACTTGTAGCATGTTGTGAGAGATTGTTGTGGCATTTCCCTTCCTACAACTACCTTATACCACACATTACATCAGTTTTCATCAACTTCAGCATACCTCGTTGGATTCTCATTCACTCTGTTTATCCTCTTCTCCTTCACTCAATTGCACACAACTGATATCATTGGCCTTGCCAATGGCATTCTGCAGATACCTTGTTTTAGGCAACAGATGGCATTGGTTGAAATTGAGTCATGACTTGAAGGGTTTAAGTCTTTATGTATAGGGATCCCATTTGTCCTTTCGCAATGTTCAGTTGAACATCTGCTTTGCTTGCGCTCACAAATATGCCTTAGGAAGGAGAAGAGGACTTAGGGTTTAAAGGATCTTACATTGAGGAAGACAACGTGAAGCACCAGGTCACTGGAAGTTACAAAGAGTAGGAGCTGAATTAACAAGGTACACCTCAGTCTTTGGAGTCTACAACAGAAAGTTTACTTAGGTTTTCTGCCTATCCTTCTTGGCTTCGCCCAAAACAATCTCTCGCAAGGTGGTACAAGCAAAGAAGGAAGATTAATGCACTGACAAGTTGATCCTAGGTAAGCATCCTTAAAACTCTTTCTTTTCTACTTTGGTTGATGATTGTTCTTTACATTATGTATTAGACAAGATAATTTAGGATATCTTTATCTTTTACATTATAGTCGTTCACTTTACAATGCTTGCTTTTCCCTAGAGTTACCCCCATTATACAACCCTTAGTTTAGATAGCTCTTGCTAACCACCTAATGGTACTCTCTCTTACCATATAGCTCTTGCATTTCCCTGGTGCCCCTATGGATCTAGTAAGATCCTACAGTTCATATCCTTAGAGATTGTGTGTAGAATCCCTTTTTAGATCCATTATACCCTCCTATGCACACAACTCATGTTCTATAGCTGCAAACCACCTCGTGGACCAACAATTTGTATGTTGGCCCAAAAATAGTCTTTTAATTTTTTATAGTTTAGAGGATCCGTCATAGATCATTCTTGGCTTACATACATTCTGGTGAGTCCGACATGAATCTTACCCCCACCATTGATTGCGTTATATTAACTTATTTTTTATATTTTAGTTCTATCTTCTTAGCATTATCAATTTTCCAAGCATACCTTGCTTGCCAAATTTGTTTTCACCCTTTAGAAACCCTAAAGGTTACTGTTATCCAAAATGTGCCCCTGCTCATTTTGGATGGCTAACTCCTTGTGTTCTTGCCTCTCTTATGCCTCAGTCTCCATTTTTTTTAATTTTTAGGCACTCAAATCTTTCTGGAAATGACACCATTGGATAGAGCTTTCTCTCAGCTTTCCAGAAAGGTAAAGTTTTCCTCCTAACTCCTCATATTTTTCAAGTTATGGCTCGACGGAGTTTTTGTGGGAAATTTTCCCCTTGGAAGCCCGCAGCCAATAGGAAACTGCCACGTGTCCTAGGAGGTGGTGGAGCGCGGGGATTTTCGAAAAAAATTTCCAAATGCAAAAAAGAGGTAAAATTCGAAATTTTTTCCCGCCAATCCGTTTTGGGCCTGTTTTTGCCCTAAATCTTCAAACGGCCATAACTTTCGATCCAGAGCTCGGATTTTCGCGTTCTTTATATCAATGGAAACTTGGTAAAATTCTCTACATGATTCCATGGTCAATTTTGAATTTTGGTTCAGTTTGGAGGGAGAAATCAAAAAACGCTTCTGCCCATGGAGAGAACTGACGTTTCAACAACCAATTTTAATGCAAAATGGGTCGCATTCTTCTCTAGCATGGTCAAAAATATCGGGGGATGGGTCTGTCAGGTCACCCATGCTGTTTTTAATGCATTTTGGTCAATGAGGAATGGCTCCCACGTTTTTTCACGTTTTCTGTCTCCTGGGTTCGACCCATGCACTGTAAAAGCCAGATTTGGCCCATTTTTCAAAGGGGAACAGTTTTTTTGCACAGCAAGCTTCTGTTTTCACTTTCAACAAGTGATTTTGGCAAGTGTCAGACCTTCTAGGGATTGTAACAGGTTTTTTGCCTCTTTGGTGTTGGAATACAAGGATTTTGATGTTGAAAATCACAATGCAGGCTCTGTGAATGCTTTCAGTCCTTTGTATGTGTTGTTTGCTTCATTTCAAACCCTTGTTTACAGCTTATCAACCTATGCATGATGTTTTATGTTGCAATTTCTGATTTGTGTCAATTTGCATGAGCAAGAAGTGCTCACCACTCCTTTGGTGTATCACCGTTATCAGTTTAGTTTTAATTTTTGCATTTCTTATCCCTGTCTCCTTGCAAATTAGGATAAAATTAGGATCTGAACCTCTGCAGTTGTGCAAATAATAGATCTAATCAGAGGAGTTTGAGGAACCAGCCTCTAATCTGGAGATTCCTCTCTCATCTTGCAAGTCCCACACTTGGAGAGAGGTTTCAATATTGTGCAATCACACTGGATGCCCTAAACATCAACTTAGAACCTTGATCTGCATCCAGGGGTGCTGTTGATTTGCAACAACAGTTACTTTCTAATCCTTTCCATGAAATGTTTCTGTAATACTCAAACAGAGGCCACTGAATGCCCGCTCTTCTTTCAAGCTCAAGCTTACTCCAACATGGATTTTAACATGGCTTCCTCTAACACTTAGAAAGCCATTGCTAGTTCTTCTAAGGTTGCCACTAGATTTCAAACTAGTCAACCTCTTCTGGCTTGAGAATTTAAAGCATGAAGGTGAACATGAAGATTTTGTGATATCACACCTGAAATGCAATGATTTCTTGCAAAAAACCCTATAATTTCAAGGAAAAGCTGCAAAATTTTCAAGCTTGCATGGGTTCTTTTCACAACAACCTTTATACTCCCTCTAGATTAAATAGGTTTGCAACCCTTGGGGAAACTCAAAACATGACTTGTCTCATCTTCTCTTCATCCACGAGTCCATCTACAAACGTAATCATGTCTAGTGCTACCCTAAGTAATGCACTTTCCCAAACCGACACCACTCACACACATTAAATTTCTCCAACAAATTCAACACAAATGGTTATGCAAATTTTGGATCAGATGACAAATATGCAAACCTCTAGTGTTAATCAATTCATGCAAATGCGCCAAATTGGTCCAAATGACTAATAAACCTCAACAAATTTAGAGGGAACACCAAATTAGCATCTTTCCTGTCCCCTTCTCGTGTTGGATGAACATGGGAACCCAATTCCACAGCCACCCATTCATATCAAGGTGCTTCAAAACCTCCAAAATGAGCCTTTATCACCGTATATTGCCTTTATGGACATTGGAGGAATAACCCTATCCATCACTTGCAATGCGTCAATAGATCCTACCCTTCATCTTAAAGCTTTTGGCAATCTCTATGAAGATTGGCTCAAAACAATACCTCATGCTGCCACTAAACTTTTGATGAAAACCCTAATGGGTGATGCTTTAGAGTGCTATAACCATTTTAAACCCAAGCAATTGTTGAAATAGAAGTTTTAATCTAGTTGTTCGATAGTCATAGTTCATACTTAGCTAGTTGTCAGTGCATACTTAGCTAGTTGTTAATCCTCAACTGAGCATATCAAAAGCCTATTTAGCATCTTCCTTTGTAAACGCATTTTTCAGAATTGAAATCAAATTGAGTTGAAACTTGTGCATGTTCAAAACTATCAAGTGTATTTCTTTCAGGGGTTTCTGGTCCCACTTCTGCATAGACACCCTGACTACCGCTGGCTTGATCCTATGTGGCGAAAGCCAAAGCCATATCAACCATAGCTTAGAAAACATGCTGTGCTTGTTTTCTCATGCGCGAATAAGATATTCACTTCCATCCTTGGGTTACAAAGAATAACACATGACCTTCCATAGAAACAATTGAGTTTCTGGCTTCAACAACACATTTTGCAATCTTTTTTGCACAATTTGTGCACATGTTATCTTCAGCAAGCTTCATTTTATGCAGATGGATAATATGAGGGTTATTTTTCAAGATCTTCCTTTTAAGTAGTTCCTCTTTGCTAGGGTATTAAGGCTCCTGATATTTTTTGATAAGATCTTCATTTGATGTTCTGAGTGAAAGTTTTAACCCTTTCACCTTTAAACATTTACGATATTCATTGTTAGCAGCTTGCTGCAATATTGGATTTGCTTAGTTGTAAAGATTTTAGATTTTCCACATTTTTATCCTTGCAAAGCATAGCAAAGGAGTCGAGGTAATTTGTTCCTTCTTCATAATGAATACTAACTCTCTAGTCTCTACAGATAAAGGATCAAACTCGTTATCTAGTTCTATGTCTTGCCATGAACGATTTTAAAACAAAGCAATTTAAGATCTACTAGTGGAATGTAAACCCATCTTCTCCCCTTGGCCTTTTTTCATCTAAACTGAGATAAGTATGCTCATGGCTGGGTGGGGAAATTATGTCTCGTGGAAGATTTAGAGGGATTTTATGGCAGATTTATCTCTTTTCTCCAATGCCAGTCACACCATCATCAGAGATGTTTTCTCGTCCTCGTATCTATTGTGTACTTGTTTGGCCACCTTTTCGGATTTGAAAATTCTCATTGTTGGCATCTCTTTAGGATTTTCTTCAACAACCATATCAATTTTCTAGCAGTCTTTCTCCAGATGGACGTGGACATGGAATCTTCTACACCTGAATGGAAGGCATTCATAATCAAGGGCTTGCTTCCTTTTATCTTGCCTCCATCCCAAGGGAACTACTTTAATGGTTTATTCTCACACAGATTTGTGCATAAAATGCTTGATTGGATTATTGTAGGGATCCTAAAATCTTATGTAGAAGCAATCTTTAAAAAAATAAAAATAAAAACATTGGGATGGCAATCAAAATGGACAATGCTTATAAACAAGAAAAATGATGAGACGAACCATTTAGGTAGGAGCTTGATTTCTAAGTCATTGATCTTCTTTTTCCTCTGCCTATTTCATCAACGAGTCTAGATTAACGATAAATTTGTGGATGAGGGTCTTAGCAGCCAGGTATGTGATATCCTCTATGATTGTGTCCTTTGTTTAGCCCTTGGAAAAACTAAAGATCTGAAACGCTTGGGAGGAACCTACCTTAGGGAAGACTCCTTGGCCCCCATTACCACAGCTTTGTAAGAATGGGATAGTCAGGGTTGGACTTGAATTGATCAAGGTGCTTTAGAGAAAGCTTGTTCCAACACCTTGATACAATACCATATTATTTGCCTCTCTCTCTCTCTCTCTCTCTCTATATATATATATATATATATATATAAATATAAAGGAATGTATGATATCATTTTTAATGTTTAAACTGACTTTTAGTAATTGCAAGAGTATATGGCCCATTTCTTTATGTTGGTGTTGAAAAGGTATTTGACATGTTTCAGTATAAAGGAATGTATGATATCATATTTAATGTTTAAACTGACTTTTAGTAATTGCAAGAGTATATGGCTCATTTCTTTATGTTGGTGTTGAAAAGGCATTTGACGTGTTTCAGTATGTTTGCTAGTCAAAAAGATATTTAATAAATGATATTGTTAAATGCAATGCTTGTGCTGATCTAGACATAAATAGGCTGTATGGCCCTCTTTAGGTTGATGTTGCAAAGTTATTTGATGCATCAAGAATGTTTGTTGGTAGTGAGTGATTTACCATTTATGGACAACTTTCTCTCCATTTAGGTTAATCAAATCGGAACAGTTACCGAAGCTATACAAGCAGTGAAGATGGCAAAGGATGCAAAATGGGGAGTGATGGCATCACACACAAGCGGTGAGACAGAAGATTGCTTTATTGCAGATTTGGCTGTTGGGTTAGCCTCAGGCCAAATTAAAACAGGAGCACCTTGTCGGAGTGAACGACTTGCCAAATACAACCAGGTCAACTTATTTAACATGCATATTATTTAAATTTATATCATGACTTAGTGTTTGTTTGCATTGGTGCTTAAAAGGGGTTTGTCTTAACTTCTAGAGACAATTGTCATACGAAATACATACAGATCATACATTAGGCTACTATGCTTTCGACTTATAGCCTTATCCTTTGTTGTCTTTAAACAGCTACTCAGAATCGAAGAAGAGCTTTTTGATAAGGCTATTTTTGTAGGAGAGAATTGGAGACCCTCATAGGTCGATGAAACATGAACATCTTATATAAATATTTTTTGCTGTTTGGTTTATTAAGGGGCATATGGTAACATCAATGTAATTCTGAGGTTTAATTCTATAATAAAGCAGTCATACTGTACTTGTCCTATATTTGAAAAATGGGTGTGCATATGGGTATGTTTCTTACTTGTTTGTCATTTAGTTAGAATTGCTCTTCTGCCTTGTAGACAATGAGAGCCTAAAGATAATTTGATGACCAAGGGAACAATGTCATATAACATAATGAAACTTGTCATCAATGATGTCTTAGTGTAGGCATTTAGTTTGCCGCAATTTGACAAAGAAGTGTGAAGTCAAGACACATATTTTATCAAATTTTGTATGTAGCAGTTGAAATTTGTAATATTGTTGAACAATTAAACATTCAAAATTAATTTTTCATTGCTTTGTCCTAAATATATATATTTTTAAATTGAAAATGTTGACAATTACAATAGTCCAAACAGAATAGTTTTTCACGAAGGCAGAACAACTAGAACAACATTACATTTCTATCTTCTGAAACAGATTTTTTTATCATCGTTGAGTTTTCCCATTTCCTTTCAATCATTCCCATTTATTGAGCCAAATCAATGTTGTAAGCAAGCTCTCTTTGAAATGACTAGAAAAGATTATGCATCTGTAAAATAACATTAGAGTAAAGCATTTGAATGACAACTTCAAATGGAATCCAAGGGCTATTTAGAACAACAATACATATGTTCTTCCAAAAGTGGTTAATAATCAGCTATTTATAAGATTTGACAATCACATCATTGGAAATATTAAGGCCAATAATAGCTTGTTTTCAAGGTAGCGGGTTTCCAAAGATAGCTGGAAGACTATTGTTAACTAACATGCATAACAGGTTTCCATATCTTTTTATCAAACATGCATCCCCAAAAGGTGTGAATGGCAGACTCAATGAGATTGCAAACCAGGCACTTAAGAGGGTTGGTTGCAAGAAACCATATGTTGGCACCAATAGGGAGCCTGGGGAAGAGAAGCTTCAAAGCAATGGTTTTAGCGATGCATCAACTTTGAACTTCCAAATGGCATCCCAAAGGTGCTGCCATTAATCTTGTTTGAGTTTGCATCTCCATGAGTCGAGTCTTTGTTCCAAAGACAATCTCGGGATTTCCTTAAAATAAACACATTTGAATGGGAAGTGATCAATCTTGCTGTTAGGCCATCTCCAGGCCTTTAGGATGTTGCATTAAACAACAGTAGCCATTTAACAAGGAGCGAGTTGTCCACAAGTTACAAAATTTCAGCTATAAGTGCCCTAGTGGTGGTTGGTAAGTGAAAAAGATCCTTTAAAGGAGGCCAATGTTTCCATTGACAACAAGATAAGTGTCAGAGTTCAAACTAACATATATTTTTTTAATATGGGGTTTTCATTTTAGCATAGTTTGTAGAGCAACGGGCAACCCATTGATTTGCACGTCTATTCCACCTAAGGATTAAGTAGAAAAGCTAAGGCTGTGTCGAAGATAGTTTCCATTCCACTTCAGGTTGAGCTATTGTTCCAAAGACAATCCTGGGATGACATTCCAGTAAAGACAACTGAGTGGGAAGTCATTAGGGCCTCTCCAGTCCTCCACAAAGTTACATTGAACAAGAACGGTCATTTTATCAAGGAGCGAGTTGTTCACAAGCTGCAAAATTTTAGTTATAACTACTGTGGCATTGACCTATAAGTGAAAAATCTCTTTAAAAGATGTCAATGTTTCCATTGGTAGCAAGGTAAGTGCCATAGATCTCCAAACTGATGTAAACCTTTTTTAAGTTGAAATTTTCTTTTCAGCTTAGAGTGTAGGGAAAGATACAATCTGTTCATTTGCACATCTATTCTACCAAATGGGTGAAGTGGGAAAGCTAAGGTCATGTTGAAAAGTGTTGCCTTTCATTCAACAACCCAAAAATATCTTGCCAAGATATGCAGATATTAGTAAGCGGGTTAGAGATTGAAAGTTTGGAGTGTTCAGACAATGCAATAAAGTTGCTGATGTGTTGGCCAATTAGGCTCTGGATAATCAAAATTTTGTATGCTATGGCTTACCACCACAATGGTGGTCTGCTAAAGTACAAGAAAACATTAGAAAGATTTTATAGTTAAGACTCTCTACGATGAAGAAATTGTATTCCAGTGTTATATGATGCTCGAGCCTGGACTAATAGTTTCCATGCTTGGCATTGCAGAATTTGTACGTTTGAATAGTTTCTAATACAATTTGGATTAGTTATTTTTTTTCAAAAGTTTGAAGTGTTCAGTGAGAAGTAGCTTGTCGTTCATATGCACTTCTCTCCATTGGCCTTTGAAGGTAGCAACAAATATCCTATGGCAATTAAGAGCTTTCCATGCTTTAGATCAGTTAAGAGCATGAATAATCTATGTAGAAATTAAGCATTTTCCTTGCATCCAAGGATCCATGACTACAAGGCCTCCGTTGTCTTTAGGCTGATCACATTGTTTCCAAGAGGTGCCTTGCATACCCTTGCTGCCATCCCACTTGGCCCAAATGAAATTTCTGATTAGTTTGGTAAATCTGTTGTAGCATGATTTAGAAGGTACGAACATGAGGAGTAATAAACATGAGCTGCCACAAAGATCTATTAGCAACTTTGTTTCTTCGAGCTAAGGATAGGAATTTGGATTTCCAACAATCATGTTTTTTTTTTTTCGTTTAAATTATTCAAAAACCAGCTCCACATGTCACAAAGGGAAACTTCAAGTCTGAAGGGATTACTTGAATGTCTAGTTATTTCTCCATGTTGAACTCAGCACTACTCATGAGGGATCCAATGTGGAGTGGGGTTAACTCGAATAAAATTAAATTCTATCTTTTGCATTGAAAGTTTAAAACCTGATATAACACAATACAAATCAAGCGCATCCATTGCATGACTGATTCGTCTTCATTATTACAAATAAAAAACATACCATCATTAACAAAATGAGAGTAAAGGCTGTAAGTGTTATTTGGAAGATTAATCACTTTATAAGATTCTTGTCACGAGCTCTTTAGTATTAGTTCCAAGAACATCTACAGCTAAACATATAGAAAGGGGACGAGGAAAACTTTGGTAGATGTATCTTTGGGGAGAAAAGGGTTTAACGAGTGAACCATTCACTGAAAGTCTAGCTGAGCCATCATGGAACAATATTTTGATGTGGGGAGTCATTTATCTTTTCCAAAACCCTACCAACTTAGCATGTTGAGGATAAGCTGCTACTTGATTCTATCATATGCTTTGTTGAAGTCAAGCTTGACACTAAGAAATTCTTGCCAAGTTTGTTGGGTTCATTTTGCAGATTCCCAGGCCAAAACTAAGGTGTCCTACTCCTACTTAATATTGATCACGAAGATACTAGTGACCATCATAATCATTGTCATGAGGAGTATGTACCTAGTGGGACGGTTGGTATTGATATTGCCACTAATAGTATTTTTGCATTGAGCAGTCATGCAACTCATATAAATGAGGATTATCCCATAATTTCGGGTCCTCGATACATTGTGCAATTGCTAGATGTGGATAGTTAGGGTAATGACGGTCTGCAATATGTCACCGAGGTTTTAGCCTTCAGATCTAGGTAGCCAGTACGCACCCTGCAGGGCATGGGTATGGGTATGGTACGTACCAAGTATGTGGTACGGGTACGGTACACCCTGTGTATGGCCAGGGTATGTCCAACAGTACTCGGGTACGTCTGGGTACTTCTCAGGAAGTACCTAGACATACCCGAGTACTGTTGGACATACCCAGGGCGTACCCACCAGTAAAAACAACAATTTTTAATTTTTTTGTGAAAAAAATAACTATTTTTTAGGGGTCAATAAAGGTCAATAGATGCGATTACGTAAATGATTCAATTGTGGTAAAACTTCACAGAAGTACTTAAAACAATGGTTGAAATTGCAATAGTTGAGAGGAAGTACCCAGACGTACTCGAGTACTGTTGGACGTACCCAGGGCGTACCCACCAGTAAAAACAACAATTTTTAATTTTTAATTTTTAATTTTTTTGTGAAAAAAAGAAACTATTTTTTGGGGGTCAATAAAGGTCAATAGATGCGATTATGTAAATGATTCAATTGTGGTAAAACTTAACAGAAGTACCTAAAACAATCACTGAAATTGCAATAGTTGAGATGCGTTTGGATAATGTAGGATCAAAAAACACAGTGGCAGCATCTCCACTAGCAAGTAAGACTAATGCAGGAATAATAAGAGAAACCCCAAAGGAATCTGAACTGCCAGATTTGAAGGGAGCTGGTGATAGCCAGAATTCCAGTCCAGTTATGTGATTTGTTATTATTTATGTTAATAATTGGACATTGTAACATTTGGAGTTTGAACTATGTACTTGTTTGAAGTTCAATCAATGAATATCATGACAAAATGCATTGAATTATTCATACATTATTTGGTTGTTTCACTTAAATATTAATTTGTTTACTCGATTCATGTATAAGGCTGAATTTTTGCTTATTTGGCTATATTTATAATATTTTATATTTATATTGTACTGCCGTACCCGGGCCCCCAAAAAATTTGTTGTACCAGTGTACCGGATCCCCGTACTTGTACCCGCCATGTACCCCCGTACCGGCTACCTAGCTTCAAATCAAAAGAAAGAAGCATATCACAATCATGGGTAGCAAACATGACATTTTGTTTTATGCTAATCTCTCCTAGATTAGGATACAACCTTATGATGGCAGTGACAGTTATGTCTCTAGTGATATATAACCAATAATAATGCTTATACATAGCTTTACACGAAGGATTGACTTTGTCTTTAGCTCCAAAAAGTTGGTGATATAGAACCATCTGCGATGGAGATGGTGCTCTCCATGAAGGCAAATAAAATGTGTTTAGCTCTATGAGAGCCGAATAGCCATTGGATATGACAATATTCAATATATGTAAAGCTCTAGGGGATGTATTCCAAATTATTGATATATCTATTTTAGTTCAAAACAAGGAAGAAACCCTCCGGTATGCATAGCTGAAGCATAATCAGATTTTGCCATACTATAATCTATTTTGGTGGCTCGAAACATAAGGTACATAAAGACATCATAATAGATCTTTTAAACTCGAGGCATTATTATGGCCATAATGTGAAATATGAAGAACATGCCAATTGATTATCGGTGTTTATGAAGAACTTGATTCTTCTTTTTTAAACTTCTATTTTGTAATTCCTTAACTTGTATGATGCCCAAAATAACACAATTCACGATGTCACATGGCATGTTATAGTCTCTGATTGCAGGATGACCATCACACATCTTTGTAATTAAGAAAAATGTTCTAAAGTCTCCGATGATGTAGATAAAAAAGGTCAGATTGTAAATGTTTTGCTACGTGTGAAGATTTTGGCTATTCACAAAAAAAAGAAGCATTGCTACTAGAACAAAGACAAGACGCTGTGGCTTTGGAAAATCAGATTTCCTTTCAAAAGAAAATGTAGACATTGTTTTTGCAAAAGATTTAAGAAATTATTTTTGGATAGGAAACATGTTTCCTTTGCTAGAAATTGGGATATTTTCTTTGAAGTGCACCTCCAAGTTAGACAAGGGAAGATTCTTCTATGAGAATCTTGCAAACTAAGAATACTAAGGTTTTAGCCTTCTATTTGTGCAATAGTGTGGATCACATGGATCCCATCCACCGGGTTCAAGCAAATCAAAAGAAAGAAGCATATCACAATATTGGGTAGAATACATAACATTTTGTTTTATGTTAATCTCTCTTGGATTATGATAAAACCTTATAATGGCAGTGCCAATTCTATCTACAGAGATGTAAAACCTATAATAATCCTTATAAATAGCTTTACAAAGAGGGTTGAGCCACAAAGTTGGTGATATAGAACCATTAGCCAAGGAGATGGTGTTCCCCATGAAGGCATATAGAATCTAATAAGTTTAACTTTATGAGAGTTGAGAAGCCATTGGATATGACATAATTCAATGCAAGTAAAGCTCACGGTGATGTGTTTGCAATTCTTGATATATATCTTCTACTTCAAAACAAGGAGAAAACCTTGCAGTTTGTAGGGTGTACAATGATACCAATTTTAGGCTAATGTACAATAATATATTATTCCCTTTGAGCTACTATTATATATTTTTAGACAATATTAGGACAAATATAAGACGAATATGTAATATCCCCTTTTCTCGGAAGCAATTGGTCGAAGACCCTTAGCCCATTCATTCTTTCCCGACAGCTAAGGGAGGAATAAAAGTGACACTTAGTCATAATGAATTCATTATAAAGTGCAATACACAATATAATTATAAGCACTTTATATTAATTTATTTGTTTATTTATGATAAAATGTTTTTTGACTAGGACCCTACCCAGGTACAAAGAGGCCAGAGCCAAAATACAACAAAAAAGAATAGATAGATCTAAAACTAGGCTAAAACAAGATCACAAGCAAACTGTAGTGAAACTTCAACACAACCACAACAAAACCTCAATAAAACTGCAACACAACCACATCCAAACCACAATAAAAGCACATCTAGATACCAACAAAATCACAATGAAGAAGAAACTAGAACGGGAATTATTTTCAGAGCTTCAGTAAGGTCTTCTTGATGTTTTCCAAGCTACTTTTGATGTCCTTGATGTTATTGTCTTTCTTGGTTTTTTCTTTTCCCTTGGCCTCCTCCAGTAGGCGAGTTATGAGAGTGAGGAGATCTATGTTACTTTTGAGGATGGACAATATCACACTATTTACCCCCGATGCTTTATTGATCTTTTTCAATTGTAGAAACCTTGTTACTAATCTCCTCCAATAAGTTGTCATCCTTCTTGACATTGTCTATAACAATCTTGTAGCCTCTGATTTAATCTTTCAAGTCTCTACTCTCTTTTCAAAGCTAGTTAATCATGTCACTGTGTAACTCCAGTTCAGTCCTTAAATTCACATCGGAAGATTTTGGAGGTTCCACATTCTTCTTGCGAACAACAAGAAGACTTAGAGCCACCTTTCCTTCACCCTGGGGGGTGGAGAAGAGGGGAAGTCACTTATAGTACTACACTTAGCCTTTTTGCTATGAAGGGTACGATCCAATGTAGGGGCAACATACCTCTTAAAGGAAGAGGGAACAAAGGGTGGAGGGGAGATATGAGCAGAGGAGGAAGGGAGTGCAAACTCAGTGCTGGGAGCTTTGGGAGCAAGAGAAGGTTGAGAATGGAGGATAAGGTGGTCCACATACTTGTATATCATAAGAATGATTGCATGGTAAAGAGGTTGTTACCCCGATTTACAAGGTTGATAGAGTGTTCCAATGAGCGCAGAATATAAAAAGGGAAAAAACTAACATTAACACCTCTACGGAAATGGTTTAGGAACACAATGTGGAAATAACAAATTACCTTGAATCGACCATCAGTGGTGATGAACTCTATCAACAACATGCTCACTTTGTGGAAGGGGTGTGAGAGAGAATCTCTCAAAAAGCCACTCTTTACATGAATCAACCTTTTCCAAGGATCAAGGAATTCCCTTTCTTCCGCCTCACGATCATACTTGTTCTTATAACATTTAGTCCCTTTCATATGGAGCCCTGTGATAATGGCTATAAGTTCCTCAATTATTTCAAAGTCTCTTTCCTTATATCTAACTTTTCCGTCATTCCAATTTTTAACAAACACTTGAGAGGTACAAATTGTGCTCGCAAACCTGCTCAATAAAGTTGTTAAAATCTCCTTTACTTAGGATCTCCCATAGTTTCGCATCGTGCTTCCAATCCTCATTATCCACCGGTTCAACTCTACAAATTTCGCCGCCCATACTGCCAACTGAGCTTAGAAAATACCTGTGATTTTTGCCCATGATATTAATCAAATGGCAATTGGTGCCATTGGAGGTGGGGTTTATGGTCCTTAAAAAGGAGAGCCAACTCACAATCTTGCAGGCTAAGAGGAACAAACGAAACCAAATTCTTCAACAAGCGCGTGGACAGAGAGGTGGAGGCTAAGAAGTTTCTGGATGAGGGAGAGAATCTGGAGTTTGTGACGGCTGGCATCAAAATTGCTTCTGTTCCAGAGCCTTTCGTTGAGATAGCAAGGATGGTGGTAAGGTACGTTACTCTGGAGGGGAGATTTGTCACTATTCCCCAAAAGCACTTAATTTTCCTTAATCACTTTCGTAGAAACCTCACCATAAATTTTCCTCATTACTTGTTGAATTCTTTGGAGAAATCTGTACTGTAAGTGCAAAACCACACTAGGGTTGTTCCCCTTCATCAAGGGTTAATACTTCTCATTCACCGCCACTGCTCAGCCTGCCCATGCCCAGATTCTGCTCCTCCTCTGGCCTCCATCCCTCCCCTTTCCAATAGGAAACTTGACATTGCTACCACTAGCAGGAAAAGGAAAGAGATGAAAACTAAGGTCCCTGCTTCTCAGAGGGTTCGTAAAAGTTATAAAGAACTAGAGCTTGCTGCGAATTTACTGCACATTAGTAATCCGGTGGAGGAGCCTAAAGATGAGGACTTGTTGGTCAGAGTAGAAAAGATGGAAAAGGAGATTCAGTACCTAAAGAGTGCTATTAGGGATATGGATAAACAAAGGGCAAACGGAAACTGCAAAACGATGAAGATGATGATATCACTGTTGAAGTTTTCAAGAAGCTTCTATCTCTGGATGCCAGGCTTGGCAATGCAAAAGGGCGTAATGACTGTATCCTCTCAGCTCTTAAAAGCATTTACAATTTTATCAAGCAACATGTGCGTAGTATTTGCAGTCTCCGCGGTATTACCGAGGATATTTGGGGTTCCAAGGAGAACAGGGATCTTGCAATTGCCCAGGCGGATTTGAAAGATCCATCCCAGGCCACTGCCATTGCGTTCTTCGTCTCACTCCAAATGATTAAAGCCAAGATTGATCGAGCTGTCAAGTGATGCGGAGCTCTGTTGTTGTTTTCTGGCGATGAAGTTGCTGTTGGCTAGCGTTTTTGGTGTTGTTTTGGGTGGGAAGACCAGTGGTGGTTATCTCTTGTTCGTGTTTTGTCTCTTCTGCTTTTATTCGGATCACTTTCTGTCTTGATCCTGTTTTGCTTCTATATTGTATTATCTGGCTGTTGAGCCTCCTGGTGTTTGATGTTTTGCATTTATAGGGTCGGTTTTACCTCTTTTGGTATCTGGCTTTTGAGCCTTTTTGTTCACAGGTTATAGTCCCTTCAAAACTATTTACCCATGATAAAGAACTCACAATCTTGCATATGTTTGGAATCTTAGACACGAGGGAGTCATTATGTCTGCTGCTCATTAATAATTATGCTTACGATATTAGGAGGAAGAGGTTCCCCTTGTAACCAAACTTTATAATCTGTAGCTTTCACTCCTATATTAGCCATAATATCAACAAGCTTATTGCCTTCCATATACATGTGAAGAATGGAGCATTTAGGAAAGGATCTAGACAATTGGATGGCCTCACCAATGATCATGTTAATAGTCCAGTTGTCCTGAGAGGCGCCTTTAAGAAAATTGATGACATTCATGGAGTCGCCTTTAATAATTAAATTTTGAATATTAAGGGACTTGTCGAGTCTAATCCCCCATAGGGAAGCCAAACCCTCATAATAATGGTTAGAATTTACTCCATAGGCCCAACATACACAACAATAATATCAACATTATCATTGCGAATACAACCACCCCCTCCAGATTTACCTGGGTTCCCCTTGGATGCACCATCAAATTTGAGCTTAAGACACCTAGGGGGAGGGGGTTTCCAAGTTATTTGAGTTCTATTCTATCACGAATAATGTTGATGAAAAACGAGACTTTTCATTTTTCCAAAATTTTGATTTCTTCTACATTTTGATGGAGCATTTCTTGAGGTTTGAAGCTAAGAATGTTTTGTTTAACATCTTTAAAGAACTTATTGAAAAGTCTAGTCAAAGAAGGCTTCTTGTCTTCGAAAATGCCAACATTACGTTCCTTCCATATACTCCAAAGAATGTGAGGGAAGTAGAGTAATCATATTTTTCTCCATGACCTAATGTTTGAAGGGAGGCAGCCATTGCTCTCAAGCAGAGTCAAGAGATTCATGGTAAACCCAGTTGATCCCCATGAGATTAAAGAAGGCTTTCCAAACAGATGAGGCGATTAAGCATTGAAGAAAGAAATGGTTAACTGTTTATTCAAAGTTCTTACAAAGAATACACCTGTTGCGGAAGAATTGCCCTGTAATGCCCCGTCCCTCCTTTTTCTTCTTTGATGACCGTGTTGCTAAGCATTTAACGTTGTTGTGCTCCTGCTGATCCTTGTCAATGTGATTAATAAGTAGTATTAAGTCGTAATAATAATAGTAATATAAATAGTAATAATATTATTATTTTAATTATCGATCGACGACAAATTCTTTATTTGATCATCGATTTGTTATCAACTTTATTTTTAATTATCGATAAGCGATTTTATTGTTTGGTTTGGTCGCTTCACAGATTGAGCCTCGATTCGCGCAAGAGGAGGGTATCCTGTTGCGACGTTGGGGATTGGTCCTTGTCTTGCGTTCGTTTTCGAAACTCCTCTCTAGTCCCTCCTTGGTCGACCAGGCTTGCTTACGTACTCATTTTATTTTTTTCATTTTAAAGGTGAAATAATATTCTACCACCTGAAGCCGACCAAGTCTCCTCTCGTATTATATATATATATATATATATATATATATATATATATATATATATATATATATTAATGAGAAATTTGGAGGCTTTCACCCACGTTGGCCACTGTTGTTGACATCCCACCATCTTTGCTTTCCTTGCAAGCTACACACTTTAGTTTTAATTAATTCTGGTCAATTGTGGAAGTGCCTTGGAGGATGGGAACTTGATTTTTCCATTAATTTCTTTTGTGTAAGGAGAAGACATGTTGACCCTTGCTTGGTCTTAATCCAAGTTGGGAGGTGGCCACCTTTTTGTCCTTGTTTCTTCTCCATTCTAGCTCTTCTAATTAATTCTGACCTGCTACCTCCAATATTTTATCCATGCCTTGGTTCTAACCCATGCGTCGGGGGAAGGAAATGCTTTTCAAGGAGGTAAGTGTGCAGAGTAAATGGGACGCCTTATCCTCCTGGCCACGCACTTCCTTGGTTTGTTGCATTCCTGTAGATCTTCATTGGTTTTGGCTTCTAGTGGTTTATGGCCGCCAGATATTTCTATGAGCTAGCTCGAGCCTCCTGGTTTGCTGTTCTTTTTGCATTATTAAGCCATGAATAAAGCTTTGGAGCTTTGAATGTATATTTTCCCACATCCCTTGCTGGGTTTCTGTCTTGAAAATGTGTGGCCACCATCATGCAGAAGGCGCGGGTTTCCTCCAGCGACAATCACACTGTTTCCTGCGTGCAACAAGCAGAGTTGCCAACTTGCTGCGTTTCCTTTACCAGCGCCCTCATGCATTGTGCCAACATTTCCCTAGCCTGTGTCAAAAAACACTCCCAGACCTGTGTGACTTCTTTCAGCGCATAAAAGACATAAATTTTTGTTAGATGTTGAGGTTGCAACTGCCCTGGTAGACATGTATGCACAAAATGGATTTGCTGAAAATTCGTGTGGATTTGTTTTTTGGTTCTGTGCAAAGTGGGTTTGTTGAATATGCCTTGGAACCTTTAAAACAAATTCTGCATCCATTGTTAGCATCCTCACGCCAGTTTCTTAAATAGGAGCTTTTTCAGGCATAGATGTTGCAGGTGCTCAGTTAGATATGAATGCAAAATGTGGAAGTATAGACAAAGCCCATGGACTGTGTGACAAAATGCCTGCAAAAAACGTGGCTTTTGGATTTCACCTTGACCATGGAAGCTTCATTTTTGGTTTATTTGCTTATGGCTACCAGGCCTATGGTCGTTGTGTGGTTATGTTTGTTTGGTGTTTAGTGAGCACATGAAAATGTGCAAAACGTGGAAGCATGCAAACTATTCGACAATGCCTGAAAGAAATATTCCTTATGGACCGCAATGATAGCAAGGTGTGCAAAAAAAATGAGTTTGTTGAAAAGGCCTTGGAAACTTTCAAGCAAATGCAATGGGTATGTGTAAAGCCAGACTCCATAACTTTTTTTTCAGCATCGCCCCAACTTCTGTCAAAATGGGAGCTTTAAAGCAGGGCTCAGACGACCGTCAAAGCATAATGGTAAAGGAGTTTAGTTGCAAGTGCGCTAGTTGACAAGTGTGCAAATTGCGGAAGCATACACAAGGCAAGTCAACTATTTGATAGAATGCCTCAAAGAAATGTTGTCTCATGGAATGCCAGGATTGCAGGATATGCTCATAATCGTTATGTTCAAAAGGTTTTAGAATCGCACAAGCAACTAATTATTCTGTTGGAAAAACTTAAAGTGATCGGGAAGTTGGTGTGACGTGGTGGAGGTTAGATTCAGGCTCATGAACTGGTTGACAAAGTGCCAAGCGAGATACTGAACTGAAGCCGCAGGTTTGACCGAATCCATCCCTCCTAGGCATGGTTCACCTTCCCTCATCTTTCATAACTCTCGTATTTTAGTTTTCGTTTACAACTTAAAATAATTTTAAAATATCAAGATCTTAATACAATTAATTGTGTATTTTCAACTCGTGAAAAAATAATGAAATGTCTTGTCGTAACTCACGATGTCAAAATAACTTGTTACATTAAAACATGAACTTCCACCCTCATTCTGAGGTGATTTAGAAAGCTTCCTACCTAGTTAGATCGCTACAATTTTGGTATATCGATAAGACGAATTTGACTTCCCAGTAATATTGTTGACCTTCTTCCTGTTAAATAGTTAATTTTTGCATTTTTCAGAGACTCATTAAGTACCCTTCAGAACTCTGAAAACGAGATGTTAGGTTTCATTTATGTACCTTGTCATGTGAGGAGTCACCATGACATCTGAATTTACCTCGAACGAGCATACGTGATCTTTTTGGCGCTCTTATAGGAGCCCTGTTACACTTGTTTACAACAGTAGAAAGTTGTCAAATCTAGAAAGTTGGCTTTCGTTTTGAGCCGCCATTTGAAACTTAGATAGAGAAATTATTTCCCGTCTTCGCAAACCTCTAGTGTTTATACTAAAAAATTGCATGGAACATTCAACTTAGGGAAAAACACTCTTCTGGATAGTTTGGCAAAGCCATTTTGTAGGCCTTCGGCCATAGTTTGACGAGGTCAAACTAGACCAATTTCTACTTGTCGCTATAGAAAACTTGTCGCTGTATGAAAATGGTTTTCTATTTCTCAGTCTCGTCGACTATGATGAATTCTCCTCATATAGGGGAACTTGTAGGAAGTGTCTCGTTGCGTGCTCATCCATCAAACGTCAGTTATGGATGTGGTTTTCTGGGCTTTCGAGCTAATTTTTGTTCATTTGCAACTGGGTTAACTACGACCAATGGCCCCAGAAAACGTGCTGCCAAACGCAAACCGTTCACTTTTTCCCAATTTCGTCAGTTGCTATGAATTCTTGGTATATCTGGGGACACGTAGAAAGTTAATCGTGATGTGTGTTCTCATCAGAAGATAACTTTTGGAAGCGGTTTCTTAGCCTCCGAGCCCATTTTGAATGTTTTGTAGCTAGTGAGAAATTGTAAAAATAGAAAGCTGCGGGACCCTCGTAGGGTTGCCAAACCAGCGTGGATACTTTTAATACATGTAAATAATTGTTTAAAACACTATAATGAAACTTGTTGTGTGCATTTAAACTTTTGACAAAACGGTGTTTTCTCTCTCTACCCTTCTCTATCTCTCTCCTGGGTTATAAAAAGAAGCAAAATGAAATGTAATGAATACATGTCTCTAAACCTTTTTATTTCGATTGCAAATTGTAATTTTTATCATATGTAAATGGGAAACTGAAAAATGATAATTATGATTGATTATGGTGGATGCCATGCCAGCGATTTATCGCTGATATCTTGCTCACGTGGTTTTTGTAGGATGAAAGAATGATGACGTAAAGGCATTGAGTAATTCATTGTTTATTTTTGGTAGTATATTGAAAGACTTATTGTTGAAATTGGTAGTATGTAAAAGTCGCTAGATTAATAAGTGCGTGCTTGAGAAATTGGTATTTCTTTCATGGATGTTATTTTGCTCCCAAAATTGTTATGGTAAAAGTGAAATACAATTGTCAAAAGAAATTGAAATTTATACCTTGTAGTGAACTTTCATTGTGGTATTATTGGTTTAATAATTGGTGTTGTATTTCTTACTTGGAAAATGTAATAAAGGAACCTAACCACAACAGCCAACCCTTGTTCAAAATTTGCATATAACTAACCTGCCTATGTTAATCCTTTAGTGTAGAAAATTGTGACCCTTCAAACGAACCTTTACACTTAATGGAACATCCTAGGTTAGGCAATTAAGATCCTAAGAGAGGGGTTTATCACCTTAGTAGGTATGTTTAGTGTCATCGACATAAACCAGACATATAGGAGCAACACAGTCAAATAAATCTTCTGCATCGAATGAATTTCTTGTGGGATCCAGATGACATCCTGGAGCTAGTGGAATAGTGGTTCTATCACTTAAGATTTTGTTAAGGAATAGACCCTCCTAGCTATATGTACTATCTTTGGCTAGTGACAATAGAGTGCTTGATCTGTTACGGAGGGTTTATAGAGTGAATATGTTTTGAATCTTATTGTAATCTATAATGGAGCGTAAAGGCCTAAGTGAAAAAAATTGGAATTAAGCTAAACCCTAGTGGATTGGGATAGGAGTTAACTTGTGGGTAGAAAACTATAATTTAACTCCTTGGATACGAAATTGAGTTGAAAGATGCTGATTCTAGAGAACCTTAAAAACTGAAATCTTGTCCCATAATCCCTCGTTAGGTCATTTTATGGCATTAGGGAATAAATAATATTTCTTATGCGGAATCATGAAATGCGGAGACATGGGATCTTCGTGAACATAGGTCACTTGTGGTTCATGTGTAGTTTATAAGGCTTCTAACCATGTACTTCCTTAAGAGGTCCGATAAGTGCTTTTGTAACTCTTTTGTTATAAAACGATGGTAATAATGTGATGTAAAAGAAAGGCATAGAAGAGGAAAAAAAAAGATTTGAGGTTAGGGTTACTGCCACTCTTGGAGTCCTTATAACTCAATTAAATATCTTATGTGTTTCAAAGAATATGTATTGCCTTGGTGTGACCAAACTTCGAGAAAACAAAAGATATATAAATATAAATGGAAGTCAATAAGTTATTGAACTTTATTAACTATGGTAGCGAAATAACTATTCCGTGATCAAAGGATGTTCTTGGGAAAAAGCTATTTCGAATCTATGTCTTCCTTAATCTCAAGATTTCATCTTAACATCAAGTTAGATTCTCTTGTGTAGCAAGGGTAAATTTTAAACATTAAATAAAAGTTTGAGAAGCATATTCTTAACATAAGAACAAGATAATTGAGCACTTTATATGTGATTTAAATTGTGCCAAATAAGCAAGTAAGCTATGGAAATTTCCATGATGCATAAAGGAAACCAACTTAAAATGGCCAAATTGTAAATTAAATGTGGAATGAATTTAAGATTTTGTAGAAGAGTGACAACCAAAATAGGAAGATGGAAGTTTCCAGATATAATAACCCAAGATTTTGGAGATATTAATCTGTCTGTGACTAGAAGTATTGAGAAAATACACCGAGCTTTTCTCAAAATTTATCAGCTGCCCTAAGACCTCTTCATAATTTTTAAGAATATAGGTTAGTCTCTTGGCTTCCACTACTGACGCCATCATGATAAAGATAGTATCAGCATCAAAATGTTGATTAGAAATCTTGAGCTCATTAGAGGACGATTTAAAACCTTATAGGAGTCTAGAGGAGACAACATTAATGACTTTTCAACTTAGTCTCTTAGCCATCATGATGAAGAGAAGAGGGGAAAGAGATTCCCCTTGCCTAATTCCCTGATTTCTTTTAAAGAAACATGTAGGGGAGCTATTTATAAGTACTGAGAACATCGGGGAGGAGATGCAATCCTTAATAATTTTCTTGAAGTGAGTGTCTCGTCTTTCGTCCCTTCGGGACTACAGACTCAAGACTAAAGTGGTGTCTTGTCTTTTGGCCCGAAGGGACTACAGACGAGATAACAAAGTGGGGTTCCTGGGGTTAATCCCCCCGAGGGGGTCTACCCCGTTAGGGGTAGGTGCAAAAGCAAACATCTCTAGAACTTTGTCAAGAAATCTCCATGAGACTCTGTCAAAAGCTTTTTTCATGTCAAGCTTAATGATCATACCTTCTTTTTTAACTTTATCCATGGAGTGGATAGCTTCATGAACCAGGATTATGCCATCTTAAATAATTCTTCCCTTAACAAATCCCCCTTGTTGGTGAGAGATGAGATCCGGAAGAAGAGGCTGCAATCTTGCAGCAATAATTTTTGGGAGAATTTTATATAACAAAGTAGAGAGACTTATTGGTTTAAAGTCTTTCAATTATTTAGCTCCTTTCTTTTTGGGTATCAGGACGATAAAGGTGTTGTTTATTTCCTTAAGAAGACTTCCCGTTCAAAGGAATTCTTTAGAACCTCTGAGAAGATCATCTTTGCAGATTTCTCAATATTTCTGAAAAAGTTGGCTGGAAATCCATCTGAACCCGAGGATTTATCTCCTTCCATTGAAAAAACTTACTTTTGAAGTTCCTCTATTGTAACCTTGTCTATGAGTTTTTTAAATTTCTCCTGACCCACCAGATTGGGCGGAGTATCCTCAATGAAACTAGTAAAAATTTTCTCATCCTCTTATAAGGATTCCCCATTAAGAAGTCCCTTGTAGAAGGAGACAACCCCCTCCTTAATGATATCCATGTTATTGCTTATATTGCCACCTAAGTAGTAATCTCCGAGATTCTATTGTGGTTGTGATGGTGAAGAGTAGTCATATGGAAATTTTTTGTGTTGCAATCTCCTTCCTTAAGCCAAAGGTCCCTGGATTTCTGTCTCTAGAAAGTCTCTTCATGAGATATTTTATAGTATGATATTCAGCTAAAAGATCTTTTTCTAAGTGATAGTCATTCACATCCATACCTTTCTCTATTATTCTTTTCTCAAGATTGGTCAAGTCCTCTTTGATCTTTTTCTTTTTTTCAAATTTATTACCAAAAACCTCTTTGTTCCATCTTCTAGTATTCTTCTTGACATTTTTCAACTTTTGAACCATTACAAGTATAGTTGAACATGTAATTTGTATATTCCACCATTCCTTAATTCTATCATATAAAGTCGGGTGCTCCATCCACATTTTTTCAAATCTGAAAGGAGTATGGTTTATTTCTACACTTTAAAACATATTAAGAATGATAGAATTGTGGTCTGAACCTATCTTTTGAGGGGAAGAGAGTCTGAATTCTTTAGTGAGAGTCCAATCAACACAGATAAGAGCTTTGTCTAGTCTTACCTAGATCAAATCCTCCCCCATACGCCTATTACTCCACGTGAATTTAACACCTCCTAATTCAATATCATTGAGGTTTTTATCAGTAATGAGGTCTGCCAAGTCTTCCATACTAATATTGAACTCCTAACACCCTCTTTTTTCTCTATAAGAGACAATGATGTATTGAAGTCGCTCATAATCAACCATTTGTAGTTTTTACAATTGTTTCTAAAAGCCTTAACGTTTGACCAAAGTCTTTTTCTCCTGTTAACATTGTTAGGAGCATAAATGTTAGAGAAAATCCAAACATCTTCTCTATTTCTTACCGACATAAAAAATGGTGGCCAAGTGCTGAGGGGATTCAAATATGAACGATCCTGTCACCCACTCGCTATCCCAAAAAGTGGCAATGCCTCCCAAAGCCCCCAACGAATTTATGTTGTTGGCCTATGACTTTTTCCAGAAGGAGCTATTAATATTCCTAATCGTATTATGCTATAACTTTGTTTCTTGCATTGCCAAAATTTGAGGCCTATTGCTCTTCCTAAAATCTTTTAAAATCCTCTATTTGTTTCCATTGTTCAAGTCTCTTACATTCCATGAAATGAATTTCATTTGGACGGTTTGGAGGAGAGTTTTCTTGTAACTTTGGGATCCAAAGTTAGATGGGTATCATCAACAATTTCCCTTTCAACGGTGTTTTTCTACCTTTCTGCTTGTTTCCTCCGATGTCCACTATTTTGCGAGTTCTGGTTCTGGAGCTGGAAGCTTCTGATTCTTCCTTTCCCTTTCCTTTGTCTTTTATTTTTTTGGAGTTGAGAGGATGGGAAGAGGTTGATTATCATCTTCAGGGGTCTTTTGACCTGCATTCACATCAAGGTCAATTTTCTCTAGGTTTGAGTGAGAGATGTCAAGTTCCCCTTCTTTAATAAGTCCTTTAGGATGCATATTTTTATTTTTTTGCTCAGTCCTTCGAGGAGAGAAATATGGCTTCAAGTCTTCAATCTTATTATGTTCACTCTCTAGCCTTTGGGGGGGGAGGAAGAAAACTTCTCTTCAACAATCGTTTCTTCTAAAAAAGGCTTCTTCAATTCTTGGGTGATATTGAGTTGATCTTCCTGCATTTTCAAGGAGCTATATGATTCAACCACCAAAGGGGTGGGAAATGCTTAAGGGTGGGGATTTGAACCATCTTCTATATTAAGAATGGACTTCACTGACATAGTTTCCTACTCAAGTCTTGCTTTAACAAGGGTTTTATGCTGCCAAACAAGATGTTTTTCACTGTTGGCATTTTATTTTCTTTGAAACTTTCAGTCTTGTTTCCTTTGTTCAAATCTTGTTTATTCCCTTTAATCAATCCCGTTATATTATCATTTTATTTTCCAGCCGAGCATGATTTGTGTCCTAACTTTGAGCAGTTTTTACACTTCATCCTAAAGTCTTCATATTCCAAGGTTTGTTTCCATACAGCTAAGGAAGAATGAAGAGAGATGCTATCAGAAAGCTTTTTGTCTTCATTTGCACTTGTGCAAAATCTAGTTGCCAAGAACCTGGATTTAACCTTATTAGCTCTATCAAAGCCAATAAGAGTAGCAATCAATTTAGCTATACTAATTAAAATTGACTCCTCCCAAAACTCAAGTGAGAGTTCAGGCGATCTAACCCAAATGGGCATATCCTTCATATTTTCTTTATATAGGTTAAATATAGGAGCCTATTTTTTGAGATAAAGACCCATATTCTCTAGGAACTAATGACCACCTAGTAGGGCTTTAGACCAGTCTTCTTGAAGGGAAAAATTAACCAAAAATAAGCCTTTTTCATTAATGAAATGTCCATACTCTCTCTAGGTGTCCATTTTCTACGGGCCTAACATTTGATGGGGTTTATGCCGGGGTGAAAGCCAAGAAACTTATTGATTAGTGCCAAGGAATGCTTCTTGATAGACTTTGTAAGAATCTTCTCGGAAATGATGAAGTGAATCTCACCTTTGTTGTCTAGGTAGAAAGAGATGTCTTCCTTAAAAGGTGAGCTTCCACTGTCTTCCTGCCGACTCAAATCTTCGTCTTTTCCATGACTATCATTCATAACCACACCCGCTCACCTGATTCCACTAGAAATATTATAGATGTTGACCGATTGCCCCTAATCCAGGATAAGGATTCTTGCAAATGATTTTTCCTACACATGAGGATTCAAATTTGTTTCACACCCCATTTTGATAATGATTCCAATTTTAATATCTTAAGTGGAAAATTTCATCTTTATATTAATTTATTAATGATAAAGTTAAAATAAAATAAAAAGAAAAGAAAAGAAAAAACATAAAGAAATAAATGATAAAGTCACGTTATTTTATTATTTTCCCTAAGGAAAATCGTGACCCATGTGAAGAGGGAAAAAAGGCCAAAGAAAAAATTAAATGTAGGAAAAGAAATGTGATTGGTGGTCTTGGGTGGAAAAAAGGCCAAGAATTACTATAAAAGAAAGTAGACTTGCAAGAGGGAGGGCATCTATTTTGTTTATGATAATTTTCAGATTTTTGGTGTAAACTTGTATGCTTTCCATAAAACTCGAAAGGATGAAAAGCCTTTGAAGTTGGCTTTAGAGAACGAAAATTCTCTTTAAGCTTAGAGAGAGGAACAAAAACTCTTCTTTCTCTTGAGATGATTCTCCATTCAGGGGTTTCCATTGAGGATCAAGGATTTATCTGTGTTTTCCAACATTATATGAAGACTATATGTATTTTACAGATTTGGGCAACGATTTGAAGAAGAATATATTTTTTGTGATTCCTCTTTATTTCTAGCTTATTCAGGGTGGAGCGACCCATATAGAGATCTGTTTTGGTATGTTATAGAGCTATTTTAGATCAGATCTATATTGTTGTTCTAGCTTCTAATTTTTAGAGATCAAATCAGTCACTTGGTGTAATTTTTGGCATGAAGGAATTGGTATTTTCAATTGTATCTGTAAGTGATGCTACAAATTTATAATAAATATTTTAGCCTTCTATTTTGATCCAATTCAATATTTCTCAAGTGTTTTAACCTCAATCAAATTATTTGATATTTTTTTAGCAATAAAAGAGTGGTTTTATTTTAGTTTTGAGTGATTTTTCTCTCTCATGCATGTCACCATTCAGACATAAAAATTTAGATTTGCATTAGAAAATTTGTGTGAGGGTAAAAATTGTCAATTTGGGGACATTACACTGGTATCAGAGAGGTGATTCTCCCCACCTGTGAAGAAGAAACTAATTTTGCATGGACAAAGGTGAAGAGGGTTTCAGATATCACTATTTAAGATCTCGAGGAAAGAAAGTTGTTATGATATTCATGTGTGGATTTTGCTAAGTCCTCAAGGTTTTGGTGTAATGGTTTGTTACATTTGGTATTAGAGCAACCACCCAGGTTCAAGTCCCGGCACGGGTGGCTATGCCGACATTGCAGTGTTTTCTCGGGGCTTGTATAAGGTAGGGCGTGGTCCCGCTATATGAGTGAAAATATAGCCGAGGTCCTTGCTACGGAAGCGTGGTTGGATGCTATGATCTTCATGTGTGGATTTCATTAATGCCTCGAGGTTTTGGTGTAACAATTCATTACAAAAGATATTGGTGATACAAAAAGACCTCCACCATCAGATGAGTTGAGCTATTTGAATGAAATATTCACTACAGGTAATATATATTTACATAACTGTTTAATGGAATCTCACAGAGATACAAGAGCCTCCTATGTAGAATCCATTGCTAATTTGAGCAGATCCATACATGGGCTAAGCACTACTAGATATAACTCTCAAGGAAATAAAGGCATTCAAGGTGAAAGAAGCTCTTCTACTTATCATGGAGAAAGGGTCTCAAACAAGACTCCCTTTAAATTCTTCCGTGTCAATTTTCTACAAATAGCATAAATACAAGTGGAGATAGAACAACCACAAACACATGTGTTTGCTAAAGAAATGGATCTATAAGGAGAAGAATATGAATCTTTGAATCACAACATAAGGGAGTTGTTTTCTTTCAGGGACTTTTACCAATTGAGAAGAAGTGAAGGACCAAGGAAGAATAAGGTGAGTCACCAACAAGATCCAAGAAATGATATCCAACATAGATCATGTAAGATTACTCTTCTTACATATGATGATACAGATAAATGTTTTGTTAGGGCATGGTTGCAAAAATTGGATACTTATTTGTTACTAAATCCTATGTATGAAGAAGAGGCCCTCAAATTTGTTACCTTACAATTAAAAGGTGTGGCTCTCGAATGGTGGTATCATGGGATAGTTACACAAGGACATGGATCCATTGCTACTCTTGATGAGTTTAGTAAAAGGCTAGTGGAAAGGTTTGACACGAAGAATTTGGAAGTACATTTTAGAGAGCTGAGATAACTCAAATAAGAGGCTTCACTAGAAAGGTATGTTGCTGATTTTCAAAAACTTGCAATCATGGTTTCAAATATAACTAAAAAAAGGTTAGTTGTTTTATTCATGGAGGGGTTTACTGAACCTCTTAGAGGATTAGTGAATACTTTTTAGCCTCCCTCTATTCAAGATGCAATCAAGAGATCGCTGAATTTGGAAACTACAACATTGAAGTGTAAAAATCTGCAGTTTGGACAACAACGAACAACACCTTTGAGAAGAAAAATAACTCATTTGAACGCCCAATAACATCTGAACATTATAAGCAAGGGACAACTGTTAGTGGGTAGCAAGGTAAGGAAAATGATTGGGAAAGAAACAACTAAGAAATAGAGGTAATGAATGAGTCAAGGAAAAAATATGCTTCAATTGTAGGGCCCATGGACACTCGATCATTGTTGCCAGGATAAGGGGTCAATCTGGTATATTGAGGTAAGTTCAATTGATGGAGATAATGTTGATCCAAAGAATATTGAAGACCAAACAAAATAAGGGGAAGTGGTCATCACAGGTGCCACACTTGCTACACATTCTGTACCATCTAGTTTCTATGCATTACGAGTTTGAGGAGATCTTCATGGGAAAATGATCATCATATTGGTAGATAGTGGGGCTACACATAATTTCATTGATGAATACTTGGTTGCCAATATGGTATTGCAAGTGGAAGATTTCCAAGGGTTCAACATGATCGTTGCAGATGAACATTCAATCTCATGCACAAAGAAGATTCCACAACTCAAGTTCACCATAGGAGATCATGAGGTAAGAGTTGATTTTTATGTTTTTGGTATTGGTGAATTAGATTTAGTACCTTGTGTACAATGACTGCAATCTTTGGGCGAGTTCATCCAAAATTATTAGACGATGGAGTTGAAGTTCAAAAGGCAAAACAAGGAAGTTGTTTTCCAAGGTATGAGGAATGATAATCCTCATGTTGTGATAGCCAAAATCATGAGAAGTTCCTTCCAATTAAAGTATATTTCACATGATGTGGATTGTGTGGAAAGAGGTACATCCTCTTGTTTATTTCAGTAGTTATATCATGAGGATATTCAACCCGTTATAGATCATAATGACATTGTAAGGTATTGAATGAGTGAGATAATGTCATATTTATTGCTGCATATTCAAATTTATTTTCCTCATGATAAGAATTACGAGTTAGAAGATCAAATCCGTAATATAAATTATGTGATACCCTTTGATGCAACTTTTTCTGTATGATCATCATGAGAGCTATATATTGTGGCAAGATATTTCTCACTTGACAGGTACATGATCTCTATATATTGTGGCAAGAGATTTCTCACTGCACTATATCATGTTTTGTCTCTTGCAAATGGCTATTAGATATATGAGTTATAATTTCTTGAGGGAAAACAATTTGGGGAAGGGAGGATTGTAATATCCCCTTTCTCGGAAGCAGTTGTTTGAAGACCTTTAGCCCATTCATTGTTTCTCGACAGCTAAGGGAGGAATAAAAGTGAAACTTAGTCACAATGAATTAATTATAAAGTGTAATATAAAATATTATTACAAGCACTTTATATTAAATTATTAATGATAAAGTTAAAATAAAAAATACAAGAAAAGAAAAGAAAAAAGATAAAGTGATAAAATAAAAAGAAATAAAATGATAAAGTCACTTTATTTTATTATTTTCTCTAAGGAAACTGACCACCCATGTGAAGAGGGAAAAGGGCCAAAGAAAAAATTAAATGCAGAAAAATAAATGTGATTGGTGGTCTTCGGTGGCAAAAAGGCCAAGAATTGCAAGAGGGAATATATCTCTTTTGTTTATGATAATTTTTAGATTTGTGGTGTAAACTTGCATGCTTTCTATTAAAATTCCAAAGTATGAAAACCCTTTGAAGTTGGAGTTAGAGGACGAAAAACCTCTTAAAGCTTATTATGTTAGAGAATCTATGGTTAGTGTTCCATATGGGTGAATAATAATTAAAAGAGTAATTATTATCTTGGAAGAGTAACTTAGTAAATGTGTTAGTAAATAATAATTACATTGGTAATTATTATTAAAGTGACTGTAATGTTAGTAATAGGTTAGTAATTTGTTATTAGTTGTATAAAACAACAATAACAAATATATAATTAAGGAAGTGAGTAAGTTAGTATATTGTTATTAGTTGTTATATAAAACAACAATTACAATATTGTATTTGTGGATGTGAGTTTCAACAAACTCACGTAGAATGTTTACATTGTTATAGCCACCTCTTATATTTAAGGATGACTATGTTTCTATTTATATGGTGGTGTTGTATTGTGAATTACATGGGAAAAATTTAATATCTTTCTTGATTATTTGATTTATGTATCTCTGATCTTTGTAAAATCTACTGCATACTCTTCATCTGGTATCAGAAAATGTCCAACAAAGGGATTTATTCATTTGGTTTCTTGCTACCATTTTTTGTGCTTCTGATTGAGTTCCCAACCTTGAGAAGAAAGGAGGACGTGTGGTCTACCATAGTAGGAAAGAGACTACAACAAATCTTTGCAATCACGAACCGACCCAAATAAGATTTTTCATCATTCTGATCATCTCCATATACACATTCATATATGGTTTTGTTGATAGTCGGCTCAAAATCTACGTCATCGTGTTTTTTATAGTGATTGCCAATGACTTTGATAATCATCAGCGATTTTTTTCCTATCACCAAAGATTTTTCTGAATCACCAATGATTCCTTAGAAATCACTTGTGATTCTCTATTCCACCGTAAACATCTTGAAAGCAGCTTTCTAACACATTTTACGGTTTGTAAAACGGAGCCCTGGTTCTCAAGTTATCAGCAAAACAGTGAGTTCTTGTTTTTATTTGTTGTTTTTTTATATCTCTATTGATCAATGGAGACATCAATTGCATCCATAGATAAATTTTATGGAATTAACTTTCAGAATTGGAAAATAAAGATTCAAATGTAATTGATGAATAAGAATTTTTGGGGAATACTTAATGGCAAGGAGAAAGAACCTGCTGATGCTATCAAGTTGTTATAATGACAAACTAGGGATGATAAGTCCAAGGATATCATAGGTCATGCAATGTCTAATTCTGAACTTCATCATGTTGCTCTTGAAAATCCATCTAGGGAAATTTGGGAGATTTTAAATAAAACCTTTGGTGGAAAAGCTATAAATGCAAAATTGTCTTTAAAATTGCAATTGTTCAAATTCAAGATGAATGATGGTGTAAGTATGTCGAGTCACATAAATGAATTGAGGTCTCTTATGAGACAATTGATAGAGGTGGAAGAATAAGTTGATAAAGAAGATGCAAAAACTATCTTGTTGAATAGCTTGCCTCCGAAATACAACAATGTTGTATTCACCCTTGGTCAGATATCTATGCATTCATTAGATGATGTGGTATCTACTATTTTAGCTGAAGAGAAGAGGACCAAAGCAGATATAGAAGAAGAAACAACAATGTATGTGAAAAAGAAATATAAAAATTCCTCTAAAAATGAAGGGGAAGTTGAGTGTTTATACTGTAAGAAAAAGGGGCAGACTTCCAAATACTGCAAAAATAGAGCTAGAGATCTACTCAGTGGAAAATTTAAATCAAATGAATCCAATATAATCATAAAAGAGGAAGAATCAAAGACATGAAGAACCCATGAATGAAGAATGCAGCTATATTTCTGTCAATTTTCTGTTCTAAGAAGGATACTAGAAGCTGGAGGCATTAGATGTTGGAGGCCAATCAATGATCTCTTGTCAGTCGCCAATGATGGTGTCGCACAAAGGTTTGGTGACATGTGTGTTTGGAGTTTTATTTTATTTTTTGAAGTATAATTTCCGCTGTGTTTTTAGACTGGTTTCCAGTGTTCCTATTTTCAATAAGTATAAATTTCACATTGAGGGGGGGGGACATGATCGTAATGTTCCATTTCCAGTTTTAATTTTGTAATGTATGAGCAACAACAATATTCAACAAAATTTCCTATGTTATTTCCTGTAATGAAATGTGATGAGGGATCATATCAGTACTTGGCACATCATGATATAGTTGTAGGTAAACCACTTAAAAACCTTCATTTTTTGGTTTGTGGTAAACCACTTTGTAAAACCACCACTTTTGGTTGTTGGTAAACCATATGTAAAACCATCACCTTTTGGTTTGTGGTACTCCACTTTATAAAACCACCATTATCGATTCGTGTTCAACCATATGTAATACCTGAAATTCAACGAAATATTTCGGGAGCTCCAGGATGAGTTAAGAGACAAACATGATATGGTCAAACAGCTAAAAAGATGCTCTACATGAAGAAGTTTTCACATCTTTCACAAGGCCTAAGTTCTTGTCTGTGTAGACAAATCTCAACAGACTCACCTGACGGTTTCAAATGAAAAAGCATATTTTTTTGGATAAGGAGGTAGAATCAAGTCTTTAAAACCATCCCATTGATATAAAAATGGTTTTGAGAGTCAAATTGATATAAAAAGTTTACACAAAAAGACCTCCTACAACATCGAAAAGTTGGTTTCATGATATCAAGAGTTGGTCAAATTTGCAGTTGGAAGCCTGACACATTTTAGTGTCCAGACTGTCCCAACTATCCTAAATTTCTAGGATAGTGGGAAAAGTGGGGAAAATAGGGACAAAAAAATGTGCCCTACCCCCAAATTGAAGCCCTTCGATCCTCATGTGACCTTGTTCCTCTCAGATAAGATGCTAAGCAATCAAGTATGAAAAATTGGCTAAGTATTGGCATACTAACCCTTGGGCACATTTTTCTACCCCAAATGTCTGAGACAACCGGAGTAGTAAAATGTGCCCACCTCTATCTAGTGCTTAGGTTCTTCATGTGACCTCAAATTTTTTCTCCTAGGTGTTCAAGCCTTTCTCTCTCATCCTCCTAGCTCCACACTCACTTTTTACCACTTGTCAGGTTGTCAGAAGGGGGCACATTTTATTGTCCCAAATTTCCCAGGGACAATACATATAGCAGGGACAAAAAATGTGTCCCATGCCTTGAAGGTTACAAATTTAAAAAATTGATTAACTTTTCACACCTTGCTTCTTCTTACTTCTTCTTCCTATGAAGTAAAAGTACTGCCAGAAGTTATAAAAACATAAAGTGACCCTTATCCATCTCATTTTTTATCATGATCAAAATCAATGCTAAGTAAGATCTTCCATTAAATCTGTAAGTTATCTAGAAACCATGTCAAAATCCTTCCAGGAAGCCATATGCACTGAAATTTAAAAGAAATCGGGTGAAGATTTTTAAGCTATTCTTCAACCCAACAACCATTATTATAATAACAAAGCAGATGATGACCTAGTTAATTAATGGCAGCAAACCCTAGCTTTATGCCCTAGCTTTTTCTTTTTTAGTTTCTATACATTCTGATGGTTAGATTAATGTGAAATTCGGAGCATGAGATCCTAAAAAGGAGCCTAATTCAGTAATGAAATTTTCGTTGCAATCCGAGGTGGGAAAATATAGTTTCTAAAAATAATAAGTATTTGGTATCCCCTCTTTCTAAAAATATTAACTTACGAAAAAATGTAAGTCCCCTCAAATCAGTGTACTCAGAGAACATTGAAAATGAGAAAATAGGCAACCTTTCCAAAAATAACAAAAAAGTAAAAAAATAAAAAACAAATGCCTAAAAATAGAAAGTGTATGAAAATGGTAAAGCATCATTAACAAATTTGAATTAAGTATGAAATACAATGAAGAATTTCAATTTGAGAAAAACAAATGAAATATTCCAAAATAACAGGTCTTGGTTCCCCCTGCTAAATATAGAAAGTCCCCGTTTCTAGTGTAGAAAGTTACAGTAGGATCTGTTTTAGGCCATCTCGTTGCTTTTAGAAATATTCACAAGGTTATATAATTATTGCATAACTCAAACACGGAAATTCATCAATCACAAAGGTCTTGAGGCATCATCTAGGTTACAGTTGTGTTTGAGAGCGAGACAAAACATCACAGGGTGCAACAATTGAGAACCAAGGGAAATTGTACTTTAAAAAGAGATTCAAAAGGAGTCAAAGCTCCATCATAATTCGAGGTAAACAACTCATTAGTCAGGTTAGATCAATCGACACCTTCCAGGTGAGCTGGCTAAATGAGCTTAGTAAGCTAAGTGAGCCAATGTGAGCTGAACTGAGTAAGTCAAAGTGGGTTGGTTAAAGCAAGTCAAGTAAAAGTGATTCATTGTAGCACATTTCTCTCCAAAGGTATCCATGTATGTCTTCCTCAATGGAAAATCTTCCCCATAAGGATCATGAGTTGGTTCCACAACAAACTTCTAAAAGTGCTCCGACGAATGACATTGTGTCAACTCCCGAAGAGCCATTTGCATGGATTCAAGAACTTGAAAGTGGGTCAAGGAAAACGTAACTTTCTATCATGCCTAGTCTTAAAGCAATCTTTGGAAAATTTAAGTCCATGTGAAGAAATAAGGCCTAGACAACATCTTGCTTCTTCACTGGAAACTCAAGTAATCGGTATGTTGAAATTGCTAAACCCAAGAATGATAAGCCTATTAAGGACATGATTTTGTCAGACTATTAATTGACTTGTATATCATTAGGTTGAGCTTCACACTAGGTTTTGTTGTTGCAAATCAGCAGCACCCCTGGATGCAAATCAGGTTTCTAAGTTGATGTTTCAGGCATCCAGTGTGATTGCACAACATTGAAACCTCTCTTCAAGTGTGGGACTTGTAAAATGAGAGAGGAATCTCCAGATTAGAGGATGGTTCCTCAAACTCCTCTGATCAGATCTATTATTTACACAACTGCAGAGGTTCAGATCCTAATTTTATCTTAATTTGCAAGGAGACAGGGATAAGAAATGCAAAAATTAAAACTAAACTGATAATGGTGATACACCAAAGGAGTGGTGAGCACTTCTTGCTCATGCAAATTGACACAAATCAGAAATTGCAACATAAAACATCATGCACAGGTTGATAAGCTGTAAACAAGGGTTTGAAATGAAGCAAACAACACATACAAAGGACTGAAAGCATTCACAGAGCCTGCATTGTGATTTTCAACATCAAAATCCTTGCATTCCAACACCAAAGAGGCAGAAAAACCTATTACAATCCCTGGAAGGTCTGATACTTGCCAAAATCACTTGTTGAAAGTGAAAACAGAAGCTTGCTATGCAAAAAAAGTGTTCCCCCCTTTGAAATATGAGCCAAATCTGGCTTTTACAGTGCATGGGTTGAGCCTAGGAGAGAGAAAATGTGAAAAAATGTGGGAGCCATTCCCCATTGACCAAAATGCATTAAAAACAACATGGAGGTCCTTACAAACCCATGCCCTGACATTTTTGACCATGTTGGAGAAGAATGCGACCTATTTTGCATTAAAATTGGTTGTTGAAACATCAGTTCTGTCCATGGGCATGTACCAGAAGTGTTTTTTGATTTTCTCCCTCCAAACTGAACCAAAATTCAAAATTGACCATGGAATCTTGTAGAGCATTTCACCAGCTTTCCATTGATATAAGGAATGTGAAAATCCGAGCTCTGGATCGAAAGTTATGGCGATTTGAAGTTTTAGGGCAAAAACATGCCAAAATTAGATCGCTTTGATATTTTTGACCTGGACACGTGGCGAGTTCTAATTGGCTACGGACCTTGCAAGGGAAAATTTCCCACAAAAACTCCACTGAGCCATAACTTGAAAAATACGTGGAGTTAGGAGGAAATCTTTACCTTTCTAGAAAGCTGAGAAAGAGCTTTATCCAATGGTGTCATTTCCAGAAGGTTTTGAGTGCCTAAAAAGTAAAAATTTATGACTGAGACACAATAGAAGGAAAGAATGAAAGGGAGTTAGCCACAAAATGAGCAGGGGGCACATTTGGATAACAGGTTTATTTTCATCTATTCAAGGAATCCTCTTCTCGCGTCCTCACTCAGAACGAAGAATACAAGAGAACAATTATGTGATTAGAGGAACATGTAAATTCTCTCAGTGCTTACATTCAACCCTTCTCTGACCCCAAACCAACATATTCTCTTTTGGTAGAATACATCCCTTTGATCAGTAGTATTGATCCTGAGGAAATCAAGAAAATACAAGGTTACATGATGTGGTGGAAAGATAATGAGAAGTGGATCGAGAAAATCATTGAGCAAGGAAAGACATTGTTTCCTGATGTCATTTCCCTTACCAAATACATTATTCCAACATTGTAAGAACTAAAGAAAAAAAAGGAGAAGTTTGCAAAAGAGGTAATTCACCTAAATGAGGTGCTCCCATCGTTATCCGAGATGATCTCTTTTGACTCACACTCTTGTGAGAAAGAATGTGTTTGCATCAGCTAGAGAGGACTTGTCTCAAGTTTGGGTCTGCATCATGGATGTGAGGTATGGGATGCTCAAAAATGCAATCTCTGAGTTGGATTCTTGTGGGAAACATTCTTTCAAGATGTTGAACGAAGTCTAGAACTGTGTTGAGAAAATTGAGTTCCCTCAGCTCACTGAAGATTCATCATGATATCAACTCATTGTTTCCTTCCAGGAATTAGTCATTAAAGAGGCCGATGAATTGCTATCCTTCAATGAAGATAACTTAGAGTCCTTGGCCAACATAAAAAAATTTCCTTTCTGTAATTGCAAAGGACCATGAAAGATGGCTCAATCAGTGTAAGAATATAAATGGGGTCCAAGGGGCATCAACCTAGGTGTTAGGCTGCATTTGCATTCTAGAGGTGGACAAGTTGACATCTGCAGTATTTCAATTCAACAAATAATTCAAGGAACAAGAGCATGAAACATTGATCAACAAGTTCTTCATTGAGGAAGATACTTCATCATAAATGTCAACTTATTCATTCCCCTCTCTTTCTCCCACTTTCTTTTCTCCGTCTTCTAATTCTTCATTGAGTGTAATTATTGTATTTTCTCTCATCCACTTAAGTGACTTTATAAAGTTGAATTGTAAAAGTGCCTTTGAATTATAAAAAGGGAACTTATTTTCTCATGTCTTAGAAAGATTAAAAGTCACAAGTTGAATGAGATCATGAAGAGTGATGTTGGGGGGGGGTGGGGGGGTGGTAGGTGAAGAGTCAATTCATATTGCTATATATTGGGATGGCCTATCCATTCCAAAGGATCATGAAATTCTAACTCTTTGGTAGCAATAGTGGATTTTTGTTGTTGAACTTTGTATCATCAATGCACAAGAAATAAAAGATACATTTATTCCATTTCCCTTTACCTATGTATTCCTCTATTTTATCTCTTATATGAACTTTGTAAGTATTGTGATAAAAAATAGCTTTGTATCTTTGATGAATTGGCCCCAGAGATTTGGGTGTTTGTGGGGTTTTGTATGTCTCACTAACATCTTCATTTTTTATTTATTCTAAATTGAATGTTGAGCTACTCCAATTATTGGTTGTAAATTCTGCATGTTCCTACTCACATCAATAACCTTCCTTTGTCTAATTCATCTCCTTCATTGCTCTCCCTTGTACCCCGTGTAAGAACTTTGTCATAGGTTCAATGAAGTGTTCCTATGTGATCATAGTCTATTTGGCCACCCCACAATAATAGATAGGAGTAAATTAGTTTACATTCAATAATGGGAGATATCCCATTCAATTTAGAGGGACCTAGTCTCGTGATCATTGGTGGAAACACCTAATTTTCCATACCAATAAATTATTTCACCAATAATTTTTGGTGACTCTACTAGGGAGAGATTTTCCTATGTGCACCTGTAAATATTTCTGTAAAATAAAAAAAGACGTACATATTCAAAAAAAAAGAAAAAAAAGAGTTTTCAAAGAAAAATCAAATTTTGAAGATGACTCTGTCAAAGAACAAATCCATGTCATGTTCATTTCCCACAACACAATGAAGAAATTTCCATATTGGAGTGAGGTACCAATGATTGACAGTGAACAAGAAGAAGAAGATGACTACCGAGATATGGAAATTTTTTATCAACCATCATTTTGGAACATCTCTTCTTAAAAAAATCTCACAATCAGCTAATGGAGAGAAGGTCCGTACCATATCTGCAATATCTAGGAAAATAATTTCTAGGATGGAGAAGATTGTTGTTTGTCAAGACCCTGTTATTAATTCATAGTGGCTACAATTCAAGAAGAGTGCTGCTAGAGGAAATAAAATGGGGATTGTTACTGCTGATGATAGAGAAACTAAGAAGTTGATGAGGAGAATTCATTGGAGATATGAGATGTTGTAAGAAGGGCATGATGGCATAGAGTCCACTAAAGATAACTTTTTTAACTTCACACAACTAACTAACAAGTTGAGAAAAATTTCCTTTGGTTCCCTTCCTCTAGATGATTTCCTCACATACGATGATGAAAAAATAGATATTATGAGAAGAGAATATGTGCAAAGGCTTCTAAGTGTGGATGGAATAAATAATGATCCTAAAGCCTATGATGAATTTTGAAGGTATGCATTTTCCTTGCAGAGGTACAAACACCTTGAAACACTTCACATTGTCAAGGATGAAGAAAATAGAGAATATCCTGATGATTGTTCGCATTACGAGGTTCGTCTCTAGAATATTCTTAGACACTTTCGAGAAATTTCATATCTTGGAACCTTCTCATGAGAATCAAATCAACACTTTGGAGGATGATGAAGAAGACACGATAGTTGAACCTCCATTCATCAACTCATTCTTGCTCGAGACACAATCCATAGGAGAAATAGTGGATTTAAGAGAGGAAGATTCTTGTTGTATGATGGACGACCTAGCACTTTTTGAGGAATCCATAAAAAATGAAGAGGTACGAGAAAGTAACCCTTCACCTTGGACTTAAAATGATGAATTCAAGGTAAGTATGGATAATCTCTTGTCCAATTTTTATTCTTCAAGTGATGTAGAAATGTTGGTAATGAAATGGAGATAGTTGTAGAATCCAACTCCCTTCTCAATTCGCTCATGGAGGAATAAAGGGAAGAGTTCAATTTCTTTCTAGAAACCAAGGAGGATGAGAAAATTGAACATGACATCTCCTAGGATCTAATTCCACCACCCTCACCAAACGAGCACAATGATGATCATCAAAATAAGTACGAGATCTCTCTTTTTCCTTGTGACCAAGAAGAGGCTACAAAAAATAATAGAGATGAAAATGAATATTTTTCTACCCCAATATGGTTCTCTACCTCCCATCATGAAGATGATGAAATGGATATCGACCTCAAAGGTGTGCCCTTCCCGTATAGCCTAGATCTCTTCTCCTTATCAGAGAATGATGAGAAACAAGTATGCCCATTCTTATAAGAAGATGAACGTTGGATGACAAGAAGCACAAAGAAGGAAAACAAGGATGTTACAAACAAACCATGGACATGTGTGGATCATATTTTCAATCATCTCATTGAATCTCAATGTATGACCTTTCTAGTAAAGGTAAGAATGAGTGAATGAAAGACTTGGAAGAGTAATACCTGAAAGGCATCTTGAGGACTGTGGAAGCAATTGAAGACCCTCAACTCAGCCTTGAGATCCTAGCTTAGGCTATGGAAATGCAAGATAGGTATGAGTCAATTTATGCTTCTTATTTTGATACACCAATTTTTGATGATGATACAGAGAAGACAAATGAGCTTGATGTCCTCCCAATGCCCTGGTCGGTGAGAGTGAATGTGAAGATAAGTCTTTCTCTTCAATGTTTTGTGTAGATGATCATGAATGCGAAGGAAATAAGATTCTTGAATTTCCTATGAATATTCTCCACCTTGAAGACAATGCTTTCGCCACAAAGGATGATAGTGAGAAAAATGTTGAGATGATTTTTATTAAAGATGATTGTTCAAAGAAAAATGAGAATGTCCATAAATCTTGTGAAATTATTCAATATTAGATTACACTCACCATTTCTAAAGCCATTTATGGTCTTGAACATGTTTCTATGTTACAAAATTCTTTCGAGGATGATGAAGACCTCCATGCCATTGATGGGACTTTCATTTTTGAAAACATTTACTTAGAACAACAAAGTGGGAGATTAGAAGAAGTTATTGATCAGGAAGTGAATCAGTTTGTTCTCAACTCCTCCAACTGTCTCGCTAATTCAAGAGATGATCGCATGTTGCAATTCAAGGATGAAAAACATTTCCATGAAAAATGTAATGTTCCAAATTTTGAGAACATGGAAGAATGATATCTCATGATCATAGAACATCAAATGGAAGCTACAGGATATAAGATCTTTAAGAATGTATAAAAATTATCATTAGATGCAAGAATGTTTTCAGTGTAATAGAAGTATGAATATGGAATCTTGGTGTGTCTCCTTATTTTCATGACGTGTAAAGCAATCACAAGAGGATGGTATGATCAGATAGTGACCTTTGAGCTTCAGAGGCTAGATTTCAGTCTGTTGTTCCATGATGGTGTATAATTATCTCAACCTATCTCCAAATATGTGTATATTCCTTCCCCACCTCTGTAAATTTCCCTCCCTTGTATATATTTTACATTTCTGTTGTGGTTACTTTCCACTTTTCGTGTGTTTCCCTTTCGTGCATTTTTATGTTTTTGTGTTTTTGGAAGAAATGACTCCTACAACCCAATGAACAAGGTACTAGTCCACGCAATATCTTGAGATTCTGGGGTTCATGCTTTCTTTTTCCTCATTGTACTTGATCCACAACACGTCCCTAAGCTAGAGAAAACTATTGTCATGTGTTTTTACAAGGGCAAAAGTCAAGTTGAAAACATGACAACTATGCCCTAGTGTGAATTTTTTTGTTTGTAATCCCGCTTGAGAACCCCTTCGTATCAACTTTCCCTCCATGTTATGGCTATCCCAATCCTCTAAGTGTTTATGTGTGTGATTTACATCCTTCCCAAGTGTCTAAAATGTGTTCATGAGGTCACTCAGTCCATTCAGTATAATGTTGTCAAAAGAGGAAATTTGTACTAAGCCTATGAAGGATTTTCCTTAGCCTATCCAAGGTAGTTGTGCACCCCCCGGGGTTGATTAAGAAACTTGAATTCATATGGAGATTTCATTGAAGAGCCTAAAATGCAATGGGATAGGTTTAGGGATATTCAGGAAAGTTTTAGAATTTTTGGAGCAAGAATAGTGAAAGTAGGTTTTGAATGCTTGAGGAGCTTGCAGTGTAAAAAGCACCTAAACTTCAATGGAATATTTTGGGAGCTCTAGGATGAGTCAAGAGGAAAAAAATATATAGTCAGAAATATAAACAGATCCTATACATGATGGAGTTTTCACATATTTCACAAGACTTAATCGCTTATCTGTGTAGACCAATCTCAGTAGACTCGCGGTCCCGACTGAAAAAATAACATTTTTTAGAGGAGGCATGATAAATTATTTTAAACACTCCCATTGATCTCAAAATTGTCTTGAGAGTCAAATTGATATTAGTTTTTTCTGAAAAAGACCTCCTACAACTCCGAGAAAGTTGGTTTCATGATTTCAAGAGTTACTCAAATTTGCAGATGGAAGCCTGACGTATTTTGGTGTCCGTACTGTCCTAGTTATCTGGGATATTGTGGACAAGGGGGACAATAGGGATAAAAAAATGCTTCCTACCCCAAAATTGAATCCCCTAGACCCTTATGTGACCATGTTCCTCTCTGACAAGGTGTTAAGTGATCAAGTATGTAAAATTAGCTAAGTATTGGCCTTATAACCCTTGGGCACATTTTTCTTCCCCAATTTTCTAGGATAGTGTTAAGAAGACAAAATATTGTTCTAAGGATAAAAAACACAAAAGATGCGCACACAGGAACAAGGTGCATTTGAAAGTGCAGGAAGATGGGGAAGGAAACGCATGCCAGGAAACTTTGGCTTAGGACTTAGCCATTTTTATGGATAAGGGCTATTTTTGGAGATAGTGTGCGGAGCACACATGGAGATGGAGACTTGCGCAACACACAATGATATTTTTGGAATGAGTGGCTGATAAGCACCATGCATGGTTTGAGCTAATAATAGGATTGCTTCTTCCAGTTAACTATAAGACATCTATTATTAGAACACTTGCATGTATGCATGTTATTGTAAAGGTGCATGGCTATTATCAGCATGTGACCTATTTTGAGAAGTACATATGTGGTGAAGGGCAGGTCCCCACCTCTATAAATATGTATTTAACTATGTATTTTAGGAGGTATGTGTGTGTGAATTAGTGTAGAGTTATGCTACTGGATCTGATGCGCGCATGACTTATGGATATAATTTATAATGTAAGAAGCTTATGTGTTTTACAGTGTTTAATGCAATGGATAATATTGGCTGTATAATGGTGTTAAACATAATTGAATATGGTTCATGTATGGTTAATCTTATTATGGTTATTGTTTAGTTCATGATTCTCTAAGATCTAGATTTGGATTATGCACTGTGGAATGTTTATGTTTAATTAAGGATTTGAATATGTTTTGTCATCATCACATTAACATCTTACACGAGAAACTCTAAAGAGGGGCCTCGTACCTTTGAGCACTTCGGGTGAGTGCTCATCTTAGGCTAAGTGATGCGCCAATATGCCTGGGTTATTCACAATAGATTCTAGGCTGCATCATTGGTTTCGTTTTCGGGACCTCTTTTTCAGCTATTTTTTAGGATGTTTCATGATGAAAACATACCGGTTAACCCTAGAAAGTGTTAAGGAGTGGATAATAGATTTGGAAGAAGAGTACGCTCGGAGGTTCAACACTAGATCTGAGTTTGATGAACGTGCATGGGTAGAGAAAAAATTATACTATTGTTTATATGAGAGCTTCTTTGTTATCGTTCCGGTAGAGATGTACGAGTGGTTGATTGCTTATGCATCTAAAAGGAATTGGAGATATCACACACTTTTCTATGACATGGAAGATATTTTAGATTTGATGCTGATCTAATTTAGATGCACTATGGACACTTGGTTCCGTGGTGTTTTGAATAGCTATATTTTAGAGTACTCAATTTCTACTTACTCTTTCCTGGAGGTAGTTGATCTCCATTTTTGTGTTATCTTAGGGGAACCTATCTGCAAGGCATTCCACTGGTGATCAAAATCTTGATGGTAACCCTGAACTTGGAAGAAAATATGATGGATAGCTAAACCCTACCATGCGTGGGGGCATGAGCAGGTTTGGTGAAGGATGGCGAAACTAGCGATAAAGAGGAAAAGAGAAGAAAGGCAGCTTAAGTACAATGAATTGCGCAAGAGGGAGATAGAGAAGAAGTGTGATATTGCAAAATAGATGGTGTTGAGGAGAGAGATGACTCGTGAAGGATTTGGAGCTCACACAAAAGGCATGGAGCCAGAGCATCTGGAACTCCCCCATTTGGGAAAGCATGATAGGGAACCCTCCTCGGCATCATATGGGAGTGCACCAGTAGAGACAACATGGGCCACATGCGCACATCTGAAGCTACCTGGAAACCTAGCCCTTGCACTTGGTTTTCTAGTATCTAGTATAACCAGTAGCTAGCAAGCTATTTTGGGGAGTAGCAGAAAATGAGTAAATCAAGTAGAAAGTGCATCTATGGAAGGGAAAACATCTTTGTTGTTATTTGGAGGTACCTTTTCAGGTGCATCATTGGCACAATAACTCAAGCGCGCATAAATTTTGGACTCACTTCAGGGAGTAGTACCACCTCGCAGACTGTAGGAGTTCAATTTAGTACCACTATTGGGACACAAGGCAGTACATCCATTGGTCCACTTCTGGCTATAGGTGGAGGATCAGGGGGCATAGGTGGCTCTAGTTCTAGTGGATCTGGTGGGTCTAGAGGCAAAGGTAACATAGGAAGTTTTGGATAAATTCGGCATGGTCCTCACCAACCCTAGAATATTTACATGGAGATGTCACTTTGTCTTCTAGAGTATAGGGGAATAGAAGATGTTGTTAAGCATGTGCACATGTGTGAGATACTGTGGCACATGTGCAAAAGGAATCATGGATTTGAGTGTAAGGAAAGTCAGTTTGCAACTACGTTACATGGATGCGCTCACAGTTGGTACAGAAAGTTTGACCCTAATCAAACTTGCGTAGATTATGCAGTATTATGGGATGTTTTCCTTAAGGAGTTTCATATCCCTGAGTTCGAGTAGAAGAGTATAAGTGCACTCAAGGATATTAAGGAGGGAACTACTGAAAGTGTTTAGGAATATGATGCCCATTTCAAAATGCTTTTGTCTAAAATTTCGTATGATATCCATGCAATTCAGCATGCACAATGGTTTGTTGGGGGCTTGATCACACCATTTTAGGAGGGCGTTGTCACATAAGACATATACAGATCTGTGCGAAGCACTTGAAGCAGTGTTACACACTGAGGCAGTCAGAAGTATAGACACTAGAGTGAGCCCATTCCTAGAAGCATAGATTATAGCTATGCAAAAGTAGTTAGAGAAACTATCGGCCAATTCAGCACACGAGACGTGCACTGGGATTTGGTGTACAGATTGTGAAGTGGAAGGGAACACTAAGGATAGTTGTCCCTAATAGGTCAGTACGTTCATTGTTGCTAGACTGTGAGATATGTCATTTAGACCATGATGCAAGCCACTTCCCATTATTCAAAATATGATAAGAAAGAATGTATCTTGTTATTTTAATATTTTACAGTCCACGACTCACAATACAGAAGACTGTAGATTGATTGGTTAGATCCTTGATGCTATAGATATTGGTGTATGATAGACATGGAGTATCAGATAATTCTAAAAGTAAAAGTGAGCACCATGATCACACTCAAGGGTGCTATGATCAGAAATGAAGGGTGCTTTGAAGGAATTCGTGGTAGAGGTTGAGGATACCATGGTGGATTTGGGGGCTGAGGCCAGGGTGGTGGGCGAGGTGAGTTTCCTTGTGGAATGTGTTATACATGTGGATCTCCTGACCACTACAGGTGTGAATGCCCTCAAAATATTACTTGTTCTTTTTGTGGGAAGAATCATAACTATGAGGAATTCCCAGACTTATATGAGCATCTTAGCAAGCAGTATAAATAGAAAACAAGGGCGCATGGATGGTTAGGATACAACGCATCATAGAAAATCAGTGGATGCTAAAGTTGGCACCAGAACCTGAGGTAGTACCTGTGAATATTACTACACATGCATTGAAGTTATGTGTGCTAAAGAGACATTACAATAGAAGCCTACCATTACTAAGGAGGAGGTTTTACATGCAAGATATCCAGATCCTACACATCAAGAAGGAGGTTTATTAGGAAACCATGGAGGTACTTAGAAATCTTTAGGGTGAAATACAGTGTTTAAAGGAATAGTCATGGAAGTTGGAACAAAAGAAGGCAGTAGAGACAGTCCAGTCAGATATTGATGATTTGAAAGAGGTATGTAAGATGTTGTGTCAGGAGAATATTATTCCATTACTAGGGAATTGGTTGAATGGGAAAACTCTGCGCACATGTATTGAGAATGGATGATAGATCCTCCATGCTAATCTTCCCCCTCATATCTTGGATTATGATAAGGAGATCACCCGGAATGCTGTTGTGGATGGATGAATTTTGAGAAATATATTGATTGACACAAGCGTGGAAGTGAATGTGCTTCCTTTAGATGCATGGGTACATATGGGCAGACCTCCATTACAGCCATCCTCTAATGTACTATTTATGGCTAATCAGACTAAGGCCACTCCAATCAGGGTTTTAAAGGATGCATCCATTACTATACAAGGGGCCAAGTTCACTGGGGACTTTGAGGTTTTGGTACTTGCATTGGGCACCTTTGGTGTTATGCAAATAATGTTGATCTATGGTTCAACAAGGGGTATATAAGTTTTGAGAACAAGGAAGAAAGAGTTATTATCCCTTTTGACAGATGGGAAATATATACCTTATATTGAGCTTTTGAGTGAAAAAGACATGAACAAAATTTATGTGCACGTCATTCATGTTCCGGAAGTACTCAAGCCATCTAAGGAAGGAATCCTCCAGTGGGAAGATGCACAATATATTAGGGATACTACAAGTATTTCTTGTGACAATTGGGTACATGACACCTATGAGATGGTTGGGCACAAGGTAAGAAGTGTATTTACATGGAGGAACAAACCTTGTTGTATTAGGAGGATAGGTAACAACTCTGTAGCCTGGTATACTGAAGAAGGAGATCCTACGGTATTCCTACATGCCATGTAGGAGCATTAGACGGATCAAATGGAGAGAATAAATATGTTAGTGTATACCTTGCGTGGGATGGCAACGCTCTGGTGGATGGTTCATAGGGATAATCTCATAGAATGGAATGAAGTAATAATTTCTCTAACAACCCGGTTTCTCAGGAGCAATGCGCCTACTCAGATCTACATATATCATGGTAATCAACATGTTCAACACCACGTTTAGTAGTGTGAGAGACTCTAGAAAGAGGAGCAAGAAGCTATACCACCTTCAATTTGGGTGCACAAACTTTATTCCACATTGCAAGGTTGCGCACATTCTTGGTATTTTTATGTGGAATTGTATAGGGAGACTGGAAATTCGCAAGACCTGATTGCAGGAATGGTCTAGAATTTTGACTACTTCTCTACTAAACCTTCAATGAGAGATGCATTATGGGTTATGGAACACTTGACTATGGGAAACCATGAAAATGCTGAAGAACTCATTCAGGATTTATTTGGTGAGGAAGAATAAGGAGCACATTTTGATGAATTAGATGATACAGATGTCAAACTATTTACGCGTGCTTACTTTGAGAAGGAGAAAGGAAAGATGGTCTACATAGTGGATGATGAAGAAGTAGAAGATTTGGACATAGATCATTCAGCAGATGCATGCAAGGTTTTAGACAGTACGGATAACAATGTGCATGCCTGTCATGAACCTGTGAAGACCAAGAAAATTAACATTGGCACAAATGTTGAACCTAAAGAGGCCATAATTGGGGATTATTGGTCTGATTCCTAAGTGGAAAAGATAATTGAGTTACTACATGATTTCCAGGACTTATTTCCTAGGGGATACCATGAGTTAAAGGGGGTGCATGAGTCATTAGGCGAGATGAATACTAAGCTAAAGGAAGGAGCACACTCAGTTAGGAAAAGAACTTACTGGATGAACCTGAACCTACGTGTTAAAGTTAAAGAAGAAATTGACAAAATACTGAAATCTGACATCATTAAGCCCCTAGAAGAATCAGAGTGGGTTAGCCCCATGGTAATCAGTATAAAGAAAGATCACCAGATTAAGATTTATGTGGATTACATGGAGCTAAATGCTACATGTGTGATTGATCCTTTTCCTACGCCTTTCACTAAGGAAATATTAGAAGACATTACAGGGCACGAGGATTAGTCTTTCACAGATGGATCTCGGGGTATCACCAGGTTAGAATTACACAAGAGGATCACGAGAAAATGAATTTCACCACTAAATGGGGAATCTTTTCATATATACAGTGATGCCCTTTGGTTTGAAGAACACGCCTGCTGTATTTTCACGCATAGTTGTTCAAGCATTCCAAGATTTTATTCACAAATTCTTACAGGTTTACTTAGATGATTGGATGTTGTATGGGCTTATTAAGAATCATTTTGAAAACTTGTGCTTAATGTTTGAAAGATGTAGATAGTTGAACATCAAGAAGTATGTATTTATACACCTTTTGGAACTTTGTTAGGGCATATCATTTGCAAGGAAGGTTTGTTAGTACATCTAGCTAAGGTTACAGTTATCGTAGGCATGGAGGAGCCTACTAGTCAAAGTGAGGTGTGTAGATTCTTGGGCCACATAGAGTATTACAAATTTTTATCAAAGGATATGTGAAGATTTTCACACCCCGGGAAGTGTTACTCAAAGGAAAAGGGAAATTCTATTTTGGAGAACCACATTAACATGCATTTAAAGCATTGCAGGAGAGACTTACTACATTGCCTATTCTCTGTTTTCCCTCATGGAACCAACCATTTCACGTACATGTGGATGCCTTTGGCATGGCCATTGGCACAATGTTATCTCAGCCTGATGAAGGTATTATAGATCATCCTATATGTTTTTCTAGTAGAAATTTGACTCCTATGAAACAAAATTATATAACTACAGAGCGCAAGGCCTTGTCAATGATCTATACACTGCATAAGTTCAGCCAGTACTTGCTAGCAACACCTTTTTTATTTTATAGAGATCACATGACATTAAAATAATTAGTAAATAAGCTTGTTTTACAGGGGTACATATGTCGATGGGTTCTCTTATTCCAAGAATTTGACTTTACAGTCATGGTAAAACTAGGTAAAAGTAATTATGGCCCAAACCACTTATCAAGGATTCAATCATGGGAGGATGTAGAGACAATTGAAGATATAATTCTGGATGCACGGTTGTACATGTTACATCAGGTGCCTTCAAAATTGGATGATATTGCTATATTTTTATGCACATGTAGGATGCCTGAAGGAATGAAAGCCTTTGAGAAGAAACAAATTACAATTCATGCCACACCCTTCATGTTGATCAATGGTGACTTATAAAAACTTGACCAAGATGAATTATTGTGCCCGTGTGTATTAGAACATGAGTGCACATATATCATGGAAGATACTCATGGTGGTATTGTAGGTGGGCATTATGCAGGTGACACCATCGTGCACAAAATTCTACTCACTGGATTATGTTGGGAGACCATGTACAAGGATTGTAAAGAGTATTGTAAGGCATGTGATCACTGTCAGTGCCTTGGAAAACCTAGGCAAAGAGATGAAATGCCTTTGAGGCCTATTTCTAGTGCAGAGCCATTTGAAAAATGGGCAATAGACTTTGTTGGTCCTATTTCCCCAGCCGCATGTAGAACTGGATCGTGCTACATCATCACTTGTATAGATTATCTTCTAAGGTGGGCATAAGAAACACCTATAGAGGATTGTACAACTACAACAACAAGGTTCTTATGGGAAAATATTCTTACTATGTATGGATGTCTGTTGAGTTTGACAAGTGATAGGGGCACACACTTCTTGAATGAGACAATCAGGATATTATTGGATGAATTTATGGTCACGCACCACAAGACTACACCTTATCACCCTCAAGAAAATGGGACTATTGAGGCCTTCAATAAGATATTGAGCTAGACCTTAACAAAAATTTGTGATGTTGGAAGGAAAGATTGGGATGATAAAGTTTCTACTATACTTTGGGCATATAGAATAACTTACAACAGGTTGAATAAGGCCACACCCTTTCACTTGGTGTTTGGCATAGAAATAGTTCTTCCCATGGAATTCATGTTACCTTCTTTGCATATTGCGGGAGTGGGAGGTCTAGCTGATGAGTAAGCATTAGAAGAGAGAATTGACAAGTTAATAATGTTGGATGAGATGCGCGCCATAGCAGGTTAGAGTCAGAAGCAGGAAAAGACCAGGTAGAAGGCATGGTATGACAAAAACATCAGGGATAAGAAGCTAATGGTTGGACATAAGGTACTTCTTTATGATTGAAAGTTTTTGCGCCATCTAGGAAAACTTAAGGTGCATTGGTTGGGACTGTATGTTATCACTCACATCCTTGAATCAGACACTTTTCAGTTAGAGGTGCTTGATGAAATGTGGTTACTTGGTTACTTTAATGGGAGTAGGCTGAAACTCTACTATAAATAAGTCTTCTCGATGTTTATAATAAGGTAGTATTTCTATTTAGTATAGATTTCCTTTTCTATATTTAATTTAATGTATTTCCTTCTTCGTCGCTATGCTTTGTCAATTTAGTTTTTTTTTTGGTGTAATAAGTGTGTTTGCGGACTAGAAGCTAATTACAATCTGAAGTATTTTTATGTGTAGAGGACTACACATACCATTGGTGTGGGGTGGTTGTTATTAAAAAATGGGTACACATAAGAAAAAACTATTACATGTGTTATTCAAGTATGGAAAGGAGATGCTAGAAAGAAGATTGCTCCTAGAGAAGACCATAGCTGAAAATAAATGAATGAACAGTATAATGTGAGCTAAGTGAGAATAGTAGAAACTACTAAAGGAAGGCATAATGGTGAGTTAATTTGGTGCATGGACGTGCGCAGAAGGAGTTCTATAGCCAGAAGGTAGGAATACACACTAGAAGGTTATAACTAGGGCGTGCAAATGTGTCACACAAAAGTTGGGAAAATGGTTAATTAATGAGAGGATCGGTGGTAGGTAAAGGAGAAATAAATGCAATAACTTTTCAAAATCCTATATAAGGATGTGATACAGGTTCATTATTACCTTTGCAATCACAATTATTTGAGAGAGCTAAGTTACGACCAAGCCAAACGAGACATAATGAGGTGTAGAGAGTTGTGAAACTAGGCGTGGAGAGAAGATTTTTCCACAGAGGTGGCTTGCGTCCCCATTGGAGAAGGGTTTGAGTGAAGAAGAAGTATTGAGAAGGAGCTAGGGCATGGGGTTTTTAGATAGGAACGTGTTTTTGAGCTAGGGCAAGAAGGCTTACTCGATAAAGAAGAAAATGTGGGATTTTTACCATGGCACCAAAGAAAGCACCTGGAGTAGTAATAAAGGGGAAGAAAAAGGTGGAAGTCGAGGTTGAAGTTGCCCCCGAGTGAAATTTTTCAGAGATGCATTATCATGAATATTTACTTATCAAGCGAGATTGGGATTCCCATATCTGTAGATGTAAAGTAAGTGATTACAACCACCACACTACTAACAACAAGGGAGAGTTGGAAACTTTTTTGAATAAGAAGATGAAGAAGTGCACGGTGGACGACATGCTAGTAAATAACGATGCTGGGGAAAAGTTTCTCAAGAAGGAAGGGGTGTATCAACTGTATGCACTCCTATATTTTGGAAAAATAGAAGCTTCATACCAGTGGCTTATGAGTAGAATCCACTAGGAATTCTTCTATTTTGTTGGATGGTGGGTAAGGATTATTGCACCTTTGATTGCCACATTGATAGGATTGAAGGGCATAGAGGCAGAGGTTATTAGTGACATAACCGATACAGTAGTTGTTAAATCCAAAAGCAAGGATTCGGGATACTCTAAGGGTCCGCAGAGAATGGAAATATATAAATTAAGAAAGTACCTTATGGTGCAAGTAGTCATGCATCTTCTCACCAAGTTGAATGATCAAGAGATATGGTTGTAGATAAACACCATGTGGCTACATGTTTCTAAGAAGATGTCACAAGGAGAATTCTATAGTCTAGTAGGCTACATAGTAGAAACAATTATTGAGGAAGTGTGCACAGGTGAAAAGATAAGTTTTGGGACTATCCTATTATCTCTTGTGTTTGTATAAATTGGAGTGCACGATGGGCCAAAGAACAAACTTTGGGAATACCCTGCAGAAAATAAGTCGCTCACAAAAATATTTGAGAAGTATTTGTATGAAGGAACAATGAGTGGCCCATTCAAACAAAGGGAAGAACTATGGTATGATCGACTGCATGCGGCCTTTAAGGAGGAATGGTGCATTCCAAAGGATTTACCTTCAGTAGTGGGTAAGGAAATATGGTTTGTAATGTATCAACACTTTTGCATTGTGTGGTTTACAATGAAGGATGAGACATGGAGTCCTTAGTGAAAACTTATGTATGCCTTCATAGAGAATTATTTCAAGGCCTCAATATATATGTCTACTAATGCACATTGGTTGAGATTTAATGTAAACAAGGTAGGTTGTTACTACCATACTCTTAGAAAATTTTATGTTTATCCAGGTCGGTCTAACTACATTGAGAGGCTTATTTCAGATGTTATAAGTATGAATCCAGTGAGTTTGGCTATTGGGGACTGTGGAGCCACACTCATTTATCTCCAGCTCAAGCCTAGGTTGGAAAATAGAAAGTATGTGGAGAATGAGTTCCTTCTCCCAGGGTTTCCTAAGGGAAAACACATAGTTGAAAATGTGGCAGCTCTAAAGCCTACCTCGACGATAGAGATAGATGAAGAAGAAGAACATGAGGATAGTGGAGGCTTGGACCATAGAGGATGGAGGTATCCCATAGACAAAGTGGAAAGTGAGCGCACATATAATCCACTATAGGCATAAGGAGGAGAGGAAGAGTTGAACATGGATACCATCCAAAAGGAGTGTCGATTCAAGAGGGTGTTCAGAAGAACCAAGAACCAAGGCACTAGAACATCTTATCCTTTAAGAAGGTCCCCTCGACTCTCCCCTCAAAAAGAGGCACCTGAGAAGAAGAGAAGAAGAAAGCTGAAGCTTAATGAGGAGGAGGAGGAGTCTAAAGAGAGTGCACCTGGAACCTCGGTCCAGCTTGAAGATGTGGAGGAACCTTGGGATGAAGAAATGAGAGATGAAGAGGAAGGGGTGAAAAAAAGAAGAAGAAACTGTGCAAGAGTAATCCAATGCACTAGTTATGACTCAGGTAGGAGAAGGGCCAACTCCAGACCTTGGTGCTTAGGTTCTTAAGGGGCCAAGGACAAAGAGAAGTGAAGAATATGTTGTCCCTAGTATGGGCTATATTGAGGATATAAGAAAAATCTTCCTTGCCCAGTTTCAAAGCATTGTGGGCCTTAAGAAATTATATGTGTGGGAGATGATGGACCTAGATATGGCCACTAAGTGTGCAAGGAAGCAACTATCCTGGTCCATGCAAACTCATATGGATGAACCATATTTTGACATGTGTGAGGAGTCATGTGTCTCGCAAAGAGTAAATAAGGCCCCCCAAAGCAGGAACATGACAATAAATCCTACTCTCATGTCTGATGAGCAGGTCAACAATGTCTTGGTCAAGGTATCTACTGAGGTGGCGCGGATAAATATTGATAAGGTTTCCACCATTCGAGCGTTGATGGAAGATAAAAAAGATAAAACTGCCGAGATAACGTGTTTAAAGGAAGAGAAGGAAAGAGAACATACAAAGAATGAGGATTTTGTTAGCATGGAGGAGGAGATTGGTGATCAAATCCTCAAAGAAAGGCATCATCTAGAACCTAAAGTACCTAAATTTTTTCCTTATGCTATGCATTATGTGCACACTTTGGTTGATTTGGTGTTAGAGGATAGATCAATTTGAATTCCTGTACCAAAAGATTTTGAACAAGAAGTAGAGAGAGAAATGGCCTTTATGCTTAGAAAAAATTCAACTTATGAGGCATTGCTCCAAACTTTAAAGGATGAAATGAAGAAAGTAGACCAAGCTCTTAGTTTATGTGTGGCACCAGAGGCAATAATAAGGACCAGAACTCTAGTTGAAGATAATGAAGTTTTGTTAGTGATGAAAGATGAGACTTTAGGGTGTGCAGAAAGATTAGCGCAAGTGAAACAAAAATGTGAAGCCCTCGTAGTAGCTAATGATCCACATAAAGAGAGTATTGATGAGATTGGGAAGCTCATAGCGTAAAATATGGACCTCATGGAAGGAATGATGTCAAGTACGGATAATTTTTTCCAGGTACTACAAAATGAGAAAGAAAAGATTACTTAGGACGAACTGGAAGCCATCTCCACATATATTATAGAAAATACAAGGACTGCGCTAAATGATTGAAAAACATTGGAGGCTGAGATCAAGAATGAATATCTAGAGTTGATCCTCCCAGTTCAAGAAGAGGGTGCTACAGAGTAAATATTCATTTTTTTATACAATGATTCTTTAATTCTTTCAATACTTATTCTTTATTATTTGGGAACATTATAAAGAATTCCCATTTCCGGGATGACAATGTACTTTAGTGTGGGGTAATTTTGAGTAGACATTATTGTTCTAAGGATAAGACACACAAAATATATGTGTGTGGGAACAAGGTGCATTTGAAGGCATGGAAGATAGGGAAGGAACCGTGTGCCAGAACACTTTGGCTAAGGAATTAGCTGTTTTTATGGATAAGGGATATTTTTAGAGATAGTAAGCGGAGCACACATGGAGATGGAGACTTGCGTGACACGCAATGATATTTTGGGAATGAGCTGCTAATAAGTGTCATGCATGGTTTGAGCTAATAATAGGATTGCTTCTTCCAGTTAACTATAGGAAATCTATTATTAGAACACTTGCATGTATGCATGCTATTGTAAAGGTGCATGGCTATTATCAGAATGTGACCTATTTTGAGAAGTGCATAGGTGGTGAAAGGCAAGTCTCCACCTCTATAAATATATATTAAACTATGTATTTTAGGGGGTATCTCTGTGTGAATTATTGTAGAGTTATGCTATTTGATTTGATGTGCGCATGACTTATGGATATACTCTATAATGTAAGAAACTAATGTGTTTTACAATGTTTAATGTAATGGATAATATTGGTTGGATTATGGTGTTAAACATAGCTAAATATGGTTCATGTATGGTTAATCTTATTATGGTAATTGTTTAGTTCGTGATTCTCTAAGATCTAGATCTGGGTTATGCATTGTGGAATGTTTATGTTTAATTATGGATCTGAATATGTTTTTCCATTATAACACTAACATCCTACACAAGCAACTATAAAGAGGGGCATTGTACCTTTACACGCTTCGAGTGAGCGCTCAACTCAAGCCGAGTGATGTGCCAGTGTACCTGGGTTATTCACAGTAGATTCTAGGCTACATCATATAGTGAAGACAATAAAAATGTGCCCCACCCCTAGCCAATGCTTAGGTTCTTCATGTGACCTTCAATTTTGTCTCCTAGGTGCTCAAGCATTTCTCTCTCATCCTCCCAACTCCACACTCACTTTTCACCATTTTTCGGGTTTTGGTAAGGGGGCACATTCTACTATCCCAACTATCCTAGGGATAGTAGGGAAAAAAAAAATTCCCCGTGTCTTAAAGGTCGCAAACTTAAAAAATTGACTAATTGTTCATACCTTACTTCTTCTCATTTCTTTTCTTGTGAAGTGAAAGTGTTATATGAAGTTCTAAAAACACAAAATGACTCTTAACCATCTCATTTTTTGTCATGAAAACCATGAATGCTAAGTAATATCTTCGATTAAAACTAAAAATTATCAAGAAACCATGTCAAAATTCTTACAGGAAGCGATGTGCACTGAAAGTTTAAAAACTCGTATCTTTCAAACCAATGATCAAAATCGGGTGAAATTTTCTAAGCTATTCTTCAACCCAGCTGCCTTTAAGAAAATTATAGCAGTAGAGAAGATGATGAGATATTTCATTAATAATAGTAAACCCTTGCTTGATTCCCTAGCTTTTAATTTTTTAGTTTCCAGACATTTCGGCAGGTAGATTAAACCGAAATTCGAAGCACGAGATCGTAACAAAGAGCCTAATCCAGTAATACCATTTTTGTTGTAATACGAGGTGGGAAAATGTAGTTTATAAAAATAGTAAGTATCTGAAATCCCTATTTTCTAAAAATAGAAACTTACTAAAAATATCAAGTCCCCTAAAATTAGTGTACTCAGAGAACATTGAAAATGAGAAACTAGGCAACCTTTCCAAAAATAGTAAAAAAGCAAAAAACAACTGCCTAAAAATAGAAAATGTCTAAAAATGATAAAACATCATCAATGGGTTTAAAATGAGTATTCAATTTGATGAATATGTTCAAATTTGAGAAAAGAAGGTGAAATATCCAAAAATAACAGGTCTTGATTCCACTTGCTAAAAATAGAAAGTCTTCGTTTTGAGTGAAGAAAGTTGTAGTAGGAAAATTTTTCATCCATATCACTTATTTTTGACATCTTCACAGGGTTTTATGATGATTTCATAACTAAAATAGGGAAATTCATCCTTTAAAAAGGTCTTCAAACATCATCCCAGTCATAATTGTGCTTAAGAGTGAGACAAAACATCACATGGTGCAACAGTTAAGAACCAAAGGACATTGTACTTTCAAAAGAGATTCAAACAGAGTCAAATATCTGTTGTAATTTGAGTAAAAATAATCATCATTCAGATTAGATCCATCGACACCTCCCTAATGAGCTGGCTAAATGAGCTTAGTAAGTTAAGTGAGCTAAGGTGAGCTAAAATAAGTAAGTCAAAGTGGTTTGGTTGAAGTAAGTCAAGTAAAAGTGATACATTGTAGCAAATTTCTCTCTAAAGGTATCCATGTATGTCTTCCTCAATGACAAGGCTTCCCCACAAAGACCAAGATTTGGTTCCAAAACAAGCTTCTAAAAGTGCCTCGACAACCGACATTGTGTCAACTCCCGAAGAGCCATTTCCATGGATTCAAGAAATGATTGAAATTGGGCCAAGGACAATGCAACTTTCTATCATGTCAAGTCTTGAAGAAATCTCAGGAACATTTAAGTCCATGTGAAGAAATAAGGCCTAAACAACATCTTGCTTCTTTAGTGGAAAATTAACTAATCAGTATGTTGAAATTGCTAGACCCAAGAATGATAAGCCCATTGAGGACATGATTTCATCAAACTATTAATTGACCCACATATCATTGGGTTGATCTTTGCACAAGGATGATTCTCATCTATTCAAGGAATCCTCTTCCCGCATGCTCATTTAGAATGAAAAATGTAAGAGAAAAATTGTGCAATTAGAGGAACTTGTAAATGATCTCAGTGCTTATATTCAACCCTTCTCTGACCCCAAACCAACATCTTCTCTTTTGGTAGAAGACATCCCTATGATTAGTAGCACTGATCCTGAGGCAATCAAGAAAGCACAAGGTTACATGATGTGGTGGAAATATAATGTGAAGTGGATTGAGAAAATCATTTAGCAAGGCAAGTCATTGTTTCATGCTATCATTTCCATTACCAAATACATTCTTACAACATTGTCAGAACTAAAGCAAGCAAAGGAGAAGTTTGTAAAAGAGGTAATTCACTTGAATGATTTCCTCCCACTGTAATCCAAGATGATCTCCTTTTACTCTTACACTCTTGTGAGAAAGAATGTGTTTGCATCAGCTAGAGAGGACTTGTCACAAGTTTGGGTCTACATCATGGATGTGAGGTATGGGATGCTAAAAAATGCAATATTTGAGTTTTACTCTTATGGGAAACATGCTTTCGAGATCTTGAACGAAGTCTACAACTATGTTGAGAAATGTGATTTACCTCCACTCACCAAATATTCATCATCATATGAACTCATTGTTTCCTTCCAAGAGTTAGTCAATAAAGAGGTCAGTGACTTGCTCTCCTTCAATGAAGATAAATTAGAGTCCTTGGACAACATCAAAATTTTCCTTTCTGTAATTGCAAAGGACCATGAAAGATGTCTCAATTAGTGTAAGAATATAAATTGGGTCTTAGAGGCATCGACCAAGGTGTTGGGCTACGTGTGCATTCTAGAGGCAAACAAGTTGACATATGTAGTAACTCAATTCAAAAAATAATTCGAGGAACAAGAGCATGAAGCATTAATCAATAAGTTCTTCATTGAGGATTATTCTTCACCAGAAATATCAACTTCTTCTTTCCCCTCTCTTTCTCCCTCTTCTAATTATTTGTTTATTGTAATCATTTTATTTTGTCTCATTCACTTAAGTGACTTTATAAAATTCCTTTTAAATTATAAAAAATGGAACTTATTTTCTCATGTACTAGAAAGATGAAAAGTCATAAGTTGAATGAGATCATGAAGAGTCATGTGGTGGGTATGTAAAGAGTCAATTCACATTGCTATATATTGGGATGGCCTCTACATTCCATAGGATCCTAAAATTCTAACTCTTTGGTAGAAATTGTGGATTGTCGTTACTAAACTTTGTATCATAAATGAATAAGAAATAAAAGCTACATTTCTTCCATTTCCCTTTTCCTATGTAATCCTCTATTTTCTCTCTTATATGCACTTTATAAGTATAGTGATAAAACAAGATATTTGTATCCTTGATGAATGGGCCCTAGAGAACTGTGTGTCTATGCGGGTTTTGTTTGTCTCGTTAATGACTTCATTGTTGATTTCTTCTAAATTTAATGTTGAACTAATCCAGTTATTGGGTGTGAATTTTGCATTTTAATACTCACATCAATAACCTTCCTATGTCTAATTTCTCTCCTTTATCATTTACAACTGTAATTGCCTCCCTTGTACCCATTGCAAACACTTTTACCACAAGTTTAGTGAAGTGTTTCTATGTAATCCCTAGTCTATTTGGACACCCCATAGATATATAGGAGTATATTAGTTTACATTCAATAATGGGAGATGCCACATTCAATGCAGAGGGACCTAGTCTAGTGAACATTGGTGGAAACACCTAATTTTCCATTCTGACAAATTATTTCACAATTATTACCTTAATCAAATTAGCTGATATGTTTTTGGCAATAAAAGAGTGGTTCTATTTCAGTTTTGAGTAATTTTCTCCCTTCATGCAGGTCGCCATTCACACATAAAAATTTAGATCAACATTAATTTTTTTTTATATATTTTCTATAACTTGCATGTTTGGTTGGGGTTTGCAGAAAATTCGTGTGAGGGTAAATATTGTCCATTTGGGGACATTAAATAATATTAATCCCAAAAATAAAATGGTAATTTTTGGTTTCCTGAATACTTTGTAACACCTTGTATTGGTGTTGGAATGAAAAATGTTGGTAGTCATTTTTCTTGAAAACCCCAAAAAACTTGTCTTCCATTAGAGAAATTTGGTAAAAAAATTGTAGATTTTTCCCCTTCATGACTGTTAACTTGTGAATGGTTATGTGTGAGTCCCATGTGATTTTAGGTATCTTTTTTGTAGTCACGGGAAATTGATCGGAGTATACTTGACATTACTATACTCAGAGTAATATTATGGAAGCTTTTAATATGTTTTATGAACCAAAAATGTTGTAGCACTTGCTAGTACATGGTGTTTTTGTCCTGAGTGAAGAATGATCTGGGACAGAGGATTGTAGGAGCTCTAGATGGGTTCATAAGCTCTACAAGAATTCAAATTAAGGTTCATGGATTCCTCTAAATTGTCCAAGCATTGCTTTTTATTATAATCATCTTAGTATTTTCTTATAGCTAAAAACCACCATTGTCTCCTTGTGGTCATTTTGGCCATTTGTAGGTTTTGGCCTAAAACTCAAAATGGAAGAATTTTAAGGTCTCAAAGTTTTGGGAGTGTATTTTTTGGCCCTTTTCCAGTCAAAATCATATATCACACTCCTATGGAACTCCAAATTTTTCTCTGGGTGTGAGAAAGTTGTTTTTTGTTCTAATTCTTTGTTGGTATGATGATGTCAGCAACTTAAAGTCACTAAGTGGATTTGAGAGCACAGGGAAAACTGTTAAATGTGAAACACATAAGCAGATCAACTGGAGACTTCCATGACTGGAGACATTTTTTCTCATGTATTCTTGATTTTCTCACCATCCTCCATTCAAGTTGATTATTTCAATTCTCCATTGAGAAGACATAAAAATTCCTCCCATTCAACAAATGAGAAGGTTCACTCAATCCATGCTTGATTTCATCTCACAAAGAGGTTTTTTCATTTATAGGATTTATATATTTCATAAGTGTGTGAATCATGCCCTTGAAAATTCTCAAAGGTTCTTGATATTTTCAAATCCAAGAGATCTCATTGTGAAAGTATTCTTCCCAACTTTGGGGCATGTGTGATATGGGTACATGCTTCTTGATATTTTCAATACAAGTATATACTCTTGCAAGAGATAATTTATCATGTAGAAATCCCTGAATAGTACAATAGATAATTTATACCTTCAAAGAAAGCCATTTCCAATCTTTCATAACACTTGAGAAAGTGATAAGAGATCATGTTTCTGACAAGAGTGGACTTGTGTCATCTTATATATTAACCATTTGTGTTAAGTTTGTTATTATTTCACGATCCTTATTTTATTACACATGTTTTCTTATTTGTTCTCATTGAGGTGGAATTTTTTAAAAAGGTATTGGTTAATGAAATATGTATTTCTCTCATTGACATAACTCCTTTCCTATTTTTCCTACACTTTTCTCCTCTCCTACTTGAAAACTCGTCCCTCTTTGATTTACTATTGTAGTTACAAGAATGGTGTTCATGCACATTCCCTAGTATTTCACCAACCCTAAGGTTATAATTAGTGTATATAATTTATAGTTTTCAATAAATGAGAGCTACCCCATTCAATAACGAAGGGACCTAGTCCTATGATCATTGACGAAACCCACTTTTTTTCCAAAACAAAATATTTTGCCAACAATTTTTAACACCCATTGTGGGGCATATTTTGCTATCATACATCATCTAGATCCATAAAATCCTAAATGGTAAAAAATACTAAAAATCATAAAAAAGTCTCTTGATGCCTATACCTGAGTATATTCATGTCTCTATCAGAAAGGACCATCTCTAATGATGCCCCAGTATTAAAGCCAAGCCTTTTGTTCCAAGATATAGTTGCAAATTCGAAGCCTTATATTTCAGAGAACCATAAAAACAACACTCACTTCAATATTGCTTCAAAATTCCTGGACGAAGAAGAAGAATGGGATGATTTATTGAGAAGACTCTAATTGAGAAGAGCATAAAGTACATAATGACAGATAAAATGTATATAAGGGGTGATATAACTAGTGGTATCATAGATCCTGCATTTGAGATGTAACTAGGCAATTTAAAACTTTCTCCCATACAAATTCATAGACACGATGTTGAAATCCATCTTGAAGGTTCACTTGAAAGTCCTTATCCTAGTCCTATTGCACCTCTCGTCTCTCCACAATCACTAAACACTCTTCCTCCAAAGATGGCTACCCATATGATTTGGGGAAAAAAAACCGGTCCATTGGCTTTGAACCCTACACTTCATGAATTTCCTAGAGGATCAAGAAATAACTTTCCCAAGTTCAGAGGATATGGCAAAAAACACCCAAATGAGCACATTGTTGCTTTTATTATAGTTTGTGGTGTGTTGGGAGTTGAGCATGAAGTTGTGTCTATCCAATTATTTATATAATCATTGTAAAATTTTGCCATCGATTGGTTTATCATATACCAAGAATATCAATCACCAATTAGGATTAGATGAAATCAAAATTTGAAGCTAGAATTAAACCATCTGAGGATTCTCATGCCTTACTTGCTCAATGATCACAGTTGAAGAAGAAACCTCATGAGGCTATGAGAGATGTCATAGATAAATTCAATAGATTGATAAACAATATTCCTAAAGCTACTAGACATACTGAGAACAATCAACTAAGATTGTTCATAAATGCTTAATTACTTGAACTTGGGTTCATAGTGAGAAAAAATCAACCGAACAATTTGGAGGGTGCCCAAGAGCTTTCCGTAGAGGTTAAGGATGGTTTGATTATGCTGAGAAAGATAAAAAACCATTTAGTGATAAATAAATTCCAGAGTTCCAAGGATGAAGGCATTTATTCGATGCTACAAAAGTTGGTCAATGATCTAACTACACTAAAGAATCAAATCATTTAGCATGCCCCATATCAAAACCATAACCGAAATTAGATTGATGGGGTACCCCAAAGGATTGCCTTGGAGGCTCCACATGTTAATATAATGTGTAAAAATTGAGAAGATAAAGAAGATGGAATTTTTGAATCAGACCTTGAAGGAGAAGAGGAAGTTGGATATGCAAACATTGTGTATTTTGAATACTCATTGGTTGAAGATTTTGAGGAGTCCATGGATGATATGACTAGTATTCTTATGCAATGTTCACTCACTCATAATTATAGAAGGAGGCCTCTTCCTTTTTTTCCCAAGTGAATCACTTAAATCCTCAAAAGGTGACTTTATAAACTATAATAACAAAGAGAGAATCATTGCTGCCCATTTATATGGAGTCAACTAAGAAGATGTATGGGACTACCTCAACCAAGGACACATCTCCTTCTTCAAGTAATTCTCTTTCTTCTCCCCCAGTCAAAATCCATTTTTGCTTCTACTTTTTTGGTTCCTAAGAATGTAACTCCTATTCATGTAAAATTTACCATTGTTCGCGAAGTGTCTATATTTTCATGTTTTGATATCATTGATCATGTTAAGAAGTCCAAAGTCCAAAATTATGAGTTTTAGTATTTGAGAACTCATCCTAAACTATTTGATAAACTTGTCTAGTTTATCAAAGAAATTTGTTCAAATTATGGTTCCATATATCCTTCCACCAAAGAACCACTTCCCGCTCCTAGTATCATTCCATCCCAGAATATTATTACCTCAACACCCTCCACTTATCAAAAAGTATAACCCTTATACTTTTGTTTGCTAATCAATTTATATAATCTGCACAACTATATCATTGAGTCTAGTGCCTCTGATAATGTAGTACCCACACAAGTAGCCAAATCCCTTGGTCTCATTCCTATCTATTCTATTGGCCATTGTTATTCTATGGAAACCAAAGAAGCACCTCTCATTGGTTAGATTAAATATACTCAAGTAACATTTGCAGCTTTTTATGAAAATAAGGTGAAGTTTGACATACTTGTGGCTAACATTCCAGATTCATATGAGATGTTGTTGAGACAAAGTTTCTACTAAGATCTTGGTGGAGATATACCAATGGACTAGTCATGTGACACCATACCATTCAAGGTAAACATTAAGAAACTTCTCCATTAGATGAATATTAGATACACCGTTCAAAAAGAAAATGACCCAAGGGAAAACATTCTTTACTAAGATTCAAGATATGACAACTATTTCATAGATTTCGAGGAAGATTTTGAGCTACCCATATTTATGGAAGATTACCCGGATGTGATTGAGTTAGCTAAGAAACATAAGGATGATTTGGTTGACCTTAAATTTGGCAGTGCGTGCTTCCCATTGATACCTGTTAAAGTTTCTCTGCTTAATGATGACGAGAATCATAGATATCTTGAATTTACAGAAAGAAAACATGAGATGAAATGGAATGCATACCATGAGGAAATAGTGATATCCAATTAGTTCTAGCAATGTGAGCCCTGTGTTTTCAATCTTCTCAAGATCCAACATTGGGACTTACCCAATGAATATGAATATTTCTCTTTTCTATTTAGAGAAGATGACATTCTTAATGATGAATGGAGAGATAAGAATGTGCTTGAGCTCTCAAGAATGATTCGACTCAAGAAAAATATATATCTATCACGGAGATGGCCATTATAACCCAAAAAAGTCATAAGAAGAATGATGATGTTACACCCTTAATCATATATCTTACATTGGGTGTGTATGGCCGAATTGTGGCTATCATAAATTCTTATCATGTTGTATCTCTTTTATATGTGTTATATTATCATTAGTGGGCCGGCCTTGGTGATGGTCATAACATATGAATATTATATATAGAAGTTAGTAGATAGTAGTTCATCATAATCGAGCACTTGAGTTTTATTTTGTGGTTTAGAGGTTTTCCCCTTGAAGTGGCTAAGCTATTATAATTGAATATTGTGATAATTTATCTACAAGTGGATTTTCTTTTTGTTCTATTATTTCCGATATTCAAATATAAGTAATTTTATTTTAGATGATGTCTCTATTTTGGACCCAACCTTGTGTTCATTCTTGTTTTAAGAGGATGAAACATGATGTGAGTCATACCATAGTGAGTAGTAGATTGAGAATGAGTTGGTTTGTGTGAAGGATATTCCTATGGAGCAACTGCGAAACATGAAGTAGCAAGAAGTTTGTGATGGTGTTAAAAGTGTCAAAATCTAAATTAAGAACCAGTTCATAGAAAATGTGGTCATGGAGTGCATGATAAGTAAAGAGAAAATTCCCATCACAAGCCTAGATGTGCATAGGGTGAGCCCAATATGGCCAAGAATCAGCCTTGTGGTAGTGGTAAAGTTAAAAATAAGAAATTAGATGCATGGATGAATTTGAAATTGGATTGGTAGGTGGAAATGAAGTTTTATAACAGAAAATACAATGAGATATTTGAATGTATCTTCACTTTTAAGATGAGTCATTTAAAATTTCTCAAGGAGAAACATGCAACATTCTCTTTCTTGGGTATATGGATACCCCTTGCAACACCTGTCTTTCCCAAGCAGTTGAGAAAGGGGTCTTACTGCAATGAACTAGTTAATGGATTTGCAAATCAACATCATTTGGTGTTACTCATACATAAGTAACATATGAAATAGAACAAGTATTGTAATGAAAAAGGGTTTTCCATCACCTATACCATAGATGAGTTCGGTTTGTTTCTATTTTCCTTGTTTATGGTGTGTTTCCATTTGTGTTTCCCTTTCCATTATGTGTTTTATTCATGTTGTGTGTTGGTCTCATTTCATTCCTTTCTCATTCAAACCTATTTTGGGAGAATCTAGTGTTTGTGATTTTCTTCATTTTTGCTTCACTCAACCCAGGACAAGTCTGTAAGTAAGAGAAAATTATTGGTACGAAAAATTTTGGTAATCATTTTGCTTGATAGCCACCAAAAACTTGTCTTTCCTTAGATAAATTTGGCCAAACTTATAAATTTTGCCCCATTGCAAGTGTTAACTTATGATTGGCCCTATGTGAGTCTCATGTGATTTTAGGTGTCCTATGTACAGTCATGAGAAAGTGCTTAGAGTCTACTTGACACCAGTATACTTAGAGTAAGATTATGAAAACATTGGATATGTTATGGGAACAATAAATCTTCTAGTGCTCATTATGGGGAAAGGTGTTTTGGTCACGAGAGGAGTGATTTAGAATGATGATTGTGAGATTTTAAAATAGATTTAAAAACTATACAAAGAGTTAAATGAAGGCTCATGGATTGCTCTATGCAATTGAAGCATTATTTTTTATTCTACTCATCTCACTCTTTCCTAATAACCAAAGACCGTTGCTGCCTCCTTATGGTCCTTTTGGCCATTTGTAGGTTTTGGGCATTAAAAAATGGAAGAATTTTCAGGTCTTGAAAGTTATGAGAGTTAATTTGTTAGCCCCTTTCTAGGAAAAATCATGTATCATACCCATATGAAACTCCAAATTTTTCTTCAGGTGTGAGAAACTTGTTTTTTGTTCTAATTATCCGTTAGGATGACGATGTTAGAAATTAAAAGTCACTTAAGTGAACATGGAACAATTTTTAAGCTCCTCCATGTATTGTTTTACATTAAATGTTATGTTTTTTATACCCAAAAGTGTGCCCCTCTACCATTGGTCCAATTTGTTTGACCAAAAAGAAAATTATAGTCTTCCTCATTATTTTGACTTATATGGGTTTTCATTAAGGCATGAAGCACATTTTTGAACCCCTCCATGAAAATATACATATCCTAACTTCCTTACGCACTTCTAAAGTGCACATGCACCTGATTGGTGTGCAGTTTGGGCATGGAGATTACAAAACCCAAACACATTTCTCCATTTTATTGCATTTTCCAATCTCCATAAGCCCACTTCAGTGAATTTTGAAATGTGAATTCCCCAAAAAAATTCTCAATGAAAAAATATAAGCAAGTGATGAAGACAAAAGGAAAATTAATGGATAAATTGAAGAGGATTAACCATTGTTTCTCCAAAACTCAATGAAAAACAGCTCCATGCTCCAGTTTTCCAAAACACATTTTTGGTTATTCATATTGATTCCATGGATAAAACTCTTCCAATTTTTCACCAAGTGCTCCTATCCAAAATACATTTATTTTGATTCTAACCTTGTGTTCTAATAGGAACCAAGGGGATCCATTGAGTACTCCCCTAGCCTAAATTTCTTTTCAGAGTCAACACAATAAAATAGACCTTAACAATAATCATATTTCATTAACATAAAATCCTTATAACACCTACATTGTTTAATCCTCTATGGGATAATTACCAACCTACATGGCTACATGGGTGATAACTCCAAATAAATCCCAAAAAATCCCCTTAATCATGACACTAGATAGGTATTTATAGACCCTTTTTCCCACCAATAAGGAATTGTAATTTTTTTTTAGAATCCTGCTCAATCTTGAATTTGAACTTTTTTGCATTAATGGTGTTCAACTACCTATGACCTGATAGTTGAGAGAACTCTATTTAACAATTCCACATAACTGTTGAGTTGGAATCCTTCGTACATATACCACTTTTTCAAGCCCCATGCCTCAAAACCTTGTGTTCAAAATTTTTGCTTGCTGTTATGGTACTATATCTTGCCTCTTCCCTAAATTCGACCAAAATTCATGCACCTGGTTCCATCTTTCTTCCTTGTGCTATCCTTTCTTCCCAAAAAAATTGCACATTTCTATGTATTATTCTTATACACCTTTTTCTAGGTTGATCTATTTTAATTATCACATGTGCCACCAAACTTTAGCCAAGATTAATAAAATATATTTGGTTACTCGATCCTCCTATGACGCTCTTTCCTTAAACACATAGGGTGAAAAAAAGTGAGCTCCATCTCATGAGTAGCGCTCTAGCTTATGGATTAGATGACCAAGCTTCTTTTCACTCATTCATGTCACATCTTCTTCGGTGCAATCCTTCCACTTTAAGAAATTTCTTGTACTCCTTTTACATATTTTTAGTACCCTAGAGTCTAGTATGGCCTCAATTTCTTCAGCCTTCTTCTCTAGTAGCTTCCTCCTTAAGGATAAATTTTCTTTAGTTTCTAATGTATCTTCACCTAGTTCTTCTGCGAGTTATCCTTGATTTTTGTTGACACTAGTACCTCCTCCATGGAACTCATAAAAATATGTGGCATTGAATATTGGAGAGATATCTAATTCCTTAGGAAACTCTAACTTATAATAATTTGGCCCAATATTTTGCACTACCTTACATGGCTTGATTTTCTTCATTTTCAACTTATTGTAAACCCTTTTTGGAAACCACTCCTATCACAACTATGTCATTACTTGATATCCTTCCTAAAATTATTTGATTATGTGTCCTTTATCCACACGTTCTTTGTAACCTTGATTACTCCTCTCCAATTTCTCAATAACTTCCTCGTGTAGTTCACGCATATACTCTGCATACTCATTTGTTTCCATGCTCAGGTTATTTACTATCTCACATAACTCTGTGACCCCTCCCAGAATTATTCCATACACAATTTAAAATATGGTCCTTCCTATGTTCCTATTAGCTAAGTTGTTGCAGGAAAATTCTACCTGTACCAATATTGTGTCCCATTTCCCTAACTTATCTCCTATCAAGTTGTAAAAAAATTGCTTAAGCTTCTATTCACCACTTCTATTTTCCCATCATTTTGGGGATGGTAGGCTAAAGTATAAGTCAACCTTATTCCCAAATTATTTGGAAAATTCCTTTAGAAATGTCCTAGGAAGTTGGTATCCATGTCTGACACTATACTCATCGGTAACCCATGCAACCATACCACTTATTTGAAAAATAGATGTATGATTCCTAACGCATCACTAGTATTTTTACATACAATAAAATGTTCCACCTATGAAAATATATCAACTACCACGAATATTAAGTCATTTCTTATCTGTGTTTTGGAAAATCCTATAATAAAATCCCTGGTAATGTCTTTGCATGTCGTTTTTGGTATGGGTAAAGGTTTATATAAACATATATTTTGATTGAGACCCTTTGTCAACTAGAAAACCCTACATCTTTACAAATATTTGTGCACATTCATGATCATATTTGTCCAATAGTATTGTTCTTTAAACTATGCCAAAGGTTTTTTCACCCCCAAAGTGACCTCCCAATCCTCCACTTTAATTCTCCCTAATTAAATGATCATATATCAATCCTTTTGGTATACACAAATACACTCCTCAAAACATCATTCCTTCTTGGATAAAATAGTCTAAGGTGTTATGTCCACACGCGTTGGTTCTCTACATGCCTCCCATACTTCCTTTAAATCCTTGTCTTGCACATGTAACTCCATCACAAATCCCATGACTTCATTCTACATTTCTGTCAACAATAACACTACATGACTCACGCACCCATGACCTTGTTGGATTTTCTACTGTGATTATTTAATATAAATAATTTGTTAGGAAATATACCCACTTCAAATTCCTTTGGTTTAACTTCATTTGGATATTGAAAAACTATAACACTTGATCATCAATGTACAAAATAAACTCATTCAAAAATAAGTAATGATTCTATTTCTTCATTTCTTTGATTATCACGTAGAAATCCTAATCATAGGTAGGGTATTTCCTTTTAACATCATTAAAATTTCCACTGAAATAAGTTATGGGCCTCCCTTCTTGGCTTAGTATTGTACCAATAAATTTTCCACTCGCATCACAATCCACTTGAATTACCTTCTCAAAACTTGGCAACGCTAGCACTGGTTGCACTATAATCTTCTGCTTCAATTCCTGGAAGATGTATTCTACTTCTTTTGTACACACAAACTCCTTACAATCTCATTTCATCATCTTCGTGATGACTACACATTTTCCACTAAAGTTCCATATAATTTCCTATAAAATCTTGCTAAACCATGAAATCTTTGTGCCTCAGTCACACTTCTCGGTGATGGCCACTCTATAATTGCATACACCTTTTCTAGATCCATTCAAAATCCTTCTTGGGATATTACAAAACCCAAGTATACTAAATATTTATGAATATAAATGTACTTCTTTATGTTCAACAACTTCTCTTCTTGCAAGCACTTTATCACCTTACTCAGGTGTTCAATGTGCTCTTCCTTCTTCTTGATAAATTTATACACCTAGTTTCAACCACACAATTTTAATAATAAAATTACACTAATTATATTCTATACCATCCTTTTGTTATAATTAGTGATTTTATACTAATTATTTAACATTCCCCTTCATCTTGGTCAATTAATGACACTTTGTTAATTAACTAGCCTTGTCCCTCATCTTGGATGCCAATTAACATCACTTCATTAGTTAAAATCCTCTTTTAATTAATCATTATTAGTTAATTAAGATTTCAATCTTGTATTTAATCAATAAACACTCTTAATTGGTTAAATCCCCCTCTCAAACCCTTCAAATTCTACTATTCTCTCCAAATCATCTCTAAATGGCTTCTATAAGCTTAACTTGGCCTATTAATTAATCCTAGTTGATTAATTAAACCTTCCCAAATTACCATGAGTTGCTAATCACTAATTAATCTCTTCTAATCATACTTATCCCTTTCTAATTCTACATTCCCTTTATCCCACATTCACTAGGTTGCATTCTTATCCCAAAATGGAAAGCTATATAAGAAGCCTAGTACACCTTGTCTAAACTTACACCATGTCCTTGAAAAACATTACACTTGAGAAGGCATTTCATGTTATTAAAGGCTTGTTAAACATATCCCCCTTTCTACTTTTAAATTGTAGTAAGAGAAAATAAAAAATAACAATTAAGTCATACTTGATGAGATCTATTCCTCTTTCTTGAGAAATCCTTGATCGTGTGTAGTCCACATTTGGCTCAGTGAGGAAGTATCTACATCCAAAGCACATAAAAAATATCAAAAGGATGTTTTCGATTAGTATAGATTCATATCTTGTGGTTTAACTAGCTTCCTTTTCTACTTTATCACAATGTATTTGTTTAAATTCAACTTAGGATCTACTTGGTGTTAGGTTATTTCAATTAGATTAGTTTTAAGTTTAACATGCATACATATGGCATGCTCAGTGGGACACTCCTTTGTATCATGCACATCTATTTATTTTTATTTTAGAAGCTTCGTTTTTCTATTTTACATGCAAGCTATTTCAATTTTTTGAAATTTATTTTTTTTTGAGCACGAATAATAGTGTTTGGTAGTGTTGAGTCTTCTTTGCATGTATAAAGGAGGAAAAGTGTTGTCAAAATTGAATCTTGGTGGGAAAAATATGATGTTTTTCCTATTTTTTTTCATTTTGACATTCTTTTGTGTAGGTACAGGTCTTCACGCGCTACCGTTAGCCTACTTGTTTGATGCACGCACTAGCATATCTGTTCACTTGCTATGGTTATCCTATTTATCTACTACAAGTGATATCACAGCTCTTCACACGCTTACGTACATGTTAACATGCTAGTGTCACTCTATTTTTCTATTTTTTCTGGTTACACGCACTTGTGTACGTGTCGACGCACTAGCGTAACATTTTTTTTCTACTTCACGCACTTGCTTTATTCTATTCTCCTATTGCATGTGCTAGTGTACTAGTCCACATGCTTACATTTCTATATTTTTCCATTGCATGCACTAACATACCTATGCACATTTTTGCATTACACTACTTCCCATATGCATGCACTAACATCCTACTTGACTCGCCAACATTAATCTTCACGTGCTAGTGTGCATTCTTCCTGTCACGCGCTAGCATACTAGTATACACGCTAACGTACTATGTAAAATTACACTAACTTTCACTCACATTTTCTCAAATTTCTCAAGTTTCAAATTTTGATCTTCAATTACCTTTCGTTTGTATATAATTATGACTCTAATCTTTAGGTTAATTACTTTTAACAATGCTAATACTTGAAATCTTTGTTTAAAGTTCCATTTTTTTAATTTGATCAACACCATGTATGTTATTCTCTTATGATCTCGAGTGACCTGGAGAATAAAAAATGACTGTGATCCTTGGTATTTTTCTAACATTTTGGTGCATGGAAAACTACTAATGATTTGTGTGAAGGACCTTTAAATTGGAAATATTTACCACACAAATTAAAAAAAACAAAATACTAACAAAGTTTACATAGAAGTTCCTTGCTCGAAAGACAAAATCAATTTGCTAAATTAATAAAATGAATACATTGTCTTTGTAGGTTCAGATAAGGGTAAACACCTGTTCACTTTAACTATGGGAAGTGCTTTGGATTAAGCCCTAAAAATCATTTGAGGAGTACCATAGGAATCCCAAAGTAGTTGGCACATTGAAGGAATTGGCCAATGAAATGGGAAGCACCCCATCTTCCACTTGACTAGTAAAACTCACGAGGAATACCAAATATTGTTCATGGTGACCACCCCATTCATATAGATTTCATGGGGTATAGTCTATATTCAACCATTTATTCTGATACGTGTACTTGGTTCAGACAAATATTGGGGAGTGAAGGATCTAAAATCCCTAGGAAGCTATTTGGCATTAAGGCCAACCTTACATTATCTTATTTGTGTATATCAAACCTTGTATAAAGGAAAAATTTATACTGAGTTATAACCATGTTTTCAAACAAGGAAAACTCTTTCCAAGTTGTGCCACATATTCTTCATCACAAATCATACTTAACAAAAGTTTGTCAGTTATAACCTTGTTTTTTGATAGAAAAGGTGAAACTCTGTCCAAGTTGCATCGTGTACTTTTTCATCATGAATCATACCCCTTCCATAATTTTGGCTTCCTTTATTAAAGAGAATGATCCAAATTTCTACCAAAATTTGTATCAACCAATTTTGAAACTTAACTTGTTTTCCCAAAAACTTGATTAAGTGTTGAGATTTCATTGTTACACTGTCTATTTTTCCTAGTTTCCTTAAATAAATTTACAACATTCAAACCTAAGAATGTCTCTAATTTATAGCTGTTATGCTACCCACATTTTATAGAGTTTCCTTGGTAAAACTTTCATCATACATTCAAACCTTGGAAAATCTTCATCTTGTGGTTTATGTTCTTTTTGTCTTAAATTCCTTGTAAGCTTTTACAAGTATCCTAAATATATACAAAAAAATTCCATCATGGCATCAGTCACACGCTTAACACATAGAAGGTGTGCATCTAGCCCCTTCCTCCATAACCCTTTAGACCCATCTTATGATGAGGAAAAAAGACTTGTAGATCACAGTGGGGGTGAGGAAGAAATACCCATAACATATTTGAAAATGATCCCGCTCATGTAGTAACTTCTTGTTTCAAAACAAGGACCAAGTCTTGATGTGTTTGGTAGAATTAAGGGCTAAAGTGTCTTCTGAGTTTGATCCCTCCTTCCTTACTAGCATGATTCAAGGGGAAGAGAATGGAAATTCATCCAATTTTAGAACAACCAAGGATATATCAAACCATGAACATGCCTCTACTTCGATACAACCTGAGGGTCATAATGAGGAAGTAAAAACCTCTAAAACTAAATATGACAATTGTATAACTTTTATTATAATTAACCATGAGGCCAAAATGAAGGGTGAAGAACCCCAAAATGAAACTAAACCCCAAAAAAATAATGAATACATCATTGTACAACAATAATTGCAAAATATTAGTCACCAATTGGAAAATCTAGCTACGCATGTCCATAGAGACACACATAGAGCTACTCACAATGAGAAACCTAAAGTAACATATGTTGAACACTACATAGAAAATTGCAGTGGAAAAGCATCCCAATAAATTCATACACATATACCTCCCATAATAACATGCAAACAAATTTACAACCAATAATGGTAGTATATGAAAGACACTTATTTGTATGTAATAAAACACCATAGGAAATAATAAGAAATATCGATTTGAAGAACTGTGTCCTTATCCCTTTGATCGGGAGATGCTACGTACTCCCTTTCCACAAAATTTTAGCTACCCTAAATTTGACAAATATAGGGGTAAGTAAAGGTGATCCTCATAATCACATAAAATACTTCTTTATGGCATGCCAACAAGTCACTTTCAATGATAACTATCGTATTTTCTTATTTCCATGGAGTCTTGGGGGCCAACACTTGAGTGGTTCCTCCATCTCTGAAAGAGTCTATATTCAATTTTGTGGACTTAGCTGAAAAGTTTTTTTTTCCACTTCTCATTTAATATGGAGAGTGATATTACCATGTTATACCTATACAACGCCAAACAATGAAATAATGAGAACTTTGCTATAATAATGGCAGGGGTTGGATAGCCAATTCCCTCTCCATTCCATATAAACAACTCATAAGTATATTTGTACCAAATTTACACCCTGAAATAGCCTTCCATTTACAAATGCATTACGTAGGCACATTTGAAGAATCCATTTAAAAGGGTAGCCAAATAGAGAAATCTTTATTGGCCAAAGGGGTCTTAAAACCCTTTCAAAGAGATAACTACTAATCAAACCTTACTGAAAATTCCAAAATCTTTAACAAAAACAAGCATATCGTAGGTGATGGAATTAATGATTCTAAGAATTTTCAAGCAATTCAAAACACCCCATATTTAAAAATCTTACATATGCCCCTCAAACCAAAAGTCAAATGTAGGGAATACTCTCCACTCACAAAGTCTCTGTCATTGATCCTTTAACAACTCGACTCAGCCAATATGTTCAAGTTCCCTACCACCACCCCTTCAACAAAGGATGCACCTAAACCTTAATGATACAAAGACCAAGAGTATTGCGAGTATCACCGTGTTAAAGGTCATGGCGCAGAGCAATGTATGAAAATGAAAAAATTAATTTAAGATCTCCTAGATCGAGTATATATCAAAGTTTACGTGTAAGAACCCAAAAAAACATCTAATAATCAATTGAAAATTTATAATGAACCTTTATTTAAACATGTTCAAGTAGAAAATAAGTTGGATCGAGGGAAAACCTTTCAAGATAAAAGTGCCAACCACATTGTTTCCCAAACAACTAATCCATTTGATTCTCTTATTGGGTATGTGCATCCTATCACCAACCATATCAACAACATAAAAATAAAATCCCAAGAGTGTGTTATTATAACATGATGCACTTGTCTTATCATTCTAGAACCCACTCTTTCTACTCCTTCAAATGATCATTATGATCTCTTATAATAGCTTGAGAAAACAACCTCTAAGATCTCTATCTTGTATCTTCTTAAGATATCTACTGTTCACAATGGCATCCCCTATAATACCCTTTAGAAGTCAAGAGTTCATATGGAAATTGATGCTTTGCGCTTCCAAGCCTTGGTTGAAAAATCACCTCATATGAGAAAATCATTCTTAGCCAAAATGAGATTCCTATGGATCATCAAACACAACCTACCCTTGTATATAGAAGCAATCATTACCTATAAAAAAGGTTAAAAGGGTTCTCGTGGAAAATGGATCCGACCTTAATATATTCTTTTTGAAGTTTGTGAAACAGTTAGGACATACAGATATTGAGTTGGAGCCTAATGTGATTACCATTAAGGCATACGATAATGAAAAATGAAAATCAATAGGCACAATCACCTTACCCATGAAACTTGGACCTATCACACATGAAACAATATTCCATGTCATTGAATAAGAATTCCCCTATAATATTCTCTTTGATCACCCATGGATCCATTTCATACAGGTCGTTCCTTCCACTTTCCACTAGTGCATCAAATTTTATAATCTAAGACAGGAGTTTACAATTCTTGGTGACCCATAACCCTTTTCCCATTGCAGAACATTTCTTGGTTATTACTAAGAATATTATGAACATCCTTCCACAATTTTGGCTATTAAACTTACATCAGAGGCTCTCACCTCTCGTGTCAACCCAGATACACTTCTGCCCCTAAAAATTGGTTCTTCTACCTTTGTTTCCCCTTTGCTACATGGGAATCCAAGTTAAAGATGCTTTATACCACCTACGAAGAATACAATCTCCAACAAGCCCTCTTTGTATCAAACCTTCCCCTGTTACCCAAGATGCATGGTAAACCAAATTTTCTAATGTAAAGAACTCGAGGCCTTGTAGTGTTGAAAAATTCACCAGTGGTGGTCTCCTAGTAGATGAAAAATTTAGTAGTACTTACACATTCTATTCCCTTGATAAAAATATGGCCTCTTGTTATCAATCCCTGAAATATATCATCCATAATAAGATTATGTATGCTATGGGATACAAAGGATATGGATGTGGATTGTATGAAAAAGGTGTGCAGGAACCTCTTCTAGGACATGAAAAGATGGATATATATGTCATTAATATTCACCCTTATGGGGCACAACCTCTAGAAGTTGATGTCACTTGTTTTGAATGTGAGGATAGCTCATTGGCGTATGATAGCGAACCAGAGTCCCTTTGTAGTATCTATAAATATATTACCTCCTCAAACATATTTTATGACACTTCTATTTTTACCTTATCCCCATTCATTCTTGAACTAAACCTCATACAACCATGCCTCATTGATTAAGATCACCAACAACACATACAAATTTATCTATTTCATAATGATGAATAAATTGGAGAGTTCATGGGGATACACGATGATATACCTATTGAAGATCATAAGAAAGGATTCTCTATTGACCTTGATACATATACATATTTTGGGGAGGAGGATGATTTCTATGGTCAACAAAAGGAGAAAGAGGATAAAAAATAAAATAATTATAAAATACTAAAAAATCAAAGCCTTGCAACGAAAAGCTCTTCAAGGCACTTATGAAAATTTTTAATGCAAATCAGACATGGATAATACAATTGATGATTCTATTTTTGAAAATCTTAATGAGACACCAATAGAGGAAGAACTCAATATCCCTCCTAGCCCTATGCGCATGGAGGATGGTTACAAACTACTGGTAGAAGATACTATCGATGTCAACATTGGCACATAAGATGAACCTAAAATGATCAAACTAGGGGCTTCTCTTTCCGCACATGAACAAAAGACTTTTATGGTGTTCCTTAGAGAGTTTGTGGAGTCTATGTTTGGTACTATATTGACATGTCAGAATTTGATCCTTCTTTAGTTTTGCATAACCTTGTTGTGCATGAATCAACAAAGATTATCAAATAAAAATTATGAAAAATGCAACCACATGTTGTTGTTTTGGTCAAAGAAGAACTGGAAAAGTTACTGACAGTGGGTTTTATCAGACCCATTGATTATTCACAATGGATCTCTAATGTCATGTTGGTTTGTAAGAAACCTGTTGGTATTCAAATTTATATAGAATTTAGGGACATCAATAAAGTGTGCCCTAAAGATGATTTTCCTCCTTCTAATATCAACATTGTTGATTCCACAACTAGACACAAGGTGTTCTCCCTCATGGATGGATTCTTTGGTTATAATCAAATCAAAATTGAAGAAGATGATGAACATAAAACTGCTTTTACTACTCCATGGGAAACTTTTTGCTATCATGTCATGCCTTTTGGCCTTAAAAACATTGGTGCTACATATCAGTGTGTTATGATTGTCATATTTTATGATATGTTACATAACATTGTAGAGGACTATATGGATTATAATTGTGACAAGTTCAAAATCTGAGTTGAACACCCAATAATCCTTCTTCGTATCTTTGAGAAACTAAGGGATTATAAGGTCAAATTGATTTCGAAGAAGTGTATGTTCGGTGTCATATCATGAAATCTATTAGGATTCATTGTCTCTAAAATAGTTATTGAAGTGGACCCAACAAAGGTCATTTCTATTAATTAGATGCCTCCTCCCAAGAACCTCAAGTAGTTGTGTAGCTTACAAGGTAAAATTCAATCTATTCACAAATTCATCTCCCAACTTGTAGACAAATGTCATTCCCTCACCCATCTACTTGAAAATGATGTTGGTTTCCACTAGGGCCCTGTTTTTCAACAAGCCTTTTCCCAACTCAAACAATACTTGGGTAACCCACTTGTTCTTATACTACCTACTCTAGGTGAACCCATACTACTATATATCTCTACCACTCAGTTTTCTATTAGCATCCTCTTAGTACAGTATGATGCCCAACACAAAGAAAATTCTATCTATTATGTTTGTTGTACCTTGATCTCCTATGAGATCAATTATTGAAAAATTGAAAAAGCATGCTTGTCTGTTATATTTTCTTTCTAGAAGCCATATTATTACCTCCTTAATAACTAAACTAAGATCATATTTAATGTTGACACACTCAAGTACCTATTATAAAAATCTGCACTCACCGTGAGGATGACCAACTTGAGCATTTTTTTGTGAGTTTGACATTGAATATGTACACAAAAAGGGAGTAAAATGACAAAGATTTCCAATCAATTAGCAGAAGTACTTTACCAGGAATGGAACCACTAAGTTTGGATACGCTAGATGATTTCTGTTTGTACATTGAAGAATATTTTACCTAGAAAAATATATTTCAATGGGTCATTCATATATAATGGCTTAGGGGAAGGAGTTATTCTTATCACCCCTACGAGTGATCTTATTTCAAAATATTTTAGATTCAAATTTCCATATACAAACACCATTGCTGAATATGAATATCTCATCACAAGTTTGAAAGTCTCTATAAAATGGAATATCAAACAAGATGAGGTTATAGGCGACTCATAACTCATGATCAAACAAGTAAGTGGTGAATAAAAAGTCAAAGATGAGAATATTGTACTGTATAAACACATAGTGGACTACTTGAAAGAGTAATTTATTCATATCACCTTTGAACAAGTCCCTTGAGCATATAACATGTCAACATGCGCCATGACTACTATTGGATTTTTGATAATATTATTTCCAAATACTAGATATTTTTAGTTCCTCGTCGATAATCTTAGAGCTCCTACCTATAACATGATAGAATCATGTTTGATATATGAAGTTGTTGGTCCCTTTTCCCCAAGTGGTATGTCAATATCTATAATTACTTATATGATGGCACCTTCCCATCTAACATTTTAATGCATCGCATGCTACACCCTCCTAGGGGGAACTCTCTATTGTTGAGGCTATGATGGAAATTTATTGTGTTGTCTTAATTCTAAAGAGGTTTTCCAATCTATCAAAGAGGTGCATAGAGGAATCTATGGTCCTCACACTACCGACATGGTCCTAAAAAAGAAACTTCTACGTGTTGACTATTATCGGGGTACTATGGAGACTGACTGTTTTTGGTACATGAAAAAATGTGTCTTATGCCAAAATCATGGAAACCCGATCCATGAAACATCTCAATCCTTGCAAGGCTCGATCTCATAGGGAATATTTCACCCACCTCATCTCATGGGCACAAACACATCATTACTACAACTGAGTACTTTACCAAATGGGTAGAGGTTATTCCTCTTACATATGTCACTAGTGCTAAGATCTCAAAATTTGTCATGAACCACATCATTTTTCAGTATGACATCCCTTATGCTATTATATCAAACGATGGAAAATAATTCAATAAAAAGAAAGTGAAGGCCATGTGACAACACTTTCAAATCCTTCAAAAGTGGTCTACTCCTTATTACCCTCAAGGTAATGGGTAAGATGAGGCAAAGAATAAAATTCTTGATCAGATTATGGAGAAACGAGTTAGTAAGACATACCGTAGCTGGAACCTCCAAATTCATCCCACCCTAGGATTACCAAACTTCTATCCACACCCCAAAAATTACAACCCCTTATTACCTTATGTTCGGAGCTAAAGCTATTATCCCATTAGAGATCGAGCTTCCCTCTTTGCTAATATCCTTGAATTAAATCTAGATAATGAATAGGACTACAAATTGGCAAGACTAACAAAGATTAAAATATTTGATGAAAAACATTTCCATGCATTGGACCACCTCAAAGTGTATCATAATCAAATTTGCACTAGCTACAACAAGCGCCTTATCTATCACAAATTTGAGGTTGGAGACCTTTTTCTGAAAGAAAACCAGTTCAATACTACTAAAGAAAGTGAAAATAGAGGAAAGTTTGAGTCTAACTAATTAGGACCGTACATTGTGGCCAAAATTTTTGGTTTAGGGGCCTATAAAATGGCTTATCCTGATGGTGAAAAGCTCAAGGATCCCATGAATATCATGCATCTCAACCATTTTTATAAATGATATTAGAGGCATTTCAAAAAATAATAATAATAAATTAAATCAAAACCAATAAAAATAGTAAATAGAAATACATTCATTTCAATGTGAAAACCACACAATTATGGCACTTTAGACATGTCCTTTGGTGAAAACCAGTTTCTGGTGCCTTAGGAGGATTCTATTGTTCACAAACACCTCACAATTGGGGCATGATTGCTTCTTCCTATATTTTTCCTTGGCTTGTGTTTATCATCTTGTTGAACCTATCCCTCTTGGCCTTGATCTAGATTATCATATTCTTATATATATGTACAAGATTAACTCTTGTATATTGTCACCTATCACTAGGGGAATATTGCATTTTATTCTTTATGTACATAATTTCACAAAACCTTAAAAAATCCAAAAAATGCTAAAATATTAGAAATAAAAAACATTGATAACATCTAGAAAACCTAAACACATTCACAAAATATCAAAACCCAAAAACATTAAAAAACTGGAAAACACTAAACATTGAAAATTATACCATAAAACATCTTACTTCAGTACTTGCTCGTTCTAGTGCAGAACATGAGGATAATATTTTGATAAGATTTCATCAACAAATCTTGATTGTTTTCTATTCCGTATTCCCCGAATATATTATTTCTCGGTGCAGTTTCATAGTGTACGGTTTCTTTTGCGGAAATTTTATGTCCTCCATCCAATTCCTTGCATGTATCCTTGCTTGAGGCACCATTTTTAACCCTTGTCATATAACTCGAACATGTGGGTACTAAATCTTGATAACAAAAACATTGGTACAATTGTCTTAAGCATTGTTTGTTTACATTTATTTAATTGTGATTGTGATTATTTATTTGTTTGTTTAATTAATTAATCGTATTGCATTGCTTACATATTTTTCTTTGTGCCAATCCTTTAACATTACACAAAAATTAATATTAGGGATTTTTTTATTTCATTTTACCTTTTATTGTATGCTTATATCAAATAAAAAGGTACTCTTGAGCATGGATGGTACATAAATTATGCTACAATATTTCCGTCCCTCATATATCTTTCTTCATATTCTAACCTATTCCCTATTCTACATAACATTCCTTCTCACTAACCTTTTCTATTTCTTATAGCTTACTAGGCTACCCTTCTCATAATTACTTATTTCTTACCATCCCTCCCTCCCTTATTTTTTCCTCATCACACGCTAGCACAAAAATATCTCAAATTGAGCAATGGCCAACCGACCCAAGTTCAAATCCCTACTACCGCGAAGTCTTTTTCTTTCACTGTGATTATTTATCTCTTCTTTTCGAGCATCAATCACCCTCTTATGTCACCCCATGCACACTCAAGGGGGCATCGTCCATCCTTCTAATTTTTCTTCTACCCATTCAAAATACAATTATCTACTATCTTTGAAGTGGCGCCAATTACATTACATCACATCAAAGAGGGGAAAATGTAGACACTTAGTTTCGAACACACATTTTTAATAATAAAATTATAGTAATTATCTTATCTACCATAATTTTATCATAATTAGCAATTTTTCTGTAATTAGCTAACATTCCCTTTCGTCTTGGTCAATTAATGACACTTATTTAATTAACTAGCCTTGTCCGTCGTCTTGGATTCCTTTAACGCCTCTTCATTATTTAAAATTCTCTTGTAATTAATCAACCATTATTAGTTAATTAAGATTTCAGTCTTGTATTTAATCAATAAACCCTCGTAATTGATTAAATCCCCCTCTCAAACCCTTCAAATTCTACTCATTTCCCTCCAAATCATCTCCAAATGGCTTGTATAATCTTAATTTGACCTATTAATTAATCCTAGTTGATTAATTAAACCTTCCCAAACTCCCATAAGTTGATAATCACTAATTAATCAATTCTAATCATACTTATCCCTTTCTAATTCTACATTCCCTCCCACATTCACTAGGTTACAAGCTTATCCCAAAATGGAAAGCTTAATAAGAATCCTAGTACACCTTTTCCAAACTTACACCATGTCCTTGACAGGCATTACACTTGAGAAGGGCATTTCATGTTATTAGAAGGCTTGTTAAATACCCCCCCTTTCTAATTGCTAAAGAGTATTAAGAGAAAAATAAAAAATGGCAATTAAGTCACACTTGATTAGATTTCTTCCTCTTGTTTGAGAAATCCTTGATCATGTGTGGTCCAAATTTGGCTCACTAAAGAAGTATATACATCCTAAACACATCAAAAATATCAAAAAGAGGTTTGCACTTAGTATAGAAACATATCTCGTGGTTTAAATAACTTCCTTTTATTCTTTATCATTTTCTTGAATTTAGCTAAGTTAGGATCTACTTGGTGTTAGGTTCTTTCAACTATCTTAGTTTTAAATTTATCATTCGTACAATAAACACCATTATATCATCTGGATACACAATCACAAAATTTCCAAAATACGGATTCAATAATTCATTCATTAGTCTCATAAAAGTACTCGGGGAATTGGTTAACCAAAATGGCATAACTAACCACTCATACAAGCCTTACTTCATTTTGAATGGGGTCTTCCACTCATTTCCTTCCTTGATGCAGATTTGACGATAACCACTCTTTAGGTCAATCTTGGAAAAGTACCATACACTAGTAAGGAAATCCATTAAATCATCGATCTTTGGTAATGAAAACCTATACATAATTGTGATCTTGTTAATAGATTTGTAGTCAACACACATGCACCATTCTCCTCCCTTCTTTGGTTCCAACACTACAGGAACTGCACAAGGACTCAAAATTTTGTGCACTAGTCCTTTATCAAGAAATTCTTGCACTTGTCTACACACCACTCCATTTTATTTTGGGTTCATTCTATATGGGGTCTTGTTTGACAAACTAGCTCCTAGTATCAAGTCTATATGGTGATTGATACTATGTACTGGTGGTAATTCTTGTTGTATCTCTTCCACCACATTTTTTGAAAACTCTTTCAATACCTTGTGTGCTTCTGCAGTAACTTTTTCTTTCTTTACACTATATTCGTGTACTTTTATAGGGACCAATGCATAATACACCTCTCCTTTATCTACCTCTCACAATAATTCCCTTTTGGATACTAGTAAAACTCTTGCGTAAACTCCACAAATCACTTCTCCTTTCTCTTCATCTTTTAATGGTGATAAGTTAAACTTATGCCCATCCTTTTCGATGTAAATGATATTCACACATCCTTTAAAAAAAACCTTCCTATCATACTGCTAGGGCCTTCCCAATAGTAGTGACTAACATCCATTAGTATCACATCACATAAATACTTCATCACAATAATTCCCAATCTGGAATTTCACAAGGCTTTTCTCATTTACTAGAACCTGACATCCCTTTTGTAACCATGAAAAATTGTAAGGGTTGGGATGCACAATATTTTTCATCCCTAAATTCTCAATAATTTTGTAGGAAATAAGATTATACGTGTTTCCACCATCAATAATCACTTTACAACATTTTCCCTCGACTTGCAAATGGTCGTAAAGAGGTTCTTGTAGGGATTCATCAAAATTCAAGTATCTGATAAGGTTCTTGTTGTCACTAAATCTAGAATGTCTAAAAATTTCAACCTTGGCCCCATTCAAATCTGATCCACAAAAGTTGGCTTTTCTTAAGAAAATTTACATATTCATCTGGTTGGTTACCATTATGATATTCAGACCAGACGTCAAATGCATGATAACTTTGTCCCTTTGGAGGAATCAAATACATTGGCTTATCATGTTAACAATGGTCAACAAGGTTCCTTATTTATCTATGACGACCGCTGGACTAGAGAGTGAAACTAAGGCGGTTAAATCAACATTTTATAGTACTCACTGAATAGTTCTTGAGAGTCACGTGTTCTCCGAATAACCAAACTGTCTAATCCCTAGTGGATGTTAGGCTGAAATAAGATATTTAATTGGTGCTTAAGTTCCTTCACTTCTCCAAACGCCCAACTTGCCTGCACCCTGATGGTTGCTAAACAATTAATAGGTACTTCATCGGCAAAAACGGTCCTAGTTACAAGTCATGGAACACGTTCTAAAGTTACTTTGGTTCACCGAAATCCTAATGTGGATGACATGAAGGAAGAATAGCCAGATAAAGTGAATGATGTGTGCAAAGCATAAATTATTCTCAAGATCCCAATTAACAAATCTGCTTAGTAATCTTAGAAATATTGAAAATTTTTGGCACCGAGTTAGTGGAAACACTCACTACTAGTATGGATGTCAACATAATGGGTTAATTTGGAGTTGGCTTCTACCTTGTGTCATTGTTGTCATCAAAGAGAAACAGGTTGTTACTTTATCTTACATGCAAATTGTTTAAAAAAACATCAAAGCAAAGATGTACTTCATAATGGTTATTATAAAAAGATTTAGTTTGCATGCAAACTGTTTGAAAAAATGTCTCTAGGAAACCATTTACAAGAGATGAAAAATTTGGTTTAGTGAAAGATGTAATAAAAAGTTTGGATTAATGCGATCATAGATATCTGATTTAAAGCCAAGTGTAATACCATATTGGTTTGACTTGGGTCACTACTTTTTCAAGAATAAGGAGAGGAAATTATGGGTGTTATGGAAAAGGATGTCCTAAAATCCGTTAAGAAATGCCTCGGTAAAAATAATCTAAAAGTCCATATACTTACACTTGTGTTGATATTGATTAACAATTCTTATGATAATATCCATTCACAAGTGATTGAGAGAGGAGTTCTAAACAAAATGGTCAATATAGTGAAGAAAATTAGATAAGGAGATGCAAGAAAAATATTGGTTGTACTGAATGAGTGGAAATAATCCTTTGGAGAATCAAGATTCCATATGGGTTCATAGGAAAAACAAGAGTATTGGTGGTTTGGAGGACAACATATATTATAATTCTGTACAGGGGGTCAATTACAAACAATCTTGTGTAGAAGCTTCTCTAAACACATGGGTTAATTTGAAGTCCGTGGATAACATACAATTTTCTTCTCATCCAAATTTCCTAAACACATTAGTTGATAGAGTGAATGGAAACCTGTCGATGGAGACATCAAGTGAAGATAAGAAAGCTCATATGCTTCTTGTTTATACGTGAAACCTTCTGGGATATTTTCTTCCTAAAATGAAAGACAAGTTAACTAGGACTGAGATGATCATTTTCAAGAACTTGCAGAGTCACTACCTCCTCATTTTTCACTTGGTAAAAATTTCCAACCACAAGGATTGGTTGCGGCGATGTTCAAACTTTGGGAATTAAAAGAAATTTCTAACATTGAAGTGAAGCATGAAGTTCAAAGTAATATTAGTGAAAAATTAAAAAAGATCTTGAGGTGCTCACAAATGACACTCCACTTTCAAGAAATAATGAGTTCATTTTTTTGTATAGAGGAAAGGGATTTCTATGCTTTGATCCTACTTTTTTACTAGCAGAGAGGAAGGAAAATTATGTTACTTCAAAAGGTAAAATGGAAAAATTGAAAGAATCCCAATCAGTCCATTTTGAAAGGGAATTACAATTAAGTGTTTCTGGTACAAATGCCCAATCTAAAGGACACAGAAAATGATGGGAAAATAGGGTGCATAGTGAAGATAAAAAGAGGATGCAAAAAGAACCATCCAAAGCTAAGATTAATGTTGATGAAAAGCTGAATTTTTCTTTATTAAAGAAATTCAAAGTGGATAATGAATTACTTACTATAGAAAGAGCTTTAAAATGCATTAAAATACCAATTAATCAATAGAAAATCACCATAGAAGAGAGATTAGTGTTTCAAAAAATTGGTTTGAGAATGAATACATTCATATTGCTTGGAAATCCAGGAGTCTTTGGTGATGTCATTGAAAACATACACTTACATTAGAAATATGAGAAACTAATAAAAAATATTTCAAAGGAATTTTTTTTTATACAGGTTAAAGACTTGGCTAGAATATTACAACATGAATGTCTAGATGAATATCATGTGGCACTCATAATGTTATCATGTGTAATTTTCTACATGAACCATTGTTACAACATTAAATAAAGAAATATGCTCGAGGAAATAAGTTTGTTCAAGAAAGTGAAGATACCTCTTAAGGATTCTTTTTATTCAATGGAGAATTATGACCCAATAGAGTAATTAAGAGAAACAAAAATTGTGTAATTCTTGACCATGGATAGGTATGTGACAAGGTATTGGTGTATAGGAATCCTAGTTTAGATTTTGGAGATATACACATGTTTAAGGCAACATATGTTGAGAATGTCATATGAAAAGATGTTGAAGACATTTCTTTATTTGTGTCTTGGAAAATAAAGGTCAAAAGATATTTAATTATTTTTTTCACCAAATTAATTAAATATCAAGTTTTTGCAAGTGATAATGTACAATGTATTTAATTAATTTGTCTATCAAATGCATTAAATATCATAACTTGACGTAAAACCTAAGTTGAGCCAACTTGAGTTAGAGATAGGTCAGGTAGTTTTATGACTATTTCTGGGAGCATAATGCCTATAAAAGGTTGTATTGTAATTGTAAAGGGGTTTTTCTCATTTTCATTTTGACTCTTTGCGAACTCATTTTATATTCCTATGTTGAATTATAATTTTGTACCTTGGTGTACACAAAGTTTCCCTTATCAATACAATGATTTTTTTGTAGTTCTGTTAATGGTTCCTAATTACAAAATATTTTGTTTTGCTTGTGATTGAATTATTAATACTGTTGTTCCTCCATATATTGATTGATTCTCAAGTGATCAAACTTTGTGCTGGATATCAGGGTATGTGGACTTTGTGCCATATTGACATATCTTGAAGGAGATGAAGACTTTGTATTTCCCAGATTTCACGCTCATTGTATGCCTTTCTGCCAGATAGAGAAGTTATCCTTTGTGTAGTTCTCTTCTTGTAATATGCACTTCTCTTTCCCATTCTTATAACTTTGTAAGTATGGTAATATTATATGAATAAGAAGGAACTTTGCATCCTTAATAGATAGATTTGTAGAAATTTTTGTCCCAAGTTTATCCATCTTGTTGAATGCTTACATGATTGTATTTTTCACTTCTTTTTCCCCTTTCATTCTTCCTCTCCCTCTATATTTTCCTTTCCCAATTTTGTTTCATTTTTGTGTTTTTCGGTTAAAAGAACCAAAAATATAAAAATCTCATCATACGAGGGAGATACCCCTATTAAAATTAGAGGAAATTCACCCTATCAAAAGGAAATTTTCCCTAATTATTTCTGGTCTTTATGTTCTTCCATTGGGCATGTTAAACAACATAAAATCCAATCAACAATTTTTGACGAGTCTACTGGGGATTGTATGAAGCAAGATTCAGTCTGTCACAGCAAAATAACACAATAATATTATATTTCTATATATCTTTGCACAACATGTTTGGCTAATATATAGCCAATATAATAGAAGAACTACTTCCTAGAAAATAGGAAGTCAACAAACAACTTACCCGTTTATAACTTTACGGGTACAACAAAACTCTATAATAATATATTGTTGAAACAATATATTATAACAATATGAATTGTAATATCAACTCAATTATATCACATAATTATAATATAACTTTTATAATAATGTGAGCACTAATAATATGAAATCCTAACATTCCCCCCCTTAGTGCGAACATGGGAGAAAAACAATTGCACTTCCTTCTGCAGCGTGCCGCCCGTGCGTTCTCATGATTTGGATGGTTTTACAGGACAGCCAACAACCTCAACATGGATGGTTTTACAGGACAACCAACAACCTCAACATGGATGGTTTTATAGGACAACCAACAACCTCAACAAGGGATGGTTTTACAGGACAACCAACAACCTCAATATCATGATGTTGCTTTTCCTTGTGCTTTCATCTGTCCACTATGCTTTTCCTTTAGGGAATTATGTAGGAAATACTGCTCACTGAAAATAAATATGAAAAGAGAAAATGGAACATTGAGACCATGTTCCTCCCCTCAATGTGAACATTTCACTTATTCAAGCCATAACAAGAACACTGAGAAAAAATTACGCTGCACACAACTGGAATCAACTGCAACTTTGAAAAGAAAGCAAACTCACACACACACTATCACCACAGCTTCGTGTGGCCCCGTCGTTGGTGACTAACGAGAGGTCGCTGAATGACCTCTAGCCTCTTGTGCCTCCATCCTCCAGTATCATGCTGCTATCTCAGCAAATTTGGCTTTGAGACTCAATAATTACATACCTTACCTGAACGTCGGATTCCACCGAAAATGCGTTCGTAAGGAAATTTTTATTTATTTTATTTTAGACTTTTGACTTTGACTCACAAATGAAATTTTGACAAAAAATTAGCTCTTAGCAATACAATGATACTTTAGACTCAAAACAACCTTACAAATAATCCTAAGATCACCTATTTTTGACTTTTACAATGACAATATAACTATATACCTAAAACACGGTTAATAATATTTTGACTATAGTCAAGATGACTCATTTTTTCCACTTACTCTTCAAAAATATTTTACAAACAAATGAAAATAGCGAGACATATTTGATAAAATGGCCTAATTTTTTAGTTTTAATGCCATGACAAATTAAAACTCTATTAACGCTCACCAAAAAGACTTAATAATAAAAACAAATTCTTAAGGTTAAAGACACTTTTAATGACTCACTTTTGACTATGATTCTTAAGATATATAATAATCCCAAGAATAAAACCTAACACAATATTGGACTTGTGTATGCATATAGAATGGAAACAAAAAAGTTCAACCCATGTGGTAAGGGATGAGGGATGGCTAGGCAAAAATAAACCGCATGCTTCTTAATTGTAGTCTTCAGTTGACAAGAATTCTGAGTAGGTCTTGATCTCCACGCAATAAGGACAGTTGGGTAGCGGGTGATGTGGCATATTAGAAGCCCAAATTACACGTGATGAACACTACCGACTGGAGATCAGGTGCATATAGATCGCTTGATGTTGGAAATTGAGAATGAACCGCGTAGACAACGTGGTCTTCGAGGAGTTTGGGCCGATCTGGAAACTTCCCAACTCACATTCATAAGATATCAGAACAACAATCTTCACCAAACATACACAGGCATGAACCCTGAACTAGCGACGTCAACTACTCTTTCACAGATCCGAATTCTAATCAATTTGTAAATGTGAGTTTGCAGAGATGTTAATCATGGATAGTGGAAGCATAAAAGAACATGGAAGGCTGAAGAAAGAGCTCTCATCTGTAGGCATCAATAAAATTCTAATAGAAGGTCGATCTCATACACCTCGAAAGTTGTTTCATTACCTTCAAAACTTTGCTATAGATGCAAAACTGTGGTAAAACAAATTATATTGATCACGTCTCTTTTCCACGCCGATAGAAGAAAAATCGATGTGCCTCAAGTTCCAGATTGAGGAATGACCTGGGTGGGAGGATTTGGTGCTTGTTACAGATTTCTAAGACATCAGAATGGGCACGAGAGCACAAAATTCTCACACTCTTGATTGGCCACGAAACACAATTTCCACACTTTGCCTCTCCTTGACCTGATCTGTAATGTATTTATTGAAATTGATGCATAGAGACTACATCAGCCAGGGCAGAGAGAAATGGATGCCCCTAGAAGCAAACTAATTCTCCATGGAGCAATCAGTAGAGGAACTAGTCGCTCTGATACCAAATATGAAGCAAGATTCAGTCTGTCACAGCAAAATAACACAATAATATTATATTTCTATATATCTCTGCACAACATGTTTGGCTAATATATAGCCAATATAATAGAAGAACTACTTCCTAGAAAATAGGAAGTCAACAAACAACTTACCCGTTTATAACTTTACGGGTACAACAAAACTCTATAATAATATATTGTTGAAACAATATATTATAACAATATGAATTGTAATATCAACTCAATTATATCACATAATTATAATCTAACTTTTATAATAATGTGAGCACTAATAATATGAAATCCTAACAGATTGAACTTATGTCACGTTCATTCCATTGAGAAAGGAATCTTCCTAGGAATAAAGGAAATATGACAACCACTTATTAGACCATGTCAACGAGTGATAATGATAGTGATGGGGGAAAATATGGATATCTCCCTATTCAAAAATTTCAAGTTCTAGACAATCTAAAACAAACCCAGTTTCTCCAGAATTTCTATGGAGATATAAAATCACAAACACGTATGCAACCTGTTGAACATAAGAAAGAAAGACAAATATTTCTAGAATGTTCTAATATTCCATGTGCAAAGAAGAAATCCACCACTACACCTGTATTATCTGTAAAAATGAAACAAAGAGTGTAGGAAAGGATGGATAGATTGGAAAAAATGCTACATATGACAATATTGTAATTCAATCTTTGTGGCTTAAGTTTCAAGACAGTGATGTAAGAGGAAAGAAAATGAAAATTACACCTACAAATGATTAAAATTTTATATAGTTGATGAAATAAGTACAAAGATAATATAAGAAGTTATAGACATGTGAGGAGGAAAAACAAATTAAAGAACAATCAATGGATGAGTTTGAGACACTTCATAGCGAGGAATAAAACATTCAAATTCTAGGAGTTTCTCATGATGATTCTGTCATATTGTTCTACGAGGATCAACTTAGAACTCTACACACATCGAGTAAGGTTACACTTCAATAGAGTCATGAACGCTTCAAGTAGTAAGCAAGAGATCAAATCAAAATGAGAATCAAGTACATAAATACAACGGTGTGTCTGACATGCTCATAGGTAAAAAAATGAGAGGTACATATACGAGTGTTGTGTAACTCTTGTGTATGACACATGTACACAACCTTAAGTAACCCTATTAACCTATACCACTATGACCTATTCTCACTAAGTGAGATGACTAACCATCAATGGTGAACAAGTCATCAAATGACGATGAAATAAGTCTTATACACCAACACCCTCCTTCATTGAAGTTGAGATAGAGGTCATGGAAAGTCAGAACTAAAAGAGAACTCCCATAGAATCCTAAAAACATGTGTTAATGGAGTCTATCTACTAATCATGATAAGATACCCATGTATAAATAACATATCTCTGGAAAATAAGAAGAGGAGAAAAATGGGTCCCATAAACGAGGCCTGATGATGTATCCATATATAATAAGGATATCAAGTACTGGAGGAAAAAATCCTAAGGGAAAACATCCAATTACAAGAGATAAAAGAAACCCCTACAAAACCTAATAAATATGCATCAAATGAGTCCCAACAACTAAAGGAATAATAAGGTGCTCATATACAAACCTATTCTTTCTAGAAGAATAAAAGAGATGAAGAAACACTATCCAATCTCCCAAGACAAAGAACGTGTTACAGATTTCTGATCCCCAAAGTGACAAGGTGTGGTTCCTATCCATATAACGATGCTCCATATGTGAGGTTGAAGTGCCAACTACTCCATGAAGGGGTGGTGGATCTGAAGCAACGACGAAAAAAGAAGATGGAATGTCCTATAATTGTATAGAAGAGTACCCAATATCTGATGAGTCCTGAATCAAAGTACCTGCTCCTTGAAAAGTCTATAAAGGACCACAAGTAGGTGGATCAAGAAACAACTTCTCAATATGTGGTAGATAATAAGTGGATGGTGGAGGTGGGTCCCCATCACCTTGGAAATCAACCAAGCTAGAAGAGAATTCATCATCACCTGAAGTGACCTCAGAAATATCATCAAATCCAAAGGAATCCGATGAATAATCTAAAGGAGGAACAAAGTGAGAAAAATAGTGACGCCAAGTGTGATGATAAACTATACCAAATGTAATAATATTGTCATTGTGAAGCTCTCTAACATAAAATAAATCCAGAGTGAACATAACCTGCATGCCCTGACTAAGGTGAGTGATATGATACACTGCAAGGATATTAGTTAAAAGTGAAGGAACATTAAGTACATTGTTAAAATTTCCACCATTAACTTCAACAAACCCTCTTCCAAAAATTTGTGTAGAAGTTTCGTCATCAGGTCAAATAGAAGACATGTCATATGGATCTAAAGAAGCAAAATCAATGTCATACGAGGCCATATGATGAGATGCACTTGAATCAATCACCCATGTAGGAGTAGGTGACATAACTGCAACTAAATCTCTTTCTTTTATTTTCTCATTAGTTGATTTTTTTAATTTTTCTTTTAATTTCCCCTTTCCATTGTCTTTTTCCTTACAACTTTTATGAGTTGATGATGAAGATGGCTTGAGAGAATCAGGAAATCCTATGTTGTTCTTCTCTAGAAGACTCGTGAGGAGGTCAATATTCTTCTTCAAACATTTTTCTTCTTCATGCATGCCACTACAGTATCCACATTTGATCCATTCTTTAGGATTTTTAGAACTATAAGAGGAAGTGGAAAAGTTTGATTTGGTGGCGGATTGATCATTTTTTATTCCCATGATCCTTGTTGTTCTTCTTTTTATCTTTTGAAACCCTAGGTTTTCCATGACCAACAATGAGAGCATGGTATTTTGTGGATCTAAGAGTAACCATCTGAATTAGCTTATCTTGTTCTCTAGTCAAATCAGTAACAAACTCATCAAAAGAGGGCATTTTTCCAACTTGCACCAAGTGCTTTTTTTGTAGCATGAAAGGTAGAGATGAAAACTAAATAGTCTAGACTAAATTTTGTAAGGACAGAAAGAATTAACTGTGAGTCCTTTTTATTAATTCCATATTTTTCAGTTACAATCTAAGAGATTTGAGTTTAGTGAAAAAGTCTTGTAGAGTGTCAAAACTGCTAGGGCTAAGACTAATTAACTCATTTTCCAGTTCATACCCTTTCATTTCATCTTGTTTCCCAAAAAAAATTATCTAAGGCATCCCATAATTCCTTAGGATATTTTTATGTGTTAATATGAAAGCACAATTCTGGTGATACAGAAAGACACAAAAGCCCAAAAGCTTCATCACATTCATCAAACCACTTTTCTTTCTCTACATATTTTGTTGGTTCAACTTGCAATCCCATAATTATCTGGTAAATTTTTTACTTTCTCAAAGAGAGAGGTATGACATCTTTCCATTCATGATAGTTAAATGGGGTAAGCAAAGGAACATAATTAAGATCAGTACAAGATAAAAGAAAGAAAATAAAATATCAAAAAGAGATGAACCACACACAATGAACACCCCCTGATTGCGGAACTTTATAGGTAGTGCGATGATTACACCCAAGTGTTGATGTGAGTTGAGACAGTTGGTCACTCACCTTATAATTAGATAAATATCATGTTAGGATATAAGGGATAAAATATGCGGAATAATCCCTCACAGAATTGCAACAGTAGAAACTAATATGCAGAAAATATTGCAGATCTAAAAAAAAATTACAGAATAAAATAACACAACACAAAGAGACAACATTTAACGTGGTTCACCCAATTTGGGCTACATCCACCAAGAATCACATGCTTAGATTTTATTACAAGCCAGCACTCTCTCAATACAATACCCAGATTTGTTTGAAGCTATGCTCAACAAACTCTACATAATTCATATCCGAATTCAAAACACATCTGTAATGTTACATGTACTACCATATGCACAAAATCATATAAATAGACAACTACTTAAGTAGTTTTACAAAACCATGGGTATCAAAACCATGGGCCAAAACCATCCCATAAACCTATGGGTCAAAATCCCACCCATATGAGAAAAGCATGTTTCCCGGTATATCGGGCACGTTTTAAGGCCAATTTTTTTTTGGGGGTTGCGTCCCCGAACCCTAGCGAGACAACTGTGGAAAGTGTACAGTACTTCTTAGTGTACAGTATTCAACACTTTCTCACATGAAAATAGGCTCCACAACCTAGCATATCACACAAGAGTGCATACAAACATAGGATCATTCATGCGCAATGAAACAAATGAACAAGAACAAAATAAACACAATAAGGGAAGGAATATCTCTTGTCGTAAGGTTTTAGTGGATGTGCTCACTAACCCGCAAGTGAATAAAAGTGATTATAATGCGTAAAAAAGGCTCAAAAAGATATCCATGGACCTCCAACACACCTAAAACACTCTTGGAAGGTAAAAAATGCTACACACTTAGCAAATGGTTGGTAAAAAAAATCCAATTACAGTAGAAAATCACCCTTTTGCAATGTCTAATTTAGCTAATTTTAGAGCAAAAAATGACTAAAAAAAGATGATAATAACATTAAATATGGCTATTTAATTTAACTAATGTAATAAAAGATCTAAATTTGAAATTATATGCCTAATTTATTATAAGCTCCTACGGGACTAATTAAAAGTTAATTGACCTTTAAATATAAGATTAGATCTAAAAATAATTAAAAGCATAACTCATCAATTAAACACATTTATAGAAAAAAATGATCCTAAGCTATTAATTTAAGACCTAACAATTTAAATATTTTTAAAGCCTTAATAATAAATTAGATATTAAATTTAGATTAAAATCTAACTAAAATTAAAGGCCACCTTAAAAAATGTATGACATATATTAAAAAACCCTTTATTTAAATAAAAGGCACACGTATAAAATCCACTCCACCTTTAAAACACCCGACCTTATATATAAGCTCAGTTTTTATTAAAAAAATGAAATCAAACTTAGGGGAGAGGACCCCTTAATTGTGCAGGTACCAATATATGTACATTGATTTTCACCATTGGTTGTTGAAAAAATGACTAATAGTTGTTCACTATTTGATTAATGACACTTTTTAAGAGCCAATGGCAATGTGACACATAGGGCGCTCAATCATTGGTACCTCTTTCAAATTATTTATATTATTTTTTTTCATTTTAAATCAATTCAAAAACTATTTTCCCCTCCAAATAAACATGCGAAATGAAAATAATGATATGGCATGATGATACGCTATACAATGATATAATTTTTTTTATGTTGACAAGACCCCTACATATATCTACGTGCCCCTAAAGTTAGGGTGCATGGTTATGGGGTCCTCTCCCCTATATTAAAAAACTAGACCCCTTTAATTTAACAAACATCGCATATAATATTACACCGAATTAAACTTTTTAAAAAATCTACATGTTAATATTTGAAAAGAAGAAGGTGGTTTGAAATGGTCAAAGCAGTTAAACGGAAGAAATGACTCGGCGAGTGGATCGAGAAGGCCGTTCAAATAGCCAAGAAAGCACGAAGTAACAAATGGCCTGGTCAATGTAACTGTCTAGCGTAAGGAAAACAAACCCAACCAAGGCTTTAAGAAGGCTCACCAACATACAAAATAAATATAGGACCAAAGCATGATTTTGATGACATCCAAAGAAAAGGCTACGCGAGGCTCATGCTCTAACTCTTCTCTCCGCAGGGAGTTGTTCAAGGCGGTGAAAAAGTTTGAACAAGTCGGGACTAGCAGAGCAAAGAACATGAATACAGGGGGAGGCATATTTGGCAGGTGGGGCATGACCCATTCTCCTCCACTGTCTTCATTCAAGGAAGTCCTAGGTAAACATGACATTGGTATTCAGGGAAACCAAACTTACCTGACAGATCTTGTTGACGACATCCCATCACTAGTTATAGAAAACTCCGAGGTGGAGGACTATTATCAAACTCTATCTCAAGATTCCATGATCAGATGTTTCAATGGTTTATGGTCTTCCTCTTCCACCCTATATCAGTGGGTTTTTGAGCATTTATCCAACATGTGTGAAATATCTCTCTGTTCCAAGGGATTTTTTATTGTGCATTTTAGAGAGTAAGAGGATTATCAACAATGCGTGTCAGAATGCCTGTGGTTCTATGGTAATGCTAGTTTATTTCTGACTCCATGGTTTCTAGACTTCGATCCAAATACTCTTTTGGTCACTAAAACCCATGTTTTGTTTAGGCTCCTTAAATGTCATCTGTATCTTTGGTATGCCCTGGAGGATATCGACAATGTTTTGGACAAGTTCATAAAAGAAGACATGGATAGAACCCATTCGGGACCGTGCACCTATGCCCATATTTATGTAGAAATCGACTTGAGTAAAGGACTGTCAAACCACATCAATATAAAATTTGGAAATTTCAACATTCACAAGCTTTAGATTATGAAAAAATGACATTTTGATGTATATCTTGCAAAAACCATGGTCATTTGTAAGCTTCATGTCCTCTTAATAAAAACTCTAAATATGTCAAAAAGGGTGGATCGACCTCTTCTGGTGGTTGGGGGTTTATGAATCCAGATTTGTTGATTGCCTCGTATTTCAAGGAGGAGCCTAGTAAATCCAACACCAAGGATAAGGAAGTTGATACCATAGGAAAAGATAAGATGGGTACATATGAGGGAATAAAGGAGAATAATTTTGTAGTGGGTGGAATGAAAAGAGGGCATACTTGTGACAATTCAGATTTGGATCAAGATTCCTTGTCAGACAAATTGGTAGCTTCAAATAATCCCAGTGATCTCATGCATGTGTTCTGATTTCAACTACATAATTGACAAGTGACATGAAGTGAAGAAAAAGAAAGGTAAAACATGGTTGCATGTGTAATATTGAGGACTATTTCCCATCCCATGGTGGGAAATAACTTCTATCTGGAGAACTTGTAAGAGGTAAATCATGCCCTTTCTATGTTAGCATATCTTTTATTTATGGGTAGGTACTTCTTATGAATTATAAAGGGTATGGGCCTCTTCAATCCGATTTAACAATAAAAAATATAGGACCAAAACAATACAAGGAGCAGAGACTAAAGCCAAGTAAATAGTAACCAATACAGAGCACTCTGATATTTGGATGGTCAAAGTTCCAATGAAATGAACAAGGAAAACCAAAATGTAAGGTAAAAGAAATGGGAATTGATCCAACAAGGAGTAATGCAAAACACAATAGAGAGACTCAAGGGATTGATTAAAACCATGACTAATAGTTGTTCACTATTTGATTAATGACACTTTTTAAGAGCCAATGACAATGTGACACATAGGGCCCTCGGTCATTGATACCTCTTTCAAATGCTTTATTTTTTTTTTTTCATTTTAAATCAATTCAAAAACTATTTTTCCCTCTAAATAAACATGCGAAATTAAAATACTGATATGGCATGATGATACACTATACGATGAAGAAGCTTTATTGTTTATTGTTGAGCGCAGACACTCCGTAACGATTCAATCCATGTCTGGGTAACAGATTAGGGTAGCATTCATTTATGGGGTCCTGTCCCCTATATTCAAGGAATGAACTAGACCACCTTTCAATATTAGAAGAAAGATAGCTTAGATTATATATTGTTAAATATTGAGTTAAACTATTTCAGGCATTAAAATCTAGACCAATATCAATGGCGTTCTACGGTATTCTTTGAAAAGAATAATCATGTTTTGAAATTCATAGTCTCAATAATCATGAGTTAAAGCTGAGACTGAAATGAACCACACAAGCATTTATCTGAGAATTTCATCTGGATGTCTTCCTTCAAATAGTTCTGGCAGATAGTTTTTATGAACATTTCTACCTGAATCAATGTCCAACTATTTTATTGCAAGGAAAATAAACCCAACCAAATTCAAGGAGGCTCATTTAACATACAAAAACTTAACGACATGACCAAAGCATGATTTTCGGTATGAGATCTAGAAAAATATTGGCTGTTAGGCATTATGTATCCAGACTCAATACATGCTCGTCCGCAGGGAGTCATTCCAAGCAACTGAAAGCAGAATTTTGTTTTTTTTTAGGGGGGTGGAGATGCTAGTAGCTTTCCAGATAACAAATGTAGAGAGGTGGAATCTATGGCATTGGGGCATGACCCATTCTCCTGCGGACTATTTCATTTACCAGGACAAGTTCAGGTAAACTATGACATTGGTGCTTTATGGAATTACCAGGCTTACATGGCTAGATTAGTTGCAAACTCCATGGAATATCAATCACTAGGCCGTCAATAGAAAAGCATGATAAGGTGGCAAGAAAATTATAAGACTCTCGAGGAGGCCATGGGATCAGATGTCTTCTGACGGTGACGGCAAGGGATGTACCTCGTTCTGCAAGTTATAGGACAGGAGGGTTTGAGCCTGAGCACACGCATCAAACATGCCTGCATGAAAACATGTGACTGACAATCCGGCAACAGACGCTAAGGGATTTTCCTCGTGCAGTTTTAGATCCCCCAAACAGAGGAATCAACAATGGTGTCCTGAGAAGGCAATTGGTTCAAAGCGCCTCGAATGGAACTATTTTAGGGTAGGAATCCATGGTTTCTAATACTTCGATCCAAATACCCCTCCTCCTGATCAAAAACCCATTTTTGGTTAGGCTACAATAAACTTCCACCAAATTATGTTGGGACAATGCCATGGATTGATATTGAAGAGCTGTATTATTTGGAGCTCTGAATCCTTGCACCCTCACATGAGACGTCAAGAGAACCAACATTTATCGGGACTACCATATCACCGAGAATGCCCATATCAATTGCTATGCTCAAACCTAAGACTTAAGCTCACATCGTCTTCTGTGACCAACATGGTCAAGATGGAAAATTAAAGAGGCATTTCAACATTCCCAGCGTAAGAATTGTGGAATCACATGCACATTTGTGCAGTGTATATCCTGCAAAAACCATGGTCATTTGGAATGGCTTCCGATGCTTCGCAATAAATAACCATGTAACCCAGTTTCATAAACGGTGGCTACTGCACCTACTTCAGAATGATTTGAAAGGGAATATTATTGAAAAAACAGATTGGTTGTTGATCCTCGATCCCATTCACTAAGGAGGAGCCTAGTATGAATGCCAAAACCAAGGCGTAAGGAAGTTGAAACCATAGGAAAAGAGAAGATGGGCACATAGAAGGGAATTAAAGGAGAATAATTTTCTAGTCTTCGTCACGAATGAAAAGAGGGCATACTTGTGACAATTTAGATTCGGATGAGGATTCCTTGTCAGAAAAATTGGTAGCTTCAAATAATCCTAGTGATCTCATGCTACTGGTTTCAACTGATAATGACAAGTGACATGAATTGAAGAAAAAGAAAGGTAAAAATGGTTGCATGTGTAATATTGAGGATTATTTCCCATCCCATGGTAAACTAGAAGCATAAATTCTATCTGGAGAACTTGTAAGAGGTAAATCACGCCCTTTTTATGTTAGCATAGCTTTTCTTTATGGGTAGGTACTTCTTATGAATTATAAAGGGTATGGGCCTCTTCAATCCGATTTAACAATAAAAAATATAGGACCGAAAAAATACAAGGGGCAGAGACTAAAGCCAAGTAAACAGTAGCCAATACAGAGCACTCTGATATTTTGATGGTCAAAGTTCCAATGAAATGAACAAGGAAAACCAAAATGTAAGGTAAAAGAAATGGGAATTGATCCAATAATTGAGCAATGCACCAAACACAATAGTACAGACTTTTCACTATTGGATTGATTAAAACCATGACTAATAGTTGTTCACTATTTGATTAATGACACTTTTTAAGAGCTAATGACAATGTGACACATAGGGCGCTCGGTCATTGGTACCTCTTTCAAATGCTTTATATTATTATTTTTCATTTTAAATCAATTCAAAAACTACTTTTCCCTCCAAATAAACACGCGAAACGAAAATACCGATATGGCATGATGATACGCTATACGATGATATAATTTTTTTATGTTGACGAGACCTCTACATATATCTACGTGCCCCTAAAGTTAGGGTGCACGGTTATGGGGTCCTCTCCCCTATATTAAAAAACTAGACCCCTTTAATTTAACGAACATCACATATAATATTGCATTGACTTAAACTTTTTTAAAAAGCCACGTGTTAATATTTGAAAAGAAGAAGGTGGTTTGAAATGGTCAAAGTGGTTAAATGTAGGAAATGACCCAGCGAGTGGATCGAGAAGGCCATTAGAATAGCCAAGAAATCACGAAGTAACAAATGGCCTGATCAATGTAACTATCTAGCGCAAGGAAAACAAACCCAACCAAGGATTTAAGAAGGCTCACCAACATGTAAAATAAATATACGACCAAAGCATGATTTTGATGAAATTCGAAGCAATGGCTACGCGAGGCTTGTGCTCTAACTCTTCTCTCCGCAGGGAGTCGTTCAAGGCAACAGAAAGGTTTGAACGAGTTAGGACTAGCAGAGCAGAGAACATGAATACATGGGGAGGAATCTTTGGCAGGTGGGGCACGACCCATTCTCCTCCACTGTCTTCATTCAAGGAAGTCCTGGGAAAACATGACATTGGTATTCACAAAAACTAGGCTTACTTGGTAGATCTTGCTGATGACATCCCATCACTAGTTATAGAAAACTTTGAGGTGGAGGAATATTATTAGACTTTATCTCAAGATTCCATGATCGGATGTTTCAATGGTTTATGGTCTTCCTCTTCCACCCTATATCAATGGGTTTTTGAGCACCGATCCAACATGTGTGAAATATCTCTTTGTTCTAAGGGATTTTTTATTGTGCATTTTAGAGAGTTAGAGGATTATCAACAATGCGTGTTAGAAGGCATGTGGTTATGAGGTAATGCTAGTTTATTTCATACTCCATGGTTTCTAGACTTCGATCCGAATACTCTTTTGGTCACTAAAACCCATGTTTTGGTTAGGCTCCCTAAACTTCATCTACATCTTTGGTATGCCCTGGAGGATATTGACAATGTTTTGGACAAGTTCATAAAAGAAGACATGGATAGAACCCATTCGGGACTGTGCACCTATGCCCATATTTATATAGAAATCGACTTGAGTAAAGGACTGCCAGACCACATATATATAAAATTCAGAAATTTCAACATTCCCAAGCTTTAGAGTATGAAAAACTGACATTTTGATGTATATCTTGCAAAAACCGTGGTCATTTGTAAGCTTCATGTCCTCTTAATAAAAACTCTAACTATGTAAAAAAGGGTGGATCAACCTCTTCTGGTGGTTGGGGGTTTATGAATCCAGATTTGTTGTTTTCCTCGTATTTCAAGGAGGAGCCTAGTAAATCCAACACCAAGGATAAGGAAGTTGAAACCATAGAAAAAGAGAAGATGGGTACATAGAAGGGAATAAAGGAGAATAATTTTGTAGTGGGTGGAATGAAAAGAGGGCATACTTGTGACAATTCAGATTTGGATCAAGATTCCTTGTCAGACAAATTGGTAGCTTCAAATAATCCTAGTGATCTCATGCCGGTGGTTTCAACTGATAATGACAAGTGACATGAAGTGAAGAAAAAGAAAGGTAAAAATGGTTGCATGTGTAATATTGAGGATTATTTCCCATCCCATGGTGGGAAATAACTTCTATCTGGAGAACTTGTAAGAGGTAAATCATGCCCTTTCTATGTTAGCATAGCTTTTCTTTATGGGTAGGTACTTCTTATGAATTATAAAGGGTATTGGCCTCTTCAATCTGATTTAACAATAAAAAAATATGGGACCAAAACAATACAAGGGGCAGAGACTAAATCCAAGTAAACAGTTGCCAATATAGAGCAATCTGATATTTTTATGGTCAAAGTTCCAATGAAATGAACAAGGAAAACCAAAATGTAAGGTAAAAGAAATGGGAATTGATCCAACAAGGAGTAATACAAAACACAACAGAGAGACTCAAGGGATTGACTAAAACCATGACTAATAGTTGTTCACTATTTGATTAATGACACTTTTTAAGAGCCAATGAAAATGTGACACATAGGGCACTTTGTCATTGGTACCTCTTTCAAATGCGTTATATTATTATTTTTTCATTTTAAATCAATTCAAAAACTATTTTTCCCTCCAAATAAACATGCGAAACGAAAATACTGATATGGCATGATGATATGCTATACGATGATATAATTTTTTTTATGTTGACGAGACCTCTACATATATCTACATGCCCCTAAAGTTAGGGTGAATGGTTATGGGGTCCTCTCCCCTATATTAAAAAACTAGACCCCTTTAATTTAACAAACATCGAATATAATATTGCATCGACTTAAACTTTTTTAAAAAGCCACCTGTTAATATTTGAAAAGAAGAAGGTGGTTTGAAATGGTCAAAATAGTTAAATGCAAGAAATGACCCGGCAAGTGGATCGAGAAGGCCGTTAGAATAGCCAAGAAAGCACAAAGCAACAAATGGCCTGGTCAATGTAACTGTCTAGCGCAAGGAAAACAAACCCAACCAAGGCTTTAAGAAGGCTCGCCAACATACAAAATAAATATAGGACCAAAGCATGATTTTGATGACTCCGAAGCAGAGGCTACGCGAGGCTCGTGATCTAACTCTTCTCTCTGCAAAGAGTCATTCAAGGTGGCAGAAAGGTTTGAGAGAGTCGGGACTAGCAGAACAGAGAACATGAATATAGGGGGAGGCATCTTTGGCAGGTGGGGCATGACCCATTCTCCTCCACTGTCTTCATTCAAGGAAGTCCTGGGAAAACATGACATTGGTATTCAAAGAAACTAGACTTACTTGGTAGATCTTGCTGATGACATCCCATCACTAGTTATAGAAAACTCTAAGGTGGAGGAATATTATCATACTCTATCTCAAGATTCCATGATCAGATGTTTCAATGGTTTATGGTCTTCCTCTTCCACCCTATATCAGTGGGTTTTGGAGCACTGATCCAACATGTGTGAAATATCTCTCTGTTCCAAGGGATATTTTATTGTGAATTTTAGAGAGTCAGAGGATTATCAACAATGTGTGTCAGAGGCCTATGGTTCTAGGGTAATGCTAGTCTATTTCAGACTCCATGGTTTCCAGACTTCGATCTGAATAATCTTTCGGTCACTAAAACCCATGTTTTGGTTACGTGATCCCTGAAGCAATTTTTATGCATCTATTGGTATGCCCTCAAGGACTATCAACACTTGTCATTTGGTAACACAAGAAATCATGACATAAGATGACATGTATAGTATACTTATTTGGGACAGAGCATCTATGCCCGTAAATTTCTGTAGATATCGTCTTGAGTCAAATTGGTCTTTGTCCAAATCACATCAATATAGAGCATTCGTTGAAGTTTCAAACATTTTAAAGCTTGTAGATAATCTTCTATAATGATGATTTTGATGTATCCCCTGCTAAAACCATGGTCATTTGTATGCTAAAAATCCTCTTAACACAAACTCTAAATATGTCATATAGATTGGATAGAACATACATCTGAAGGTTATAAATATTACTATAATCAATAAATTACCTATGTATTGCCTACATATTACCTTATAGGAGGATCCTAGATACTTCTAACAGGAATGGATAAGGAAGCTTGAAACCATAGGAACCCCAGAGAAGCTTGTTACACTTTAAGTTAGTTATTCAGAATAAAGGTGCACTGGGTGGAATGAAACATAAGGGCACCTTCTTGTGCCAATTCAGAATTCATGGTCAGTGATTCCTTTATTCATCCCTAAATTGGTATCTTTCTTGATTGAAAACTAGTGAAAAAATGTTGATGGTTTCAACTGACAATGGCACAAGTGACCTATTGGATTAATTATGGCTCAAGAAAGGTAACATATATAAGTCCTTAGCCATTATTCACCGAGTAATATTGGAGATTATTTCCCATCAAAGGTAGTGGCATGCACCAACTATACTTGTGTGGTATTTAATTTGTAAGTTTTAAAATCATGCCCTTTGTATGTCAGCATAGCTTTGTATTTAATGGGTAGGTACTTCTAATGAATTATATTTGGTAATGGGCACATTTTGTATTTAATTTTAAGCTTTAAAATATATTTGTAATCACATTTTGAAGTGTCAATGTCACATTGGGGGAAAGACTAAAGCCAAGTATTTCAACAGTGTGCCAATATAGAGCAATCTGATATTTTGCACTGTTTACTTAACTATCCAATGAGGGAATGAATAAGGTAATACCAAGATATCGCAAGGTAATAGACCTTTGTAATCAATCCAACAAGGAGTAATGCTAAACACAAGTTGGGAGTCCTCAAGGGATTGATTAAAACCATGCATTGTGAATTGTAACAGATATGATTGACTCTTTTTGTAGTGGCTTGTCTAAACCCATAGTTATTTTTTAACCAAATGAAGGAGGAAGTAACAATAGAGCCCTTAAATGAAAAATCACACACACTACTTATGTGATAATGCTTTTACATCATATTTTAAGAAAAATTTAGGTTGCATGTTAAAAAATATCAATTATGCATTTAGAGATGCTAATAAAACTAACACCATAAACATAGATAATAGCGGTTCCGCCAAGACTATGAATGCAACTAGCTCATATTTAATAAGTGACCCCCTGTAACCTACACATGTAAAACTTGATTTATGTGTGAACTCTAAAACATTTAGAATTATTAGATCACTCTAAAAAATAGTCAAAAAACTTGAAATTGAGTCGTGAGAATCATGGAAACTAGAAATCTCGAAGTAATAGACAACCATATTAATTTGGTAGCTTATCCTTTGGTAATGAAAAGTGTGGGTATATTCCCTTGTTAATCCATGATGAATCACATTCTATGAGTGTAATCAACTCAGAATCTCTGCAATAATTTCTTGACTAAGCTTGCACTCCAATGGACTCTCTTAATGGTTCATGTACCAAGATGAATAGATTAATTATTAAAAGTACTAAATCATCTATGTGCATCATTCCATAACTTTTTGTTTCACATCATATGCTTCCTAGATCAAGAACTATATAGTTTGGTACAAGATAGGAGCGTTATGTACAACCCATGTGCATCGACATGTATAGTCACTAAATTTTCCCATAGTCTAATTCTATTAACCTATTCCACTATGACCTATTCTCACTAAGTGATATGACTAATCATCAATGGTGGAAAATTCGTCAAATGACGATGAAACAATTCATATACACCAACATATTCTTCACATTACAAGGTATTTATTCTTGAACTCTAATTCAAATTCACCAATGAATGTCTTCTTGTTGCTCCGCCTAGTGCATGTCAATTTGGTATTCCTTCAAATGATAAAGAATAAAAACAACTTGAGGCTCCATTCCAAGTTGAAATAGAGTTCTTAGAAGATATTTCACGCACCAAGGTTGAATGTCATTGGTTTGAAAGGGATTATCCTATGTTATTGGAGGTTGATGTTCATCATGAAAACATGGACAAAGTTAATCTCTCTCCTCTTGAAATTATTTATAAAGAAGACCCAATTGAAGTGCATGTTTCTCATGAGCTATGTCATAATGATTGCTACAATTTTCATAAGGATGTTATCAACATTTCATTGTAGCACGAAGTTGGTGTTGCAAGGATAAAAACTTCACTTGAATCTAGTTTTCAAGGTTTAGTGGTTTGTAGAGTTTAACAAGGAAGAAAAAATGGGTCATACAAGTAACTGTATGGTTTCATTCCTCCACCCCCTTGTTTATGGAAACGTATAAGTTTTTAGCAGATGTTTAGCTCTTCACCAGAACTGAGAAAATTTATAGTTGAGTATCACTATATGGATAGTATATTGGTTTCCATTTTTCTTTTCAAGCCATGTAACGCTCCTACAAAAATTTGGTATACTTAGCTAGTCATTCTCAGACTTTGGATTACTTGTACATTCAGTGTGTTTTTTCACAAAGGTACCTACTTTTCCTAGTTGGTTTCTAGGTTTGTGTAAAATTTATATACTCTCTTCCTTCAGCTCTGTAAATATTCTTTCTTCCTTTGTACATAATTTCCCATTTTTTTCTTACTTCCCTTTTCATTTCCCTTTGTGTATCTGTGTGTGTGTCCCAATACTACAATAGAGTGTTGATAATGTCTCCCCGTATTCATATTAAGCCTTATCTTTTTTGATAATGCACTGGTATATTTCAAACCCTGAGATTCTGGAGTTCAAGCCATGTCTTGTTTTTGCTATGCTCAATCCAAGTCATGTCCCCACAAAAAGTGAGCTATTGTCACAAAAATTAGACTGTCTGAATTTTTTCACCTTGGCTCTATTCAAATTTGATCCAGAAAATTTGGATTCTCTTAAGAAAATTTACATATTCATCTTGTTGGTTAGCATTATGAAATTTATGCCAAACATTAAAGGCATGGTGATTTTTTCCCTTTAGAGGAATCGAATATGTTGGTTTATCATGCTAACAGTGGTTAACAAGGTTCCCTATATATCCTTGGTAGCCATTGGAATGGAGCGTAGAACTAAGGGGGCTAAATCAAAATTTTATAGTACTTACTGAATAGTTCCTAAGTGTTGTGTGTTCTCCAACTAACCCACTTATCTGATCCTCAGTAGTTGTTAGGTTGAAACATGGTTTTTAATTGGTACCCAAGTTCCTTCAGTTTTCTAGTCACCCAACTTTCCCACACCTTGACAATTGTTAAAAAAGTAACAGGTACTTCATTAAAAAAAGAGGTCCTAGTTGGAACTATTGGAACATGTTTAGAAGTTCCTTCGGTTTTCTGAAATACCGATGTGGCCAACATGAAGAAAGAATAGCTGGGAAAGGTGAATGATGTGTGTAAAGTAGAAATTCATCTCGAGATCCCAATCAATAGATACACTTAATAATCTTAGAACTATTGCAAAATTTTGGCACCAAGGAGTTTGTGGAAACACTCACTGTTGGTATGAATGTCAGCATACTGGGTTGATTTGGAGTTGGCTTCTACTTTTTGTCACTTCCACCATCAAAGAGAAATAGGTTGCTGCTTGATCTTACATGTAAATTATTTAACAAAATATCAAAGAAAAGATGTACTTCATAATGGATATTATAAAAAACTTTAGTTTGCATGTAAAATATTTGACAAAATGTCTCAAGGAAACCATTTACAATAGATGAGTAACTTGATATAGTGAAGGATGTATTAGAATTTTTTCGTGAGTGTGATCATAATATCTTCTTTAATGCCAAGTGCAAGACCGTAATGATTTGACTTGGGTCACTTCATTTTCTAGAAGCAAGAGAGGAAATTATGGGTGTTATGGCAAAGGATGTCCAAAAATCCATTAAGAAGTTCCTTGGGAACAAGATCCCAAAATTCTTGTTACTTGCACTTCTGTTGATAGTGATTAACAAATTCTTATGATAATATCCATTCGCAAGTAATTAAGAGAGGAATTCTAAATGAAATGGTGAATATAGTGAAGAAAATTAGATAAGGAGATGAAAGAAAAATATTGGTCTTACTAAATGAATGGAAATAATCCTTTGGGGAATCAATCTTCCATATGGTTTTATAGAAAAAATAGGAGGATTGGTGGTTTGGAGGAAAAAATATATTATAATTCTGTACAAGGGTCAATTACAAACATCCTTGTGTAGAAGTTTCTTTGAGTATATGGGTTTATTTGGAGTTTGTGGATAACAAACAATTTTCTTCTCGTCCAAATTTCCTAAACACATCAGTTGATAGAGTGAATGGAAACCTATTGATGGAGACATCAAATGAAGATAAGAAAGCTCATATGTTGTTCCTCAATACGTGAAACCTTATGGGATTTGTTTCCCTAAAATGAAAAACAAGTTAACTAGGATAGAGATGAGCAATTTGCATGAACTTGCAGAGTCACCACTTCTTCATTTTTCACTTAGTAAAAATTTCCAACCACAAGGATTGGCTATGTCCATTTTCAAACTTTGGGAACTAAGTTAAATTTCCAAGATTTAAGTGAAGCATGGAGTTCAGAGTAATATTAGTGAAAATTTTAGAAGACCTTGAGGGGCTTACAGATGGCACTCTACTTTTAAGAAATAACAAGTTAATTATTTTGTATTGTTGTCTTTTATTACCCAATATAGCTATGCACATTGACACCTCACGTGATGTTTTCACAACCTTCAGGTTCCTCTTTTGTTTTATTAAAAATATGTTAACGTTCATGTTCATAATCATAACCATAAGAACCATTTATTAAAGAAGATACATCATAAGATGACATTTAAAAAACGCATAATAAGGAAATTAATCTTCATACAAAATTACCAATAGTATTTGAACTCCCATTAATTCATACTCTGATAAAATAATATTAACAATCCATAAGTAATTATCCATGAAAAACCTAATCCATTATATAATAAGAGTTATAATTACATCACCACTAATTACAACCATGCACTGGACCATTGACAGTCACATAATGCTTACATACATACCCAAAAGATACATAACTAGGACTCAAAGGACTCACTAGCACTAATACTCTGAACTAACTCTCTCATTACAATGAGGAATCAAATATATTTATATGGTGGGGAATTTCCATTCACCACATATTGGTGCTCAATCCAAGCACTTGGATTAAGACAATATTTTTCCTAGATTCTTTGTAAGATGTAACTATTATGTGTGATTCATATTGTTCCACTTGCTTCAAAGTTCAATCTGAGTAAAGGAGAATTATCAATTTGTAAGAAATTTACTACCTTGTCAAAATAAAAAGAAAGGATTAAGTGGAAATGTTAAAGGACTGAAATAAAATGAAATGAAAGATTTTAATAACGTCCACGTGACTGAAGAGTCTATGGGACCAAAATATGAGACTTTAAGATGAATTTAGGCTCTTTTCAATATCAAATATTCTATCATGAATCTTGAGCACAAAATCCACGACCTTTTCAAGCCTTGTTTCTTCAACTGAAACCATAAGAATTCCTCAGGGATTGGTTGATAAAAGTATAAAATATTTGGACTTGCAGGTGATCAGGATATGCATACTATTTTCGCAAAGGTAAAAACCATGCAATCAACATGGAATCATAAATTTAAAATGGGCTTATCCATTTAAAAAATCTCAGGACGTTTAAATGGCCATTAAATATTTGCACCGCTAAGTAATTCAAATGCCTGCAAAGGAGGTAAAACATGGCAAGATTCATGTCCTCTCTAATCCATTCAGGTTTCATGTACTTCAAGTCTATGGAATGCATGAAATTTAAATTATTTCGGGTCCACAGCAAGGTATATAAAGTCTATACAGTTAGATCAATGGAAGACGGTGGACACACATCACCATTCTAGCATATGGCGAGTAGATGGGCTCCGACATACCTCAACTCCACAGAATCAACCGAGTTTCATAAGGCTTTGGGTTTGGGTGGTCTGACAGGTCAAGGAAGATATGTGACAACATTTCTATAAAGCCAACGATGAAGTCTTCCCAGATAGAAGCTACGATGTGATGGGCCGACACTGCAACCAATGAAAGGTGAACATGAAATTAAGAGAACTTGATACTACGGAACCGTAAAGATGCATCAAGATGTCTCATTCGTTTACGATTCACACTCTAACAAGTCTAAAATTTCTAGTAGCATGGACCTTTTTCAATGGTTTATGCTTTGCGAGCTAATAATATTTTTGTAAATAAAAACTTAATTACGAAGTAAGTGTGGATATTACTTATTAGCTCATGTTTTGCGACAGTCAATCAAGGTTATTAAATAGACTGACATTGCAAGGAGCATGGAGCTTTCTCATTGGCTCATTTTTTTGCGATGATCAATCAAGGTTATCAAACAATCTGGAGATGCGAAGGTGTGTTGATATTTTTACTTGGCTCATATTTTTTGGGGGCTAGTAAAAGTAAAATAATAGTCTAATAAGGAAAAGGTGCGTGGAATTTTCTTATTGGATTGCATTTCACAATAGAACATACCTGTGTGCAAAGTCACATAACACAGAAAAACAAAGGAAAAGTGATGCACACATAGAAAAAGGAAATATCCAAATCCAATCAAGAACTATCACATGCCACTCTCCTATTCATCATGACATGCAAAAATTCAAATGGCTATAGATTTCGTTCAAGAGTTCCAAATAACGCAAAATCAGCCTCATTGAAAAGGTATCCTCAAGCCATTCAAGTTGGAATAATTTGATTTAGAAATTTGAGTTTGGAGAGAGAAAAAATAAAACAGGATAAAAGCACACCTGATAGTATCAAATAACTAATTTTAATATGTGGCAATGAAGGCATGGAACCAATCCCAAAATGCTAACAGAAAATCAGATATTTTTAGTTGGAAAAAGTAGGTTACCACTTTGATCAAATACCTTTCTTTATGAACAAGGAGGAGATTCACTCGTTATTTTGGAGGGAAAATTGAAATTGTAAGAATGTACCAAATTTTTATAAATATGGGGGCTTGTCCTCATATCAAAGGTGTTAATTTTTTCTATTTCTGAAAAGGTAGAGAGATATAATTGTAAGACTGCATGTTTCTTTTGTGAAATGCATATGGATTTTGGTTTCCCAAAATTTTGTGTCAAGATAGTTGCAATGTACAACCATTGATAAACATTGAGAGAATTTGCTTTATGTTACCTTGTTAAGAAATTCAATATCTGAATGAAATATGTTCGCTTATGAGATTTTATTTTTGTGTTCTAGGATCTGTATGTTGAATTGTATATTGACAAGTTATATTTTCTTATGTGAATTTTGTGCTTATTAATTCTCTACGTAGTACACTAGATCAATCCTTAATGGTTGTTCTTTGGTCATTAATTCAATATTTTGGTGTGAGCATTTACTCTGTAATATTGGACATAATTCTAAAACCCTTACTATAGCCATTTTTTCGAAGTGATTTTTGTTAGCCTTTGAGTTTATCTTGGGTGTACTAGAGTAGAAGCAGTAAATAATTTATTAGAATATTTGTACAATCTTTTGTGTGGAGTATTTTAGATATTTTGTTGGAACTTTTCATCTGTTGAGTATCAATGAATGAAAATCTTCCTTTAGAAAAACTTCCATTACTTAACCAAGTGTTATGTACTTTCCAAAATAATAGGATGCTTTAGTAAGTATTAAATGCTTAGATACAAGGCACTTTTCATCATATAAATCACCCCTTTTTGAAGTTATTACCAAAATTGATCCCTTCCCCTTATACTAACTTCTATTTGTTTCTTTTATGCTCTGTCTCTAAATATCATTGAAAGTGTCCTTTAGATTTAATTATAATGTAAAGAGAATGCATGAGAAACCAAATTTTGTTGTCTATAGTAACCCGTGTTTGGTGCATTAAGCATATGAAACATCTTTTGTGACAAATCGTGAGAGCGAGTGTTATGTTCAAGGTCATGCTTATCCTAGATTGATTCATAATTGAAATCTATAAATAGAAACAAAGAATTTGTTTCCTCCTATGCATTCATGTTACCCTACAGGTCCTCTTACCCTGGTTGAAGGCAGGACCAAAAGTAGCAAGATGAGACCATCCCCTTATAGAAGATGGATGAAAGACTCACAATTATATTAATGTTCAATCATCAACTTAAAATAGTGATGACTAAAAGATTTATATATATTTCACAGCCGAGCACAAACAAATAAGAAGTTACATAAGTTTAACCAAAAACCATACGAGAAGTAATACAACCAAATATGATTGTTACGACTATGCAACAAATAAACTTACGTGAATATAATAAAAATTGCTATAATCTCATAACCATATGAAACCACCTAGTTACCACAATAAATGCTAACTTACTGAAGTAAACTAAGTTTTACCTAGCATCCCCCCCTTAATTTTGTATTTTCTCAAGTGAGGTGGAGAGGAACTCTCTGAAAAATTTGAACTTGTCACGTTTAAGTGACTTCATGAATATATCTACTCATTGTTCAGCTATTGGAAAAAACTGAAGCTATATGTTGTGTTTCAAGACATGCTCATTTATGAATTGAACATATACCTCAATGTGCTTCGTTCTCTCATGAAACACTAAATTGCGAACAAGTTTGAGAACACCTTATTTTTCAACATAAAAGGTGGTGGATTTTTCTTGTGATACGCTAAGTCCCTCAAGTATGCAACATAGCCATATCACTTCGCAAAAAGATGCACCTGTAACACAATATTTGGATTTTGTAGAAGAGCAAAATATAAAGTTTTGTTTCTTACTTCCCCATGATATCAGTTAAGATCCTAAAAAGAATAAAAATCTAGAATTGTATTTCCTATCATCAATGTTGTCTGCATGATCTGAATATGAATATCCACTCAAGAAGAAGTTATCATTCTTCTTGTACTCTAGACCAAGATCTACTGTACCCTTCAAATATATCAAGATTAGCCTTACTGATTTCCAATGACACTCTACGTTCCTGCATGAACCTAGAAATATAGCTCACTGCAAATATGATATCTGGTCTACCATAAGTTAGGTAAATGAGACTCCTAATTAATTGTTGATAAAGAGTCATATTTACTAGAGGAGATGGATCTGAATGAGATAATTGTAGTCTCATCTCCATAAGTGTAGCAATAGGTGTGCAATCTATCATCTTAAATTTATCAAGCATTGTCTTGGTATAATTTAACTGAGAAATATATGTGATTATTTTTCCACCATACTTCCAATCGAAGACACTAGTGCATGAGCCAGAGATTTTTCATGTCGAACGATCAATTTTCGTTGCATCGATCATGTTCACTATACTTCTAGTGATGAATAGATCATTAACATATAAATAACTATCACAATCTATCCTCCTTATCTCTTGATGTAGAGATTGGGATCATATGGATTTATGAGGAATCCTTGTTGAACAAGATGCTCTTCAATTTTGATGTACCAAGGCTGAGGTGCCTATTTAATGCCATACAAAGATTTCTTTAGTCTACATACCTTTGTTTCTTGACCATGTATGAAAAAAACCTCAAGTTAATTCATCTAAACTTCTTCATGTAGATATCCATTTAGAAAAGGCAATTTTCATGTCCATCTGATGGACTTTCTAACCATATTGAGTAGCTAGAACAAATATCATCCTAATCATTTTGATCTTAGTTGTGGGAGAAAATGTCTCCTCATAGTTTATGCCTTATTTTTGTGCATACCCCTTTGCTACCAGTATCTCTTTGTACTTGTTTATGGTTCCATTTGATTTGTACTTTATTTTTAATATCAATCTGTAACCAATGGGTTTCTTCCCTAGTGGAAAATTGACAAAATGCTAGGTGTTATTTTTCATCACTGACTGATACTCATCATCCATGGAATCTTTCCAAGATTGCAACTGTAGGGCTTCCTAAACAGTAGAGGGATCAACATATTCAATAACTCTACTCATTAAAAAAAGTTTACCTCTTCTCGTGCTTTATTGTGAGTACATGGTCAAGTGGTGGATGTATCCAATGGAGCATTAAATTTTGCATCTCAAATATTAGTATACCATCGTGCCATACATTGTAGTGTTCCCATGGGTCGTGGTCCTATCCGATCATCACCATCATCACCATCATTTCCATCAACACTATCATCATCACTGGGAACATTATATTTTGTTTTCACAATAGCTGAAATATATAAATCAGGTGAGTCTGGAGAAGGAGTATCAGATTCCTTATTATTGAAAAAATCAAGATCTCTACTGGTGTACAATTTTATGGTCTTTGGATCCATCAATTTGTACCCAAGAGACTCTTCATTGTAGCTAATGAATATGAGTTTATTTAATTTCATATCTAACTTATTTCTGTTCTTCTTGGGTATGTGAATGCTAGATTTGCACCCAAATACTCTGAGGTGTACAATGGATGGATTTTGATTCAACCATGCTTCATGTGGAGTTAATTCATCAAGAGAAAATGTGGGAACTCTATTCAAAAAATATGATGTTGTCTTGATTGTTTCTACCCAGAATGTCCTCGTTAGTCGAGAATCATCGATCATACAACAAACCTTCTCCATGATAGTATGGTTCCTTCTCTCAAAAACACCATTATGTTACAGTGTGTGTGGAGGAGGAATCTATCGAAAAATCCTATGATCTTAAAGGTAAGATTTAAACTCATTACTAGTGAATTCCCCCTTGATATGAGTGAAGTGATATGATATGACAACCAGTCTCACTCTCAACAGCCACTTTAAACTTTTTGAATTTCTCAAAATATTCACTTTTCTTACGAAAAAAATATCCACAAATATCTTGAATAATCATCAACAGATAACATGAAATACTAAAATATAGAATGACTAGGTTGAATGGGACCACAAAAATCGATATGAACCAAATAAAGCTTACCTAGAGCTCGATAATTACTCTTCTAGAACGAATCCTTATGTTGTTTACTTGCTAAGTAATTAAGAAACTTATTTATATCCGTATTGAGAGATGGAAATCCTCTCACCATGTTGTAACAACGAAGTGTTTTGAGATATTTGAAACTGATGTAACCAAGTCTTTGGTACTAGAACTGTGTAGAGGAAGAATTCTTAGCCACAATTTCGTGATCATTCTTATGGAAAAAGTTAAGCTGGAACATACATCCCACATTGGAGGATTCAGAAATAATTTTCAAGCCTCTAGATTTGTCTCGAATAAGACACACATTCTTGCCATAATGGATATCAAAGTCAATCTTTAGATTATGATCTAGAAGCTGACTAACTGATAGTAGATTCTTTGTGAAGCTAGGGACATATAATACATTTATTGATCTACAATTTCATGAACCAAGAGGTATATAAATGTTTCCAATACCTTGTACCATGTAAGAAGAATCATCACCGAATGAAACATGAATTTTTGAAGGTTTGTCCCTCATGGTAGTAAACAAGTCTCTATACCCAGTCATGAGTCAAGTGGCTCCTGAATAAATGTACCAAACAACACTAGATGACATAGATGGTTCACTAGAACAAGCGGTGTATAAGAAGTCTTCATTATCTAAATGGTATTCTTACTCAAATACAATACCTTATTGATGGGGTTTCCTTCGCTAGTTCCCCTTCTTATACCATTACTTGTAGTATGATTGTCCCTAATAAGATTTTTTATTTTGAGGTCCTAATTTTCTTGATGAACCTTTCTTATATTTATTGAACCAACAATATTTCAAATCATGCCCTCTTTTACAAATAGGACATTTATTATTTTGTTTGTCCCCTTTTTTATGCTATTTTTGGTACTTTTGAGAAGAATGAGATTTTCCTTTTTGTTTATGATTAGAAGATAGTGCCTACTTCTCTTCATCATCTTTTTTGTACATTGTTTATTATTGTTGCAGTAGATTCACTATCTTGTCAAAAGTAACTGTCTAATCTGGAAAAAAAAAATCGTCACAAAAATGTGGTAAGGAAGAAGTGCTCTCAAAAAAATGGACATGAGAGATGTATTAGTAACCTCCTCTCCCAAGGCTATAAGTGAATCCCTCAATTCTACAACTCTCCGCAAGAAATCTTCCACTTTCGCGTTCAACTTGAATTTGAGTGTATACAACTAACTCTAAAAATTCAATATTGTGTTCTTGTTTCTAGCCTTGTATAGGGTGCTCAACTTATCCCATGTTTCTTTGAATGTTTTTACATCTCGAATGTGGGGTTGTATGTCATCAGACACTACAAACAAGATTATGAATTTGGCCTTTTGATTAGCCTTGTCAAATTGTCTCTGTTGGATTGCATCGTTTGGTGATCTAGTTGCAGAACCATTTTAAAAAGGAAAAATCTTTTTAAATTCAATTTGTGTATTGATCTTAGTCTTCCATGAAACATAATTATCTCCTCGTAGGATTTTTGAGTCTAGAAGAAATAACTTAGGGGCATTAGTGCCCATTTTCTAAATCAATTGACAAAGGGTAAGGCTCTCATCACTCTAGGTATAAGGTCTCCCAATATATATACCATCATTACGATATACCAAACATTTATATATATGTACCCTTCTGATATACCTGTCAATACGTGGAAGAGGATCACCCTTTTGATATACTCAGTGGTACGTGAAAGAGGCATTAACATACATGAAAGAATTCAATATGTTGTACCAAGACAACACTGAAAGGGGTCTGTGTGATTATTGACACCAGTTCAAAGAATATCCTCATACATGTACGAAACTTTGCAATACACTCAGATAATTTTAGTGTCTAGATTTATGTCATGTAATCATTCACAGAAAGATGCGAGGGCTCAAAGAGTGTGCAATGTGTCCTTATTTCTCCCCATCGATTTATAAGGATGATGCCCAGACGATGTTGTTGCAACTATATCAGGAATTAAGTACAGTAGTATTTGTGACATATTTATCCTTAAGAACTTCCCAGAGGAACTGTTTATACTAAACACTGTGAAAGAGATCTAAAGATCTTGTGAGTGTTACTAAACCAAATTTCACTTTTTTTGTTTCCAAATCTTTGTTAGTTTTTTTTCATTTATAATGTTTGTGGTTGAATATGAAAACCTGCCAATTAGTACAATCCACTGAAATATACACTAAAAAATGTAAAAAGTAGCTAAAAATTTCACTTTTAGATACCCCTCCTTTGGAAATAGTTTCTCAGTATGATTTTTTAAGAAATCTAGGAGAAATGCTTTTTTACAAAAATTAGTGTTTTTGTCACTAAAGTTAGTGGGGAGTTTAGATGCAACTAACCTATTTAGTGGAGATTTTTAGTGCTACATTTAGCAGGGGCTACTGGAATTTCCACCAAATGCATATATATATATATATATATTGACATCTATCAAGAGGAATTGAACTTGTATCCTCGGGTATATCAATGAATTAGCAGACCCTTACTAACCAACAAAGTGCTAACCGCTACAACAAATGTATTGGAGAACAATTAAGTTAAACATATGAGAAAAGGAATAGCCTTTTAAATAGCAACATGACATGTACTTGGAGGGTCACGTGGCCGCGCAAGAGGTAGGTTTGTAGATTAGGTATTCTATTGATAAATCATTTCTAAAATCCCTTACAATGCTTTTTATTCCTCCTCTTTTGTTTGGATTTGCCACCAATTATTGAACCCTCAGTTTGTGTTTTCTCTGTCATTTGCAGAAACTTGCCATTGGGAATGGATATGTGTTTATTTATTTTTATGCAAGGTCATCGTTGAGTACTCGAGAGGTAGGGCGGCTTGACATTGTTTAACCTTTTGATGGAACACAACTTACCTTTTGTTTTCCTCTACAAAAATTCTTCAGGGAGCATGATCTATACATTAGCCAACAAACCTCTACTCAATCACTTGAATGCATTGACTCACCAATCCATCTTGGCGAGGTATCAAAGCATGGCTTGTGCTTAAAATAGGGGGTCCAACTCTTACCTCAGTCAAGGAGAGTTAGACTTGGCTTCGTATAGGGGTCTTCACAACGTTTGATCTAGAGCTCGATAGTGCAGGATTCTGGACAGCTTGACTATTGAGTGGGAGGGCTTAGGGGTGGTAAAGTAGATTGCTCTTGTGGTAATTTTATTAACCCTTTGTAATCTGGCCAATTCACTAATGAAAACTGATCTTGATCAATCTGTTAAAGAAAAGAGTTGTAATTCGAACCTATAAAAAATGCAAAGGCCTCCGTCCAAATTTAAATAGAGCTCGGTAATGTTAAAAAACTCACCAATGTGTGGCTTGGCCCTTTAATGCTTTAAACTAGCTTGAAGTTTAGCATACATACCACTAAATATTCTAGTTTGATAGTTTTAGCAGACATTAAATGTACCTCTAAATTTAGAGGGATAACCCCTAATGGGGGAAAAATTGATTTTTGAATTAAAAAAATTATTATGATTTTTTTAAACTAGAATTGCTCCAAATGTAGAATTTTTTTCCTGATTTAGGAGACACTTGTGAAAAAAAAAACTTTAAAAAATGTGGAACTAAACAAGAGGTTGTGGGGATGGAGGGATGGGACTTGAAAGTTGCAGGAGGATGCATAGGATCTCCATATGCTACAAATGCTTCTCCAAGCTCCTCTATCTCTTTTGGACTCTCTTTGCACACTTTCTCTACTCACACATGCTCCTCTAACCTGCTCTAAAACAAAATGTAGAAGAGGGATGAAAGCCTGACAATTATATTAATGGTCAATCATCAACTTACAATAATGATGGATGTAATATTTATCAATATTGCACATCCGAGTACAAATAAATAAGAATTTGCACATGTATAACCAGAAACCATACAGTAAGTAATACAACCAAATATTATTGTTACAACTATTCAACAAATAAACTTACTTGAATATAATAAAACAATACAAATGGTTATAATCTCATAACCATATGAAACCACCTAGTTGCCACAAGTAATGCAAAATTACTAAGGTAAACTATGTATCTGTACGTTCCCTTCAATCACCTCAAGGCTTGATACCAAGAAAGTACTAGACCCCTCCCTGGCTACAAACAACACATACCACCCAGTCTACCACCATCTAAGCATTCCCCCTTCCTAAGAGAACGCTTTCAGGCTACCATGGGGTGTAGAATCGAAGACCAACAAGCTTTTGATGTTGTTTTTAGGGAACTGTACTTATTTAAGTATACTAGATGTTGACATCCAAAAATGTGGGAAAATTCATTAAGATCTGTAAAGCTTAACCTACCAATTTGTGAAGATATCCTTTTAAGGAATTTTTGAGTTAATCTATACATATAAGGTGTAAGGCCTTAGTGGCAGATCCATCTTTAAAAGAAAATATGGGTTATACCAGTGTAAATATTTTACACCTTGCTGATTAACTACCCCTTTGTAAAGATAGAAGGATGAAGCTCCTTTGTCAAATATGATCCCACCAGAATATTTCTCCCAAAGGTGGAGACTACACAATAAAAAAGGATGTAGATTTACAAACCAATGGTCAAAAGACAAAATAAAATATTGTTCAAACTATTGAATTCGATCAACCTTTTGTGGAGGACTACTCTAGCACATATGAAAAATTTGATCTAGGTACTCCTCAAGCATATCTACATTATTTGTTTCAAGAAGGTTCAACGTATGAAATTAATAAAGGTATTCCTCATCTTCCTTACTTGTTACCTCATAAGAATAGAGTATTTTTTGAAATTAAGTCCCCAAGAGATTTCCATTTTATGGCTCATACTCCTCTACCCCAGAGACCTTCACTTCCCCACTGTTTTAACCCTCCTTTTGAAAATCCTTCACCAAATAATATGGAACAACCTCCACCCATGGCTCCTTTTATAGTCACTACTGATAGACCAATAAGGTTCCATGGAATGGTGGGCTATCCTAATGAAGTACAAAATGAAATTAGAATTAGGTTTCCTAAATTACAAGGGAATAATGCCATAAGCGGGGATCAACATCTTAGATTTTTTTAGAATGTTAAGGATGACTATGAAGTAGATCATGATGATGTTTATGTTAAATTATTCATACATACATTAGAAGAATATGCCAGCGAATGTTATAATTTACTGCCTATAAATTCAATTGATTCTTGAGTAGAAATTAAGAATGCATTTAGAATCCAATATGGTGATAAGGCTGACCCTAGGGTTATTTTATCAGAGTTTGAAAATATAAAGAAAAATCCTAATGAATGTGTGTTAGAATTTAATACTAGGCTCAATAAAAATTTGACTAGATTTCCTATTAATCTAAGGCCTAGTGAATATTCTTTCTTAATTTAATAATCATATGCCTTTGATAGGAAATAAAATTATTATCCGAGGGAAAAAAACCCTATAACTTTGAGGAAGGATTTCTCTATGGATTTCCAGATTGAGAACAATATTAAAGCATCTGGGAAGCCTCTAAAGAGGGAAGGTTCCAAGTTTATTAATCTGAAAAATCCTCGGGCAAGAAAGGTTGTAGACCTAGAGGAAGTGGTCAAAACTTTGGTTGGAGCAGTCAAAGAGATTTCATATAAGCTTTCTAGAGAAGAGAAATGATTGGTTTGAAATCCTCAAGCTCAGCACTAGGCCTAAGGACAAAATAGATTTGGGAACCATCCTAAAGGGGATTACTGAGTTAAGGACAGAGGAAAAGGACATGTGGGTTTAGGGAATAAACAACAAGCTTTCAGAGATAATAAGACAGTCCTCGACCCATTGACAACAAGAGTATTAATGGTGGAGGAAGAACAAATCATTGAATGGTGTGATACGTGTTTGTTTCCACACCCTCTTGTGAAAAGCTTGTTGGAGATGATGATGTTACTAATGAAGCTAGTTTTGGTGACATATACATGGTGGAATATCTGTAAGGTTTAATGTAAAGAGGCACTTCAATTGATCTATTATATGTTAAAATTGTGGAGGAATTTTGGGCTTGCAAAAATTAGGTATCCTCCCTCCCTTTATATTGAATGTTGATATAGACATGGGTCAATCATTTGAGCTTTCAAATCATGAATTTGAGTATTTAAGAGATTTAATGATTAAAAAGTATGATGGTGGTATCCCTTTTGAAGAGGATAGACAACTTTTAATGAATGTTGAATTGTTTCTCGAGAAAAGGAGTATAACCTTAAGAACATAAAAGCCAAAGGATCTGTCCCTGATCCTAATCCTAAAATGTCTCTTTTGAACAACATCCCTAAATCTTCCCCTAAAGGAAGTATTCCTCATAAAGGTCCTATCAATACTTTAAGACCAAGTACTTTTGCATCCACCCAAGTGGTAAGGGATAACATCCCATTAGAAAATCTCATCACCCTTTTCTCTAATACAACCCTAGAAAAGTATGTTGTATATGATATGGCTCAAATTCTAAGTCAGATAAATATTATTGTCCCTATTATGGAATTTCTTAGAATTCCCGAGCATAGAAATAGATCATTTGAATACTTGGGGCTGAAGGATGATATGGTTGTCAAAGAAAGGTGTAAAAATAATGTAGTAACTCTCTCCAGTGTTGCTAAAGTTGAAATAAAGGAAGACTTAAAGAACATGAAAGAACCCCTAGAAGTATATTTAGGAACATCCTTTGTAGAATCCAAATTGGATGTGGATCCCTTCTTTACCACTCTGATTATCAATGAGCAACTTCTTCACAATTGCATTTTTGATTCAGGAGCCTCTTGCAACATCATGCCTCTAGAGGTCACGAATGAATTAGATATCAAGATAAAAACATCTTTTGGAAAGTTTTATGCTATGGATTCAATAGAGGTACATGTTGATGGATATGTCTGAGGTTTAGTAGTACAACTTGTTACCCATCCTAGAAAATATTTAACTATGAATATAATTATAGTTGACTTCCCTGCTAAATGGGGCATGTTATTATCAAGAAAGTGGGATACCAATGTACGAGGTAGTGTTCAGATAGAAATTTCATATGCTTTTATACCATTGGAGGGGAAATTAGTCAAATTGCATAGAGGAGAAAATGCTCCATCTTATTGAGGATCCTATAAATGCTTCTTATGAGGTATTTTTTATTGATATAGATTTGGGTAACTTCATAGGATATGATAGTTTTGAAGATCAAACTTGAAGATGGAAATGTCCCTTCGACCATGAATTTTGATGGATCATGCTCCAATGCTATAAATGGAGCTGAAGTGGTTCTAACTTCTCCCAATCATGGTTCTTTCAATTTTTCTTTCAAATTGAAGTTTGAACATACCAACAACATTTTTGAATATGAGGAATTAATCCTTGGCCTAAGAGTTACATGGAAGCATAGGATTAAGAATATTATTGTCAAAGGAGATTCTGAATTAGTTGTAAAGCAAGTTAGGAAATTATATGCAACTAAAAACCAAAGGCTGAGACAATATAAGCATACAGTTTGGGATCTCATAGAATTGTTTGATTATTTTAATATCCTTTATCACGAGAGAAATAAAACTATGGCAAATGATAAATTGTTTGTTTTAGCATCTCAATATGATAATGAAATTATATCTCCTTATTGCAATTATGAAGTGGAATTGTTAGTCAGACCTTCACTTCTTGATAACATTCAACATTTAGAGGTTTTTGAGGATGATACTCAAATCCAAAGATTTCTAAATTGTAAAGATGAGTTCACTAATTAGCTCATTGATCTTGAACCCATGGTGGTAATATGTGAAGGAAAGGAAACCCTTTTTGAAAAATGTGATATGAATAAAGACAAATACTATTCCTAGAGGATTGGTGGGCCTTGAATCAAATTTTGACAACACTGATAGGATTATAAATAAACCTATCCATGTATCTATATATGTTGAAGAGTGTAAATTGAGAACCTCCCAAAATTATAGAAAGGTATGGCTAGGGAGTAGCACAAGAAAAGAAGAAAAATAGGCTTATACCAAGTTGCTGAAAAAATATCAAGATTTACTGTCATGGTCTTATTCAAAGCTCAAATATTATAGAGAATACTTGTTTCAACATGAGATACCTTTAGAGCCTCATACCAAGCCATTCAGGAAAAATTAAAGGCAAATCAATCCCCTTCTTACAACCAAAATTCAAGAGGAATTAACTAAACTACGAGATGGTGGGATAATACAACCCACTAGATACTCTTCATGGGTTACCAACTTAGTGCTAGTCAGAAAGAAAAATGGGGACATAAGGCTTTGTGTGGATTTTCGAAATCTAAATAAAACATCTCTTAAAGAACTACCCATTACCTAATATGGATAATATATTACAAAAAGTAATAATATCCGATCTACTGTCTACATTAGATGGATTTTTAGGGTACAACCAAGTTGTGGTGAAATAATCAGAACAGTTCAAAATTCTTTCATTAACCATCGGGAAACATATGCCTATGTTATGATTCCTTTTGGATTAATGAATGGTGGTGCAACCTTTCAGATAGCTATGGATGTGACATTTTCTGGTTTCACCAATGATTTCATACCAGTTTATAAAGATGATATAATTGTATTCTCTAGAAATAGAGGTGACCATTTGGGGAACCTTTAAAATATATTGATCAGATGTAGAGAGTATGTGATTTAATTAAACCAAAATAAGTTCTAGTTCAGGGTGTAGAAGGAAAAACTATTGGGACATATAGTGTCTTAGAAAGGAGTTATAATAGATCTTGAAAGGGTGGAGGTAATTGATAAAGTTCCTATCCTTATGTCTAAAAAGGGTGTCCAATCCTTTTTTGGACAGGTAAAATTTATAAGGAGGTTCATCTCCAAATTTCTTGAGATTACTATTCCCATCACAAGTATGTTGAAAAAGTATCAAGTCATAAATTGGGAAGAAGGAGATGTTCAAGAATTTAGAGGAATAAAGGAGGTACTCAAGAATATTCCCATCTTAACTAGTCCTGCTTATAAGAAAACATTTAAGATGTTTTCCTTTTCCTTAGAGAATATAATAACTTATGTATTATTGTAGAAAGATTAAGAGGGGCATAAAAATACCATTGCATTTTTAGTAAAGCTTTGCAAGGATCAAAATTGAAATACTCCATCATGGAGAAGAAATTTTTTTCCTTGGTGAAGGCCACTAAATTTTTTAGGACCTATATTCTAAGCTCCAAAGTTATAGATTATGTATCCCACACAATGGTGAAATACATTTTATCAAAAAAGGAGATATCAAGAAAAAGATACAGATGGGTGAACAAGCTTCAAGAATATGACATGGAGATTCAAACCACAAATTTGGTTCAAGGATTGGGCTTAGTAGGGTTAATGGAAGAAAGAAATTTGTAGGTAGTGGAGAAGAAGATGGGCCACACACTCATGAAAAGGTGATCAAATCTGTTTGGTAGAAAGATATAGTATATTACTTGATGAAATTGTATTGTCCTATGAACTTAGACAAGAATCAAAAGAGAAAACTCAACCTGGTTTTGTAAAAGTATTTTTGACTGATCACTAATTGGATTGGAAGAATCTAGGAGTTTTGCTAAGATATATCACTAAAGAAGAGGCACCTAAAATAATTAGATATTTTCAAGGGAGAATGTATAGAGGTCATTTTTCTAGGAGTGTTACTGCTCATAAAATTTTAAGAGTGGGATATTGCTGGTCTTCATTGTTAAAAGATGTTGCCTTGGTTTGAAAATGTGAACGTTGTTAAGGTTTTTTGGAAGACTAAAAGCCTCTGGGGCCTTACCCCTACATTCTGTGTCTGTGGAAGCTTTATTCAAACAACGGGGATTGGAATCTATTGGTGAAATATCAGAATCTTCAAGTTTTGGTCATAAGTAGATATTGATAACCACTGATTACTTTACCAAATGGGTTGAAGACATTCCCACTATGAAGGTAACTCATCAAGTAGTCATGGATTTTATTCTCAATAACATAATCTACAGATTTGGGGTGCTTACTAAGATAGTTTTTGACAATTACATGAGATTCAAAGATAAAGCATTGGCAAAAATGTGCCATGAGTATGGCATTACTTTTGGCTTATGCATCAAATTATAATCCTCAAGGAAATGGCTAATTAGAATAAAGTAATAAGAATCTACTTAATATCATCAAAAGAACATTAGAGACAAATAAAATAAACTGGGTGAGCAACTCAAGTTTTCACTATGGCTAGAAATATTTGCCATCGAGAGGTTTACTAGAAGGAGTCCTTTTGAGAATTTTTATGGAGTTCAAGCCCCTTTTTCCCTGCACTTACAAATTTCCACCTATTATTTCATATAAAAATTTGAAGATGGGGAAGAGGCGAGTCCATATAAAACAATGATCAATCAAATTATGGAATTGGATGAGGAAAGAAGAAATTCCCACTAAATATATGCCAAATTCAGAGAAAAAGTCAAGAAAATATTTGATAATAAGGTCCCTCAATGAGTTTTCAATGTCGGAGACCTAGTCCTATTATGAGACAACAAACATGAAGATAAGGAAAAACATGTAAAATTTTATGCCTTATGGATGGAACCTTATTTTATTAATATCATGATTGGAGGACATACTTTCTTTCTTAAAGACTTCAAGGAAATTTATTGGATTTTCCCATCAATGAAAGACATCTCAAACACTTCTTGGACTAAGCCAAAGGATCAGGTATGATTATTATACAATGCACAATTTTGTTGTATTGTTTTTCTCCTTTGTTTGTATTGTTGTTTCCCTTTTTATGCTCTAATCTATAGTGATCAGGGTTCGTGATATGTAAATATTATAGTATGACTATTCTATATATATTTAGAAAGCCCTGTGTTTTTTGTCTCCTTGAATCCTTACCTAATGGATTAGGCATCTGATCTTTGTTATTGTGGCACCCACATGGGGTGGCCATCCCTGAGAAGGAGACACTATTGGTGCTCAATCCAGGCCCTTGGATTAAGCTGGTCTTTTTCCTAGACTCTCCATAATATGTAACTGTTATGTGTGCTTCATATTGTTCCCCTTGCTTCAAAGTTTAGTCTGAGTAAAGGAGAATTATGAATTTGTAATCAATTTTTTTCCTTGTCAAAATTAAAAAGAAAGGATTCAACGGAAATGTTAGAGGATTGAAATATAATGAAATGAAATATTTTAATAACATCCATGAGAATAAAGAGTCTATGAGACCAAAAGCTGAGACTTTAATATGAATTCAAAATCTTTTCAATATCATCATATCTTTTACTGTGAATCTTGAGCATAAAACTTGTAATATTTTCAAGCCTTGTTTCTTTGATTGACACCATAAGAATTCCCCACAGACTAATTAATGGACTAGTTAATCAAAGTATAAAAGATTAAAACTTGCAAGTGATCAAGATATGTTTACAAATTTTGAAAAGATGAAAAATATGTAATCAACACCGAATGAAAAATTTAAAATGGACTTATCCATTTAAAAAATCTTGGGACGTTCAAATGGAAGTCAAAGATATACACCTCCAAGCAATTTAAATTCCCATGAAGCAGAGGAAATATTGTGGGATTTCAATCCTCTTTAATTCATTTGGGTTTTACAGACTTTAAGTCTACATAATATAATAAATTCATACAATTTTGGGTTCGCAACGGGGAGGAAAAAATCAACGTGGTAAAATCCATGACCGACGGTGGACACACATCACCATTCTAGCGTAGGGTGAGCAGACAGGATTTGGCAGACCTCAAGTTTGTGGAATGAATCGAGTTTCATAAGGCTTCAGGTCTGGATGCTCTGGAAGGTCAAGGCAGTTACGTGGAAAATTTTCAATGAAGCCAATACCCACATAGAATTTACAATGCAAAGGCTTGAGCCCACAACTACTGAAAGGTGAACACTAAAGCAAGAGAAATTGACACTGTGAAACCACAAAGGTGCATGAGATTTATCATTTGTTTATGCTTTCCACTTTGACAAGACTGAAATTATCACTAGTATGGATATTTGTCATTGTTTTATGCTTCACACTATAATAAGGTTTTTGTAAATGAAAGTGAATTGTGAAGTAAGCATGGAGCTTCCTTATTTTCCCACGTTTTGTGACAATCCATTATAGTTATTAAACATACTGAAATTATAAGGAGCATGTAGATTTATCATTGGATCATGTCTCACAATGATCAATCAAGGTTATTAAAAATTTTGACACTGCAAAGGTGTGTAAAAATTTCTCATTGGCTCATATTTTGTGAGGGGGAAGTACAAGTAAAAGAATAGTCTAAGAAGGTGAAGGTGCATAGAATTTTTTTATTGGATCACATTTCATAATGGAACATACCTACACGCAAATTCACATAACATAGAAAAACAAAAAAAAGTGATGCACATGTAAACAAAGGAAATTCTCAAAGCAAATAAAAAACTATCATGTGCCACTCTCCTGTTCATCCCGACATGCAAAAATTTAAATGGCTATATATTTCACTCCAAAGCTCCAAATCATGCAAAATCATTCTCATTAGAAAGGTCTCCTTGAGCCCTTCAAGTTGGCATCATTTGATTCAAAAATTAATGACATTTGATTGAAGAAAAAGAGAAATAAGGACACAAGCACACCTGACACTATCAAATAAATATTTTGGATATGTGGCAATGAAGGCATGAAATTGATCCCAAAATTCTAACAGAAAATCAGATATTTTCAATTAGACAAAGTACATTCCCACTTTGAATAAAGTCATTTTTTATGATCAAGGAGGAGATTCACTTGCTATTTTGGGGGGAAAATAAAATTGTAAGAATGCACCAAATTTTAATAAATATGGGGAATTTTCCTCATATCAGGGGGTTAAATTTTTCTATTTCTAAAAAGGTCTAGAGATATAATTGTAAGACTGCATGTTTCTTGGATGAAATACATATGGATTTCGGTTTCCCAAACTTGTGTCAAGATGGTTGCAATGTACAACCATTGAAAAACATTGAGAGCATTTTATTTATGTTCCCCTTTTAAGAAATTCAATATTTGAATGAAATATGACCACTTATGAGCTTTGATTTATGTGTTCTCGGTTTTGTATGTTGAATTGTTGATTGATGAGTTATATTTTGTGCTTATTGCTTCTCTTTGTAGTACACTAGATCATTCATTAATGGTTTTTATTTGGTCATTAATTCAATATTGTGGTTTGAGAATTTACTCTGCAATATTGAACATAATTCTAAAACCCTTACTATAGCCATTTTGTCGAAGTGATTTTTGTTAGCCTTTTAGTGTATCTTGGGCATACTAGAGTAGAAGTAGTAAATAATTTATAATTTGCATAATATTTTGGATGGAGTATTTTAGATATTGTGTTGGATATTTTCATCTGTTTAGTATCAATGAATGCAAATATTCCTTTAGAGAAACCATCACTACTTAATCTAGTGTTCTGTACTTTCCATAATATCATGTTGCTTTAGTAAGTGTTAAATGATTTGATACAAGGAATCTATCATCATATAAATCACCCCTTTTTGAAGTCACCACTTCCATAATTTATCCCACCCCCTTATACTAACTTCCTTTTTTTGCTTTGCTTCTCTGTCTCTAAATATCATTGAAAGTTCCCTTTATTTTTAATTCTATTTTCAAGAGAATGCAGGAGCAACCGAACTTTGTTATCTATAATAACTTGTGTTTGGTGTATTAAGCATATGAAACATATTTTGGTACAACTCATGAGAGTGAGTGTTATGTTCATGGCCATGATTAATCTAGATTGATCCATCATTGAAACATATTAAGAAGAACAAATAATTTATCTCCCCCTCTGCATTTAGGTTACCCCATGGGTCCTTTCACCCCAGTTCAAGGAAGGACCAAAAGTAGCAAGATGAGGCAATCCCCTCTATACGTGACCCTCAATCACCTCAAGGCTTGATCCCAAGGAATTTTTAGAACTCTCCCTAGCTACAAACGACACATACCACCCAGTATACCACCATCCAAGAATTCCCCCTTCCTAAGAGAACGTTATGCAAACATTAGGGGGTGTATAATTGAGGACCAAAACCACCTACATGCACCTTTCATAATAATAGGCATACTCTATAATAGCTTGCATGATTTTTACAACTTGTTCTAACAATAGATTACGCTATATTCAACTCATACCTTACATGTTTTAATCCTATTATTAGCCTGCTCCATGTGTTGTCTCTTTCATTTCCTTGCATGTGCTTTATTATCCTTTTCTTGGCTGCTAAGCCATCTTACTTTCATATATTCTTGGATTTTTTCTTAAGTGACACTCTATCTCTACTTTGCTATTTTTATCCCTTCCTTCAAAATTAGCTAAGTCCTCAATATATTGTATGCATGCATGCAACATTACACTCGAACTTGTCCTTCTATTATGTGCGTATCTCCATGAACTTCCTTGTTTTTTCCCTCCTTGTGTGTATGCTCCTGCATGGTCCACCAAAACCATATGCATTTGTTCTTCCTTCATGTGCATCCTCCTACACATAATCCTTTACACATAACTGATACTTATTCATTTCTTGAGACCAACATTACCCCAGAATATGGATATTTTTTGTCCTAAAAAATATTTGTATCAAAGAATTCCCTCCAAAGAATTCCTAAAGAATGAAATAATATAGAATAAGAGAAAGAATTAAATAATTAGAATATGTATTCACATACACATCCATAGTCAGGACTTTTGGGGTAGAAGGAGTTATTGAAATTATTTATCTTAAACATTTTCTAACTCCTTCCACCCTTTTAGCTCCTTTTATATTTTTATTGGCACGACATTTACAATAACAAGAACTTGCGTGAGGGTTAACTCATCTATCTTCCATCTGATCTCCTTGATCATCTCACCAAATTCTAAGGCTACATCTTCTAGCACATCCATCATACATGTTACCAAGGGGAAGAGCTCCTTAATTCTTTCCCTAAGTGTTTCATTCATGGGTTAAATTAAATATCTTTTCTAATTAACCTCGGCCATCATCCTTTCACACTTGACCCTGTTATTCTTCATGTTGACTTGTATCTACTTCAATTCTACCTCCTTATTAACGGTGTTTGCACTCATAATTGGTTCAAAATCTTGGCAGTGATCAAAAAATGAATTCTTCCATCTGCACAACTTCCTTAACCTCTTATGTTAGCACTTCATATTGTGCAAGATGTATTTTCATCTACTCATATTTTTCCTTCTACGCAGCTATCTCTACAGCCATTGACCTTGAACCATCCTTTTTTTCACGTAGCAACATTTAAACCAAGTCCTCTAGATAGTACAATTATATGGGATATTTGTCTTGGGCATTCTATACAAGGTTTAGGTGCATGGTTATGATAGAGTTTACTATGTTCTCTACCTTTTTATACGCCACATAGGCCTAGTCCCTTTCTTCTTTCAAGATCTGCTCGAACTTCTTGATCCTTTGATCTTTATACTCTTCATCCTTGTGAATCCTTCTGACAATGAAATCCTTATAAAAAATCCTTAACCCTACATCTGAAGCTATTTGTTTAGTGCATTGCACACTTGTTCTTTAGTGAATAGCGAGGAGTCAACAACAGGAAAGGAATCTCCTCGTACAAACTTCAGCCATGTTTCAGATAGGACTCCTTATTTATTTTTAACTTCAGTTCTTCCATCTAGGCATGATAGTTCCAAGAGAGCATCTTTCTGGAGTGTGGGAGGGCTTCATTTCTATCAAATATTTTCCAATAGAATAAGTCCTCTATGGAAAGTGAGTTTTTGTACCTCATTTTTAGGAACTTTGTTGGATTGCCAATGTATTGTAGTTAAGAGCCTTTCTGAGTATGTCTTCATCTTCTCCCTTTTTCACACTATTGCATAGGCACCTCTTGCGCAATAGTATAATTTGCACCACTAGCTTTTCCTGGTCCTACATTCTTCCCGATACCTGTATCACTATCTTTCTTATATACCTCACTCTCAACTTCATGCTCACCACCATCTCCTCCAACATTCTCCTTAGTAGGCTTGCCATGGCCTTATTTATTGTCATCTTTTCTTGATTCCTTTTTATCGTGCACATCACACTCTTATTCATCATTTTCATCCATTATGATTGACTAGGGGATTATACTCATGCACTTCCTCTTCTTCTCTAGTTTTCTTCTCTAAGTCACCCACCTTTTCATCACTAGACACCACCCTCGGTTTCTTCTTCACTAGAGTCTTCTTCCTTAGGCTTGGTTTTGTTGGTGTGATAACGTTCAAATTCCTGGGAGCTTCAGAAGTACTTATGCCTTTTCCTTTTTCCCTGCACTATTGTTGCTTCTTCTTCCACATGATTTGATCTAGCGCGGGATCCTCTTTCTTCTCATCTCCTTCCTCTTCACCCCCTTCTTCTTCTTTCTCATGAGAAGGGATCTCCTCATGCATCCTCTTTATTCTCATAGTTTTTTTTCCTTTGCAAGGGCTTTGGGAGATGAAGATCACGCTCACTAAGGTAACTTCAATCCTTCACATTTAGTATGAGGTATATGAATAATTTGAAGTATTATTTCCCCACTACAATTATTATGGGACTTAGGTTCATGTTGTTAGACTCTACAATTTCCACATAGGATGAATTTGATGGATATATAAAGGTTTTACACATGGTGTGATAGTCAGAATCCACATTGTCTGCGTCAAAGCTCATCTTGCGTACCTATTAGATCTAATTGAATGCACTCTAGAAGTAATTTTCTGTGAAGGAAAAGGGAAACTTACACCATGGGTTATATTCTCCATTTGTAAGCTTAAACTTACCAAGGATGAAGTATTGGTGCATCAAAAATTTTCCTTTCCTTCAAGAAACAAAGGGACTTATCTTGGTATGTGCCATTCATTTTTGAATGCCTCACAATTTTTTTTATACCATTTATTTACCCGATGCTTGTATGCGTTTGTTATGGCTCTGTCACATGTATAATCTGCAAACTTTTGCATGGGTGACTTGTTATCTACTAAGTAGATCCACATTTTCTCTTTAGGACCATCTGAAACCCTAATTTCCCAAAATATGATTAACAACAAGATCATGGCCCAGGTTATCTTTTCACATTTCTCCACCTAGATCCTTGCTTCATCCACGATCCCCTAAAAAATTTAAAGCACGATGTTGTACATAGTCTTATGTTCCATCTTATGCGCTATATGTTGACACGTCTTATTTACTTATGACCACCTCTCAGATGTGCCCACCTTGCAATTGAAAAGGCACACTGCAACTCTTGTTCCTGGGTAGGAGATGTTTGTAACATCCATTGTGTGATTTCCTTATTGATAGTTAAAATTAGTAGCAGTGGCATCTATTGTCTCATCATCTTCTAGGTCCTTTCTAATTTTCATACCCGACCTGTACAACCCTTTCATTCTACCAATCAGTTGCGCAGTAATACAAATTATTCTTCGTGTAAAGTAGAATAAGTCCTTGTGAACACATGAAAGTAGCCATTGGTAAATTTTTTGGGGCTTACCGAAGAAAGGAAATTCATAGAGTTGGAGGACTCCAACACTCTCCAAATCCTTCTTCACTGAGTCATCAATCACTAACTGACCTTCATATGTCCTATATGATAATTATTTCATGGTTTCCTTCCTTATTTATCCCTCATGGGCCTCAGTGTGGTGGTTGTAATCATGAAATTGAACTTTGTGAGTTGAGATACCCATGGTTGCACTACTAGTACCTTAGAATGATATTGAATTTCAAATAACCACTCCTTCACCATGTCCTCGATATCAAGATTCTTTCCCTTTCCCTTTCCCTTTACCTTTCCCTTTCCCTTGGGTGACTTCTTAACTGGAGATATTTTCTTTTGTGCCATTGCTTCTGCCCTTTGTAACTAAAAAATTCAACTTCACAATTTTTAAATTCTGATCTTGCAGAAATCTCGTGCTCTGGTTGGAAACCTCGTGCCTTGGGTGCTAAATAAACCTATGACTCCTTGTGCCTTGGCATTGAGCATTCGACTCTTCAACCCCCATTTACTTACTTAAAACCTTTATTTTTTCTAAATCGATTTTGTGCCCTAGCTTTACTATTCTCAATGTTGTGCCCTAATTTCACAATCTTGTGCTATAAGATTGTAAACCCTAGTTATAACCTTTACATCTAAATATCCCTATTGACCACCTTTCCCCTTTTCTTCTTCTTCCACCAATGAAGTTATTTTAACTAATGATGCTCTTCGTTTGTCTAAATACTCTGGTTTGACCTTATCTCTTCACATTTATACATAATTTCACACATCATCGCTCTAAAATCGTTTGAACTTGTTAAAAGGTAAGGTAAGAATGAACTTTTCTTGTTCCCTTTTTATAGTTTTCTAATTTTTTATCGCATTAATTTATCCTCACTTACCACCACTCCAAATCCTTAAATGTGCTTTCTACCTTTTCATGTGTGTTTTCCTACTTTCTTCTCTGTGTGGCAGTCGTAACCTTCTAGCATGCCACTACACTCCAGGCTATATTCATCCTTACACGCACTTCCCTATGCTATAACCTATCTTCCTCTATACCACACACCAAGTAATCTATCATGTTGATGCCTCCCTCATGTTACACTACATGACCCTCTGTGTGGTTTTCCAATATTTGAGAAATTCCTTTCATGCACCATCATCCTAAGGAACTTGTGACACTTATGTTTACTTTCACTTATCCCCAGTTCATATCCATCAATCACCCTTATTTTATAATGCCATGCACACCCCCATACCAATTCCAACGTCACATAATCTCTTTCTTATGCAAGAAAACCTATGTTTCCTCGCACTAAAAATATGCACAATCCTCTACGCATCATCTAAATAGAAGTAATCAACTCATGCGAGTGAACATGCTTATTACAAAAAAAAAATAAAAAACAAAATATAAAGGGAAATCTAATATAAAATGGAAATACTGACTTATTACAATCATAGAAGAAGCTTATTTATATTAGGGTGTTAGCCTACTCCCATTGAATTAACTGGGAAAAATGGTGCCATCTAGCTATTTCAATTGACATGCGATTGATTCTAGTATCTTGGTCATTACAAAGGGTCCCAACCAAAAGAATTTCAGCTTCCCTAGATGACACACAAACTTGGAGTCATATATAAGTACCATCTTTCCAACTGCAAAAGACTTGTTCTTGATGTGCTTGTCATGTCAAGTCTTTTGTCATTCCTTTTCTATATTATGAATCCAACATGCAATGATGCACCTCTCATCTAACTACACAAATTTTTCAATGTTCTCATTAACTACATGTTAATCATCCAATCCTCTTGCATGTGTAATACACAGGGAGGGAAACATAAATTCTACATGTAACATAACCTCTACACTGAACGCAAACTGAAAGAGTGTTTCCTTATTCAACCATTTATAGGTTTTCCTATACGCAAAAAGCACAACTGATACCTTATCATCCCAATCCTTTCTTCCAACATAAAATATTTTTATTAGTGTTTGACCCAAAATATTGTTTAAAGCTTCAACACTGCCATTGACATGTGGGTGATAAGGGGTAGTATTATGGCATCCCACCATAAACTCTGCCAAAAAAATTCTAATAGTATCATTCAAGAAATGAGTCCCTCTATAACTTTTTAGGCTTGATGGACATCGATATCTATTGATGTTGTTTTCCCAAAGGAACCTAGCCATTGTTATTACCATGAAATATTTTGTAGGTATAGCCTCTACCCACCTTATTAAATAGTTAGTACATGTGATGATGCAACTCACAACCGTCTTGCACGTGGGTGGTGTAATAGGTCCTACAAAAGCAATTTCTCATTTTTCAAATGGCTATGCACTCGCTATAAGAATTAATTTCATCTCATCTCTATTCCCAAGATTTCCAATTCTCTGATAGTAATCACATGATTTAACATATGCCTTTGTATCCTTGTATAATGTCTCCCACCATAAGCCAACCAACAAGATCTTGTGATTCGTGGCTTCACCTGTATAGTTTCTTCCACCACTTCCTCTATGTGCTTCTTCTATAATATCTACGATCTCATGCTCCAAAACACATATGCGCAAGACCTCCTCTATCCCCATCTTATATAGGTATCCTCCAATGAGATGATATGATGCGTCTCGAATAACAAGCTACTTCTTTTCAAATGTGTTCATTCCTTTTGACGTGAGTCTAGTGCACAAGAATATTGCAATGTCCTCCAAATCAACTAGCACATTGTTTAATCTAAATAATTGTGCTTCAGGCATAATGTATTCATTACTTTTCTTGTCCTCCCCAAATTTGATCCTTGATAAATGGTCAGGTCCTATATTTCTCTTTCCTAGATTTATTATAACTGTAAAATCAAAATCTTGGAAAAGAAGTATCCATCAGCAGATGCACCCCTACAAGACCAATTTTTTGACCAAGCATTTCAACACCATATGATATGTGTGAAAGATAAATGGTGTGGCCACTTAGTACTATCTGAAACTATAAAGCGCATAGATCATAGATAACTCTTCACGCTTCGTCATTGTATAGTTTTGCTCATGTGGTGTCAGATTCCTGCTTGTGAAACAAATAGGGTGATCAACATTTTCTTCTCTTGTGTGTTAAGACTACTCTAATTTCCAGGCCATAGACATTAATATGTACATGAAAATTATTTTTCTAGGAAGGAAAGCACAAGATGAGAGTAGTAGTTCATATTTCCTTCAAGGTTTCAAAAGCCTTTTACTGCACATCGCCCTAATAGATTTTTCCTTTGGATTTAAACAACTCTTCCAAAGGTATAGAAATTTGACATAACCTTTGATAAAATTTCTATAATAACTAGTGTGCCCCAAGAAAATTCATAATTCAATTTGATTGGTTGGTTCTTCTAGCCCCAAAATCACTGCAATCTTAGTTGGATCTAGCGATAATCCATCTTTACAAACAATGTTCCCAAGTAATGTAACAAAGGGGGTAGAAAATATACATTTCTTAATGTTTAAAGAGATGTTAATTTGCATGCATCCTTCAAACATCAGCCTTAAGGTGTCACAATTATCCTTCACTAGCCCATAGATGGTCCAATTGTCTAGAGAAACCTACAAAAACTTATGGATGAAGTCGTGTAATTCCTAAACAAGGATACACAAGAACGCTGCACTGACACATTCTTTAACCTGAAGGGAATGGAAGTGCATGAAAAATTGATATAGGGTAATCATTAAAAGACTACAAATTTAAGTACAATTTTCCTTCATTGTGAGATCAAAGTACATGTGTTAGGAAGGTTAAGGGGATTCTCAAAACTTGAATTTGCAAGATCATGTCTTCCCCTCCATTTTGTGTTTGAATCTCTCAAGGATGTAAATAAGGAATTATGCCTTGTTAATGTGTTGTAATGTTGTTTTATAGGTTAAGTAGTGTGTAGGTGATGTCATAGGTCAGGTAGGTGAACTGAGAATCATTAAATGTATACAAAGGTTGTAAAATGCCTATTTTGGATAAAGAAAACACATCATGAGTCATCATGAATCTTGGAAGGAAATTACAATCCAAGGAGTTACATGCAAGGAGAACTTAAATATAGGAAGATTATGAGTGAGAAAAGATATAATCCTCAATGAAGGGGAACTAAGGATAAAAATATGAGAAAATTGTACATAGTTTATTATGTTATCTCTATAATAACATATGAATATTGAGTTTGTATTGTTTTTTGTGAAATTTTTACCTTTTGGGATTGATAGGTTTGTGTGTTGGTGTTGAAATATATCTAGAAGCATGTGTATGAAGAAATTAATGAGTAACTCTAGGAAAATGGATACAAGTTTCTTAGTATACTCTATTTTCTTGCATAAGTGTGGATGCACAGTTTTTCTGTGACTGCATTCTATTATTTTTTAGTGAATTGATTTTACGCATTATATATCTTGTGTATGAGAGTGTCATCAAGAGTAATTTTTTTGGTATATATAAGAATGCTAAGTAACATTGTTCATGCATTTATTTTCCTTTTATATCACTGTACAATATTGATAAAAACTAATTTCTCTGTTTGGGAAAGTAAGAATCACGTGTATATTTTTCTAACAGCTTATTGATGTCCACTACTAATAAAGAAGGACTAATAGAGGAGTGTAAACAGACTTGTAGGTTGAATTTGAGATTTTAAAGTTTCATGCAACGAGATATATTTAGATTTTAATCCTTTCGAGCCTATAGGAGGCTATTGAAGGGTTTTCACTTTCATTAAACATTGAAGGCCTTGTAGAAAATAGTAAATATTAAAAATATTTAGTAGACATCTCAAGGACATAAAGAAAGAGTGAGTGAAGTCTTATTTGTGAAAATATTTATGATTTCCTTTTAGGCATGACACTTGGGTCCTTAGGAAAACTATGATTGAAGAACTAGCTAAGGTTTAACATTTAAGACCTTGAATCATTGAATATTTGTTTGAAAATGGTAAGGTAACATGGATAAAAAATTTATTCAAGGAATTTGAGGGAAATTTAGGGTTCCACCTCTCACATTTGAAGAAATAATTAACAATCCTTGTTTTACACTGTAACCCTGCATGAAAACCTAATTAAAAAGGCCTAGTTAAAAAGGGAGTGGAATATACCTAAAGAGCTCATTGATGAAGATTTTATCTCAGCTATAAACTTGAAAAGGGTATCTGGAAAATTAGATTTTTGGGCTTGAAACCTCCTATAAGGAAATATATGCTTGAACTTGGCCAAAGTTTGGGCTAGTAGAAGCTCACAGCCCTAGGAATAAAATAAGTGGCTTGAGAGAGAAGATCAAAGAATTGGTTGATGAAATTTGGGGCACATTTTATTAAGGTTAAAGGGTAATTCAATATACTATTCATTTGTTGAGGGTAATTCTAGATCCTTGTAACCATGAGTGGACTAAGCACCTTGTTCTCAAGAACCCATAAGGGTAGTCTAGTCAACTTTCTTGAAGGTGTTTATTAAATCCTTGATTTTAATCTTCATGATAAATGAGATAACTTTATTTGAGTCTATGAGACAGGATACATAGAAGGAAAAATATCATTCAATGGAAGGAGATCAAATTTCACCTATTTGGGAACTAGTGCACTAAGAATCTAATGAAAGGTATATGAAGGAAACATAGTGCAAAAGATTTTTTTAGGGAATTTTTCTATTTTACATGTAATGAACAAGAGGGAGTAGGGGATGGTGTTAAGAGAGTAGTTATGGCTTAAAGGACAAAGATTTGACAAATGTGTTGTTCTAACTAGTTAACAAAGACTACTAAACCAGAGTACTAATGAAGATGAATAGATTGAACTATTTTACATTAATGAATGCAAGCAAGTGTCAATAGAGATCTGCATCATTTGGTATCAGAGTGTTATATTGAGTTTTGAATGAAATTTTATTGTTGATTGCGAACAAGAAATTGTGAAGTTGTGATTATGAAGTGATAGGTGAAGAGACAAAGACGAGAATGAACAGAGAGAATTAATGGAATAGTTATTGAAGCTAATATGAAAGAAGGAGAGAGAAATAAAAGAGAGAGAATCCCAGAAAAGGAAAGAAGAGAAAATGAGACAAGAGGCATGGATGGAGGGAGAATTAAATAATTTGAGAGAGGATATAAGCAAATTAGAATTGTTGCTGATGAAAGAAGATAGAGAAGTTGGATTTGTGATGATAAGAAGAGTCAAATGGACCATAAGACAATTTTTCAAGATGAACCAGAGGCTACAATTGAAAGATATCATCAGAGAATAAGAGTAAAATCTAAAACAAATGAGGAAGCATGTGAACAAAACAAAGAAAGAGATGGTCAAAGAAGTTATGTATGAGAGCATTCAGATGATGGATGAGGACAATGAAGGTGAAACAACAACATATCAGTTTGTGATTGAGGTATGTGGTCCATTTCCAATACAAAATGACAATTGTTTGATTATAAATACTCTAAAATATGAAGCAAATAAGTTTGATAGTATTGTGAATAATGAATATTTGTGTAAAGAACATGTTGAAAGGAAAGAGGTCAGTTTAGGGAGTGTGATTATGATGATGGCTTTTAAGATATTCTTGTTGAAAAATAAGTAAGAAGGTATACACGTCGAATAAAATGAGAGAAATCAAGGAAGAGTGATGATGAAAAGGTATGAAATGGGTGAATAAGAAGAAGATAAGGTCCTAGAAGAGGCCTTGGACATGTTTTTGTAAATTGAAGACAATAAGAGAGGTATAGTGCACAGGAAATAACTTAAGAAAGAATATGAAGAGAAGGAAAATTTGGGAGAAAGGGAGCAAGAAACAACAATTGAGGATGAGAAAGAGGTAAATGAAGAAGTTGTGAATTCCTTAAGGCTAAGATATGTCAAGATAGTTGAAGGTAGTGAAGAGACAGAAAAGAAGGATGAAAAAGGGAATGAAGAAGCTCAAATTTCTTAAAGGTGTTACTTAAATCCTTGCTTTTAATCTTCATGATAAATGAGATAACCTTGTTTGAGTCTATGGTACAAGATACAAAAAAGGAAAAATATCATTAAATGTAAGGAGATCAAATTTCAACTATTTGGGAACTAGTGCACCAAGAAGCTATTGAAAGGTATATAAAGGTAAGATAGTGTAAAGGCATTTTTTAGGGAATTTATCTATTTTACTAGATAAATTGGCATGTAATGAACATGAGGAAGCATGGGATGGTGTTAAGAGAGTAGTTGTGGCTTAAAATACCAATATTTGAAAAATGATTTTTTCTAATTAGTTCAAGAAGACTACTAAACTAGAGTACTAATGAGGGTGAATGGAATGATTTATTTTTCATTAATGAATGTAAGAAATTTTCAATGGAGCTCTACATCATAAACTTCCCCACTCAGTGGCAAAGGTGATATTTTCCTAAGCCTCACGCACAATGTGTACCTGATGGTACCATGAAAATCCATCAGTGAATGAATAGATTTTGCATCCTGTAACTCCCTCAAGGATCTCTTCTTTGAATGACGTAGGAAAATAGTCTATGACACATGAAGCATTAAGTACCCTGCAATCAATAAAAATCCTTATCTAGCCATATTTATTGATACTAATCATTATGGGGTTTATCCACTCAAATTCCTCAATAGGCTCTATGATCTCTGATGTAAGTATCTTATCAATCTCCTCTTTTACCTTCTCACGCAGGTTCGTATTCATCCTATAAGGCCTCTTCCAAACTAGATTTGTGTCTTTTTTTATCTTAATATTCATCTCTTTCAATGAGGTATATACGCCCTTCAACTCATGATAACCCCTTGGGCATAAGGCCTAGAAATCATGAAACAACTCAATGATATGCGCAACATCTTGTTCTGACCAATAATATCCAATAATAGCCTCCTTAGGTGCATATTCAATACCAATATTCACCTTCTTAGTCTTCATAAGAACATGGTATGCACATGCATGCTCATCCGCATAGTCCATAACTTCGCACGAACCCTCAATGTGATTTATATCTAGATATTAAACTTCCTTGCCATCGATGAGGTAGACCATATTTCATTTTTATTTCTTTTCCCATGTGTGCACTATCTGTGTTTCTTTTGTTTCTAGAATATCCTTGCATGCATCAGTATCAGGTTCTCCTAAGAGCTAAACCATAAGTTCCTATGCTTTTTTGCTATACCCCAGAGTGATGCACTTCATAATCTACAAGGCCTCATGTATTATTGGCTTAGTGAAAAAATAATCAAATGTATGAGAAATACCTTCTGACATGTCATTCCAACTTGCAGTTTCTCATTTTAACTTGACATGTACATGCTAAGCTCACGCACATTCTCATAGAGTAGAGTAGATCTTTTATACCCAAAGAGATGGTAGTATAGCTTCTTATCCTTTAGCCCATTGTCTCTTACAATTATGGATGTGTACCCGAGTAGAAGTCTTCCCATCATAATTGTGTATGAGAGAGGAAACACTAATCTAAGTAAACCTTGTTAAAAAGGTCACGCTTACCTCATGCCAACCCAATAGATTATTTCTGTGTATCACCCACCAGTGTGCTGCTATCCCACACAATGTGCAGACCATCATGTTCTGTCAATTTCCTTCATTTCACCACTGGTCCTCCATGGTGTGCAAGAAAGAGTCAGGTTTTTATTCTCCAGTGTACTAAGGTAACTGAGTTTTTCCTCGACACCTAATCATGCACAACCTAATCATCCCAATGATTCTTTCTTTGACCTTGTGACTTACCATTTCATTATTTCCATGGGCCCAATATTTGCATGTAAAATTTGTAATGTCACTGATAGATTACACATCCCCCCAATAAATCACTCCTTATTTATATGGTTCTACATTCTGATAGATATCATCAGAGAATAAGAGGAAAATCTAAAACAAATGAGGAAGCATGTGAACAAAACAAAGAAAGAGATAGTCAAAGAAGTTATGTATGAGAGCATTCAAATGATGGATGAGGACAATGAAGTTGAAACAACATATTAGTTTGTGATTGAGGTATGTGGTCCATTTCCAATACAAAATGATAGTTGTTTGATTATAAATACTCTAAAATATAAAGCAAATAAGTTTGATAGTCTTGTGAATAATGAATATTTGTGTAAAGAACATGTTGAAAGGAAAGAGGTCAGTTTAGGGAGTGTGATTATGATGATGGATTTTAAGATATTCTTGTTGAAAAATAAGTAAGAAGGTATACACGTAGAATAAAATGAGAAAAATAAAGGTGTGCAAGAAAGAGTTAGAGTCCTCCATAATCAATTTCCTTCATTTACCGCTGGTCCTCCATGGTGTGCAAGAAAGAGTCAGGTTTTTATTCTCCAGTGTACTGGGGTAACTGAGTTTTTCCTCGACACCTAATCATGCACAACCTAATCATCCCAATGATTCTTCCTTTGACCTCATGACTTACCATTTCATTATTTCCATGGGCCCAATATTTGCATGTAAAATTGGTAATGTCACTGATAGATTACACATCCCCCCAATAAATCACTCCTTATTTATATGGTTCTACATTCTGAGGGTTGCACACTGTATGTGCATAAATTCTATTAAGTTATTCTTCACTTAAAGGCTCAATATAAGGAAAAACCTTTACATCATCTAAGGGTATGAAAACACGCTCATCCTTGTTCTCAAAACTAACATATATATATTTCTGAAGCAAAAATATTAATTATTAGAATAACACTAAGGGTGTCCAAGTTATGTCAGGAAATTATCTGCCTCTACAAGCTCTATAACTTCAAAATCAGTTGTGAATTTAGCTCCTTGAATAATTATTAAAGAATCCTTTAACACCCCAACAGATATGGCCCTTTTTTAATTTCCCATATACAACACATTAGAAGATGGTTGCAATTGTGGCCTCCCCATTTGGTTCCAAGCATCTAATGTCATGACATTGACCTTTGTACCTACATTAATAACAATGTTACTCACCAACCAACCATCTATCACTACATCTAGTGTGATATTTTTTTTCATATTCATTATCATGTGGTGGTAAATTTGCATGAAATATCTCACACTCTCGTTTAACTCTTGTGCAATGTACATTCTCTCAAAACCATTCTCCTAGTAAAGAAATGATGTTCTCTTAATGCAGAATCCTAAGTACTTCCTTAAAATCATCCACATCCCACTACAAGACCTTAGTATTCTTTACACATCCCCTTTCGCACACCTTTTCCTTTAGGCATTGGATCTCTCCTTATAAATCCTTGATGAATCTCGTGGTATCCTGATATACATATTTTTTGATGAGCCACATCTGAATACTTAACATGGATAACCTTCTATCACCTGATAAGGGATTTTTCTTTAAGAGGCTCACACACATGTGATACTTCTGCGTGTGTAGTGAGCAATACAGGTTGAAGTTCTAGATAAACCATCTTCTTAGGTTCCAACTTCTCATGATTTACACACTCCACTTTAATCATTCTCATGAATTTTTCCTTTTTTTATTCTTACACATGTGGGCATAGAGATAAGATCAATCTTCAACCTTGCACACCTTTTCATAGTATGCATAGACCTAAATCTTAAGGAACTTATGTTGGTAATGATCTGGTGATCCACACGTATAACATGTTCCAATCTACTTTGATATCCACCATATCCTTTGTTGCACCCTTAATTTGGCAATCCTTCTTGCACCTAATAACTATTGGACATAGAGGCTTATCGCAATCTAGTTTCACATGACTTATGAATATGATTTATTAAATGAAAGTTAGATATATCATGGGTGTGTGCGTCAAAAATATTAAGTACATAGATATGTTTTTTTGTGTCATGCGATGCAAGAGTGGGAAATTCCAGACATCATGGTTCTTGTAGAAAATATCACAAGATGTCAAAAATGTGCACACGTTCATGCGCAGGAAAATATCCTTCATATGTCCTTCCACTTTGCAATCAATACACCATAACCCATTACACATATCATGTACTGAATTGGAATATAAAATTTCCAAATGTGTAGCCTTATTTATTAATTACACCTTGAGATAAGGACTTACCCATGTGTCTACACTCCTAATTGCTTTAGCATATATAGATACTTCCAAAGCCTTATATAAATCAATAAATGTTTTATCTAATAAATTCCTTTGAAAATCAGTCAACCAGCCTCAAAAAAACCACTGCACATGTTGGATCTAATGAATATTATAGGATAACTTGGAAAAAAGTCTTAAACAACGCATCATACTACCTCACACTTTCAAATAGGTCCTACTTGATGTCCTTTAGCGTGCTAATACTCTATTGCTCAAACTTAGGGATTTTAAATTTAGCTAAAAAGGTAGCACATAATGCATGATAATCCACCATGGTCTTATTTCGATCATAATTTATATCCAAGTTGTGTGTGCACCCTTGAAGTGTGGTGGAAAACTAACTTACCTTCATATTAAGAGTTTATATTCCCTTAGCTCTCTATAATAACTCACACTTATGCACATGCTCAACTGCATCTTCCACACCTCTATATTATCATAAGTGAAGAGACATCTCAAAGAAGATTTGAGTTACTTTCTACTATGGTTTTTAAGGTGTTGGTTGTTATGGCCCTTGTCCTAGAGTGAGACTAGATATAGAACCCAATCATCTACCAGGATTTCCTCCTCATAGTGGCTGACCCGATCCTCCTGAGCCTCCCATCACAACTTTTGGCCTTGTAGATAAACTTCCTTATGTTCCAAAAGTTGTTCTAAACTAGACGCCAACTTTTCCTTCTATAATAGATCCTATTGGATTTCTTCCGACATGATGCATGCCAATGCTTTATCATGATGAAGCACCTGTGAAATCACCCCCAAAAACACTCATTCCAGGCACTGGAACCTATTTCACTATCATGTGGGCATCCTTAATTGGTTATGCCTCTTGAGAGGAAACTAATATATATATACTTATATCTCCTACTAACGTGTAGATACTCCTTGTTCTCCTTTATTATAATACTCTTCTACAATAACCTCTGGATTATGAACACCTTGCATAATGGATAGGTGGCTAGGTTGGGTTAGATGTGCACCCACAGTTCTTATTCTCTCCTCAGACTCACTCTCATCAAATGTCAAAAAGGTCTCTCTATTGTGCTTTCCCAATTTTGGGAGGACATGATCCTGTGGTCCCTCACCTATTATGGGCTTCTCATCACTTTCATTAGTCATCATTATTATCAATATTAGTACCTCATCAACTTCCCTTTATCATGCATCATTATACTCAAGCCATATTTCCTATCTATGTCTTTCCTCCTCTAGGGTTTCCACCCTCCTTCCCAAACCTGCTTCCTACCCCTGTGCATGGTGGGGTTTATCTCACAATCAGTAGGTTCTTCATTCCTATTTCAACCATCAAGATCTTGATAACTAAAGGTGTTGTTTATAAATAGGATCCTATTGGTTCACGTAAAAACTAGAAATCTACTTCCTCTAGGCATGAGTATGTCAAAATCACATACTCCAAGGTATAACTATGAAGTGCACCTTCCTACTAATGATCTAAATTTTTTTCCCACAGCTCATCCAAATTAGAGAGTGCTCGATAGTATTCTTGTCTCTAATTTTTATTTCTACCAATCTAGACACCTCTGTTAGTTGCATAAGTTGCCAACCGCTGGTAAAATTCTACTGGGAAGAAGTTGAAGAATGTTTCATATAGACAGTCATAGAAATTTTCTTCCACCCAATTTTATGCATTAAAATAAGGTCCAATGCTATATCTCTAAGAAAACGGGTCCTGGCCATCATATATCTAGATCTCAATATTATCCAAAGACAACCATAATGACATCTACATGCAACATCATAGTAAACAAATTGAAAAATAAGTATCGACAACAAAACCAAAATGTAGTCTTTTATTATGCAATACAACTATGCACGTTGGTACCTCATCCAGATAATTCTGGAAGCTCATGTGAAGTGCACACAACCTCTAAGTCCTTCCTTTGTTTTCTTAACAAGATGTTAACATGCATTTTCATAATCATAACCATAACAACCATTTATTCAAGAATATACATCATAACATGGCAATTCAACAACACATATAATAAGGAAATTAATCTTCATACAAAATTACCAATAGTATTTTAAATCCCATTAATCCAAACTCAAATACCGTAATATTATAAATCCATAAGAAATTATCCATGAAAAACATAATCCATTAAATAAAAAGAGTTCTGATTATATCACCACTTATTACAACCATGCACTAGACCATGTGCGCTCACATAATGATTACATATAGACCCAAAATCTACATAACCAACACTCAAAGGACTCATTAGCACTAATACTATGCACTAACTCTCTCATTATAAGGAGTCATCACCTATATTTATACAGTGGGGACTTGACCTTCAATGCCTACATGCGCCTTTCCTAATAATAAGTGTGTTCTACAATAGCTTGCATGCTTTTTACAACTTGTGCTAACAATAGATTAAGATATATTTAACTGATACCTTACATTAGTTAATCCTATTATTAGCCTGCTCCATGTGTTGTCTCTTTCCTTGCCTTACATGTTCTTTCATATCCTTTGATTGGCTGCTAAGATGTCCTGCTTTGATCTATACATTGATTTTTACTTTAGCGATACTCTATATTTGTTTTAATATTTTTAGCCCTTCTTTAAAAATTGGCTAATTCTTTAGTATTATTTACACATGCGTGCAACCTTATGCACAAACCTTTCGTTTTGTTTTTTTTCATATCTCCATGCACATACATGTTTTTATTTCCTCCATGTTTGCACGCTTCCGCACAGTCCACCAAACCCATATGCATCTGTTTTTCCTCTTGTGTGGAATCCTTTACACGTGATTGATACTTAGTCATTTATTATGACCAATATGTATATAGGAAAGGAATTTCTCTTCTTTAATGTTGCTTTTGTATTAGCATGGAAAAAAGGAAATGTTCCATCAGAACGTAAAATGGAAAAATTGAAAGAATCCCCATCATTCCATGATAAAAGGGCATTACAATTTAGTGTTTTTTAGTACAACTACTTGATCTAAGGATGCATAAAACGATGGAAAAACAAGGTGTATAGTGAAGATAAAAGGAGGATGAAAAAAGAGCCATCCAAAGATATAGTCTTGATGACAAAATGAATTTTGGTTTATTAAAGAAATTCAAAGTGGAGAATGAATTAATTTCTATATAAAGAGATTTAAAATGTGTTAAACTACCAATTAATCAACAAACAATAACCATAGAATATAGATTAGTGTTACACGAAATTGGTTTGAGAATGAATGCATTCACATTTCTCATAAATCCAGGAGTCTTTGGTGATGTCATTGAAAACATGAAATTACATTGGAAATATCGAAAACTAATAAAGGTTATTTCAAAGGATTTTTTTATATAGGTTAAAGACTTGGCCAAAATATTGGAACATAAATGTTTAGATGAATATCATGTGGCACTACGAATGTTATCATGTTGAATTTCTCTACATGATCCATCATTACAACATCAACTGAAGAAATATGCTTGAGGAAATAAGTTTTTTAAGAAAGGTAAGATTCCTCTTAAGGGTTATTTTTATTTGATGGAGACTGATGACCCCACAAAGTAATTAAGAGAAATGAAAATTGTGCAATTCTTGACCATGGGAAGGTATGTGATAAGGTATTAGTGTATACGAATCTTGGTTTACATTATATATATATATATATATATATATATATATATATATATATATATATGTGTGTGTGTGTGTGTGTGTGTGTGTGTGTGTGTGTGCATGTTTAAGGCAACATATGTTTAGGATGTCTTATGAAAATATGTTGAAGAAATTTCTATATTTGGGTCTTGGAAAATAAAGGTCAAAAGATATTTAATTAATTTGTTAACCAAATGAATTAAATATCATAACTTGATGTAAAATCCAAGTTGAGTCAACTTGAGGTTAGAGATAGGTAAGGTAGTTTTATAACTACTTTTGGGAGGATAATGCATGTAAAAGGCTGCATTATAATTGTAAAGGGGTTCTTCTCATTCTCTTTTTTACTCTTTGGGAACTCCTTTTATCCATCTTTGCTGGATTATACTGTTGTAGCTTGGTTCACACTTATTTTCCCTTATGAATACAATGATTTTTCCATTGTTGTGTCAATGGATCCTAATTAAAATTTTTGTCATTTTGTTTGTGATTGAATTATTAATATTGTTGTTCCTTTATAGTATGATTGATGCTCAGGTGATCAAAATTTATGCTGGATATCATGGTATATGGATTTTTTTCCATTTCAACATATTCTAAAGGAGATGAAGACTTTGTACTTCCTATATTTCACACTCATTTTCTACCTTTCTTCTAGATAGAGAAATTATCCTTTGTGCAATTATCTACTTGTAATCTTCACTCTTCTTTCCCATTATTCCACCTTTGTAAGTATGGCAATCATGTATGACTTATAAGGAACTTTGTATCCTTGATAGATAGATTTGTAGAACTTTGTGTGCCAAGTTTATTTGTCTTGCTGAATGCTTACATGGTTTTATTCTTCTCTTCTTTTTCTCTTTAATTCCTCTTTTCCCTCTATATTTTCCTTTCCCAATTTTGTTTCCCTTTTTTATTTTTCAGTTAAAATCACAACAAATATAAAAATTCCATCATACAAGGGAACTGTCCCTCTCAAAAGTAGAGGAACTTCACCCTTTCAAAATGTGAATTTACCTAACTGTTGATGGTATTTATGTGCTTCCATTGGGTATAATCAATGACATAAAATCCAACCAACAGTTCTATAAAATCCCACTAATTTTACATATCCATGTGCTATATGTGCACTAACTTCCATGCACCTACTTATGACTTCACTTTGTACATATGGACATTCATATACATGATAAAATATGATTCCATATTTCAAACATTTTCCAAAAAATCCTCTTCCCATTCCTCCACTAAATCTTCCACACCCTCTTGAAGATTATGATGCTTCATGATCCTGCACACTATTTTGGGATGAAATATGTACGCTAATACACTCATATTATTATGGTCTATTATATCCTTATGAGCTTCCTCCTCTACTGCATACATTGCAGTTTCCTCTTCTGATTGAGATCAAGTTTTTTCGTACCAATTTATATTCCACCTTCAAATTTAGTTGATAATATTATTCCAATATTTGAATGCACAACAAGATGAGTTACTCCTAAATAATAAACCTCAAGCCATTAATATATTGTGTGAAATTGTCTTAGCTTCTATATGTTTTAATCTTATCATGATTCAGTGGAACTCCGTGTAATCCTTAACCAACATTCTCAAGTTTTATAACTTCTTAAACATGCTCATTTAGAAGTTAGACGATAAAAAATTTCTCCTCATTTTCCCAAGCATGTGATCCTAGTGTACTATCTTATCCTTGCCTCTTCTTCATCACTTGTTTTGTACATCCTTCCACCATGACTCTACATGTTCCCTCAACTTAGTTTGACGATTTCTTTAAATTGAAAGTATTCATCCATACATGTCAACCAATATATGAATTATTTTTGGTCCAACCTTCCAAAAAATGACAGGACATCCATTTTTAGACCACGAACCATTTTTGAAATTGTTTGTATAAATCATGCTTCTTATGTGCCTATATATTTTGCCTCTTCTTATAAATCCTCAACAACTTCTGCATTGTGTACATCTCTTCTTACTACTTCACCTTCATCATCAAATTAAGCATATGGATCCACAAATCCTCTTTGCCTATCTTCGTCAATGAGTTCAAGCCTTGTCCTCACACCCCTTAGCCATTTCATCACTTTCTCTAGCACTCTCATGATTGCTACATTAACTGTGTTAGTTATGCCCACATTGACGAATCTTTTCGGGGACATCTTCTCTCCTTCTTGACTAGTTGCATCATAGTCAAAATTTTACCAATCCTTCATTTGTAGGAAAATAGCCTTCTCTGATACCACCAGGTACTCCTGGAGCCTGCCTTTCTTTTTAAAGTAAACACAATGGAAAATACCTTTACACAAATAACAATTCATTAACATAAAATCCTTACGACACTTACAATGTTTAATAATCTATGGGATATTTACCAATTTAGAGGTTTATAGGGGTTATAGCTCCAAAACATTCCCAAAAATTCCCCTTAATCACGACGCTAGGTAGGTATTTATAAACCACTTTTCCCGCCCATAAGGAATTTGAAATTTATTCTAGAATATTATTAGAATCTTTGTCAATCTTGAATTATAACTTATATACATTAATGACATTCCATTACCCCTGATTTGATCATTGAGAGAAGTCTATCTGGAAATTGTGCATGACTACTGAGTTGGCATCTTTCATACATCTACCATTTTTTCATGTCATATGCCTCAAAACCCAATGCTCAATTTTTTTAATGGTACTCTATTTCGTATCTTACCTAAATTCAACCAAAATTTATGCATCTTTTTCTATCTTGCTTCCTTGCGCTATCCTTTCTTCCCAAAACTTTTGCACATTGGTCCACATTATTCCTTTACACCTTTTTCATAGCGGATCTATTTCAATTCTCACACACACTACCTTACTTTAGCTAAGAATCTTAAAATATATATAGTTCCTCAATCCTCCCATGTTTCTCTTGCATCATGTTCATCCATGGAATGAGTTTTTTTAATCCATAAAAGAATGTTTTAGCTGAAAAAGCTAATTTTCCCCCTAGTTAGCCAAAAATCAATTTTCTCATTCCAAGAGACTCCACAAACCAAATTTCTTGAATTTTTGACTAAATCTCCCCATCCCAAATTAATTACATTTTGTTCCTATTTTGATTTCAAAGGTTTAGTATTCTAGTTTTTATTATCATATTTGTGCTACATTTAGACTCTATTAAAATAACTAGTCTTTCCCCTTTGCGACTAGAAACTCTTTTAGATTTTCCCATTGATTATTATGATAAAAATATTTAAAATTTGGATGATAAATTAATTTCACCTATATATTTCATTTGAATCCATTGTTATTATTATTATTATTATTTATCCTTGGTGACCAAATTCACATTTCATCCAAAAACACCATTAAAGACCATTGAAAACATCTAAAAAGGAAGAAAAAATCTTTTGAAAATTCTGACAAGTGTCATGTCACTTCTTAGACATTCCAACTCAAATTCCTACAACAATGAAATTCAAATTCTCTAGCTACAAACCTCTCTCAGTATTGAGCTCTGAATATCCCAGTCTCATGGATTTTCTAACTTGAAGCAGAGAGAGCACATGGGAGATTGTTGAATGTGAAACATATAAATAGATAAATTGAATACTTTCATGACTGGAGACATTTATTATCATGAATTCTCTCACAATCATCCATTCAATTTTATTATCCCATTTTTAATTGAAACAAAATAGGAACAAGTTCTTCCATTCAACAAAAGAAAAAGATCACTTAATAAATTTTTGATTTCATCTCACAAAGAGAAGGTGTTTTCATTTATAGGATTTATATATTTCATAAGTGCACTAATCATGCTATTGAGAATTCTCATAGGTTATTGATACTATGAAATTTGAGAGATTTCATTGTGAAAAATTCCATCTTAACTTTGGGGCATGTGTGATACAAGTATATACTTCATGATATATGGAAGACAAGTATTTTTGAAGTGATTTAAGGAAAAAATGGTTAGGTAACTTAGATGAGGCACACCACATCACATTACTACCATGATGTGTACATTATATGTTTTTTGGTAAAATAAATTTTTGCTAGGATAAATTAGTTGTTTTCACCAATGCTCTCGAACTAAGTCCCTCCCGCTTGAAAGGGAATGCTCCATTATTATATGTGAATAAAAATAACTTTGTGGTTGGATAATAGTCTAGGGATCTAATAGGCACACTCCACTGCACATTTGAAAAATTCTTACAATTTTGTGCTAGGGGGAAAATTGCAAGGAATGTGAGATTGTGGGGGTGATAAATTAAGATAGGGGGTTAATATTACAAGTAGGCTAAATCAAATTATTACAATTATTAACCAAATGTTATCAACACACAATTGGAAAGAATGACAAATTTTCTAACTATATCAAAACAAAAGAAACTTTGAACATAAAATATCATTCATTCATTCATCCAGAAAATATAAAAAAACCCTTCTTGATTGACATGTTTAAAAAGATGTAAAATGAGAGAGAGAGAGAGAGAGAGAGAGAGAGAGAGAGAGGAAACATATAGCAAGGTAAATAAAAGAAGTTCTATCTTTTCTTTGTTATTTTTAGCTATCTACTCTTGAAATCACAAAATTGACAACCCCTTGAAGTGAGGAAGTCACTACAATATATAGTTTTTAAAAAGACTCTTGACCTAATCTCCATAGGTTTTTTCACTTTTCTTTTAGAACTGACTCTTTGCATTCCTGGAAATAAATTAAATCCCCTTTTTATTAATTTAGGTAAACTTATTACAATTTTCAACTATAGTCACATTTTAATCAATAATAAAAAAGTGAATAAAATGAAAATGAAAATTACAACCCCCTAATGAAGAAATAAAAGAGAGGAATGGGATGGGGAAGAGAGTAAGGAGAGAAGATAGCTACTCAGATGAATATGATGCTACATTTTCTAATTAATATTCCTATGATGATGGAATCTTGGAAAGTTCCTTCGAAGAGATCTCGATCCCTTTGAATTTATTGTTATACTGAGATGATGTTGGAAACCTTCTCAACTTGTAGAATGTGGACAAAGATCAGGGACTTGACCTAATTTTAAAATAGAGAATTTATGTTATTGCATTACATGAATCATGAGTGACATTCCTTTATGGTGTTTAACATGATGAAGATTATTTCAGTAAGAGACTCTAGTGTGTCTTCATTGAAGTAAAATGCATCTCTAGACCCCTTGACAATATCTTTAAATGGATTCAATAGATCATCCACCGAAGTGTTATCATCTAATGCTGACACTCCATGTTTATGTATATCAATATTGAAATCCTCTAGCATCTTTGAATTATATTCCTTGTATGGATATAATTCACCAAGGGAATGGTTTACTATTTCATAATTAGAAACTAGAGTTCTATCCCGGACTTGAGACAAGTCTTCACATGCAGATTTGAATACCTCCTTACTCACTAGTAGGAAAGAGTTGAATTTTCCTATCTTGATAACCAATGCAAACACATGGTCCCAATGATCCTTTTATTTTTCAATCTATTCTCTAGTAATGCTTACTTTTGTGGCCATAACATTAATGTACTTGAAAAATGAAAGGATCTTAGGTAGTAACAATTTACCTTTTTCCAGAATCTTGCTTACCCATTTATCATTTTATCTTCCCTGCAAAGTGAAACCTTGTGTTTTTCTAATGGATTCTAAATCAAATCTACTAATGGGAGTAGCTTCCTATGATAGGAGAGATGGAGTAACATTAAAATCCATGAATTTTTACCCATACAAGGTGAGGTCCCTTATATGGTCTTCCAATTGATCAATTTTCTCTTTATACTCTTGGTTTCTCACAAGAAGGTGAGTAGAAGATTCCTTAAACAAATAAGCACATCCCTCATTTTTTCAGTCTTAGAGGAATGAAGTTGATGTCATAATCAGATGGGGATATATCACTAAAATGATTGATTATTTTAGGCCAAGATACCTCCACGTAATGATTCCTTGAAGTGCCACTAAAAAGTGGGAGGAAAAATGAGCTTTCTTCCCTTTCTTTGCTTTCACTATTGTGGATATAGCCTAGAAATATAGGATCACCACTTTTTGGACCATACAGTTCTCTCTTCTAATCATATATTGAATCCATGAGAATGTTTCATTTGATTCAGGTTCAATGTAGGGAATGATGCTAATTTTTTTCTCTAGTTGAGAAGGTGTATCCTGGGCCGGTTAAATAGGTGAAGCTGCAGAAGAAGAAATTATATGAGTTATTTGAAGGGTTGATGGTTGAGGTAGATAAAATTCACCTTGTTTCATACCTTTTATAGGCTCTTAGGCTTCTATTTTCTTCTTGTGTGTCCTCTTGTAGTGATTTTGATCAGATTCCATTGATTTTCTTTTTGTGATCCTTTCACAGTGGGTGTAACTTGAAGATTTCTCAGCTTCTTTTGAAGGAGAGATGGTAGATGTATATTTATTGAGATCTTGGAGACCTCCTAACTTGATGAATGAAAATATCTTCTTCATGAACAACTCTATTGATATCTGTATCACTGCCTTAGTCCGTTCATTGATATCCCTCGATTCCTAGATGTCCAAGAAACTTGTGGGAGAAGTGAAGCTTTCGCAGCTTAATACTCGGGGCCATAAAAATCAGTTCCATAATCATCAATTACCTCCTCGAACAAATTAAAACTAAAATTCCTCATTTTTCCTACTTTTATCCTTACATGACCCCTTCCCTAACTTCAAGATAATCAGAATGATGCACCTAATAGTCCTCAATTTTTGGAATATGATGGAAGTCATGGACATGGAACATATCATGAGTATTCCAAATGTCAAAGTTGGCTCTCAAAATATAGAATTAGAGATATAGGAGTAGATATTTAACTGTAGTAAAGAAGCTTCCAAATTTTATGCATCAACAAGAGACTTACAAGAGAAAATTTCCAAAGAGATAAGGAAATAAACCTTTCTTTTTCATGCTTTTGAGTTTTCCATTGATATGGGAAAGTTGTCTGTAAATATTGAACGTGACACTCTTTTCATTAAGGTACCTTGTAATTTTTTTTAGATTGAGGTCAAATCTAGATACCCTAGTATACGAGACATTTGAGAACTGTGTGAAGGAGGACCTATATCTTTTTATCAAAGTGGGAGCTTGAGAGGACATTCTCAGTCCAGGATTTCCTTCGAGTAATCTTGTGACACACATGGTGAATGCATCATTGAACCTTATAAAATGGTGCTTACTTACCTTTAGGGTCAATTTTGGATATCTCTTGTAGGTGGGGGCCTTTTGGAAGATGTTTTGTGTGATAGTTAGACCTCTAAAAAATCTCGTACTGGAGAGAGCATATACTAAGTATGATGTTATTATAAATTTCCTAGTGACCAGTAGTTGGAGCAACTGAAAGTGGAGATTATCTCTAATTATTTGACCCTAGTCAATCATTTTCTTTCCCTCTATGATGGTAAGGATGAACAATGCCATCTAGTCCTAAACATCCTTAGTGGTTTCCTTCCATAGTCCTACTCAACAGGATGATTGCATCAAAAAGTCCTTCATGAAATTCATGCATAGTCCAAACCTTTAATACACGGGAGGGTTTCCTTACCTGTTTCAACCATGACCCCAATACAAGGTTTTGGAGGTATGAATCTATTTTCGACCATTCTTGTGATGAAAATTCCTTTGGAATGATTACCATATTTCTCTAGGTTGGGATCTTCATACACTATGACATTCCCTTGGCAGTGAGCACTGCCAAAATTGAATTATCATCCCCCCTTACGATTATGATATCTGGTTCATATTATTGAGTGAAATCCGTCACCAATTATATGCTCTAGATGGATAATGGGTGACCACATGTGGCATACAAACCAATTGTGTATATTTTTTCTTCTACAGGCTCCCCCTAGGTTCACTGGGATCTCCAAACATTCATTTTTTAGATCCTCAAAGTCCATATGAGCAACATCATTGTCACCCACATTCAGATACTCTAATGAAAGGGTCAAAATAGGCTCCAAACTAGAAAAATTTTAACTTTATTATTGCAAAAATCCACTAGGTGAGATAAAATGAGAAAGACATCAACTTTTTGCACCTAAAACATACACTTTCTATTTTTAGTAAGTAGGAGCTAGGGGCTATTTTTTAAATTTTTTTTCCTTGTTTTTTCAATCTCTTGAAGCTCCTAACATAATAAATACACATTTTTTGGTGTCTCTTTGATATTTTTTATAGTTACTATTTTTAGAAAGTGCTTTAGCATTTTTTGTTTTTTTCTACTTTTATTCTTTTTTCATCAAAATTGCCTAGATTATCTTTTATGCCAATCTTTGAGTGCAGTGATTTTAGAGGGTTTGCTTTTTTGGAATATTTTTAGTTATAGTAAGTGATGAGAGAAGATACTATATTTAGAAATGGAACTTACCCTGTTGGATTGTGTTGTCACTGTAATTGGATTGTCTGAAAATTTCATTTTTGCTCCATTTAAATCATATTAAGGTCCGCTTTAATCTACCACCTGGTAAAATTCCTCCCATCATGATTATTTAATAAGAAATTTAAAATATTTCTTGTCCCATACTAATCTATAAACAATATCATTTTCATAATATTGGGTCCCTGCTATTGATCAAATAAAAAAATTGTTCACTCATGTCTTTAAATTAACTACTCAGGCATGAACAATAATTTAATGTAATAATCCTATGTTTTTCCCATAGTTGAGTGGAAATTTGTGACTATGGATCCCCATGCTTAAAAAATAGATGTTATACTCAATCATTGGTAAAACATCCATGAAGACTTAAATCATTTGGATGATCAGTAGTATCAACTTTACGGGGAACAACTTGAACGGTTCCATCTTCCCATAAGTTCCCCGATTGAGTAAATAATTCAATGGGAATTGGAGGTTGAAATCGGTCAATTCAGCCATACTTGGAACTTTTTGAATGTTTCCTACATTCCTCCTCAACTTTGAAAGTACGATGAAGTTTCTAATGAGTTCCCATTGGTAAATTCAGCCTTGGTTAGAACTAATTGAATAAGTTCCAAATTTCCTTAGGTTCTATGAATGACCAATGTGGCTGATGGAGGTTCAAAACATACATGTTAACTAAGGTGGTTTTCAAGAGAATTGAGTGAATGTTCCCAAGTTCCATGACTTCCCTAGAATCTTGATTCACCTGACCAACAAGGTTATGCTAGTATGGAAGATTCATTTGTTGAATGAAGGGAAATTCAACTGATGAAGCTTGATAGCTAGATAAATTGAAAAAAATTGACCCTAATCCTAGAGAAATATCTATAGTATAGAAAGATCACTAATCCTAGAGAAATGAAGTTTGATGATGTAGGTTCTGGGAAATGCATTTTTTTGATCTTATTTGTGAATTTATATATGAATCTTCTCCTTCAAGTAGTAAGAAACAAATAGTATTGTGAAGAGCCTTTGAGTAAGTTCTAGAAGATGCTCCTATAGAATGGTGCATTTTCAAGATGATCACAATGTAAATTCACAACAAGAGAATGTTATGTGCCTATGTGAGATGAAGGATGAGATAATTCAAGGTTGAAAATAGAAGGAATGTGTTATTGCCATCAGGTTATCAATTAAGTTTGCAATGATCTTGTCAGACACCTCATTCCCTCAATTTGATCCCATATTTTATTATTATGGTCACTAATATAATGGATAAACTAAGAAATCTAGTTTGGAAGTGCATTAAAAGGGAATTCAAAATTTGAGGATGAGGGAAATTTGCTTTGACCATTACAAGAAAACTTCACATGCAAAGATGTTCCGTGTGAGGCTAAAAACATTTGTAACAACTAGTTTCACAAGATTTATTTAATTCAAAATCTTATTCCATGAATATACCTTGAAATGGAAAGGAAACATAGTCATCGATGAATATGTGAAGGACATATATTCCCTTTTTGTGTGCACATGAATTGTTTCATAGAATGCATTAAGGAACAAATCATTTTTTGAGTAACATAACATGTTCTCTCCATGTTTGATGCAGTAGACAACTTTGGTCAATGATGGACAATGGTTTGGATAGTGTAAGGTATCAAATTAACAATATGTTTGAGTTCAAGGAACTTTCACTCTGTATTGGCATGCAAGTGATCCTCACATATAATTGGAATGCAGAAAAAGGCCTAATTAATGAAAGAATGGGTTTTGTTTTGTAATAAATTTGATATAAAACTTAGGACTCCAGAATGAATCTTTTCTCCAAATATGGATTATTTTAAAGGATAAAGTGTATCTTAAATTTGTGAAGGAGTGCATAATAATGAAGAGAGAGTATGAATAATTCAAGGTTCGAGTCAATGCACTTGTTATAAGAGATCAAAAAGTTTGTTGAAGAAAGACTTCGTGCTAGATCATGATGTTTATAATGTAATTATTTATTGGTTATAAGAGATATTTTGAGCTTCAAATATATAAAAAATTACAAAGTTATATTACAAAATCTTCTCTCTACTAACATAATGGGATATAATATCCTGGGCATGTCACTCCCATCTGCTAGTTGCAAGTGACACTAGTTATGGACACCTTTGCAAACCATGAAGTGTATTCATCATCTTATGGGGTATTGGGCTTACATAAAATGATTGAAGCATTCAATCATGTGTATTTCATGAGGATGAATCTCAGTTATCCATACTTTATGAATGGATACACTCTCTCCCAAGTTTTCAGCAAAGCTGAAGAAAATTATATATGATAATATGACCTAAATTTTTCTCATTATGGGGGGAAAGTGGAATAAAAATTATAATCACAACACCAGCCATTTTTTTCATTGTTAATGAATGTCATAATGTTGTCTCCATAACCAACACTCTAAACTAATACTTTGAGGCTAATTTTATTTCTCAAAAAACTAACATAATGTTAAACAATGAAATGAGTATGACTCTCAACATGAAGGAGAAGAAGTTGAAATTGAAGACTGGATATTTGAATTTGTGTAATTATTCTACACATATATGGGCATTTATCTAGAGGCTCATACATACCTTCATGAGCTCCAGATGGATTTTTGATCTAAAGCATTGGAGGAAACTATGATCAACGAATAATCCCAACACATCTTCGATATGGCATCATGCAAGTTCTAGGAGATGGTAGCTTTGGATTTCTTCAATTTGGGAAAAGTCCATGTGTACAACCAGGAAGAGAATTCCTTTGGATGAATTTTCCTTAAAGTTCATGACATAACTTTAGGTGGCCTATGATTGGGTACAAGACCAATACTCACAAGTTAGGAAAAAATATGATGAATCTTTGAGAACCAAGCTTGATTTATATGAAGGATTACTTGCACTAGGTCAATATAATTTTGAGAGTATAAAAATCTAGTGGCAAATTTCCTTAGCTAGTAAGGTTGATCTTAGGTCATGGGATTATTTAGAGACTATTGAACTATTCAACAACACAAAGGAGAAAATGTAGGAAACAACTAAAATGTGTGAGGAGTTGGAAAGCATTAATACATGTCAACACGTTGTATATAAAATATTGATTGTGAATCTTTGATATATCATGATGGTGTGTAGAAGTCTCAAGGAAATATTTTTCAAGCTACTTATAACCTTTCTCGAGATCAATATGGAGATTACATGTCACAACATGTATTAGAACACGAGGATGGGTTTGAATGTGAGATATTCTTAATAATGTAATTAATTTATTTAATTTTGAATTAATTAAATGTCAAGTTTGTATAAGATATAATGTAAAAAGTAATTAATTATTTTTTCCATCAAATTAATTTAATATCATAATTTTATATAAAACCCAAGTTGAGTCAACTTGAGGTTAGAGATATGGCAGGTTAAAACAAGTTTTATAGCTACTTCTTTCAACATGAGCTTATAAAGGGTTGGATTGTAATTGTTAAGGTTTCTTCTTCTTATCATTCTCATTTTGACACATTGGGAACTCCTTTATCTTCCTCTGCTGGATTCTAATGTTGTAACTTGGTGTATAAATATTTTACCTTATAAATACAATACTTTCTATTCCCAAGTTAATTTCTCCTAACTACAAAATATGCCATTTTTCTTATGATTGAATCATTAATGTTGTTTTTCCTTCATAGTATGATTATGCTCAGGTGATCATATTGTGTGCTAGATATTAGGGTACGTGGAATTTATGCCATATCAACATATTCTGAAGGAGATGAAGACTTTGTGCTTCTCATATTTCACATTCATTGTATGCCTTTCCTCTAGATAGAGAATTTCTCCTTTGTGTAGTTCTATGCTTGTAATCTAAACTTCCCTTTCCCATATTTCTAACTTTGTAAGTATGACAACATTGTATGACTAAGAAGGAATTGTGAGTCCTTGATAGATAGATTTGCATAACTTTGTGTCTCATATTTATCCATCTTGTTGAATGCTTACATGGTTGTATTCTTCCCTTATTTTCCCCTCCTCATTCCTCTGTCCTCTTTGTATTTATCATTTCTTAAATTTTCCGCCCTTTCATGCATTCCGGTTAAAAGCACCAAAAATATAAAAATCCCATAATACAAGGGACCTTCTTAAAATAAAAGGAACTTCACTCTATTGAAAGGTGAATTTACCTAAAATTTATTGGTCTTTATGTTATTCCTTTGGGCATTTTGAGAGATATAAAATCCACCCAAAAAATTGCAACGAAAATAACTTCACTGGAATAGGCTCGCACTTGGGATCTCATACTAAAAGTTTCATCTCAATCCACCCTCCAGAATGCTTGGAAACTAAAAATGTGTGATTTAGGGCATAAAAATAGGGTTTTATGCCATAAAAAAATCATATCATCATAGGGTTTTTATTTATTGTCTTCTTGAAGGCGCTTGGATTGTAAAACATCTATGAAAATTTTATCCAGATCCAATCACTAGGAGATCTAAAAAAAATTACTTCGGTTCTCACGACTTCCATTGATGAATTTTTAGGTATGTATAATGAAAATTTAGGTGCTTGGAGCTTTATGACATCAAAAATGGCTACCTGGGTTGATCTAGTGAAGGAATGAGGTAAAATAATCTTATATAAGTCTTTAAAAGCTAATAACAATTTATTGTTAAGTTATGAAAACAATTTAGAACATAGATTTGAAAGAAAGAGGGGGTGGGGAACATTTTTTTTTTCCAACTATTCCCATTATCCCTAGGATAGTTGGGATAGTTGGGGCAGAAAATTTTCCTACCTACCTTAAGCATGATAAGTGGTAAAGAAAGAGTGGAGAGCTGGGGAGATGAGAGAGAAAGACATAAACACCCAAGTAGAAAAATATTTGGTCACATGATGAACTTGGGAAGGGGATGAGTTTTGGGTGAGGATTTTTTCTCAATTGTCTCCACTATCCTAGGGAAAGTTGAGAAAATGAAATGCGCACATGGGTTTTATGAGAAAACTTAGCCAATTTTCAAACATAACTTAGCACCTGCTAGGAAGAGAAAAGGTCATATGGTGAACTAAGAGAAAAATTTGAGGGGTGGGGAGAATTTTCTTGTCCCAACTATTCAAAATGTCCCTAGGATAGTTGGGACAGTTTCAATAGTTAGGACACCAAAATGCGTTACCCACCCAACTGAAAAAATGACTAAGTCCCTGAATCTTGAAATCACTTTTGTAAGAGCTCCACAAACTCTTTTTCGGAAATGTTTTATATAATTTTTACTCCCAAAATCATTTCAAGATAAAAAAATTTTAAGACCTGATACTACCACCTTCAAAAAAATTATCTTTTGTATTCGAGACAACAAGGTGAGTTTGCAAAAACTGATTTTCCTTGAAAAGTAACCATGTGCTGAGAATAAACTTGTGATTTCATAATGAAGAGGACTCTCCAAGATTTTTCTTGATATATTTTTTATCTCTTGAATCATCACAGAGCTTCCTAAATCCTCTGTTGAAGTTTAGCTATTATTTTCAAGTGCAAGCTCCTTAAGCCTCCAAAACCCACTTTTACTGTTCTTGTTCCTAAACATCTTAAACCTTTTTAAATCTTATAAAACTTGTTCCATTTAATTTAAAACTCCTCAATAACATCTCCATATGGTTTTCTCCATATTAATTATCCTAGAGGATGCACACCTATTCTAGAAATGCGATATAATAGCCTTTCTAGGCTTAGAAGAGATTTCATGTTTTGACAACATTCAACTAAATGGATTAAATGGACTCATGATCACATTTTATAAACTTAGAAAGGTTATTCATCACATTATGAAGGTTTTTAAGGATGAGTTTTTTTAATGAAAAATAAGGCAGAAATATCCAAAGTATGCTTTACGATGGACTTCAGATAAATTTTGACACTAGGGTAAAGTTGTCATGTTTTCAACTTGAATTTTGACCTTGCAAAAACACATGAAAAAATTTGGATCTCACTTGGAGACTTAATATGAATCAAATAAAGTAAAATATAATAATAAACTCCGTAATGTTAATACATAACTTGGATTAGTGACCTATCCATTGGGCTATACAGAGTCTCATTACAAGCGATAAATAAAATGAATGAATGAGCACACACACAACAAGAAAGGGAAACACACAACACTAGAAAGGAAAAACACAAACAACATGAAAGAGAAAAACACATCCTAAATTAACGTATGGTACATGTGAGGGAAAATTTTCTTTCAATGTTTATACAAATTCAAATATTTCCCATTGCAAGGCAATTCCAAATATGTTCCATCTAGTTATGAGAGGTAGAAAGTATTTTCTTAGTAGGCTTCTTGAATCTGGAATAGTCCTAACCAAAAGGAATTAAAATTTCCATGAATTCCTTTTGGTTCTCTAGTTTTGTCTCATAATAAGATAATATCCCCAGATTTTAAATATCTTTCCTTAGCTTTCTTATCAAACAACTTCTTCACTTGTAGCTGATGTTCCTTTATTCGATCAACCACATTGAATATTTCTTCACTCAACTTTACAAGATACATGATTCTCTTGTCAAGAGAATCATGGAATTTTCCATCTTAAATTTCTATGAATAATTAGAGGGATGGAAAATCAACTGTGATTGGAATCTCTACATTGATCTCATAGAGCAACTAGAATGGTGACATACTGATTGCTCTTTTTAGGGTAATCTTGTCTGCCCATAGTGTACCATAGAGCTTCTTATGACAGTTTCTCTGATTCTAATCAACTATCTTTTAGAAAATGATCACAATATTCGTGTTAATTGACTCATCCTAACAATTCCCTTATGGGTAGCAGTCTGATGTATATGAAAGTGAGATTCCATAACCATAGAAGAAATCTGTAAAATCTATAGAAGAAAATTATGTGGCATTATCAACATACAATATTCTTATTTTCTTTGATGAAGTTACATATCGTTTAAAAATTGGATTATTTGAATAGAATTTCCTCCACCCATTTGATGAAGTAAAATGTTTCCATGAGAACATAGGAATATCCTACATTTTAATGAGGATTGAGAACCCCAATGAAATCAAGGCCCAATTGTTGGAAAGGTTCTTCAATACCCACTAGACGAAGAGGAAGTGCAACAATCTATAGAATTCCAATGAGTTGTTGATAGGGTTCACACTTGGAAACCCATTGTTGAGCATATACAAACAACATAGGCTAATAATACCTACCACAGAGGATCTTGTGAGTAGTAACCATAATAAAGAAATGCCCACCACAAGCCTGGTCAAGATAAGACTTTAATAACTTTTCTTATTTCTCTTTTTCCAAAAAGCTTAGGAAGAATCCATCTAATATTATCTTGTATAGCATGGGATCCCAAATGATATGCTTCGCTGAATTGAGCTTGAGAGTTATCTTTTTATTATATTCAAGATTGGCCACAAACTATCCATAAGCAAGGAAGTATGAAATATCATAATACCACTCATTTGTGGTATTTACAAAAAAAAACTTGGGGAAAGTATTTACTTACACATTCATAGCATAGGCACTCTTTTTTATACAAGAGGGATTCATCCTTTCCCATTAACCAGAACATTTCATTTCCTCTTATAAGATTCAAAGGTCAGATGTCCAAATCATACTCTTGGATCCTAGCCACCCAATTACATCTCTTACCCCTGGATCTTATTGAGTTAGGATTTATTTGATTATAGACCCCAGAATCTTTATCATAGTGTGTGAGTTGAGAATGTAAAACCTAAATTCATTTACTGCTTTAACCACTGAATAAATATGCTTCTCCATTTGATTGTATCTCAACTCATGGTCTTTTAGTAGGATACTGATAAAAGCAAGAGGAGCTTCAATTCCTTCCTCGTTCTTTTGAACTAAGATGGATGAAAGCATGTGCTCCAAAGTATAACAATATAAAATGAAATACTTATCAAATTTGTAACACACCAGAGTAGGAGCCATGGCTATTTATTATTTGACTGCGTCAAATGTTGTTTTTCCTTCATTATTCCACTTAAAAATTCTTTGAGGTTTCATCATACAGGCGATATGCTTGGTTAGCTTGGAAAACTTTGGGATGAAGTGATGGAGAAAGTTCACCTTGCTAAAAAATGAATGAAATCCCTTCTTTCTTGTGGGCAATTACAATGCTTGAATTTACTTTATCCTTTCTAGATTAATTTTGTACCCCTCCTTGTTCACGATGTGTCTAAAGATTTTTCCTTTAATAACACTGAAGATGAATTTTTTAGTATTTAAGGAAATTCCATGTTTCCGGAATATGATAAGTACTTATTCCATATGTTTTATGTTATCACTTTTCCTATTTGAAAAGACCGCGAGGTCATCAAAATAGATGAAAATGCAATGTTTGATATTTTTGAAGGCAAGATCCATTTCTTGTTAAAAAATTTCTCCAAACTTGATAAGACCAAATGAAATTATGCTCTAGGAAAAAGTGCCACATGGAGTTGCGAAGGATATTTTATGTCTATATTATTTTTCTACCTCAATTTGGTTATATCCCAAGAAACCGTCAAGTAATGAGAGCATCTCAAATTTTGTGACTACTTATATGATGTGATCCATGACAGGAAGTGTGTAGTTATATTTTAATGAGGCCTCATTCAAATTATGGAAATCAACACAAATCCTTATTTCTCCATTATTCTTCCACATTGTAAAAATATTATCCACCCACGTGGAGTGATAAATGGGGAAAATTATTCTTACATTCAACATCTTCAGTACTTATTATTTGATTGTATCTGAAATCTTTAGATTGTACTTCTGCTACTTCTACTTGAAAGGTTTATCTTTATGCTTAAGTGGTATTGAATGGTGCATATTTTTGGGCTTGAAGGACTTGAAATCATCATAAGAGTATGTAAAAACATCTGAATATCTCCTTAGTAGTGAGATAAAACTTATTTTTTCTTTGAAGAAAAAATATTTTCTAATATTCATTCAGGAGTACTAATGTTCTCTTTTTCAAATTTAGCAGTGCATCACGAGGAATATTTTTTCTTTCTCCTTGATAAACTTGTCGTGTTTATCAAAAAAATATTCAAGAGATACGAGGCCCTTTGGAATCTTATTTCCTTTCAATTTGATAAATCCTTATGAATCAATTCTATCTATTTCTCCTTTATCTTCATCTGCAACAGAATCATTGTTAGGAGCATCACTTCCCTCATAGAAGAGATTTCTGAAGTTATCTCTTTGTTCCAAAAATGAAATAAGGTGACTGTAATCATTGAACACATGCCAATGATTCACATTTTCCATAATTCTTGGCCTAAACGCCATCTCGATAGTCACTTTTTCCTTTTTGAAGGATAGTTGCAGAGTCATCAGGGAAGCTGAAACTATGAGAGAATCATTTTTTTCATGATAGAAAAATTAAATTGAGAAATCATCAAAAGACTTGATACAATCCCATACTCGGTTCCTATAATGTTTGAGCTTTAGGTTCTTGACTTCGTATTGATTCCTTAATTTCTTGACAATCACCTCAGAATTGCTAAGATATTTTAGATTCTTGATATCCATGGATTCAACAACATCCATCCCTAGGAGAAGGTCTTCATATTTTGTAGTATTTTTGGTGTTACCAAATTCAAATTTATAAGAAAATGAGAGCAACTCATCTGAAGGATAAGTTATAACAACATTGGATCCATAACCTACACTAGAATGGCTTCCATCAAATTCCATTTTCCAAAACTAATCTCCTTTATCTTTCATGAGGAAAGTTAGATTCTTGTCTCTTTCGGAAGTCAAGAAGTAGTTACCTAGTCCACTTTCTTGAAAAAATATATCAGCCTTTGAGTCTTCTGACTTCAAGACATTGTGCTTCATCTTTCACATATGTAACAAATTATTCATGTCTCCTTTCACTGGAATAGTGAGGACCAATCCATTAGAATCTCACAACCCAGATATTTGTAGAAACTCCTACTTAACAACATTCCAAAGGATGCTGGAATGTCCATTACCAAAAATGGTCAGAAAAACCTTCTTGTCTAGAAAATTCACAACAAAAACTTGAACATCTTTGATTTTTTCTACCAACGGGACTTCCTTAGAATCCATAGAATAACAAGATCCAATTTCTCATTTCAAGGTGATTCTTAGGGCATTAGAAAATTTTATTGGAATTACATTATCTGAAGCAACTAATTATATTTTCCAATTGTTAAATTGGTGGCCTTTAATCAAGATGGAAAGGTAGAATGGTTCCACTTTGTTGGTTTTGGACGTACTGAGGGAAAACATGTTTTGTGTTAGAGGAGTGGTTGGTGTTGGAAGTAACCCCTTGGAATTAGAACTTGAAGCATTGGGATTTGGGTTATTACTCTTGATGTAGCTGATGAGCCTTTCAAATTGCTTCAGGTGTGTTTTTAAAAATTTAGATTAAAAAATCTTAAATTTAAACTTGTTCACATGCTCAATGATATCAAACAGAGTAGAAGAATATGAGCTTGATATTCCTGGGACAATGGATTTTCTGTAGGGTGGAGGAGATATTACTTTTGGGGTTTGTATAGTTTTAGCAGATGGAGTGGCTAGATGGAAAGCAATGAATGATTTTGAATGAGCATTTGAATATTTTTCAAGATTGGTCTTAGGTATAGAATTGGAGCTAAGATAAGTAATAGGGAACTTACATAACATGACAACTTGCTTCTTACATACTATTGGATCTAGTTTTTCTTTCACAGACTCTATAGAAGGTGGGAGTAGGAATCCTCTGTTACTTATCTTGTTTTGTAGAGTTTCCACCTCAAGATACATTTCTTCTTATTTTTCATGGTAGTGGAGGATGAAGCTCCCTTTTGAGATTGAGAGTGAGTAAATATTGCATACGAGAAACTTTTTGCCTCTTCATCACCATCATCTTCTCCTGAAGAATAGTCAAGGAAAATGATATGTGAATAGCATTACCATCTTCATTATCTTCTTTTGATTCTTCAATTTCATCTTCTTCTTCCTCAAAATAACATCTTGCATTTATTGAATATTCCTCAAGAGAAATTATGTAGGTCAGTGGGCCAATTCTTTGTCTATTTGGAAAGTTATTATTAGGAGCGTATCTATTCATAGAATCTTGACACAATTGCTTCTTGATAGAAATAATGTCATTAGCCAACTTTTTAACTAATAAGTTTGTGGTACATGTGTTTGAACTTTGTCCTGTCTCCTTATTTGGACCTTTTTTATCTTTCCTGACATGACCACGTCATCTTCCACTTTGATCGCAAGATTTTGTGCCTCATCTAGATTATTTGGTTGAGTTCTTCTCAGCATAAAACTCACCTCAAGAATTTAGGCATTAGTGAAGAATCTTATCTTTTTGTCTTCCGTAGGTTGGGAAAATTCTAGGATCTTCTAAAGCATTCTGTCAAGAAATTTTCCACAAAATACCTCATTGGTTTGAAGGTTCATTTCTTCAATTGAGACGATTGGGCCAAAAGTACATGAGCATATTCTACGGTTTTGAATCTAGTTTCAAACATGGTATTCATATCATTCAATGTAGTTAAAGAACTGCTAAACAAGTGATAGAACCAATCTGTTGTTGCATCTTACAAATATTCTACAAAAATCCATAATGATACATCCTCATAGCCAACTCTTAACACTCTACAAGTAGTGATGAAGGATGCAATGTGGTCATCCAGATGCTGCTTCCCATCACCATGGAACCTAGAAAAAAATTCTTGATCCTTTAGGTAAATCTTGTAGAGGTGGGGTGAGAGATAATGGACTTATGTTTTTCCCCAAGGTAGTGGTGCTTGTTGAGCCATAGGTGGTTCCTCTTCTTCGTCTTCTTCTTCAAATATTTCAAGAAATTAATTGAGTCTTTCAAGAACTTATTTAGAAAGTTCCTCTTATGGAAGAACATAGTTTAATGGTTCAAATACAACTCCTTTAAGAGGGTAATCAAGAGACAAAGTAGGATCAAATTATGGGAAGTACTGTCAACCTATTCTCCTTGCAATTGGGTTGATAAGAATTCATAAATTAGCTTACAATTATAAATTAGGATCGGTTGCACCACTAGCTCTTGAAGATCTTGTATACCATCTTTATGCTATCTTGAATGTAAAATTCAACCAAAATTATTATAGGATCTTCTATGTTGATTTTGAACTTTCTTGGCTCTTTCCAAAGCTTTTACATGTTCTTATTTAGAATCTAGAACTCTTGTACCAGCATGGTAACAAAAGAAATTTATTCTATTATACCAAATTTCCTCCCTTAAGTCTGATGCAATATATTCTTGGGTATGGAGAAGAATTTCAGGTCTTAGGATTAGGAGATTACTAAGGATATCCATTAGTGGAAGCCATAATGTGCAATCAACTTTCAAATTTAAGAATTTTTGTTATATATATATATATGATTTTTTATATTTTTTTGGAATATATAAGGGTGTAGAAAAGAAAAATCTTCCGCACAGTGGGTGCCAATGTTTTTTGGAGAAATAAATTGTCACTAGGGAAAATTCGTTGATTTTCACCAATGCTCTAGGACAATAACTTTTCTGGTTGAAAGGGGATGATCCTTTATTTTATGTGCATAAATAAAAACTTTTTGGTTGGCCAATAGGCCGGGGATCCAACAGGCACACCCAACCTTTTACCTTCCTTAAAAATTCCTCCCTTGCACAATATTACAAGCATTTACCACAGGTGCAATGGAGTGTGCCTATTGGATCCCCAATCTATTAGCCAACCACAGAGATGATTTTTATTCACATACAATAAGGTAGAACCCCCTTTCAATCAGGGACATTATCCCATATTGTTGGTGAAAATCAACTAATTTTTCCTAGCAAAAAATTATTTCACCAACAATGTTATATAACTACATTACTATATTTTTGTTAAGATACATGAGGGAACTCCTTAGAGGTTGGTTAGTTGACCAAACTTGTAAAATAACCTAGGGGAACTATATGTGGATTGATCCTACAATAAGGGCATGTAGTGTAGGACTTGGATTGGTTCAACATCTAAGAGACTAGTTTCTATGGGTAGTCTAGCCTCATCATATACCCATGTTTTATCATTTTGGTTATCTAATGATTTGATGATGGGATTTTTAGGTTTTTAGGGTTTCCATTTTTTTGTAGGTAATTTATGTCATCCCAAGTTTATTGAGAAAGATAAACACATTGAATATCATTTCTAGTAAATTGAAGTAAACACAAAGTTTCACACTTAGAATACTTCACGATCTAACGTTTTAGATATTTATCTTAGGAATGCATAGTTCTTGCCTATACAATAAATAGTTTTACATTCCTCCCCCTTGTGAGTCTCCAATTCTAGAATCATCACCAAATAAATTCTAATCTTTAATCTACCTTTTTCAATATTATGCAAATCCTGGTCATCCTTATTATGAAATGTACAACTAATTTTATTTCTCCTTTTGTGTATTTGAGTACTTAATTATCATTTAATCAATTTTTACAAGTATTAAATAATTATTTTTATTATGAATGGCTAATGTTAGAATTTAATTAATAAAATATTCCCTTATTACAAAACGTTACATATTACTCATTGTTGTGCATTTCTATTACATATCTATAATTAGGTTGCAAACATTTACAATGTTATCTTGCAATCTATAAAAATATTACAATATTATTTTCAAGAATAAATTCAGTCTATGAGTATTGATATCATGTCTCCTATGTATGATATAACATATCTAAGGGATCCTTAAAATTCCCATGTCAAGTATGTCTTTGTGCATCATGATCAATCTAGTTCTAAGGATAAAGGAATGTACTTCTATACAGATGGTATGCATGATACATCTTCTCATTCAAGTGAAGTGAAAGTCCTACATAGAGACAATGATATCTATGTTCCTAATGCTCAATATTATATGATAAGAAAGACATGATGGAAATCACCTCTTTGGTTTGAAAAATTACTTGACAACATGATGCTATATGTGAATTACTTGATAACAAATTAAACATTTATCTTCCTAATAATTATTATCCCTTGTATAGGATTGGAAAATTAAATTCCAACCATTTTTTAATTGTCATGGAATCAAAAAACATTGTGAAAATTATTTTTATGCTTTGTAGTGAAGAATATAGAAAATTGCACATATAGTGCCCTATCTCAGGACACCGGGAAACATGCCAAAAGAAAACTAAAGAATTTGGAAAAAAAAAAAAAAATTATATTTTTTAAAAGGTGAACTATGAATATTCCAATTATATTTGCTCAATCCATCTCCCATACGTTATTTAATTATAATGATTTAATCATGTTCAAAATAAAATGTATTATTAGCCCCCACAAATTTATTACCAATTTTAAATTAGACTTACCAAAGTTATTGAAATAAATACGCACATCTTTTAATTTTAATTTTTTTCCCCTTTAAATCATTTGTCCACACACCCAACTAAAATCTTAATTCCCCATATCATACTTAAGTAATTAATTGTATAAGTATACCCCCTTGTAATAAACACCTTTTTTTTTTTCCTTTTTTTAAATTTACTATCTACTTCCACCCTTATCGAAGTCACTTAAAAATCTCCCCCTAACTTATAAAGTGTGAGGGATTAATATTCTTCTTGGGATAAAATAATATAGGACCTTAATTTTTTTATTTTATTTTTTTAAAAAATCTACAACCCTAATCTTCTCTTCTAAGTCTCTTTTTTTTTCTTTGGTGTTCTAGTTTATACTTGTTTGTAAGTGGGGTTTATGAGAAGACAAAGGAGGCGGCAGAATCATGAAGGAGGGGCTGTGTGCAGGCCATGAAAAGCAGGGACAGTGGAAGGGAGGAGCCAATGCGATGGAGGATGTTACAGGAACGGTTGGGACAGGCGTGGCAGAGGGGGACAAAAAAGGGAGGGAAAAGGGGCAGCGTGGGGAGGGAGAGCTGCACAGGCAATGACCTGAGGGGAAAGGGGCGAGGGCAGTGTGGTGGTGGTGCTGCAGGGTGCGGCGGCGGTTATTGTGGCCGTGGGTGGAGGGGGAGCTGCGCGGGGCAACCACTGGAAGTCGACAGGGGGTGGGGGGGGTTCTCCCTCCCTAATTTATTTATTTATTTTTTAATTTATTTTTAAAAAAATGTTTTATATATATATACAATATAATATATATATATATATATATATACTTCTGTTGAATCTCTTTATATATGGGAATGTGAATGTAAAACAACATATTATATATGTGAATGTGTGTAAGACAGTATATATATATATATATATATATATATATATATAACAAAAAAAACCATCAAGAAAACTACCATATTTCCAAGCCAAATTCCCTTTGCATAAAATGATAAAAACAACAGATTTCTAAAACCATGTTAATATAGAAAGAGTTGTGCATTTTACAGATAAGAATAGTTTCTTCCCAAAATTAAAACAAGAACAATTTCTTATAACCAAGTAGATTTCCTTTCAGATTTTAGATGTAAAAGATCATTTCAGAATTACACACATATAGAATTCCTCAACAAGTACTATATCCTTTTTATAAATAGAATATGGGAGATACATCAAGTTACAATTGATTGAAACATTTGATACATTACTTCTCTTCCACAAACTTAGACTAAATGGGTGATGTAAAAATATTCCTAAATTTACAACAACCAAAATTTTTCTAATACAAGTTTCTCGCAAGTTGAGAGAGAGATTTCTCATCTTAATCACCATATCTCAAGTTTACATGTGAACGCGAGATTTACAAAATGGAGAATTAGCAAGGAGATGAAACTATCCTCATAAACATATCCAAGGGAGTTACAATACAATACTTTTTCATAAGGAGAGAAAAAAAAATACGAGCCCAAGAGGCCACCCACTCCAACTTGAGGGCCAACTTCCATGTCTTCCCAAAACACCATACAAGGAGAAAGAGAGCTTGTTTTCCACCCAACCATAAGCATCATCACATGCCTATCCCAAGGTTGGGATGCATGCTAGCCTCCCCCAAGCCCATGGGATAAAGGATAACTAACCAAAACTTACACAAGATGGAGGGTAAACCAACAATGATACAAGCACACAAAAATAGTTCACAACAACACAAGACTCCAAATTTACAAGGAGGAGAACCCATGTTCATCCTCAAAAATGGGGAAGAGAGGAGAAAGTTCTCTAAAGTTATATATCAAAATTATTTTCACAAAATAAACACCTCCATGTCCTCCTTATTGCTCCTAATTCAATCAAAGCCCTCCTTATTCCTCCCCCTTTCTCCAAGTCCTCCTTGGAAGGATTTTAAAACCGCAAAGGGGTTTCCTTACCAAGAATGGGGAAGGAGAATCAAGCCAAATGAATCAACTTCTCCACGTCAACCATTTGAGGGGAAAAAATAATAAGTCCCTACAAGGCTTGTCCATCAAGCCTTGAGGATTGAGAGGAAAAATTCCCTCTCTCTTCCCCCACACTCCAAAACTCCATCATGTCATATGATGGAGGGAGTAAAAAAAATAAACAACAACCAAAAGCTACATACAACAATAACAACTTTCAACACCCAAACTAGCATCAAAAAGGAAAACAACACAACAAAGACATAAGAGCCTACCTCAAGGAAAGCTCTCCAAAAAGTTCTCTAACTTCAAATTTCTCCACACCTTGACTCAAGCCAATCTCCAAGCTCCAAAATCCCCAAGCATCCTAAGCAAGAAGCTCCAAAAAAAAAAGTCCCTCTCTTTTCCCATGAATGGGAATTTGAAGAGGAGCAAGCAAGCATCCTCACAAATGAGGGGGTGACATGTGTCACCCCTCTCCCTCATCAAGGTCAAAGATGCTAAAACAAAAGAGAGAAAGGGTAAAATTATCTTTTTTTCCCTCTCCTCCCAAATTCCCTTAAATGTACGCAAGAAAAAAAAAAGTGAAACTTATAATAAACACTCAAATCCACATCCCTTACATGGATGTGACCAAACAAGTGGTAAAAAGGGAGGGAAAAATCCCTCAAGCCTTGAAATAAGCCCCCCTACTCATTAGGTAGGGTCCAAGGGCTCATTTTTGTGTTGGGGGAACTCCCAAGCTAAAAAAGGGGTCCCCAAAAATGCCTAAAATACCCTAATTTCGGGTTTTACATTTTTGGCACAAGGGTAGAGGGTGTGGGGACCACCCACAGGTCTCACATGTGACCCTAAACCCTTGTGATTAAGTGACTCAAAAAATAAAATCAAAAATTTAAAAGAAAGTGGAATTATTAACTCCCAAAACAAGTTTACAACTTCACTAGCAACCCTAAACAAAATTAATAATTCAAAGCACAATATATTACATAAATTGGGGTCACTCATACTGCCCAAAATAATAATCTCCTATACTAAGGCTTCACACAATGAACATGGCTATGACTCAGCATGTGGGCTGCTTGTGCAAGATTGAGTAGCTAGCCTGAATCCCACGTTCTCCTGTAAACCTGTCACCTGCACACTCATTGCACACATTAACCGCACATGTCCGATATAATAGAATTCAATGACATAGTAAGATATCAATGCATTCTAAACTATCCTAACATCCTACTGAAATCAAGATGCGACAACGTGCACAATTATACTCAATATTCTAAAAGTTAGATAAGATGATACGTGACATATAACCATAGAATTCCACATGCCACAACTATCCATTATTATAATTATGTTCCAAACACACATCATATCCATTAGTATCCATGACATTATAAGAAAATGTGACAATATAGAAATTAAGCTAAATTGGCGCTATACTCCTAAATGTCCACACATGTCTAATAAGATCAAATATCTAAATATAATGTCCAAGATATAACCAATCACTATCAAAACATGTCTATGAGCAAAGAAATAACAAGCTACTGAGCTATAAAAAGTGTGGGCACTACAGCACATAAGGCCTCATTTCTTTTGATAAATGAAATTTGTAAAATTGATACATCTATGAAAAAAAAGCATAATATAATACTAAATGACACCCTTTTAGATATGTCAATAATCCATCCTTTATAAGATCCACTTTTAGTGAGATAATTACATCCTCCTATCGTTTAAATGGAAAAGGAAACACTAAAAATTGAACAAAAAAACACATGGCTATGATGATTTTAGACTTTATATAAACAAAAAATGAGGTTAACACATAGAATAATTTCATGGATATAACTAATTTATCAGTACTAATTACTTCTAACAATAGATATGATTTTGATATTAAATACTATTAAAAAGAAAATGAATAATCTGATATATATGATGACCATTTTTGATAATGTAATTTTTATCCTATTGATAAAGAGGAGGATACTATTTTGATATAAGTTTTATGTGTTTCTCACCAACTTGCCACTGAGCATCTAGCTACGCAAAGCACACAATCTTATCTGTAACAATGTACTAAACTTTGTTATCCATAATTCATTAAAAAGAGTGAATATTTAGAATATAGAGTGGTCATCCATCTGCTATTTAGTTATCTTACCCATAATGACACATCATTGGAATTAATACCTTCTTCAATACATGGGGCATATTCAAATCTGCCTTCCTTATTCACTAAAAATAATTTTCCATGCACTATATATGGCCCTATAAAATTTGGCAATGGTTATTCTTAAAATATATTTTCTAATAATGTTGATATTATACCTAACCATCACATTATATATCAAAAAATCAAATCAAAATGTATATCACAACCAAATAAAAATTAGTATCATTCACATTGAAATATAAATAACATTCTTCTCCAGATAGTACTTCTAGTGGGTCTACCCCTCTTAAGTTTTGTATCACACATACTATGAATCTGTAGACAAAAAATAATGCACTTACTACTATTTACTATACCGCCAAGTATGTTATTTTATATATGGATCTTGCGTAAGAAAAGTATTCACTGGTGACCCATTCCATAGTCCATCCATATTATTTTTGGTTTATATTGTTTTTATCTTTCACATTTGTCACTCATGCACCCGGTTATGGTTAGATCACAGGGATACATGTCTGTCAGTATTCACTCATTTGTCATCACTTGTATTTTGACACTAACGCCCAGGACTGGACACTAGCTCTAGGTGCTCCTATCCATCCTGGATGCCCCAGTCCTCTTTATGTTTGATCTTATTTTTGACATTTGAGGTTAGTCTTTTCAATTTTCCCTCTCATATCCTGAGGTACTAGTCGGCATGTCAGGTCATTAGTGTTGAAATTCGAACAAGAGATCCCTATATAAACATAACATACATACCATTATATAGGTAGACAATTATTATCAAGGGATATTTATCTACGTAGCTCAATGGACTACATTTTGGAACATTACTCTACATACACACTATATATGAAGGGGATTTCATTATATTCCATCCATACATTTGTATTTTATCTATCTATTTTCTGTTATCTTGGCATCATCGGCGCGAGGGTGACCTAGGAGTACTATTGCACACAAAATCACATAAAACTACATTGGGTCTGAGATGTAGTGCAACACTCAGTCGTAAGTTCACCATTGTGATAGCTGAGGACAATCTAACCCCTCATTTTGCATCTTTATTTTTTAGGATTTGATGTCTTTTTGAAGGTTTTGCAAGAGGATATTTGTGTGTAGATTTACAGGTACCTCGAAAATCCAAGCGTGACATATGGGAGATTGAAGGAAAACAAGTGTGAATCCCTAATGAACATATTAGAACCAGGTTCTGACCTTTTATATAGACCCAAGCACCCATAAACAGGCCTACGGTGCCTGTGGGTGCCCCTATCCCTCTCTAAGTACCCCAATCTAGTCATTTCTACCTCTACTACATTTTTTTGTGGTTTTTTACGACATTTTGTGCTTTTGTTTCATCACATTGTCCAGTTTAGACTCATTGTGGGATAAGTGAAATTAAGATAAGTACCTTACCCCTCTCATTTCCTTTCATAGTTAAAATTAATAAATTGTGTAACATTCATTATTTCATTGTTTATTAGTTATAGCATATCTTTGCATTTATATTTTTAATAAAATATCTATATTTTATTGAATTATTTTGGTGAACCCATAGCTTAGAACTTCTTTCCCTAGAATCCACTAAACACCTAATGGCTAAGGATAGCTCTTCTCCTCCTAGGATAGTCATGCCTCATGTGATCATTAATCCTATCTATGATGAGGCAACCATAGCTGAACTCAGCACTCTATATCACAACGTTGTTCTTCCAGATGATACTCAAAGACAACTCTTATCTAATGAATGCAATGTGCCTACTAGCTTTGATCATTCTACCATTAGCATTGTTTCTGATCCAACAAATTTTTTGATTGTAGACCTTGTTATTCAGTCATACCATATCCACCTTCTGTTATTTCTAATGAGAACTTAGATGATGTTATTATTAGTTTTATGCTTAATCTTGATGATAATGCTTTAGCTACAAAACAAGATGAAAATACACATGTGCATGATGTTGTTTCTCATACTAGTCAGGATGATTCTATAGGTGCATCTCATATTCCTTTCATTTTTGATAATGTTTCTACCAATGCTTCACATACTAGTTCTCCTCCTTCATTATATGTTGATGATATGCTTGATGAAATCCTTACATCTGAATCTTTGTTTGATATTGATGAGACATATACTAGTAATGATTTTACTTCTTTGTATACTGTTGAATGTGAATCCCCCACTCCACTTTCATCTTCTTCTGAGATTGTCTCTAGTAACATGCTTGATTCATCTCCTATCACTTAATCTCCTAATAATGTTGTTGATGTTAGTTTTGCTACTTCTATTAATACTCCATGTGCTTCATCACTTGTTACTTCTTCGGCACCTACTCCTAGTGTGGCCTTAACATCGACATCTTACATTTCTCCTCTTGATATCCATATGATCACTCATAATGGCAAGCATCCAACCACTCAATATGCTACTCCCATCTGTCGTCATTCCTTCACATGAAATTTTATCACTCATGCATGTTGTTGGCCAATTGCAATCTCAGGTTCAATCTCTCACACTTGAAAGAAAATCCTATTATGCTTCTATCAATAATAATTCTTTGCATGGAAACCCTATTCTGAAAAGATTCACAATTCAACATTTCCTAGGGATTTCATTATGCCTACATTTACATGCTTTGATGGTACTGGAAATCCATATTTACATCTTAAGCATTATCTTCTATAGCTATGGCTTCTTATTCTAATGATCAATTATTGCTAAAACTAATTTCACCATAGTCTTACTAACAATGGTATCCAATGATGAACACACTTACCCTTTGGATCTATTAATACCTATTATGAGATGGAATAAGCCTTCCTTCAATGCTTTATAATCAACAATGGCCCTAAAGTCACATATGATCATCTACCTGGCTTACATTAAGGAAAAACCAAACCTATTATTGATTACATTTTGTGACTTCAATGCTTAGCACGCATAAATTAGTCTTTCAAACCATTGAATTAGATAAGAAATTCATCTTCTATCATGGTTTGATTCATTTATTAAAACAACAATTACAATATGACACATGTGAATCATTCACACTTTTATGTTATAGGGTCATTGATATAGAACAAGATCTCATTGTTGCACATGTTATAGATCTCCCTCCTACCATTGCTACTACCACACCATCTCGATATTCTCCACTCCCATTTGTTGAGCATCATCCACAATCTCCATCTCCTCTACCTCCCAAGCAAGTTCAATCTTCTACATCACATAAACATCCTCCATCTCCTCCACCACATCGGGTTCCACCTCCAACTTCTGCATCTCTTTCACGGTAGCCATTACAATTTTCTCACCACACTAGGCCTCATGATGTGTTGCGTATTTTACTTGAGAAGCATTTAATTTTCTTACCTTATAATCAAAATCATCCACCTCATCACTTGTACCCCAACATGATCAACCCAATTGTAAATATCATCGTATAAATGGCCATCATGACAATGACTATTGTTCCCTTCATGATGTATTACAACAATTATAAGAAAAGGGTGTCATTTCCTTTTTCTCTCACTCTCGTGAGAAATCTATATCTCCACTTCCATACAAGCCTGTTATTACTCCAGTTTATTTTTATTCTTCATCTAGTGTTAAGGTCATTATCCTTCCACCACCACATGTCGCTACTCATGCACGTTCTCCATCTCATCCATCCATTGTTGCACCATCTCATCTGCTGTGTCATGATATTATTGCACATTGGCTCCCTAAGCCATCGTCATATGCACTTCCCACCATTGAATCATCCTTCATTGGCACCATTTCGCATGGCATTCATTTTGGTTCATACAATCATGTTGCTTACGCACCACACTCGCTTGGTATTTGGTAGGTAATTTTATCACCTTACCACCCGATGACGTAATCATGTTATTTTGGTTCTTACATGATTGTTGAGGTATATGTTCTAATAATAACCTCACTATATCTTCACTCTATAGATATATATCTAGCATACACTATCATATCACTTCTTGATGACACAATCTTGCTTTAGGGTTCATTTTTGACTGTTGTGGGGTCTTATATAAATGAACCTTATCATCTACACACTAGGGGCATCGTTATTCTTCTCCACCTTCTTCATCATACTAACACACGCTTCAATACACTACTACGCCCATCTAATTCACATACTCTTTCACATTATGCATTTCTACTTCATTCATACAGTACACTTTTTCATCATTTATCTATTACACATCATAATCACACAACATACATCATCTATAATCATATACACTATCTCATCATTAATCATCATCAACAACTATGTATTACCAATCATATCAATAAAAAATCATCACAATATCACATATTAAATATAACAATAATAATAAACAGATCAGACAACAACATATATGGACCAAAACATCACATTGTATAATCAATAAAACATCAAGTACATTGATCATATGCCAATATTCCATATATATAAATATCAATCACAATCATAGTTACAAATTTTTAAATACTAATGGGAAAGCCCTCATGCATCGCTATAACAATACATATAGATAATATCTCATCATCAATATCACTAACTACTATTATGGGAGCTCTAGAGCTAGAAGCTTTTCCGCTCAACCTAAACCACTGATCATGGCCATTATATATCTTTGCCTACTTACGCAATAGTGTATTAATTGTTGATTACTCCAAAAAATGACCCTACAAGTCCACGAATCATGTAGATACATCCTATGCTAAGAGACCTTCACCTACAACCTCTCTAGCTCACTGTGTCTCCTCTCACGCCTCATCTCTCCCACTCAGTAACACTATACAAGTAGCCACCGCTAACTCCACTAGATCAAACAAGTGTGCATGCTCACCCATAATCACATCCACCTAGTCTAGCATACCACCACCTATAAGTATATCAGTGGGAACATTTTATGTCAATGTGTGGATGGATGTGTGCACAATCAGTGACAAATACACACCTCTTGCAACCATAGATCAACACATTTGAATACAACATAAATATCCCAACAAAATAACCAACCAATAAAACATTGCTATAAAAATAATAATGCTTTGTTATCACTGTCACTATGCTACTTGGGGAATGTGCTTACCCCTCTACTCCTCCTTTTGGAAGTGCTCCCACCACATCTGTAAAAATTGGAAATAAAATCACCCGTTGATGTGATGACCACCATGCACGGTAGGCCTATGTATAGCCCACATCATCTGCATCTATCGGCTCTATACCACATCTACCTCATCTGGCCCAGGAGGTACTAGCTACACTACTTAGGGCCCTAGTCTAGCTATAGACCTCCTTGGTGCCCTAATATATCTCAACCATACATATGGCTCTGAGAGAACATCCTGCTCCATCCTAAATTATCATGAGACTCACTATACCTAGAATAACTTGGTCACCCCTAGAAATAAATCAACTAGCCACATAGTCTGCCATATACATCGTATCTCTACTACGTTTTCTAGCCATCCTCTGTAGTCTTGATATGGCCTCCATATCATGGCCTCTTGCCCCATCCAATATACCATCACTCTATAGGTTTCTGTATCTATCTTTCTTCCATGAACACCTACCCATCTCCTAGAAAATGTGTCTAGCCTCACCCACTCTCCTCACGGTCCACCCAATGGCCTCAATATCACAATATGCTCATAGGCCCATACATGTAATAGTGTGGTATCTCGAATACCACCCCCATGCTCCTCCTATGTAAATATATATAGATCTTGATACAAGTGGGCCAATAAAAATTGTGCACAAGCATATCTTGTGCCCTCCTCCTCTATTCGATGATAAATATCATGTATCTTATATAAGATTCCTACACAACCACCCTCCATAACTGATGATGTAATCATAATGGCAATGCACTTTTGCAATCGTGAAACCCCTGACCTCAATATAGAATCCTAGGATAATATGGACCTTGGTGTGAACTTGGGCCCCTATAAAAAACCACCTATCAGCCCTCATCTACATCTATGCATCATCTATGGCCATCACCTAAACTCTCTCACCGAAATAGGTAATCACAATATGCAATATACAATACACATCCTCTAGAGTCACTGTCATCTCCCCTGTAGGTAACCAAAAGGTACAAGTATCAGCACACTACCTCTCCCACAAAGTTGTGATCATAGGCATATTATGGGGCACATCCCCCATCCTCACTATGTTTCATAGGTTGACACTATCTAGAACATCCCACTCCTCATCTGAAAAACCCCAATCCTAATAATGTACTCAAATGGTGGCCACAAACGAAACTCTCTCAAATAGATGTCCCTCTACACAACAAAAAACAACATAAATGCAATGTTAGAATCTCATACATATGCAAATACACCTCTCTATAACATCAACAAGAATCAATTTTCACATCTACATCACTCTGGGACTCAACCCAACCCTTCTTATGACATAAGATCACTGAGACGAAGGACTGGGGTGCCCAGGAATAGGTCATTGGTGCTTATGCCTGGGAACTAGTGTCCCAAAGGTCATTAAACCTTCACTACTCTTGTCTAGGTCTAAAATGCCAAGAAATTAAAAAATGTTTTTTTTTACGAAAAATTCATCAAAAACAACTAATATCAACACATTTAAAAAACAAATCACACTTACTAGCTCAGTTGTTGTACATGACCTCACAACTGCCACCACCATCTTGAACCAACTCAATTGTAGTTCTCTCACTTGAGGCATATTCTCCACACCCAAAGCTCACAATCTCACTTGTGCAATAATCAAATGAATTTCCTATTCACTTTTTCACCTTAATATTTATAGTAAATTTCCATTATTTACCGTGTTATAGTCATTGTTCACACTTATCCTTCAAACTAATACACATTGCATGATTTCAATCATATATTGTATATCCTTACTCCAATTCTATCTCGTTCATGTCATTCTCTTCAGAATTATGCCTACTATTATATCATACACATTTCACACACATTACATTCCTCCTTCACATCATATTAATTCAATATACACACACCTTTAGTGATATTTATCATACATTCTTCTATTACATCACTATATGACTTACTTTTGGCTCAACATTCATTTCTCATCATCTCTCCCCCTTTCACAAAAGGGGGGCATACATTCGGGGTCATCCTATAATTCCCCTCACATCGTTACGCAATCATTCTACATTTCTAATTTGAATTTTTCTCATGCATCATGTGAAATTTCACACCACTTTCTAGTGATTCCCCCTAATGACCTAATATGGGGGTAACAAGCGTAAAATATCTCCATGAGTAAATCCAATCAATCAAACACATCATAAATTATCGACACACAAATATTCCACTGTTCAAATCACATTGACAATGACACAACACAATGTATTTATCCTCTGAAATGACCTAACTTGGGAGTTATATCACCGCTTTCCCAGATGACCTAACATGGGAAGTTATTCTACATTTTTGTGACTACTTATAGTTGACCTAACATGGAAGCCACCACACACACATTGTGGGGACACCCATGGAGTGAGGGAAAAGGGAAATCATTTTCTTTCCTATATTTCTCCTATATGGGCTATCACATCTAATCAAAATTGGATCCAAATAAAAAAAAATTGGTCTTTTTCTATCTGCAAAAGCTAGATATTTTGAGGATGTAGTTAAAGTTGGAGGGTAACACTAGATCTTTCTCCCAACACTCTTCCTCTAGCGTAGCAGGACACCTAAATCACAGTTTTTTGCATACACACACAACCGAGTTGGGAAGTGATCACTCCCTACTCCACCACATCTCCACCGACAAAAATATGAAACCTCAAATCATTCAACATCTATAATCATCAATCTCATTTAACACTCCTCATAATGGAGCCACATATCTTGTTATGCCACATAGATCGACACGTTGATCCATGGATCATTCCACAATATGTGTTAGCATTTAGCACATACTTCTACCACATCTGTGCTTACTTCTGCAACATGGGATTCTCATGGAATTATCTCAGGTATGCATCTCCATCTACTTTATGTTACTGATATTTCACTCACCAACATAAAGTGGGGGCAAATTCATATACACAAAATCACACACTTACTACTATTTACTATACCACTAAGTATGTTGTTTTATTTATGGATCTTGTGTAAGAAAAGTATTCATTGGTGACCCATTCCATAGTCCATCCACTTGTCTTTTTGGTCTTTATTTCTTTTATTTATCACACTTGTCACTCATGCTCATAGTTTAGGTCATAGTCAAAGGGATCCTTGTATGTATCAGTCTTCACTCATTTTTTCATCACTTGTCTCACTAGCCCAGGACTTGACAATAGCGCCCAGACTTGACTAGACAAGACTGGATATTAGTGTCAGGTGCTCCTGTCCATCTTGGGCACCCGTATCCTCTTTATGCTTGATCTTATTTTTGACATTTGACGTCAATATTTTTGGTTTTACCTCACGTGTCCCGAGGTCTTAGTTGACATGTCATGTCATTAGTGTTGAAATTCTGAGCAAGAGATCTCTATATAAATAAAACATGCATACCATTGTATGGGTGAATAATTCTTATCAAGGGATAGATATATAAATAGATCAAAGGATTGTATTTGGGCTCATTACTCTTGCATACACACATGCATAGGAAGGGGATTTCATTCTATTCCATTCACACATTCACATTTTATCTAGCTACCGCTCGCTATCTTGGCATCATTGGCTTGAGGGTGACCTAGAAACACTATTACACACATAAGAACACATAAACTACATTGGGTCTCAAGATTTAGTGTAACACTCAGTCGTAAGTTCACCATTATGACAGTTGAGGTCGGGGTAGTCTAACCCCTCATTTTTCATATTTCATTTTTAAGATTTGATGTACTTTTTTGAGGGTTTTACAAGAGCATATTTGTGTGTAGGTTTATAGATACCTCGGTGATCCAAGTGCAACATATAGGAGACCAAAGGTGAACAAGTGAAACGAATCCCTAATGACCATATCATGAGTAGGTTACAACATTTTCAACAGACCCAGGGGCCTAGAAACAGGCCTAGGGTGCCTATGGGTGCCCCTGTCCCTCTCAAGGCACCCCAATCCAGCCATTTCCAATTTATTGTTTTTTGTGGTTTCTACTGCGACGATCTATGATTCTGTTTCATGCACAAATTGTCTCATCCAAAATCACTACAAGATAATTGAAATTTAGATAAGTACCTTACCCCTATCTCATTTCCTTTAATAGTTAAAATTAAATAAATTGTTTAGCATTTATATTTCATGAAGTTCTATAAACATAATTACAAATGGGTACAAATCTTTGCATTCAGAATTGGCTAAATAGAAACGTATATCTGAGATTTTATTAGATTAGTCTGAGAGAGGTCTTGGTGTCAAATGTCACTTGTTTTAGTATATCCAAGAGAATCAAAATTAGTTATTGAAAGTGTACGGTATTATGTCTAACATTGTTGTTAATAAAAACACTATTTATAGGGCATTGGCCAACATGAAGCATGAATGCGTAGTGTATCTAAAACAATATAATTAGATTATATCAATTATCATAAATATGTAATAATGGGCCCAAGAGGTGGAATACATGGTAATAGTAATTATTAAAGAGTTCAATGGATGACCATATAAAGGAGGGGGATGAGTGATCATTACTTCTTAGTATGGTCTATAGTTAGAATTAGATTTATAGTACGTGTTATGATGTAGGAAATGAGTCAATTAAACATTTTCAAGATTGGAATTGTCATTAGTAGGATTAAGATTGTTTTACATGAGTGTCCCACTAAATATCATTTAGATTAATAATATATTGCAGTATACCATTATAAGAAGACTTGAAACCATTAATTAGTACAATGATCCAACACATCTATGTTAATCACAAAAGGCTAACTTAGTTCCAATAACAAAAATCGCCATTACAAGGTGATCAACTTTCATTGAAATCCTTAAAGTAGGAGGGATGATATATAAGGTTTTACTCTAGTAATTGTTGGAACTAAATTTAGTCATTAACCCTTGGGTGAGAAATAAATATCATGTGAAGTTCCACCAAGGAGATTGCAACTAAATTTTTATAGGTTAAGATCCAACATGGCTAACATTAGCTATTAGCATAATTTTTATTGTCTGTTAAGTTTTAATTGCGAATGTAATTGGGTTTCCTTAAGGAAATTATAAGATCTAGACGTGTGGGGAAAAATAACTCTTCACATATTTGTAGCTTATCGTCATGTTAAGGATTGTGAAAAGGTAAAAATGTAGAACAAAGAAATAAATTTTAAAAAAAGTGAAATATAAACCTTTTGCCAATAAATTTCCTTATCATCCTCAAATTGGATCAACCTAAAGAGTGGGGTCAAGTGACATTATTGTTGAATCCTCTATGAATTTTATTTCTTGGATTTGTGGTAACAGGTCCAAGATATTCCAAATGCTGAAGATAGAAATGCTATGAATAAGGGATATTTATAGATTGAGTGGTCGAATGATTGGGTGATCAAATGGATAGTTCCTAATGTTATGCAAGAGTAGATTTTTAGTGGTTTTTTGGATGAATAACAATGTAAATTCCTCAAGCTTCTAATGATGATTTGAGAGGAATGGAGATTCTTATTTATACCTAACATGTACTATCCATGAAGACATGAATGTGAGGAAGGTGGTATTGATTGAGTTATAGGATATCGATCTCATTTTCCTTATTTAGAACGATTGGCCATTTATTCTTCCTGGTGTTAGACCTTCAAACAAGAAATAAAAGGGTATTTATTTCAAAGTATGTTAGTGTTATGATCTCACAAATTGCACCTTTCCCCAAATACACATAAGAGACCTCAGGGTTCATTGAGGTAATACCTGAGACTGTATCCAAGTTGTGGGACTTGATCTTGAGAAAGACCTCTAAAGAAGGCTAGTTCATCTACCAATTCATAATGCTAAAACTACTACTGCTGGAAATGAAACTATCTCCATTGTCCTACTCTAAGAATTCCAAGGGACTAGGGGAAGAGATAGGTGCATGAAAGGGGAAATCCTAAGCTATAAAAGAGGTGATATGGGTCACCATCTGAAAAAGGGGAAAGACACTATCAATAGGTAATTGGGAGAAAATGAGATATAATTAGAGGGAATACTAGATCTGTTTAACTCAAGAGACATAAATTTACCCCTTTGGGATCGTATATGTTTTTTAACAAAAATAAACCCTAAAATATGATAACTACATGAAGATTGATCCCACAATGAGATAATGTTACGCAATAATTGGATTTTTTAGCAATTGAAATTCTAACCACCAAGGGTATATAATAGCCACATAACATGATATTTTTTTCTTGTATAGAGATGTACAAATTTTCTTACATTTTATGAAGGGTTCTATAGGTTTCTATGGATTACACTTGTTGTAGGTGATTATAGGTCATCTTGAAGTTTTGCAAGCAAGAGCAACACAAAATGAAGTTCGTTTCTAGGAAAATAAAACACATAATAATTTTTAGACCTAATTTGTTACATGGTTTAAAACCTTATAGATATATATTAGTACCATAAAATTCTATTTAGGGAAACCATATATTGCAGTTCTAACCATCCAACACCTACTCGCATTTTAGTTCTAAAAATCAATGAAGGAATCCCAATTGTAAGACCTACCCCCATGTTTCATTTTCTTGTAGGAGAAGGAAAGAGCCTCATTACTTCTAACTTGGATGGTTAAGCAATATGTATCTCCATCATGTAAATTGAGCAGTTACTTATTATTCTAACAATGTTCACCTACCAAAATCATTGTTCCAACATATGAATGCTTGATGTTGCCAAATTAAATAATCTAGAGGGGACTCTTGTTATAAACCAAGATCCGATTTATGTATTGTGCATTTGGATAACATGGATTCAAAGTTATGGCCATGTAAAAATTCATAATAGCTATGGGATGGAAAAATATAAGCCTTTAATTAGCATCGTAAAAGCTTCTGGCATGCTTTTTCAAGAGGTCATTGAGTTTAATGCATGTAAATACCCACTTGTCTTCCACAAATTATCCACTGTACTTTACTACACTTTAACCATGCTGATATTAAATGTATTATTATTAAAGGGACTATAATTCTTGATACAGACATAATACCACATAAGATGGTTTAATATGATTTTATGTTGGCTTGTGATTTATTGATGCCCAAATAGTTACCAGATTGGACTTTTGATCATTATCTTCACCTTAAACACTATTGAATTACTTTGCATTCATTTAAAATTGATAGCCTATAACTAAAATAATTCCCTAAAAGTAATAGGTCCTATTCCCACAGATTATTCCACGTGGTCTCCCTGACACAGTTTCAGAGGTATTTGGACACATTTCATAAACACTTTACTCTTTAGGAAATGTATTGAGATTTAAGCCTAATAAGTATGTGGCCATAAGACTACTTAGGGGCCAAAATTTGCACTTCTGTACATTATAAATTTTATTTGCAATTATATTCTTGCCAATGCTTTAAAAGATCTTAGTTTAGAATAATTAATTTATAATAATATAGAGTGTCAAGTGCAATATATATTTTTAATGGATTTTTCTTCCTCTTAAAGAGAATTTTCTTTATGATACATATGATTCTTTCATAGATTTTAAATTATTTTTTTATGTATTTGGAGTAAGAACTTACACTATAACATATTCCTGCATCTTCACATGATCGTATTCCTTCTCCCTATGTGGATCATGATGCTTATGTTGTAAATGATTTATCTTAAACTTGAGGATAAGTTGAGGTTTTACATCATGGAAATACTTCCTATCATATTTTACCTTGGCCTAAAAATAATATGAGGCCCCCTCCCACTCTTTAAAAAAATGATTATTTTTTAACAAATTTTTTGGGCATCCATACGATCATTTTATCACTCTATGCGATTATAATTTGACTCAATCACAATTTAACTATCATCATCCTCCATATCATATTGAATATGAAACATGCCTCCGTTTCGTAACTTTCACTTTATAAATGGACATTATGATAATGATTTTTTATGCAATGGATTAAGAGATTAAGTATCTTGAAGAGAAGTTAATTATGACATTTGATACACGAGATTTCAAAAGATACCTTTCTCCTCTTTTGATCCATTGATCTATAGAGGATGTGATCACCCATGATGGTCACCCTTAGACGTACTAGTTTATCATCCCTCTATGAGATATGTCTGTTAGAATGGAGCTCTTACTAATTAGACATTGCAAACCGATAAATATAAATAGATAAAAAAAGATAAAAAATTTATACTACAAGATAATCATGTTAATAATACATCTACATCTATGTTGTCAATAAATCCATCCCTCTATATAAATATATAATAAGACATAAATAATTAGTAAGAGTGCATCTATGGATCTTGGAGTGACTTGACATCCATTGTTTTGTTATTTTAATCATTGAGAAAAATTGTTGTTCTTGACCATGCTACTCTATTGAATGATTAACAACATCAATATAATCTACATCCACATCAATATTACACTAGTCTAATCACATCTAAATCTAAGTACATATCCAAAATAATAACAATAATATACAATTATATTGACTAGAATACAGAATTAAAATATGATGTACATTATATTTCATTACACAAGACACAATGTGTAAATAGACATGTATGTGTGTGTGTTGAATAAAATATAATAATATAATAAGGTCCATGCCCTTTGTAATCAACTATCTCCCATAAATTTCATACTAATCCTCATTAGAAAAATCCATATGAGATTAAAAACATAAGTTCTCCCCTACATCTCTATCGCCTTGATATCATGATCATGATTTGTACTATAATAACCAATCTCACAAAATTCCTAATATTTTCCATAACTTGGGAATACCATGTTTTCACATCCATGAATACCCCTACTTAATATTGTGAAAGATCTATCCTAGATGAAGGCTAAGACCTAGGTGATTTATTTTCATGAATTTATATCACTCTCTATAATACTATTTACGTGGCCATTGACATGGTAATAGGATAAAACAAGTTTACAAACTCACTCGAGACATCATCAATAAAATAAAATAATGTATTGATAAAAAAAATTCACTCAGAATTTTTTGAGTTAGTGTTTTCACCGATGTATACAAAATTTTCATCCAATAGGCATCACCTATGATAAAAATCCCACTTATATATTAGACATAAATTGATCACTAATCAAAAATTGAAAACCTTTATCTATTCAATCAAAAAAAATATTAAATCATAAAGTACTTACATTGTGTAACTTTTACTATAATGACACCATCTGTAGGGACATATAATCCTAATGCCCCATCATATCCTAAAACTAGGGAAATTCCGCCCCACCCTGCTTCTATGAGTGGTACTCCACCTCTTACACCTCCTAATATCATGATAAATAGTAATATCTATTAGATCTCTTTCCACCATTGTATATATTATACCATGTAACCTATATCATATATATCATTCAAATCAACTAATGGATTAGCCTCATCTATGGGTGGGAGAACTATATCAGATGTTTTGAATACTAGACAGATCCCTTCTCTTAATTATATATAAGTATATCTCTTTTGCGTATAGGGATCCAGGGGCACATCATGTGCCAATATAAACTACCTCATGATATGATCGTATTGGTATAGTTAACCTTACTTAGGAAATAGATCCTCCAGCCACATCATCCTACTCATCTGACATAACTTTATGACATCCTATTATCATCAAAAAATATCAATATGGTATCAATATGACACATCTTAGAGACTACATGTCTAACATGGCCTTTCGTAACATCGTATCTAAGCCTCACCTCTTAGTAAATACACATCCATGTAACCATCATGCTATGAATACAATGAGATGGAATAAATCATATCACATTACTTCAATCATACAAACCATTTTACTATTGTAATATTCCCATGTGTGAAACACTGTCACATTTACTACGCCACCATTATGAATCTCTAATACATATATATAAATTTATGTATAGGTGGGCCAACATATAACATCCCTAAGCATATATCACTCTATCATCCTCTATAAAATAGAAAATTTATCATATAAATTATGAAATAGATACCCGAACTCTATTCATAGCTACAAACAATACTAACAATACACAAATAAAATTTTAAAATCATAGAATGGTTGTTGTTGAAATCAAACACAGTTAAATAGTTTACTCTACTATACCACCTAGGACCAACCAAAGTCTAGGTACCCTACATATATGATACAACACATCTACTATTGACCTTAATCCTCGACATGATGTTATGTTATTTGTTCTTTAGTAAGGGATATGACAGAGAACATGTGTTTAGAATAGATCAAAACATCAAATATAACCATACAATCATAAGAACATGCACAATGAACAAAACATGGTCTTTATATTAATATTTCATAATTCATTATAATTAAAAGTTTAGCTTCAATACCTTCTATCTCTCATCCTCACACACTTCCACACTCCTCTTTATTCTATTCTCTATTTCTCTATATTTGTCTTGTTTTATTACTATATTTTTTAATTTATAGCCATCTATATGTCTATGTATATCTATATGTATGTGTTCCTTTGTATTACAATGGTTCCCAATTATCAGATAATATATACAATACCTAATAGTCACCCCTTTTGACAGTGAATCCACATAGTTCATTTTGATCTCTATTTTTATTGCACAATTTTTCCTTTGTTTTAAGGATTTCCTCAGTCTTCACATATTTTTACAATGTTTTATGGTTTACCAATAATTTGAAACTTTTTCTAGTGTCTCATGGTTTGGTATTTTACCATGGATACTTATAGTGATCATTGGAATTTTCATGGATCATGGATTTTGTACATTTCCATGGATCATAGTTCCTTAAGTATTTTATTCTTTCAATACATTAGTATGAAAAAATGATGAAGAACCCTGTCAAAACCTACCATAAAGGCTTGTAATCACTCTCCACTTATTAACAATCTAAATATTTTATATAAATACTCTAAAGTAACAATCATCTCCCTTATCAGGAGTTAAAATGCACACATATCAACACTCCAATTCTCACATAGTGCTACTATAAAATTCATGTTTAGGGGAACCTCTCATAATCTGGACATGTGCTATAATATAGCTATATAGTAGTTATCTCAACCATCATTATCTAATCCCAAGGAAAATAATGTTTCCATGTTCCATTTTCCTTGAAACTCTCTCATGTACACCTCTCTCTGTAATTAAAAATAAAAAAATATGACAAAATATCAACATATCTAATACCAAATAATAATATTTTATTTTACAATAAAACATATTTTTATCATACACCATACTATATTTTGGACTAAACCAAACAAATGTGGGAAGGACTATACAGAAGGGGGTAGAAACTGTCCCAAGTAATATGGTTTTTTTCTCCAAGTACAAACTATACCTTTAGGTATTATTAACCCTATTCTACTAAAATTTGACAAAATTATAATTTTCTACAAATATCCAAATATGTTCCACTATTTTTGACTAATATATAATGTTGCAATAATTACCATATCACTAATTATAAGTGACTGAATGACATCTTCCACATCATCATATTATAATTGTAAAACCTCCTAACAAATGGAATATTATATATTTCATGTCACCAATAAATATCAAACACTATGCAAATGAAATTTATTATTCACTATTCTTTCTTAGTATTTATAGTAGCTAACCTCCTTTGGATTATTACTATACAAATTAGTTAGGTTTTATTATTCAAATAATACATCAAACTTGTCTATATGATAACTCATTTTCTACTTATTTTTTTATATTCTATTTATTGTATTGGGATCATTAACTCCCTAATTTACACACTATTATGTGACTTTATATTCTCTCCTATTTATTATATTTGTGTCATAAATTGTCCTCACTATTACACTTACGCTCTATATTACTATTCCATCATTATCAACAATCACTTATGCTCACTACTACTATTCATTATTATTTTAATCAACAATTGTTAATTCTCTATGTTGGCCATTTTGTCTAGGTGTTTTCATTGATGTAAAATAAATTGATTGAAAAAGGTGCCATGGTTTTATGTGAGTCTCCATGAGTTTTCTTTCAGTGTTAAACATGAAGTTTGATTTGTAGTGCCTAGTTTTAGTGAAGTTTTTATAGAGTATATGCATGGTGTAAGCATAAATGGTCACGAGATGAGTTATAAATGTTTTCATGAAGTCAAGAAAGGTCCTATAGGTATATTTGTGTTTTCATGTGGTCATCAAGGTCATTTCATGTGATATCATCGGTTGTAGTAGTCATTTTAGGCCTATTCCTAGACTTAGAGCATGTGGTTTGGTATGGTTACTTGAGAAATGGAGAAAGGAAGTAATGTTCAAGCATAGTAACATTATTTTGATGGTGTATATGACATTTATGATGAGTTTTAGGTCATTTCTCAAAGGCTTAGTGGTGTTTCATGGTCATTGGGAAGTAAAACAGTGAAGACAGACTACGAAAACACATGTAAGTCATTGTGGTTGGAAAGTTACAAACATATTTGAGTATGGTGGTGAGTTTTATAAGTTATAAGATATTGTTATGATGTTTCATGACAAGTTTTAAATTAAAGTGAAGAATATTTTACAAGTTACATCATTTTTAGTAAAATTGGGTTTTGGAGAAGTAAAAACTAGCTCGAATTAACAACTTTTTTTTCTCACCCGATATCATAAAATTTACATAGAACCTAAAGGATTTAGGGGATGTATTTAAATTTATATAAGATTTTTTTGAAAAAATAATGAGTTCATTTGATCGATTGGTTTTTATGAACAGTCGTTAACAAGTTAAGTTGGTTTGAAACCCTAGCAAAACCCTCCTACTAGAGAGACTTGAGAGATTGGTATTGTTTGGTATCCAGAATTTCTTAGCATGAAAATTTTATGCATCATGGTTTAGGATTCTTCCAAACTCATTTTTTTGGTGGTTTGGTGTTCCAACTATTTTTGGAAGAGAGAGAAAAGCCTTAGTTTTGTGGGTATTTTTTGTCTTAGGGCTGAGATGGAAATTCCAGGATGAAAAGTGAATTTTTCCAGAATCCTTATGAGATGCTATAAGTATCCATGAAATTTTTTTATCTAGGTATAATGCACAAAATGGAAGATAAAAGTGTTTAAAGTGACCCTATCGATTTTGGCCTTAAGGGCTAAAATGCTAGTCTTGTGGTTTGAGATAAGTTTGATCATTTTTCATCTTGTAACAATTGTTTTTTATTATGGATAACATGTATGCACCTGTTATGATGTGTTGAATCTCTTTGTTTTATTTGTTGAAGTGGTTTTTATTTGAATACATAATGGCCTTTTAATCCCTAGTTGGTTTCTCAAGGTGTGAAATAACAAGTGTATTCAAAGATATTTATCCACATAAGCTATGAATGTTAGTGATTTTACATGTTGGTACAATTTTTATTGAATTTTTATAGGTGGTGTTTAAGCTCATAAGTTTATTTGAAGGATTTTGTGCTTGTTTCTCTCAAGATTGGTTTTTGAGTCCTTAAAGCCTGAAAGAGCAATTTCAAAGATTAGAGTAGATTAGATGTTCGATTCTGATAAATTATAACGGTATATTTTTTATTTCTTGATGAGTTGATTTATTAGGTGAACAATCTCATTTTATAAGACCAAATTTTGGGGTTTTGAAGCCATTTTGGAGAAGGTTAAAAGATTGATTTGTTTGGAGGTCTTCCACTTGTATTTGAATGAAACGGTGAATTATTACATAAAGTAGACTCATATAAATTTCCAATGGTATATGAATTGATCCATAATTATGATATTTTCTATGTCAATTTAGTCACTCTTCAGGACGGATATTATGGGCATTGAATACCTCACAAGGTTTACATGCATCTTGATGTGATTCATGGTGGAAGTGGATGTTTCAAATATTATTGTGATTTTCTTATGTTGAAACGATGTTTTAAACCTTTTTGGAGCTTTTGGAGACATTAAAAATACATTATAAGACCTTGAAGATTAGTTCTGATTCACTAGATCTTGGAGAGTGCATTTTGAGCTTGTGTGCATGTCTTGGAGCTTATTGTAGATGTATTGACCCAAAATGACCTACTTGGGTCATTTTAGATGACTTATATGATGTTATTATTATGTTTTTGTGTTGGGGTGACCAACCTACTTGGTCATGGCAAACCCAAGAGGTTTTATGATCTTCAGTTGTATATATAAGCATGTTTATTTGGTCATTTGAGATTAGATTTATGCACGGGGGAACAGTAAGACCTATAGAGGAGTGAAGGAGAGTGTTAATGGGTTAGTAATAGAGATTAAATAGCCATGAAGACATGTAGAAGATTGAAGACCAGATGTGTAAGACATATTGATACATTTAGCCCGTGAAGAAGAGAGATCGAGAGAGTTAGAGAAGAGCTTGTTTTGACGAGGTTTTGGTGTGTTTGAAGAATTTATGGGATGAAATTGGATCAATATTAATTTCCTGAGTATAATTTCATTAGTTATCATCTATTTCCATGTGGTTGAGTTGGTTCTTGATCACCTTAGGGGTTATAGCCTCCTTGTGGGGTTGGTGCCTCACTATAAGTTTGGTGCTTCTTGTGAAGTTAGTGCTTCACTAAATTCCTTTGTTTTGAGTAATATAAGAAAAGGTTCAATGGGTTTTCTTCCCCTTGAGGGTTTCCCACTTACATATGGTGTTCATGTTTATTGTATCTTGTTTCATTCTCTTATGATTGAATTTTTCACATTTTAATAACCTCACATGATTATGTATGATGAATGGACAACTTAAATGATGAATGCATGGTTTGGTAAATGAAGTAAAAATTGTTATAGGACTGATTCACCCCCCTCTTAGTTTATTATTCTTCCAACACTCTATACTAATAATTAAATACTACTATGACTATTGTACACACTATTTTAATAAAACACTTGATTATTCTTTATACATACTCTTTATATTACCTATTTCCATTATTAAATGTTTCAAAATTATATTATCATTTAATTTTGACTCAAATGATTCAAAATTATCCCATCCCTTTTGATATGAATGGGGGACATATATGGGTTATCCATGCAAGGTTATCCTCTCATGTACAAACAAATATATAAACTTGGTGACTCAATGGTAAAATTGAGCTACAAAGATACACTAAATAAAAAAATTACCAAGTTACAAATGCAAGTTCTTTTGAATTTATTACAAATGAACGGGAATTAATTATCAAATCCACAAATCACTAAAAATATAGTCATTAATACATAAATGAATGTTTTTTTATCTCCATATGGTCAACTAATGACCCAAATTTTTCTCCATGCTAAGGGTGATATATCTATGTTCCTATAAATCTCTTAATCCTTACACTATGTAATGCCCACTTCCCTTATACCATTTTTACTTCACTAGTTTAGCAGTTGTGGAAATTTTATCTATCTCCTAGGACATTCTAACATGGATTATTATACTTGACATATTGACATTTGGACACTATTGATTTAGCACTCTATGCCATGCTCATTTCAGATGACATTTATGTATATATATATTTCTATATGTGGATCTTGTTAAATTTTATGATGCAAGGATTCTTAGAATTTACATCATTTTTTAGTAATGAATGTGTTATTTGTGATGATTATTTTTTATTAAGTTGATACATTGAGTTAAAATGTTAATTATATGTGCAAATGTATAAGATTACAATATTTTATTGGATGTATTTTATGTTTGTGTAGAGTGTGCAGAAATTAATTGGTTCGATTAAAGAAAATTAACACACATGGGGACCAAGGGACCAAGACACAAAGGGTACATGGGCCAAAACCCATGGCCACCTTGAACAAAATTGGTTAGGGGTAATGAAAAGTAGCTAAGCCCCTTTTTATTTTTTAGTTGTTTGGATTAATTTAATTTCCTATGTTGTGAGCCTCATTTGGACAATTTACTAGTGAATTTTTGTTAAAAAAAATTTAATTTCTTCCTCTTCCCATGTTTTGATTTGATACTTGTTATGACATTTTTGGATTGTGGATATCATATTTATGGATCCCTAAACTAAAGGAAATTATTATGGGTCATATTTTGGCTTTGGAAAAGTTTTTGGGCAACGTAGAGACCACCTAACCTTGTTCTCACCGCTTTAAATGAGCCCATACCCCAAACCCATCAAGGGGTAGAGTTTTTTTTAAGATGTTTTTATGATTTAAACCTTTTTATTGATCATTTTTCCTTGACCTTTATTACACTTGAGTTTCTTAGTTTAATTAAATTGTTTTATTATTTATTTCTTTTAATATTGATGTGAAATTGTTGAGTGATGGATGTAAATTAATTTTTATTTCTTGATTTATCCTCTTTGTTAATTTATTTTCTTGGATTTTGTTGTGTACTCATGATTTGGTGGTGTAATGGATGTTTGACTAAAATTTTGAAGTAAATCAATTTCCTTAGAGAATGGGGTTGATTAAACTAAAATATAGATACACTAGCCTAATCTAATGCAAGATTATAGTAAATAAATGAATAATAAATTATTGAAATGTACCAAAGTAAGATAATTAATTATAATATGAAACCCTAATGTGTAAAGAGGGTTAGAAGAGGCTTAGATTATGCACAAAGGTTGTTAGATTGTGTCAGAGTAGAGAATAGCTAAACAGAGATGAAAACCCGTTGCACAGAAGTCCAAAAAGTGCACCTGGAGAGGGATAAGGGAGCCTATGGGTGCCCTTGCCTAAGTTTTTGGCACCTTGGTCTACATAAATGATTGAAACCTAATTCTGATATGGTCATTAGATATTTTCACTTATTCCCTTCTTGTCCCATGTATGTCGTTGAACTTCACTGGATGTCAATGTAAACCTATAATGGATAAATAACCTACAAAACCCTAACCAAAACATCAAAACCCTAAAAAAGAAAGATGCATATGAAGGGGTCAAATTTATAGACTTATCACTAAGTGCTACACTACATCTCAGACCCAATGTAGTTGTGTGTGTGTGTGTAATTATTCCCTAGGTTGCTCTTGTGCTAGTTGCACTTTGTGAAGTAGTGAGAAAGTAACTAGATGTAGAATGTAAATAATGTGTGCATGGAAACAATAGACTCCCCTCTTATGAAGTATGATGTCGATGGACCAATATTTATGCCTTGTGATGGAGCTAGATGGATGAAAATGTAGCTATAGATTCCTTTGATGAATGCAACCTTAAGTGGAGATAGTAGATGCTTAGTGTTTGGTCCCTTATTATGATCACATAAATTTATATTTACATGATTCCCTTGCTTGAATTTCATAATTAACCTTGAAAATTATGACTATGAAAAATATAAGATGCTCAAATGATTAGAAAGGACCCAAAAAGTGCAACTGAAGTATAAAGAGGACAAGGACACCCATAAGGGATGGGGGCACCTAATGCTAAAATGTTGGTTGGGTGCTAGTGTCCAGAATTACAAATGCTAGAAGGTGAAAAGACAGACTAAGCAAGTAAGAGTGAAAGCTTGTATGTATAAGGATAGAGAAAATAAAGGTGGCCAAAGACATGGGTTAATTAGTACTCTTCTTACTTAAAAACCATATGAATAGTAGTATGCAATTAAGACTAGATAATGACTCAAAGTGTGTGATTTTGTGTTTACATTTTCCCCCATTTTATGTTAGTGAGTAGAATGCTTAGTAACATAAAGTAGATAGATATGCATACCTGATATACATGTAGATTGATGTAGAAATCATGTCAAAGGACTAGAAAAAGAGTGGAGTGATAAAAAAATATGGAGTGTTTAGACTAAAGATGTCAAAAATTAAAAAGGTGATGAGAATGAACCTAGGGTAGAAAACATGTGTGTAAATTTTGATGTGTGTGATGTACTTATTAGTATCATGTTGATGTTGACTACTTTCTTACCATATGGATGGAACTACAAAAGAGAAGATGATCAAGTAGTCAAATACGCATGTATATGATAAAAGTGTGTGCAAAGACACATATATGTGTGTAGAAAGTATGTATGTAAAATAAAATGTTGAAAATGTGAAAAAGGAACATGTGCACCTGATCCGAGATGAGAACAAAGTGTAGAAATGATCCTATAAATGTCCATGAAGTGTGAGTTTTTTGGGTGATCTCACACCATTGGCTGAAGAAGTATAGGGAGGAAAGTTTGATTTATCCTCCAACCTTTAACCAATTCCCGAAACTATAGAGGTATCTATATTGTCTAGTATTTTGGGTGATCTGACACCATGAGATAAGTAGTGTACAGAGGAAGGTATAGTGTTATCATCTAACCTTTAACTATCCCTTGGAATAGAACACCACTGCAGATGATGTGTACCAATGTATGTGCTAAGGAAAACCTTCCCTGTAAAAGATGTTGTGTATGATTTCTGTAGACTATGCTAAACCCTATAGTTATGTAATTACCCCTAGTTATAAGAACTTTAAGAAAGGCATCATTATACTAAGGACCCAAGTCTGATTCTGAGCCCTGAATTGAACTGTATACTGTGTGTAAATTGTTATATGGGGTGGCTGATTCACCCATACTATGCCCCCTCTTTAAGGACATATGCGACATCGTTGTAGGAGTATGCAACCCAAAAGAGGACCGACCGTTGAAACTTTTCCCTTCATGGGGAAGGGGATGTGCTTGGTAGATACCAAAGAACATGAAAAAAAGTGGCTAGGAAAAAAGTGTTAGGATGAACAAACATGTATGTAGAATACAAGTGTAATCTACATAGACAATGTCTAAGTAGATAACGTAAACACCTAAGAAGAAAATATAGACTGCGAAAAGTGGTTTGCAAACATGGGACAAGAATCACAGTGTCACAAGACAATCAAGGTTGAAGAATCCAAAAATATACAAGTGTGTAAACAAGACAATGGGCAAGGCCCTAAAACAATAAAAAATAATGAAAAACAACTACAAACAATGTAACAGATAACCATGGAAATAAGTATCCCTTCATAAAAAATGCTACACATGAAGCACCCATTAGCATGTTAGAAAGTATGTCAATATGTGTAAAATATGACAATGAAATGTGTTATGAAATAAAATGAAATGATAACACATGTAATGTACGAATTTGGATTCCCCCACAATCCATTATGGGACAAGTCATAGGTACCATGCCAAGCATCCATGCTGCGTGTAATGGCCCTATATAATTTGTTGTCACAACTAGAAAGTAAGTGAATGCACATGTGTGTATGATAAAGATAATTCCATACATGATATCTATCTAAAATGTGTAATAAAGTGATCATGTACGAGTAAATGCAAGTAAGAGTACATGCAACCAAGATATGCAATATGTTGTGGCTGGATGGAATGGAATGCAAAGCGAATGATAGGAGCCACATTCCCCTTGAGTGAATGGAATTGTATGTAGTGATGTTAATTAATTATGCCCCCTCAATAGTCAATAATGAACTGTAAATGAGAGTATGTCTTTAGGAAATAGTCAAACTATATATTTGTGTGTAGCGTGATGTGGTGAATGTGTAATTATGATATGTGACCTAGAGACGTAGTGCAAGAATGTGTGACGATTTAGCCTAAAGCGTAGATCATACAAAACTAATAGAGTAAGAGATGATTTATCCTAAAGCGTATATCACTAAAGGATTCTAGAAGAAGTGATGATATATCCTATAGTGTATGTCACTAATCTAGGAATTTTGCATGATAAATAGGTTGAATGGTTGAATGTGTGATTGATATGAGGTCCATTTGATTTGTATACCCTCAACAATTCAGTATGGACTATGAGATTAGAGTGCATCATCGAGTAGTAAATGTAATGTGTATAAGTAGGTGAGTGGGATGTGTAGTAGATGTGGTGATGAGAAATCATTGTGTGAGGTGTAATGTGTAATGTGTATTGTGTAATGTAAGATATATAGTATGTAAGTCCAAATGCGTAGATGAGGTAAGATGTGTAGATGCATGGTAAATGTAAGACGTGAGATGTAAGGTATATGATGTAGGATATATGATGTAGTGTTTTTTGTGCAGTGTGTGAGGTTCATTTATATAGGATGCCCTCAAAATTAAAGAGTGAATTGAAGCACAAGACTATGTCATCAGGTAATGACAATGTATATGTGTACCAAGATGTATGAGTGAGGTGAGTATAATAAATGTGTTAAAGCTAGGGGTGATATAGATACAATGCCCCCAAGTGTGTAAGATGAATAAGTCAATAATGTAATGTCATATTGTTATCCTATAAAATTGTCAAGGGCAATTTGTAGGTAACCATACTGAAAATTTTGTTCTGGCCCCAAGGAAGTTTGACAACGTTCAAAGTAGCCCAAAATTCCCTTCTGAAAATCAAGTTTTAAGGACTTATCCATTTTTTAGTCTTTTTGAGTTAGGCGCTGAGAAGTTCCTGTCGACATGTTGAAAAGTGCACCCAAGGCGCTAAGAAGTTCCTGTCGACATGCTGAAAAGTGGGCCCAAGGCGTTAAGAAGTTCCTGTCGACATGCTGAAAAGTGTGCCCAAGGCACTGAGAAGTTCCTGTCGACATGCTAAAAAGTGTGCCAAGCATTGAGAATGTCCTGTCGACATGCTGAAAAGTGTGCCCAAGGAGCTGAGAAGTTCCTATCGACATGCTAAAAAGTGCACCCTTTTACACTAAAGAGTAGTTTCTTCCTGGGATCCATTGATCATTTTTGTAAAATATTTAAAAATCATGTTGGCATACACAATGACATCATCCATGTTGCACCATGGGATGTTGCCATACAAAAACTTGTCCAAGTCAACTGTTGACTTTTTAGATATTTTGTAAGTGGTTGGTTTGCTTTTGTCTTCTTTCCTCTTCTTTTTCTATAAATACTGGAATACTTGTATTCAAGGTGGACACTTTTTAGATGAAAAATAGAAGTGAGAAGAAAAGGCTTTGTACTTTTTGTAATAGAAGAAAACATTAATACAAATATTAAGACTTTGTGATGAATATGTGTGTTATGGGCATTTGATCTTTCTTATGTCAGATCTATGTGTTTATTCTGTTGGATCTATCTCTACTTTTGTGTCATTTGTTCATCAGTATTGCTTTGTTCGTCTATGCAAGTAGGTTCACCTCTGTTTACTACTAGCCCAAAACATAGAGCCTCTGACCTTTCTACTTTGGAATTAATTTCTTTTCTCCCTTCAGATCCGTCTTCCTTCCTTTCCTTCCTTCATTCCTTTCTGTTCTTCGTCGAAACTACCTCTACTGGGATGAGATCCCAAACCCCCTGAAGGCAGAATACTGTGAGACTTACACAGATTCCTGCCGATAGAATAGCAATAAACCAGTTTCACTTTGCTGACTCAAAGAGGGGCTACGCCCTGCACATTGTTGGCTCGTCTATCCATAGATCTATCCACTCGACAGATTTTCGGACCAACAGTTTTTGGTGACACTACTAGGGATCTAACAGATCTATAGTAGTGGTATGTTAGAAAATCAGTACAAAATCAAAAAAGTCACTACCTGTTTACAAATTTTAACTTTTGTTCACAATCCAATTTTTTTGCAAAAGTGATCCAAACTGAAAATTTTCTTTAGGGATCCATAGATCAAGACTAGTTAGAGATCTTTAGTTCGCTAAGTTTTTACAAAAACCTGTATTTTTCTGTAGATCTGAGTTTTTGAATGTTTTGCAAAATTTCAAACCCTTACCAAAATTCAACTCTAAGATCCGAAAATCAACCTACTAAGTTGGCCATTATTTTATCCTCGTTAACGTTTGTCATTAAACCACAATTGGTTTTCAAAAGAGGGATAAAATTAAATATTTAGAAAAGTACATGCTGCTAATTTTTGCCAGAAAATTAGAAAATCAGCAAGTACAACCAAAAAGAGTTTTTAAAATTTGCTCCAAAATATTACAGATCTGGAAGGTACACTGGCGAGTGAACCATTTACTCGTAGTAGCAAAGCTCATGGAGAAGTCGTTCCTACTTTCAACCTACTTCAAAGGCACAACTTCAGTGTTACACTGGCACGCTTCTCATCGCTAAGTTCAGCTGGCTAGTCATCTAGAAGTGTCTCACTTCCACGAAGGAAGCATCTCTCACAAGGAACATCCTCGTCTCTTTGCAGTGTTTTGTTTCTTAGCGGAACTGTGCTTCTAGATCGCGTCCTATTTCCAGCCGTTTAAATGGCAGTGCCATGGGGAAATGCTATGGGCCCTCTCGCTTTGCCACATCCTGTTCATGCACTCCCTCACAGAAACTAGAAGAATTTTCCCAAATTTGATGGGAGCGGGAACCAAAGCACGGATTCACACATATCCACATTTATCATGTCATGCAGTATCCTAGATGTGACCCATGAAGATGTGCCAATTCACCTTTTCCTGGAAACCTTGCAAGGACCAGTAGCAGAATGGTTTCAGCATTTTCCAGCTGGATCTATTACTAGTTGGGCCACCTTGCGAACTGCATTCGAAGAAAGATATAAGCCTTCAGAGGACACGTTCATGTTACTATCCAAGATCACTCACCTGAAGAAGGAGGTCAATGAAACCATGCGTGATTTCATCACCCATTTCAATTCACTGATCAACCGAGTTCCACCTACCATGCTGCCAATGCCAGAAAATTAGAAATGTTTCTTCGTGAACGCCATGAGCTCAAAAGTAAGTTTCTTACTCTTACAAGAACAAGTCACTACTTTGGTTCTCACCCAAGTTGTTGCCATACGAATTGAAGATAACTTGCTAATATTTGGTGAATTAAAGCGAGAGCCATCCAAGCTGAAAGTTTCAGCTCCTTCTCCCGCCACTTCATCTGATCCGGCATTTCAAAAGATGGCAAATGACTTGCTCATGTTAAAAAAGCAGCTAGCTTAGTCTTCTCCCGACTCTTCGTACTAGGATATCCCATGAAGAAATTTCTCTTCCAACAACGCCCCTCAAAGGCCACGTTTTCCTGCAACTGCTCCACGGTTGGCGCTTGAGGCCCCTCCGGTCAATGTCTTAGTCGAGATCGAAGAAGAGGAGAAAAATTATGAAGAACCTTCATCACCAGGTGAAGATGATCAAGATGTCGGTGAATCGACTGGCGACTCTACTATCGGGTATATGGAATTTGATGAGGAAGAATTTGACGAAGAAGAGGGTACCCAAGGATATGCAAGTGGGTAGTCATATGCTGTTTTTACCCACTCGCAAGGAAAAGAAGCAGAAGTGGCTGCCAATACGCAGAAAGCGAAGGTCATGTCACACACACCTCCAACCATCGCTAAACGAGGTAGTCCCCTTCCTGCTCAACCTGTTATTAAGTCTTTTTTGAAAAGATCTTTTTCCCCTATCTCCCCTTTGAATCAGTCCTCTCATGTTCCTATCAAGGCCGGTAATCCTACCATACCATCACGAAATGAGGGACTCATTCCTTCATCAACGCAACCCTTGGCTGCATTTGACATAATTGATCACACTAAAAAGACCAAGATCCAAATGTCTGAAGCCGAGTATCTTCAGTCAAATCTAGAGCAACTTGTAAGGTTGACCGAATACATCCAAAGCCAAGCTGTCATAACTACTCAGGTTTCCCCAAAAGGAATCCTTTCTACTCCTTCTGCATCTCGCATAAATGTTGCCTCCACATCTACGTTAGGCAAGATAGAACCTTTCTATCTCTCCCTCCTAATCAATGGCTGTAAACTAAGCAACTGCATAATTGATTCTGGGGATTTTGATAATGTCATGCTGGAAAAATTAGCCCATGCTCTAGGCATCACCCTTACCAAGCCTTTTGGTAGATGTCATTCCTTGGAAACCAAGCAGGTTTTGTTGATCGGTCAAATCAAAGACGCACAATTTGCATTTGCGGCGTTCCCAGAGAAAAGAGTAAAGATGACTGTCCTTGTTGCCAATATTCTGACAGCATATGGAATCCTACTAGGAAGGAGCTTTTGCAGTGAGGTTGGTGGAGAGATTCATATTGAATGGTCTAAGGCTAGAATCCCCTTCAAAGGTGTAATGCAAACATTGGAGCTGGAATCACAAAAGAAGTATTTGGTTACTAACTTTGATGACCCCAAAGCCCAAATTCTCTTCGAATCATCAAGGATGGGAAACTATTTGTTGTCTACTGTGTCTAAAAAAATGGGTTTCCTCATCCGAGAAGAGGATCTTAACAAGATATGGATGTTGTAGTTCGATGGAAACTATACAACTAGCGGATGTGGTGTTGGAGTTGTGTTAATATCTCCTGAGGAGGATATTTTTCCTCTCTCTTTCAAGTTGCAGTTTTTCAATATGAATAATACTGTTGAGTATGAATCTTTGCTACTTGGCATGTAAGCTGCAAAATAAAGGGGAATCAAGAACCTAAAAGTACAAGGTGATGTAGAGATAGTTGTAAATCAAGTGAAAAGGATATACCAAGTGAAAAATGAAAGGCTCAGACGTTACCGCAACGCGGTATGGGACAACATCAAGGAGTTTGATGCTTTTTCAATAAAAGCCATCCCAAGAGCTCAGAATGACATGGCCAACTCATTATCCATCTCAGAATCCCTCATGCTCCCTCACCTAGGCTTGAAAACAGACACATATACCATTGAGGTAGTTTTCCGCCCAAGCATGCCAGACAATTCTCAACACTGGTAGGTATTCAATAATGATAATCAACTTATTGCCTTTCTGGAAAAGGCAGAAAATTTTAGTGAGCTTCATTTTTAAGGATCCACTTCTGCATGCCATGAATCTGTTATTGATTAAAATGGTGAATCCAAAGGAAGCGATGGCATATGTCATCTCAAAGGAAATAAAATTCTGAAAGGCCTGGTTTCTCTAGAGTGTTTATTCGACAGGCACGATCGTGTTGTCAAGAAGAAAAGGCAAGATGATCCCAACTCCTCCCCATAAACCAAACCGGTCAATTTAGGTTCGGTAGAACATCCTTAGTTTGTGAACATTGGAAAATGTTGCACACCCGAAGAAAAGCAGAAATTTGTCAAATTGCTGAAGAAATACATGGATGTATTGGCATGGTCCTATGTCGATTTAAAGTCTTTCAAGCCAAAAGACGTCCAGCATGACATCCCATTGAAAGAAGATGTCAAAACCTTTTGCTATAAACAGAGGCACTATAATCCTAAGATCTCAGGTACTATCCAAGACAAAATTCAGAAAATGTTGGACGCAAGGATCATTTTTCCTATCCATCATAGTACCTAGGTGGCAAACATTGTGCCAGTACACAAGAAGAATGGCAAGATACGCATATGCGTGGATTTTCGTAACTTAAATCAAGCCTCCTTGAGGGATAACTACCCCTTTCCCATAATGGATTAGGTTCTACAGGAAGTAACTAGGTCAGAAATGTTGTCCATGCTTGATGGTTTTTCGAGCTACAATCAGATTGAAGTCTCACCTAAAGACCAATTCAAAATAGCATTCACTACCCCCTGGAGCACATTTTCCTATAGCAGAATGTCTTTTGGTCTAACCAATGCCGACGCCACTTTTCAGCGGGCCATGGACTTTGCATTCAAAGGTATGATGGGAAAAGTCATCGTAGTCTACTTGGATGACTTAACTATGTTCTATAAACAATGAAATGATCATTGTGATCATTTGGAACAAGTATTGACTAGATGCCGAGAGCATGGGATCTCCCTGAATCTGAAAAATTCTGTTTTCGGGGTCACAGAAGGAAAGTTGCTGGGACACGTTGTTAGCAAAGAAGGGACAAAAATAGATGCCGAAAGGGTTAGGGCTATTCAAAGCCTTACTTTACCTATAAGCAAGACCAGCGTTCACTCTTTCTTTGAAAAAGTGAACTTTCTTAGGCGCTTCGTTCCTGACTTTGTTGAAAAGACTTGCCACATATCAAACATGATGAAAGGGTCACCAAATTTCCAGTGGAGCAAAGAAGGAAAGGCATCATTTGAGGATATAAAAGCCTCCGTCGCTTGTGCACCAGTCCTGGTATGTCCCAATTTCTCCAAGGATTTTATCATATATAGCTATGCATCTGAGCATACTGTATCAGCCATCCTAATGCAAAAGAACTTTGAAGGTGTTGAATCCCCAATTACGTTCATGATCTCTCCTCTCAAGCTTCATGAATTAAAAATGTCTCAGTTGGAAAAGCATGCCTTCGCCGTTGTCAAAGCAGTCAAGAAATTTAGGTATTACATTCTGAATTCTCACACATCGGTACTAGTCCCTAACACGGCAGTCATGTCAATCCTAACTTAACAGGAGTTAGGGATTTTGCGAGGAAATTAGATTGCAAAATTTCAGGAGTATGATCTAGATATAAAACCAACCAAGCTGGTAAGAGGTTAAGGGCCTATGTCAACTTATGGCTGAAAACAAAGATTCAGAAGACCCTGAGGAAAAGGATGATTGCACTGATGGAGCACAAAGCCAACTGGAGAAAGCTGATTCTCTACCCATGGTCCTATTTGTGGCTACCAGCGACGAATGGTATTCTAATATTGCTTTCTTTCTCACTTATGGTGAGTGTCTAACTCATCTAACTTTAAAGGAGAAATGTGTTATAAAGCTCAAAGTAGCTAGATATGTCATCTGGGATGACTGTTTATACAAACGCGGAATACATGGCATCTTGTTGCGATGTGTTGACAAGCCACATCAGATAAAGCTACTGAAGAGTTTTCATGATTCATCCTGTGGTGGTCACTTCTCCTCTTCTGTGACGGCACACAAGATAATCCAGGCTAGGTACTATTGGCTGACACTGTTCTAGGATACAGCCACCTGGGTAGCAAAGTGTGAGCTCTGCCAACAATTTTTTGGCAAGCCAAAATTGGTTGCTTTTCCCCTCAGGCCAGTCGTTATTGATGAACCATTCAGGTAGTGGGGAATTGAATTTATCGGAGCACTCCATCCCCAATCGAGTGTCGGACATAGTTATGTCCTGACAACAATAGATTACTTCACCAAATGGGTGGAGGCCATTCCTGTTAAGAATGCCACTTCTGAGGTTGTTTGTAATTTCATCAAAGAGAATATCATTGTGAGATTTGGTGTTCCACAAAAAATTGTTGTTGATAACGCTTCCAACTTCTCCTCATGGGAAGTTATTGGTTTTTGCTATGAATACGGGATAACCTTGGCCCATGCCTTGGATTATTATCCTCAAGGAAATGGTCAGGAAGAATCTAGCAATAAAAACCTAAGTCAATGAGAATCAACGATCCTGGCATAATTCATTGTATGATGCTTTGTGTGCAGACCGCATTACTCCAAAGAGGTCTCTCGATATGTCACATTTTCAAGTGTTATATGGAATTGACGCTAAACTCCCCATTTCTGCAGAACTTCCTGCTCTATGCTTGGCATGAGCGATTGAAGATGAAACTTTCCAAAATTCTCTTGAAAAGAGGATCATGTATCTAAAAGAACTTGAAGAAAAGAAAGTAAGGGTGGTCAAAAAAATCAATGAACATCAGAATCAAGTCAAGAGACTATTCGATAAGAAGGCCAAGCAGAGGGATTTTCAAGTGGGAGATCTCGTCCTTTTGTGGGACAAGCGAAGAGAGCCGAAGGGTATGCATGGAAAATTTGATTCTCTATGGAGAGGGCCTTTCAAGATCACGCAGCTCAATGGAGAGAATAGTTTCTATCTCTCGTATTTGGATGGAACCGAGATCCCACTTCCCTATTGTAACGCCCTGATTTTTGTAAGTTATCTTGGTGATTATTTTTCTTAATGTTGTAACTTCTGAAATGAAGGCAAACATGTTAAGATATATTTTTGATCTTAAGGGAATGTGTTACTGATCTGGATTCTTGCATACTGTAATTTGTTTACACGAGACAACAGTTATTATTGCTTGTATGTTTGCAAATGTGACGACAAATTTTTCGTATGCTTGCTGAAATCTATTTGCTGATTGACAACACACCTTGAATCAATTCCATTGATCCAAGGTATGCTGTGGCTTTCTTGTAATCACTTTGTCGATTTACTCTTAAACCGAACTGAAGGTTGATCTAAATGTGCAGCACCTAATTTTAGGTATGAATAACTGGCACGTAGATGCCAACTGAAAAGGTTCGATTCCTGAACCATGCAATATTGAAACATGAGAACTCGTAAGGCGATAAATGCCTCGATGCGGGTGGCTCAGGCATGTTTAATGTGGGATGAAACGTCCTGCACAACACCGAATTTTGATGACAGTCGGAAGAACTTGTTTGGAAGTTGATTAATTAGATGTTAGGGGGAATTAGATCCTAATCTACTCCTAAGTTCTACCTTACATCCTAAACTACTATCCTAAGTGGATTTTTAAATTCTAAATGGTGAAAATAGACCTAAGTTCTATTAACCTAAGAACTAGGCGGTGACCTAGGTTTGAACACTATTGTTAATCCTAAACTAATCCTAACCTAAGGAAGGGGACACACAGACCCTTGGGGGATGGAAGGGATAAGGATGGAAGGAAATTTAATGGAAATTGAATGTAGGTCCTTGCGTGGACAGCACCAAGTTTGGCGGGGAACAGGAAAAAGGTGGAGGTATCTAGTTAGTTATGGAACTAAACTCTGTTTGCATGCAAAAATTTGAATTTGGAAGTTCACCAACCCAAGTCGGCGGTGTTGTGAAGAAATAGAAAAAGGCAGAGCCTTTAATGCATTTAATTTTCTTGGTCTTCGTGCAACCAGCCCAACTTGGAAAGAGTATGGAGGAATTTTTGTTGGTCATTTGTTGTGTTGTTCGGATTTTTAGAAAGTTTCTCTACATTTGGTTTTTGCTTGGTTCAGTTGAACCAGTTGTGATTGGTTACTATCTCTATTTCTTGGGAAATTGAAGGCTATTTTCGAGCTTGTAGCAGAAGGTGATTGTTGGGAAACTTGTCGATGTCACCGTGGAAGGAAATACCTTTTGTAGACGTGATTTTATTCGAGCATTCGAGGAATAATACCAGGCATGTTAAGCCCTTCTCTTTAAAACTCTTGCTTTGCTTAAACGTCTCATTAAAACAACCCTGCTCTTCTGATGAAGGGGGTTTTGGGTTTATTTGATTGCTGTCATGACTAAGATGATTTGGGTTTATTCGATTTTGCTGTCATGTTGGAAATGATTTGGGTAGAATCGTTTTCTTACTGTTGTGATTTGAACTGTCTTTGCATATTTCCTTGAGTTGGAAAAACAACCTTGTTGTGTTGGTTAGCTCGACAGTATTGGGAAATTCGTTCTTTTTACTATGTTATTGTGCCTGCTATGCAAGTTGTTTGACGTTGTTTCTATACTGAAATTTTGAGGAAACGAGTTCCTCTTCCTTCTGATGTTTTAGATTCTGAAGGAAATGATAAATGGGTTTTATTGAGCATTATGAGCTCGGTTGATGGAAGTGATAGTCTTATTCTGCATGTTGTGCTTTTTTTTTCTTTTGTAAAAGAAATGGATGAATGTGACTTGGGTATTCGTGAAAGTTGGAGAAAGTATCTGTTTTTCTTCTAAACTTATGAATGATTATATTTTCTCCTTGCTGTGATTGGGAAGTTGATTTTGTTGTGTCTTATTGATGCGGTTTGATCTTCCAGTTCAGACTGTAGTTGTGAACAAGAACTTGGTTTTGTATTTTTGTGCAAATAAATGGAGAAATGCATGGGAATTAGCTTGTTGTTGAGTTTTTCTTGACTGTACCAAGCTTACGTATTTAATACCCTATGCGGGTTTGTCTTGATAGAGGTATTGATATATGATTATTGTATTTTGAGTTTTGTACATCATTGAAATCATAGGAGAATGTTGTTTTGGATTTAAATGTTGATCGAGAAGAAACTCAAACTAGGCATTCTTTTCATATGGTATATTGAATAAAATTTGTGCATGTTGTGTGTGTTGGTTTTGGCATCGTTTCTTTTCTGAAATTAATAGGAAGCGAGTTCTTCTTCCTCTGTTGTTTTAAATTTTGAAGAAATGTTAAGTGGGGATTTATTGAACTTTATAGGTTCAGCTTGATAGAAGTGACAGTGGTATTTAGATTATTTTTATGAGTGTTGTTTTCTTCTGTACAAATGGAAGGTTGAAATGTTTTGTGGGATCTCTAATTTTGCACCGTCATTCAAAAAAAAAGAATGAATTCAACTGAGTGATTCTTTTTATACTTGAAGAAAATGGATGTTTTCTTATTAAAATAGTTAAAGGTATGAATTTCTCTTCTTTCTTGCTGTTTGAATTCTGGAAATAGCATCAATAGAGATTTACCGTATAATACGGGTTGGACTTGCTGTAGGTTGTAGGTAACAGTGCAATTTATTATGTGTATGAACTATGTGCATTCATAGGTACTAGAAAGTCATGTGAATAATTCAATAAAGCGACTGTATAACTTTTCATGTTGGATATGAATACAGTGGATGAAGTATGAAATATCTTCTAGTACAGTAAGAGCATAGGATGCATCTTTATATTGCTTGTTCTATGATGGATACGATGTTTTACCAACTTGTTTTTGGTATTCGTATGTGCCTGCTTGAAAGAAAGTATTGATATGGATGATAAATTCTTCCTTGTTTTTATTTAAAGCTGAATAGGAATGGATTTATTCCTTGCTGTTAGAAAGTGAATTTCAGAGTGGATTTCGTAAGTTTCACTCTGAACTGTTATCTTTGATTGGTGATTCGTTTGGATTAATATTTCAGTACAGTCATGCGGAAAGGAAAAGAAGTGTGGATGGATAACATGGAATAATGATCTTTTCTTCTCTTATACAGTTAGAAATCTGTAATCGTTAAGGAACGAATTTTGTATTGCTTTGGTTTAAGCATATACATTTTATTGTTGTTTGCTTTTCTCATCAGTATTTGATTACTTGAAATCAAATGAGTTGCATAAACTGAAAGGAAAGTAATTGGTATATATTTTCAGTCAAATTTTATCCTTTGAATTTATTACTAATGGAAGGGAAGGAAATTGATAGCATTTAATGTTATAACAGCAGTATGCATACGTGTGTTCCTAGTTTTTACAGATGTTGTAATTTGGAACTGTTTGAAGGAAATTACTTTGTGAAATGATTATTTAGGAAAGAGGACATCAATCCTTTGGCTGATTGGGATGGTATTTAGATGATTCAGTTGTCATGTTGTTCATTCTTTTTGATACTTAATTCTTGATTGATGTTCATATTAACGTTTCATAAAAGCAGGGTTCTTTTATTGAGACAGTTAATTAGAAGCACCTCATTTTAATGACAAGTGCTTAATATGCTCAGTTCAATGAACTGACCCGTGCAAGTAATTTTGCAGAGGGAACTTGAGTAAAACGAAGACATGGTTGTTTTCTGATACTTCTTTTGATTGTCTGAAGATGGAATGTATTTGATAGTTATTATTCCTCTATGAGGAATTGAGAAAAGAAGAAATTATATTCTTCTATCTTATGGGTTGTAATGTTGTTTTATATGAACAAAGTCCAATAATTTGGATTGGCAAATGTATAGATTATGAAATGGATTGATGAATACAAATACAAGTGTGATATTTTAATGACTGTATCAGTTTGATATTGTTGATTAAGTTGGGAATATAACATTATTCCTTGATTTGGAATTATTCAAATGTTCATGGATGGATTTAAAAGGACCTGACATCTATTCTTACCTAAATGCAACTTTTACGTTGAAATGTGCAATTAGTTCATACTTGGGTTAAGATGAATTTTTAATTGACATTAAAAAGGATTAGGAAGAACATGATCTCATAACTGATAGGTATTCGGGATTAGCTTGAGAGCTAAGGAATATCAAATAACTTAGGAGCAACCGAACTGCGTATTCGGACTCCGTTAATAGCCTCAAATGTTAAATTCAGAAAGTAAGGATATAGGAAAAATATATCCAGGGCTAACAGACCTTAACTATGTAAGGTTAAGGAGAATAAATGAATATATTCATTGAGAATTAGACCTCGTTTAAATGACGTCTAATAAGCTGGAATTCTGAATTTGTTCACAGTTGTGGAAAACTTGGTTAAGTTTAATAGGTTAAACTTATTAAGTCTATCGGTAATGGGCTGCTTAATCCAAGGATTAAGAAAAGAACCAAGTAGAGAAAATGCAACCCTTCGGTACAAAGGAGAAGATGCATAGTAAGCTAGAAGATGGATTTAGTCTCTCTTAGCTACATACAACTGCAACAAGAACGTGAATAAAGGATCAGCATGGCTGCTGAAAGTTGATCTTAAATATTAAGATCATAACCAAATCATTTGAGCTGGATGTGTATTCTCGATGGGAGGATTCCGTAGGACATTGACATACGCCAGCTACAACATGGTGTCTTCATGAAGGCGGGGCCTTCATGACGACACAATGTTATAGCTGACATATTACAATGCCCTCCCGAATTAAACCATCAAGATTACATAAGCTGGATACTAAGTTCTTGGCTGGGGATAGGAATGTGATCACATATATGGAGTGACTCCGGAGGACTAAAGGTAACTAGACACACGGAGTCGTCTAGGGACAACACCGTATGTCTGCGTATCTTTAGTTACCATGAGTAACTTCCTATACTCGTTCATATTGCTAGTTGAGGTTAGAGTTTGACCTTAAATTGGAAGGACTGGTAGGGACCAGGAAAGACCATTCTAGATAACAGACGAAGTGAGGTGAAGGACGTATTCCATTGGTGTGTATCACATCCAGGAATATAATCATGCAAAGCATGTGAAAATCTTTGGCCAAAGTATCGCAAGTGCAAGTTGCATTGTCCTAATCACCTAATTTAAGATGCAGGATGTCAGATGAATATCAGTAACAGATATTCAGATAGGCTTCTTAAATGGATCACTTCGATAACCAGAAACGGTATGAGAACCTTGTATATATATTATACTATGCATGAACGAACATGAAGGATCGGTAAGTTGCCGATTCATGAAATGAGAGATCGTTGAAACTATGAGCCATGAAAATGGAAGATCGGTAGTTCTTCGAGTCATTTACAGCAGCATATGGAATCTATTATATGATTGAATGGCACTGAATGTGTGTTCCATATTACAAATATGTGAACAGAGAACATTAGTTTTAAAAGGAAATTGTGTGATCCAAATTGCATTATTTGGACAGAGAACAATTATTAAAACTTGAACGTGTGTTTAAATTATATAATTCATAACAGAGAACGTTGTATAAAAAAAAAAAATCCCTTGTTCTGGTATCTTAAAATGGGGATGTTACACCTATGGCCAATAATATTCTTAAGATCTTCAAGAAGTAGAGCTTGGACACTTCTGTTGAACAGTCAGAAAAAAAATGTGTAAACTCGTCCTCTGTTGTTGTATAGTTGCAAAACCTTTCTTTGTTCCTTTTTGTTCACACTTCGGTCTCTCCTTGTTTTTGAATTTTTAACTCCAATGGATAGGCACATGAAAATCTAGGATCCTCTACCCTTAAGTTTCACTTCAAAAAAATTGCTTAGATTCAAGATTTGCCAATTGTTATCCTGCAAAATTGTCAATGGCAATTTGTAGGTATACCACTCCTTTACTTGTTCCATGCCAATATTTGGCCCCAAGGTTATCTAGTATGTCCATCCTTCGAAGTAGCATCCATGTAAATTCCCTTATGACAATCCATGTCGTGTCTGCTAGGACTTACCCATTTTTCCATGCACTCCTTTTTGAGTATACTCGCTTCACTACACATTGGTTTTCGGCATTCTATCAAGTGTACCTCAAGGTGATTGAGAAGTCACCTTTCGACATGCTTTTTAGTGCACCCATTTTTTGGTTTTTGAGAAGCCTTCTCTATCGATATGCTGATTACCTTCAGTCTACCAAGGTGCTGAGAAGTTCCAATGTCCATCCTTCTACCAAAAGTCCTACCATGGCTCTGACTATGCCCTATTTTCGACATGCTTAAAAGTGCAAGTATTTATGTGCTGAGAACTTTCTTTGTGTGTCATGCTGAACTTTCACATGATGCACCTTCAAGGCGCTGAGAAGTTCATGTCGACATGCTGAAATCATTGTTCCCTTCCACACTGAACTTTCCAGTTTCTACTCTGGGATCCATTGACTCTTCCTTCTGCGTGCACTCATACTTAGGAAAGCATGTTGGCAGACAGGATGACATCATCCTTGTTGCATCTTGGGATGTCTCCATGCATTAATTAAGATGTTAATTTTAACTTGATGATTCTTAGGATGAAAATTATGTGTGTGTGTGTAATTGTCATCTTAGGTTGCACTTGTGACCTAGATTGTAATTTGTAGAATTTGCAATCAAAGGAAACTAGTGTGTTGAATGTAAATAATGTGTGCATGGAAACAATTGACTCCAATCCTATGAAGTATGATGCATAATTGTAACCAACATGGGATACTAAATGTCATTGGAAAAATGTCATGTTTACACAATAGAAGCCTTAATAGAATGTATCTTGGGTTTCATAGTGTTATAGATTTCAGTGGTTGCAATCCCTTATCAGTGAAACATTTCAAAATAGTAAAATAGTGTTGACTATGAATAGGATACAAACTATCATTCATCTTCTAAATTGATACCAAGTTGATCCCTATCCAATGCACTATGTCTCAATTCTCAGATCTCGCTCACAGGTTTTGGGTGTCATGTGCAAACAGACCATGTGTATGTAGGTTATTGTGCCACATTATAACTAGGTAAGAATTCATCCGTAATCAACCATAACGATGTTATAGAACTAATTAATGTCAGTAAAGCATGAAATACAGATTTAAAAATCCACTTCCTATCAAGTATATGGTCATATGAACAGAACCTGTTTGATTGTAAAGAACCTGGATCAAGCATGTGAGCCTACAATATGCCTTTGATCAATTAGGCCTAATCAATGATGGCAGATAATATTGCTCACGTAATGCAAGTTGAATTCCATGTTATGATCAAACACAACTTAGAACTAATATTCATCTTTTACTCCAATGAAACTTGGTCAATGATAATCAATTGTAGCCCAAGTAATGTGATGAAGCAAAGATCAATAATCTTTGACCATCTATCAAAAGAAGCACACCAAGAAGCACTAACTCAACTTTTTTTCAATAACATGCCCGGAAAATATTCCCTTGAAATTGAAGATCTAGTTTCTTCCTAGGATAACCAAACATCATTGATCTAAATCATACATTTAATAAGCATGTTGGCATATCATGATGAATCATCCATGTTGCAACTCATGAGTCATGTTGCCAAGCAAAAATTGCACAACAATTTAATCTGTTAATTCACTAAAACTATTTAGACTGGAAATAAGGATGGTCATGAAAGAACTTTTTGAGATTATACTACATCTTATTCTACCTCCATACCATTCTAAGGGATAACCATGTTGTATTGTGGACACTTCCAAGATGAAAAATACACTAGTGACAAGAAACATGACTCAGTATTAAAAACTGTAAGTACGAAGAGAATACCAACTAATGCATAACTGATCTAAGACAAGCTGAAGATAATGTAACAGGGATGGGCCATTAGGAATTATGTTAAAAAACCACATCTGATTAAACTGTTGGATCACTATCAATACTTTTTTAGTCATCTACTAGCATCAGGCAATGCTATTGTTCATCTACTACAAGTAGGTTCATCTCATGTTTACTACACACCTCAAACACATAGAACTATTTCATGCATTTCTACTAAGGAACCCATGTGGGTCTTGAGTCAGTTCAGGATCCATTGTTCATTCCATGTTCCTCTCCAAGCAAAAATCAATTTACTGATTTTCATGGAAAGTACCTTATGGGATATTAGATTTCTCCCATGAAATACCCTGAAATCAGAACCCTACTATGTGTGACTTATATTCTAATTCCTATCAAAAAAGGATAGAATTGCTACTGTAACCAATTGTCAATATGCATGACACAAACACCATAGACAAGAAACATGACACACTATTCCTGAAGATACGTCTTCCATAGAAAAACATGTCAAGACCTGAAATGTGGAAGATGGGAAAGGTCAGTTCCCAACACATATAGGAGGTTTTGAATGTTCTATGCGTTAATTTAGCCAAATTTTTGAACAAGCATATAGACTTGGTAAGGAAATGGTATGAACGGGTAGCGTGAGTTCCAATAATAGGTTTCATTACATTTTCGATAAGTCTTCCTAAACTACACATATTCTTCATTAGTTAAGGACATTGAAATGGACACGAATGTGTTACACATGTGGGTGAAAGAAAAGTGAGTTTACCATCTAGAGCTAAGAAAGTTTACTAAATTCCTAGGACCACGATATGACTTAAAAAAACTAATTTTCTATTACTTTGTATTATCAAGGGTGCCCCCAATGTACTTGAAATGGATTTCCCAAATGTAAGTATAATTAAACCTCCCACAAAGTTATTTTCAATTTTTCAAGATGCCCTATAACAATAGGAATCTCATAAGACACAATACTGGGATATATAAAAAAAACTATAACATTATAGTTGGATGTGGTTATTCCTCTAAAATATGATTGTTTGAGGATGCACTATAACTCGATGAATACTTCAAATCTTAGTTTGCATGTTAAATACAACTTCATTTTGGCATAAATTTCATGCACTTAAGTAGGATAGAAAGGAATTTTTTTGGAAGCAATTGCCTCAGTTTCCGTATGAAAATGGATGGCATGTGAAAAATTCAGCAATCTGAAATGTTGATCAACATATAAGAAATGATAATAAGAAGTGGTATGGATGTCTTCAATTTTTCATCTTCAACTAAGATTCCCACGCAAATCCAACCATAAGCTGGGAAGAATACTTAGCCAAGGGGAGGTGGGATTTATGTAACACATATGCATAAATTGATGCTAAATCTGTAAATAAAAATGAAATTTACGGGAAGTGGTGGAAATGTGGTCAAACAACTACAATCTATGGTGTTTTTTCTAAATCAACAAATAAAAATTACCCTTCAGAGATGATCAGAATACCAAAATGCAGTAGTTTGGGTCATGGTTGCAATATTTTATTGAATCAGGTTCATAGTCATGAAGCATAATATACTTAACATTCTCCGTGCTATGAATTGACAAATGATGTATTATAGAGGCATTTAACTTCCATTTTACATGAAGTCATGACTTAACAAGTAATATTTATATGAATACAATTAAATTCATTTGCAAGGAATCCTGTGTTTGAGATTTTTTAGCACTATAGCTCTGGAATATGGCTGAAAACAATGTGACCTATGCATGGAAGTACTAAACCATAGAAATGGATGAGAGGTAAAGAGACGATGGACCCACCATTTCCTATATAGATGAAGCCACTATCCTTGCAAGGATTGACATTACTCAAAGTTTGATCTTCATATCCATTATCGGTTCACTGAGTACTTCTAAAAGAGACCCACACTATAGGTGTAGAGCTCAAGGTTATTTTTTCCTTGTTGGATACTTTCAGCTCGAAAAGATACATGAATTACAAAAATGAGAATAGATGGAGAAAGTAATATGTTACAGAATATGCATGATCATGATTTGAAGAAAAATATATATTTGTAATCTAGATTCATCATTAGTAGGAATACATATTAGTATCACACCATATAATAATCATTTTATCAAGTTGTAAATATAGGGTTGACCAATAAGAATGTTGCTCTTAGTTGGAAAAAGATTCAATGTTTGATTTCAAGGATACAGATCCTAATAACGTGTTTTTTCGAGTGAAATTCATAACAAATGATTACGCTAAAATGTAGATATAATAGCCTGAATCTGATGTAATTTTTTTAGTAAACAAATGTAATAATAAAATGTTGAGAATGTACCAAAGAAAGATAATATATGAAAATAATGAAACTCTAATAAGAAAAGAGGGTTAGAAAATCCTTAGTTGATTTGCAAGAGGTCATGTTGGACTTTGTTGTAGTGGAGACCGACAGAATATAAGGGAGGAAACCTTGGCATATAGAAGCCTAAGAAAATTGTAGATCTAAGTGACTGTCTAGATAGGACTAGGGTTCCTTAAGAAGGACGGGGGCACCTGTGGGTGCACTTTGGCTCTAATTTTTGGGTGCACCGTGGTCTGTAGAAATAGATTGGAATCCTAATTTCCGATATGAGTCTCTTAAGCTTTCTGCACTTGTTTTCTTCTTGTCACAAGTATGTTGCTGACACTTTAGTTCACCGATTTCGTTCCATAAACGTACAATGAATAAATAACCTGTACAAAACCCCACAGTAAAAACATCAAAAACCGTTAAAAGGAAATATGTATATGAAGGGTTCGATACTTTCCTTAGCCACCACAATTGATGGACTTAAAACTGAGCACTACACTACATCTTAGAACCAATGTAGTTTTGTGTGTTTCAGTGTGAATTATCGGTCCATAGGTTGCTCTTATGTACCATTGCATACTTTGTGAAGTAGTGAGAAAGTAACTAGATGTAGAATGTAAATAATGTGTGCATGGAAACAATAGACTCCAGTCCTATAAAGCATGATACAGATGAACTAGACATTTGTCCCTTGTGATGGAGCTAGATGGATACAAGTAGTAGATATAAATACCTTTGATGGATGAAACCTTAGGTGGTGATAGCGTAGATGTTCAATGTTTGGGTCCCTTATTATGATCACATAAATTTATATTTACATGATTCCCTTTCTTTAATTTTATAATTAAGCCCAAAAATGACTACTATGAAAAAGATAAGATGCTCAAACAACTAGAAAGGACCCAAAATTTGTGACCAAAGTACAAAGAGGACAAGGGCGCCTAGAGGGAATGGGGGAACCTGGTGCTTCTATCCTGGCTGGGCGCTAGTGTCTAGAATGAAAAATTCAAAAGGTGAAAAGATATATTGAGAAAGTAAGAGTGCAAGACTGTAAGAAGCAAGATAAAGCAAATAAAGGTGGCTAAAGACATGGGTTAATTAGTAATCTTCTTACTTAGGAACTATATGAATAATAATATGCAATCGAGACTAGATAATGAATCAAAGCATGTGATTTTGTGTCTGTAGGGGTGAAATCTTGGTTAAAGTGAGAGAGGACACCTAGTTGGCATCCATGTGGAGCCAAATCATCCTCTCTTTCTCCAATTTCTATAAATAAGTAATATGTTTTGAAAAATGTGTTGACTACACACTATCTTGGTGATTAAGAGTTCTTTGTGCTTGGAGGAGTAATCTTAGAGTATGGAATTTTGGAGAAAGTGAATAATTTTTTTACATCTCCAAGGTAGGGCCTTAATCCCTCTTGTTAGTGAATTATTGTTGTATTGTTTTGTATTTTTCATTATTATTTTTTTATAGATAATGTTTGGAAAAATCTCCCAAGGCCAATCACATAGAAAAGTTTATAATGAAGTTCACAAAAAAGAAAAAAGTATCTATAAAAAACCCCCAAAGCACTTGAGCCAAAAATAAATTGACTCAATCAGAGCACAACAAGAACCCAACAACTAGAGATACTAAAAAAATAAAATAGAAAAGGCCACGATAAAAATTGACCTCAAAAGACGGTAAGCAAAAAGTATGTAAGAGAAACCCTAAACAAATTTTTCCCTAGTCCTTAAACTCAAGCCAACATGTCCACCTAGATATCCTCCTCATCAAAGTTGCTTATGGCAAATTTCCTCTTCTTAACTTTTTCAACTGCAACCATATCCTGAAGAACATCAACCCTGTTTTCAAAATCAGCGATCTCTGCATTAGACCCTTGAACCCATGTAAAAATATTCTTATTCTAAGCTATGACTTGACTAAGAGTATCCTCCAAAGGTTTGATTTTGCTAGCAATAAAGTAAAAAAAAACTATTTCCCTCCAACATCCTATCACTAGGGTTATCCTCCGCATCTTTCCCAGTAAGATTCTGAAGAATAGTTACAGCATACAAATCCTTCTTAGCTCTCTCTTTCATTTTATTGATCCTAATCATATTAGCCAAAGAAATGTGATCCTCCTAGTCTTCACCAAGCCTAATGCTAATCCCCCTTGTTTGCGGAATTGGCTTACCATATTAACTTACAACATGATTAGCCCCTCATGAAGGGGAACTTCTATTTTATTTTCTTTAAAAATATTAACAAATAACCGAAGGGAATTAAACAAGTAAAATGGGATACTCATCTTATTTCCTCTTCAAAAATGATTGAGAAGCATGAGATGCTGAGAATGTAGCTTCTGATACTTTCCATTCAAAGTTATATATTTCATAATATAAAAACAAACTTCAGACCATCTCCCTGGAAGAGATGTATGGGATATACCATCCTCCATAAAACATATTTTCTCTTCATCATCGAGAAAAATGTGGACTTCATCCTAAATTCGAGTCCTTTCCTTAAACACCTTGCTTCCACCACAATCCATATTAGTAACCCTACTAATCAGCTCTTCTGAGACCAAAAAACTAACACCCCACATAGTGAAAACCCAATTATCCCACACCATTACAAATTCCTTCAAAATATTTTAATCAACCCTCGTAGTCGTTGCAAAAACTGAGCAATTCCCCCTTCCTTAAAAATATCCCAAATAATAGTATCTCTCTCTAGACCTTTGCAAGATGATGGCTCAACCCTAACCCTACTACCACCCATCTTAAGAAAACAAACCATAAAATAGAACCAATATTCAATAAGCTCATACATAAAAATAAACAAAGAATTTGAATTAAGTGTTGCAATCATCGCATACTCGAAAATGATGACCAGGATAAATCTCGCACACCAAAGAATAATTATAAGGATATCTCGTATCCTTTTCACACACTTGAAATAAATTCTACTTTTTTTCATTTAGGACAAATTTAGTACTATGAGGTAAATCCACCTCACTCCGCCACCAAGTTTTATTATGTTCCCAAACATTAATGCTAGCAAGCATGTCAGCACATGAATTAGCTTCATGAAAAACGTGATTAATTTGAATATTATCAAACTTATCTAACATTCCCTTTGCATCTTTAATAATGGAATCAATATTTATATGATGTGGATCAAGGGACTATATGTGGATCATTATATTCAAGGGTGGATCATTTTCGAAGACAACAAGATCAGAAGCGGGATTAGATGGAAAAGTAATATGTTAAGAAAATGCATCAACAAATGAGTTATACATTGAATCTAGATGCATATTAGTAGGAATACGAGTAGTAGCAAGGATATGTTAAAGTCTATGTTGTAAATTAGGGTTGAGTCCCCCTCCACTTGGATATTCTTTATTTGTAAATAATTGGCCCACTTTAAACCAAAAAAATCACATAAGCCTCAACATAATTGTTAGATTTATTACCAATAGGCTCAACATAAGCTAAAACAAGGGACTCCATCTCATTTCTAATAATACTTCCAACACCAGCTAACACTACTCTACCTTTAATAGCTCCATCAAAATTGATTTTCATCCATCCTTAATTAGGTTTAACCCATTTAGCATTTTTCCTTGCATTAGATTTTCACAAAGAAATTTGTTGAACACACTTAGTAATACCTAAATCTTGAATAATCTCCTTCTCATGATTAGGGAATCCACCTTGCTCTTTAATCTTAATAACATAAGTATTATTAACCCGTGCCCCTAAAATAACACTCCCCACATGAGAAAAGATTTTTTGTTTTTCTTTAAAAATTCTACTATTCCTTTCAAGCCATATTCCCCATATAAAATGAGGAAAAACAAAAATCCAATCCTTCGAAATACTTTGTGATATAAAAAGACTCATCCATTGACCATACCAGTCGAAAAAAGTCTCTAGAGAGACCCAAGAAATATGGAAAAATCTTAGAACATGGGTTATAACTCTTTGAGAAAGGGAACACTGAAGAAAGAGGTGCTAAAAAATTTCACTGGCTTCTTTGTAAAGAATACACCTATTAGGAATAATCATTCCTTTAGCTTGTAGGTGAGCAATAGTTAGAAAAAAAATTTGGACAGCATGCCAAAGAAACAAATTAACCTTTGCAATAATATTTTTATCCCATAGATTTATCCAATAAATATTTGGGGGAAGAGCATTTCATACAAAAATTTGGAAGATAAACACTTTTATTATACCAAATCTATGAACTGGTGTTAGAGGAGAACTTTATCTAAGTGAAAAATTTGGATGGTAAACACATTTATTATACTAGAGATATGAACTAGAGTGTTGGAGGAGCACTTTCTCTAAATGGGACATGGGGTGGGATTGGGTCCTTAATGTCCATCGAGTGAATGACCCCATTATGTTATGTTTGATCCATATGGAGAAGTTCAGCCCCTACATCAAGGTGTCCCCATGGATGGACACCTATTGAAATATTCCAATGAACTCAATGGGAATGGAACTTTGGTTGATGATTAAAAACTACTTGTAACTCACTAATAACCCAAGACCTTGAGTTCAAAATTTGGATGGTAAATGTTTTTATTATACCATAGTTATGAATTGGAGTGATGGAGGAACACTTTCCCTAAATGGGACATGAGGGTGGGATTGGGTCCTGAATGTCCACTGAGTGATCTGAATTTAGAGCACCCCATTATGTTCTGTTTGGTCTATATGCATAATTTCAACTCCTAGCTCAAGGTGTCACCATGGCCACTTATTGAAAGCATCCAATGAACTCAATGGGAATGGAACTTGGGTTGATGATTACAAACTACTTGTAACTCACCAATAGCCCAAGCCCTTGAGTTTAAAATTTGGATGGTAAACACTTTTATTATACCATAGCTATGAATTAGAGCGATGGAGGAGAAATTTCTCTAAGTGGGACATGGGGGTGAGCTTGTGTCCTTAATGTCCACTGAGTGATCTGCATTTATAATTCCTCGTTATGTTCCATTTGGTCCATATGGAGAAGTTTAACCCATACCTTAAGGTTTCCCCATGGCCACTTATTGAAAGCATCTAATGAACTCAATGGGAATGGAACTTAGGTTGATGATTACAAACTACTTGTAACTCACCAGTAACCTAAGACCTTGAATTCAAACTTTGGATGGTAAACACTTTTATTATACCAAAGCTATGAACTGGAGTGGTGGAGGAGCACTTTCTCAAAGGTTGGACATGGGGGTTGGCTTGGGTCGTTAATTTCCACCAAGTGATTTACATTTAGAGTGCTCTGTTATGTCCCATTTGGTCCATATGGAGAAGTTTAACCCCTACCTCAAGGTGTCCTCATGGCCACTTATTGAAAGCATCCAATGAACTCAATGGGAATGTAACTTAGGTTGATTATTACAAACTATTTATAACTCACCAATATCCTAAGACCTTGAGTTCAAAACTCTGGATGGTAAATGATTTTATTATACTAGAACTATGAACTGGAGTATTTGAGGAGCACTTTCTCTAAGTGGGACATGGGGGTGGGCTTGGGTTCTTAATTTTCACCAAGCGATCTACATTTGGAGCACCCTATTATGTTTCACTTGTTCCATATGGAGAAGTTTGACCCCTACCTCAAGGTTTCCCCATGGCCACCTATTGAAAGCGTCCAATGAACTCAATGGGAATGGAACTTGGGTTGATGATTACAAATTATTTGTAACTCACTAATAGCCCAAGACCTTGAGTTCAAAAAATTTGGATGGTAAACATTTTTACTATAACAGAGCTATGAAATGGAGTGTTGGAGGATCACTTTCTCATTGTTATACTTCTTCAGATATAGAGTTATTATCTTGAATGTTTCCTTGTTTTATCTTATTATTTAGCACTCTTATGTCTATTTTATTGTTGAAATGAGTTGTGTTTGATAAGGTTAGATAAACCATAGGTTGGGTGTATTAGGTGTGTGTCAATGGTATGTTTGGTGTAGGGAAAAGGAAACTAGGATTCTTGTTATGGATGTGGATGTTTATTATGATTTTTTTGGAGGGATTTAGGGTAGATGGGAATTAGGCCTTTGGTGGAGAGAAAATGGGTGGTTATTAGCAGTATAAGGTGTAGTGAAGGAATAATGAGGGATGGTTTTGTATGGAGGTTTTAAGGCCTAATTCAATTCCCATTTAGAGTGATAAGGAGACTTTCATACCTCCCTCTCCCACTTGGCTTTATTTCAAGTCATTTTGTTGATTGCTTGAATTCCATTGCATTCTTGTGGTTGTGTTTTGTTTTGGACCTTTGGAGCAAGATCAATTTTTTAGTGTTACTCAAGGGGTTCTAGTTCATACATGGTTCATGTGTTGGTACTCAGAGTCTGATTTAGAAGTGTTCCCCTTCTCCCATTGGATAAGGTTGGGTGGTGAGCATCATTTGGCTCTCCTTGTGTGTTTATTGGAAAATTTGTGAAGACCTTTGAATATTTGTTTATATATACCTTCATCCTTGTTGTTGGTGGTTTCCTTAAGCTTGTTACAATTAAAAAGGGAAATTTAATGTGAGAAAGAAGCTATGTAATCAACTACATTTTTGGTTTTGAAATATTTCGTATAAATTTGTACAAGGATGTGTAATGGAAACGTTGTTGTAAATTTTGTGTGAAGTGGGAATTAGTGCATTTGGAAATGTAAAAACCATTCTATTTAACCATGTGATGAGTTCTTGATATAAATGGATTTGGAAATTTATGTATTTATTCATGCTTATTGGAATGAAGTGGGAATGTCATTGTGTTTCTAAATTAATCTTAAAAATCAAATCTTTCAGTTGATGCATCACATCCTATTTAGTATGTGTACACTTTCTTGGTAAAGTGGATACATACTAGATGGGATAAACATGGTTATGGTCATAATTTCATGTAGAAATGCATGAAAGTGTGATCATATCCATGATGCACCACTCTAAAATCTCCTTACCTTTTTGTTTTTCATCATAGTAAACTAGTAACTTTGTTGTTTTACATCATAATAAATTGGAAAATTTGTTATCTAATATCTTGTCAAATTTTAACATTGTTGTTGTATTCATTTGGCATATTTGAGATAAAAATAAAAATTAGATTAGGAAGATGAATGATTTACAATCTGAAAATCATGGTCAATGTCATTTTTAGTGTGCAGGAAGATTCATTGTACTTAGTTTAAAAACTTATGCTTGCTTAAACAATTTTCATTTTGATTTTTTTCATTGTTAATGGAAAGAACATACTAGAATTAGCATCCTTAGAGAAAATCCTAAATCATTTATTTATGTCTTATAACTATGTTTTATAAATCATCATTATCTTTCAAAAAAAATTCTATCACATTGCAAAAATTGGAATAATGGATGGAATCATCTATCTTTTCAATGTTACATATGTATATGAAGCAATGTTCTATAAGTAGACATGAGGTTTAAATCATTATAAATCTGAAATGTTTATTTATAAGTTTTATTAGCTAAAATTCTTATGGTTTGAAAATTATGTGTTCAAGGAAACCATCCAATCTCATAAAATTGAAATTACAACCCTGCCAATTGTAATTGGCTTAAAATTTACAGCCTCTCTTCCAAACCCATTTTGTGCATTGCCTGACAACCTTGGCATTCCTTTAGGGGGCTAATGGAATATATATATATATATATATATATATATATATATATATATATATATATATATATATATATATATATATATATATATATATAATGTTTATATTAAAAAAATTAAACAATGTGTTATGGGGGGCTACACCCCAACCTGCACTGATTCCTCACCATTTTGATCACCTCCCACAGTCCCCATCTTCCCAAAGGTTATACCACTTATGACCCACGTCTAAGCACCCTACCTTTTCAGCCACCCCTTCTAGCTAAAAACACTCCCCAACTTTCCTCTCCACCACACCCCATCATTTCCCCCTATGCCCTTTACCCCTCTACCATGGCCACCCCCCGTTATACACAAATAACTCTACCCTACATGCCCAATCCCTCCTATCCTCCCACACTTCACTTCCCCCTCCATTATCCTAGCTTATTTTTCCATCCTTCAGCCCCGCCTCCTTAACCAACTCTCCATTTCCTCAATTCTCATCCTTTCCACGTGTTTATCCATCCTTGTAAATCAAAACAAGATGAAACCAAATAATAAAAAAGGAAAACAAACCTAAAAAAATATATGATATAAAAAACAATGTGAATAAGAGTTTAAGGTTAGGTTTAAGTTTAGATATTTTGGTTTTATCATAAATATTATAATCTAGATTATAAAATATTTTAAATGTAATATATAATAAATTATATAATATGAAATGTTATATAATATCATAATATAAATTATAAGGAAATATAACATGTAGTATATATAATATAATCTTGGATATAATATATAACTTTTATTATATAAATATTATTATTATATATAGGTTATAATATATAAAATATAATGGAACTTAAGGTCTTGGGCTATTGGTGAGTTACAAATAGTTTGTAATCATCAACCAAAGTTCCATTCCCATTGAGTTCATTGGAAGCTTTAAATAAGTGGCCATGTGGACACCTTGAGGTAAGGGTCAAACTTCTCCATATGAACCAAGCAAAATATAGTGGGGTTCTTTGAATGTGGATCACTCAATGGATGTTAAGGACCCAAGACCACCCCCATGTCCCACTTAGAGAAAGCGATCCTCCACCACATAAGTTCATATCTCTAGTACAATAAAAGTGTTACCATCCAGATTTTTTATGATGGGGTATGGGTGGATTGGTCAAGTCAGATGGTTGTTTCCAGCTCCATCCATGTTCAAATCCAACTAAGGCATGATCCCCGTTTGGGGTGGTAATGTCCAATGTGGTGCGGCTGACGGGATGAATTCCATGAAGGAGTTCCTAGATCGAGAAGACCTGTGCTTGGAGATGTGAGGCAGCTTGTGATTAGCCTATTATGGTGTGTGCTTGTGCAATGACTCGTGATTCGCTAGATCAAGCATGGAGGCTCGTGGTTTACTAGTGGTGTATGCATGCATGGTGGCTCGTGTTTCACCAAGTCATGTGTTCAAGGTGGCAGATTGTGGTCTGCTAATTATTGACCTTAATTGTAATATCTTGGTTGTTGTAAGGGTGGGATTCATCAACCCTTTGTTTCATAGCTCTAAGAAAAAGTGTTCACCATATCAATAAAAAAATATAATATATAGTGTAAATATGATGTTTAGTATGATAACGTTTGAAATGTGTATAATATTATAGTCTATATAATAATGTTATTATATAGAATGTAATATTATTATAATATCTATAACATCTATAACACTTACAATGTTATTATAATAGTTATAACATTTACACTATAATACATTCAATGTAATGTAGATTTAGTCTCTTCAGAGACATATGATATAATTGGAATGATACAGAGAAGATTAGTGTGGCCCCTATACAAGGATGACACACACAATTGAGGAATGATACTTTTAGCTTCGCAACGTAACGAAACAACAAAAAAGATATTATTTTTTAGGTAAACATTATCGGGTCATGACACTTGGTATTAGAGCATATGTCTATTAGACTTGGATTCTGCGGAAAAAAATCAAACATACCATAGTTAAATTTGTAACTTTAAAAAATATTAAAATTAAATTGTTGATAAACCATTAGATGGGTTCTTAACTCGTTTTTTTTTCTGTGCAAGGTACATAGATGGGTCAAGATTACTAGAGTTGGGACCAAGAGAGGATCCACTTGAGTTGAGACTAGGAGTTCTCATGGAGGATGTATTAGAGTGGTAGTTAGGGGTGAATGAGGTGGTGGTAGGACTAGAGTAGGAATTTGAGGAGGATGTAAGCTATGTAGTCAGAGGTAGTTCCTAAGGAACGATAAAGGAGACTGACTAGGGGCAAACCACCACTTATAAAGTACATTGTACCCATATCCCCAAAGATATAACAGAAGTTGATTTTTACACTTAGAAAGATATAAGGATATCATATATATCGTAAGTGGAAAAGGTTTTTTATTGTAAAACATAATAGGTGAAAACACAATAGGCTAGGGAAGCAGAAATATTTCCTCTTCAACATGTTCATGATAGTAGGTTGAGAGGTTCACCACCTCCCACTTGTGGTGGATTTAGACCCATATTATCTACCACTCGACTATCATAGTATCCATGGTAGTAAGCAAATTAGCCATAATAGTATCATACATAACATAGGTCATTTCCTCGAAAGGACACATAATGATGTCATAGTGTGGGACTGCCATCTAGATCACCACATAAGACATAGATACCAGCTACAACATAGTTAGTAGGATCACACATGTAAAATCCATTTAGGGAATGATTGAAAACTTCTTTTATCATGAGTACTAGGGGTCTTAGAGGTATATTAGAATAGTGGAGGAATACTCTGACTTGTTATGGTTGTGGCGATCCATGAAACTGTTAGAATACAGATCTGTAGAATCTAGATGTAATGAAGGAAGGGAAATACCCTTTATCACAGGTGACATTTGGTAATGTGGGACAAGAACATAAGATCTATTTTGTCTTTGATAATCACCAAATAGAGCATCAACCTACCGTGGTTGAGAGAGTAGGCATTATCAGTGGCACCCACATTTCAATATTGTTTTATTCCAGGTCTTCATACTTGTTAATATCTCATATAGCAATGGATGGTTGTAGGATGGTGGAAATGAGAAAGGGTCTTAGATGGAATGTAGAGGTAGCAACAGATGTCATACTTTCCACAAACTCCTTAATTAAGGAGTGTATACTTGACATAGGCCCCTTTTATACCACAGTTGACCTTCACATTTTGTGATTGGTGTTCTATGATGTGATTTTAGGTATGGATTGGTTATCAACTCATCACTCTAGATTATATTTTGACCATAAGGTGATTGAGTGTAGAGATGACACTTAATTGGAGAGGGTAGTGTTGGGTATTCAGAGACCCATATCCATCCGCATTATATCCACTATGCAGTTCAAGCGGAGTATGCGGAATGGATTCCAATTGTTTTCCATCATGGAGAGTGACAAGATAGAGGTGTATTTGGCACCATCCTTAGATGATCACCTTATCCTATAAGAGTTTGCAGAAGTATTTCCTAAGTATTTGCTATGTTTACAACCTTCACGTGAGATAGATTTCCACATTGACCTTGTACCTGGAGCTAAGCCTATATCTCAAGCACCCTATATGATGATGACTCCTAAGATTTGTGATCTAAAGTTACAGTTAGAAGGATTTTTTGAGAAGGGATTCATTCACAGTAGTGTGTCACCATGGGGAGTGCTAGTCATTTTTGAAGAATAAGGATGAGTTCCTAAGATTCTGTATTGACTACAGACAACTGAACAAGGTAAAGATGAAGAATTGTTATCCTCTTCCACATATTCATCAACTATTTTATTAGATGAGAGGAATGACCGTATTCTCTAATATTGACCTAAATTAGGATACCATCACTTGAGGATTACATATGCATATATACATAGGACAACTTTCTGCACTAGATATCAAGATTATAAGTTCATGGGTGCTTCCTTTTGGACTCACCAATGCCCCTAAAGTGTTTATGTTTTTTATGAATAGAGTATTTAGAACCTTATTGGAGCGCTTCATACTGGTATTTCTTGATGATTTTTTTATCTATTCATGGAATTACGAAAGAGCACAAGGATCACCTTCACCAGGATTTGAAGTGCCTTAGAGAGTAGCAATTTTATACTAACCTAGATAAATGTGGGATTTTCTAGAATGAGGTGCAATATTTAGGGTACATTACTTCAGGGGATGGAATTTTTTATGACCCTTCCAAGATCATATTTATTCTTGGGTGGTTGGCACCCACTAGTGCTATATAGGTTCATGACTTCATGGGACTAGCAGGACATTACACGAGGTTTGTATATGACTTATCTAGTATTCCACACCCATTACATATTTGTAGCATAAGGGGAAGAAGTTTGAATGGATCAATAGGTGTGAATAGGATTTTAGGATGCTAAAAGATAACCTTACTATAACCCCCATTCTTGCAGTTCCTGACTTACACAAGTATTTCATTATGTGTACGGATACATCCTTAGTTGGATTATGAGGATTATTGATGCATGACATGTGGGTGATTGCATTTGAGTCTAGGAAGCTCAAGTACTATAATCTTAATTATCCTAAACATGATCTTGAGTTAGCAATATTTTTGCATGTTCTTGTAAGATGGTGAAATTTCCTTCTAGGTCAGATATTGATTTTAAGGGCAGATCATATGCTCATATGGAATATATTTACACATATTAATTTGAACACCCATCAACAAATTTGGATTGATATTTTGTGTGAGTATGAAATGGAAGTAGAGAATAAGAAAGGGAAGGAAAGTGTTGTGGCTGATGCTTTGAGTTACATGAGACACATACTTATGGCTACTCAAGTGAGCACAAATTTGTGTCATAGGATCCTACATAAACTTCCTAGTAGAGAACAAGAAAGGGAAGGAAAGTGTTGTGGCCGATGCTTTGAGTTACATGAGACACATACTTATGGCTACTCGAGTGAGCAAAAATTTGTGTCATAGGATCCTACATCAACTTCCTCTTGACAAATGGTATGTGTTTGTCATAACAAAGATGGATTCAGGTAGGCCCCTTAAGGAAAATTTTACAAGGTTTTCTCTTGAGGAAGATGGACTTCTTAGGCATAGAGGAAGGATTGTGTTCCTAAAGAGGGTGGTTTATAAAAAATTACTCTAGCAAAGGCCCATCATGTATCTTACTCATCCCATCTAGGGGTTCAGAGATTCACACTACCTTGAGATAGTTGTATTATTGGGTAGGATTGCAATGAGATAACACATGATATGTAGCTTGATGTTTAGAGTTCCAAGAGTGAAGAAGGCCAAGAATTAGAATTCTACAAGCCTTCTCTACCCTCATGACATTCCACTATGGAAGTAGGATGTTATATATTTGGATTTCACCATGGGATTTCCTACATCCATTTATTAGAACAATGCGATCATGGTCACATTTGAAAAATTGAGAAAGATCACTCATTTCTCTCTAGAGAATACCACCTACACTGTCAGGGATATTTCACAAGTATATTTAGATGAGATTGTGAGATTGTACAAAGTCCCTAAGAAGATCATATCATACTATGACCCACTATACACCTCTAATTTGGGACCAGATTATAGGAGGATTTGGGAACTATCTTAATTTTTGTAGAGTTTATCACCATAAGATGGATGGATAGAGTGAGAGAGTAAATCATGTATTATAGGAATGCTCCATATATATGTGATGGACCATAAATATAGATGGGAGGAGAACCTCTACTTAGTTGAGTTTGTTTACAATAATATTTACCATAGTTCTATACGCACAACACCTATTTAGGATATTTATGGCAGGGAGTGTAAAATTCCACTAATTCTGGATAGGCTTGATGACCAGGTTTTTATTGTACATACCTTAGTTCATAAGATAGAACTATTAGAATCAAAATGGAATGAGAGGGGGGTGAATTATTCCTTTAAAAACTTTAATCAATTATATTTAAATTATATGAATCATTGACCATTCAACTATGCATTGATGTGAGCTTAAAAATATGAAACAACGATTCACATGAACATAGTCAAGAGAGAGTATACAAGAACACAATATGTAAGTGGGAAAACCTCAAGGGGAAAAAACCCCACTGAAACTTTTGATTATATTACACAAACCATAATGAATCATCCACTTTACAAAGAGCACCCACCCCTAGAAACCCTTATTGATATTACTCAAACAAAGGAATTACATGAATGTTACTTATTACATAAGCTTCGAATAGAATACCATTGATGACATGCTTCAAATCATACACCTCAAAACCTTCTTAGAACACACACCCTCCTACTTCACTCAATGTTTCTCTTTCACAAGATGATTTGGAAAATTTCCATTACATGCTAGATCTTAAACACTCCGTAGGAATTCAAACAATATATTAGTTATTCCTTGATTCCCTCATTACCTCTTTCACACTCACACCTAGCTCACAATTTCTCCCTCTCACCACATTAGCTCAAATGATCTTACATACATGCAGTTTTATACTTGACATACATGTTAAGTGACCATATGTTGGATAATACCATTAACGTAGATAATGAAAAACATAAAAAAATAATATACACTCATATAAACTAACATGAAAGACCCATACGAGTTGGAAATGCACCAAGACATCCAGCAAACAAAACTAGGCCTACAAAGGCTAGTTTCTCCTTCACCAAGCACTATAGGACCTCTAACGTATTTATCTAAATTTTTCATGCCTCTAAAGGCTCCACACATGTCAAGATCATCCTCAAAATATCCTTCATCATCTTAGGGAACTCTGCAACATCTATCTTCTTCATAACTCCATCAAGTATGACTTTTTCCTACTCAAACTAGGCACCTTCAAGAACTAGTATTCAAAAATGCAGACTAAAGATACATAAAAAAAATCAAATATGTCATGTCACCACTCAATGTAAAGAAAATGACCTAAATATCATCACCAAGAATGTTATACCTAATTAATCAACTAAAAAAGAAAATAGAACAACTTCTCCTATTCAGCAACACAAACTACCCAAAAACCAGTTGCAAACTCAACCTTATTGCACCCTTGTTGACACTTTCAATACTTATAAATTGATTAAATAGAATAAATTTTCATCCCTCTCACTCTTTGATGGATGGGAATCATCAATAAACCTGAAATATTGGTCTTCCAAACCAATCTTCAGACTAAACCATTGTTTTCCTGAACCAGTCAAACTAGGTCATTTTGTGATCTTCTTCATGCCACCTCAACTAAATTCTAGAGATCAAAAAATGAATCCAACACATCATATGAGATGTATAAAACACCTAAAAATTCATCAATCACCATCACTAAGTCCACAAGTTCTCACTTCCATTCTCCATGACTGCTAAAATTGTCCCTTTAGCCCAAAACCAGTCAACCTAGTTTAACATGTGCAGGTCATCAAATGGCCTCATTAAGTTATGAAATAATTCCAAACATCTATAATTTATCCCAAAAATTTATAACATCAATGTATCCATAGGTTCCAATGGAAAACCTGAGATTAAAACCTTCTTTCCTAAAAACATGTAAATCTGGGTGGGCTCCACTAATTGTCATGACCTCAAACCACCACCATCTAAAATCTAGGAGAGCACTTTCCATCATTCAATCATCACATTTAATGATTCAATACATTCTAGGCTAAAACTAGAAATATTTCCTCCATCACTATCAAAATATGATTGAAGAAGGTTTTTGACCTTCTTACCTTCTAAATATTTGTTCATAAAAGGTAGAGCCTCATTTAATATCATTCTAACTCTGAGATCTCCTTATTTTCATGCTTCAACATCCTTGAAAGGATCATTGGAGCATTCAAACATTACACATGTTGAACAAGTAAATTTCTCTCATATCGAGTTGGATAACTCACCTTCTTGAGCTCGATAGGACTCACAACACCATATCTTGAAATTTTATCATCATGCAACCCTAATTTTTTTCTCAAATCACCATGACAACCTCTAATAACCTCTTCAATTATCATATTCTCATAAACACTTCTGCATCTTCTCATCCACTAGGACTCACCCAACTAGGTCTTATGATTTTGCATATTTTAGGTCACAACCAAGTGAACTAACACAAAAAGCATACATAAAACCACTAAAAACTACCTATAAATGTTAAATATAGTATTAAATACCTTCTTGAGTGTCTCCAAGGGATCACACACTTTTTAAAATAACTATTATGCACCAATAAGCCTCCAAGCACTAGAATTAGGTCTTTTTTAGACCTAGATGAGGTATATTAACACCATACCTATGCATAAAACCTCTTCAAAAGGTTTTGATAACCTTGAGACAACATGTATCACTCCTTTGCATACCTAAATGAGTTCATATACCTCATCACTTTAATTAAATTCTTGATTTGACCTTCAAGCACCTAGACTAGGTTTAGATGAGCACATCTAAACCCTATTTTCACCTTGCAATCAACATTTGAACCCATCTACTAATGAAACTGGTACCCACATGAAGGATAAAGAATCTGAAGGAAGGGTCCCAGTATTATGGTCAGACATTGTGAAGAATGGGTCCTCCTTGAAGAATCCGAAGGTTTTTTTGCAAGCAATGAGGGAAGCTTCGGGCTGCGTCCTTGAGATTCCTGACTCAATCCTAAACAATACTATGAAAAATCTTGATAATGCGTTGGTTGGAATGATGGTCAGTGGAAGGCGAAATATCAATGCTGTTAGAAGGTGGACGAAACTTAAATGGAATCCAAAGGGTCATATGGAGCTAAGTGCCCTACCCAATGCTTTTTTCCTTTTCAATTTTATTATACATGAGGATATGCTTAGAGTTTTGGAGGAAGGACCCTAGTTTTGGGGAAAATCAGGATGGTACTTAAGAAAATGGGAACCAAACTTTAACCCCGAGAAGGAAAATTCGAACCAATTCCCTGTATGGGTTCGGTTGCCTAGCCTGCCTTTAGAATTTTGGCATGAAGATATCATAAGAGGAATTGCAAACTCATTGGGGTCTCTTCTTTTTACTGACAATGCCACGCTCAATATGACAAGATTGGTGTGTGCGAGGTTTTGCATCTATACCATTTTAGGCACTGACATCCCCAACAACATTAAGCTTAAATCTAGGCTGGAAATTTGGGCCCAAAAATTGAACTGGAGAGTAGTCCTGCAAAGTGTGTTAAATGAAGTGGATGGGGACATTTAAGTCAAAATTGCAAATTCAAAATCACTCAAACCTATACGACTGTTAGAACTAATGAAGGGAAGGAGGACAAAGGAAAAGGAATAATGGAATCTAAAACAGAGAAGCCGAGAGTTGTTTTTAAAAATCGAATTGTGGGGTATAGACCTCTTCGTAAACAAAGAGGCAAGAAAATATTGAAATACCTCAGATGGATGATCAGAATCAGGATGACGACGACTTCACTTTGGTGGTTAACAAGAAAAGAAACAAAAACACATCGATGTCAGACTTAAAGATTCAAGACATGAAGAATGGAAACCCAAAATCAATTGGCAAGGAAATTAGATCCCTTCTCCCCTAAGAAAGTAATTGATAAGAAGAAGAAAGCATAAAGGGTACCAAAACTCCGGAGATCAAAAACAAGGAAAACAACAAATCTAGTGATGAGGGGTTGAAGGTCTCCAAAGGCCAAATAAGTACAATAGTGTCAGAAGAATTAAAGTCACATAAAATAGGTATGGAATTGAGTAATTTGATAGTGGAGGAAATGTTGAATGTAAAACAAATCTTTCAAATGGAAACAAAGGAAAAGAAAATGGAAGAAAAGCAAAACATTAATAGGGTCTCCGTTGTTAAGGGGTGAATCTTCAAAAGGAACATCCTCAAAAAACAACACTATGAAATTTGTAGGTACATGGGGAGGCAATCCAATTAATGTTAGCATGCCCAATAGCAAAAACAGAAGGCCGACGAGGCAAGAATCCCGAAAGAAGGATACATAGAAAGATATAGATTTGGGAATGTTTAGATCAAAGGTGTTCAGAAAGACTAAGACTAACCAAAAGAAATGAATTGCATATCATGGAATGGGAGAGGGCTTAACAACCCTGCTAAATGGAGAATTTTAAAGGATCTATTGGAAACTTAGAAATTAGATGTTCTAGCAATACATGAAACAAAAATGAAGGAAGACAGTTTCCAAAATATTCGAGATTTTTTTTGGAAAAATTCTGAAGTCATTGCTGTTAGTTGCATGGTTGCTTCAGGAGGCATAACTGTAGTATGGAATCCTAAAATATTTCGAGGAACTCATCTAATTAAAAGAGGAAACCACATGGCTGTGATGATGAGAAACATTGAAAATAACAAAATTTGGGTTATATCAAACATATATGCTCCTACATCCCATAAGGAAAGAAAGAAATTATGGGAGCACTTATTAAACTTCAAGAATATTATCTCTGGATTTGACTAGTTGCTGCTTGGAGATTTCAATGCCCCAATTTCACCTCTGGAAAAAAAGGGGGGTCGATGGACTATATAGTAGGTATGGAGGACTTTAATGAACTTTTGATGAGTTCAAATTTAATGGACATATACTTAAAAGGAAGCAAATACACTTGGTCTAACAGGAGAGTAGGATCCCAACTTATACAGGTGAAACTGGACAGGGTGCTTGTTACAAAAGAGTGGTTCAAGAAGGATATCTTCCTTTTTACCCTTCCTAGGTTAGGGTCAGACCACAACCCCATTCTTTTGACCGTGAAAGATACAATTAGAAGGAGAACTCCTATCTGGTTTGAGAAAATGTGTCTCCAAAGTGAGGATTTACTAGACTTGATTAGAGAATGGTGGGACAACTCTTTATAGACTATTCAAAAAACTCTAACATGTCAAAATAAATCTCAAAAAATGGAATAAATTCTGTTTCGGAAATATTTTCCAGAAGAACACTGAGTTAAGAAAATAAATTCTAGACTTTCAAAATAGGAGTGAAGAAGGAGATTTGGGCTTGGATCAAATGGAAAGTGAAAAGGAAAGGCAATTACTATCAAAATATCACATCTTAGCTAAGCAAGAAATTTTCTGGCGACAAAAGTCCAGAGTTACGTGGTTGAAGGAGGGGGACAAAAACACGAAATTTTTTCACCTCACCACCCTTAAAAGAAGGAGCTTTAACAGAATTGGTAAAATCAGATGTGATGATGGAACTCTCTTAGAAGAAAATTAGGAAATTAAAGAGGAGGCCATTTCTTTTTTCAGAAATCTGCTGACCGAACAGCGAAGGGTTAACTTTGAAAAGGAAGAAAATTTTCATTAGATGCATCCCGAATCTGGTTTCCATGGAGGACAATCTCATGCTCTCTAAGGCCCCTTCCCTAGAGGAGGTGGAATTTTTTGTTAAAAATCTTAGCCTAGATAAGGCCTCGGGACCGGATGGTTTTCCAACATTCTTCTATCAACAATTTTGGGACATAATTAAAAAGGATCTTTTTAAGGCAGTAGAAGATTTTTTTAAACAAAAAAAGGTATTGAAGGAGGTTAATTGCACCTTTCTAACCCTTATTCCAAAGACTGGCAATGTGGTAGAGTTCAAGGATTTTCGTTCTATAAGCCTTTGCAACACCTTATACAAAATCTGTACTAAGATTCTTGCTCTTCGTCTTCAGCTGCTTCTTCCCTCCATCATTTCGGAACAAGGGGGTTTCATCATGGGAAGACAAATCCAAGATGGTATAATAACAATCCAAGAAACAATTCACTCTATCAAAATCAGCAAGAAACCTGCTATGGTCATCAAATTGGACATGGCTAAAGCCTATGACAGGTTATCGTGGACTTTCTTAGATTGGAGAAATTTGGTTTTGATAACTCCTTTAGAGGTATGGTTAAAGCATGTATCTCCAGTGCTTTCATTTCAGTTCTTATTAACGGGGTCCCTTGTGGTTTCTTTCCAAGTTCCTGAGGATTAAGGCAAGGTGATCCGTTGTCTCCTTTTCTTTTCATCTTGATGGCCGAAGCTTTGACCATGAAACTTAATGAAGCCACTAATGCTGGAAGTATAAAAGGAATTTTCCCAGCCGTGGGAGTTGCTAATGTTTCACATCAACATTTTGTGGATGACACAATCCTTGTGGGAGAAGCATCGCTGCCGGAAGTGTGCTCCTTTAAGTAGTTGTTAGATGATTATGTGGAAGTCTCAGGGCAGCTTGTAAATTATAGAAATAGTTTGATCTTCTTCTAAATACCCTAGAATTTAGGGAAAGGAAAATTTCTAGAGTCATGGATTGTGACATTAAACATTTCCCATCTTTCTATCTTGGTATTCCGTTGGGAGATACATGACCCCAAAACAATGAATGGAATTTCCTTATTAAAAGGTTTGAAAGAAAATTGGTTGGGTGGAAAGCTAACCTTCTCTCTCAAGAAGGAAACATCACTTTGTTGAAAATATCATTACAAAGTCTTCTAGTTTATGTTATGTCTCTTTTTCATCTCCCAATGAAGGTGGCAAACAAACTTGAAAGCATTCAAAAACGCTTTCTATGGAGTGGAATGGAAAGTAAGGACCGTATTCCATTGGTGGCGTGGAAAAAGGTTTGTAAACCAAAGAAACTTGGAGGCTTAGGTTTAACGGACAGGGTAAAATTTAACAAAGCCCTTTTAGCTAAAATAGGACGACGACTAAGTAATGAAGAAAGTGTTTGGACCAGAATTCTAAAACACAAATATTGGAATGATGCACATGATGATAGATGGATTTTCAAACCTCCTAATTTCAATGGATCAAGCATATGGAAGGCTATCAATTGGGCAAAGGAACTTCTGGGAAAAGGATGTAAATGGAAAATTGGAAGTGGCTCCAAGACCATGTTTTGGAAAGATAAATGGGCAGGGCAGTTTATGATGGAAGAAAAGTTTCCTAAAATATCTCAGTTGCTTGAAAGAAAATATGGCATAATGGTAAGAAACTATATGGCTGAAGAAGGCGGCTTCAAGAATTGGAAACACTTGGAGGTGGAGAGACATGATTTAAATCAATAAATGGAAAGATTGAATGAATTCCTTGATAATCAACTTACCTATAACAAAAGAGAACAAGACAGACTAATATGGGATAAAGAAGAAACGGGCATATACTCTGTCAAATCAGCTTACTCTCAGTTTTTTGAAGAAGAAGAGAATACAAAAGGTATCTTATGGGGAAAGTTTATGGAATAAGAATGTCATTCCTAAAGTCAATATATTCAGTTGGCTAACTTTGATCAATAAGATTCTGACTGTTGACAATCTTACAAAACGAGGTTTCAACATGGTTAATAGATGTGTGTCATGTGGAAAGGAAATGGAGATAGTCAATCATATCTTTGCAGGTTGTCCCTTTTCATCACTGATCATTAGTTCTATCTTATCCCAATTTATGGTTTTTTGGGTTAGCTTGCAAGAGGTTAAGGATTTTTGGGTTCAATGGCAATGTCCTTTTCATAGTCAAGGCCTAAAAAATCTGTGGATCCTTAGCCTTGGTCATCTTTGGTGGGAAGTGTATCAAAGAAAGAAATAGTAGGATTTTTAGGGGAAAAAATTTGTCCTCTCTACAACAAGTGTCCAAGTTGTTAGAAATAACTTTTCTATTCTAAAACGTAAGGATGATGAAATTTTGGAAGGGGAAATTCATATTTCAAAATGATGGGGCTCTTGATTGATGGAATAACTCAAAAAAGAAATCCTATAGAAGGGGTGAGATGGAAAAGACCTATGGAAGGATTTATTAAACTAAATTTTGATGGTGTTGCAAAAAGGGAATCCAAGTAAAGCGGGAGGAGGTGGATTGTTTTGGGATTCCAATGGAAAATTTGTGCTAGCTTACTTCTTTAATCTTGGGATCCAAACTAATCATGTGGCAGAAGCAATTGCAATGTACTGAGGGGTTAACTTAGCCATGGAGAGAGATTTCAGAACCTTAATTATTGAAGGAGACTCTCAAAATATAATATCAAGCATGAATGGTAAGAATATATGATTGAAGAATTTATTAACAATACAAAGAATAGAATCCCTTTCTTTAGCTCAATCACTTTCCAACATATCTACTGTGAAGGGAATGGAAATGCTGAAAAATTCACAAACATGGGGGTAACAGCTTCTGATTTTAATATTGTGGAAAACTTAGATGGCTTGGATGAACAAATCAAACATGTTTTGGAGATGGAATTTTGTCCCTAACCCGTGTCCCCTTATGAGTATTAAGAATTGGGGTAATAATAATATAGATAGAAGGAAGGCAGTCATGTCTAAAATATTTTCAAATGATAACAAGGAGTTGAGTTGTACAATGATTAAGACTAATGCTAGGTGGAGACACGTGCAAGATCTTGATACTCATAAAGGCCCATATTTGAAGAGTGGGATCGAGCCTATCAATTGAAGAGTTAAAATAATTTTTAGGAACATGTAAAAATGTTGGAGTTTGATAATTTTGAGAATCCTTGGTCTGGATTTGTTTCTCTTGCACAGAACGTTTAGATTTGGAGGGGGACTTCTTTTAGCAAAAAAATGGGAGGAGATTTAGTAAGGGTCGAACCTAAAACTTTGCCGGAGGTTAGCAAGGAAGCGGAAAAGCTCATTGAGAGAGCTGGTATGACTAATTTTTTCAACATTTTCACTGGTCATGACAAGGAGCCGAGTCTCCAGATTGCAAAGTCATGGAATAAAGGGAGGGTTTGTATTAAAGGCTTCTCCTTTTCGATTTCACCCAAGTTGATTGCTAAAGTAAATTTACAGGGAAGGCTAGTATTGTTAGAGGGTAGAATGATTTTCAAACAAAGATAGATTGGAGTATGGAAGTGGAAAATTTATTACAAGGTAAGGAGACTCTAAGAAAACATTTTAATGGTTATCAAAGGGACTCTCTGCCTCCTCCTTATAAGGAAATTTCTTTGCTTTTGATGTCATATGTAACCCTAGAAGGCAGGTTTAAAGTTGTTTACGCCTATCAATTCCCTATGCTAAACCATTTCAGACATGGTAGACAGTTTTGTTTCCCAAATTTCTTGTTTAGATCATTTGCCAAATCTATTGATCAAGTTAGAAAAGGGTCTTTCATAGTCCCTCCGCACCAAGGGCTTATTAAAGCCTTGGTTTGAATAGGGACCCCTATGATTGGAAGGGAAGAGAAAATTGGTGCAAAGGAGATAAGTCCACGGATGGAGGAAGGAAGTAAAACTTTGGGAAAGAGGACAAGACCACACATGGCCAACGAGAACCCTCAAAAATAAAAAAGGATGGAAGGCAAGGATGGGAAACAAGGGAAAAAGGAAATCAGGTCTGAGGAGAAGGTTACAGGGGAAACCGATGAGGATGACTGTGATAGGGATTTCCAGGAGAACTATATGGAGCCTGTTATGGAAACTGAGGAAATGAACAAAGAGATCCCTCCCAAAGTTTCGGAAAAGGAAGAAGTATCCGAAAAATCAAACTCAAAATACTGAGGAAGCCATTGCGAGTCTTAAGGCTTTGAAAGTAGCGTAAAAAGATTTATTCGTTGCTCAAGATTCGGTGGTCAAGGATAATGCTTTTAGGATGTAGTTGAAAAATTGTAGGCTTGATACTGATCTAAACAGGGACAAGATCAACATGATTGCTATGGAATTAAGGGAGGTGTAGGAGAAGATTGAAAAAATTACCTCGATTGTGGTCAATGAGAAACTGCAAAATGCTAATGAAAGATGCCAAACTATGGAAATGGATGTGTTGAAAATGAAGGAGACTCTGATGCACATCAAAGGATTGCATATATTGAACATGAAAAGCACTATACAACACCTGAAGATGTTGGGAGAATTGGTTTATGCAATGCAGAGGGCCAAGCAATTGGAAAAGGAAGGGGTAATGCCAAAAAAAGAAATGATCGAACCAGACTACGAAAAATGGAGGGTGACTATTGCAGAGCTGGTTAAAGAATGGAATGACTACATGCATTCAGTGGGAGAAATTGTCAAGGACTAAATATGCTGTTATTTTTGGCTTTGGGTCTGGACTGTATGTTTTTTGTGTTTTGCTGTTAGTTTGGCTTTCTTGTATTGTGATGCTGTTAGTTTGGTAGATATGCTGTTATTTTGTACCTTGTTATGTTGTACTGGCTTCAATGGGTATACCCTTGGGCATGGTTTCTTTGTGTGACTAAAACCACCATACAACTCAAACTATCATGCTCTATCACCTAGGTGAATTAGGTCTCGTGATTAGGCCTACTAGGCCAAGAAGTTCTCACTGTCTTCACTCTTGCAGCCAAGGCACATTTTTTTTTATCTATAGCATCATCATTAAAATTATCCTCTTAGACATATAGACTTCATAAACCTTTTTCATTAATGTGCATACACCTTTTTTATCAATGAAAACACTAACTCACTCATTCCAACAATCTCCCCCTTTGTCATTGATGGAAAACAACTTAGTAATTCTCCCATTTTTTACATTAATGAAAAACACATACTTGAGAATAATTTCTTCATCTTTATCAACTTATTTGGAGCATGTCTTGGTTGGAAGCATCAACCAATCTCATCATTTGAGCACACAAACTTGTTTCTCCTTGAATATTTTTTTGACCTTTTTCTCATCATGGGAACACAATAGCTCCCCCTAGGAAGATGGTTATCAAAGAAATCACACATGTAAAAAAACATCCTGAGAATGACACATCATTCCTAATACTTTTTAGACTACTCACACTTGAATATACCCTTATTCGAGTTAAGATTTCCATATACAGATTGCTACCAACTCTAAGGACTAAGATCCCTATAACATCTTCTCAAAACTAACATTATCATTTCTACAGGATCACACCAATCTCATGAAATATTAACTTATGAATCCCCTTGTGATCATATCATCCTCCTCTATCTACCTAAGAAAAATAAAATCTCTTACCTTGATCTCATGTCATGTAGATGAATCAACAACAACATCTCTTTCCTGAGATAAATTCTCAGTGTTTTCAACTATATTTCTATGCTATTGAGGCCATCCTAATCATATGAGATACTCTTCTCTCCAATATATGTGTAAACACCATTAACCCTACCTAACAAGTCTTTTGACACATAAAACACTGGATTCAAGATCAAAACTAGCCCCCCTTGCTTCAATAGACTTCTATAAACGTATAGCTTGCCATTACTCCTTTTTACAGTCTACTATATGTTGGAAGAAAAATGGAATTAGAGGGGGGGTGAATTAGTCCTACAAAACTTTAACTTATTTTACTATGAAAATAAATCATCATTCATTTAACTATTCATCATTCATAGCCACATGTGAGTTTATTAGATGCTCATTAACCATTCACAAGAGCATGCAATAAGAGAGAGAACACATAGAAACTAGATGTAATTGGTAAATCCTCATGGGGAATAAAATTCACTAAAATTAATTGCTTATATTACTCAAAGAAAATACTTGCAATAATATTACACATCCTACAAGATTTGTTTAGTGAGGCACCAACCCCACAAGTAACAACAACCCCTAAACCCTTGTTGATATTACTCATAAGAAAGGATTCTTATAAATATGAATCATCATAATTTATTTTGAAATATAATGACCACAAAAAATATGGCGATCCCACAACTTATTGTGATTCAATTTTAGCTCACATACACATAAAACCCTCATTAAAATTCTCTCTCTCAACTCGCTTTATTCTTCATGTCAATGGAATGAATGTGTTACTTTTACTTGAATGAATGATCCTAAAAATTATTTATGTCTTCTCATCTCTTTTCTTAACCCCTTCACACTCTCATTCAACCCTCTTTAGGTCACATTTTTATCCCTTGGCTTAACTAGTCACAAATAACCAAATAACACATGCTTATATAACAATCTCAACTCCAAAACATAACATAGGTCATTCCATAACAAGTATCTCAACAAATACATCATAAAATATAACAATACATTCATAAACTCATAAAATGGACCCAAGTAGGTCATTCATGCACCAAGACAACCAAACAATCCAAAAATGGCTCAAAACCCCATGACCTGGTTCACCAAAGACCTCTAAACTTATCACCATGATTATTAGAGCCTATAAAGTCCTCAAACAAGTAAAATAAATCATAAAAAATCATACATGCTGACACATTAACTTTCATTAATCATATTCTTCATAACTTTATCAATACAGACCATTTCCTTCACAAAACAACTACTTCCAGGAACCCATCTTAACAAAAAATATCAATATCACACCATAGCACCTAAACTATGCCACATAACCACTCATTATATATAAAATTACCAATATAATACATGTATTATTTCTAAACTTCATGAAACATCCATCCCACACCTCTTTTCCTCTTCACCAAACTGAGTTTTACACAAAAAATGTTTTGGAAACTCAACTTGTTTGGACCCTTTTTGCCACTTTCAATACTTCTAAATTCCTTTAATAGGGACAAAATTCATCCCTCCTCCAATTTATAAAAAACATCAACTAATCCAAAACATGATCCTTCAAGCTCATATTCTAGCTAAAGAAATCTTGTCCTGAAAATAATCAAATTTGGTCTTCACAAACTAAGATGGTTCACCTATCAAATCAACTCATCAAGATGAAAAAAATATACCATTATAAATTTATATTAATATAGTTTCCATAACATATTACATTTCCTTCTAACCTATATTGGAAGGAATTCAACCAATCTAAGATCTAAAACTCCTCTTTCAGGCTCTAAGGACTCAAGAACCATTATTGAGAGAAACATGCAAAAATACCTCATAATCAAATTTTGAGCTCAAAAACCACATGTATTACTTCAAGGAAAATTTTACAAACATTTAAAATTACTAAAATTCATATCTCACATGGATAATAATTATTGAACACGTGTTCCTTCACACCTTCTTAAGAAGCTAACTAGTGATTACAAGGCCAATAGGTCTTCAACTGACCTAAAATTATTTTCAACACATCATATCAGGTGTCTAAATATTTTCCATGACCTAAAAAATCATCTCTATTAAGCAATTTCATTAAACTCGCCTTAAACCAAGGGACTATCATTTTAGCCCTTAGGCAAAAAATGGTAGGTTGACTTTGAGCAGATGTAACTCACAAATTATCCTACAAACATGATTGAAACTTTTCTTGGATGTGTATAAAATATCTCAAGGATTTTATAATAGTTTACTTTTCATTCTAGAAACACCATCTCATCCCTGCAAGTCTACAAACCCACAAAACTAGGGTTTTTATCTCTCTTCCCAAAATGGCTAGAACACCAAACCACCAAAAAAATGAGATTTGATGAATTATATACAATCCCAAATAATAAAATTTTCATTTACATGTCATTTGGATTCCATACCAATCAAATATTCTAATTCTCTCTGCTAGTAGGGTTTTATTAGGGTTAAAAAGTAGTTTGGCTTCTTAAGAATTGTTCGTAAAACTATGACGATAAAAAAAAATCCACTTGAAAAATATTATTAACTGACCTAAAATTATTTTCAAAATATCTCAGGACTCCATACAAAACATACGGCTCACAACGAGCATTTGAAAGTCAAGATTTACCTTAAATTCTCAACTTTGTAAACTTAGTTTCACCAAAAACCTCATATCTTCAAAAATCATCTTCACTTTTACCTTAAACTTGTCATGAAGCATCATGAAAACATCCTATAACTTCTCAAACTCTCCACCATTCTAAAATATTTCTGTAACTCTCCAACCATAGTGAATTACATGTGTTTTCCTAGCCTATCTTCACCTTCTTTCTTCCGAAGGACTATGAAACATCACTATGCCTATGAGAATAGACTTGGAAATCCTCATACACATCATATAAAACATCACAATGCTCCTACCATGATTTAAAAATACTAATAAGCTCCATATCTCATACTTCTAAACCATGCACTAGGTCTAGGAATAGGCCTAGAATGACCACTTACACACCATGACTCTTTATAAAATGACCTTGATGACCACGTGCATACACTTTAACACTATTGACACATCATACTAACCATGATGGACCTTATAACAACCTTCAAATAACTTTGGAGATCTCAAACTATGACCATACACACTATACGATGCTCCAGAACCACATAGGACCTCACCAAATCAGGTCAATACCAATTAACCTTCATGTTTGACCTTTACTAACACCTCATGGATACATACATGACCTCTACATATCCTTTTACCTCAATGGATTTGACATCAATGAAAACACCTAGACATAATGGTGAACATTATACTTTGTCATAGTATACAAAAACCTACCATGATGTATTAGATCAATCTATATTTGTTTTACAACTCTTGGCTTCTCTTCTCAATTGTAAATGAAACTTAAACTCCCCCTCAACTCATGCACTTATACAAAAAAAACCATAAAAAATCATTCTCATATTATAACAATACTTTCAAGTCCTAACAACATTGTATCAACTTAAGGAACAAACTTAAAGAACATACCTCAGATTTGAAACACTTACACAATTTCCACATACCTTCTTTCCTACTTTTACACTTATTCATAATTTCTTGGTTTTAATTATTCATTTTTATTTCTCCACTTCAGATTTTTTAGCCTTTTAATGAATTTCAGGGGAAGGAATCACTCCCAGTTATATTCTTAGTAATTCAAATGTTGGTTTTGAAAGTGGCTTTGTCAAAATGTCAAATATCTCTTCCTTGGTGGATATTATTCTAATTTGATCCTTTTGTCACTCACTTGATATCTCAAAAAATTATATTTTATTAGAATGTTCTTGGTTTTTAAATTTAACACATGGTTTTTGGAAACACTAATAACACTTGTACTATCATAGTAGATATGGGTAGGCCCATCACACTCCACCTTATAGTCTTCTAGAGTTTATCTCATCAACAAGAATTGTGCATAACATAGTGATGCTACAACATATTAAAATTCACATGTGGAGAGGGCTATTAAATATTGTTTCTTACTCAACCAAGAAACAAGGCACTTACTAAAAAAAATATCTTCTATTAGTACTCCTTTTTTATCAAGACTACCTACCCAATCAACACCAGTAAGAGCCTTCAGCTAAAATTTTTCACTCTTTAGATACCATACCCCATAATTTGTAGTTTGTTTAATAAATCTAAATATTCTCTTGACTACTTACAAGTGTTTCTCCTTTGTATCCTCTTTAAAACTTCCCATAATACCTATATCCTATAAGATTTCAAGTCTAGAGGTAGTAGCATATAACAGACTTCCAATCATGGATTTGTACTCCATTTGGTAAACCTTAGGTGACTCGTCTTCTTTGTTTAGTTTTCACCGTGTGACCAAGGGGGTCCTAGCAGGCTTGTAATCATCCATTTGTAACTTCTTCACCATCTCATTTATGTATTTTTATAGAAATATGTATATACCTTCTTTATACTTATTAACTTGTAGTACTAGAAAGAAGGAAAACTCTCCAAGCATGGACATTTCAAACTCCATTTTCATAACATCTACAAATTTATGAGTCATAAGCTCATTATTTCCCCCAAATATGATATCATTTACATATACTAAAATAATTAATATATTTCTTCCTCTATTCTTGATGTATAAGTTACTATCCGCAACTCCACTCTTGAAACCTTGTTTAATCAAGTACTTTGCAAGTCTTCCATACTAGACCCTAGGGGCTTGCTTTAATCCATAACGTGCCTTTTTTAGTTTTTATACATAATCCTTCTTATCTTTCAAATAAAATCCATTAGAATGCTCAATGTAGACTTATTCTTCTATATTTCCATTTTAAAATGTAGACTTAAGTCATTTAAACCCTACATATGCTAGAAACAATCTAGTGGATTCCATTCTAGAAAATGGGGAAAAACTTTCATCAAAATAAACTCCCTCAACTTTTTCATATCCTTTATAGAGAAATCTACCCTTGTTTCTTATAACTTCTCCATTCTCATTGAGTTTATTCCTAAACACCCATTTAGTTCCAATAACATTTTTATCATTAGGTCTAGGCACCAATTCCCAAGTTCTATTTTTCTCAATATAATCAAGTTCTTCATTCATGGCTTTGACCCAATAGTCATTCTTGCTTGGTTCTTCAATATTTTAGGCTCAAATTTATATAGAAGTGCAATATATTCTTTGTTTTGAAGACTTAAAAAATTTCTTGATGCAGAGGCATCTTCCCGTGAGACTAAACAAATGAAATTACAAGGTTGGTAAAGTATAATTAGATGTGTTTGGTCATGAAAGAGAGGAAATTGAAAGTGAGAAAGTTTGGAAATTTAAATGGGATTCTTTCCCTCTAAAAATATGTAATTTAACTACAAAGGTATATGGACTTGTAAAAAGTTATTTAAGTGTGTTAGAGGGTGTTAGGGGGGTTTTAAGGTCTTATGTGTGTGTCTTGTTAGGATGTAATGTGTGTCATGGGTCTTTATGTGAAAATGTGACTTAGGAAATGTAATGTAAACTACCCAATGTGATGATGGGGACATGATGAGTCATTATGGGTTAGGTAAGGAATGCAAAAAGGATTTACACTCCAAATGGAGTTATATACAATGATGAAGTTAGAATATAGGGGAAGTGGAGTTAGTGAATTAGGATTACCTCATGTAGTGGAGGGAGAGAAGAATAAGAAGTGTAACAAGTTGGTAGCACAATATGAAGAAAATAAAGCAATCTTTGTTTGAGAAGAATAAATGGTCTATTCTTGTCATTATTTTAATTATATTGTGAAGTCTCCCTTTTTGAAGCATGTGTGGATTGTTTTCACTTTGTGATTTTGAATATTTCCATTTAAAGTTGCAGGAATCCAAATCAAATAGAGTAATGCTCTGGTCTTATGAATGCTTGACTGATATACTGGTAAATGTAAATGTGATAGTCCGTAAAAATAAAAATATGGGTGGTTACCACGAAAAAAGAGGTATGTGTGCATTTAATTCTGGTGGGTTTGAGGCTTTTAAATGCTCAATAAGATAACCTCATCATGTTAGTACCATGCATGTTACAATGAGCTAAGATTTAAAGATTATGGTTGTGTGTTAACATTCAAGTAAGTTTAAGATTCTTATAGAAGTAAAAAGGTATGCTTGTGTGGAAGGTAGATAGTAAACACTAAGGTTCAAGTATGAATGAAGTCTTAGATAGGTAAGGAATTTAATATTCCACTACTGTGAACTTGAGGGTTTTTCAATACCCTGATCCCAACGTGTGTACAAGGAAGGAAACTAGTAAATTATAGATGTATCCTATCAAGAAACATCTCTTCTAGAAAATGAATGAGAATGTGCCTATAATAATCCTTCATGCAAAATTTGAATTCTTCAATCCCATAGACAAGAAAGATATAATCATTGTTGCCTCTTGGTCTTGCATAGTGACCCTCAACTAGGGTTTTGAGAAAGAAACACTCCCACTTTACAAATTAACCTGAAACTTAGTAGTTATCTCTCTAGAAAAAACCATGAATAGATTGAATAAGGATTTTAATGTTTCACTAGTTGATTTAAGAGAAAAACATGGCGGTCCCATTCTTGGACAGTTGCACAGTTTAGAAACCTAGTTCTAAGGGTCATTTTGTGAAGGAATAAAGGTTTATACTTGGATTCACTCCCTGAAATTTGGAACACATTAAGAAATCCATAATGTGTGCTATGACATGTTTGAGTGATCATTTTAAACGTCATAAAAAGTGAGAAAGTCTTGATAGTATAGTGGAAGAGGATTAGTAGGACCTTAAGAGATAAAATTTAAAAAGTGACAAAGTAAGAGAAGTACAAGGAGCTGGGTGACAACATTTTACATGCACCTTGGGAATGTTGAGAGATACCTAAGGAAGTTGAAAACATTTTTTGGGTATTCCTAGTTATCCCCATGTATACTCATACCAGAAGCATATGTCTTAAGGGCAATTTAAAAGGAGAATAGTTGCAATATTGAAGAGTTGGTCCTTGTGATTCAAGATTAAGGTAGATTTGACATTTTTTGAGGTGTAGGAGTAGGTGAGAGAAGTTGTGAGATATTTAATGAGACAAAATTTGTAATAGTTCTTTCTTAATGTGAATAATTAGTGAAGAAGATTAAAGGATATTTTTGACAAACTAAAGTGAGCCATGTGATTTTGGTTGTTGAGTCTTTTATGGTTAGACTAACTATGTTTTGAGTTATTTAAGTAGGGTATCTTCTTGAGGGAGTATGAAATAATATAAAAATAAAAGTTTTCATATGGATGAAGGAAGTCTAGTTGACAATCCTGAAGGAAAGAGCGAGTAAGGTATGTGCCAAGTAAATTTGAATGAAGAGTGAGTTATTGGAGGCTTGAAATAACCTCAGGGGTAGGGTATGAAGTAAAAATATAATGAACAATGAAGCTATTTAAGGATGATTTAGGGAGTTGAAATGATAGTGTTAAGGATGATGAGATAGGGGATGATGATAATGAATCCACTCTTGGTGTTGTTTATCAATTTTACAAAATTTTAGGCCATTTTAGGCGTGTATAGGATCCTCTTATGCAGACTTAAAGTGAAATTTGATGTTTGTAAGCATCTTAATAGCTGAATATATGTATAAAACTATATTTTTTTGCATTATTTGGTATCAGATCCTGGTATTTTTTAAAAAATAAAATTTGATTTTTGATTGTTAATAAGAAACTGTGAAATTGTTGTGATTGTGAAGTGATAGGTGAAAAAACAAAGGAAAGGATGGACAAGAAGAGCTAGTGGTGGAGTTGATGAATCTGATAAGAAAGAAAAAGAGATAGGAGAAAATAATATAAGAGGCATGGATTAACAAAGAGTTGTAATAATATAGGGGATATGTCAAGAAACTAGAAGAGTTGTTGATGAGGGGGGACATGGAAGTTGTGTTTGTGATAAGAAGAAGGGTCAAATGGCCTATAGCTAAAATTTTTGAGAGGAATAAAAGGAAACAATTGAAGATGATCATCAAAGAAGAAGAAAGGAAGATAAAGAAAATGAGAAAGTATACAAAAAAAACATATAAAGAGATAGTCAAATAAGTTCTGCATGAAAGCATTCAAAGGGTGGATGAATAAAATGAAGGTGTAGCAGTAGCATATTAGTTTAGAAATGAGGTATGTGGCTCATTTCAAATGAAAAATGACAGTTGCTTGATTGTAAATACTTAAAAGGATGAAAAGGATAAGTTTGATAGTATTTTTAATAGTGAATAAAATAAAAAAGAGAAGGTTTATGAGAAAGTGAAATATCACTATGGATTAGCCAAGAATGAGAATACATTAGCTAGTGTGATGAGAAGAACATTGGAAGATCTCACAAACATGTGGATCTGGTTAAGTGGAGAAGATGATTTGGAGAAAAAATCAAGTGTTAGATAAATAAGGACAAGTGAAGTATTCTATGAATATAAGAGTGTGGTAGAAATTAAAGAGGAAGGAATAATTCAAGAACATGATGAGTAGCAACAAAATACAATGCTCTCAACAGAGGAAGGGCACAAAATGAGTGGAGAATTCAATGTGGTGAAGAGAGAAGACAAGAAAGGGACTAGTAATCCCCAATTTTTTCAAACTAAGGTGTCTTTTAGATTTTTTGTGTAGGTAAAAACATAACATGGATGAGAAAAAAAAAAGAAAAAGATGAAGAAGAATAAGAAAAAGATGAAGGAGAAGAGATAATCAAGTAATAAGGTGATAAGGAAAGTAAACCAGAGAGCAAACAATAAGGGATAGAGCAAAATAAAGTTAACGAATGCAAAGATGGACTCAAGAACAACAAAAGAAGAAGGAATTCAAGGAGGAAAAGAAATTGGAAGAAGAAAAAGAAAACGGATCTTAATTTTCTCCCCCTTAGGAGTATGATGTAGGGGAATCTTCCAGTGGTACTAAAATAATACAATTAAAAGGATGATAAATTCGAATTGGGTGTGTGTGGTCATAAAAGAGAGGAATTTGAAAGTGAGAAAGTTTGAAAATTCAAATAGGATTCTTTCCCTCCTAAAAGATGTAATTTCACTACAAAGGCATATGGGCCTGTAAAAAGTGTTTTAAGTGTGTTAGAGAGTGTTATGGGGTTTTTAAGGTCTCGTGTGTATGTTTTGTTAGGATGTAAGGTGTGTCATAGGTCTTTATGTGAAAATGTAACTCAAGAAATTTAATGTAAACTACCCAAATGTGATGATGAGAACATGATGAGTCATTATGGGTTAGGTAAGGACTGCATAAAATACTTACACTCAAAATGGAGTTGCATACAATGATGAAGTTTGAATATAGGGGTAGTGGAGTTAGTGAATCTGGATTCCCTTGTGTAGAGGATGGAGAGAAAAATAGGCAGAAGTGTAACGATTTGGTAACACAGTATGAATAAAATAAAGGAATTCTACTTTGAGAAAAAGAGATGGTTTCTTCTTGTAATGCTTTGAATTTTATTGTGTAGTATCCCTTTGTGGAGCATGTGTGGATTATTTTTTTGATCTTTTGAATGTCTCCATTTATATTTTCATGAATCCAAATCAATGGACTAATGCTTTATTTTTATGAATTCTTGACTAATATATTGGTAAATGTAACTATGACAGTCCGTATAAAGAAAAATATTGGATATTCCCGTGTAAAAGGAGGTAGGTGTACATTGAATTCTTGTGGGTTGGAGGCATTTATATGCTCAATGAGTTAACCTCATCATGTTTGTACCATGCATGTTAAAATGAGCTAAAAGTTAGAGAATTTGGTTGTGTGTTAACAATCAAGTAATTTCAAGATTCTTGTAGAAGTAAAAAGGTATGATAGTGTGGAAGGTATATTACAAACACTAAGGTTAAATTATGAATGAAGTATTAGATATGTAAGGAGTTTAATATTCCACTACTGTGAACTTGAGGGTTTTCAATACCCTATTCCCAACGTGTGTACAAGGTAGGAAATTAGTGAATGATAGATGTATCCTCTCAAGAAACATCTCTTATAGAACACGCATGATGATGGGCCTATAATTATCCTTCATGAAAAATTTGAAGTCTTGAAACCCACAGATGAGAAATATTTAAGCCTTTTTTACTCTTGGTCTTGCATAGTGACCCTCAACTAGGGTTTTTAGAAAGAAACACTCCCACTTAACAAATTAACCTAAAACCTGGTAGTTATCTCTATAGAAAAATCCATGAATAGATTCAAGAAGGATTTTAATTTTTCACTAGTTGATTTAAGAGAAAGACATGACGGCCCCATTCTTGGACAGTTGCATAGTCTAGAAACCTAGTTGTAAGGGTCATTGTTTGAAGGAATTAAGGTTTATACTTAGAGTCACTGCCTAAAATTTAGAACACATTAAGAAAGCCATAATGGGTGCTAGGATATGGCTGAGTGATCATTTGAAACCTCCTAAAAATAAAGATAGGCCTGAAATTATAGTGGAAGAGGACTAGTAGGACCTTAGGAGATAAAATTAAAAAAGTGACAAAGAAAGAAAAGTACATGGAGTTCGGTGATAACATTTTACAGGCATCTTGGGAATGTTGAGAGAGACCTAAGGAAGTTGAAAACATTTTTTGGGTAGTCCTAGTTGACCACTGGTATGCTCATACCAAAAGCATAGGTATTAAGGGCAGTTTAGAAGGAGAATAGTTATATGATTTAAGAGTTGGTCCTTGTGATTCAAGATTAAGGTAGAGTTGACAGTGTTTGAGGTGTAGGAGTAGGTGGGAGAAGTTGTGAGACATTTAAGGAGATAAAAAGGCCTAATAGTGATTTCCTGGGGAATATGATTAGTGAAGAAGATTCAAGGATAATCTTGACAAACTAAAGGGAGCCATGTGATTTTGGTTGTTGAGTATTTTTTGGTCAGACTAACCATTTTTTTAGTTGTTTAAGTAGGGTATCTACCTGAGGGAGTATGAAAGAAGATAAAACTCAAACTTTGCATATGGATTAAGGAATCTAGTTGAGAATCCTAAAGGAAAGAGTGAGTAAGGTATGTGCCAAGTAAACTTGAATGAAGAGTGAATCATTAGAGGCTTGAAATAACATCAAGGGTAGGGTATGAAGTAAAAAAATAGTGAACATTGAAGTTATTTAAGGATGCTTTAGGGAGTTAAAATGATAGTGTTAAGGATGATGATATAGTGGGTGATGATAATGAATCCATTCTTGATGTTTTTTATCAAATTTACAAGATTTTAGGCCAATTTAGGCATGTATAGGATCCTCTTATGCAAATTTAAAGTGAAAGTTAATTTTTGTAAACATCTTGATAGTTGAATATATGTATGAAACTAACTTCCTCTGCATCATTTATTCTATTTTCTACTCCAACATCCTTCTTCCCTAGTATTCGATCTTCAATATGGTCTCTTCTAATATGTCTTGATGGAGCTTTGGTGTCTTGTGTTTCTTCTTCATCTTCTTCTTCTTCAACTATATACATAATCGCTTCTTCCTTTTTGGGATCAATCATTTGTGGTGTCTCTTGTGTCTCGTATGTGGATCTCAAGGGATAAGACTCATCAAATTTCACACTTGCAATTTCAAATATTTTTTGCAACCTTTTATCATCACAAATGTAAGATGAGCTCCTTGAGGAGTATCCTAGGAATATACCTTCATCATACATGAAGTCAAACTTACCTAGATGCTCTTCATTCCTTTTTATAAAACACTTGTATCCAAAAAATGTAAAGTTTTCTACATTTGTTGATCTACCTTTCCATAATTCATATGGGGTGCTATCACAATTTACCCTTTTCTGACATCTATTGATAATATAAATAGTTCTAAAAAAATACTTCCTTCCAATAACCATTAGTTAAATTTGATTCATTTAGTATTTTCCTAGCCATCTTCTGAACTACCATGTTCTTTCTTTCCACAACACCCTTCTATTGTGGTGTTTTAGAAGATGAAAACTACCTTTTAATGCCACGAGTTCTACAAAAATCATCAAATGAATCAGACCAAAGATCACCTCTATTGTCTGATCTAATGCTTTTGATTCTCCCATTTTTCTCATTTTCAATAAAATCCTTAAATGACTTGAATACATCAAATGCATTTGATTTGTTCCTCAAAAAATCAACCCAAGTGTATCTCATATAGTCATCAATTAACAACATGAAATAATAATCTCCTCATGTACTTTCATTTCTCATAATTCCATAGAGATTATTGTGGATTAGTTGTAAAGGTCTAGTGGTAGAGTCATTTTTTTTGTCTTAAATTTTATTCTAGTCTTGTTTCCATTAAGGCATGCTTTACATAGAGTATCTTCTAGTTTGTTGATGCTTGACATGTTCTTAACACAATTGTTAGAACTAATCTTAACAAGATTATCAAAATTTACATGGCCTAATCTCTTATGGCACAACTAACTATAATTCAACTTGTTCATAATAATTTTTTCTTTGTTGACCTCTTTTAATATGTACATGTTATTTTAAGTCCTCTTGGATTTGGAAACAAGCTTACCTCTTTCTCTTTTTCTGATCTTACACCCTTTATCATAAAATATTAGGATATACTCTTGTTTACACATTTGGCTTACACTAAGTAAATTCATTATTATAATCTTTTTGTTTTCTAGGATCAATGTGCCCCTGTCACCAATCCTTATAGTTGTATTGTCTCTAAATATGACTAAACTAGATGCACGTTCTTCAAGTGAGATAAATTTAATCTTATCACTAGTCATACATCCAAAATAATCAATGTCATTGTACCAATAACCAATATCATTGTACCATATCAAACCTTCATTTATAGTATGAAAAGAATTTTGAGAAATATGACATCCTTCTTCCTCTTCCCTATGTTCTGACTTACCATCCACAAGACTTAATTCCATAGGTTGTTTCTCCTTTCCTTCTTTACCATCTTCATATTCCAATTTAATATATGTATCCAATATAGAGGAGACATTAAGGATTGATAACCATGAGTCAATTTTTAAGATCTTCATAAAACTTATTATTCGAAGAAAAAATGTATTACCATGATGAACTAGGTTTTTTTCCATAGTTGTGCTTAAAACCCCCTTTCAAGTGATTAAACTTCTGCAAAATGACCTTCTCTTATACCAATTGTTAGAAGCACAATCAACTGAGAGGGGGCTGAATGAGTCCTTAAAAACTTTAACCAGATGTATTAAAATTATATGAATCATTGACCATTCAACCATATATTGATGTGAGATTCACATAATGAAACAAATAGTCACATGAACATAATCAAGAAAAAGAATACAAGAATATAATATGTAAGTAGGAAACCATCAAAGGGAATAAAACCCACTAAAACTTTTGATTATATTACATAAACCAAAAGACTTGCATGAATATGACACATCACACAAGATTTTTTTAGTGAAACACCCACTTCACAAGGAACACCCATAGAAAATGTTGTTTATATTACTCATCACAATTTTTTTTAATAGAATACCACTGATGACATGTATGATCACAAGTTCAACTCATACACCTCAAAACCTTCTTCAAACACACACTATCCTACTTCGCTCAATCTTTCTCTTTCATGGGCTGATTTGGACAATTTCCCTTGCACAGTAGCTCTGCAAAAATCATCAGACATTCATAAACTCTCTCATCTCTGTCTTGATTCCCTCATACCTCTTTCACACTCACACCTAGCTCATGTTTTTTCCTTCTCACCACACTAACTCTAATGAGCTCACATACATGCACTTTTATACTTTTCATAAGCCTTAAGTGACCAAAAGCTGGCTAAGAACATTAATTTTTGTCATGAAAAACATAAAATACTCCTACAAACTCATATAAATTAACATGAAAAACCCATATGGGTTGACAATGCACCTAGACATCCAATAAGAACAAATAGTCCTAAAAGGAAAGTTTCTCCTCCACTGGGCTCTTCAAAACCTCCAAGGGATTCATAAAGATTTTTCTTGCCTCCAAATTTTCCACACATGTAAATCACATCCTCAAATCATCCTTCGTTAGCTTAAGGGACTCTGTAGCATCCATCTTCTTCAAAAATCCATCTCCAGGCACTAGTCTTCAATAATAAATACCAAAGACACATAAAAATAACTCAACTATGGCATGTGACCACTAAATAAAATTCTAATGACCTGAAGATAATCACCATGCATGATATACCTCATGAATCAACAAACAAAGAAAATAGAACTTCTCCTTTTCAGCAACACAAACTACCCAGAAACTAATTTTGTAAACTCAACCTTATTTGACCCTTGCTGATACTTTCAATACTTATAAATTCATGAAATATGATAATTTTCATCCCTCATCACTCTCCAATATATGGGAATCATCAATAAACTCAAAATATTTTTCTTCTAGATCAATCTTCAGACCAATCCCCTATTGTCATGAACCAATAAAACTATGTCAACTTGTGAACTTTTTCATGCCACCTTAAATGACTTCTAGATCTCAACCAATGCATCCAACACATCATATTATATGTATAAAAACACCTTTAAATGCATCAATCACCATTACCAAGTCCACAAGTTCTCGAGCACTTCCATTCTCTATGACTGCTAAAACTATCCTTTTAGCCCAAAAACTAGTCAACCTATTTTGACCTATGTAGGTCATCAAATGGCCAAGGTTATGAAATCACTCAAAAAAACTAGGATTTATCCCAAAAAACTCAGAACACCAATTTAGCCATAGGGTCTAATGGAAAACATGAGAGTAAAATATTCTTTCCTAAAAACATGCAAATCTAGGTGGGATCCACTAATTTTCATGAGCTCAAACCACCACCATGTCAAATATGGGAGAATCCTCTCCATCCTGAAATCATCACATTTGATTATTCAATCCATCCTAGGCTTAAACAAGAAACATTTTATCCAATGCTATCAAACTAGGGTTTTAGAAGGGATTTGACCTTCTTACCTTCTTAACATTTGTTCATAAAAGATAAAGCATAATTTCATCTCATTCTAACTCTGATATCTCCTTATTTATATGCTTCAACATTATTTAAAGTATCATGGGTCCATGAAAACATGACACATGTCAACCAAGTCAATTTATCTCACATTGAGCTAGAAAACTCGCCTTCTTAAGATCGATAGGACTCAAAAAATTATATCTTACAAAATCTTCATCATACAACCCTAAACATTTTCTCACAACACCATAAAAACCTCTGATAACCTCTCCAATTCTCACCTTCTCATAACTATGTCTACATATTTTGAACCACTAGGACCTACCCAACTAGTTCATCGGGTTTTACATAGTGTAGGTCACAACCACATGAACTAACACAACAACCATGCTTAAAACAACTACAAAATACCTATATGTGTTGAATAAAGTATGAACTACCTTACGGAGTGTCTCCAAGGGCTCACACACTTTTGAAAGTGACTATCATGCACCAATAGGCCTCTAAGCACTAAAATTAAGTCTAGTTTAGACGTACGCAAAGTAGATAAACACCACACCTCTACATAAAAACTCTTCAAAATGTCTTGTACCCTTAAGATACACATCTCACTCCTATAAATACCTCCATGAGTTCATATACCTATGTACCTCACTCACATGATCCATTTTACCTTTAATCTTGTATACTATGTCTATATGAGCACTTGCAAACCCTACTTTCACCTTACAATAAAACTCTAAACGTGTATGATTTATTCCACTCTCTCCTCATACTCTCCATGCCTTGACCATGCTCCTCAAACCACTATGTAACTCAAACTATCATGTTATATCACTTAGGTTAACTAGGTCTCCTGATTAGGCTTACTAAGCCAATCTATGCTCAATGTCTTCACCCTTACAACCAAGCCACATCTTGTTTAGAAATAAAATAATCATCCCAAGCATCCTCTTACACACCTAGACCTCATACACTTTTGTAATTAATGTGCATATACCTTTTACATCAATGACAACACTAACTCATTCATGCCAATAGGAACAATAGGTAACTCTCATTCATTAGAGGATTCATGAGACACGGGATAATAAGAAGAGGTATGTAGATGTTAAGAGGATTGATAGGAGATTTGATGTTGGCTCGAAGTTATTTGTGAGATTCAGAAAAAACAAGATCACTATTATCTCTAAAGAAGGCTCTAAGATAGCTCTATGTTTTGTTGGACCACTTGATATCCTTGAGCATATTAGACTCGTAGCTTATTGTCTCTCCTTTCCACCAAACTTATCACACATCCAAATTTTTTTCATTTATATGTATTAAGAAGATATGTTTAGGATCCATCTCATGTGATAGATTAGATTGCATTGTATTTATAGGAGGGAGGATAGGTGATGAAAGAGCCTGCACGTATCCTAGAGTGCAGGACCTTGAGCCTTTAGGGCCATGATTTTGATCAATTCATAGTGAAGTGGGATAGATATGATGAGTAGGCATCTACATGGGAGGATGTATCCACCCTCCAAGTATAATACCCATTTTTATTTCAGTGACTTCTAGGAGGAAGTCGTGTTTAAATGGAGGGGATGTAATGCCCACTTCCGTTAGACCATTTTACTTCACTAGATTAGCGGTTTTGAACATTTTATCTATCTCTTAGGAAATTCTGACATGGATTATGATACTTGACATATTTATATTTGGAAAGTATTGATTTACAATTCTATGATAGGATAATTTTGGATGACATTTATGTATACATATTTATATATGTGGATCGTGCTGAATTTTGTGATGCATGGATTTTTTTAGAATTTTCATTATTTCTATTAGTAATGGATGTGTTATATGATGTTGATGATGATGTTTCTAAAATTTATATATTTTTTCAAATTTCTAGATGTTTGAGTTCTATACTAACAAAAATGTGCTCATATTTTGTACAAGGATGTTATTTTCGATGATGTTTTGTTATTAAGTTGATACATTGAGTTACAATGTTAATTATATGTGTGAATGTATGATTTTGCAATATTTTCTTGTATGGATTTGATGTGTGCATGGAGTGTCTTACAATGAAAATGTTCAACTAAATAAAATTAACGCACATCAATACTAAGAGACTAACACACAAAGGATGCATGGGCCTAAGCCCATGGCCACCTTGAGCAACATTGGTTGGGGGTTAGGAAAAGTGGCTAAGCCCTTTTTATTTTTTTGGTTGTTTGGATTAATTTACTTTTCCTATGTTGTGAGCACCATTTGGAAAATTTACCCTTGATTTTTTTTAAATTGGAATTTATTTAATTTCTTTCTCTTCCCATGTTTTGATGTGACACTTGTTTTGACACTTTTGGTAGGTGGATATTATATTTATGGATCTCTAAACTCAAGGAAATTATTAGGGGTCTAAGTTTGGCTTTGGGAAACGTTTTTTGCAACCTATAGATCATGTAACCTTGTCCTCGCCACTTTAAATGAGCCCATACCCAAAATCCATCAATGGGTAGAGTTTTTTTGAAGCTCTAGGTATGATTTTGACCTTTTTACTACTCACTTTTCCTTGATCTTAAATGTACTTGAGTCTATTTCTTGAATTAAATTGTTGAAAGATTTATTAATTTTAATATTGATGTGAATTTTTTGAGTGGTGGATGTAAATTGATTTTTATTTCTTCAATTATCCTTTTTGGTAATTTATTTTGTTGCGTACTCATGATTTGGTGGAGTAATGGATGTTTAAATATAAGTTTAGAGGAAATCAATTTACTTGGAGAATGGGTTGTACCCTTGGTTGAAGTGGAGAGAGGACACCTAGTTGACATCCATGTGGAGCCAACTCATCCTCTCTTTCTACAAATTCTAGAAATAAATAGTATGCTTTGAAAATAGGGTTGGCTACGTACACTATCTTGGCGATTGGGAGTTCTTTCTTCTTGAAGTAGGAAATTTGTAAGGAAGTGAAGACTTTTTCTATGGAGGTAGGGTCTTGAGCCCTCTTGTTAGTGAATTATTGGTGTATTTTTTTGTATTTGTAATGTTTTAATTTTTTAATAAATCCACTGTTCTAAACTATAAAGGGACAAATAGCTTCAGTGGTTTAGATTATCATTTAACAAATAGGGATTGGTCCATGGAAAATTAACATGACTGATGGAATTTGTTCTAGGTTGCGAAAATGGGTATTGTTTTAATGATACCCCTAGGTTACGGTGTCACCCATGGGTCTGAGATGTACAATAGAATTTTTGTGGAAAGGCCTTATAGGAACCACTTAGGATTATTGCTTTTGGACTGTGGATGTTTATAATTATTTTTTGTTGAGGGACTAATAGGATATATGGGAGTTCACGCATTTTGGTGGAAAGAAAAGGGGTCATCATTGGCGGTACCCACCTGTAATAGATGCAATCAGGATTGCTAGTTCTTACAATTGTGAGAATTTTAAACATGCTTCTCAATTCCTTAAATATTTATTTTAGCTTCCGATTTCATGTTCTAAGGTAGATTAAAGGCACAATCTAATAATTCAATCTCATACTGTAGAAATACACTATAAAAGATTTCAATCCATCGTCTTGCTTAATCTTGAAATTCTTAGCTCCATAATTGTAGTTGTGATTTTAAAGAGATAATATGGACGCTATGTAAAGCAACATCAAGTTGTTCCAGTGTTTCTCAAGGTGGGTATAAAACATGGATGGTTGCATCCCACTTGGTGACCAAGGGACTAATATTCAAATCTAATCTAGTAAATTAATCTTAAACTAGATATTAGTAAAAAATTCTAGGGTAAATTGTGGACGCCTTGCACCTTGTGTATATATTAAACCCTTTGTGAATATGTCATGTTTCCTTAGTTATAACTATCTTCATCATTGTTGTTGGTGGTTTTCTTAATGTTTTCTAGTTAATGGGAACTAGGTTTTTTGACTGGGATCCAAAAAAATGCAAAAAAGTGGCCTAAGCACAAATATATGCTTTGACTGAGGTGCTATGACCATTTTAAATAGAAAATAGAGATCACTATGTAAAGGGCATAAGCATTCCACATTCTAAGGTGCAGACAATACATCTCAAAGTACTTCATTACCCTGTGTAAAGGGAAATTAAAACTTTCAGACAAAAGATGAGTACTCTAGCTATATTTAGAGCATCCATTTAATAAAAATAACATTGACAACTAATGTAACACAGGTAAATCATAGTATTGGAAGGTTTATTTTTATTTTTGTGTAGAAGTGGGAGGCATTTGGAAATGTACTAACCAAGAGGTATTAACAATGTGTACGAGATCATTGCTAAAGAAAAAATTTGGAGCACTTGAAAACTTATTCAAAAAGTTATTTGATACAAAGAGGGAATGTCTTTGTGTTGCTACCATTATGGTTTTGGGGATTCTTCTAAAGGTCATTTCATTTTTTTGCATCCCAACAAGTATGTGTACACACTTGATATGGTATAAGTAAACTTTAGCATACTAGATGGGATAGCTTCAATATTTATGGCTATCCTTAGATATATTAACACTAGTGTTATGTTTGAGTCATATCTAAGAAGCACCACTATGACAATCTCCATGTAAGTTTTTCTTTTTCTTCTTAGTCAAACTGGAAGGCAATAGTTGTTGGTTAACATCTATTAGGGATTATTGGAAATATTTGAATCAAGTAATAAGGGTTTTGTCAAATTTTAATCACATCGATTTTGATTGCATTCACTTTAGCCTGCGTTAAGATAGTAACCACCAATATCTCAGGAAGATATTATGGATGTCTACATTGCCCAAATGGATGCTGAATTTCGATTTCACATCTGTAACTTAAGAAACTTATATAGTCATATGGTATAGTTTATGGGTTTGGATTTGTTTTAACAGGGATTTTCATGTCTATGGTTTTTGCTGTCAGTTTTTTAAGTTTTTGAGTTTTTCTAGGAATAGGCATCTGCATAGGATTTTTGCTGCAATAATTTCTTTATGGCATTATATCCATGTTGTTTTATGAATCAGTAATTTGTAATTTTAAAACTAGATCTTTTTATCGTTATATGCAAAATGTCACATACCTAAATTTTCATTGTGTTTTGTCATAACATTTAAGATTTTACCCATAGGTTTAAAGTGATTTTTGAAATTGTTATGTAGCTGAGTTTGTAGCTATATGTACGCACATGTATCTAGAAAAGGATATATATACTTACGCGTATTAGTATGCCTAACCTTGTAAAAATGCTCGCCATTATAAATTAATAAAATTAATTGCATACATATAACGTTTTATTTCTAAGGGGTTCTGCGTAATCTTCTTCTTCTTCCTCTTCTCTGTGTGATGACTTCATAGCATTCTGGGAAACTCATCTTCATTGTTGTACTTATTTGAACTCCTCCATATCTCTATATTGATTGATCTTCCCCATCTAACTTGGCTAATCTTGATAAACCTGTTATATGGTTACATCTTGTGTTATTATGGTATCCCACATCCCCAATTTTCACTATTTGTTGGGACTAACCTTCTTGTGTTATAAAATCGGTCCAAAATCGCATAACATTAAGGGACAACGTGTACATTTTGGTTTTGGTCACGCCCAGGGCCTTTTGGTGATGCAAACTAAGGTACACAAATTATGTGTCAAACACACACACACACACACACACACACACACACACACACACACACACACACATTTCACACTTTATCACACACACATTTTACACACATGATGATAGGTAATGAGTAGAATTGTTTTTTGGGTTTAATTTGTTTATGAGCATTAATATAGATATGTTTGATGTTTTGACTTCCTCTATTGCATTCCATATTTATGGATTAGAAGAGCGAAGTCAAAGACTATGTAAACATTATTGGACAGTAATTACATGTTAGCATTTGATAAACATGTTTTTTTACCATATGATTGGGAAAAGGCATTATAAAGGCTCTTAGGTTAATATAGAGGTCTAAATGAGTCTTTTTAGGAGACATTAGATGGGATTTGATGTTACATGATTGGGGACTTTCACCATATCTTATGGGATAAATAATGTTTTATTTGGAAAAAGGTCGATCGACCACACCAGTGGGGGTTTTGTAAGGAATTTGCATCCTTATACATTAGAAGCCCTTATGGCTGACTAAAACATGTGATACGCCATGAAAGATAAGAAGCCCACATAGATAACATTTGGAAAAATTGCCACAAAGATTTTACTGGACATAGTCCATACCATACGACTTGAGATAAAATTTGAGTTTTATTAACTGGTCAACAACTCCGTAGTTGCAGCAACAACCATAGGAAATTGGAAAGGCAACAACTCCGCCACTGACAGTAACAAGTTTTGAATTACCCACTAGATGGCATCCTGAACATGGGATCATATTATCATTTTAGAGAGAGATTATTTGTTTCTCATAAACTTCTTTTCTTTTGGAACGACTGTACCACATCATCACTCTGGTATTGGGATCTGAATTTGTCATCTTCGAATGAGTTCGAGATATTCCTGAAGCGAGCTAGGGATGGACGGTCTGGAGGTTTTCCAAAATTTGAGATCCTCCTTGCAATAGAATGTTTGCCTCCGAAGGGGGAATGCTAACCTATCTTTTTAACCTTTCAATGACTTAACCAGTAATATGAGGGGAAATACAGAGTCTTAATCAGAAGTTGAGTACTATGGTTCCATCTAGAGAATCAAGTTCTGGTCATGAACCTCCATGGCAATTTTTAGAATGAATCTAGTTCAGTCCCCAACAACAACAAACTGGGATTATAATCTCTCCACCAAGAAAGTTATTCTACTATATCTCTTTCTTGTTATTAAATTGATGACATTTGTTGAAGCAAGATTACCGAGGCCATTTTGATTTCCTGAACTATCTGTTAAAAAATTGCAAGCCATTGATAGTCCATAATGACTGTGACCAAACCCTATCTAAAGAACTCTGTTTTATTTTAATGGAAGTAGGTAAGAGAATGTATTAGAGGTATCTACAGATCAAATAAGATTCACACTTAGGTAGTGTGAGTGCAGACATTATGTTTTGTTGAGTCGATAGATAAAAACTCGACCATGGAAGTTATTCCTATGTTAATCAAACACTCCTGGATTCAAAATTTGTAGACGGGAGATGAGGTAAGTTCGAATCCAGTTGCAAACCATATGATGTTGAATATACAATAGTAAGAGGATTTGAAGGTCGATTTTGAACCATGGTTTTGCTATTAGCAAATGCATGTATTATGTAGTTCCCAAAGCTAGGAGAGAATAAAATCCTTATCGTCAACAGAATTTGAAACCCACAATAAAAAACCCCTTGCACCGGGGGTAAAATGTTTCCTACCTTAATTGCAAATAAAAGTAGGCTGCTAGTTCATAAGCTACACTACAAGAGTTTTAAGCTATACTAGTACAATAGAAACTCATTTTTTGGGCCCTTTTGTTAGCGGAAAATTTTCTTAAAAACCTTAAATTTACGACCCAATCATTTGTATTAATAAATTTTAGGGTTTTGATACTCCTTTTTGGGAGTTTTATGACATCTTGGATTAATCAGCGACACTCTTAACTGCAGTGCAAGATGATATAGTCCTAATGTGACAAACTTATGACTAGTTTTTTCTTAAAGGGAATCTTTCGAACCTGTTCGAAATTTAGTTCTGGGCCTTTTGTTACTTTACCGAGGCACTGCATTCTGTTAAACTAATAGTGCCCGCAGGCACCCCAGCTCCCTTAAAGAGGTTGCTCTAGTCTATTGGATAGAGTATGCTCAGACTCCATCCTTTTCAGGACATTGGTACATTTGTTCATGCTTCTTGTGTCCTCCTAGTCATTGGGTATGACATTGTCCAGCAAGCTCCTCTAATCATCTGAGTTCATTCTTTTTTTTATTAGTGTTTAAAATAGGGTTGAGGGGGTCCCTACCCCGTATAAGATGAGAAGTTCTAAAATCTAAAGAAATGAGGCCAAGGGAATGGCCATTAAAGCCTAGTTACAATCATAAACAAAAGAATAGCTAAAAGCTAGACATAAACCATACTAACATCTTTGAAAGTAACAACAATAGAAACTAACAAAAAAGTAACAACAAAGGATACTAACAACATATCTAAATAACAAAGAAAAATACATACTATAGAAAAAGCATAGTGCCCAGTCATTATTTTATCAAGTCTCCGACATTCTACATGCAGCTGATCCACTCTTTAGCCATTCCAACAATGGTGGCCTTCTAATATTCATAATAAGATTTGGGGATGATCATTTTTGCCAGTGTGCCCTCATTCTCCAACTTCTTATCTTCTTTCATGGTATGAATCATCTCTCCAATAGCTTTAGGCGATAGATTGTGCTTTTCACATTCAGAAGGTGAATGTCCTTGATTTGCATGATGATTTTCTTCATTTGTAACATTTCTTGCTCCATGAAGACACATCTTTCATTAGAATTTTTTAGGTCTTCAATGAGAACTAATAGCAGTGAGTTTGTTAAACTTTCTCTTAGAGCTCCCTCAAGTTAATAGACACCATGCTGATCTTGTGCCTATTGATGTCTAGTATCCAAATGGTAGTTTTCAAAATCTTTAAGAAAAACATTAGATTTCATCACAGAATCTTGGGCCGAGAGCAAATTTTTCTGAGAAAATTTGATGGCATGAAGGATCTTTAATAACCTCATCAATATTTTGGAAACGGTTATCTACGGATTTTTTTCTTTTCCATTCTTAAAGGAGGGACGACCATCTGATCTTGCCAATTCATTTCCTATATCCTCTTAAGCCTCTTTATGCCCCACCCTGCTACTATCCATCTGAACAATACTCTCGTCCTGATCCCCTGACTCAGAGCTGACTTCAATATAAACATTGATTATTAGGAGCCTTGTCCACTTTCCTTTTCTTCTTCTCATTTTTCCTTAGCCAAACTAGATCTAGTTCCTTAGCCAAAGTTAAAATTATTATGTTAGTGATTCCTTCTCTTAAAGTGTTTCATTAAATTAGCGTCAACAAGTTTCAGTACCCCTTTTTCTAGTATTTTGATTTGATGAAACTCTTGAATGTACAATCTGTTCATTTTGGGAAAGGAAATTAATGCTTGATAAAGCTAACTATGACATCAAGTTATTTTTTACATTATTTATGATAATGTTAATTGTGACATTGTTGTCTCTGGAAATATGAAATGATGAATGTTTATCATTTTTCCATTTCTGTGTTTAACTTAGATATTTGAAAAAATATATCTTGAGTAATGAAATTGTTCTCTTCTTTCAAACAGTATTTAAAGACAATCTAGATTAATAAGGCTTGAATGTATTTTGAGTGAAAGTTTTATAACTCAATAATCTTAATGAACAAGAATATTGTTCTATATTTTGTTGAGTAATTAGTTTAAAATGAAGTTATTGTTGTATAGACATGGAGACCTTGATGATATGGAAAGATGTTGTTGGGAACATTATATGCATAATTAGATAATTTTATTTGTTATTGATCTGTATACTTAAAAAGTTACAATTATTATTTAAATTGTATCCTAAGTAAAACTTATGATGTTTAATTGATTCATAATTTAACAACATTATTGAGAGTTGTGAATCCATGCCAGTTCGAATGAACTGACCATGTATATCTTCACTCTTTCCTTTAGATGTAGTATGGATTAGATAAGTGACGTGATTATTGGATGTTATACACGTGAATTTATCATGTGATATTGTTTGAATATTTTATCACGGATCATTGTATTTATTGAAAAGAGAAACATTATTTTGAATATTTTTATAAGGCAATTTGTGTATCTATAACAATTTGAAATTATTGTAATATTTTATAAAGATAAAGATTCATCCTTATTGAGTTTAATAAATACATTTATTACTTGTAAACCTTGTATGAGTTGTATTAATGATTTTATGTTGTTTTAACATCAGTATTTACAATTAAAACTGATTACAAAATTGTAATTTTTATTTTTATATGATTGTACTTTACGATAATTATTATCCTCAATTATGAAATGGAATTTATTACAATAATATGTATGACATCATGATTAATGGGTTTAAATAAATGGGAAAAATAAAATAATGTTGTTATGGACATCGATACGAAGTTATGAAATAAGGACATTTCATCTTTAACTTAGTCGCTAATGGGATTAATTAATTAATTAATCCATTTACATAGTACAACTATAAATTATTACATTGATGACAGTTGTACCTTCACAAAATCAATATAATATGAATGACATATTGATGTCTTAATAGCATAAGTGGTATAATCCAAACTATGAAATAAGATAATAATAATTATAATGGGATTAATGCATTTATGTTTATCGGCAATATTAATATGTATTAATGCTTAAAGGTTTATATCTATTTATTAAAGGGATACATAAATGTGAGGTAACAAGTTTGTGGGATTAATGATACAATGAGGATGAGATTGAATCGTTACAAAAAGAAAAGGCATGGTTAGGCTAAACCTATCCCTAAAAATGAAAGTAATGTAGTAATACTATGGGTTGTGATACTAACATAATTGGTTAAATTAGTATAAACCTTATCATTAAACAGATAACATGACTTATCATTGAAATGATGAATTATAACTATTATTTAGATAATGTGTGTTAGGAAAGCATGGACCCGATGTCCCACCTATCCATTCGATTGAACCCTACCCATACCACCTTACAATGGCTATGGGAAGGATAATGATTATTTAATGACAAATGCCATTAAGTAATCATTATCTTTCCCATAAGGGTCCTAAGTTGGGATTGATATCTTACTATTGAGTCAAGAGGTGAGCCCTAGATTTTATACCTTCATAATACAATAAATTAAAACTTTAATTAAAAAAATGTGATCCTGATAAATGTGTAGAGATGACTACGTGGTGATGGAAAAAGTTTTGTTTGTCTTATGTGCAGTCATAAAATTAAGCATACAATTCATATCTTGAAAACTTTGTCTAAGTAGTGTAACTAGATGATTACACTGACATTTCACTGAGTACTTATCTAACTGTGTGAGATGCCAGATGAAACTTAGTTGACTAATTTTTAGGTAGACACTTAGGAATTGCACCACTTCTCATAATTAAACAAAAAGGTTGACCAACTCCATGCAAGTTATGAACACTCGGTTAGAGTAATGATAAGGGGGATCATGTATATCTAATTGACCTTTACAACTGGACATGGTTATGTTGTTATCATATGGATTGTAAACTTCATTTTAATATAGATTATAATTGTTTCTAGCTAAAAAATCATTGAAGGCATTAAATTTAATTAAGGGGTTTGTTTTAAAAAAACTTCCCTTTATTTGGAGTAATTATAACATGGATCTTAAATTTTAATATCAAATATGAAGGTATATGACTCTTGGACATAATGGGTTCTTACGCTAACAAAAAAAAACTATTCTTGTCTAACAGAAAAAAATGGTTAGAATAATAGGAAATGTTATAAACAACCAGGATACATGCGATGAAGCAACGATAAACCAGAAATTGGATGAGATACTTTTTTTCATGTAAGAAACTCGTAATCAAATATTTGTCCTTAAACAACATGTATTGGCTAAGGATAGTATTACTGAAAGTGACAGTAGTATGAAACCTCAAGGGAAGCCTAATGTTATGGATCCTAATGCTTCTAATCATAACATTAATATTGTAAATCATAATGTTATGAAATCCTAACCAACCTAAAAACAAAAGAGCTCAGTTTGGCAGAAGAATTTTCACGATGACATCAAACGTATCATCCTGCCTAAGTTTGACAAGACAAACCTAGGGTAATGGAGCGTAAGAATTAGACTCACTGAGATGGAGAAATATTTTGAGATCAAATATTTTTTCTGAAGAAACTAAGGCTTTTTGGGGTGCTTATCAACTCTCCAACGAGGCTTCCTCATGGTGGGATAGCCAAAAGGTATAATTTGGTGTTCATTGTAATAAAAATATCCTAGGATCAATTCAAGTTCTATTTCAGACAAGTGCTGACTTACCACAATTGTATTATGAACAGAAAATGTCTGAGTTCCAAATCTTGGTACAAGGAAAAATGACTCTAACAAAATACTAGGAGAAATTTACTAAACTACTGAAATATGTTCCTGCAGTACCATAACTGATGAGAAATTCTATATATGACACAAGTTTATCTATGGTACTTAATCCCATCACTTGGCAGGAGAAGTGGATGTACATGGTCCTTTGACCATGGAAGTGGTATTATGAAAATTCCATACGGTAAGAGAAGAAGGTGCAAGCTATATCTTTCTCACAAAGATGAGAAGAGAAAGAAAAAATTTCAGTTCACCATCACCACTTGCAACAAGAAAGACTTGGTGGAAAAAGGTTGGCAATAAATCCAAAAATGGAAATGAAAAATATAACACCAAATCTTAGTTACAAATTTTAAGAAAAATGGGTAAAACATTACAATATTTATTGACAATAAGACTGAAAGAAAAGGACCATTTTTTTATGGATGCTTTAAGTGTGTGTAGAGATCACTATGACTAATAATTTTCCATTGAATAAAAATAAAAATAACCTGCATCAAATAATTCACACTACAATAGTCAAATCGGCAAGCTGAAAAGCAAGTCACACCTATTAAAGTACCAGGTAAGTTATATGGAATACATATAACTATTATTTTTTATAATGGTGATATTGAATGTTTCATTTCAAGTAAATTAGTTGAAAATTTGAAAAATAATGTGTGTTATATGAATAAATTGTGGACTGTGCAATAAGGGAATAATATTGTCCACATGGTAAATTAATGTATGTTTGACACAACATTGAAGTTGCTTAGTTTTACCATAAAATTAGATCTTTACATTTAACTCTTTTATATTTGTACGATGTGATAATGGGTGTAAATTGGTTTTCACAAGACAAAGAAACTGTGAACTATTTTTAAAAATAGATAAAACGATTGGATAGACCTACAGAAAACAACAACCATAGAAGGCATAAAAATAAATATTGAGGTAAGGCATATATTTATGAAATGTTTGTTCAAAACAGGATAAGAACAAAGGCTGCATGATTTACACAACAAAAATATCAAATTATAGTGAGGAAGGTAATAGTTCGTTAAAATACTATCCAATGTTACAAGAGTACAACAATGTCTTTCTCGAGGAATTGAGTTGACTTCCTCCAAGGCGTGGATTTTATTTAACAATTGATATCAATCCTAGAATATAACCAATTTCTAAGGCTCCTTACTGAATGACTACAACTAAACTAGTGGAACTTAAAGATCAAATTCACTAGTTTTTATCTAAAGGATTGATTAGACTGGGTGTATCTCCTTGGGGAGCATTAGTCATCTTTATCAAAAAGAAAAATGGCACGTTAATGTTATGCATTAAATATCACATGTTTAACAAATCAACAATCAAGAATAGATATGCTTTTCCAAGGATTGATGATATCTTTGATCAGATGAAAGATGCATCAGAATATTCCAAGATTGATTTACGATCAGGTTACCATCAACTCAGAATAAAATATGAAGACACACAATACTGTTTTTAGGACGAGATATGTCCACTATGAGTACACAATATTACCTTTTGGACTCACAAATGCACCTTCTACGTTCATGATTTTAATGAATAACATTTTTTAGGAATACCTAGAAAATTTTGGGTCAGTTTTCTTGGATGACATTATTATCTATTCCAAAAATATGGAAGAACATAATGGGCACCTGAGAATAGTGTTGGACATACTTAGAAAGATAAAATTGTATGGAAATATTTCTAAATGTTCATTCTATCATATTGAAGTGCAATACCTTGGTCACATAATAAATAAGGAAGGAATATCTGTTAATCCATCTAAAATCTAGGCCATAATAGAGTGGCTAGCTCCTAATAATTTTCATGAAGTTAGAAGCTTCATGGGGCTGGTTGGTTACTACAAAAAAATTATAAAATACTTCTCAAGAGTTTCTTCTCTAATAACTTCATTACACAAAAAGGATAGGAAATTTATTTGGTTTGATAAATGTGAGAATGCATTTAATTTTTTGAAAGAGAAATCAACTACAACACCTATTTTTTAGGTTCCATACCCCAATGAAAGCTTCATTGTTGTAACTAATGTCTCCAGTGAAGGTTTGGGTGGAATACTTCTAAAAAATGACCATGTGATTGCATAAAAAACTAGAAAATTGAAGGTACATGAGATGAAATATGCTCCCCAATGATTTAGAACTTGTTTCCATAGTTCACGCTTTGCAAGTTTGGAGACATTATATTTTAGGAAAGCCTTTCAAACTAAAAACATACCACTTGAGCCTAAAATATATCTTTATACAGACCAAATTAAACACAATACATTGTAGATGGCTTGAACTCTTATCACAGTATGATTTTGATATAAGCGACATGAAAGTAAAAAAGAATAGAGTGGAAGATGCACTAAGTCATAGGAAGCGTGTTTCCATAATTATGACCCTTAGGACTCAATTTGAAGATGAGGTAAGGAAATAAATGTTAACTGATTTATACGACCAACATGTAAAGACTGCGTTAGTAGTAGATCCAAACGATAAAAGGGATGGTAGATTTAAATTTGACAATAAAGGAATCTTGAAATATGAAGGTAGAGTCTACATACCTTTGGGAATTAAATCAAGGACCAAATTCATGAAATAATTCCTTGATGATCCTTATTTAGGACATTCATGAGTGACAAATATGTTTGATGATATAAACAACATTATTTCTAGAAGGGAATGAAAAAAGACATGATGAGCTATGTTTCTCATTATCTTAAATGTTTGCTTGTTAAAGTAGAGCACATGCATCATGTTGGTATTTTGTATCCTCACAACATTCCACACTATAAATGGTATGTTATTAGCATGGATTTTATGTAGGGGCTGCCAATGTCTAAAAATAAACATGACATGATTCTAGTTGTTGAAAAGTTAACAAAAGTAGCTCACTTCATACTGGATAATCTGAAAGATGATTCACATGTGCTTGAAAAATGGTTTATGCAATAAATTTTTAGATTGCACAAATTTATGGAGTTAATAATTTATGATAGGGATCCAAGGATGGCTTTTAGATCTTGGAAAACTTTAAATTCAGCTTTGGGAATGAAACTGAATTTTAGTTCAACATACCATCTAGAAACTAATGGTCAAACTAAATGAGTAAACCAAGTGATGGAGGATATTCTCAAGATATAATACATGGATCAATAATAGAAGTGGGAAGAATATATTCCATTGGTGGAATTTTTCTATAACAACACTTTTCATTATTCGCTAAAAAATTCACCATTCGAAGCGTTGTATGGGAGAAAATGTAGAACTCCTGTCAGTTGGGATAGTACTGAAGATATAGTATTAGTGGGCCCTGAAATGTTAATAGAAATGGAAAAGAAAGTAAAGCTCATTCGTGAGTGATTGAAAGAATATGTTGATGGTAGAAGAGATATGCATATTAGAAATGAATAAATAGAAAATTTGAGTTTGGAGAAAAATTTATCTTAAGGGTTAAGCCTAAAAATAACTCAATAAAGTTTGGAAAGTCTTCCAAGCTGTCACCAAGACATGTTGGACCATTTGAAATCCTTGAAATCATAATTCTGGTTGCATATCATCTCGTGTTACCTCTAGATTTGTCTAAGATGTATGATGTTTTTCATATTTCCTTTCTTAAGAAGTATGTTTCAAATGTAACAAATGTCCTTAATTAGAGCACTTTACAGGTCCAGGATCTAGGAATTGTGGTGGTTGAAACTATTAGAGTGCTAGAAACTCACATGTTGCATCTCGAAAATAGATATATCACACAATGCAATGTCCAATAGGACCAATATTCTGAAGAAAGTGCAACTTGGTGAATTTATGTCATATTTTCAACTTTTTAGGAAATTTGGATGATTTTAAGGTTGTTAAAGCCAATAAATTTAAATATTGATAAATTGTAAATATGGAAAAATTACATGTTTTTGATGAAAATATTGATGTTTTTCCTTAGTTGTATGATATGAAACTTTGTTTGATTATTTTGTCTACTATTAATGAGTAAAATCATCAAGACGATGATTCATTAAGGGGGAAATATGTCACATCCCTCATTTTCATTTTTTTGTCACAAGAATAATTCATAATATATAAAGTGATTTATGAATGCAAGAGGATTGACATTGTTGTGTAGCTAAGTTTTCATCTATATGTATGTACATGTATCCTGAAAAGGATATATATACTTATGTGTAGTTACATGCCCAACATCGTAAAAATGCTCTTCACCATGCATTTGTGGAATACTTGATATTATAACTTATATTTGTACTTGGTTTTATAAATTTATCTTACCTAATTTTGTGCAATGACGTAACATTTTTAATCTATTTCATTGATGCACTTATTTGAATGATTTTACTTTATATTGCTTGTTAGTAATGATTTACTTGATCCATAGGGATCCCAAAAAAAACACATCACTTCATCAATTCCATCAGCACCAAGAAGGAGAAACAGGAAAAGTGAAAGAAATGAGGTAAACGGAGGTTCTGGACAGAACCGCCACTCTGTGTAGAGTGGCGGTTTCAGAACTGCCGCCCTACAGGGCGGCAGTCCTGAAACTTCTACCTAGCTAGGGAGGTGGTTCTAAGACCACCAGTCTCTTCAGGGTGACAGTCCTAATACTTTCGAACTATGCGGTCCTAATACTGGAGAATGTGAAAGGGCATGGAAGGGAAGAGAAACAGCTAGGCACTTCGAATTTACGTCCATTCGCATTCCATTCTTTTTTTCTATTCAAAAGTATCAAGATCGCCACCATGTGTAGACTGGTGGTCTCAGGACCACCGCCTTGACTAGGTGGCGATTTCAGGACCGCTGCCCTGTAGGGTGGTGGTTCTAAAACCACCACTCTGCACACAATGGTGGTTCTATCTAGAAGCTCTGTTTACCTCATTTCTTTCACTTTTCCAGTTTCTCCTTGGTGCTAATGGAACTGATGAAGTGGTGTGTTTTTTTTTGGATCCCTATGGATCATACCTCCCATACTTTAGAGGATTTTGGTCCCACAAAAGCTTAGTGGGGGAGTGGTAGATGAATCAAATCCCTCTCATACTCACCTGAGTACCATCGGGTCTGCCTAGGTGTCTTCTCTCATATAATCTACCAAAGTTCCTCTGGATCTCTAGTCTATTTTTCCAATGCTACATCCTCCTCTAAGATGCCTCGAGTACAATCCTCTTTGGAAGGTAACTTTTGTATCTTTCCTTCTTTGTCATGCATAGATGGCACTAGTGGATGCGAGCTCTTATAACTTACTATCATGTTCATCTGCATGAAGTATGGCCTAAAGGTTTCTTCTCCAACATGCTCAAGTATGGTGAAGGTCCCATACTGAAGTGGTTTAGTCCTTATTTTGTGTATTTATTTCATGAGATGGATTGGCCGAGTCCTCTCTAAGTTTGTTGCTGTTATAGTCACCGTCGTTCCTTATATCTCCTCTTCTTCTTGTTGTCCCACAGTCAGGTCCAGTGAATCCATAGGTAGATACAGTGACTGCATAGTGGAAGTTTGTTTGAACAGTTCCTTTGGTGGCTTCTTCTGTAAAAACTGACAAGTGTTATCCAAATTCTCCATCCTTTGGTCAGAAATACACATGCTCTCACGTCGATTTTGTTTTTCTTCCAATGAAAGAAAATAAAATTGATGATTTTTCTGAGAAAGTCTTGGTGCTTGGTTGGCACTTACCATAGCCTTCTTTGATTTTCTCTGGTGTGCATGGATGTTAAAACTGACTCCATCCTTGACCCATCTGAACCGGTTCTCCCTCCTTGTGAACATAGCATCCTTGGCATACAAGTAAGGACTTCTGAAGACAACGTCAAATGCATCAAGTGGAATAATATTAGCCTCTAGTACATCTATGTATTGGGTATTTATCCCAAACTAAAACTTACACTTCCTTATAACTTGTATTTCTACACCCTTTTTCACCCATCCCAGTGGGTATGGATGGGGATGCATGTAAGTCTCTAGACCAAGTTTTTCTACAACCACATCAGAAATCAAATTTCGCTGAGAACCAGAATCTACTAAAGCGTTTACCTTAGTCTTCTTGATTTGGATTTTGATTTGAAATAGCTTACTCATCTCTTCTTCTTATGTTGCCCCGTACATGTTAGTGGTCATGCATCTTAGCCTCTCATCTACATCTGAATCATCCTCAATCTCCACCTCTCTTTCTATCTTCACAATGGCCATAGATTTATTCGAATCCTTGGTTCAGTGCTTTGGGTGTAATTCTGAATGCAACTTCCAACATGTGGCATCAGTATGTCCATTTACATCACAATTCTTACAAAAATTCTTAGGATCTTTACAAGTATGCAAAGCATTAGTGGCACGTTTACCTTTCCATTTACCTCTGCTGCTTGTCTTCCCTTGTTCTTTGTCATGTTTTTCTATTGACTGGTCTCCCATTGGCTCTGTCTCTCCTTGCCTATTCTCTTCGTCAATGTAGTATGCTTGTATACAAGCTTCATTGAGATCTTTGGGCTTCGTCAAGATTACATTCCTCCGAAGGTAAGTGTGAAGTCCTCCTAAATACTTGGTCAGAATGTCCTCATCCTCCAAGTCTATATTAAGCAACATGGCTTGTCTTCGAAATTCCGTAGTGTAGTCTTACATGCTTTGACCGTTGCCCTATCTAAATTACTACCACTTAATCATCATGTCAGTCTTATGGCCAATAGGATAGAAGTTAGCTCTTATCAATTCTTTAAAACCTTTCCAAGTACTGACAATAGGACGTTTCTTCTTCTCACAAGTGGCCAGATGGGTTTCCCACCAAACTAGAGCATGACCTTCCATTTTGAGATGTGCAAAGGTGATCCTTTGTGCCTCAGTAACATTATGCACACTAAAATATACTTCCAATTATTTTAGCCATTTATCCAGTAATGTTGCATCTACTTGTCCTTCAAAATTATTAATTTCCACTTTTGTTTCAACTTTAAAAGGTGTATGTGCAGATTTTACCTTCTAGCCTGCAATTGGTGTCTCTTCTTGCTCTTCCCATTTTTTCTCTTCGTGACTCTTTCTAATACTGAATTTTTTGGATAGTGCTCGAACCATTGAGTCCATGGAATCTCGCTTATCTAAAGCCGTCTTTTGCAAATCTGAAAGCTCTTCTTGTTTTCTATATAATCTATCCATCATGGTCTCTAGCATCTCAACTCTACGGACCAAGTTCTCTTCCTCCATTTGAGTTTGAATTCTTTGTTTCCACTTCTTCGTAGAAATATCTGGCTCGCAAGGTAAAACTTCTCCTTTGGACCTTGTCACTGTCATACAAAATCACAAGAAAGATTCTAATACAATAGTCTTGGATATATAATCAGCTCTGATACCAAAATGATCCATAAACTTCTACTTTGGAACTCTACGAATCACACAACTATGTTGTTCTACTAAGAAAATATTTCATTTTCTAGAGTTGAAAGTAGAACAACATAGTTGTGTGATTCGTAGAGTGCCAAAGTAGAAGTTTACGGATCAGTACTAATGTTGGTAAAATTTTTACATGTTTGTATTTGTATTATTTTGGTATTGATAAATAATTATAACTATATGATGGGACTAACCTTCTTGTGTTATTACATTAGTAATAGACTGCATAACATTAAAAATTATTCATTTCGGTGTTGGTAATGTTTTTGGTCTGCGATAAGTTAAATGAATTATTTTTTATAATTTTTTTATCATTTAATGTGTTGATGATATTGATAATAGATTTCAGGTTATATGAGTTATCAATTTTATAAATGGTTAAGGTAGTGTGAATTGTTTAGTGGGTCTAAGTCCCCAGGGAATTAATATAGTTATTTTTCATTGTATCAAACTTATTATTCCATTTATTTATTGGAAATGTTCATAGACCATGTTATGATGGGATTAAAACATTAGCAGTTGATGACCATGCTTTTTGACCATATCATTTGGAAAAGGTAAATAAATGTATTGGTTACTTTTTAGGTCTAAGACCCATGGCATATACTAATTGTTTTAAATGATATAACCTTTGACCATATCGTATGGCATAAATAATTTTTTATTTAATTGGTCTATCGACCAAACCATGCATGGAAATGCATTTGATTTTTTTATTAGATGGTCATCAACCGAACATATACGACATGTAAAGTGGTTAATAGATAAGCTTTGGGTATTCTGAATTCATTTTTTGGATAGTCCATACCATGTAACTTGGTTAATATTTGAGTTTTATTAATTGGTCTTCGACCACTTATTAACTATATGAAAATTAGAGGGAAATGTGATAATGACAGTAGCAAGTTTTGATAAGCCACTATGTGGTACTTGCCAAGAATTAATGACATTCAAAGAAGTACTTGTTTCTTGAAAACTGTGAAGCTTATGGAAGAAGCAACTGCATGCCGCTTAATTTCATTTTTATTTTGTGATGTTTTTTTGGCTCAAGCTCTTCCTTTATCAATCTGGGAATGGTGGTGTGGAGGTTTTTCTATTGAGATATTTTTATAGATTTTCTTGTTAAAAATAAATGCTTTCTATTTTTGAATCAATGACGTTAGGGCTATATTGAACTATAAATTATTTTATGGGTTTATTTTCTAGTTATTTGGAGATTATTTGGTCAAACTTTGTGGGATTTTTGTAAGAAAGATTAGTGGGAAAAAGTTGTAGATTTTTCGAGTTACTAGATATGGGTTACTGAATCTCTTTCTTGTTGTTTTACTGCAAATTTGATGAATATGGTTGGGTTATCTGATTTCTTGAATTTTGTGTTAAAAATTTGCAAAAATCAATTAAGAATGAAGGAAAATATTATAGAATGTGTTTTCTTTTAATGGCATTTGGAAAGAACATATACTATAGTTCTTTGTATCCAAATATGTTGTAGTGTTTGATTGAATACGTTTTTTTTAGTCTTTACTTGAGCATGAAAGTTTTTTTTTTTTGTTAGCTTCTAGAATCGATTTGTTAACTTGGTATGTTTGTTTGATCTCTTTGAAAACCATATTTGGAAAATGTATGAAGTGGGTATGAGTTGTTTTGTTTGGTTTTTCCATTTCTTCTTGCATGCATTAAGATTTATACAATCTTCATAGATTTCAGTCAAATACTTTAATGTTAGATAAGATGATTATTTAGTGTTACTTGTTTCCTATTGATTGCAATGTATGTAGTAAATAAGATACACTGCAATAGTTTGAAGTTATACGGGTACAATATAAACTTAGTTTTTGGGAGGTTTGATATTATATATATACTTAAAACCCTTAAATGAGATTCTTTCCTGACTTAATAAATTTGATTTTTGAAATTTATTAAGGAGTTTTTATATACTATTAATCCTAATCTCTTAAATGGGTGAAGATGATACTCTCTTCTTGTTACATTCTTGTGACTAGTATATTCTTAAAGGAGTTCTATGTGTTTGAGTTTTGTTTCTTGATATTCTGCTACTTTATCAGTAACTGCAATAAGTTGAAATCAAATTTTGATACGAGATCCTTAAAGAATTTGTAAGTTATTGGATAGAGTGTGAGAACTCTCCTCCATTAATTGAATTATGTGTACTCCTAATCTTAGGTTAATGAAAGATTAAATTATTATGCTGGTGATTCCTTTTGTTAAAGTGTTTTATTAAGTTAGCATCAACAATTTTATGTACCCCTTTCTCTAGTAGTTTGATTTGATGAAAATCTTGAATGTGCAATCTATTAGGTTTGCGAAAGAAAACTTATGCTTGCTTAAGCTAGTTGTGACATCAAGTTAGTTTTAAATTATTTATGATAATATTAATTTTGAAATTGTTTCCTCTGGAAATACTTAATAGAGTTTATGGATCTCTGATGAAATATAAATGCATGAGTAATTACAGAAATCGAAATAACTAACAATACGATGCAATATGATAAAAAAATCACTAGGTAAGAATGATCTCAAAGAAGTTCCATAGATCTATTGGTTTGAATAATTCACATGTGAATAATGTGAGATGTGAATTGTTCCAAAACAAAACAATGCAAGCATACACAACTAAAAATTATGAAAATATAAGAGATATAATTTCAATAACATTGATATAGATCCAACTCAATATGATCTATGCTCCATATACTCCATGGAATATACAAATGAAATTCATGTACATATAGGAGGTGAATGTGTAACCTCCTCCTAGATCAGTGGGGAATAACTCTCACTAATTGATACTAGAAGTAGAGTTGACTCCACACAACTAGTAGGATAACTCAACACAACTAGAAAGCTAACTCAACATAACTGGTACACCTAAGTAAGCATATCCCATAAGTGTAGGAAAGTTCCAAGTAAATAAATAAATACAAGGAAAATAAATATCCTACACTAATAATATGAAATGATGATTGTTTATCATTTTTCTATTTCTATGTTTAATTGAGATATTTGACAACAATTATCTTGAGTAAATAACTTTTTCTCTAATTTTAAAAAAAAATTAAATAAAATCTAGATTAATGAGGGTTGAATGTATTTTGGGTGAAATTTGTATAGTTCAATAGTCTTAATGAATAATAATGTTGTTCTAGATTTTTTTGAGTCATTAGTTCAAAATGAAGTTATTGTTGTATAAACATAGAGATATTATTTGATGATTTGGAAAGATGTTTCTAGAAACATTATATGCATCATTAGATCATTATATTTTCTATTGATGTGTATAATTAATAAGGTACAAGTATTATTTAAATTGTATCTTAAGTAAAATTTATGATGTTCAATTGATTTGTAATTTAACAACATGATTGAGAGTTATTAATCCATGCTAGTTTAATGAACTAACCATTTATATCTTCACTCTTTCCCTCAGATACAAGATGGAGTGGATAAGTGGCCTTATTGTTGTATGTTATACACGTGAATTGATCATGTACTATGGTTTAAATATTTGATTGCATATCATTGTATTTATTGAAAAGTGAAACATTATTTCACATATTTTTATAAGGTGATTTTCCTATATGTAACAATTTGAAATTATTGTAATATTTTTTAAAGATAAGGATTCATCCTTATTGAGTTTAATAAATAAATTTATTGCTTATAAACCTTGTATGATTTATAATAATATTTTATGTTGTTTTTAACATTAGTAATTAGTTTTGAAATTGATTAAAGAATTGTACTTGGTGTAGTGATATGACTGCACTTTACGATAATTATTATACTTAATTATCGAATGGAATTTATTACAAAAGTATGTATGACATCATCATTAATATCTTTAATTAAATGAGATCAATTAAACAATGTTTTCATGTATAACAATATGAAGTTATGAAATAAGGACATTTCATCTTTAACTTAGTCATAATGGGATTAATTAATTAATCCATTTACATATTACAAATATAAATTATTACATTGATGACATTTTTACCTTGACAACATCAACATCTTATTATTGACATATTAATGGCTTAATAATGTATGTAATATTTCTACAAACTAGGAAATATGATGGTAATATGTATAATGTGATGAATACATGTTTGTTATTTGTTCACTATAAATTTTTCCTACTTTTTAATAATTTCAATCTCAATATTAAAAGGATACTTAAAAGTTAGGTAAAAAATTGTGGAATTAACCATAAAATGAAAATGGAATTGGATTGTTACTAAAATGAAAGAACATGGCTAGACTAAACATATTCCTAATAACGAAAGTTATGTGGCAACACTATGGGTTGCGATACTTCATAAGTCAATAACTAGTTAATTTACTATAAATATTTCCATTAAATGGATAGTATGACTTAGCAATCGAAATGATGAAATATACCTAGTAGTAAGTTAATTTTTGTTATGGAAGCATGGGCTCTGTCCTACCTATCTTCTCAATTGAACCTTGTTTATACCACCTTAGGATGGCTATGAGAAGGTAATGAGTATTTAATAAAAAATGATGAAATAATCATTATATTTTCCATAAGGATCCTAAGATGGGATTGATAGCATGACATTGAAATGAAAGGAGAGCCCTAGATCCTAGGTCTTCGTAACACAAGAACTTAAAATTATAATTAACAAAATGTGATCTAGATACCTGTGTAGAGATGGTAATGCAGTGATGGGAGAAATTTTGTTTGGCTTATGTGCAGTCATGAAACTAAGCATGCAATGCATAGCTTGAAATATTTGTCCTAAATAGTGTAACTAGTTGATTACACTATCAATTCACTGAGTTCCTATCTAACTGTGTGAGATGTCGGGTGAAACTTAGTTTGTTGATTTTTAGGTAGACACTTAGAAACTACACTTAGTTCTCAAAATTGAATGAAAATTTTAGCCAACTGCATACAATATATGTACACTTGGTTAAAGTGATGATAAAGGGGATCAGGTAGATCTAATTGGCCTTTATAGTTGCACATGGTTATGTTTTTATCAGATAGATTGTAAACTTCATTTTATCCTGAATTATATTTTCTGCAAGTTAAAATCATTAAAGGAATTTAATGGGATTGAGGGGTTTGTTTTAAAATTTAAAAAAATACCTTAATTTGGAATAATTATAACATGGGTGTTAAACAAAAATTTATTTAATGGATTGATTCATCTATCTTTTCAATGTTGCGTGTGTATATGAAGTAATGTTCAATTAGTAGGCATGAGGTTAAAATCAATATACATTTGCATAGTTTATTTATAAGGTTGCTTAGCTAAAATTATTAGTATTTGATAATGATTTGTTCAAGGAAACCATCCAATCTCATAAAATTGAAATTATAACCATGTTAGTTGAAATTGGATTAAAATTTACAACCTCTCTTATGTCACGTCCACAATTTTGACATAAAAATATAACAAAAATATCGAAACAAATTTTTTTTGACTTACATATTTTGATACAAAAATTCACATGGGATGAATTCTGATAACTCAACATCACATAATACATTTAACAAAACATGAACCCGCATTAATTAAATGAAAATACGTGATGCACATCAAACCACTTTTTCCCCAAATGAAAAAGCACAACATAACGATTCAACTATAGTATAAACTCACGTGTAGGAAATTTCCAAGACATGACACTTCCATGCTTACATTTTTATTATAATCTTATTTTCATTATTGACCTTAATTATTAACAAAAAATAACTTAACATGTAGACCTGCATCCTTCTTTAACTAGCTTACATTTTCCTGTTTCGTTTAACATTTTACATATAATGGTTCCATTTAATTTTACTCATTTCTCTTGTCACATTTAATTTGTTTAGCCTAATTTTTAATGGGAGCATCTAAACACCCATGGGACTACTAGTAAATTTTCTATGGATTTTTTACAAGGGTACATGCTTACCATGTTTAGTACTTTTGACATGAAACAACAAGAATTATATTAGGTCAAGAGTATATAGATTCCATGTTCTTTTCATAGTAGTATTTAAACACTAAGGTTACACTCTTTTCGTTTTTAGTTATTAAAACTAAATATATATTCTAACTAATTAACCTAAATACTTATTCATTTGCATCATTCATAATACACAAAATATTTTTTGCATCGAGTAAAAAAGGAAAAGTCTCAAATTCCCCTTTTTATAATTTTAATCATTTAACATTGTTGTTTAAACCATGATGATGGGTATGGTGAATATGTGCATCCCTTAAGTATTTCAATTTTCCCATTTATTAGGTTTAATGACCATTAATGAGGCCCTATTTTATTTTTATTTGTTATAACAATCATCTTAGTCATTTTAGTCATTTTGGCATCATTCAAGGGGTATGTGACATTTAACAACTATTCAAATATATCATCTCATTTACTCATGTTATTGTAACCTTTACATCATTACATTGACTTTATATTGTCTTCATTTTAGAAAAAATAAGGTTCATATAATACTTGTTCTTCACTTAGACATAAAGGTTCTAAGGAGTATGATCTCACACGTAAAAAATATATATATTACTCCTGGGAAATTTAAGTATTACATGCATGTTACAAGGAGACATTCATTTAAAATTTTATACCTCCTATTACCTTCTTGTTGACAGGGTTCTTCATCGCATGTTGAGATAGCCGCAAAGTTAAGGAAATAGCCACCAAAGTCAGTAAGAAACCGCGGAGATTTGGATCAAGCCACGAAGGAAATAGGAAAGTTGTGAGATAAAGAATAAAGCCAAAGATAAAGGAAGAATCCATGGTAAACTATATAAATCCATGAGATATGGAGAAATTCATAAGATACTGGAAAAATATGTGATATAAAGGAGAAATCCGTGGAAGCCGACATGAATCCGTGAATTGAAGACAAGTCAAGCTAGTACGTGACAAAATATTACTGAGGCACAAATCAAAAGAAATGACTTTTGGATATTTTGTATTTTTTATATTTATTGTAATTAATCCATTGTGTATGGGTGCATCAAAGTAAATTAATATGTGAGTGCCATATTGAGAGAATTTTGTAAGGAATGAATTGTATGAGATAGAATGAGAAGGATATGGATGCAATTGAGACTAATGTAATAATTTATAAGAAATAAATAAAGAGCGAAGTTTGGAATGAAATATGTTATATGCTTTCTATTTATGTTCATTTTTTAGATCCATTTACTTTTCCCGTGTACATCCTTAATAAAAGGTCGAATGTCCTAAATATGACATTGTTATCAGGGTTTTAGGTCAACATTTGGTGTCTGAGCCTATGTATCCTTTTGTTAAGAGGGTTTTAGGAAAAATACCACCACCTGGATATATTGGAAACTAACACTGACAAAGATATAAGATTGGTGGGAAAAACAAATTCATATTTTCATGAGGGAGGAATCAAAGAGATTAAAAGTGTCATAAAAAGAAGTAGAATCATAAGTTATCAAAGAATAAGGTGAATAATTTTGGTCTCAATTTCCACATTTTTGTGGCCTTGCTTATTAGCTCACACCAAAAGAACAGAGTGGTCTACATTGCATTTGAGAGAACCTTTCGAGTGGACTACAATAAATTTAACTATTTTTTATCACTTAGATGAACCTTGGACAAGGGTTATTGATCATTAGTACGAGACTACCCTAGATTCTTACATAATTACTTGGGTTATATAGGGTTGGACCAATTTTGATTACAAAAAAGGAGAAGTTTTAAGTGGATTAAGAGGAAAATTTTGTTAGTGTGAGTTATCTTATGTGTCCTCCTCTCATGTTGGAGGGTCATCTCACATGGGTTAGGTTTAGGGTTTCATATGTGTCATGCACTAGGGCTACTCAGAACCCTATATGTACCCCTTTTCTATTCATTTATGAGTATGCCAAGACACTCCGTTGTCTTTCCTCTATGCAAGATTTGTTTCTATTAAGTAATTTCTTCCATTACTGATCATTTTTTCCTTGCTATAGCTAGAGCTTTCACGATTCTGTTGGAGTGTAACTACTTCGTGGTGCCTCATTTCTGATTCAATTCTCAAAAAATCTTTTCATGGTATCATAGCTACACGAATTTCCGTCACACCAAAATCTCAAACTTATGGTGGAGAGGAATATCATTGTGTTAATCAGTTGCTACACCAACACACCCCCACACGATGAAGCTGGATGCAACCACGTGAGCTCTGGGCCCACCACGTATACACCCAATTAGGCCCAACGGCATTAGGAGGCAGTGACACTGGGAATTTATCGGGAGGTCACCCATCCCAGCACTACTCTAGGGGTAGCGTGCTTAACTGCCTGGCTCTAATACCAAATGATTTTCCGTTACACCAATCTGAAACCAACTTAACCCCAGAAAGAAAATGAGTAGAAGAAGACTCGCAATCGACCAGATTTATCATATGTTGTTGGGATCATGTCCAAATTCATGCAGGAGCCACATGAGATGCATTGGAAAGCAGCTAAACGGATCCTTCATTATGTTCATGGCACTTATGTTGATGGCATACACTATCATGGAGGGGTTGATATTGACTTGATTGGATTCACAGATTCTGATTGGGCCGGTGACTTAGTTCATTGGAAATCTACTTATGGCTATAGTTTCTCTCTTGGTTCGGTTCTTATTAGTTGGTCTAGCAAGAAGCAGAATGTAATTGTGATATCATCTACAGAGGTAGAATATAGAGGAGCAGTTAACACTGCCACGGAAGCTATTTGGCTACAGGGTATTCTAACAGAGTTTGACATCCACTTTAGGTGGCCTACCATTATCTACTATGATAACACAAGCACAATCTCTATTTATAGAAATCCAGTTCAGCATCAGTGGACGAAGCACATTGAGATCCATATGCACTTCATATGGGAGCTTATTCATGATGGTATCATCGACATTCAGTATATTCAGACAACTGATCAGATTGCAGACTTATTCACCAAGCCTTTCACTGAGATAAGTTTCTTCACTTACAGTCTCTTCTTGGGGTGAGGTCTTCTGCAGCTGCCCATCTTATTAGGGCTATGTAGTCCTTCTTTTCTTCTTCTTCTTCTTCTAGAAAGATTGTGTTTGTATATGGTCACCTTATCAGGCCTTTAGTTACCAGGCCCCATTGACACGTCTTTCTTAGTTGTTTAGGAGTGTCTTCCTCTTCCGTCTGACTCATCACAGCCACTACCCCAGCTTTGATGAAGGTGGGGTGTTAGTGTGAGTTATCCTATGTGTCCTCCTCTCATGTTGGAGGGTCATCTCACATGGGTTAGGTTTAGGTTTTCATATGTGTCATGCATTAGGGTTACTCATCACCCTATATGTACCCCTTTTCTATTCATTTATGAGTATGCCAAGACAATCCGTTATCTTTCCTCTATGCAAGATTTGTTTCTGTTGAGCAAGTTCTTCCATTACTGATCATTTTTCCTTGCTATCGCTGGAGCTTTCATGATTATGTTGGAGTGAAACTACTTCGTGGTGCCTCATTTTCGATTCGATTCTCGCAAACTCTTTTCAACTTTATCAACTTAGTTCCGTTCTTAATTAAGATTTTTATGATAGAAAAGGGCTTAATAAAAAGTGCAAAAAAATTCCTCTAGGGGACAGGCACCAACAGATGGTGTACGTGAAGGGGGAGATCCAAGATACATAACTTATTAGATGGGGTGTTGGCTGGGGTGGAATAAATAGGATGACATGGGAAAAAGAAAAAGACAGAGAATTAGATAATTGAAAAAGAGGGGATTAAGAAAATTAAGGAAATTTAGTCATTTAAAAAGAGTAATTAAAATGAAGAGGATGGAAGAGAAAGTAAGGGTAGCCACATAAAATAAGGAAGAAAAGAAAATTTTGGAAAAACAAAGGATAACATGAGAAGAAAGAGATAATAAAATGAATGAAAGGAAGGAAAAATTTAATAAGGTTTAGAAAGTAGACAAATAATAATCACTCACATCAAGTAGAGGCCAACAATTGGCTCACTTGTAAATGGAGGTAGACGCATCAAGTCTAGTTGTAATAACCACTTCATTAGGAGACCAATAAGGATTAGTTACCCCATGAAATTCTTTGGTTCAATACACCACATAAAGTACAGTTCAACAAGTGCTAACAAGACAAAAAATCCTAATGAGATATTTACAACAGTTAGTAGGAGGTTTAGAACCAGCTTTTAAGAGGGATTAAGAAAAAAGGTGAAGAAGAAGAAATTATGGGAATGAAGGAATTAATTGAGGAATTCGAAGAGAAAATAAAAAAATAGTAGATAAAGAAAATGAAGAAGAATAAATAATGGGAAAACGGGAGGAAGAATAGATTGAGACAATAGGGATTAAAAATGAAGAATAAAATAAATGGGAAAAATAAGAAAAAGAGAAAGAAATAAAAAGTAAGAAGAGAGGGAGTGATGAGGGATTAGAAGACAGATATAGATTAAGAAATAATAAAGATATGAAGGTAGTTATGGAAAATGCTAGTTATGAAAAATTTCCAAGTAAAGATGCATTCCCTAGCCAACACATGATCCCAAAGGAGATGATCCCCCGGATCAATCACCATTCCAAGTTCCACTTGAAATATTGACTAGAGAGATAGAAAAGGGAGAAATCTTGGAAGAAAGATATCGAAAATTGCAAGAAGAGAGTTACAAAATACATGAAATTATAAGATAGTTTAGAGAATTACTAGGAGAATTATCTTTTGATATTGAGTTAACAAGATACAAAGGGTGAAAGAGTAACTTAGTAAATTCTCAAAACCAATCAAGAAAGGTTAAACTAGTAAAACAACAGACAATTCCTCAACCTCAAAGACACCCTCAACCAGTTGGAAAGATGGCAAAAAATTTCAAATTGCCACTTTTTGATTCAGCATCAAGTGATGTTGTGGAACTTCTTTTTTTTTATAGACCCAGTGGTAGAACATAAATATCATGGAGAATGTAGTAAAATTAAATGAAGTCATCAGCACTCTAAGTAAAGAAGCATTGAGGTGGTACACGAAAACAAATTCCCAAGGAACCAAGGACTGGGATGTTATTCTAAGGGAGTTTAGGACAAACTTCCATTTCCCATAAGTACCATCAGAAGGGGTGAGAAAGATGAGAAACCTTGTGCAAGGAGAGAAGGAAAAAGTTAAAGAATTTAGCCATTGTTGCAAAACTACTACCAAGAAATTAGAGGAGCCCCTCATAGATAAACAAAGGATCGAATGGTTCACTTCAAGACTTCTTCCCTATATCATAGGGAAATTGGATGGATTAAAGTTCAAAACACTATCGGAGGAAATCAAAATGGATATCAAACTAGAATCTCAACCATGGCGGATAGAAGGAGAAACATACCTAAAAATAGAACTAGAAAGAATACAACTGGTGCTAGAAAAATTAAAACTTCAACAAGAAATCTAGAATAAAAGGACTTAGAAATAGTTCACCACTAAGGATCCATTTAAAAACCCAAGATATGGTACACTGTATGTTGTCTTGAAGGACATAGTAGAATAGAATGTCCTCATTTGGAGATCACAAAAAGAACATCCGCGGTTAGGCAACATTCATCTCAGAGAGCATCTTCTAGTTACATCCCAACATCAAAAATAACATGGTGTAGAATTTGTAAATTGTGGTACTAACACACCCAAGATACATATCCCTTATTAGAAGTAACACCCCTAACTAATCAATTGATGTATTGCCTTGTATACGGTTTATATAATCATTACTATCATACTTGTCATTTGGTAGAGGCACTAGATAATTTAAAAGACTATAATACCAAAAGAGTAATGGCCACAAGAAAAAATGAAGCACCCAATCCTCCCCCTATAATGCAGCAAATGTTCACAGAAAACCCACCATCCTCACAACCAACAATAACTGCACCGCATTACTCAAACTAGCAATGAGGACAACCATAGTTCATAGGTGGCTATCAGGGGAACAATTATAATCCAAATTACCAAGGATATAATGAAGGAGGATACTTTGGAGGGTTTAGAGGTGGCTTTAGGGGAGGATATAGAGGTGGCTTTAGGGTAGTATATAGAGGTGGTTATTGAGGAGGATACAAAGGCGGCTATGATAGTTATTAAGGGGGAAGAGGTTACTAAGGTTATAATGATGGAGATTACCGTGGAGGCTATAGAAAAAATCAAGGAGGTGGATATCAAAATAGGAGACCACTAAACTACTATAAGTGTGGTCAAGATGGACACCTAGCCATGAAATGCACAAAACCTAATCCTCGAAGATTTTTTCAAGAAAGGGGACATGATTAATTTAGATTTCCTAAAGCCACGCAGTTCTATAGGAGTGGAGGAATGAACAATGAATATTTGTGGAAGGATTATTAGAAACATGTACAACATCTTACTAGAATTCCATGGGATGAGGAAACAATAACAAAAGATAAGGCCATAAGAGCATCTAGCTTAGGCAGTAGACCAAAGGAAGAATATAAGAAGGAAGAAGAAAAAGAGAGTTATCTAAAAATAAAGATAGCCAAGTGAGGTATAAAATTTGAAGATCCTCAGAGGACATGAAACATTGAGCCAAAAACATCCATAACGGCTAAGGAGAATGTTCCTCATCGATCTCCTTGTTAAAACAATACATATCAACTAATCGGAGATCTTTAAGTTTTTATTCCTTTACAGAAAGCTTCTGATAAATGGATTACAGTTCATAACAAGAAGAAAACTATTCAAATAGAAAAAAACTACTAAGTTACTATATCATTGTTGTTTGATTGTTGTTCTGTTGCTGTGAATAGTTGGTTGTACATCATAGTGATGTAGTTCTGAAGGTATTTTGGTTCTTTGTTGTGTAGTGGTTAAACTGCATTGGTCCTTTCATGTAAACATCTGATTTTGATAACCTTTTGGACTTTTACATTTTATTATCCTTATTTTGAGCCTCTTTTGTACTAAGGTATAGTCCCTTCCAAAAAACTATTTTCCATTAATATAAAAAATAAAAAATCAAAGAGCCTAGATTCAGAGAAAAATTTACTACTAGAAGTGCCACAAGGAATGAGGTTGCACCCAGAAAGAAGAAAATAAGCATGTTACCACCAAAAGATAATTCTTCTAATGAGGATGAATGAACTTTAAAGAATTTAGACTAGATATTTATATGAAATAAGTTGAGAAAACTATGGCATTGGTACAAGAGGCACAAGCCCAAGAAGAAAAGGAGAAAAACATTTTATGGAGGATGAGATCCTTGCTTTAAAGGAAATAACTAAATTAATAATCAGTCATGGTCTAGTAAAAAATTGAAACAATTTAGCAAATACTAAAATAAGGAGGAGAAGACTTTTCAAGTTCGTAGAATTGAAGCAGGACAGATTAAGAAGAAAATAAATGTGTTTTGTACCCAATGCACATGGCAGAAATCTTCCATCTACTTAGATGCCGATATATTTTATACCACCATCACAAGAGTACTACTATAGCTTGGTGCAAACGTAAAAATAATGTCAAATACCACTTGGGAGAGGCTAGGTAGGCTTCCTTAGGAACCCGCAAGGTACTTCATTAGTTTAGTAGATGGATCTTCCAAATGAACACTATGAGCATTAAAAAATTTCAAATTAAATGTCATGGGCATAAAGAAGCAAGTCAATTTTTAAGTGGTATAAAATGTAGTTTTGAATCCTTTTTACAATGTTATCCTAGCCTTGGATTGGTTCTTGGATTTTTATGGAATGCTTAATTTAGAATATTAAGAAGTGACACTCTAAGAAGATGGGATATATGTACATGTACCCTTACATACATGAATGGGTGATGTGTAGGAGGAAGAAGTATGGAACAATACTAAAGAAGATGAATTTGATGATATTCAAGGGTTATACTCTTTAAACAAGTTTTCCAATATTGATCAAGAATTCAAGCCAAATTCAGAAGGGAAAATTTTATTTAAAAGTGAATCTAACAATAACACTTTCGATAATGTGATTGAATCCTGGATACATGGATTTCCATAATCAAGGATAAGGAAACTACACTATGCAATAAGAATCCCACCATGAATAATCAATTTGGATGATGATATGATGGATATTGATTTAGACATTTTCTCTCCCGTGCATGATAGATTTGAAGAGGAGGATGGCTATTACTCTGCAAAATAAGAATTTGGGTCTGAAGATGATAATGATTACTATTCTGCAGAAGAATAATTTAGACTCAAAGATGATGAGGTGTACTATAATTCAAAAGAATAATTTTAAGACTTACCCATTAAACGTGTGTATATGTTAATTTGCGGGGTGTCTCACCAAACCCTACCAAAAGACTCGGGATTCAGAGATGGAATAATATATCAATATAATGGAAATAATATGTCCAAACAACAAGGCTAGAATGGAAGCCTTAAATGATACCTTAACAATAAATGCCACATGTTGGTGGGAAAATCATAAACAAAATATATCTCATTGGAATTCATTTACTACATTGTTGAAAACGATATATCTAGAAAGTGAGTGTTACTATGCAGTGATACCTGAATACATAGGTGAAACTAATCCATAGAGACAAATTCAGACTTGTAAATGACATTGGCAAATATGTGGAGAGAAATCCCCATTAATATGGACTCAATTTTTTGTACAGACTTTAGGACCCATACCGCGGTCTTGGTATATGCACCAAGAAATAAAACGTGAAGCAAGGGACTGGGATCATATCGTTATAGAATTTTGTCACACATTCAATTTTTGGGACATGGATTTGAATATCATACAGGCACTACAAAATATCAGAACATTCTTATTTTTTACTATTTCCCTGGAGCTCACTTATTTAGAGTGGAAACCATTCCAAAATAATTGGATAAGATAGCTCAGTTTCTTACTATAAGATAATTTCCAGTAGACTACACTAAACAATAAAATATAAGTTTATTAAGTAGATCCTTCCCTTTCACCTTGATTCAAGGTCAATTATACAAAAATGGACATGATGAAATTTTGAGGAGAGTATCATTGGAGCATGAAAGGAAAAACATTTTGATAGAAGCACATGAAGGATTTGTAAGAGGACATAATGGAGGTGAGTGGACAATTACAAAAGTAATGATGGCCAGATTGTGGTGCCCTACACTATTCACAGATGCACACAAACACGCCAAAAAATCTGATATTGGCCAGCGAGTAGGGGAACCCAATGCTAGGGATGAGATGCCACTAAGGTGTTCTAGCTTTAGCCCCATTTGAAAAATGTGCAATAGATATCATTGGACCAATCAAACCAACAACTAGAAATTCTCAAGTTAGGTTCATTATCACATCTATTGAATACTTAACAAGATGGGCAGAGGTAGTTCCTATCAAATATTTCACTACAAATATTGCAGTCAGGTTTCTCTATGAAAACATCATTACAATATTTGGATGCCTATTAAACATTACTAGTGATTAGGGGAAGCATTTTGTCAATGCCACCATTGAAGAATTGTTGAGTAAATTCATGATCAATCAAAATTGGAGCACACCATACCATCCTCATGCAAATGAAATAGTAGAAGACTTTAATAAAGTTTTAGAGAAGGTTATAACTAAGATTATTTCACTCCAACAGGAAGACTGGGATTTCAAGATACCAGACGCTCTATGGTAATACCGTACAACATATAAAAGGATCACCAAATACTCTCCCTTCTAATTGTTCTATGGATTAGAAGCCACGGTACCCTTTGAATTTGTGCTCCCAAGTTTAATATTTACAGGAACCTTCAAAATGAATGAAAATTTGTCACTGCATGAAAGATTGATTGAACTGGAAAAGCTAGATGAAAAAATATTCATAGCCGCATATAATCAAACACAAGAGAAAAGAAGACAAAAATCATTTCATGACCGCCACATAAAGAGGAAGGAGTTTGATATTGGAGATAAGGTCTTACTGTATGATAGAAAATGGAAACATTAGGGTAAGCTCAAGGTGAGATGGCTAGGACCTTACCTTATCATAAATATATTACCTTCAAGAGCTAAAAAATTAGAAACATTACAATAGAAGGAATTTCCAAGCTTTGGAAATGGGTCCAGATTAAATAAATATAATACATAAGGGAAAAAAATAAAAATAATAATTAATACATATATAAAGATAAAAATAAAATCTGACCTATCTAAAAAATCAGAAATTTGGTGGATAAGATGAGGGGTAGGATAAAAATCCACAAGGGCATCCTAACTCTAAATAAAAAAAGAAAAAGAAAAGAAAAATACATACAGGAAGAATACCCGTGTAATGAAGAGAAGGAAGATCCATGGAGGAAGAATACCCATAGAATAAAGACAAGAAAGAGTTGCGAAGGGAGTATACCCGCGTAATAAAGAAAAACAAAAAGAGCAGAAAAACTACGAAATAAAGAATTTGAAGAAAACCATGGAATAACGAAATCGAAGAAATCTGGAAAACAAGAAAATCGAGAGAAACCATAGAAAGATGGAACGAATAAAGGAAACCCACATAACGAAGGATTGTGGAAAAAGTAATGACATGAAGAAATAAGAAAAAACCACCAAATGAAGAAAGTAGAGAAAATCATGTAATGAAGGAATATATAGCCACAAAACAAGAAAATGAGAATAAGAAAGCTATGCAATGAAGGAGAAAAAAGGTAAAGCCATAGGATGAAGAAAAATTCACCGAACAAATAAAAACATAGAACACAAAAAATACACGGGATAAAATCCGCGGCCATAACAAAAAGGGATCCTGCCAAAAATACAATAAATGGGGTAGGTAAAAGAAGAAGGATATAAAAGGTGATCACTTGGGAAAAACTAAGGCACAAAATGATAAACAAGAGATTGAGAAACTCATCATCATAAGTGTGAGGAAGAGAGCTAGGGAAATAAGTAGGGAAAATCATGAAACCATGGATAACCCAATTGAGATCAAACAAGCAAAGTTCCCATCACTGAAATTCCTGAAGCATTCCCTAAAGGAAAACCAACATGATCCATAGGGTGCATTTTCGCACATACCATACAAATTCATGCACAAATAGGATCTATAAAAATACATTCATTCTCAAATTGTAGAATACGACCACACATTGGTGGAAGCAGACAGAGTGTTGTTCATAGAAGAAGACCCTAATACCAAGGAATTAGTGTATAAAAGGTCTACCAAAGTAATCAATGAGTTAAAAATCGATGCATGGAGTCGTATTCCATACTTTCCTAGGGTAGACCATGTCATCCTGGTTCTTTAGAGCTGGCCACACAATCAAATGCTATATTTGGATCAGCCATGCCTCAATTATACAGAATTAATGGCTAGAGTTACGAGATTGTGGGCATGAGTTTGTTCAGAAATTATAAATAAAAAGGAATCGTTAAAAGAAACTGCATTGGTGATGGGAGTAATAAATTCAAAACACATGGTACGCATCATAGATATTACTAATCATGCCCTCTAGTACGTTGTCAAGGCCATATGTGTAAATATTTACCATACTAATAAAGAAGATGATGTCCATAGATTAAGTGCACAATTATCCCTAGATATGGCAAATTCCCACTCTTAATATAACCTAGTTGAATTACTGGCCTTAGAATTCCACAAAAAACACATGGAAAATAAAATAAGGAAAACATACATTTTGTTATGGCTCCTTACTAATATGATTAGTAATGTACTTTATAAAATCCCTACCCAACAAGGTAGAATTGGTAGAATGCAAGGAAAACACACCAGTGGTTGAACAAATTTGGGAGCACATAAATAGTTTAGATGCAGTCAACCAGATTACTTGATTATTGGGATGGGTAAAGACAATAAGACAGATAATTGGAAATAGGGCATGGGTCTTAGAGAAGATAGTAACACAATATGAGAAATATGTATATTTTATTGCTGACATTGATTACACCTTCATTTGGCCTTGTAAATGAACTCAACATTGCTAGGAATATAATATGAAATGCACGGGATGTATTATTCCAATAGTAGGAGGATATTAATACACAAAGCTTGATCCTATTAAAAAGGATTCAAGGCTTATCTTGAAGAGTATCCCTATTATCCCTCTTAGATGAGTTGTGTGATACAACTCATTATACACACACTAGAATCAACCTCTAGTTCACACTATAGTTATAATTTTCCTAACGATCACCCCCTTAGTGTAACATGGGGAAAGCTATCTCCTGTACTTGCTCATGTTTTACATATGGTTTTACAATTGGTTAACCACTAACCATAAGAAGGTTTTCTAGGAAAACCAACAACCATATCTGTATGTGTTTTTCAAGAGATCCACAAACTCTCAAGAAGGTTTTAGAATGGAACTAGCAACCATTTCATATCATAGTACATTATTTTTTCTCTTACCATTTTTAATGCAGAAGAGGAGATTGTAGAAGGAAAGAAACATGTTTTGAACAGGAATGGGACTTTTGTTCATTATTACAACAGAAAATAAACACACAACACAACTGAAAGAAGGTCACCAATATGCTGAGAAATCTCTTTGTTGGTGACTAACAAGAGATGTTGTTTTCCTCCTCCTCCTTGCCTCCAGCCTCTGAGTGTTTCTAGAATAGAAAGTCATCGGAATTATAGTCAAGTTCTTCTAGTGTTGGTTCTTCTGTTTCTGGTTCTTCTTTAGCAGCTACATTTGCCTCTTGCATTTTAAGCTTTCCTTTTATGATGTCTTTGGCATGAGTAATACAATAAGAAGATATATGTCCTTTTCTCTTGCAATAATAACATTTTGTTTCTTCTTTGTTCTTTGAAAAATTTGTATGTCTTTTGTTTGTATAGAGGGCATTTTCTTCCTGAATGTCTGCTTTTGTTCTTTTCTCCTCAGCTAGGAGCGCAGAAATCATGTCTTCTAGTGATTGTGAGGGAATTTGTCTAAGAGTGAAAATGGCATTACTGTATTTAGGAAGAAGATTGTTTAGAAGTATGGCATTAGCATTTTCGTCATCTACTACAGCTTTTACTTCTGCGTGTTACCTTATGAGTGATCTCAGTTCATTGATGTGACTTGACATTGTCACATTATCATTCATTTTGATTTTGAATAATTGAATTTTTTACAAAAAAATTTCATTGATTACATTTGAACTGAAAGTTTTGCTAAGTAGTTCCAATATTTCTTTAGTAGATTTTTCCAGATCCACATAGTGTAGCTCAGTGTCATATAGGGAAAGTTCTATTATTGCTTTTGCCTTATCATTTTGTGTTTCCCACTCTATTATTTTTGTAGTGTCTGTGCCTTTTGATTCATCTCCTGATACAATCCTCCACAAATTTTTATGCATTAATTGCATTTGGATTTTAACTTTCCAAGTGTGAAAGTTTAATCCGTTGAACTTATCTAGTGTGATGTCCATAATTCTTCAGAGTTTTGGTTTCAACTGATAATGCACTCTTCAATTTTTTATTTTTTCTTTTTTATAGGGTGTCGAATACAATCGAGAATGCACCCTTTATAATATAGATTTAAAAAGTAATCACAACAAATTACTTTTTAAATTTACATAGATACATTTATACTATAAATCAAATCATTAATCTAACATGAGTAATATGTGAAGAACAAATAACAATAAAAAATAAATATACTTTAGATCTATATCATAAAGTATATTAACCTTGTTTTATTCAAATCTCAATGAATGAGATTCATGAAGAACATCGTAGGTCAGAACAATGCACGAGGGGGTCGCAGATGTGTCAGAACCCAAACTCATGGTCGTGACAATGGATATGAGCACGTGTGCAAGATGTAGCTGACCCTATCACTTTTGCATGCATTAATTGGCCGAGACAAGGATGTACGTTGGTCAGAGGGGTACGAGGATGCTCGATGTTGTAGACTGTAGTACGCTGGTCAAAGCAGACACTGATTTTAATGCCCGATGGGATCCGTGTTTGCTCACTGCCAAACCTCCATGGTCACCAATGCCATTGAAACATTTAAAAAATGCACTAACAATAATACATGGCCCTATAAACTAATCGCTCTGATACCAAAATGTAAATGAACTCAACATTGCTAGGAATATAATATGAAATGCATGGGATGTATTATTCCAATAGTAAGAGGAGATTAATACACAAAGCTTGATCCTATTAAAAAGGATTCAAGGCTTATCTTGAAGAGTATCCCTATTATCCCTCTTAGATGAGTTGTGTGATGCAACTCATTATACACACACTAGAATAAACCTCTAGTTCACACTATAGTTATAATTTTCCTAACAGGCCTATAAATCCATACACAGAACACATACCTCCATTAACCTATGAGGCTTCATATAAACTAGTGGCCACATCAGTTGAAACAATTAGAAAACTCCCTATGGATTTTTTTTACTATATAAATAAATGGCCATAGCTGAGGATTTGGTTTACTATCTAAAAAAATTGAATTAGATATTGAGGATATTAGTCACTTACTCTCGCATGAATTAGAAAAATAAATGCAATAATAGATAGAGGTAGAAGAAATACACTGCCTTAAATATCTTCAACAAGAATGATCAAAACTAAAGCAAAAGAAAAAGAAGACTGCCACGGAAAAAATTTCTTCAAGGAGATAGAGGAACTAATTGGGTTACTAATTAAAATAAGGAGAGAAAGAGAATACAAATATTTAAAACCCACAACTCAAGACTCCGAGCATACAAATGCAGTGGTGGAGGAGAAGAAAAGAACGGGCCTAAAAACAGAAATACAAGAATTCACGGAAGTGGCCAATACAACAAGAGAAACATAAATAAATTGAGAAATCCAAAAAAATAGCCGAAGAAGAACAAAAGAAAAAGGAGTTATAAAAACAAGAGATGGAAAACCAGCAGGAAGTAGAAACAGAAAAGAATAATAAATAACAATAGAAGATAGCAGAAGAAACGAGAAAGAAAGAACAAGAAGAGCAATCCAAACAGAAAAAGATGGAGGAAGAAATAAAATTGAAAGAAAAGCAAGAAAAATAAGAACTAGAAAGGAAGCAAAAAGAAGAACAAGAAAAAAGGGACAGGAAAAAGAAAGAAAATGAAGAGAAAGAGAAGAAAGAAAAGGAGACAAAGGAGAAAGCAAAGAAAGCAAAAAGGGACAAGAAGGAAAAAGAGGAAAATAAAAAGAAAGAAAAGGAGGAGAAATAAAAGAAAGAGAAAGAAGAGAAATAAAAACAAGAGGAAAAGAAAGAAAAGAAGTAAAAATTAGAAAAATACAAGTAGGAGAGAGAACAAAAAGAAAAGGAGAGAGAAGAAAAATAAAGGAGAGAAAAGGAAGCAGAAGAACAAAAGAAGGATGAAAAATAAAATAAGGAGAAAAAAGAATGGACGAAACAATAGCAATAGATCCTATCATCAAATATATCTGTAATTTTGGTACCCACTCAAGGACGAAGAGAATCACTTGTAAAAATAAAGCTAGCACTCCAACAGAGGAAGAAGGACTAGTCTATACAGCTACACCAAGGGGTCATAGAACAAACTACATAAACTTATAATGTACACCTAGACATGTTAAAATTTGAGGATTCAAAAATTTACAGATTAATTCAACATTAATACATTATGTAATGTTACCATAAATATTTAAATAAACATTATATCATTACATAAGTAAATATAGAAATACTTATAGGAAATATATAACACAAGTGACACAATATTTATAGTGGAAAACCCTAATAGGGTAAAAACCACTTTAAAAATAACATTTTACTTCAGAGAACTTATTTTACATGTAGTAAGATCACCACCTCCTTTGAAACCCTAATTACTAAGGGTAAAAACAAATCACTTGATTTTTACACCTTTGATATATTTCTTGAATATATCAAATGAGTACCTACAAGTCCTTTTTATATAAGGTGATTGGGTATGTCTCCCGGCCCACCTTTTCAACCTTATCGGTTGACATATATACCTAGGTTTATAATATTTAATATTAGAAATATAATAATTTCATGATATTAAATATTTAACTAACAATATATACCTAGGTTAACATATTTAATAATATAAATATAAATATTATCAAATATTAACTTAAATATATATACCTATATATATATATATATATATATATATATATTAGTGATGGACTCATATACATTAAGGGTTGGCCAGACCACTTAATCATTATGTTCCAACACTCCCCCTTAATGTTAAGTGGGATAACATAACATATGCCAATAGACTACCTACCCGTGGTACACTACAGGATTTATAATCCTTAAACCATAAAGGTTTTAGGCTAGCATATCATTTGAAGGAATTATAACACTCTTCATCATACTCAAGTTACCTTTTGGTACAAAACGATTTGGAATCCCAAAGATCATCCTATGATCAGTGGCTAAGTATGATTTGTGAGTTTTACATGTTCTCACAAGTTCTCATGAAATTTTATTAAACCCAAGAATATAGGAGTCCTTTTTTAACCAAGGACCTCCTTAACAATATGCTGTCTATTGGATATTTACCAGTAAACTTAATAATACTAAATAGTTTACTGAAGACCGTCTTTAAGGTATTTCTACACTTCTTTCTAAAAAATAATCTAGGGAGGTATGCATACTCGAAGGTCTTTTTACACTTTCCTAGAGGTCTTTTTTTATACTTTCCTGAAAATCTTTTACAAATGCCCGAAGGTCTTTTTACAAAAACTAAGTTCCATTAGGAGGTGAAATTTTCATGCACACTCCCCCTCAATGGAAACTCCAACAATCTAAGTTTTTCACGAAAGTGAAAAAACTTTGCAAGCACTCAGGGGATTTGTTAAGATTTCAGCAACCTTCTCTTCAGTTGGCACGAACTTGAGATCTATCTCATCCACTTAACACCTTCTCATAGATGAAGTGTATATGTATCTCAATGTACTTCATCCTCTAATTTTTTACTGGATTATGTGCAAGAGCTATGGTGTTTTGGTTATTTCAAGAGAAAAGGAACACTTCCTAGATCCTTCATATTTATCTTATCGAGACAACTTCTTTAGCCATAGAGCCTCTTTTGCAGCTTCTATTACACTTATATACTCAACTTCTTTTGAAGAGATAGAAACAGTTGGCTTCTTTTTTTCTACACCAAGTAATTGCACCTGCACCAAATTTAAACATATAACCAGAAATAGATTTTCTATCCAATACATCATCAGCATGATCAAAATAAAAAATCCATATAATTTAGCATTTTTAGTCTCAGTATAATGCAACCCATAATTGATTGTTTCTTTAAAATATATAAGAATTCTTTTTGTAAGTTGCTAATTATCTCTATAAGGTTCCTGCATAAACCTTGAAGTAATTATTACTGCATAGGAAATATTTGGTCTAATTATAGTTAGATAAATCAAACTACCAACTAACTTCCTATATAAAGTAGGATCCTTTTTTTACAAGCAGGCTTAGGATCAAGTTTTAGTCTAACTTCCATAGGAGTAGAAATTGGTTTACAATCAATCATGTTAAACTTTTTCAATACATTGGTTTCATATTGTGCTTGAGAAACAACAATAGAATGCTTATCTTGAAATGCATCCATGCCAAAAAAAATGATGTAAGAAACCTAAATCAGTCATTTCAAAGTATTGTTTCAATGTTTCTTTAATTCTATGAATTAAAATAGGACTATCACCAATCATATGAAAATCATCAGCATATATACATACAATGATAATATGAGAGTCTTATTGCTTAATGAATATATCATTGTCAGAATAACAATTAACAAAACCTAACTATTTAAAGAAGGAATTAATTTTCGCATACCAAGCTCTAAGAGCTTGCTTTAACCCATACAAGGATTTTTTCAACTTACAAACATAGTTTTCTTTACCAATTTCTTCAAATATTTTATGTTGAGCCATGTAAAGTTCTTCTTTTTAATCACCATTCAAAACAATATTTTTCACATCCATTTGGTGTATTTTCCCACCCAAACTGAACAACAATAGCAAACAAGGCCCTAAAAGTACTCATATTAGTTACAAGAGCAAAGGTCTCAACATAATCAATACCAAGTGTCTGAGTGAAACCTCTAGCAACAAGTCTAGCTTTGTGTTTGTCAATACTACCATCAACATTAGATTTTACTTTGTATAACCACCTATACCCTATAATGTGGCTCATTTTCAGACAAGGTAATTAGTGCATGGTACATATGATGACTTCTGATCATTTTCCTAAGGTTAATAGGATTTGAACTTTCTAACATATACTAAGCCCAATTTAATTTTTTAGCTAGGAAGATAGGATTTTCATAAACATCTATAGCATCAAAACATCATCATGACCATTTATTAAATCAAAATCAAAACCATTATTTAGAAGCATTTAATGAAGTAACTTCAAGAGAAGAAGCCAACACCTTTCACTAGATTATATCTAGACATTTCATATAAGTTTTGATAATAAACATGTCCTAACCTTTTATGTCATAGTTTTGAATTATTCAAACTTTGAGATATAAAACAAAATGTAGAAGAGAAATCATCAAAAATTTATAGAATTTTTTTTTAAATTTATTTTTTTATTATACTCTCATTATTATCCTTGATATACCAAGTATCCTTTATGCATGGATTCTAGTTGTGTCCATACCTCTTTCGGATGTTCGATATTACCAATGTGTAGAAGGTACCCATCATTCACATTGCATAAAATCATAGAAAGAGCCACTTGCATTCATTGCAAGAATGTATTTATGTTATCTACAGTTGATTGATGACCGGTGGGAGCAACCTCAGATCTAGAAACAATCATTTAAAGTTTTCTCTCCATAAATTCTATTTTGACCCAAATATTGTAGTTAGTTCCATTCAGGATCTGGGTTTTGTTAAGATAGAAATAGTTGGACATCATTATTTTCCTGAACCTGTAAAACACACCCCATTATAGTATACAATGTACAATAGAGTTAGATACATATTTATAAAAAAAAATAACACTTTTAATAGAATCAAATCTAAATTTTATACATCTAAAGAAACTATTTGATCATAACTAATTATGTCATTACAATACATACTAATTAACCTCTTATGATCAAAATAATAACCCGCAATATAAGAAGCTTTGCATTATACCCCAGATTTATATTAAAAATATTTCTTACCATATAGAAGAGAAGAAGAAACTGCTAAGAATGCATAAAAAAAAATTTTGAAAAAAAATTAATGTATGAAAAGATCCGGCCAGCTTAAATTTGACTTCTTAATGACCGTCATTATGACTTATTTTCTATCGTGATGTTCATTTGACCGTAATTTTAACACATTGAAAGATTCTTAGAATCTACGAGCTTAAATTTGATGTCTAAATTACCGTCATACTGCCTTATGTTTGGTCTACCATGACGGTCATTTGACTGTCAAATTTAATGGATCCAAAACTTGTATATTTCCATAATGTGAAATTCCATAATTTCTTCTTCTACATAATATTAGGAAGGTTATATTTTAATACATTATAATAAGCTATTACAATTTATAATTTACAAATATATACATTTTTTTTTAAAAAAAAAAAGGTAAATAGTTTATATAATGTAAATAAAAACAACATATAGTTCATAAAAATTATAAATTACAGTATTATTTTTTTATACAAAAAAAACATAGCCCTTATTAAAGGGGTTTAAAGGACATAGACCAGATTAAAAGAATTTTACTAGGTGCAAGTAGATTTATGAGAGTATAGATTAACCTACATATTTTACAGAGGGGACAAGTAATTTCACCCGGCCAATGAAATAAATTGAAATCCCTATTTTCATGAACCTTGTCTCCTCTCATTTACTCTTAATTTTACCACACATTTGAAACTATGGAAAGATTGAAAAATATTTCATATAATTCCTGCAAGATAAAAACTTTATAACTTTTATGTGGCTATAACTACCAATATTTTAATAAATACTTAACACACTTGAAGTGGGCCACCAATAAACTAGTTGTTTTTTTAATTATCTATTTATACATGGGAATTCCACATTTATACCTGATATATTATTTCATTTTATCCTCCACTCCCACGCTTATATAAAATAAAACCTAGAAATATGTTTATTTATATAGTTTTTGAAAATTATAAGATATAAATGAATGAGGCCACCCCTTACATGGATAATATAAACAGTAAGGGACACATTTTAGGTTTAGGTTTGAGTACTTATTTTTAAAAACTATAAAATTATAGTTATTTTGCTATACAAATATATATATATATATATTATAAAAGATTACTATAGTTTTAAGACTATAGTGTTTACATGAATTTATTAAAGAAATATAAAGGATCATATTTAAAGGGATCCTGACAACTATAGATGACTCCTTAGTAAAAATATATATAAAAAATCAAACCAGGATATTAGAGAAATTTTATTATTTTGTCCCATTCCATGGGTCTTTAACCCTAAGCCAATAGGGAAATTTTAATTTTCCTATTCTCGAGGGAAATTAAGAGACCTTGTGATTTGAATTTTTACATGTTTACCCTGGAATTTAACCTGGGCCTGCACATACATTGCAAACTATATAAGAATTAATAAAATATTTCTTAAACATTTTAACCTTTACATATGATATTCATGCCCAGGTAAAAAACTTATTCCAAATCCCCTTTCACCAAGGGTTTCGAGGACGGGGGGTCCACCATAATTTTCATGCAAATACCAATTCTTCACAAAACACACACAATTTTCATGCAAATACCAATTCTTCACAAAACACACACAATTTTAGTTTGCACAAAAAATGGAAAGAAGAGGGCCTGATAAATTTAAATACCCTTATGAGTTGGTTGAAAAAACTCGTAAAAATTAAATAGATTAAATACAATAACTTATACCTAACCTATTTAATTTAAACCATACTCTGGTACCATGTTAAAATTTGAAGATTCAACAATTTACAGATGAATTCAACATTAATGTTAAACATTAATACATTATGTAATGTTACCATAAATATTTAAATGAACATTACATCATCACATAAGTAACTAAATAAATACTTACATGAAATAAATAACACATGTGATACAATATTTATAGTGGAAAACCACAATAGGGTAAAAACCACTTTGAAAATAACATTTTACTTATGAGAAATTATTTTACATCCAGTAAGATCACCTCCTCCTTTGAAACCCTAATTACCAAGGGTAAAACCAAATCACTTGATTTGCACACCTTTGATATATTTCTTGAATATATCCAATGAGGACCTAAAGTCTTTTTTATATAAGATGATCGATTATGTCTCCTGACTCACCTTTTCAACCTTATCGGTTGACACATATACCTAGGTTTATAATATTTAATATTAGAAATATAATTATTTAATGATATTAAATATTTAACTGAAAGTATATATCTAGGTTAGCATATTTAATAATATAACTATAAATATAAATATTATTATATATTAACCTATATATATTAGTGATAGACTCATATACATTAAGGGTTGGCCAGACCACTTAATCATTATGTTCCAACAGGAAAAACTCTCCCCCTTGCAAAAGATAGCATGTGGCCAAATGTTGGAACAGGGTGCTAAACAATATTGGATGCAATGATGCATTCACATAGAAGAATCAATGCAAAATATACTATCATCTATTAAAAATGCAAAGCCACATATCAATATTGCATCTAATCTACAAATAGAGGCGTAAACAAAGAAGGAAGTCACAGTAATATTAAAAGAAGATACATTGTATTTAGAGACATAAAAGAAGAAAATCCATGAAGATGTTGTGTAAGAGTACAGACAACAAATTATTAAGCCACAAAAGGTGGAGAACTAACAGAGAAGGAAAGAGATATAAGTTGTGGTCACCAAATTTGAGACAAAGTTACAAAACTCTGTGGCCTATTACACATATATAAAAGGGTGGCCTAGTGAAACTCAACAAGAGAAAGTGAAGCTTGACAAATTGGAACAAAAAATAAAGATACAATCTACCATATATGATATTAGCATAGACAAAGATGGTCCTCAAAGTGGACCTCATAGAGAAATATCAAACAAAGCAAAGGATACTGACAGAGAAGATCACGGAAATGCAAGAATGCAACAATATGATGGAAAAACCTATAATCAGAATGCAACAAGAGGTCACAATTTCTCAATAAATATGGAATCAAATTCAAGAAAATCCTCCACCCTTAGACATTCTTCCATTGATCTAAGAAAATGCATAGACACAAGAATGGGCAAATCAAATTAACATTCACCTTGATTTATGATATAACTTTGAGAAGAATACAACCCCACATATTGTAAATTATATCCCCCAAGTTGCACCATAAGGAAGAGTAAGAGGTAAGGTGTCCCACATACCCATTCGGGAGAGTCAAGTGAAGGTACATTTCCTTATGCTAGACGTCTAAGTTCCTAGGTGGTTTATGCCTTTATCCTCCCAAGATTGATGTCTCATAAATCTGGTTAGGTGATTTAAGAGAAGGAACCTTTCCTTACGACAGACATCTGAGTTCTAGTGGTTGATGCCTACATAGTGTATTTTTGGAAGAAAATTTTAGAGGAAATAATAGGGTTCTTCATTAGTTGCTTTCTCGATAATGAGATAAATTTTAAGTCGAGGGATGATGTTGACAGGTTTCTTCATCGAATTTTGAGATATCCACAGAGTTAAGAATATAGCCACTGAAGTCAGTAAGAAGTCACGGAGAGTTATATCAAACCATGAAGGAAAGAGGAAATCCTTGAGACAAAGAAAAAATCCATAGATAAAGGAAGAAGATGCAGTAAACTAGATAAATCCGTGAGCTATGGAGAAATCCGCGAGATACTGGAATAATCCGCAATACAAAGGAGAAAGTTGTGGAAGCTGACATGAAGTCACAGATTGAAGACAAATCGAGCTAGTAGGTGACATAAGATGACAGAGGTGCAAATCAAAAGAAGAGACTTTTGGATATATTTTTTGTTTATATTTATTGTAATTAATCCATTGTGTATGGGTGTGTCACAAGAAATGAATATATGAGTGCCATATTGAGATAATTTTGCAAGGAATGAATTATATGAGATAAAATGAGAAGGATATGGATGTAATTGAGACTAATGTAATGATTTATAATAAATGAATAAAGAGTGAATTTTGGAATGAAATATATTATATGTTTTCTATTCCTGTTCATATTTTAGATCCATTTACTTTTCCCACACACATCCTTAACAGAAGTTCAAACGTCCTAAATCCCACACTGTTGTCGGGGTTTTAGGTCAACACTTATATTCACTACCCTTATTGTTGGGAAAACATACATTAAAGTGTATTTCACCCTAATTCTCATGATAATTCCATGATTGAATCATTTCTATTAACACCCAAAAGGGGGCTACACCATACCATAGGAAGAACTAGAGAAAATAATTATACTTATCTCACAACGTTTTCACAACTAAAGGAGATTCTTACAAATTTAATACATTTATTTGTGAAGATAAAAAGGCTTCCAAACTCAAAGGTTTCATACTTAGGTATCTTATGACACAGGTTCCACTCATGGTTTAATCTCTTATATCATAATTACATAGCATGCTTATCATTAAGTCTAGGGAATAGATCATGATTTTAACTTTAATTTAGGATCAACACCTCATCAGGAACAATTTTAGAGGTTTATACTAGATATGCTCCTTGTAAAAAAATGACCTCTCAAGAGGTCTTAAGTTATCTTAAACAAATTAAGGTCAAAATATTTCATAGTCGACACTACAAACGTTTCACCACTCCATCTTGTTAGAGCATGGAGTTTTAATAAGCATACCTGATAGGGTATCTTCCTTTAGGATACACTGTTGGTCAACTATGAGGATTTTAAAGAAAATAAGTTTTTCTAATAGATTTAAGGATGGACTTAACATTAATTTTCCCACCACTCATTGCTTTTTTAACAGTGAGAATTGTATTATGCGCAAGGTGACATCATGAGTTATCCACTAGATATGAGATTTGTATAATGAAACACAAGGGGTGTCACTCATCATTATAAGGTTTTATTAAGCGTGACACGTAAGGGTAGAAATATTAGTTGGTAAATGTGATAAACCTTACTTATGATGGTCATGGTTAAGCAGGTATCACTCAATACGAAAGGAATGTCAAGGATCTCTCAATTGTTTAGTGTCAAATCTCACCTACTAGTCATGCAAAAATCAAGGGAATATGATGAAATGAAGGGATTTAGAGCACAATTTAATTTTAATTTATATAGAGATACTCATTTCTAACATACATGATGTAGGTTTCACAACATAGCTTTAAATGAAATCAAGAAGAGCATTTAGTAAAACTTGGCTAATTCTTTAAACTCAATAACAAAGAACAATTATAAGTTTAATAAAACTTTATACATGACAAGGAAAATATATTTTCTTTAAAAAAAATGGTGCAATGACACTTTACTGTAAACGTAACAATACATTTTTTCCAATAACATATATAAATTACAATAATACACAAAATGAATTACAACCACACCATTTCACCATCTTACTTGCATCCTACAGAACCATGTAAGCATGGTTTAGTGAAAATCATTGGCATGGATCCACCCTCCCTCTAACATGTTATCGGCATGCAAAAATAATTTTAAAGGAGACAAAAAAAACATAACTAATTTCCATACTTTCGTAGCATGATTTCTATTCAAATTTAAGAGAGAGAAAGGGAGAATAAAGAGAGAAAACATTTTTTTTTGCACAAGAAAAGGGGTGAAAAAGTATCCTATCAAAAGTATTACATGAATTAAACACACACACACACACACACACACACACACACACACACACACACACACACACACAATATATATATATATATATATTATAGTAGTATATGTTTTCCAATACATATCTCTTTTTTCTTTGGTCACAATGGAGTTTAAGAACATGTTATAGATCACGCTAGTATGCCATTTAATTAACCATATATTTACAGTCTCTGAACAACGTATTTTAAGTCCACATGCATGTTATCAACCATTACACTAGTCTTCTCCATTACACAAACATAAAAGGGTAGACATCGGTCCATCACCTCAAATTATGCTACTACATAAATTGGTCCAAGTGGTCATGTAATGGGACCACAAAAAGAGCACATAATGTCATAACAAGGTTTTTAATTCCTAAAATTGACTCTTTACTATAAATAAAAATACGAGAAAAAGAAAAATTGTAAAACTAATAAGCAGAGCTCAAAATGGGTGCAACTTGTTAGATCTCAAAATTACACCAGTCCCAGATCAGGACGAATAAGGGTTTTGAGGCAACATGGGGTTGTCTCTAACTTGTGGGACCTTGCACGCTGGAGACAAACCTCTTGAGAATGTCGGTTCCTCTACCTATACCTAATGCTAACACTACTCCTAGGAAAGGAAATGCAACTACCTATCACTACTCTAAGTACTCATGGGACCAGGGTTAGAAGGAGATGCATAAGGGAAATCATAACCTAAAAGGGTGGTGATAACACTAGAAAAAAGGTTGATCAATCTCCATAAGGGGAAGGAAAGAGAGAAAAAATGGGAGAGAGGATAAACAGGTGCACCATAACCACATGGACCCAACTTTCTCGTGCATTAACAACACATGAAAAAGAAACATGCAAGTATGAGAAACACATAACATGCCAAGAAACATAAACAAAGAGGCAAGATACAATAGAAATGAGAAAAGTGCAGAAAAATTTTCCATAAAACACGATTTATTGCTTAATGGATGCACAATTAGCTACATTCATGACAAAAGGTGAGGATAAATTTCAAAGACCAAGTTCAAGGTATGATACTCATGGAAAGTTGGCCACCATTTTGGCTTGGTGTTGTTAAAGATCCCTTTTACAAAGTTTAAGCTCCATATTTATAGAAGAATATAGAGAGAAGAGGAGAAGAAAGAGGAGGAACACTTAGATTTGAAATCCAACCACCAATAGCAAACATTGAATGCCTACACATCCACCTTAAAATTTTGTTAGATGTGCCTCCCCTTGTCTATTTGGCTTGTAAAAGAAGAAAAAAGGAAAGATTTGAAGAAAATCTGGTGGTTGAGTCAATTATATGTCTTCATTAATGATTTGAGTGATGTTTCCTTGTTTTTCACCTAAAAAATCCTGCCAAAATCTGATTTTGAATGGTTCAATGTGTAGCCCATGTCAGCAGCTTTCAAACAAGACCATGTGCATGTGTATCAGAGCCTTTTAGAAAAAATTATTATGATTTGAAGCTCTGTAGTGTTAACTAAACATGCAATGACACATGGCATGTGTTGATCAGCTGAAGGATCAACCAACTGTTCATTTGTTTTGTCATTTCTACCATGTGTTGTGCATTGGTTTATCCTAAGGGTTTGGTTTCTATATGGAACACTTTGATAGGTTGTGTGTAACACACTCAATTATGGTAGGTTTCCATGTAGCACAATGACTTGGCATGGGATAATTCAATTAGAGCACTCATGGGAAAGAGGCAAAAAAAATGAAAAAGAATGGCACAAAAGGTGGGTGTGCACGGAAGGGAAGAAAGATGCATATCTAAAAAAAGGATATAAGTATACAAGTAGGCATGGAACAAGTTTGAAGGCTCAATGCGCAATGTAATAATACAAAATAATAAATGAGTGAGCATGAGGGAATGCATAGAACTCACAGATAAAGGCATGCATGGAGAAAACATGAAAGGGACTTAGCCAATAATGGGAGGCAAGTCTACAAGGGTGCGCGCAAGGAGTGCACGAGGCTGCTAGAGTGAAAGCGAGCATGCAAGAGTTTCATACGAAGTGGAAATGAAGGGAGATAGAGTGTAAGGGGAAAGGGAGTGCATGAAATAAGAGAGGGAGGAAGTGAAATGATGAATAAACACAAAGAAGAAGTATGGTCATTTTCCTCTTTGATTGTCTTTTACCAAAGGTAAATACACGAGTAAGATTCTGATTTATTTTTATTCGGCTCACAATGGAACTGGACTATAATGACATTAAGAGGAGTTATTGTCATGGTAGGTTTAATTGGCATGATTTTCTATTTGAAACGGTTTACCCATTAGAAAAATTAAATGTTTTTTACTAATCATTCACTATTTTACTCAATCCAAAAATTATAGATGTAAGGCACGAAAGAAAAATTTATGAGAAAGGATGAAGAACCATGCTTGTGAGGAATTGAACTTGTATGATGGACCCAATCTAGTTGAATGTTCCCAAATCCCGAGTCCACCCAAGAACACTTAGTAACCAAATCATGAGCATTGTATGATTTTATTATCTATGGGAACCAAGTTCACCTCCCAGATTTTTGTCTGTAAGTTTCTGTAATAATAATAGATATTTTAGGCATTTGGTCAAACAACTCACATGTCACTTTAAACCTACCCATGGCATTCACTTATATTCCTTTAAGGAATTTTCAAACAAACTCATTTTGTGCATTTCCTACAACCATGGAATTCTAACAAACAGTTTGCCAGTGCCACAAATGGTACAGGTCCGACAGAGGTAAATTGAGGGTTGGATACATGTTGGATGCATTTGGTTAAATGATTGCAATGCTTCATGAGGACATCCATGCCCCGCTCCAAAAATCCAATTTCATACACACATATATTTGCATAAAAACCTCTAAATCTAATAAAACCCTTGTGCATATCCAATAAATACATCCATTCCATGAAACTAGATTTATTTTAGGAATTATATCAAATAATTCAAAGGATTACATCAAGCTCCCACATTTTCCATACATAACTAACATATAACTTACAACTTCTAATTCTGAGAAAAACCTCTATCCTTGATGTGTTGATAGATGCTCATAACTTGTTTCAAATCCCCTATGTTGTCACATCTTGAGAGGATGTTTTCAAAGGTTGCACAGTCAGGATTTACACCTATCAATTGCTTTTTCTAAAAAAATTCTAAAGCCTCTTCAAAAAAATCATGTTTACATGCCTTGATTCTACATTCACATTAAAGCACAGGCTAGGAGGGTAGGTGATAAGAGATGTGGAGTCATTCTTAACACATGTACCTTACATTTTCTTGGAATTTTCTAAATTTATTTCAACACAACAATTTTGTGTGTAGTGAGAAAACATTTTTGCCCATGGGGAACATCTATTTGAGGCATTTTATCAAACAATCCCTATCCCTTGTCTATGTTTCCATATTCTGCATACACATTTGACGAAAAACTCTTCTCTCTTCTATGCTCAATGGATGATCATACCATATCCCTAATCTCCTATTTTATCACAGACTGGAAGATATGCTAGAAAAGGTGAACTAATCATGTAGAACCCATGTTGGTTACATTTTATAAAACATTTATAATGCCCCTTCTCATAGTAGGTGTATGTAGATGCAAAAGAAAAGGGGATAAAAACAAAAGTAAGTTTTATGTTTCAAACATGCATACCCATGCACTTACTACTGATCTGACACATGTTGGGAGGATGCATCTAGAAATTTCAATGATAAATATTGTAACAAATTAAAATTTGAGACCCAAATTAGTTTTTGTTCTCTTAACAACAAATAGACATTCCTCTGCATATAAAAATCAGATAACTAGCTAACACAAGTTAATGCAGAAAGTCGTATTTAATTAATAGTAAGTAGACATTCCTCTGCATAAATAAATTAGTTATCTAGGTAAAGCTAGTTTATCCAACATGTATTATTAAATTAATCCATCCTATAACATAGTGATAAACCTTATGCAGCTGTAAGATTTAGTCATCCCTAATCTCAACGATCACCCTTAACATTTATTTGACTGTTTATACTTATCTTCACTTGGTTTTACTGCACTGTAATAGTGAGAACATGTGACTCATCCTCTAGTGTCTACTTAGAGTTTCATTTAGTAAAACTCCATCATGTATCCTACACTTCAGGATTTGAGGAATCATGATGATTAGACAATGTACCTAGGAAGAAAATTACTTTAGCCAAAGTTTCTTAGCTATAGTTTAGAAGCTTGTACATAACATCTAAACTTGTCTTCCCATCACCTCACAAATGGCTCATAACTATTATCTAGATTCTTTAAACTTAGTCCAATTACTTAGTGCATTATATTTTATGCATCTAACTAATTCATATAGGTGGATAATATCATGAAGGGGTCATCTCATAGCTTCTCTATCCACACATTTTAACACTTTAATAGAAAATGTCTTAAACCATTAGTCATGATTCCATAAGGTCTTAATTGTCTTATTAATCTTACCACACTTTACCTTGATTCTACATCCCTTAATTAAGTTATATCTATATTTTTTTTGGATTGTTTCACTCATCTTGATTTAAGCTAGAGATAGTCTCAGCTTAAGGTGCACTTCTGTTTCTTTATGGAGTATGATGAATTCCTTTATATAACCTTAAATCTTACAAGGTAGTAAACTAATTTTACATGATGATTTTATCATACTTCTCTTTTTAAATTCCTTCAAACTAAGATTGACTAGACTAATATCATTTATGGACTTGTTACTTAACACTTTAAGATTAATCCAAATGTCACCAAGGCAGCTTTTTATCCCATTAAAGTTAATACTAATAATGAACTTTAAGATTAATCCAAATGTCACCAAGGCATATTTTTATCTCTTAGATCTATGAATGGAATAATATCATTTCTTAACTTTCTACATAAACACCCTTTACTTTTTTGAACCAACATGCCCTTGAAATCAAATTATGAACCTTTTAAAACTGATGTTTATTATTGAAGTATTTTTAACCTTAGACTAGATTACCCTCATAGAATGCTTACTGAAGAAACACTATAGATTGGTCCAAACTGTTACCAATAGTCATATTTGAATCATTTAAAAGTTATAACTATATTTATGCATTTTTCCCTTCAAATTGCAGTTTCATTTCACACTTGATATACTTTTCATTTACCCATAAAAACTATTTACAACAATGGAGATCCAACTAGATATGAGGTACATCGTTAATAACATAATTGTACCTATTATAATCATAATTCACTTAAATATGTGAAGCCTTAAATTTATCAAATATATCATTTTGATGTCCAAACCCATAATACATCAAAGTATTTATACGTATACAAATCAGCCTTCTTATTTATATATCACAAGTCTTGTTCATTAATGGACTATTACAAAGTACAACTTGCCCAAGGAAATTTTATTTAATCATAAGTACAAGTACAATAGGATCCAAGATCCGTAATATAAATCATCACGTCTAATGCTGATCTTCACAAGCTAGAGAAAGAATACACATTAATTGTCACTAAACCTGTGACATTGTTTTGTTTTGGGTGTGTAAGTGCAAAGAACTGGAAAAAAATTAATATACTTACTTAACTAAGTTTTTGAAAAATAAGTATATTAATCATCTTAACTTTATTAAATCTAAAAATTATAGTGGTAAATCTTCTGTATAGATAGGGAGCTAGAATATTCCAGCAATCCCATTACTGGCGATGGAACAAGCGTGAGGAATATCTGTGAAGCGTTCCTAAAGGACCACTTCACATATAATCCTCTCTCTTCCTCAATCGTAAACCATGTGATTGATGGAGGAATCATGATCCGAATCTGTGTCAAATCCACTATCATCACACATGCAAGAATCAAACCAATCAACACATTTAAGCTATAAAAATTCAAGGAACTTAAATCTATTTTACATCCAACATTATTGCAGATTATCTCTCATGCCAAAGAAGTAATCCATATATTTTAACCCCAAAAAATGTATAGGTATAGAATTCTAGGAAAAAAATTACATAGTTTCTCCTTGTATGTTCAACTTTCAAAAATGTCTAGAAAGAATATTAAACCAATTTTAAATCAAATAATGAAATGAATGCATTACATAAAAAGGTATGAATCAATTTATCTAACCCTCCAAGTCTTGCAGATCTCAGGACAAAATAAAACTAATAAGAACTAACTTACCCAGTTGGACCATCAACTTGTATTTACCTTTATTATTATTTTTTATTTTTACTTTCACACTTTCCAAATGTCCTGTAAGTTGGTTAGTGCATCTATACATTAAACCAGATCATAAAAATATTTCTCCTTCCTTTCAAGCCAAGGGACGGTTCTTAATTTATTTTATAGCACCAAATGAACAAACGATTGAACACACAACTAAAGATACAAAAATCCATCATCCAGTTAGCTTTAGTAGCTCTAGGTTTATACATTCAAAGATTTCATTCAAAAATAATTAACCTATCAATTTGAAATAGTATATTAGAGCATGAAGCAAAGAACCATGCAAATTTCTAACCCACAACACTGGTAAATATTTCTCTTCAAAATGAACACAGGTACAACCATGTGTTTTTGAGGAATGAACTCAAATAAGAAAACCCCCAAGTATTTTCCAGGTTATATTCCAAACCCAACAACCATAAAAATTTCAAGCAAGTATACAAATTCAAAAACCCACAATATTTCACCAGTTAAATTCCATAAACCCTAAAGATGTACGTTTTCACAAATAATCATAAAAATTAGAGAGAAAATAGATTTATTTAATGGAAGAAGCAAGGCAAATCAAGGAGAAACTAAAATACCCTATTTTTTCTTTTTAACCAAATAAAATCAACTAGAAATGAAGAATACAATAGCCCAACATGATTTCATAGCAATATTAAAGATTCAAAACACTTAAAGATCATAATATAATCCCATAATATCACTTTATTACACACATTAATAAAACCCACCTTTTAGTAAAGCAGTCACAATAGATAATACTCAAGAAAATAAGCCATGCATTTTTATTGAAGAACCCAAATTTGAAACCCACAAGATTCACAACTAGTTCCCAAAATATAAACCAAATACCATTCATAATGCAAAACCACAACAAAAGATAACAATCTATTTATCAATAAAAAACCAAAGAAGCAGCAGAGAAACTCTTTCCTAAAAACTATTTGTGCCCACGTTTTTTGCTTCTAGCTACTTTTTGTCCAATCCTTGACTGAAAATGATTTTCCTGAGTGCCGAAATTCCAACTCCCAAAATGAAACCAAACTTCCTTTTTTTATTCCTCTTTAAAGATAGAGGGTTCTTCATTAGAAAACTAATTACACCCACATGCAAGAAAAATTTGGGTAGAGTAACTCCAAGACTGGAGATCTAACTGAAGTGGAAATGAAAAATCCTGACCAAACTTTAGTTCTTTTTCCCCCCATTCCAACAAAATCCTAGAACCATAAATCACATTTACTTATAAAACTCACAAAATTCCAAGTGAATGGTGAGTGAGATCCTTTGCCATCATGGAAGGGGATCCTATTTAATCATAATTGAATATTCAAAAATAATTAAAATCTTCCCTCCCCTAAGTAATTGTCCACCTTTGTGGATAATAATAAACATTAAAAAATTAACCAAAAACTATGGTGTTCAACACCACTTTTTATTTAAAGTCAATAACACTTAAACATTATGTTTAACAATTTGATGATGTGGTCAATGCCCCATCCTTTTATTATTCAAAAATAATATCATAAATTTAAATGCTACAATCACATCTTACCAAGGCTATTCACGCCTTAACGTGTTTACCATAAAATGCCAACTCTACAATGGTTTCCAAAATAATAAATCAAATGCTAAAGAGTAACGAACACTTCCAAAGCCTAAGCTTGGTTAATAAATTCCTACACACAAGTTGTTGGAATTCCACCCTTAATATGGGCACTGAACAACATCAACATTGTGCGGTAACCATATCGATTAAGTAAAATGCCATCCTAATCGACTTGACGCCAATAAATAATCATAACAAGACATTACAAAGTACCGAATTAATATCAAACTGCATTTAATAATCATAATAAAGGCGGTACTTAGTTATCTAAGTACTTAATCTTTAATTAAGTACTTAGATGACTAATTACCATCATCCAAAATTAATACTTAATTATCTGAATAAACACTCATCTTCCCATTATTCATAATTATTTTAATAATTAAATTTCAAATAAAAAGGATTAATTAGTGGGATGTTAGAAATATAATGTGTGGGCAGGAGGGGTAAGCATGACAAGTTTTTTTGAATTGTGACATGCTTGGAATGACCTGGATAGGATGCCTGTCACCATAACTCCCTCCATCTAATCCACCAACCCCAACAACCGAGTTAGCCACCACAATAGTCGAGTCATAACGACCAAAAAATTAGTAATGCCACAAAGCTCCCAAACTGGCCGATACTAAGCTCAAAAGGGCAGGATTTCTAATTGTGTTAGCTAGGTAGTAATGGGAGGGCACTGTATTTCCCTCCCATTATAATAGCATCATCCTCGATGCGACATAACACCAAGGATGTAAGGGTAATTAAGCTATGAATTCAACAACAAGACATGTCTAGGGATGAGAACTCTGTCACTAAAATGTGACCACAAGATAGAAGGTAAGTTTTCAAAATTTCTTAGCTTTCTATGAAGATTGTTGGTTTCATTTTACATCATTACTTAGTTAGTCTTTTCCTTTACATTATATCTTAATCCTAAAGCTCATAATATTTCATTATTTAGGATTTTATTGACTTATTTTCATGGGTGCCCAATAGAATATAACATCATGATGTCACATAAAGCTCAAACACAACACTAACGACCCATCGGATATCTTGTTATAACATTTCACGATTGTATCACATCATAAAACCACTGAACCAACCATGGGAATAACATAGAATCCACATAACTTAGTACTCAGCAAACACATGCCTTCCAGCTCAAATAGTATCAGTAAGACAAGTTTAATATAACAACAGGGAATTTCCTAACAGTACACATATGCAATTTTCACACAAATCAAAACTATAACTGTAAATACACAGTGTCAAGATGGGTCAAACATCATATCATCAATGAGGGACATCAATCCTCAACAACATAAAACATAACCAAAATCACATGAGCACTCATAAATCATAATACCAACTCCATATACCTCCCAATCTCCATAAGCCTCCCATAACAACTCTATATACCTCCCAAACAACAAAATGAAGAAAAATTTTCATTTTCTCTCCACCAAAGAGGTTGGCCACCCTATGGATTTAGGCACATAGGGTCATGGTACCTCCATTCCAAATGACATAATAACCTGTAATTTGACAACTGCACCAGTTATCTATAACTTCTTAGGGTGTACCCCTATAAAACAAAGCGGTCTCATAGGTACCACAGGTTTATGGTGAACCCATGTCCCTATTACAACACATAACAAGATTATAACAAGTATGCCAAAACAACAAGCAAGATTTCCAAGTGGAATTAAATTCAATCGCTTGGGTTGAGCGAGAAGATAGATTTTAAACTTAAGGAATAATTTTAGCTCAAATTCAACTTTTAATCTAAGAAAAATAAATGGCTAATTAGCCGTATTTAGTATGAAAATCATTATGTTAGTGCAAAAATTATGTTAAATGCCCAAAACTTTAAGAAATAACTCAACAAAAGTTAAATAACATAATTTTTTAGTTGCAGAAAAGGAAGAGAAAAGAAAAGTAAAATTTACTAATAAAACATGTATAGATAAATATCACATCAAAATCACTATGTGGCCTTATATGGCCACCAAAGGGGTACTTATCAAGTTGTTGGCACTAAGATATCGAGCCTCAACTCATTAAATATATAAAAAAACAAATGCGACATCACAAGTACATCGGATCTCATCTATCATCAAGTGTACATATCATCATCCTCATAAGGGCATTAGACCTTGTCCGACATCGAGCGCGACTATAAAAATAATTGATCAAATAATATAACTGTCGTAATATCTATCTAAATCATCCCTCCAAACTCCCACAAGGCTCAACATATTTGTTATGACATAGGATTGTTCAATGGAAAACCCATATAGGATAGAGAAGTTGAGCCTCAAATGGTGCATATTCAACAATATACTTAGCAAGCTCGAAGTATACAAAATGGATAGAAGTGGGTCTAGAAAGGGGTCTACACCATAATATAGGAAAAACTAGAGAAAATAATCAATCTTATCTTGCAACTTTTACATAACTAAAGGCACTTCTTGCCAAGGTAATACCTCTATTTTTTAAGAGAAAAAGCCTTCCAAATTAAAACAATTCATACTTAGGTATCTTATGACACAGGTTTAACTCATGGTTCAATCCCTCATAGCATAAGTACATAACATTTTTATCACTAAATCCATGGAATAGATCATGAGTTTTACTTTACTTTAAGTTCAACACCTTATTAGGACCAAGTATAGAGGTTTATACAAGATATGTACCTTTTCCAAAAAAGACCTCCCAAGAGGTCTTAAGTTATCTTAAACAAATTAAGGTCAAAAAATTTCACAGTCGACACTACAAAATTTTTACCACTCTATCTTGTTAGAGAATGGAACCTTAACAAGCATCCCTGAAAGGGTATCTTTCTTTATGATACACTGTGGGTCAATTAAGAGGATTTTAAATAAAATATTTTTTTGTTGGATCTCAAAATTGCACAATGCCTTGAGTTATGGAAAACACAGGATTTTGAGGTAACATAGGACTACCTCCAATGTGTAGGACTTGCAAACTGAGAAAAACCTCTGAAGAAGGTTGGATTCCTCTACTTATTCCTATGGCCAAGATAGTCATAGGTTGGGAAATGAAACTACCTAATACTAACCTATAATTTGAAGGGACCAGGGAGAGACGAAGATGTATAAAATTAAAATCCTAAACTACCTGAAGTGATAACACCAAAAATAAGGGAAAAGACACTTTTAAAAGAGAGAAAATGAAACAAAACAATGATGGATAGGGTAGAAATAACAGCCACAATCTAGAGCAGCATATAAACTCCCATTTTCACACAATGCACAATAGAAATAAACCCTGTAATATGAAGAAACATACATTGCATAATTACAAATAAATGAAGAGGCAAGAGAAATGTAATAAATCACCAACTAAGGAATAATAGAGCCACAAAACAAGTAATTTTATTGCTTCAAGATGATGCACATATCATTACAATGGAGGAAGAAGGTGTGAATTCATTATAGGATTACAATCCAAGGCTTTTCACTCAAGAACACTTGTGCAACACTTTTCAATGATGTGTTTGCATTCCCAAAGTATCCAACATTACAAATGAGCATCACTTTACAATATATAGAGAATGGAGAAAGAATAGAAGAGGAAAAATATAGGAAAATCTCAGGGATTTCTCACATTCACCCACCAAATGAACTTGCATTAAATTCTTTAAAAGAGAGTATGGGAAACATTACCAAACCCATCCCCCATGATCTTTTGCTTGCAGAAGAATAAATGTGCACCATATCTCATTAAATTTGGTTTTCAATTACCTGGAATTGTGCATCTTTTAATGTTAGAAATGTTTTCTTCTTTTTCCCACCTACTCTCACCTAAAAAATCAAGATTTGAATATTGTCATGATGTAGAGAATGTGATGAATACCTTTCCAGTGATATATCCAAGTTTATTAAATTTGGAGCATTTCTGGAGTGAGATATGGCCATGTCGGTCTGGAACGGGTCAAGTGAGGAACACGATTTCCTTATATCATTGCACAGTCCGCATTAAAATGTCATATTTCCCCCTTTTCCTTTATATTTTGCACTTTGTAAGTCAGGACGATATCAGGATCCTATGGGGAACTTGGGAACCTATTCCATTTGGGATTTGTTCGACAGACACCCTTTATCTCACTGATTTCCTCCCTGTCTTCGCATGTGTCTTATCTCCTTTATGGGAAACTCACAAACACCTTATTTTAGCACTTATGTGCGGGTGAATCACTTCGGTGGTGAACCAACTGAGGAATTGTTCCACCCCATTGCTCCAATTCTCTGCATCACCTCCCATCTCACTGCACCCCACTGCCTCATTTTCATTTGCAGATTTGAATACAATGCGGGGAACTAGCTCCCCAGTGGAACTAGTTTCATCATTCCCTTCGACACCCAAATTTCCACACAACACTAACCCGATCCCCATTTTCCTTTGTATTATAATTCAAACACTTATATAGGGAACTAGTTCCATCCAAATCCTTAGTTCCCGAAAACCCTCTCTAACCTGCAATACACTATTTCTTTTTCCTGTGGAAAATGCAGAGATGCAAGGAACCGAGATCTCATGATAACTTGTTCCTCATGTTTCTTTTGAACCCACAAAACATGCAATACACTAGAAATGGCCCCAAAATCTATTTTTTCTCAATTTTTATAAGTGTTGGATATTTTGAAGTATGGAGAAAAGGAGGAAAATTCCTTATAAAAATTTCAAGTTCCTAGAACATGAGAAATACATGTTTTTCAAGATTCTTCATTAAAGTCCCATGAAACTGCCCAAGTCCAATTTTTTCCAAGTTGTCCATTTTGTCATGGGTGTAAAAATAGATACCATTTTGATGATTCACATGATAATTTTCCTGGTAGATTGAAAAGATAAGTGGCCTTGAAACATCCATTGGGCATGGAGTCAGCTTGATAAACATGAAAAATGATCCAAAACTTTTAAATACACCCCTGAATCCACTTGAAGCATTGTCTGGACCTGGAGTTGGTCTGTCATGAAGCTTGAATTGAACACTCTCATCATAATAATATTCTTAATTAAGTTTTATGTGAGTGGAATTATTTTTGAATTGATCTTGTCACCATGTTTTACTAGAAACCATGAAGAAATTGAGTAGCAATAGCCCCGACCTCAAATGTGTGCAATCTGATCTGAATTCTTGCAACTAATCAATTGGGTTGAATGAATGAACTCTGAAAACTACCCCAAAATCTAATGTTAGTTACTCTGCATTTGATTTTCTAAGATGTTTGCAACTGATCCTTGCAACCTTGAAACTCTTCTTCTCTACATGTTTCAAAAACCATCATGAACAATGTGTAATGAGACCATCCAAAAGCAACAAAACTGTGCAAAGCACTTAGGGAAAGGAAACCTACTCTACCAACAAGACAATGTGTTGAAATCACTTAGAGGAATTGAAAACTAAACTAATATGTACAAGATGCAATGAGACAACCTAATGAGAATGCTTGAGATAAATCCCATTGACTAGGATTTGTAATGCATCTCCATCAAGGTATGAAAACTCAAAAGAGTTAGCTTATTTACAAGCAGTAATGATATATGGCCCACTCTAAATTGCATCAAACTTGGAGTGTCTCCCTAATTTAGATTCGTCTCTGCATCCCATTTTAAGACTAGATCTCCAACCTTGAATGTCTGATCTCTAGCCTTCCAGTCGAACCACTGTTTGGTTGATTTTTTATGTTGTTCCAACCTGATCATGGAATAATTTCTTAACTCCTCAAGCTCAACCAGTTCTTACATTTGGATTTCTCTTTGGTCCTCACCTTCAAATTCCAATTGCTAAGCCATTTAGAGTGAAGGAAATTCACGTGAAAAAGGAAGCCTGACTTCTTTGTCTATATACAAAGCTTGTAAGGGGAAGTGACAATTACCTTCTTCATTTTGATCTTATCCCCAGAGAGGCATTTCTCACCTTTTTATGCCACTGCCTTTGATTGATGTCCATTGTTCTCTTCATGATCCTAATCAGGTTCTTGTTAGTAGACTCTTCCAATCCATTACCTTGGGGGTAGTAATTGGAAGAAGTCTTAAGATAAATCCCAAGTCCAAGAGCCCAATCAGAAATCTTAGATCCTAGGAAATATTTTGCATTATCAGAGATGATAGTTTGGGGAATGTCAAACCTTGTCACAATGTCCTCAAGAAAGTCAAGGATGATTGATTCAATGGCTTCCTTCAATGGCACAACTTCCATCCACCTGGTAAAGTAATATGTTGCTATTAAAACCCATTTGTGACCAACACTTGATGGAGGATTAATCATGCCAATGAAATCAAGACCCCATTGGGAAAATGGATGATCTACTTGAATTGGATGAAGTGGAAGGGCAAAAAACCTCTTCTTACCAATGAAAAATTCACATTCTCTACATTTTCTAACACATTTGTGAGCATCAGCAAACAATGTGGGCCAAAAGTAACCTTCTTTAAGGATTTTCATTGTAGTAGCCTTAGCAGAAAAATGTCCACCTGAGAAACCATCATGGAACTCAGTCAAAACCTTGTCATAATGCTCACCTTCAATGCACCTGAGAAAAAACCCCATCAATATTTCTTTTAAACAAAATCCCCATAAATTAGTGCATAAGGAATAGATTGCAGTATTAGATGTCTTATTTTTGTTTTGTTTAGGCCAAGAGGGTATGCACCAGTAGACAAGAATCTAGTCATATCAACAATCTAACTATGATCATTGATTGCATCTCCTTCATCCTACTAAAATTCAGTGTTATGTGGAAGCTCTTCATTCATGAAGGAGGTCTCTTGGTGATCTTGAGCATCCACTCACAAAGTGCTCTACCTCTTACCAATTTTGTGGCCTTAATAGTCACATCATATTCCATGATTTTGGTCACCCATCCAACTCTTTTCTCACTGATTTTTTCTCCCATGATAAAGTCTCTCACACTGGAATGTGAGACTAAAACTTTGATGTGATTAGTATAAATCAATACTCTTTAACTTCTTTATAGCTCTCATGATGAAAAATACTTACTTTTCAATGTCGTTGTACTTCATATCATATTCCTTTAGTATTTGACAAAAGAAGGCCACTGGTTGTTCCAATCCTTGATCATTTTGATGAGTTAAAACTACAACAATACTAGATTTAGCTCCATATGCATATAAAATGAATTCTTTATCATAGTTATGATTGAAAAGTGTAAGAGCTTGAGCAATCTCTTGTTTGATCTTGGAAAAAATCTCTTTTCCTTTGGTTGTCCATTTGAAAACTGAATCCTTCTTGAGCATAAGAGTAATAGGCCTGACCAATCCTGTAAAATTGGGAATGAATCACCTAACAAAGTTGATTTTTCCAAGGAATGACTACAAGGATTTCTTGTGAACTAAAAAGGAAACAAACAAGATGGCTGAGATTATTTTCGGATCAATGGAAATGCCATCCTTTGAAACAATATGCCCCAAAATATTACCCCTAGGGATTGCAAAGTTACATTTCTTAGGATTAAGAGACACCCCATATTCCCTACATCTCTCAAATACCTTCTCAAGATGGTTGATATGATCCTTTTACTCTGCTTTGAGAAAATGGTAATGTCATCAAGATAGATAAGGATGAATTCATTAATATACCCTTTGAAGGAAATTTCCATTGATCTTTGGAATGTGGCACCTACATTTGATAAACCAAAAGGCATTTTATGATATGCATATGTTCCCCATTTGGTTGTAAATGCAGTCTTATACTGATCCTCCTCCCTAACCTTGATCTGATTGAAACCTGAGTATCCATCAAGCATAGAAAACCTCTCAGCTCTTCCTACCATTTGTAAAATTTTCTCCATAAAAGGTAGAGGATAGTGATCCTTTAGGGAGGCTTTGTTCAAATCTCTGAAATCAACACAAAGTTTGATTTCTCCATTCTTCTTCCTCACCGGAACAAGATTTTCCACCCATGTAGAGTATTTGATAGGAAAAATTATTTTTTCCTCAATCAGTTTGGATAACTCCTTCCTCATGAGGGGCTCTATCTTGGGATTAATAGGATTTTGATTTTGTTTGATGGGCTTGACATTTGGATCAAGGTCAATGGAACGTTGGACAATGTTTGGATTAAAGCCCTTTAGATCTTTATAATCCCATGAAAATACACCACTGAATTTTTGGCACAAGGAGATAAAATATTTCTTCTCATTCTCATCACATACCTTTGAAAAAAGAATTTCCTTGCCTTGTGTAGTGGTGACTGGTTGAAAATCTTCTTGCCTTGTTGTTATATTGCTTTATCTTCACCTCTGAATTCATCATTTGGACTGAAAATTTTCTCCAAAGTGACCAATCCTTTTGGTAACTTGTTTTTCTTTAGCTGAATAATTTGATCACCATAGTTGTCATACAAATCAGATTGCATTCTTGAAAAGAATTCAACTTCATTCTAGATGAATTGCACAATTTTTCATCGTTATAAAATACTTACTAGTTTGTTTCGTTATCTAGAATTGATGGTCTTACCACTACCTTGATGTGTTTCCCATTGCTTTTAACAAGATCTTCATCATGTAATAATATTGAACCAAGAGTTGTCATCTGATCTGGTTCTTTGTTCAATTTCCTTGGCACCACTTGCTAATTAAGAGAATCAAAACTCTTAAGAAGATCCCAGACTCTATGTTTATAAGATTTCAAAATCTTGTTCTTTTTGGTACACTTTCCTCTAACTTTGTGGATAACCAATTCATTATCCCCAAAGATTTGTAATTTTTTTATTTTCTCCTTTTCAGAAATTTGAAGACCATGCACACAATGCCTCATACTCTTCTACGTTGTTAGGGAAAAAAAAATTGTAATATATGAGCAAAGAAGAACTTCTCGTTCATTGGAGAAATTAATAAAACACCTACCTAGCTTCATTTCTACTTCTAGAACCATCAAAGAACATCTTCCGAAATCTAGAAGCACTATCTTTCTCTTTCTTAAATGGTGTAGGTAAAACATATCCTTCTTTAAGAATGCAGTAGGTTCCAAGTAAAATTCCAAAGCTCTGTCATAAGGATCAAACTCATAGCATTATATTCAGCCCATTCATCTAATATAAGATCAGGAATAAGAGGAGTGGGTTGCTCTTCTGAAAGCTGATTCTTGGTGATGTTCTTCTTGTATACTACAATTTGATAGGGGAGGGGTATGGATTATAAGACTCAATATGATAGGAAAATATAGGTTCATCTTGTATTGTAAATATTGTACCATACCTAGTTCTTAAGAGCATATGAGTCCAATCTGAAGACAAATAGCCACCTACTTTGGCTATGAAATCTCTTGATAAGTAAATGGAAAACATGGGAGGTAATTCAATTACTGATATATCATGGGTTATAGTTAGGATTGGACAAGCATGAAGTGTTAACTAAAGATATTTAATCACTCCTAGTACACCAACAGTTGAACCATCAAGTTGTCAGACACATTTAGAAATAGGGTTGTACTTAAGACCTAGGATATCAACAATCTTTTTGGGCATTACAGAAGTACTAGCCTCTGAATCAATCATGTAATTATGAACCAAGTATTTTCCCACAATTAATGACATATAAAATGGTGGGTTATTGAAAACTTTACTTACTTGCTCCTCATTTTCTTGGCACAAGTTGACAATAGCATGAGTCTTTTCCACCACTAGATCAACTTGGGGAACCTGATTGAGAGCTTCACATAGGAGGTCCCTTTATGATGGAATAGCCAAAGCATCCCACATTTTCATATTGAAATTTGTCTTCTTCATCTGCTCAACAATATTGAAAGGAATGCCCATAAATTTTTTCATTTTTGGTACAATATTCTCCTTCCTTGGTTGCTATAAGATTGGGATAGGAATATTTGGTTAAGAAGAAACTTCCTTTCTAGGAACCTCGAGCAATCTATTTTTATCTATCCCAAGTTCCCTTTCCTTATTGACAACATTTCCATGACTAGAAGAAGATGAAGGTTAAGACTCTAACATCATTTTATTATACCGTTTATTATCAATGACATTAATATAAGGTCTGATAGAAATACCCATAGATTTGTTTATTGCACAGAAGTCATCAAAACCCAAAGAACATGAGATTGATGTCAGGATTGACCTCTTGGACTTATTTCACATTAGGATTGGTTGATTCTACAAATGTTTCTTATTGATTGGAATAATTTTGAACCATAAAGGCTTAAGCATGCACTAAATTTACACAAATAACTTGATTATGTGGCTAGCTACATGGGAAACACCATTTTGTTTCTTATATTACATTATTCTACACTGGAACCAATGTTTGACTTGAGCTAGCAGTAGGAAGTGACTGGGGAGGAGAAATTGTTGCTAGTGGAAGAGGTACATTTTGACTCTACCACCTATTATTCTGTTGATTTTTTCCATATCTTCGATTAGGTTGTTGGTTCTAAAATGGATGATAACCTTGGTTAAATCCCTGGTTTGAAGATTTCCCCTGGTTAGAATAATTTTTATAATTTTCTTAGCACAAGTTAACAATAGCATGAGTCTTTTCCACCACTTGATCAACTTGGGTAAGTTGCTTCAGAGCTTCACATAGGAGGTCCCTTTGTGATGGAATAGCCAAAGCATCCCACATTGTCACATTGAAAGTTTTCTTCTTCATATGCTCAACAATATTGAAAGGAAGGCCATTTTTGGTACAATATTTTCCTTGGTTGTTGTAAGATTAGGATAAAAATCTTTGGTTAAGAAGAAACTTCCTTTCTATGAACCTCGAGCAATCTATTTTTATCTATCCCAAGTTCCCTTTCCTTGTTGACAACATTTCCTTGGTTAGAAGAAGATGAAGGTTAAGACTCCAACATCCTTTTATTAGACCTTGAATTATCAATAACATTAGTATGAGGTCTGCTAGAACTACATATTGTTTTATTTATTACACAGAAGTCATCAACCCCAAAGAACATGAGATTGAGGTCAGGATTGACCTCTTGGACTTATTTCACATTAGGATTGGTTGCTTCTACAAATGTTTCTTATTGATTGGAATGATTTTGAACCATAAAGGCTTAAGCATGCACTAAATTTGCACAAATAACTTGATTATGTGGCTAGTTACACGGGAAACATCATTTTGTTTCTTATATTATATTATTCTACACTGGAACCAGCGTTTGACTTGAACTAGTAGTAGGAAGTGACTGGGGAGAAGAAATTGTTGCTAGTGGAAGAGGTACATTTTGACTCTGCCACCTATTATTCTGTTGATTTTTTCCATATCTTCGATTAGGTTGTTGGTTCTAAAATGGATGATAACCTTGGTTAAATCCTTGGTTTGAAGATTTCCCCTGGTTAGAATAATTTTTATAAGATTGGGCTTACTACTTCTCTAAAGATATTACTTTATTAAAAAAAAATCTAATCAAGGAATTCATCTCTTCATCCTCATTTTTTCGTGTGGGAGAATAAGATGTAGAGGTAGTGGGTTGTGAATTATTCTTAGGAATAGGAGCAATAGAAAACTGAGCAGATTGAGGAAATTTAGGGTATAAGGGCATGGGTGGTCTATGAGCTAGTTTCCCAAATTGTATATAAAAATATCATCACTAATGGCTATTACATAGGACACAGGAAACATTGTACCCCCATAAAATGAATCATGACAACAATATCAGAATTTAATGCTCTCAAAAAGTAAATAAAATCACCTTTTGGAGTTGGTCTTATGAGGGTAGGGATTTTGTCCCAGGTATTCTTAAATTTGAAATTGAATTCTACCATGAGCTCATTAGGAGCCCTCTTTATAGTCGCTAGTTATTCTAAAAAGGAGAGTTTATCGACCTTTTCCCCAAATTAATGGCAAAGAAGGCCCCAAATCATTGCAGTTAGTAATTGTTATTGGTCCCAAACTCCTGAACCATTGAAGATATTTTCCATTGAATGAATAAACTAGCAACCTTACAGTTACATCTTGTTCATTAACTTGATGAGCCACACAAACATTGGTAATATCCTAAATATGGTCAGCTGGAGTGGTATGATTTTCCTCAGTGAAGAAAGGGATAATTTTTAAGGATACTACTAGAATGACATGTTGGACACTAAGAGAAAGAGGGTTGCTACCATTGAAGTGGAAAAATGGTAAATTCCTTTGTGGTGTTATCATAATAATAAGTCTGAGAACTCTAGTATACTGCAAGAAAGGCCTACCAGGAGGTGGAGTAGAAAAAAATTTATTTGGTGGTGAAGGTGATAAATTAATTGTTCTTCCTCCTGGTGATAATTGTAGGTACTCAAAAACTCCTTCCTCTATTATTCTAGACATTTTTTGAATTCTTCTCATTAACTTGAGGCACTCCAACTGCTTAAACTAGTTGATTTGATGTTTGGAGTCACCGGATCTATTGATGCAAAGTCTCCAAAGGCTGAAATTTACCAAGATACACACCAAAACTTGGGGAAATGGAAATATTAACTTCTATAGTCCCATTGGATGTGCCAAAAATGTTGGAGCTCAAAATTGCACCCTTTCTTGAGTTATGAAAATCCCAGGATTTTGAGGCAACATGGGACTGTCTCCAAGTTAAGGGACTTGCAAACTAAGATAAACCTCCAGAGAAAGTAAACTTCCTCTACTTATTCCTACTAGCAAGCTAATCCTAGGAAGGGAAAAGTAACTACCTAATACTAAGCTATGATTCGAAGGGACCAGTGAGAGAGGGAGATGCAAAAAATAAAAATCCTAAACTACAGGAGGTGATAACATCAAAAATAAGGGGAAAGAAACTTTTAAAAGAGAGAAAATGGAACAAAACAATGATGGAGTGGGCAAAAATTATATCCACAGTCCATAACAACGTCTAAACCCCCATTTTCACACAATGCACAATATAAATAAATCTTGTAACATGAAGAAACACACACAACATATCTATAAGTAAATGAAGAGGAAAGGAAATGCAATAAATCACCAGCTAATGCAAAATATAACCACAAAACAAGTAATTTTATTGCTTTAAGATGGTACAAAGATCATTACAATGGAGGAAGAAGGTGTGAATTTATTACAGGATTACAATCCAAGGCCTACAACTCAAGAACACTTGTGCAATACTTTTCAATGATGCCTTTACATTCCCAAAGTATCCAACATTACAAATGAGTCCCCCTTTACAATATATAGAGAATGGGAAAGAGAGAGAAGAGGGAAAAACTTGGATTTCCACTTCTACCCACCAACAACCTGCATTAAATTCAAGAAAAGGAGTATGGGAAGCCTTACAAATCTGTCCCCCATGATCTTAATCTTGTAGAAGAAGAATAGGAACCATATCATGTAAGAGCTGATTTATAAACTACCTAGGACTATGTTCATTAATATTGGGCGTGTTCTCTTCCTTTCTTTTCACCTACCCCCACCAAGAATTAGATTTTCTACCTCTATGGTATAGAGCATGGAGATATGTTTCCATTGATATAAATTTAATTAAATTTGGAGCATCTGGGAGTGAGATATGACCAATCATTCTCAGGGGCACCGTGAGGAACATGGGTTCCAAAATCCTATGCAAAATCTGTAATAATTTCATACTTTCCCCCTTTATCCTTTATATTTTGAAATTCCTTTGTAAATCGGGTGAATCAGATCCGAGAGGAACACATGGAACTTGGGAACTTATTCCATTTGGGATTTGTTCACCCGACACCCTCCATCTTGGTATGACTCACTCTGCCTTCACATTGCAGCTTATCTACTTCCACAAGGAACTCACATCCCCTCATCTCTATGCATTGTCTTTTTCTTTGTTTGTGGGTGCTCCACTTGTGTGGGGAACCAACTCCCCTCGTCCCAGCCCCGATTCTCGGCATCGCCTCCCGACCCATAGTATACACCGGTGATCATTCCCCTTCTTTGCGGCTTTGACTACAATGTGGGGAACTAGCTCCCCAATGGAACTATTTCTGTCATTCCCTTCGACACCTACACTTCTGCACAACACTAACCCAATCCTCATTCTCCTTTATATTGTGGTTCAAAATATATAGCGGGGAACTAGTTCCATCCACATCCTTAGTTCCTGAAAACCCTCTCCAACCCGCAATACACTTTCTTTTTCCTACAGAAAATGTGGAGATGCGGGGAACTGAGCAAGAACTTGTTCCTCTTGTTCCTTATGAACCTACAATACACTAGAAATCACCCCAAAATCCATTTTTTCTCAATTTTTCGAAGTGTTGGATTTTTTGAAGCTTGGAGAAAAGGAGGGAAATTCCTTAGAATAATTGCAAGTTCCCAGAACATAAGAAATACATGTTTTTCCAGATTCTTCATTGAAGACCCATGAAACTGCCCAAGTCCAATTTTTCCAAGTTGTCCATGTTGCCAGGGGCGCAAAAATGGATAACAGCTTTCTAACGGCTTTAAGGATGGACTTACCATCAATTTTCCCACCACTCATTGCTTTGTTAAAAATGAGACTTGTATTATACACAAGGTGACATCATGAGTTATCCACTATATACAATATTTTCATAACAAAACACAAGGGTCACCACTCATCATTATAAGGTTTTATCAAGCATGACACCTGAGGGTGGAAAATTAGTTGGTAAATAAAAGAAACCATGCTTGGGATGGTCATGGTCAAGTGGGTATCACCCAATACAAATGAATCTCGAGGAGTTCTGAACTTCCTAGTGTCCTATTCATGCAACAATTAAGGGAAGATGATGAAACAAACTTTGGTTTAGAACACAATTTCATTTTAATTTATATAGAGATAGTCATTTCTACCATAAATGATGTAGGTTTCAAAACATAGCTACAAATTAAATCAAGAAGATAATTTAGTAAAATTTGACTAAGTCCTTAAACTGGATAATAAAGAACAATTACAAGATTATTAAAACTTCATCCACGACAAGGAAAATCTCTTTTTTTAAGAAAATGGTGCAATGACACTTTACTGTAAATGTAACAATATTTTTTTCCATTAACATATATAAATTATAATAATAAACAAAATGAATTACGACCATGTTGTTTCGCCATCTTACATGTATCATATAAAGCTATGTGAGCATAGGTCAGCAAAAAATCGCTGGCATGGATCCACCCTTCATCTAACATGCCATCGTCATGAAAAAATAATTTTAAAGGAGAGAAAAATAACATAACTAGTTTCCATACTTTCAGAGCATGATTTATATTCAAATTTAAGAGAGAGAAAGGGAGAGTAGAGAGAGAAAACATTTTTTACACAAGAAAAGGGGTGAAAAAGTATCATATCAAGTGTTACGTTCATCAAACATATATATATATATATATATATCATAGTAGCTTACGTTTTCCAATATAGCTATATTTTTTCTTTAGTCACAAAGGAGGTTAAGGACATGTCACATCATGCTAGTATGAAATTTTGTTAACCATTTATTTACAATCTATAAACAACATATTTCAAGTCTGCATGTATGTTATCAACCACTACACTAGTCTTATCCCTCACACAAACTTAAAGGGTCATCATGGGTCCACCACCTCAGATTGTGCCGCTACTCAAATTGGTCAAAGTGGCCACAAAATGGGCCCATAAAAAGAGAAACCAATGTCATAACAAGGTTTTTAATGCCTCAAATTTACTCTCTACTATATAGCAAAATACAAATTATAAAATTGATAAGCGAAGCTCAGACTGGGTGTAACTTTCTGGAGCCAGCTGGCTAAATTTGGTTATTTTTCCAATAATTATGGCTAAGTAGCCTCCAAAAGAAGGCCTTCAGGTGTGAAAATCTAAATAGAATGTTTCAAAGACACATAATATTCTCTACTAAATAGATAAACACAAGGATAAAATGGTATCCAAACCCGATAAACAAAACTTAAATGGGGAGTATTTTTTCAAGGTCACTTGGGTGAATTTAACTACTACCCAACAGCAGCCTAATACAAGTTGGCTCCGAAATGGTTACGCAAAAGTGAATGTTTGGAGAGTGCGGTTCAAAAAAACCATACAACATGATTTCTTTCATGACAAAGAAGAAGTTTGAGGTTTCACATTTCATTTTCAGGGACCATGGGTACTAAGACCGAGGTGGTTTAAGAGGGATTTTGTTGTTCTGAGAAGCTAAATCCAACATGTAATTAACATAAGCAGCCTCAAGAACCACTTACAAAAACATGGTCAATGGTTGTGCTGGCATAGTTTCAAGGTTGGGATGAAAACATCATAAAACAGGGAAGGAGTTACATTAGTTAAATTTAGGAAATGAGTTAAAGAGGTGTTATTTGCATGTCAATCTCGGGAGGCATTTGTCGTACTTAATGGGGGTTGTTTTGACTTTGAGAGGCAACATCTTCTTATCGTTTTCCTCTGTGATTGGTTGTCACAAATGGTAAATGCATGAGAAATATTACGATTTCATATTATTTGGTTCACGATGGAACTAGACTATAATGAAATCAACAGGAGGTATTTTAGTGGTAGGTTTTATTGGCATGATTTTCTATTTGAAACGGTTTACCCAATAGAAAAATTAAATGTTTTTAAAACTAATAGTTCACTATTTTACTCAACCCAAAAATTATAGATGCAAGTTATGAAATAAAAATTTACGAGAAAGGATGAAGAACCATGCCTGTGAGGAATCAAATCAGTATGAGGGATCCAAGCTAGTTGAACGTGCCCAAATCGCGGGTCCACCCAAGAGCACTTATTAACCAGATCACAAGTATTGTATGAGTTTCTTGTCTATGGGAACCAATTTCACCTCCAAGATTTTTGTAGGTAAGTTTCCATAATAATATTATCTCTTTTAGGCATTTGGTCAAACAACTCACATGTCACTTGGCTTTAAACATGCTAATAGCATTTACTTATATGTGTTTAAGGAATTTTCCAACAAACTCGTTTTGTGCATTCCTTACAACCATGGCATTTTTTCGAATAATTTACAAGTGCCACATGCAAGTCTTGCAAAGATAAATTGATCATGTTGGACACATGTTGGTTGTATTTGGTGAAATGGTGGCAATGCTTCATGAGGACGTCCATGCCCCACTCCTAAAAATCCCATTTTACACATACATCTACCCGCATAAACAACCTCCAAATCTACAAAAACCCTTATGCATATCTAGCAAATCAATGTATTCATGACACTACAATTTATTTCAAGCATTTTGTCAAATAATTAATGGCATTGCAGAAAGCTCCCACATTTTGCATACATAACTAACAAAGCACTTACAACTTCTAATTCTGAAAAATAAATAAAATAAATCTCTATCCTTCATGTGTTGATGGATTCTCATAACCTATTTCAAACCCCCTCTTTTGGAATGGATTGAGAGGATGTTGTCAAAGGTTGTGGAGTCAGGATTTACACATGTCAATTACCTTTACACAAAATTTTCTAAAGCCTTAAAGCGCAGGCTAGGAGAGTAGCTAAAAAGAGCTGTGGAGTCCTACTTAACACATTTTCTTGGAATTTGTTGGAATATACACACACATATGTATTACACAGGAATATAAAAAATGAAGATGAATTAAATATGTTTCCACCTCTCATAGTCCACGGTCACCCAGTGGCCACGCCCCTCATGACCCACTCCCTATAGGTCCACAAGCGCTCCCCACTTTTCCTCCATGCGCAGGCTGGGAGAGTAGCTAAAAAGCGCTGTGGAGTCCTACTTAACACATTTTCTTGGAATTTATTGGAATATACACACACATATGTATTACACAGGAATATAAAAAATGAAGATGAATTAAATATGTTTCCACCTCTCATAGTCCACGGTCGCCCAGTGGCCACGCCCCTCATGACCCACTCCCTATAGGTCCACAAGCGCTCCCCACTTTTCCTCCATGCGCCATTTACCCCTATCATGGCCTCCACTCCATTTTCCTTTCTTCCTTCTCCATTCTCCTCTTTTTCACGTGCAGCTCCATCCCTACAAATCAAAACAAGATAAACCCAAACAATAACAAATGAAAAAAAACCTAAACAAATATGATATGCAAATAAGAGTTTAGTGTTGGATTTAAGTTTATATAATTTGGTTTTAGTATAAATATTATAATCTAGGTTATAAAATATCTTAAATGTAATATATAATAAATTATATAATATGTGATGTAATATGGTATCATAATATATATTATAAGGAAATATAATGTGTAGTATAGATATAATATAATTTAGGATATAATATATAACTTATGTTATATAAATATTATTATTATATATAGTATATAATATAATGTAAATATGACGTTTAGTATTATATAATGTTTGTAATGTGTATAATATTATAGTATATATAATAATGTTATTATATATAATGTAATATTATTAAAATATTTATAGTGTTTATAACGCTTACACAATCATTATAATGGTTATAATGTTTACACAATAATACATTCAATGTAACGTAATGTTAGTCTCTTCGGAGATATATGATACAAAGAAGATTAACATGGCTCATGCACAAGGATTACACACACAATCAAGGAATTCTAACTTTGGCTTCGCAACATAACAACAAAACGAAAAAAAATTATCAACTTTTGTTTCAAAATTATCAGGGTGTGACACACTATTAGGTATGATTCCTTCTCCTTTAAAATGGAAAATTTATTCACTAGCTTAAGGGTGGAAAATATAAACACCAAAATTATCACAATATCATTATTACATCATGATTTTGAATTGTTTTATATGTATGGGTATTCAACAATGAAATTATATCTTAGTGGTGAAAGTTTTATTGATTTTACTTTCATATTTCTAGATAATATTTTGAATTCTAACCTATTTTACTCTTTCGTATATTTTTGTGTTGCCTCATAGAGATCTATGGAATTTGTATGTCACACCCCGCATTTAATGTATTTTTCATCATAAGGTTGTTGGTTGATTAAGTTTTGATGATGTTCGATAAGAACAAGGTGATGCGAGAAGCAGAAAAAATTGATATTGATAATTAATATGGTGATTGATGGATAATTAATTAATTAATTATAAATGTCAATTTAATATATATATATATATATATATATATATATATATATATATATATATATATATATATATATATATATATATATCCTTCTCGGTTGTATTTTTGTATAGTGTTGGTCTATTTGAACTCCACCAATGTTTACATTGATTAAGGATTTTTTTTCATTGATTAAGGTTAATTAGAATTATTTAGGGTAATTTGCAATGTTTATGGTAAAGGCATTTGAATGGTTAATTGAGTTCCACCGTTTAATGTTATAATGATTGGGATTAGACCACATTGAATTGAAATTTTTTAACATTGATTACAAGGGGAAATGATCTTAGAACACATTGCATTGTTTGAAGTTGTTCTTAGACGACTCAGCAAGGAAAATGTTTAATGTTTAAATGGTCTTAGAGCACATAACAATTAATTGGTGAAATAGATTGGTCTTAGACCACTTAACAAATAATCTTGATGTTTGGTTAATGTTTGATGTTTGGACTATTGTCATCGAGCCCCCTTATCATTGTTAACAAATAACAATAGTTTTAGACTATTTGGAAAGAAATTGATTAAATGTTTGATTGTTTGGATGATGGGAAATGACCACGTGGCATATAAAAATGTGATTGATTATTGTTTATGTTTTGATTGGTCATTGACCAAATGGTGTGATATTTGGTAAATTAAGTTATGGCATGAAAAGGTTTTGGGTTTAAGTGGAGGGCACAATGTGGCAATGGAAATTTTTAATGGCATTAATGGAAATACAGTTCCTTGGGAACTCGTAGCTTTATTTGGAAGCCAAAACATGTAAATTTTCCCCCCATTGGCATTTTTTTAGAATTGTTCTTTGGGTTTTTGGATGTTGAGCTCTACATAGAGGTTTTTGGAGGATATATTTTTGGAATTGTGTTTTGGGACTACACATGCAATTGTGAAGTTTAGTGTCTCTTTTGCATTTGCTTATGTATGGTTTCATGTGCTCTTCTTAGCAAGTTTGGAAAAGTAGAAAAATCTGAATTTTTTTAATGAGACACTAATTCAACCCCCTCTCAGTGTCCAAGTTTCCAACAAAGAGAAAATCTTTTGTGGCAGGGACTTGGCAATGTGGGTTAAATTAGATGGCTATCTATACCTGTGAAACCGTTTTTAGATGATATTAAATTTTTCAATATTAACTTTTAAAAATACAAATTTATGTTATTAATACACTATTGATAAAATATATAAAAAAATTAATTAATTAATTTATATATTTAATATATATTTATATAATTTTGTAAAAAAAGAATGACATATTTTAAATCTCCAAGTTAAAATTTTGCAAGTATTTAACTGCTAAAATCAGGAGAAACGTGTAAACGACCGTCAAATTGAACTCCCTCTCGGTGGCAGCATGGCGATATTAAAAAATGAATATGTGAGGAGTATATAAAAAATTAGGTACCTAGGTACCTATGCAGTTGCGTGGGCGGGACGCAGTCGGTTAAGAAAGCGAAGCCACGTATTACTATTAAATGTATTAGTTAGGTGCTAGTAATAATAATAAACCCCCACAGTTATGGGCACGCCAACGCCAAATCCATGACCTGGAGCTGCTGCTTCTGACGATGATGGAGGAACCAAACTCCTTCTCTCCCTGTACAGATGCTGAAGCTGATGTATGGGGTAAGTAAATAACTTATAACCCTATCCATCCTCGCCATCAATTAGGTTTATGAATATGGAGTGACAATGCATTATTGTATTTGGCTTGAATGCATTTTCCCATCTTTATAGGAGAACGTTATGCACGAGGTTGAGTTTTATGTATATTGTCTTAGATCCCCATTACATTCGCTTACAATCAATCCTATTCTGGTTGATTGTATTTGTATTTAATTTTTACAGACGCTGATGGGTTTGAGATCCCTTGCCTAAAACTGGATAACCTCAGAACAGTTGATACAGAAACAAAAGGAACCAAGGACTCAAATTCTTCTTCTCGTCAGGTGAAAATGCAAATCCTCCCTTTGCTTAAAATCAACATCAAGTTGCTCTGTCTTTCATTTTATTTAGTGCGCTTTTATACTGTAAAGCAGACGCAATTCTTTTCTTATTTGGTCTGAAAGAGAAAGGTAGTCATTTCTTTTGAGATTGAGCCATGATGGCCTGTCACTCGAGGGAAGCTCTGTCTTGCATTGTTGATGTTTTTGGCAACATTTCTTTGTTCTGATAATATTTCACTCCGCACTAACTTTTCATGATCCTTTGTAACAGGTAAGTTCTGTGGAGGATAACATTTATTTAGGACCGCATGGTGCTCCACCTTCAGCAGTGAAACAACAAGAACATAATTCAACTGGGAAGAAACAGAGATTTAAGCACAAGCTGAAAGAAGCAGACATAAAGGCCAGCATAGGAGGGCGCGAGAATAAGGTTGAAAACTTGCGTGAGCTGATTGGTGGTAAAGGAATTATAATGGCACCCAGAGTTTCTCCTAGAGAGTGGCTTGATCCACATTGCCATGAATCACAGTTTGAGCGCTCTGCCTAGTTGTTGTCTAATTATTTTCTTGAGCAGCAAGTCTCTTTATCAATTTGTGCTAAATTTTTATATTTTTATTAATAGAAGGAAATGATAAAATGTGAGTTGGCCGTAATCAGCAAAAATGCACGCTTTCTAGCATAAAAGCTGCATGCTGATAAAATTTGTATGTTTACGCCTATTTTTTGTATTGAAGATAAGACACCTCTGCCAATCTGTGGAAACTGTTCTCCTTTGAACTTAAAGAAACTGTTCTCTTTTGAACTTAAAGGTAGGATATTTCCATCAATCTCTGGAGAGTGTTCTCCTTTTTACTTTTAAAACATTTTGGAAAATGTGCTGAGCAATTTTGCTTTAATAATTAATGATGATCCACCAGTCTAATTGCCTTCTTTTATTCTAGGGTTGCATCCACAATGAAAGTAGATCACTATGGGAAGCCTTGGCAGTTTTCCTTCAAGATGACCTCCAGATTGGGCTGACTCCCCTATTCTTGCGCCATTCGAGAATGTTTGGGGTTAAAATGGTAAAAAATATACATGAGTGCAAAAAATAATAAAAAGGTTTGGGGGAAAACGGTAAAGAGAGATACACGAGTGCTAAAATAATAAAAAGGTTTGGGGTGAACAAGGTGAAGAGAGATACAAGAGTGCAAAAATAATAGAAATGCTTGGGGTGAACAGGGTAAAAAGAGATATATGAGTGCAAAAAGAATAAAAAGGGTGATGCGCCAAAATAGTGTTATTTTTCTTCAAGCTCTATATTCAACTAAGAAGGAAAATTGGTCAATAACATAGCGTGACTATTGCCACCCCTCTCCATCTTACAACTCATTGCAAATAACAGGTTTTGGGTCGTTAGAGAAGGTATCTGCCTCATGCTAGATGATCTACATCATTTAAAATCCATGACCTGAAATCCTTCTCGTGGGGATCACATGGATTCTGTTCCCAGATTCCTTCCTATCTTGTTTAGACAGGTTTTTTGTATCATTGTGCAACAGATAACTACGCCGAAAGAGGCACCCTCCTGCATAAATCCATGAGAACCATAGCAAGGGGATCACGCTTCTTCTTTAAGTTTCCAGAGGCCATCCACTTCATCCGATCATATCCAATGTGGACAGGTTGATGAAAATGCGAACCTCAAACCGCTGACATTCCTACAACCTTTAATTTCTCCAATTGTTATCCACTCAGGTGGCAAAATATTCCTTTATTCCCGTGGGGGTTGAAGGTACACCGAATCTCTTTTTCTAAGACCCTGTGTATTCTCTTTGTAATTTTGATTTCTATTTGCCTTGTTGATCTCTTCAAGATTGACACAAGGGGATTCTCAGACTTGAATCACTCCCAAATGTTCTGATCACCATCTGATCTCCCATAGTGGCTCTCATCTAGCTGTGTGAAAGGGGTTGGGCTGTCAAGCCTTCATTCACATGCCTTCGGGTTGTCAGGTTCCACTGAAATACTAAAAGAGGAGGTCACTTAATACATATATACTTGGCATTGCCACAGAGGACTTTGAAGGAAAACATAAATGTTTGATTAGAGCTGAGAGGCCATAAATGGTATGTGAAGGACCAAATGAAATATCAAGCCTTTTCAAACTCGATCTCTCTAGTCCTTGCCCATTTGGATGAGGTATCAAATGGGACAGAGTGGAGGATGTCCACTTGCGCTTTAAAATAGATGAGAAAACATTGGTTAAGGTGGGGAATGCCATGATTAGGCAAGTTCTTATCAGGTTCCATACAGCAACATATGTATTAGAACAAGATGGCCATGGCTTTAAGCTTTTATAGGGGAGTGCTCAAAAGCACTACAATTACATATACTATGTTACCCACATCTCAATTATGTGACTTTTATGCACTTCTGCTGTTGATTTTAATAGGCAAGTCTTTATCAGGTTCCATAGAGCAACGCATGTAGTAGAACAAGATGGCTGAGGCTTTTAGCTTTTACAAGGGACTGCTCAAAAGCACTACAATTACATATACTATGTGACCCACATCTCACTTATGTGACTTTTATGCACTTCTGCTGTTGATTTTAGTTCGCGGTTGCTATCATGATGAGTTATTAGCTAATGAGGGAGCTTTGTGTAATATGTTTACAACAATGGTGGTGATCTGTATCTAATGTAATAACTAATGGATCCAACTGAAAATGTTATGTATGGAAGTCTATGCAAGATTTTATTTTTGATTTAATATTGCTAAGAAGTTTCCTCAGCAGTCAATGACCAAATCATCTATAGTAACAAATTTGGTAATATTTACCTGCACTTTCTGAAAATTGATTGCTTTGTAATTTTTTAATTGGAAAGCCATCAACATATCAATTAACCAGAAAAAGATAAAGCACAATCGATGAATTACACTAAAAAGTTGTCTAGAAGGTATTTGCCTCCCAAAGAGCAAGAGTCCAAAAATCGAGAAATAGGACCTATAATGGCATCAACATAAAGAGAGAAAAAGTCCCATTGACAGGGGACCAGAAAGAAACAGCGAAATTGAAGAGCAGAAATGCTGGGCATAACACCACTCCCACTCAATGTTTCTTTATAGAAAGAAGGATGGTCTACCACCTTCTATATTCACATAGATGGTCTTTTGGAAGTCTTCCTTTGCATTACGCTTTTGTTGTTCCTGTATAAATTAAGTTTCTGGGATTGCCTTGTCTTATGGGGGAATGTCAATGTCTAAATCTCCATATTATTCTAAAAGCTCTTTAAAAGAGTTAAATCTATTTTAGAGATATCAAAGTATCTCGGCTTGCCAGGATTGCCTTTTGGAAACAATTGAATGATAGAAGTAATGGACTCATGTGTACCATTTACTCGATGTGAAGAGTCCAGGTCCTTATTGACCTTAGTTTTGGTGTCCACATGGTCCTACAGATGATCTGAAGTTGCTATTACCTTATAGATCCCTTGTCATCCGTTTTGGTTCCTAAAACAGCAAAAGGGTGAGACCTTAACCCATCTCGAAGACTCTTTGTTTTATCTTGGAATTTCTCCCACCCCCTTGGAATCAGGTTTTGTTAGGAATTACTACATATAGTATACAACATATGATATCTTGTGGATGTACCATAGTTTTGTTAGTCACAAGTAATTGGATTGTTGGGTGGTTACAACACCCTTAGAATAGAATTAGGATTTGGGTGATGACCAGAAAGAGATACGAGTACGAGTTTATCCTAAGAGATACGATCATCAACAAACATTACATTTGCATAAATACCTTACATGTTTGAACAAAAATATAGTGCAAGTGTTGTGTGATTAAATAATTCCTATATATTTATGTTGTTTAAAGTCTGACAAAATCTAAACTTTGGTATTTAGAGCAGGTGAAGAGCAAGGAGAAAGCGTGTGATGGGAGGATTAATTTTTTGAAAATCAAAGGGCAGGCTCCATTGTGATTTTGGCTGCCCCGAATGATGATAGCTTCCTATTTTAAGTTTGAAGTAGCAGGTAGCCATTAGTCTTTATGTTTTTTGCCATTCGTTAGTGTTTTCTGTATGTTTTGAGTGAGATACAATTTGATGAGTGCTGGAGTGTTTGATTGTTATTGCTGGGGTATTTAAAGTGCCTAGAGATTGCTATGCTTGTGTGCTGAAGAAAGACAAATTGAGCAGTGAAAGAACTAGTGACAACAAACAAGGTGCTAAACTTTTTGGTAGAGAAGAACAAAAAAGTAGAAGGGTGCCTGCTGTTTTATTGTTTCTTTTCTTTTTATTTGCAGCAGGATCAAAAAACAATCCATATATCGGAAGTGCCTCCATATAGCTAGAAGCAAGCAATAAAAAAAAATAAAGGCTTTTGGTTGAAAGTGTGTCATTATGGTGCAAAGAGTAGGTTGACAAGCATTCCTCATACTGCGAAAAGCTCCATAGTGGCACCACCTTCTCCAAGTGCAGCTGCAAATTCATACAACAATTTTATGCAGTGATATATAACATTAAAAGAAAAAGGGATTTGCAGCATTTACAGAAAAGAAAGAAAGCGAGGAGGAGGGTGCTCATGCGCCGGAAAGAAGCACAACATAGGCACAACAAATATAAAGAGGCAAATATAAGTTTATTATATTTTTTTGGTTCTTATAAAAATCTTTGGCATCAAGGCTGACTGATAAGAAAGTTTTAAAATTAATTTTTGAAACTTCTTACAACAAAAGAAAAAGAAAAGCATATGGTTTGCCTAAATTATTTTCCATATTGCATGGAATTCCACATCCTTCAATCCGGTGGGAGTTTCTCCGTGAAACTTTACCAAGTTTTGTGTCTAGTACAGTGTTTTTAAAACCGGTCGAACCGGAACCGGAACCAGCTGGTTCAACCGGTTCAATGTTTTTTTCCCAAACCGGTATACAAATTGGACAGGTGGACCTGTTTGGTACCAAACCGGTCCAAATGGTCCGGTTCCGCTTTGAACCTGTCGAGCCGGAAAAAGCACTGTAATACAGCACTAAGTTTGCAAAAAAGTAATTTTTTAATTAAAACTTCAGCTTTTTAGCTGACCTAAACCCCAATTTTGCTGTAAACTGGTTCATAAAGTTCGAACTGGTCCGGTCCAACCCTCGACTGGTTCCGATTTTTAAAACATTGGTCTAGTATTAGTGTGAAGTACCCTATAAAGTGATTTTTTCTAGTGCATGGAATCCAATATCCTTCAATCTGGTTGGAGTTTCTACGTGAAACTTTGCTAAATTGCGTGTCTAGTATCATTGTGAAGTACCCTATAAAATGATTTTGTTCCAGTTTTTATAGTTTTTTAGACTTAATTGTTTTAGTGTTCGCGTAGTATAGTTTTAGGCTTAAAACCTTTTGCCCGAAGGTTTGTATTAAATTTTTTAGTTTTTTTTTTAACACCAGGAGACATTTTTGACAGAAAATTTTTGGATTGTGTAAAGTTGTCCAAACCTTGTGGCAAAAGGATTTGTTGTGTGTCTAGTATCATTGTGAAGTACCCTGTAAAATGATTTTGCTCCAATTTTTCTAGTTTTTTAGATTTAATTGTTTTAGTGTTTGCGTAGTGTATTTTTAGGCTTAAAACCTTTTGCCTGAAGGTTTGTATTAAATTTTTTAGTTTTTTTTTTTTGACACCGGGAGACATATTTTGACAGAAAATTTCTGGATTGTGCAAAGTTGTCCAAACCTTGTGGCAAAAGGATTTCGCTTACGTCCTTGTATCTTGTAAGATATAATGGTTTTTCCAAAAAATTGCAGTAAAAGTTGTCTGTCAAGATCCTTAATTTGATTTTTTTCATATATGATTATGTTTTCGGTAGTACTTGACACCCTTACAAGTATTTTTAGTGGGGGTAGGGGGGGAATTCTGATACTATGAAGACAATAAGCACTGGGAAAAATGGTGCCAGAACCATTAAGAGCGCTTCATGGAGCAGTATGTGGTCTCCAAGACCATCTGGATTGACATGGCTACTTGAGCTAAGTTGTAGAGAAGGACAGAGGGTCACACTGAGGATGAAGGGAAAACACCAATCTTCTAATTCAAAGATTGGATTATTGTTTTAGTGACTATCTAGAGCAAAAAAGACGAAAGTCATATTTAGAGAAAAAAAGACAAAAGACACTGATCATTTGTGAAAGTGATGATGAAGACTACTCTTGCTACACAAGATATTATTGATTAGTGAAGGTCAGTTCCCTTTGAGAAAGTGTAGTGAGGACCCAATTCCACATTGTTTTGTAATTGTTCGGTGAGGCCCAGTCTAACCACATGAGTAACTGAGGTGAAGTCCAGTTCTATCCAAGGATGTAGTGTGGTTAGTTCCCACTACTAATGTTGTTGTCGAATGAGGCCGATTCCCAGCAAGGGAATCTATTGAAGCCCATACTCAATATTGTTTCTAGGTGAAAAGTTGGGTGTGTCCCTTTTTGTATTTTCTGTTATTATGAATGGTTTGGACAGTTCATATTCATATGAGTGTTGTGAGGCCAATTCCCACAACTAAGCCTAGTGAATGTTTATGTCCCCATTTGTTTGTTTTGATTAGTGCGGCCATATCCTATTGAGAAGGAAAAGTAACGCCATCCTCGCTACTGACTGTAAGTATGTCCAATTGTGAGTATGTTCCGAATTTGATTCTCTCTTAGTCTTTGAACTATATGTAATAGGGGGGAATGTTAGGAATGATTACATATAGTATATTATATATTATATGCTATAGTTTGGTTAGTCATAGGTAATTAGATTGTTGGGGGGTTATAACACACCTAGAATAGAATTAGGACTTGAGGGATGAGTGGAAAGAGATAAGAGTTTATCCTAAGAAATATGATCATCAACAAACTCTACAATTGTGTAAATACCCCACATGTTTGAATATAAATATAGTGCAATTGTTGTGTGATAAAATAATTCCTATGGATTTGGATTATTTAAAATATGATCAAATCTAACAGGTTTAGGGTCTATCTTTCCCTCTTTTCCAAGTACCTTGAATTCCCTTTTTTTAGGGGACAGTTTGGAGATAGAAGACCATGGTCATTGATTTGCAACACGGGGCCCATGATCTTTGATGGAGGGACAATGCCACACATAGAGATAAGTGGTGATTTGTAGAAAGAACATGAAAATCTAAATATATTAGTTTACCAAGCACAGTCGAATGTGGAAGTCTGATATGTAGAAATGCAACTTCTATTCAATTTGCAAAATAGGGAAAGTATTGATGTGTACAATACTTAGTGAGGCTAAGAGTGTAAGTTCTTGTGATCAAAAGGGGAATGCTCCCTAGCTGATTTTCTTGGATTGATGAAAGAATCCAAAACTACTTGTTTGAAGCTAGATACTTGGGGCATGCTAACTATCTCCTATTTGGTCTTTGTGTATTCTCCCGGCTCAATAGATGTATGAATTGCAATAACATAGGTTATGCTCTTGAGGGTGTGGTTATGATACGACACGCACACACATACCTACGTCGCCAAGATACGGGTACGGGTTAGGATATGAATTCGATACATGGATACGTTGATTTTAAAAAACCCTTAGGTACATTCGTACATATATTATATATATGTAATATATATATTTATACACACACATATATTACATATATGTATGTATGTACTAAACTACACACACACACTCATTTTACTCATTTTTTAGTCCATAAGAAATACAAAACTTCAAAAATATAGTAGGATCAAGGTTTAAAACATTCAATATGCTTAAAATTTTACATTTTCATCGATCATGTGGCTGCCATACATATGATATACGAATATCATGTAAATATGAATACATATTACAAACAATCTAGAATATATCATCTAGATTTTTGTTAAAATCAAAGTCTTGTATGCCACTCCCGCTAGCTCCACTCTTAGTAGCTCCTCTCTTCATTCCTTGTGAACTCCCTTCTCCTTGTGAAAAGTTTTGTTTAGCTTTCCTTTCTCTTTGTTTAGATTAGGAGTAGTTTAGGTTTGTTTCTTGCAAATAAGTGCTTGTATGCACATTGTTTTCGAGTTTTCCTAGTTAGTTGTCTTTTCAAGAAGTGCTTGCATGCACATGTTTTCCTTTTGTTGGAGAGGGTATTTTAGTTGTTTTGTTTTAGAGGATACAAGTTGTTGACAGAGGTATGTGACTCCATAGCTCAATGAATGCAGAAGGCTACTAATCTCTTTGTTTAACAAGAAAACATTCTCGTGATGTCGCCAAAAAGTTACCATAAATTATGCACCAAGAATTTACGCCAAAGGATGGGTAAAAAATGGATGTGCATGCTAAAAATAAAAGGCAAGAAGCTGATGTTCTATACTCAGCACCAAAGAGGTGAAATATGCATGGAGGTGGATTGAATTTTATTAAAAAGAAAGCAGCAGTTAAGTTTATCTTTGGTGCCAAAGATAGAATGAAATTGGCTAAAAATAGCAGCCCCATGCGCCAAAGGAAGAACAAAAGAGTAGTGCGTGGAAGAGTTTAAAATACAAGATCCTATTTTTCGGAGTTTTCGATAAAATTAGAAGAGCATGCTGCTCTTCTATTTTTAAGAAGTTGATGCTAAAAATAGGTGCATGGAGGAATTAAATATAGAAGAAAAAGAGAGCTGCTGTTCCAAAAATAGAACATTTGCTAAATATAGAAGGATTTTCTATTGATTAGTAAACTATTGGTTCTAGTTGTTATGGCACCAAAGATAGAAGGATAAAATTAATTAAAAGCATGCTGCTGATCCTATATGTGGCGCAAAGGATGGGAGAGATAAATTTTATTAAATTCAAAGCATGTAGCAGTCTATTCTGATATGTGGTGCCAAGGATGGATGAATAAATTAGTAAAGAAGGACATGCTACTGTCCTGTGTTCCACAGGGGTTGGAAAATAAATTAAATAAATAAAAAAAACATGTAGAGAGCTATTTTTGGACGCAACAGTCTATGTAGGACGAGTTTTGATTTATTGAATCATTAGACACACTTGGGTTGATTTGCTCTGGCAATTCTAGCCTTGGAATTGCACTTCTGAATAAAAAAGCTCCATTTTTGTCCTCTCATATTGTTGTTTTCTGATTATTCATTGTGTTTGATAGGAATATTGTGTTGCTTTAGTGTGGAATTTACTCTCTCCTCTTGTCGTTTTCTCCTAAACCCTTGAATTTATTATGCAAAATAGCTTAGAGTTGTGCAGGTGTGTGGATCTTTGATTTCTCTATGTGCAGAGTTACATGCATGTGTTAAATTATTGGTGTATCACCCTTATTTCCCATTTCCCGCAATTCTTTTCTCTTTTTCTTGTCAAAGTTTTCGTTTTTCAGGTGATTCACAAGGGAACCAACCCTCTTTGGAGGTTCACCTCAGACATAGGTTACCCACAGCCTTGAGGTGTTCCAATTTTGTCAATAGGTGAGAGAGCACACACACCATTCTCTATCAGGGTGCAGCTTCTTGGTGGCAACAATTATGCAAGATTGCTTGTGAACCTAGATGCTCCTGCATCATATATACATCTTTGAAAATAAATAGATATACGACTCTTATGTTTATCAGTCTATTTTTTATTTTAGGAATTTTTTTGGGTGACCTTTGGTCCTTTCTGCGAGTTTGATGTTGTGTTTGAGCCAGTTTGAACACATTATCATGTCTCTTGGAATTTGAACTGAAGGTTCTGTTATAAATAACTTGATGTTGTAACCACTTGAGCTCATCCCATCCTAAATGTTTATTTAAACTATTTGAATTGATGTAGTGTCAAGGTTGGGGGCTCAATTTAACAAGTGCCCAACCAAGCATCCATACAAAGTACGGTTGGGGGATCAATTTAACAAGTGCCGAACCAAACAACCATAGAAAGTACTCAACTCACTAACACAAAGGATGCACACAGAGACAAAACTAGAGACACTCTAACAACTAACTCTTTTAAATTGAAAAAATTGAAAGGCAATATGATATCTACAAATCACAGTATAATTGTAGAGACTATTTTTCCTAATGGGACTCTATAACGTTTGCCTTGAGCTCTTTCTACACTCCTTTCCTCTTTGTTGGTTCTTGATGCCCTCTCTTCTTCAATATTTTGACTTATGTGTTTTCCCCCTATTCCTTTTGTCCTCTCCAAACCATCTAGAAGGTCCCAGATATTTTCCCATGTTGGCATGGATGAAGGGATCACTAACAGTTGTGCCCTCCAATTTTATTAAGCTCTGCATGTCCCATTTCATTTAGCAACCATTTGCGCACTGTGAAATATTTTAATATGGCTTCCCGGGTCTTTGAGTGTTAATTGGGTCCCGCTTGTGTCTAGCGACTTTGAGTTCACCGCCATTGAAAATGTTGAACAAAGCTTTCCAACAAGCCCAAATTCGTGCTGCTTTGTGCCCTCTCACGAAAATTGTGTTCCTTTAAATTTTTTCTTTACTGTCCTCCTTTGCTGTGCGCAGTTAACCTTGAGCCCCACTTTGTGACCATTCATGGTTGTGAGATTTGTCAATATCACGTAGTCCCTCTATTCACAGACTTATTGAACTTTTTATGGCATTTCTGACCTGTGAATTTATATTATGCAGCCATAGAGTCCTCGTGTCCTCTTTTTAATTTAGAAACTTTGGGCCCTACATTCACTATGTCATTCACTATGTGGACTGAGTTCGATTGTGCCATGTGTCCCTTCACATCAGCTCGGGATTTTGCGTCCAATTTAGGCTCCGAGAGGAAAGATTTTGTCTGATCCCGACATGTATACAGAGTGCAATTGTTACACTTGTCACATTTGCATGAACTCAGGCTCTTGTGATCTATATAGACTCCACGGGCTCAAGTATTTAGTGTGATCAATGTATAAAGTGACACTATGACCCTTAAGACTATAAATTGACCCAACGACTTAGAAATAATTTGGGCTCCGTGAACTTAAAACCTACAAGTAATATGATGACCCCGCGAACTTAGTAATAAAGTGACCCCCAAATTGTTTATTTAAAATCATTCCTTGTCCAGAGAACAGAAGGGTGGTGGTGATGCCCCCACTACCAGATATGTATATAGTCTCCTATATATTCAGGTGGCCCCCCTTGGGCCACTCAATTGCCATATCTATATATAGGGGGAATGAACGAAGAATTGTACTTTTCCTTGGCTTCCTACTTTTGCTCAAGAGGGAATGGTTTTACTCAGATGGAAGGGAGCTAGAAAAACAAGGTGCTTGCTTAACATAATGACTTGAGGGATCAATTAATTGTTGTGACCTAAGGGTTTGCCTTTAAACACTTAATAAAGAATTTGGGACCCTGCTGTATAAATTAAGAGCTCAAAGTGACCGCCATGAGACAATAAAGAATTTGGGATCCTGCTGTATAAATTAAGAGCTCAAAGTGACTGCCATGAGACCTGCAACTGCTGTGACCCCTTTATGTAAACAAGTGTCAAATAAACAACAATTTTTTGGTGATGCAAGATTGCCCTTTCTCCTTAGATGCTCCTGCATCATGTATCCAATAATATTTTGACATAAGCTGGTATTTTTACCCATTGCAAGTTATCTTGAGAAGTTTATTTATTGACTGCGAATGTGCTTAAAAAACATAATGAGTTGAGGACTGCTAGATATGATTGTCATCTCATGTCAAATATGCTCGTTTGGGGCCCTGTTTTTTCAACATTTTCTGAAATGCAAACCTTTACAATAATTAAATGCCATCATACAAGGGCAGCAGCCCCTCCTGAAATTTGGAATCAGTTGCCTTTTCTAAAAGTTTACAGGCAAAATTTTTATTCCTCAATTGCTGAAGGTCTTAATTTGGACTCACATGTATGTTCTTGTCAGGTACAGCTCAGTGTGTAAAGGCCTCATGTTATAATCTGGTAGTTAATGTTTACTGTTGGTCTTTCACCTGAAGAGTATGAACAAGTTGGATAAACATTATGTAGGAAATTGTTAATTACAGATAAAGTTGACTTTTTTGATAGTTTTGCCGATAGGCATACCTATGTGGGAGTCATTTCCCCGGAATCGTCAGTGTTGCACTGATGGGTAAAAATCTGGCGTCATGTGATACCTCTCTAAACGGATTAATACATGTCTGAATTTGTCTTGGATATGGATAAGTCTTTGAAGGCATTCTGCCTTAACCAATACCGCCAAAAGGACAGGGTTCAAAAACAAAATCCTTGGAGCCTTGGAGGCGAAGTCCCTTCCAACATTAGATTCCTCAGTTATTGTGCATGTTTCGAAGACATTGTTGTCAATGAAAATAAATTTAAAAGCTTATCATCTGATATGGTTAAAATAAGTGAAAAGTGACAAAAAATAATAGGGTATGTGGATATTTCAAAACATAAACGTTACTTGGGTTCGAGGAGGGGGAAATGAATTGATAGTCTTTTACATAACCATTGTATACTTATAGAAGATAAAATGTTTGTTTCCATGGAGCATAATGAGAAATTACGATTTGTGATGAATAGATTACTCCCAAAATTACCTTTTCACATGCACCACTTCCTACTACCGCTGCATGTTCTACTTGTCTTCTTTGTTATCTCTAGATGAATCTATTGTCTATTTATCTTCTTTTACAAATTTATAGTTCCTCAGAGACCATACTGCTTGGACTTAATGGTGTTTACACTGGGAATGCCTACTGGTGTTGAAACTATTTACACTGTTACGGTGATTTTAGTTGATTTGAGCAGATGCTTGGGACTGTTGCAAATTCTTTTGGCTTTCTGTAAATCAAATATGCCCGTCATCAACTCTATTTTATATGGCATTTGCATTAAATTGCGGCATTACTGTGCTGTTTCAGAGTATTGTTTGTACCCAATTACAGCAATACTTGATCTTTGTTTGTTGAGTGCCCAGTGCTTCATTGCTTTGGTTGGAAGCTGCTAGTGTTGACTACAAATGACAGAAATGTTTCCTACATTTACATTTAAAATTTGATCTTATGTGCAGTTTAAGCTCTGTCTTCTGGTTCATTAGTTCAAATCAATTCCAGAATAGAAGGTATGAGCCTACAACTAGATACATAAACAGTAAGTTACTTAAATGTGTGTGCTGCATAGTATCATGTTATCGTCATATTAGACATTTGGATTTCAGATTTAGCGTTTTCAAATTTCTGCCTAAAGTTTATATTCAAAAATTCAAATTAGTGTAATTTGAACAGTTGTGTACCTGCTACAAGCATTCCAGGCTTATGGTAAAACTGAAGTATTTGTGTGGAGAAGGTGCTTTAGCCTTTACCCTGTCAAAATACATTTCAATCTCGTTGTCTAAAAAAACATTTAACTCCTCCATTGAACCACTTGTCTGCTGCTCACTCAATAAATCACACAAGACAGTTATTCAAATATTGATGCACAAAGATAAAAGCGTGGAATCACGCAGTGAAGAAATGCCTAATGAAAGAGAAGAAGTTTGATATCAAATAAGTGAAAGACATTGAAATCAATGTGAATAATTAATTAATGATTTAGAAATAGTGAGCAATTAATCCTCTAGAAATAGTGGGTAATTAGTTAGCTAAAAATAATGACTTTAGAAGAGAACATATTCAAAATTCAAATCTAGAGTATGGAAACCAAACTAGTTGTAAAAGATATAACGATAAAAAATTTAGGTTGTTTAGGATGATGACATTTGGGAAGGATAAACCAATATTTTTAAAGGGAACTATCATCCAATAAGGTAACTGACTTGATTGTCTTAAGGGAAAACTTTAACATGGCAGGGATGGTGTTGTGAAGGTGGTGACGATGGGCAAAAGAAAAATATGCTTGTCAGCCATCTCTGCACAAATATTAGACAGACCTTTCATTAAGGATAAGAAAAAGAAAGGTTTAGAAACAATGTCACAATGCTCGTGTAGCCAATTTGTGCAATATGAAAGTACGGTAAAGTTCCCTTTGTTTAAGTTATAGTTCCCACAAAAAGACGGGAAACAAGAATGACATCCATTGATGATTGGGGTGTCTTTTTTTTGCCGAAATTTAAACACCACTTTTTGTTAGATTATGTCTTTTAGCGATCAACTACAACTATTGTATGATTGTTGAACTTATTGTCATGCATTGAATGTAATAGAATCCATCGTCTTTCATCTTCCCATCGGGAGTGCTTTTGTGGGTTCAACATCCAAAATTTCGAAATGGACGACATTCAGTCGAAGATTTATGTTTTAGCTTTTCTTTACCTCCTATTTTGTGTATAGCTTTTACCCTAGCTGTACATGTGTGTGTTATATCATTTAATGGGATTCCTGTAATGGACATGTATGGGGGTAGAACTACTAATTTGGTTATAAGGGTGCCCTAGGATGATCATTTAGCCAGTACAAATAGTAATTTTTTTAATCTGATATAATCCAGTACTACATATCTCTTGCCAGGAAAAAAGAAAATCACTCCGACTCCATTACATTATAAGTTCATAACATACATTTGTACTCCTTACCTATTGGCAATCCCGGGGCATCTTCTTACAGTGCCAGCGGTAGTCACATTTAATAATAGTTTTCTTAGGTTTCTACAGGCTGTCCTACTATTTTGCATGGAAATGAGTACATTGCAAGTTCTTTTCATAATATATAAAAAACTACTGGAAACATGCCTGGCATGGGCTGCCTTGCTCATGGCATGTTCTCTTTGGCTTAACATCCAGGTCTGAGGAGTTCCTATTTAGCTAAAATCTGTTTGGGAGTTGTGCCTATCTTCAGCCATTTAGCCGCAAGCCACAATCGTCCGCCATCTAGCTGCAAGCCACAGTCGTCAACCATCTAGCCACAAAACACAAGATTCAAAAACCCGGGTGGGTGAAACTCACTGACCCTATATGTCATCAGACTACAAGTGTTATTGCTACTATTGAATTACTAGCTTGGGGGCAACCATAGGATTCACTTTCTTCTGGTCTCTGAAGATCACCTGAGATTGTTTGGGCCCAAGCATCAAGGTTTGAATATCACATCCTACTACTTCGCATTGAAACGAGCACATCACAAGTTCTTTTTGTAATTTAAAAATACTGCTTGAAACACGACTTTGCACAGATTGCTACTTTGCCTGCCTTGCCTTCGCTTTCATGGAATTATGCATGTTCTCTTTGGCTAAGTTTTCAGGTCTGCGGAGCTACTATTTTGCCAAAATCTGTCTGAGACTAGTACCCATCTTCGACCATTTAGCCACAAACCACAATCTTCTGCGCTGTAATCCCATAGTTTTCAGACTGCAAGTGTTGTGCTACTATTTAAGTACTAGCTTCGGCTCATGCATATGGCCCAGTTGTTTCTTGTTAAATGAAGATCACCTGAGATTGTTGAAAGCACGAGTTTTGAATATCATAACGTAGTGCCCAGATCAGAAAAATTCCTGACCATTTTGAATTGGAGGAATGATATTGAAAAGGGCTATCACAATAACTTGCCTGCTATTAAGTGAACTAGCCAAGTACCATCCAAATAAATTATTACTGATATTTTTAGAAACCTAGTGTGGAATATATGGACATAGAAGACAATTTTGTGTTTGGGATTGATTATGGGGTATATTGTCATTACTATTTTTTTTTAATTGTTTTGTCGTATATCCTATTGATGGCGAGCTTTACATTTTCTCATAAAGTGTCTTAATCTATGATGTTTATTTTTTCATTAAAATTTGACCATTTTGTTAGACATCTGGTATAAGTATTCATCAGGTGTAATCAATCTTCCATGCTTTAGTTCATCCGGAATATCTTATCCATTACACTTAAGATAATTTCTGGAATAGAAATATTTAAAATGGACATATTTTGTAGGTGGTCTAGATAGTGCAGAACCCAGTTATGGGACTGTCATTATTCTTAGGCATGTTCCATAACAAGAAACCTCAATATTTATTCTTATTTGGTTGCTCATTCTTGAGTCAATTTTGCCTTCAACAAATACCTGTAATTACTGCGCGAAATATTTATTGGGTAGAAAAATATCGAATAGCAAGTAGTTCATCTCAAGCCACATAATTTTAAATGCTTACTTTTCCTTCTTTCAAAGATATTTTCTGGTTGAAATTCAATAAACTGAAATGTTAGGAGCAGTCGAATTGGTTATGTTGGTCCTCAAATTTGCACCCCCTGTTGGGTTGACAGAAGTTTCTCCTTAATGGAAGGGGGAAAATGGCTTGGAACAGTGGTAGATCGGGTTGGTGTGTCGTTTTGTAGCTGGGGATGGGTCTAACACTTTCCTTGGGATCAAGCCTCAGGATGATTGAGGGGCACTTTACAAAGGAGATGGCCTTTTCCTGCTAGTCCCGCCTTGAACTAGGGTGAGAGGACCCGCGGTGTGACCTAAAATGCAGAGGGGGAGATGAAGTCTTTGTTCCCTCAATTTCTTCTCAAATGGTGGGTCAATCTGGGATAAACATGGCCAATCGACTCAACACTCACTCTCACGAGTTGTCACAAAGGATGTTGTGTATGTTTACTTTGCTAGACACAGGTTACTAAAGACAGTTAAGTACAATTGCTCTTGCACTCTCTAAATAATGAAATCAAGGCTAAAAGACACCTTCAGTGATGTTTAGAACAACTTGATAGTGAAATAGAACAAAATGACGTTTAATAAAGGGGGGATGGGTTCAATTATGGCAATTGTAACTTCTCAGAAGGGGATTTATAGGTAGAGACATTCATCGTGGTAAGACATTTAACACTCAAAACATTCTGCAATTGTGAAAAGTACATAAAACTGGATCAAGAAGTAACAATTTCTATGAAGAAAGATTTGCATTCATTCATACCCAATAGATGCAAAGTTTTAGATCAATCTCTAAAATACATGACACAAGAACTCGTGTAAGTATTTTAATGCAGCATTTACTGCTTCATCTCTCATATGCCCGAGATACACTCAAGGACTAACAAAAATCTATCAGGACAAAATGTTTATGACAAGGGTTTTATAATATAGTTTAATATTGCAGAAGGAAAACTCACAACACAATATCAAACTTAGTGACCAAAACACAAGCACCAAGGATAGATCTAGTGTATGACAAAGAGAAACACTAAATGCAAGACTGTAGCAGAAACTATGACTCATCAATCAACAATTTGTCATCCAAAATGTAGTAATTTCAACTTAGAAGCGGACATATTATTGAGTTCTTGAACTTCATAGCAAGGGAACATCAATTGAATGCTCTCAAAGCTCGCCAATCACTGTACACTCGCAACCACCTTGACACATATGTTTGGGAAACTAAACTCTATATGCATTTCACAAAGGAAACTTGCGGTACTCACAATTTTATCCCAAGACCTCTTCAAAAATTTAAAGATTAAGCCCCCTCTGACCAGAATATCAAAATTCAACTCCCTTCATTATGAGGACAAGCCTCATATTTATACAATTTGATGTCTTCTTACAACTCGATTTCCCCCCAAAAACTTCAATAAACCATCCCAGAAAGACACGACAAACGAGCTCTATTTTAGGGGAATATTTTTTAACTGTGAAGATACCTTTTATTCCTTAATTTTATTCTACTTCTAGATGTTGACATGGATGTATGCGGGATTTTTTTACTTTTATTATTTAATCCTTTTTGTCATATCTATGCTGTCACCATCACTCATGTGCCTAGTCTCAAATCCCCTGTTTCCTCGTGCTGTTATTTTAATTGATTCGACACTTGTCCTTTTGGGGAATATGCCTTCAGAAGCAGTTAATCATTTATACTCCCTCATATTTGATGCCTACTCTGTGCAAATTGCCGCCTTAAGCTGAAAATCACTTCGTGAAAGATATCAGTGCGCTCTCCTTTTCTCCAGACCTGTGCGAGTATTCAGAATTGATTTTCGCATTCATTCTTGCAATGATATCTCACACAATCACTCCAAAACTTCATTTTTAAATAAATTCTCATTGCTCTCTCATAAGATTGTATCTTCCTTCAAGCATTCTAAGTGAAAAATAAGTTTGTGTTAATCCTTCTCAAGCAATGACAGATGCGGAATTAGGAACTAATTTGAATGAACTTTCTTCGGAGACTTTGCACTTAATTTCAGGGCTTTCTGGCTCGGATGAGACCTTTTGATGAGGCCTTCGTGTGAATGTTGTTTGAGATTGAAGATCAGGTGGAGATTGATGGACTGTTAACATCTCATGCGGTTCGGGTAGCGCTGATATGAAGGCTTGCCAAGATGACTCCTTTCTTTTCCATTTTTAAGGTTTCGTGCTATCATTTGTTTCGTGCAGAGGATCAAAAACTCCTAAATTGTTAAAGTTTTGGGTTCTCTGCCAACCTTCTGTTAATAAGAACATCATTTACATATCTCCGTTATTATTTAATGAGGAATTATTAGGTAAAGAGATACTTGTCAATGCCTATGGAGTACTTGTTGATGATCCTATGGAAGATATATCATCAATTTCCTGTAAAATAGCTGCGATGTAACAAAGACTTGCTCGTCTAGAGAAAGCACATGCGAAATCCTCCTCTGGGAATGTTGCCAAAGTGCCGTCGCCTTTGTTGAGGAGACGTAAACAGGGTGTACCTAATCCAGCACATGTAAGCCAGTTAATTTCAGTGGATGAACTTGAATCTGCCCATGCGGCACCAATTGATATCCTTGGGTCATCTTCAACTTCAAAAGCTGCTACCAGGTGGGGTACTAAGGCCTACCTGAAAGGTGGGTCTAACCTTCTTGAATGGGTCTCCTCTTATAGGAGAAAATTGGATTTGATCAAAATCTTAGAAGATCTCAAGGTAGACATTACAAAACTCATGGGAATGGGCACGTCTCGTGACTTTGCAGGAGATATCTAGTATGTTTATGGAACCCTAGACGCAAAGAATTTGAGTTTAGGAAGAAGCTACTGAATAGGATTCTTGCCTTTGCAGAGGAATGTGTAACCATCAATTGACAATGTTCCTCATTTGCAAGAACCTTCCTTTTTTTGTATATGCATACTGTAAGCTATGTGAATTTCAAGGGTTGGGCCCCCTATGGAATCCCCATTTTGTTCTTAGTATATACATATTTGTTAACTCAACACTTAATTCTTATAACCAAATTTATCTTTGGATAGCTCAGCAGTTGTCTTTGAATTCATGTTGTATGATTTGGACACTTGTGGTAAAGGCACTGATAGAAGATGTTCTTCTTCTGAGTCTCCCGCCATTTTCAGGATCCACAGAGTGCGGACCCTTGTGATAAACCGTGCCACGACTTTTACTTGGACTTTCCTTCTATCCGCGGTCTTTTAGTTATTTTTTGAGGTTCCACAACCCTTTGACAGACTTTTTGAGTGTCTTACGGCCGTTTAGAATCTGTAGAGTATTAACTTCTTTGACAAACACGCAGAACACGTAAACCAGTGTACCACAGTTTTTGTCATACAACTGCATTCCTTTATCTCTTGCAACCAGTCATCCCCGACATCTTTTCATGTTTCATATTGCTAGACCAAGTAAATTTGGATGGTTATCAATTATTCTAGAACACTGCCCTAATTGTGATCTTCATTTATCCACCTTTTTTGGAGCAATCTATAGAATATTAAGTTCTTCATTCTGCGGATTTTCAAGTTAATGCATTGCGGCTTTTTCAGACTTGGATAATCATGTCCATCCTTTAATTTGGCGACTTTCATGGGAAGGGATGATCGTGGGGAATTAGAAAGCTCTAGTGACAAGCCCACATATGCAATTTTGGGTCCTTAGATGGTACATGATACTCTTTTGGAACACACAACTAGGCAAGGTTCAAAATGAGCACCAACATGTTATCTGCAATTAACGTTTTTTTTGGTTTAAACACTGTTATGATTTTCCTTTGAGAATGAAATGGTCACTATTCTCCATTAAGTTTAGTTCATTTTTGCTAAAGATACCTAGGTTTAGGGACCCTAGACCCACAAAAAAGAAGTGAAAAATTCAGTCACAACAGCGGATGACTCCTTGGGACCTCAGATTTAAAAAGGTAAATTATATGCCAAGTAAGAATTCAACATGGTTTCCATCTTCCATCTTCAAAGAATATTTTGATCTAATCTTTCTCAATATATGTGGAATTCAATGTATTCTCGGTTCCTTCATATTTATGAGATGAAATCAAGGAGTGAAGAGCTGAATTTGAAGATCTAGTCAGTTGACTATTATAATAGTCAAATAGGGGTTCGTGTATTTGATCAAGAGTTAGTTTGTATTCAGAGGCCCTGCAAATTTCAGCTATGAAAAATAGCAGATTGGGAAGTAAAACGACTGACTTCACCTGCAGAAATAAATAAAAGTACTTTCATATTACAACCGTTAATAGCTGTAACTATTAAGGATAAATCCCAAGTTATCGATTTGGGTTTGTGTTCGGGTTTGAAGAACCAAATTCACTGGTATGTTGATATCTTTTGTTGCGATGGATATGGCTTGGGTTTGGCTGTACAAAAAAAATATGGAAATTCTAGCCTCGAGTAAACAAGAAATTAGCAAGACTAACACCATAGTATGCATATAAAAAACAAAATAACCACAAAATGAAAATACTAGGTGAATGCCACATCATAATAATCATAAATCTTAAATGCCAAGCTCTAATCATAATTAATTACATCATATGCAAATGGTTTCTTCTTAGTCTCTTTGCCTAGTAAAGATCATGTGGCAAAGATTTAGGTTAGAGGCCCATGGTTTATTGAAAAATCTCATGTGGTTGTTTAGAAATGAAAACCGACATTTAACCCTTATGTGACATCTGTTTTTGAGTTCCCGATCTGGGTCAACCTTTTGGGCTTGCCCCTGGAATTTTGGGAGCCGGAAGTCCTTATTGGCATTGCGAAAAGCTTGGGTAAGCCGATTGCTCTAGATCCAGTCACTAAGGCTAAATCTAGACTTACTCATGTCAGATTTTGTGTCAATATGGTAAGACGCTATTCTGGAAAGTAATATCAAACTTTTGACTTATGAGGGAGTCTGGGTGCGAGATTTGACTATGATCCGTTTCCATTTGCTTGCAGAAAATGTAAGCTGGTGGGGCATGATCATAGAAATTGCCCTCTTCAGAAAAAAGATTGATCCCAGTGTCGGTCTTCAAAGTACAACTAATAAGGAGGTTAATGAATGGAGGTTGATTGAGAAAAATGGAAGAGTTGTAGAAGCTAAGGATCATCTAATCATCCAGGAGGTTGTAAAAGAAGTGGAACCCTTGGATCATCTTAATACCCCTTGCAAGGAATTGGTTGTTTTTGGTTTTCATGAAAATGTAAATGAATATGAAGATGAAAATGAAGATTTGGGTTTGGAAGAGGTGGTTCTAGAAACAAAGGAAGTGGCTAACCATGATTTGGAAGGTAATGCTTTTGCTTTGCAAGTGGCCTACGGACCTTCGCTGGATGAGGTGTCGTCTATTGGGCAGAGTTCCTTTGGCCAGAGACAAGAAGAAGCCCTCCCCATGTCGAATGTCTTTGGGATTTTAGCGGACTATGTTGCTAATACTTATGATATGGCAACCTCTCCTAAGACTCCAGTAAGTAAATCTAAACCTGTTACTCGTAGTATCTCTAGAGCTGATATTGGTAAAGATTCAACTCTTAAGGGTAGGAAGAGTAATAAGGAATTAAGGGAGACTAATTCTAGGAGGGAAGTGGATGCTGGTATTCAGAGTACTCTGGGGAAGTCATTTCCTCATAATAAGAAATGTTAAATGATCTTTCTCTCTTGGAACATTAGGGAATTGATTAATCCCAATAAACACATAATTGTTAAGGATCTTAGATTTAAAAACAAACCGGTTATTTTCATGCTTCAAGAAACCAAAATGAATATGGACAAATTTAAAGAGGTGGGTAGGTTTATTTGGAAAAAAACGTTGCTGGGAGGGGTGGAGTTCCTCGGGAGCCTCGGGAGGTGTAGTCACTTTGTGGGATCCTAGAATTGTGTAAGGTGTTCTGATCCTTTCTTCCCCTGGTCATGTGGTCATGAGTTTCACGGAAATTGTTTCTAAAAAATCTTGCTATGTTTCTAATATCTATGTTCCCAATAAACTCGGTGAAAGAAGGAAGTTTTGGAAGGATCTTTCGAATTTTAAACAACTGTTTAAAGATAAAGATTGGATTGTTGGAGGAGATTTCAATACCCCCTTTCCCTTGGTGCAAAGAAGGGGGGCTTGATCTCTTATTCTAAGAGTATGGAGGATTTAGCTGATTTCTTGGCCAGTAATGGTTTGTTTGATTTAAAATTAGAGGGATCCAAGTTTACTTGGGGAAACAAGGGGATGGGACTCGAGCTCATCCAGATCAGATTGGATAGGTTTGTGGCAAGTCATCTTTGTATGATCAATCAACTATATTATCTAAAAACTCTCCCCAGAATTGGATCGGATCATAACCCCATTCTTCTTGTTTTGGGGATGAATCAATCGTAAAAAGCTAGACCCTTCAGATTTGAAAAGATGTGGTTAGATCACCCTAATATTTTCAACAGAATTCAAGAATGGCGGGACATTCAGGTTTTTGGGGTTGCTAGTTTCAGATTGTGTTTAAAACTGAAGCATATTAAACACAACATTAAAAGATGGAATAAGGAGACTTTTGGAAATATTTTCCAGGAAAAAAGTAGAATTGCTAAGGATTTAAGAAATATTGAGGAACTTATGGAGAACGATGGTCTTAATACAGTTCTCAAGGATCAAGAACAAAAACATCTGTCTGAGTTCCATGAGATCTTAGCTAAAGAAGAGGTTTATTGGAGACAAAAATCAAGGGTGAAACAACTTAAGGAGGGTGATATGAATACTAATTTTTTCCATTTCTCTGTCGCTTCCAGAGCTAATCTCCTTATGATTAATAAGATAAGAAGTGAGAATGGTGAGATTTATTTGGAAAGGATGTCAATGACTATAATAAATTACTTCAAGGAGTTTTTTAAGCAAGGGCAGAGGGTGAAGGAGTTGGTTCAGAATAAAGTCCTGGATCTATTCCAGAATGTTATCACCCCCCTTCAAAATAAAGATCTCTTAAGGAGTCCTTCGGAGGAGGAAATTCGTTTTGTGGTCTTTGATATGGAACCGGATAAATCTCCGGGTTCGAATGGTTTCCCCACCTTCTTCTTTCAAAAATTCTGGGAGGTGATAAAGCAAGAGGTCATTGAAATGGTCCAAGAATTCTTCAACAATGGTCATCTTTTGACTCAAATGAATAACACCTTCCTGGTCCTAGTGCCGAAAATTGCTAGAGCTAAAGAAGTTAAGGATTTCAGACCAATAAGTCTTTGTAACACCAATTATAAATTATTGACTAAAATCATAGCTGATAGGATTAGAATGTTTCTTTCTAACTTCATCTCCGGAAATCAAGGGGCTTTTGTTTCGGGAAGGCAAATCACTGACAACATTATTGTGATTCAAGAAGCCATACATTCCATTGAAAGCTCTGGTAGATCGGCTATGTTTCTTAAGTTGGATATGTATAAAGCCTATGATAGGATTGCGTGGTCTTTCCTCTAGGCTATCCTGTTAAAGGTTGGTTTTGATAACATTCTAGTAAACATATGATAATGCCCTGCATATCCACTGCTAATTATTCAGTTTTGGTGAATGGTAAACTGGTGGATTTTTTCCAAGCAGGTAGAGGTTTGAGACAAGGTGATTCTCTTTCGCCTTTCTTTTATGTTATAATGGCTAAATCGTTAAGTAGAATCTGTCAACATGTTATGTTTTTTAATTGTATCTAGGGTATACAAATCTCTAATAGTCTCCCCTCTATCTATCTCAATCAGTTTGTGGATGATAATTTTATGATGGGTAAGGCCTTTGTCCATGAAGCCTCCTATTTTAAGGTGGCTCTTAATGATTATGAATTGGTTTTGGGACAGATGGTAAACTTCCATAAACGTGTTTTTTTTTCATCAATGTGAAAAATCAGGTTCAAGCCAGATTAACACGCATCCCGGGGTGTAGGTTAAGCATTTTCCGGATTCTTATTTGGGTATGCCCCTGGTTTGGAATGCTTTGCTGGAAAGAGTAAATAGTAAACTTTCATCTTGGAAAGGTCTCTTGCTTTCTCAGGCTAGTAAGATTCAATTGCTTCAAAGCTCCCTTCAAGGTATTCCCATTGATGTGATGTCACTTTTCAAGCTCCCTGCTAAAATTATTGGGTCCTTGGAGAAAATCCAAAAGAGATTCCTTTGGATGGGTGTTGTGGAGAAGTTTAAATTCCCTCTTGTGGCTTGGAAAAAAGTCACTAAACCAAAGCTTTGTGGGGGTTTGGGGTTAAAAAATATCTCACTTATGAATGAGGCCTTGATTGCCAAAGTTGGTTGGAGGATTGCTAGAGAGGAAGGTTGGGTGGAAATCATAAAGATGAAATATCTGCGGAATATAGGCAAAATGGAGTCCTTTTTTAATCAAGACAATCTTCCTAGAGGGTCTTCTTTTTGGAATTTTGTGGCCTCTAAAGAAATCTTAACCAAAGGAACTATGTGGGAGATAGGTAAAGGTAATAGAATCAATTTTTGGTATGATAGTTGGATTGATGATTTCCCTTTAGCCAACTTGACAATTTAGAAAAGGGTTGCTCAGCTCTATGAGGAAAAAAGAAAATTCTGGATAAGAGATTTATGGATTCAGGAGGATATTGTCAGGTGGGAAACCATTGATCCTCCTTCGGAATTTGATGGAGACATCCAACCCTCTAGGGTTCTCTACAAGAAATTAAGGGATTTCCATATCCCCATTTTTAGACCAAGGAGAATTCCATTAAATGGAAAGAGGAAGATTCAGGAATTTTCTCAGTCAAATCTGCCTATATGTTAAATGTCAAGGATGATCTGCAAAAAGACTATTGGCGTAAGCTTTGGGTGAAGCATCTTATTCCTAAGGTTAATATCTTTTACTAGTTGGCTGTCCAAAATAGAATTCTGACTATGGACAATCTCAGGAAAAGGGGAATGAAGCTTCCCAATAGATGCTCTCTTTGTAGGAAAGAGGAGGAAAATGTCAACCATCTTCTCCTTCACTACTCATTCTCCCATGATTTTTTTGCTTCCATTCTGGATCTGTTCAATATACAATGGATTTTGCCTTTGACTACTGAGGACTACTGTTTTCAATGGGAGAGCCCTTTCTGCTTTCCCATCTCGGTCTGGGCCTGGAATATTGCCCTCCCTCACTTTTTTGGGGGTTTATGGAAGGCTAGGAATGATTGTATCTTCTGGGACCAGAAAACTCTTCTCTTGAAACTTAATTTTTTTTTTTGGCAGCCATCAAGGAAAATATCAAACTCTTTAAAGGTAAGGCAAAAAAACCCTGCCTGAAAGGGGAGCAGAAAGTTCTTGATAAGTTCGCCCTTGGACTAGTGGAATTACACAAACCTAGAAAGAGCTCCATCTGGGTCAGGCCTGAGGAAAATGTTGTTAAAATAATTTTTGATGGGGCGTCTAAAGGGAATTCGGGCAAGCTGGGAGGTGGAATTTTAAGAAACAATGAAGGTGAATGGTTGTTGTTTATGTTGGTCCGTTAGGATGACAGATAAACAATTTGGCGGAAGCTATAGCTCTCCTTTGGGGGGTTTTGTTGGCCAATGAAAAAGGTTTCAAGGACATCCAGATTGAGGGTGATTCACTCATCATTATTAATGCTCTTAACAATAAGGGATCCATTAAATGGCCCTTAAGAAATATCCTCAATGATGTTAAAGAAATTTTGAAATATTTTGTAAAGGTTTCTTATAATCATACTTTGCATCAAGGAAATAAGTGTGTGGATAAGATGGCTAATTACGGAGTTCATAGTCATGATTATAAGATCTGGTGTAAAGGAGATGATTTGCCCACGGACATTAATGAAGTCATTATTAGAGATAGAGGGCACTAAGTTTGATGATGCTGGCACGAGTGAGCTCTGGTACTACGACAACTTACATAAAAATATTTATTCCTCGTTTTTTGTTGGCGTGAAAAGGGGTCTGAACTTAAAAAGTGTTAGCGAACATGGGAGGTTTGGTTTTGTGAAGATGGGTGGTGATAGAATCAGGGTTGAACTGGCTAGCTAGAACATTGAAGCTTTCAATCAACATTTGTTGAACAAGCTTAAGATTGGGGGTTTCAGTAATTTCACTGCTAAATTACATGGTCACGACCCTTCCCTATCAAAGGACTTTGGCAAAGCTTGGAAAGAGGGAAAGTTCAAGGTCAGAGGAATGGAAATTGAGGTTTCAGAGTCCACCATTTTCCTTGCGACGGAGATGAAAATGGACGGGCTCAAAATATTTAAGGATAAAACCCGCATAGAGCATGAAATTGAGCTTGTTCTACGTGGCTAAGAAAAGGTGCTCTTTCTTTACTGATGGTATTGCTAGGTCGTGTATCCTGAGAATATGGAGAGAAGTGTGCCTTCAAATTATGAAGTATATCACTTTGGAAGGCAAATACTGAAAAATCTATACTCATCATATGACCCTTCTGAATATGTTTCGTCATAAGGTCATGGTGAGCATTCCTTTTTTCCTGTTTATGTCTTTGACAAATTCTTTGATGGCGTTTCAACATGAGAAGGTAGAGATGCCTTTGCATGAAGGGCTCATCCTCCTGTTGTTTGAAAATGGGAAATCTATTCTGAACTCTTCTCTGAAAGATAAGGTGGAGGAGGATGATCTTACTCTTGCAGAATGCCTTACTAAGATGAAGGATGGGAAATGTAAAAATGTGGGGGAGGATTCTAAAAAGGAGAAGAGTGAGGAAGGTCGTGGTGAAGTGAGCACCTCGAGAAAGAGGGGTTGTGATGGAAATTTTAAGGGCTTCGAGGAGTGGAGTAGAAAGGTGCAATATTTAGAGGGGGTGCTTCAGGCGATGGAGGAAACCAATGTTGGTAAAAGGGAATCCATGTTAGATGTCATTAATGTTTCAAAGAAAATCGTCTTAGCCCAGGTGAAGTCCAAACAAAAGGTTATGGAGCTGGAGTTTCAGGTCAAAAAGTTGAGTGATAGGTTGGAAGGGATGGAGGAAGACATTAAAAGGATAAATTTCAATTTGCGCATCAGTAGTTCCGAGGACGAGTTGGAGGAAGACATGAATGGCAAGGGTGCTGAGGGTGTTGTGATCAAAGAAAGTCAGGTCGGTAGTAGTGAAGTTTCTCCTAATAATTAGTTGGGTTTTTTGGACTGTTGGCAAACTTCTGCAGTTTGATGTTTTAGGGCTGGTTTCTTTTCGCTGTTTTACTCTCTGTCCTTTTTTGGTTAAAGTCCCGATCTTCATTGTTTGAGTTAAACATGTTTAACTCCTCTTGAGGACTTTTCTGTTTCTTTCTTGCTCGTTGGTTCTTGTACCTCTTTTTATAAGGCCCCTAGGAGCCTATCCGTATTTTTACCTTAGCTAATAATAAAATAATTAATTACATCGAAATTAATATTCATAATCATCTTACTCTTCATTGATAGGATCAATATCAATTGTTACATCACGACGTGGTTCACTAGAACCATAGACTACTCCCACTAGTTAAGATATGTGTCACTTTATCTTTCAGCCAAATCGGTATCTTAGGATAAAACAAAGAGAAGTATATATCATTATAAATTGTTATATATTTCACTTATCTTCCATGCTTATCTAAATACTTCACTTTTACTTGGTTTATCCAATATTGGCTACAACTATCCAAAAAAAAGAAAAAATGATGTCTATTACTTAGTCTATTTGGACTTCAAGTTGACGGTCACATACACCAACATTAGAGTTTGTACCTCATCTTAATCACTCTATATTCACCACATCGACTGTGCCAACTTTTGCACAGTCTTCTTTATGCAAGTCTACTTTGTCTAAAACAGAGGGAGGTAGGAGTCGAATTCTCGGGCATTGGCAAAATGGTTTTTGTGTATTATAACTCGTCTGCTGGTACTTTTGGAATTTCACCATTTCTTCAAGGATGTGCCTGGTCCTCCCATGGTTAATTCTCTTGTCCATATCGAGTCAATTGTGCCTTACACAAATATCTAGAATTATTTTAAATACAACAAAATGTAGAATGGAAAGTAGTTCTTCCCAAGTCAATACTTTCAAATGGTTAGACTTCCTCCTTAAAAAATATTCACTGGTTGAAAATGTAGTACATTGAAAAATTAGAAGCAATCAAATCGGTTATTTGCAATTAAGAATTTGTCTAAACACTGTTAGGAATTCCAATTGAGAACATAATGACCAATAAAGATGCATAGGGATAGGGACCATAGACCCACAAGAAATGAAGTAAAAAATTAAGTCCAGATAGCACTTGGCTCTTTGGGACCTTTAGATTGAAAAGTGCAATTTATCTTGCCATCCAAGAATTCAACATCTTTTCCATCTTCCATCTTAAAAGAATATTTTATCTTAATCTTTCTCAACCCTAATGGAATTCAATTTTGACTTTCTTCTTTTCCAGCTATACGATGAAATCAGGACTGGAGTTGAATTTAAAGATGCAGTCAACGATTATAATAGCTGAAGGGGGGTTTACAGAGTTGACTAAGAGGGTCTCTATATTTAGGTGCATTGCAGATCTAAGCTATTATATTATATTTTGAAGTAGAATGAGTTAGCATATAAAATCGAGATGAAATTACTTTCCTATTGCAACTTAAGGATGAAACGGAGAGAAGTATTATAAATTGTTATGAGTTAATCAGTCTTCCATGCCATCACAATCCTTCACTTTCACTAATCAGTTATCTTCCATGCCATCATAATCTTTCACCCACTTATTTATCCAAAGCTTAGTATATCCAAAATTGGTGGCCACCTTTGTGGAAAATCAACCTTTCAAAAACAAAAAGCAATACTCTATTAATATGCTTACTTGGGCCTCTAGTTGATGGTCATGCCATGTACACAAGCACTAGAGTTTTTAACTGCTTAATCACTTTCTATATCCACAATATCAATTGGGCCAACTTGTGCATCTTCTTCTTTATCAAAGTTGATTTTGTTGAAACACAGGGAGGTGGGATTGGAATTCCTAGGGCATTGGCAATGTTTTTTGTACATGTTTGCTATAATTTTTGGAATTCCATCATTTCCTTAACCCTTTGCATGGTCCTCACACAATCAATTGTGTTGTTCTTACCTTCAACTACCACATTCCTATTGAGATGGAATGGGGAGCTTGCAATTGCTACCATATCTGCAGTAGAAAGGTGAAGAGTGACATTATAAATGTTGTGACAACCATAGGTGGTGCTAGGCTCTTTCATGATCTTGCTATCAGTTTCTCTTGTAGTTACCACATCATTGATGTATACTTCTATAACAACTTTGATACAATTCTTCAACCACTTTTTGATGTAGACGTTCCTAATTAGGGGATGTAGATGGGAGTAAAATTCTTCCATGAGGTTTTGGGCATTTGCTTTTGCATCCCCATTTTTATGGTGTCCATCTCTCATCAACTTCCTTTCACCCAATAACTACTTTTGATTCTTTGTATTTCTCACTTTCTTTATTCCTAGGTTTATTGCCTTTTGGATGCACACTTTTTGTGATATTGTAGACCTAATTTTGGTGCGGGACTAATTTTCTATGATACGAAACCACTTATTTTCTATGATACTAGTGTATTTGTGTGTTTATTGATTAATGGTCCAAATTAGATTCTTATTAGTGTGCGGTCCTTGTGTTCGCTCCACTTTCAATGTGTTCCTAACATTTTGTTCTTTTTGACACATTTCTTTATTTCCATCTTGTTGTTTCTATATTTTTTTCTTGTCATTTCTCTACTATCCCTGTCCTTATCCCTTGTCTCTATTTTTTTCATGGGTTTCTTTGTCTTCTCCCCCATTTTTCTGTCGTTCTAGTCACTTTTTTCATGGGCATTTTTGACTCTTTTGTCGGGTTCCCTGAGTTTTTTGTCCTTTGTTGATTTTACATTTACAAGTAGATTGATTTGAGTTTTCATGCTCGTTGGATTGACATACACGCCAATAGGGTCTTAATTTGAATTCAAGAAGTCTATAAATACATAAGTGCAATAAAAAAGAAGAGAAAACTACACAAGGAGTGAATTACCTAATTCGAACGATTAAGAAGCATCATCATACCAAAATCCATTTTTAATAATTTAGGGAAGAACATCTAGCATTTACTTGTTGCATTCATTGAAATGATAAAACTTGGCACACTTGCATTACATTGGATTGCTTGTTGAACTACAATATGCTCGTGTTATTTATTGAATTGTTCAAAATTCTAGGGCCTTGATAAGAATGGGGGGATAACATAGGCCCCCCTTAACTCCCTCCATTTTTTATGGCTTGCAAGGTATTGTGTGCATATTAGAGTTTTGAGGAAAGAGAGCCATTTCTTAGCAACTTGCACCGTGTTCTAGAAAAGTGGAGTTTTTGAAGGCTACAAGAAGGCAGACAAGGATTTGAACTTAGTTTTGTAGTATTTGATAGTTGCCAAACAGGGACTAGCATGGTTTTGGTCTTGCCATTTAAGAAGCAATATAATTCTAGTCAAAGTTTTTTGTTTTTGCTATTTTTTATGGTTATTCTTTGCATTGTTGCTTTGACATGTTTTCCACTATTTGGTGGATTTCTTGTTGAACTACATTATACTTGATGTGTTGTTTTCCAAACTATTCAAAATTTTAGGGCCTTCATAACAATGGAGAGTTAACATAGGTCTCCATTAACTCCCTCTAGTTTCACATTATTTGTCAGTTGCCACACCTATGCTGGTATGGTTATGGGCTTTGCCACTTAAGTAACACTACTATTTAGGTCAAGGCTCTTTGTTTTTTGATAATTTTCGGGTGTGGTACCCCTTTCTACTTGAATTTGTTACACATTCTCTTTGACAAATGTTTTCCAAGTTGCAACAAAATTTGTATCATTGTAAATATTTTTACTTGCATAGCATTTCAATTGTCTTTAATTTCTAGAATATTCCATGCACATTCATCTGTGCAATAGGTAAGATTTATTGACTTATATAAGTTTAAACCTAATTGCAATGTATTATGGTTAGTTGTATTGCATTTGTTAGCACACAACCACTTTTTGCATGTACATTTTGGTGATCCTGACTCAAGTTACACCCAACTTAGTGTTTCCCTTTTTCACTGAACTTAATAGCTTGCACCCAACCATTATGATATCCTTTTGGTGAACTTGCATTGCTTGCAACTTCCTAGGGTTAGATCTTTGCTTCTTTGTTGATAGAATTGATTGTTCAAGGGCTTGTGTTATTCATTTGATTTAATTATTCTAGCCCTTGCTATTGTGTGTCATATTGATCACATATTGTTCTCTACATGTTATGTCTTTAATGCTATCTAAAATGATTAGATTTAAGACTCCAATTGGAAGAAGTGCAAGGATGAATTCAATATGGCGGATCTTGTTGAGATTCATTTGATTAATCATAGAATTTGTGGAAAAAAGAAAATGGTTACTTTAAAGGATGCTCCTTTGATGCCCCTAAGTGTAGCTTGCCATTCCCTAAAATTAACAACATAAAAACCAAGGAAAAAATGAGCAAATAAGTTTTTGTTTTGCTTTGTTTATTAATGTTTGCTTAAAATGGGACACGTGCCCAACCTTGCACCACAACAAAGCAAGGAAACGAGGTCCTACTCCTATCATCCTAAGATAAAAAGTTTTCGAAGCATTTTGATTTTAATGTCAATGATTTGTTTTATAAGGTTGCCTACCTACCCATCCTAATCCAACTATATCATACTAGTTTGAAATCCACTTTATAATGTTCAATTGCCAAGGAGTGCACTATTTGGCCACAAAGGGCACTTAACAAACATATACTACCTAATACAAGTAGGTACTACTTAAAGTCAACCAAATAAATATATTGTGCTTCATGTGAGAAAAATATCAAACAAAAGAGCAAAAGCCCCAATGTTAATCCCAACTTGACATAAGGGAGAAGGATTACTTTCCACAGGTTTGGAACACAATCTAGGATCATTTCGTGTTAAAAAAAGTGTAGAAGGATGACTCGACTTTGGATGCCACACCTTATCACGGGTAGTGCAACATTGTCTACGACATTGATTCTTGAAATGTCCAATTTGATGGTAGAGGAAACTTGAAGGATTTTCCACCTCAATGCACTGCACCCATGAACCTCTAGAAGATTGAAGTTGGAGGAATTTAAGTAAGGGGGTGGAAGTGTCAATAGAGATACAAATTCTTACATAAGAGGTAAGGGATCAATCCTTTGTTACTTTGTCAATTTGAATCAACTTTCCAAGTGGGCAACCAATTTTAGACAACAAACTTTCTTCCAATAATATAATCAATAATGCATATACATGGATCCATCTAACAACCATATCAAATTTGATGTTAAGAGCATTGAAGTTGGGGGCCTAGGGTCAGAGGTGAAGCCCATATGACTATAAGATATGAGAGTGATTGTCTTATGTAACCGATTTATGCTTAACATTTTTAAAGATGGAAACAAAGAAACCTCTAGGAAGAAAGCGTAGAATGAAGACATCACCTCGATTTTCTAGGCACCATTTTTCTACCTCAGCTCTAGAGAGACGATTCCCAGTGAATTTACTAATAAGGGAACACGAGGAAAGCAATTCAATTTTCTTTGATAACGCCAAACAAATCAACATGGATGGAAGATCTCTCACTGCTATTGGCCTCCACAAAACCTAGGTCAAACTGATTCTCCCTATTGACTAGATTATTTGAGAACCAACCAGTCCAAACCTTGATCTTATCCGCTTCAATCCCAAAATCTAAAGAAAATTGTCGTTGAAGCATTCAAGGGCTGACAACCGAGTTATCAAGGGTTATCCGTTTCTTGTAATATTCACCACATTAATGAAAGGGATTTCAACCATTGAAACACTCCATGTAAATTATGTAACTAGATTATTTAAGAGCCAACTAGTCCCAACCTCGCTCTTATCCACTTCAATCCCAAAATCTAAAGAAAGTTGTCTTTGAAGCATTCAAGGGGAGACAACCGGGTTGTCAAGGGTTATCCATTTCTTACAATATTCACCACATCAATGAAAGGGATTTATGGAATTGATACACTCGATGTAAATTACGACACTTGCCCCAACGTTCGCACTTGACTCAACGATCTTCTTAGTGTGTGACAACGAGGGATAACTTTGATTGAGGAAACCATCATGTCAAATCTTGACTATGCTCCTTCCTAACACCGAGTGAAATTCCAATTACAAAATAAAAACATTTTATTTTAATATGTTTAAAAAGTCATAATTACATATATTAGATCATTCTATAGCCATTAATTAACTAGATGAGGATCAATACAATACAATGAATTCCTAAGTATTGGTAGCCATTCCAATATATATATATATATATATATATATATATATATATATATATATATATATATATATATATATATATATATAATCTCATTTCAAAAATTTGAAGTTTATTTTTTCCAAAAGGGTTGAAAATCACAAATACGCATTCTAACTAAAATTCATGTGCACTTCTAATAAGTTACTACCCCATTTCATTATAATATAGTCCTTTCACAAAGAGAGAAGATTCGTTAAGAGAATTCCGTTGAATCATAGAATTTTGTTGGGAAGGAGTATACACACCATTTCAACTCAAGAAATTTGTTCAACCACAACAAATATAAACATTTGTCTTCTTACAAGTAATTTGGGTTAAATCAGACCTCAAGTTTACATAGTCACATCTAATTTTATTATACGAGTTCATATCAACTTAATTCTTCCAACACCACCTCAAATATTAAAACTAATCATAGAAGCACACAAATACTTTTACGAAGTTCCACATAAATCCAAGAGTCAAATATACTTCACAATGTCTCATAAACGCTTATGAACTCATCATGTTAGTAATCGAACACAAGGCTCCAATAATTTTCATACACATTCTCCAAGTAGCCTACAATGAAAAACATGAAAGCTTCAAATGCTCCAACGTTTCCAAAAGGGGCACATGGAAGTTTGTTTGCCTCCCATCCTATTGGAATTGTAATAAGAATGCTTATCACATGAGCACCATGTACATCTACTCTAAGCACAAGGGAGAGAGACATGACAAACATGTGTTTATAACTTCTTTGGAAGGGAAGGGTGAAAAGAAACCAAAATAAAAAACAAGGAGGAAACTTTCTAAACCACTACAACACCAGAACATACACATTTCACACCAAACATATAACAAGAAATGCCATGATGAATCAGGAGAGCTTTCTAAGCCATGTGAAAAGATGATGCTTTCCAAGCATAAAAATCTTCTTATACCTTCTAGTTTTTTCAAATTATGAAGTGGTTTTTCAACCTTCTTGACAAGGTTTCACTTTTTATGGGTAAGCATCACATATCAAGAACACGTGAAAGGTGTGAAAACTTGTGGGTTAACCATTAAACCCTATTGAGAACCCCGCTTGTTCTACAAGCCACAAACAAATGCTCATCTCTTCTTTTCCCCAATCACAAGCTCTTATGCCTAACCCTATAGGTGACACAATGGTGCTTAAATCTTCTAAATAGGATCAATAAAGGATAAAAAAATAAAAGGATTTAAAGAGCCTTTAAAAAGAAAGGGGAAATATTACTAAAACATAGCCCAAAAACCCACTAAATCCCCGTTGCAACTGGCATTTACTAGTTGCCCAAACAAGTAAGAACAAACTGATATTCAACAGTGAAAGACAAGTAAAACATATTATATTCATATTTGGAAATATTTGGGAGCCATGAAAGGGAATATGGGGCCTAACACAAGCCTTTATGCCCTCCCTTGAAGATTCTTTCCAATTCCTCACAAAGCTCCTTCTAAGATTTTTCTTTCTTTCCAAAACTAAGCACCCAAATTCAAAATGAATAACCTTGACAAAAGCCAAGCATTGATAAATAAATAAAAACACTCCAACATACCCAACCAATTGGGGATGGACACATGTTCATTCCCATGCCATGAACACATCGACTCCCTTACAAAAAAACCCAATTTATTACATATACATTTACTCTTACACAAACACTTGGGTTTACTTGCACAAGTAAAACCCACTTTCACAACATTTACAAAATGTATGAATTTCCGTATAATGATGTTTTCAAGAACATCAATAAGGTCCTTAATGTCCCACAAACTCAACAAACCTCTTACAATAGTTGACCAACCCATAGTTTTGGGTCTTAAGCTTTAAATGAGCATGTAAGAGGTGTTTCTGCTTGTCTTACACTCACATTTTTGGTTGGTGAAAAACCAATTTCGGGTTTAGGCTCATGGGTTGGGTTTTGAGGGCTAGTGAGAGGTCACTAAGGTTGAAATAAATATTAAGTAATTCATTAGATAAGAGGTTAGGCAAAAATAACAAGATGAAAATATTACAATAACTAGTTGGTATAAAGACATCGTAACCTATCAATGGTTAGAAAAAAGTTGGAAAATGGTTCATATGTGCATATAACTTGAAAGGCATGACTGATCACCTCGTAAATCCACTTTTACCTTCCTCCTCCTCCCCCCTTTCCCCTATACACTCAAGGTAAACATCAAATACATCCATGGAAAAATAACTCATTTATGGAAATCAATATAACATGTTAAGATTAAAGGAAGCAAGTATTAATAAGGTCTAACAACATTAGTCATCCACATAAATACACAATAATCAAATGTTTGTATATCAAATGAACAATACAAGCTACATAACCATATAACCTTGCATATGAAATTAGAAATTAAAGTATGTTGATAATTGTCTAGGATCCATGAGCATATACAAAATGGTCACTTTGTGTGTCATTTGATACACAACATGATATAAAATATAAAGTAACTAGTGAAGTATTTTCAAATTTCGCACATGTGCCTCCATATACACTAATATGGTCTCCAACATACGTAGGTAAAAACAACTAAAGAGGGACAAGAATCAGGCCTTATATACCTTCTCTTCCCATTGATGTTTCTTTGCATGCAAAAATATATGAATGGTTCTCAAGTTGTTATTGAGTGTGAAGGCAATAAGAGGAAACATTGCTTTAAATGACCATTAAAATCTCCAAGACATTGATGAGATTAGATAACACTATATGGAAAAACCTATTGAAATAATCGCCTTGATGAATGTATTAATGAAGTCCAATCTCAAACCCGAGCGCAAGAGACTAATAATGGCCTTATTATAGAAGATGAGACCTATAAGGTGAACCATGGATATTTGAATGCTAGTAATGATGATCAAACACTTAGGGGATTCACCTTTTTTCTCTAGTCATTTAGTTAGTTGTCATATTCCTTCTTTGTATTGATTTTCCTCATGCTTCTCCTATTGTTAATGTTTCTATTGCTTCTCACTCTACTTTGATTGATTCACTTGTTGCTCTTGTTCTTTCTACTTCTTGATGTATTCCAATTTTTTAACTTGATTCCCAAATTCCTCGTATTGCTTACAATGCTTCTTAATTTGCACATTCGCTTCACACTTCTACTTTAACTTATTCTATTACTACTTCCTTTTTTTCCTTTTAGAATGATAACAATGATGCATATTGTGCATGACTTGTAAAATCGAATTAAGGTGTTACTCCAAGTGACTAAAAGGCCATGTAATAATGCCACTTTTAATTAATTTCTTATTTACCCTTTGGTTTATCAAGTGCTTGCTTACCCATCTTGGGTTTTGTGTCTCCAATGTTTGAACTATAAAATGGAAAAAGATATCCATCTCACCATCCGGGTTATTTTATGTCTCTTGCTTAGAATTTGTAGACAACATTGACTTTTTAACCATGTTATTTCATAGGAGTTTGAAGGACTATGCCCTTGATTGGTTTTATATTTTTATCTTGTGGATCTATACATTATTTTACCAAAACATTTTATGGTTTTCTTAGACACTTTTCTGTCAATATAAACATGAAGTTTACTTTTACATAGATTGCTCAATCAAGACAACGTATCAATAAGTCTAGTATTGACTATATGCTTATATTTAAGACCATGGTTATTAAGATGATTCATAAATTGTCTGAAAGTGACTTTAAACTTATTTTCTCAAAGCTTACTTACATATATCAAGAATAAAGTAGCTATCAACAATTACCAAAATTTGATGAGCTTTGTAATAGATTTCTGAATATTCTTCAGAATAGTTAACAATCACAAGGCATTCACTCACATACATGCCTATACTATAAATACATAAAAGCTCAAAATAAAATATAACACATGTTTATATTTGGATATAATTACTACCTCTTTTATTAAAAGCTCTAGCTTGAATTTGCTAGTATACTCAAATCTTATTCCATAATGAATACTTCAAAAGCTAGCTCTCTATGCTTTTATAAAAACAATTAGAAACTATTATTAGCGTTTGGATAGTAGTTAACTTATAGAGAAATTTTAATGTAATATATCAATATAATATTAATAGCGGAAGTCAATGGAGTGAATAATTTGATTGATACTCTTCTCTATTAATAGATGTGGATAAGTGTGCATCCATGGGTGAATTATCCACATATCATATTACAAGTGCAATTTAATCACTTATAATAGTGTAACATCCCCCTTAAGATGTACTTCAATGAAGGGAAAGACATGAATATATGAATTGGATGTACTTCAATGAAGGTAAAGACATATGAATCAAAAAATTATCCAATTGATGATATCATCCTTTACACCCAAAAATTATCAAAGCTACATAAATTGTAACTCAAGAAAGGACTTCGTGAAGATGTTTTCCACCTGATCATTAGTTTGAAAATTTTTAAGAGCAACGACATTGTCCTATATCAATTGTTGAATATAATACATATAATTTTCAGTGTGTTTTATGCCTTGGTGATCCACTAGGTTGCACGTGATGTGTATAGCACTTTAGTTGTCACATGAAAGTATTGTGTGTTGGGTATGTCGAAATCCAAACTTGGAAAGCTGGAAAAGAATCCATATTGACTCACGTCTCACAACAAGAAATCCACTATACTCAACATTTGTAGTACACAAAGTGATTTTTGTATATTTTTACAAAACCGAGTCAAAAGATCTCCCCCAAGATGGAAAATGTATTTTTCATTTGACTTATGATCGTATGGATCTTTGACCAATCACTATCTATGTAGCCTTTGAATTTTATTTTTTTGTTAGCAAAAGATTGTTTTCTATTTCCCTTTAAGTTTAATAAAAAATTGAGGCTTGGCTTCTCGACTTATACTTTATCCCATAATTAATAATATCACGACGATACCATAGAATGCGTTTAACTATTGTGTGATATGAGATTCATTGCAAAAGAGATATTAGGATGTGTATGAGTTAAGTTTAATAGACTTCCTACTAACTTCTTGTAAATTTTACTATCAACCAAAGGAGAAAAACACTTGGCATAAAGTTTGACCCCATATTGAAAAGGAGTCATTGTGGACTTTTAATTTTCCACGTTGAAGTGGCATAGAATATCTTGAGAATATTTTGATTGATAACAAATGCCTTTAATGGACTGAAATTTGTAAAACACAAGAAAACTATAACAACTCCATGCCAATCATCTTAAAATACTTCATCAACCGCGCTTCAAATCATGAAATTTCTTTTTGAAAGCTCTCATAATAATTCAATCATCGACATAGAGGACCAAAATTAGAAGTTTCACCTTTATTTTCTTAGAGTATACTGGTAGGTCAGAGGGACTCGATATGTATAACTAGAATTGATTAGAAACATGTTGATATTATTATATCGAGCTTGAGGAACTTGTTTCAAGCTATACAAGGATTTTTTCAATCTATATGTGGCTAGAGTTCTAACGACTGAAAGACCATAGAGGATGGGACATGTAAATTTATTCCGACAAGTCTCCACGCAAGAAGACACTTTTGACATCCATTTAATGGATTTTCCATCACTATGTTGCAACTAATGAGACTACTAGCCAGATGGAGTTCATCTTGGAAATATGAGAAAATGTTTCATAACAATTGACAACCTTCAACACGTGAAAAGCCTTTTGCTATAAGTTATGATTTGTACCTTTTAATGGACCCATCATTTCATACTTAATGCAGTACAACAATTTTTACTTCACTATTTTTCTACCTTTTGGAAGAGGAATTGAATCCAATGTGTTGTTTTTTATTAGACAAACTATTTTTCCATCACTACTTGCCATCAAGATGCTTAGAAACTTGATGATAAGTCTTTGGATCTAGTGTCACCGCCTTCTGTGTCAAAATGTGCAACACATTATAGATGTGATGTTGTCCAACTTAGATATCTATGATCCATTTCCATGTCACCAATATAAGTGCATATTGTGTGGACCCATATTGGTACATGTTATGGTGGTTTTGTAGGTACATTCTGGATATCTTCTTGCAAAGGTAGTGGATAATTACCAATACAAATTTCCTCATCAATAGGTGTGAATCCTCAAGATTTGAACACATAGAAGTGTTTGATGAAGAAGATGAAGGTCAACACTCTATATGGGTGAAATTCTCATCAAATTAGAAATCCCATCAAAGAGAAAATCATGAGTGACAAGGTCAAATACTTGACAAATCTTCACATCTTCGCAATATCCAACTAAAACAAGTGATTCACTCTTCTTCTTAACGTTTTTGTGTTTCTCATCATGACTAAATACCCAAATCTCACTATAAAAAATAGAAAATCTAGAAACATCAGGTTTGGTATGGACCAAGTCTTCTATGTTGTTATATTTTTCACTTCCTTGTGGGGCATGTAGTTTTGAATATAGTTGGCATAATTGACTGCTTTAGCCCAAAATGTAGATGTCATGTTCTTGGATTGGATCATACAAATTTCTATTCCCTCAAAGTCTTATTTTTCCTTTCAACAATACCATTTTATTGACTGTAAGTAATTGTGCACTGATATTGAATATCATGCACTACACAAAAGTTTTAAAAAACATTACTCACACATTCCCCCATTATTTGTGCATAGGTTCTTGATAGGAAGTAAGGATTCCTTCTCAAAAATTATCTCAAATGCCTTAAATTGGTTAGAGACTTCACTCTTGAACTTAATAAAGTTCACCCAAGTTCAACATGGGAAGTCATCAATGAATGTGAAAACATACTCTTAAAAAAGATACAATGGGAAAGCAAGTGAGGTCATTATGCACAAACTCAAGGGGATCCGTAGCTTGTGAAGTTTTACCTTTTGGAAAAGGATCTCTATGGTGTTTTCTAAGTACACAACCTCTGCAAACACCTTCTAAATAAGACACCTTAGGTAGACCAAGCACCAAGCTTTGTGAATTTATCTATTGCAAATATTTGTACTTCAAGTATCAAAGTTTTTCTTGTCAAAGTTTTCTTATTGAATAAATATGAGAAATGAGTGTTTTTGCTAAAGAAGAATCAAAACCGTCAAATACATATAGGTGTGAACTATGATCAAAACTACTTGAAGTAATCACAACTTTGAGTTTCTGTAAACCTCTGATCAAAACATTATGAGGAGAGAACTCCACATCCTTCCCACTTTCAAAATGAAAAATTTGATAAATGTAAAGATGATTACCAGAGTTCTTAGGAAATAAGAGTACATAATTAATGCAATCATCCCATATTTGAATACAAAATATGAAGCTCTGTAGAATCCCCAAATGTTATATGTGAAGTGCTGTTAATTTTATGTGAAGCGATGTTCTAGAATCCAACTATTTGTAGATGCAATCAATGCATGAATTGAAAGTGCATGCCTTTTGTCAATATTTGAAGAATTAGGAATTGTTATCTTTTTCTATTACAATGCTTCCTCAAATGATTTCATCCTATTCCAACACTCTTTCTTTTAATGAACCGATCTATCATAAAAGCTACACTCCTCACCAATCTTCTTTTAATTCTTAAAGGCTGACTCTTTAGATTTAGTGGAAATAGGCTCCATGGATTTAGATGTGGATTAAAATAATGTTGAGTGGTTGTCTTTTCATTGGGTTCATTCTTTGGCTTTGTCTTACCTTTTCTCTTAGGTGTATTGATCACATGTGCATTTGAACTAGGAAGGACATCAAGTTGAGAAAACTTTGATTGTTCCCTAGTGAGCCACTCACAAAAGGTTATAAAAGAGGGTGTCTTGAAGCCATCACTGAATACATTCATGGTGGACTAAATGGTAGAAGAAAAGACATGGTATGGACCCTTCAATTTAAACAAAAATGAGAAAAATACACTCATCATCCTTCCCACCCCTACTACAAGTTGCTAACTACGAGAGAATGGACTTAAACTTGTCAAGAAAGTCTTCAATAAATAGAAAGTTTGTAGGTGTAAGAGATGAAAATTTGACATCTAACTGTAAAGATAAATTTATTGAATTTTTCAATGTGTCAAATTTATTACATAGACCAAAGAGGTTTGCATTAGGTGATGCAAAAAAACATACTATCGTAAACATGCATACTAGTGATCCGAATGGCTTTATCAAGTTTGTTTCAGTACACAAATTTATCATATTCCTTTTGAAATGTGATAGGTGTTTCATTCAACATAGACCACAAAATATTAATTGCAATAATTATTTTGCATCTTTTGCTTCCATATATGATATTCGTGTGAAGTTAAGAGATCAATTGGCTTAGATTAAACCATTGTATAATAGAGAAGCCTACAGTAAGTCTAAAAACAACTCAAAATATTTTTAATTGGCATTGAGGTTAAGAAATTTCCTTTCATATTTAATTCTAGAGCCATTCTAGAGATTGTTTTTGGTGAAGGATGAAAGGGGCATCATCTATCCTTGATGTTAATTATCATCCAAGACTCAACGAAAATTCAACCATTCATCTTTATCTATAAGAGAAGGTCTACATGAGATCAAGCCAACACTCTTATTCTTTGTGAGCTTAGCCAAATTTGGCTACACCTCCCTTTTGCTTTCTTCAATTTTCTTACCATCACCTTCATTGTTGTTGCAACTTTTCCTTGGGTCAGTTGAGTGTAAGTCAAGATGTAGCAAGTATAGGGTCATTACAACTAATTTCCCACTTTTTTTTGCAGTAAAAAGGTTGGGAAAATTAGTTTTTATTTCTATATTTTGTTTCTTTGATCAGATTTGCATTCTTTCATAAATGTTATGGGAAAAAATAAATAAAAGAAGAAGTTAGATTAGGATTAGTGGAGGCTTTATTTCTTGAAAGTATTTAGCTTTATAAATGAGAATATATTTTAGATATTGCATTTAGTTTTCCATGTTTTCATTTAAGAAGTTTAATTTTTTCAACAAATCATTTAGATGATAAATCAATTGCAACTACAACTTAGATTTCTTTGTGTGAGAATAAATCTAAAATTTTCATTTGCATTTGAAAAGTTTAGATTCATTTTCAACTATGCATTTTCTCTGGATTTAGGAAAAGGCCATTCAATGTTTTTTGCATTTATATATGAAAAAATTAAAATCATTTCAACACTTGTAGAAGAAGTTTTCGCCACTTTGCATCCATCAAAATATATTAAAAAATACAAAAAGGAATGGGCATGTAGTGTAGTTACATTTTTTCTATGATTTGAATGTTTGCATGTATAATTTGAATTTTTTTTATTGATTTAATTTATAACAAACTTCTAAGTTTCATAACTACACTTTCAAACCTCAAACATTAGACAAAACTTCCTTGATATTCTAAAAATGAATCTACACGATACTAAACACAAACAATGTAAATAACCACCTTATTTTCCTCTAAACAAAATCATTTTATTTCACATAAACCACACAAAATTTTTCTATAACTTTGCTTCATTCACATAAAAAATAACAAGCATAAAATTTCAAAATAAACTTTCAAGCAAATCTTGTAAAAGCTCAAACCACTTCCGAATAGCTCCCAAACAAGCTTCAATCATCCATATAGCTCTAAAGGTAGCCATCACAACCATATGATAACTGCTTACACTCTTTAGATGAAACTTGGTAGAACAATATTGGGGCAAGATATGGAGATTCTCACGTGTTTCCACTTTTTTTTTGAGATAGACAACATGCAAGTAGACATCGATTTGAAAATCACATGAGAAAACTTCTATTCCACCACTTTACTCAACCTCATTATCAAAACAATTTTGTATGTCAATTGTATATGATTTTATGACATGAGAAAAACTTGACCAACATATTCATGATCTTTGCCTCTTATAAGCCAATCTTAGGACTTATCTCTTCTTCCTTAGGTCTAGCTTGATCCCATTTTTCATTCACTCACACATATGACTATTTCTGAGTGAGACCAACCCAAAAGAATTGGAAAGTTTCTAAGGGTGATCTAATTAGATTATAATCCTTTCTAGGAGAGTGATATTGACCAAGAGCTACACTAGATCATCATCCTCAATTTTAGCACTGAGGAAAGAACTTTTTTAGACAATTTGTTATCATGAATGAACAAGTTAAGATTGCTCAATGAAATTGGCATAGAATTGGTCATTCCCTATGTATAGATAATTAGTTGTGCTTACCATATCATCCGCTCATTGACTGTCTTGATTGGACCTTGAGAAGTAAAGTGTGCTTGAAAATTCTTGCACTTTTTGGTGCATACAAATATGGTAAATTCGACATGAAAGATTTAATATTTCTTATATCCCCTTCATTTCTTCTTTCATTCCATCTGTCCTCCTTTCCCATTATTTTGTAGATGTTTATATACCCCTTGAATATGCGAGGAAGGGATTTTGACATATCTGTAGTCATGGATGCCTCAATGAACTACAACCAAGCCTAACAAGCTCCCTCCCTTTTTAGCTAGGATGAGAATCACATGAATGAAGGTAACTCATGTAGTTCTTCCACATACTTTGCTTGATTTACATCACATGTTGTGTTAAAGGAGTTCTGCGACCTTGCTCAAAATTTTGACATACGTCCCAATCCAAAAAACATGACTTCAATTAACGGGACAAGCTTCTATCCACACATATTGACTAGACCATAGATTAGGCTACAAAATTTCAATGACAAAATAAAAATGCAATTCAACTAGATTATTTATCAAATCTATGATGTAGAAGGTGTGGTGAATAATCTATAATCTCATTCCTCTGCTTTGGTGGCTATCCAAGCCACATTAATGCAACCTCAAGAAACTCAATTGACCTCAGATTAAACTTCAAATGAAAGTCATTCATATTGGGATATCATCCCTTCATATGGAGCCACTTACAAGTCAAACTCCTAATTCAATGTTACAATCTACCCCAAACAACCACATCTCCATGTTTATATTTGTGAATTGGAGGGTTCACAACCCTCTTCTACTACTGGCCATCCTATCTAGAATGTGACTTAAAAATGTAACAATGAAGGTCATATTCCTCAAATTTCTTCCCCTAAGCGGTGTCCTCAAGGGAATTTATTGGAGTGAGTAGTAACCAAAAATAATTATGAGAAACCTTCACTAATTACATTGGCCTAGTTGGTAGTGGTACTTATGAGATGGCCTTGATGTGTAGTACACTTACATTGAACCCTAGATGCTTTTAAGCCTATTTACTACCCACGATTTTTACCTCCTTTTATAACTGCTTATTATCCATTTTTACGACCACTTGACATACTCAACTACATCACTTTATAATCACTTATCACCTTACTTCCTTTTCAATTGTCTTCCCTATTTCAACCCTATACAAAAAGAAATTTATTGGAAATCCATTTTCAAGATCTTTCCAACAAGTATGCAAAGTCCTTATTCTGATAAGTAAGATACGAGATTTTTTGTGACACCATATTTTTGTGCTGACAATATCAACTATGGTCGAGACTATAGGATAGCCTGAACTATGTAGTTTGTTTTACACTTTTTCTCAGCCAACAATATCGAACATGGATAATGTCATTGGATAAGGAAGATTAATCACTTTTGTTTGGAACCCTATCTATACCTGATAATGTACATCATTCCAAACACATCTTCATCAATCATTCGGTCTGTTAGTGCTCACAAACCAACCCTTAAGCCTTATAGGTATTAAATTTTTTCTTTCTTATCTTCCTTGGAGTTTTCACTTAGAACATTATCTACTTAGAATATCTAATCATAGAATTTTCACTTACTATGGTATACCCAACCTTTGGATTATTCAACTACAGGTTTTTCTAGGTTTTTTCCTATTCATTTGCACTCCCCCCCCCACATGAATTATCTCATAAGGTGTTGTGGCCCCTAGGGGAATTTAATGTTATAATGATGTCTTCAATTAGGTAAGCATCTCTAACCTTTATTTTCCTTTTATTACATTTAATATTTCAATTATTGTTTGAAGTGGTCTTGCATAGATTAGATAATGGAAACATATTATGTATCTATGTATCTCTTTCCTTATACTCTCCATTTTTATCCTTACAACCTTATTCAATATATCAATCTTTATGACCTATCTTTACAACCCTAGTGTAAGCATACTCACACTACTGCAATCTAATTGTGACCGTATTACAACCCAATTACAACCTTACTATCATCATATTACTATCGGGAGCTAGTTGGAAACCACTTCCCTACTCTATATCTAGGCTTCAGAACTCTATATCTCCTATATAGTGTGGAGTATCCTATTCGTAGTTCCATATCCCTAATAATTTACAACATCAAGGTATGCATCTCTAGTATGCACCCCTTTACTATCATAGTCCATATTACCCCTTATATACAGACACATGGGATCTTTTATTGGGTTATTCCTTATTTGCATATAATATGGTGAACTTGATATGAGATCATTATTAATGTCAAGTTAGGAATCTGTATGTTCGAATGGATAATAGATCAGACTATTTTATTGTGGATCACTGACCATGATGGGAGGATAAGATATGGGAAGACCATCTTATGGATCCTCAACCATGATAGTTTGATAAAGAAAGGAAAAAGGAGGAAGATCTATTGTCCCATATTCATCCATGAGATTATGACATTAAATGGGAGGATCTTTTGGTGAACCTTTGGCCATGGTAAAGTGATAGAGGAAAAGAAGGATGATCAGTTTTTAGATCTTTAACCATGAGAGATAAAGAAAGAAATTATTGGATACAAAAGGTTTTAAGAGGGTTACATGAGGTGGTCTGTGCTAGGAGGATTTTAGAAATGTATAAGTAATATTAGAAAGATATTTCGAGAATATTTAAGAATATTTTGAATCGATAAGATAAACATGAATATGACTCACTCAAAGGGTGGAGTACAATTCACGTTAGGTTCACCAGAGTGTATGCAAATAAAGAATGACCCAATAAAAGACATTCTTTCTCTTTATAATGGGTAATATAGACTACGATAATGAAGGGGGGCATATTAAATATGTACATAATGAGGCTGTAAGTTTCTAAGGACATGGAAGAATGAATATATCACTCCACAATTATAAGAATATATAGGGTTCCAAAGCCTAGATCTAGAATAGGGTATGAGCATCTAACTAGCTCCATATAGTAAATTGGTAATAGTAAAGTTATAATCAAATCATCACCAGGTTGTGATATGGTAAGGATTCTTACACTAGGATTGTAAAGGCATGTCATAAATATCGATAGATTGTAACAGTTTATAAGGACCTAAAAAGGATTATAAGGAAAGAGTCTATAGATAAAAAATGTGATAGATAAAGAATATGCTTCCTTACTCTAATCTATGCATGACCACATCAAACAAACATTCAAATATAAATTGACATGAAGGAAAAGAGTGGTTAGAGATACTTACCTTATTAAAGACACCATTGACTTCCCCCCAAGGCCAACATCACCTTATGAGATAGTTGATGTGGGGGACAACAAATGAATATAATAAGGCTTAAGAAAACCTCAAGTTGAACACTCTAGACACTCCAAATACTGGGAAGACCATGGTAAGTGAGAAATTACTATGATTTAATATCCTAAGTACCTATTGCTCCAAGTGTGAACACCAAAGTAGACAAGTAATACCAAATTCGAAGACCACTGAGGATTTAAGGACAAATGGACGAGCACCAACATACTGAACAAGTGATGAATATATGTTTAGAAATGATGTAAAATATCAAGTATAAATAGGGATCCAACCAAAATTGATTAGTTTTCCTTAGCCGATGATATCATCCAGGGTTGATACTATTGGCTAAGAAAAAGTGCAAAACAAATTACATCATCCGAGCTAGCCCATAGTCTCGACCATGACTGATACCGTCAACTTAAAAATAGGGCGTCCCTAAAAATTTCATATCTTTTGATCTACTTATCAGGATAAAATGACTTCTTATACTCATTATAAAGATCTTGACAAGGGATTTAGAGTGAATAAATTTTTAGAGGTTTGAAGTAGGGAAGAAACTTAGAAATATAATAAGGTGATAGTGGTTATAAAATGATGTAGTTGAGTATGTCAAGTGGCTGTACAAAAGGAAAGTAAGTAGGTATAAAAGGAAGTAGTAGGGGGTGATAAATAGGTGTAAAATGATCAACATATCATGCAATTGAACTAAACATCAAGTCCATCTCGTAAGTACCAATGCTAACTAGCACAATGCAACTAGTGAAGGTTGCACATAACCATTTCTAGCTACTCCATGTTATGAAAATGTCGTTGAGGACACTACTTCGAGGAACCAAATGTCCCAATAGTGCCTATGAAGAGCCAAAATGAGTAAAGTGAAAACTTATGTGTATACATATACCCCAACTAAATATTATCGCATGTCACAAAAAATGTACATGAGATGGTCTTTAGGAAAATAAAACGAAATATTGAAACCAAAATGATTGAAATAAAAGAGTAGCATATAAGTGATAAAAACATGAACACAAATAAAGTATACCTACCTGTATATGTACCTCCCTATGCATGCATATGGATAGTGAATAGCTAAAGTGTAACAAGAGATGCTTTGAGACGTTGAGTAATACATAACTAAAAAGAAACATTAGAAGCTAAATTAGATAAATAAGCAATAAACCCTAATCTAATGGGAAATTCATGGAACGATGATAGGATAATATTAGATAAAGAGGTAAATTATGGAATAATCTTTTCATGAATAGGTCATAAGTAGGTTGTAATAAGGTTAGAACTAGGTTATAAATAAGTGACATCTATGGCTTATAAAAGTGTAAAGTAAAAAGTAAGATATACATGTTAAAGTGTACATCTAATGAAAAAGATAGGAAAATCTATAAATAAAAATATGTGCTAATAAGTTAGGTAGAATGGTATTTAATGAAATATAAGAAAGTGGTCAAATAAATAAAAAAATAAATGGTAAAGGATATGTAAGACACCTAATGAGATCTAAGAAATAAATCGAAGGAATTAAAAATATGTGTAAGTAAGGTGTAATAAATATCATATGAAATCTAAGACATGGAAAGAGAAAACATAATATATACAAGAAATATGGGTTGCAAATATCAAATGTAATCTAAATAAGTGAAAAAGAAGACATGATAAGTGATAAAAAAGGATATATTAAAACAAGAATATGTTTGCAATAAATGCTTACACTGGATTTCTCAAAAGGTAAAACACTACTATCTAATGTCATTACCAAGATTAGTAAGGATGGAGTGGATAAATATTTGTGAGAAAGGCCCATAGGTATTACAATCATACTCACAAATCGATGACATGGTTTTTTGGATCATAAAAAAAGTATTTTTGTAAAGTTAAGATAATAAGTAGAATGGGATATAAAATCATGGTCAACCACTGAAAATATCTATCAAGGGGAGAAGAGGGAGTGAAAAATGAATAAGAAGGTGCCAAAAGGGTGAACAAGTTATTTAGTAGAAATGTGACACTCTATAAACAAAAGGATATGACTAAAGTGTAGTGCCTACCTCTTCTTGATGTCGTATCTTGGACTATGCCAACTCGTATTTCACTCCATTGTATGATATTATAATTATTGTATCGTGTTTTGATTATGGTTCAATTACTTGTGACTATGATTTTTATAGATATGATTCATATTGTCATTATATTGACTTGATTGGTAGGATGAGTGATTATTATTATACATTGTGAGGCTTATGACGATTATGAGATGGGTGTTATTTAATGATGATTAGTTGTATATGTTATTTGATTTTTATGATGCTTATGGTAGAATATATGATGATTAGTATTGTGTGTAACATGTTTGACATATGCACACCCCTCGTATTGGATTGTTTATATTTCATTGATGTCGTGTTATTTTGTTTAATATGCTCGGATGTTATGTTCGTCAGTTATATTATTATTGGTGAAATAATTTGTTGCAGTGTAAATTATTGGTTTTCACCAATGATCACGGGGCTAAGCCCATCCTTCTTGTGTATGGGAGGTTCCCATTATTAAATGTAAACTAACTAAATCTATGGGGTGGCCGTTAGGTCGGGGATCACATAGGAGTACTCCACTAAACTTGTGGTAAAGTGCTTGTACAGTGTACAAGTGGGAATTTTCTATGATGGGAGGCAAAGGGGAGTAAGAGAATTAAGTAGAGGGTTAATTTTGTGAGTAGGATTATAAAATTCATATACATTAACCATAGTATGTCCACATTCAATGAGAAGAACAAAAAAATGTAAGCAATCAAAAAGACTAACAAACTAGAGACACACAGTTTTGCAAGTTCATTAATTAAGGATAGAAAGTTCCTTCTTAGTTATACAAGATCACCATTGTTCTTGCAAAGTTTTAGAGTAGAGAGGAGTAGAGGAACATTAGTATATAAATAGAAGAAATGCATACTTTTATTACTTGATGTATTAGTGATCAATCTCAACAACATATAACAATCAACAATTGCCAACCCTTTGGAATGGAGAAACCATTCCAATTTATAACATACAAAAATGTTTCATCATCTACCCCCACATGACTCTTCACTTCCCTTTGTCACTTGTGACCTTTTAAGTTCCTAGGAAAAAAAAGTGAGCCTTTTCTCATTAATTGAAAAGAAATTTTACAATGTTAGTGTAGTGCTCACATTTTTATAGCTCTAGTTATCTGTTGGTTCCTTTATTCCTAGACATGTTTTGATTGAGACTTTGATAGACTTTAGACATTTTACTATGATATTTTATCCTCATGGACATTATGGCATTTTGGGCAAGTAGCGCCAATTGGACTAGATTCGTATACTGATATATTTCTTATGATGTTGATGACACTAACAGGGTTATATGATGGACTTATTGGTTAGATGTTAGTCTCTTGTGGTTGATTTGATTAATGATATAGTGTTTTGGATTTAATGATGATAATTTTCATGCTAACCTAAGTGTATGTCGTTGCAATTTTATTTATGCATGATTCATGGCAAACTATGTGGATAATTATATGCATTGCACTATCAATTGTAAATTATGTTCAGACATTATAAGTTTGATTGATATTGTGATGTATAGATGATGTTTATTATATTGGACAGATGCGGTTAATGTGTGCAATGAATGTGTAGGTGACAGGTATAGGAGAGCATGGGTTTCAGGGTAGCTACACAATTGTGCATAAGTGGCCCACAGGCTGAGTCCTAACCATGCTAAATGTTTGAAGCCTTAGATCAGATGTATTTATTTGGGCACCATGGGTGAACCCCTCAATTGTAATGTAATTATGTTTTGTAAAATTAATTAGGTTTAGGGTGTGTTTAATTAAGTAAACTAGCTTAGGGGTTTAATGATCTTATTTTAAGTTAAGTGTTGGTTTTGGGAAGTGTGTGTGTGTTGGTAGAAGGGATTGTGGACCACATGTGAACCTTGGGTGGACCCCACACCCTTTACCCTTGTGCCCAAGCATGCCAAACCCGAAATTGGGTTATTTTAGGCATTTTTAGGGACTCCTTTTGAGTTTGGGAGTTCCCTTAGCATGAAAATGAGCCCTTGGACCCTACCTTATAGGTAGGGGGCCTATTTCCAAGGTTTGGAGGGAGTTTCCCTCCCATTTTGCCCTCTTTAGTCACCATCCACGTAAGATGGTTGGGTTGTGTGAAATTGTTAAAAGTTGCTCCACTTTGTTTTATTTTAGTTTTTGGTATTTTGGGTGAAAAAGGATAACAGGTGAGTTTACTCTTACTTATTTGGTTTTTGGAATCTTTGACTCTTGAGAGGAGAGGGGGTGACATTTGTCACTTTCCCATTGGTGAGGAAACTTTTGAGTTCCTCTTCTTATTCTTCCTCATGTGGAAGGAATGGTTCTTCCGGGTTCATTTTTTTTGGAGCACTTGGAGAATTTTGGGAGCTTGGAGGTGAGCTTGGACAAAGGGAAAAGCTTAGAGTCTTGGAAAGCATTATAGAGGTAGGATACTTAACCTTTTTTCTTCTTAGTTGTGTTATCTTGTTAACTATGCTTGATCAATGAAATAATGTGTGTGAAATAATGTGTTGTGAAGTGTATGATGAATGTAGTTGTTTGATTTTTTCTTGTTGTTTCTTTGTTTTTCTCTCCACCATCATTTGGATTGATGGTTTTTGGAGAATGTAGCGGAAGAGAGAGGGATTTCCCTCTCAAACCTCATGGTTGTTGGTCAAGCCACAAAGGTCCCTTCTCATCCCCTCATATGGTTTGAGGTGGAAGAAAGGTTCATATGGCTTGAACCTTTCCCCATTCTTGGTGAGGAAACCCTTTTGGGTTTGAAAATCCTCCCAAGAAGGATTTCTATAGCATAAAGGAGGAATAAGGAGGATGAATGATTAGGAGGTATAAGAAGTTTTGTATACATGTTTTGTTGGTGCTCTTATGGTTGGACACCTTGATTTGGGCATCCTACTTCCTCTCTTCCCCCTTGTGAGGTTGACCTTGTTATTCTCATGTTGTTGTTTTCATGTGTAGTAAGTGGTTAAATGGTCTTATATTTTTTCTTGTTGTGTGTAAATCTCCATTATACTTGTGCACATTGTGGAAGCTAGTTCCTCTCTCCCATGGGCTTAGGCGAGGCTAGCATGACTTCCAACCATGGAAAGGCATGTGATGATGCCTATTGGTTGGGTGGTAAACAAGCCATGTTCTCTTGGAGTTAGATTCTTGTAGGAGTATTGGAGTTGGAGCTCAAGTTGGAGATAGTAGAGTCTCTTGCCATCTTGGTCTTTCTCATATTTGGAGGACATTGCCTTTACCTTGTAAATAAATGTGGCTTGTCAAGTCTATACACTCTTGTAAATAACCATTATTGTACTTATTGCTTCTTGTAAACTTTGGTCTTTACCAAGAAAGTTTTTATTTTTATTGTGGCTAAAATCTTGTAATATTATCATTTGAGATCAAAATGAAACCATGAACTTTTTACTTCAATGTCTCTTGTTGGAAGGTGTTGTTTTGTTTAAAAATCTGCACAATACGTAGTTATGCAATATACACTTGAAAACTTGAAATATTTAGTTGTGCATTACATATAAAATCTGAAAATTTAGTGTGCTTGCATTTGAAAAAAAATTATGGCATTACAGTTAGAGTAAAGGTCACTTTAAGTGAATAGGAAAAAATAGTGAAAAGTTGTAATGCCCCGTTCAATGTCTCCTAGTCCATGACCTGCCGACCTTGTTGCTAAGTCCATAAGACTAGTGTGTGTGTGCTTTCGTTGACCGATGTTGACCGTTTCCTAGTCGCAGTGAAGATTGTTCACCTTCTCTCTCCTTCTTGCCCTTCGGGTTGTTGTCGACACCCCAAACTGTGGACCCCGTAGCGTCATGGACGGTTATACGGTTAAAGGAAAATTTGGTTCTCGGCTCTTCGAGTTTGTCGGGTCATCGACATTAATAGGATTAATAATAATAATAATTATTTTAAGCCATTAAATCGTAATAATAATGTTTGTAATAATATTATAATTTATATTGTCGATATGTGCTTATTAATTGTATTACTCCTCGTTGTCGGGTGATCATTAGTAATACGGTTAATAAAATTGTGTTATTATTATTATTATTACTATTAATAAATTCATGTTATTATTAATAGTTTGGCGATTGTTACTGTGTGTTTATTATCTTTTTCTTTGTTTTAGGCTTGTTTGTGTTTTTTTTCTAGTTAAAACAAACAAGCAAAAATAAAATAAAATAATAAAAAAAACCAAGAAATCCCGTGATTCTCTGTGGGGTCGGATTAGGGTAAAACCCTTCCCACATTTTAAAAATGCAACTAGGGTTTTGTCATTTTGGATTTTGGAATGAGTTAGTTTTGGGCATGGGGCGGCTGGTTTGGGGGCGCATGAATCTACTCAAAAGGAGTTTGTTGAAGAGGCCTTGGAAGCTTTCAAACATATGCATTTGATTCAGGTAAAGCTAGACGCCACAGCCATTCTCAGCTCCTTCCTAGGTTGCGCCACATGCCTGCGTGGGAGAACAATGAAAAATAAAGGAAGTTTTATGTCTGATTGATGTGTAACTATGCCAGCATACTCCCAGCTACGCCCAGACCTGTGTGGGCTTCTAGTAAATCAAGAAAAAACAAAGAGACTTTGTCAGTTGTTGCTGTTGCCAAAGCCCTAATCGATTTTCATGCAAAAATGTGGAAACGTGTGAACTGTTTGTATAAATGTGTGGGAAAAAAAATAAAGTTTCTTGGACTGCAATCATTTCGGGATATGCACAGATGTGTTTGTTGAAAGAGCCTTTGAAACTTCCAAGCAAATGCATTTGGTACGAGTAAAGCCAATAAATGCATATGGCGCGTATAAAGCCAGAATCCACAGCTTTTTTCTTTCTTTCCAGCAACCTCCCAGCTGCTGTCAAAATGGGAGCTTTAGAACAGCGCATGGACATCCATCAAAGCATCATGGGAAGATGTTATCTCTAAATGTCTTGTCAAGTACCCAGATCAACAGGTATGCAAAATGTGAAGGCATACACAACGCATGTGAACTGTTTGACAAAATACCTGAAAGATGTGCAGTCTCCTGGACTGCAATGATAGCGGGGTATGCAAAAATTGGTATGTTAAAAGGTGCTCAACTATTTGATAAAATGCCTCAAAGAAATGTTGTCTCATGGAATGCCATGATGGCAGCATATGCAAAAAATGGATGTGTAGAAAAGGCAAAAAACTGTTTGACAGAATGCCTGCAATTCCAACATCCTTAGTGTTTGTGTCAAAATGGCAACGTAGGAGCAAGTCATGGATGTCCATGATAGCCCATGAATGACCACATAATCGCCCTGAAGCTCGGTAAATAGTTGTTAACTTCAAATGCAAACACCTAGTGTCTTCATGGACATGATTTGTCATTGCTAGTATATCCCATGACTATGTTAAAATGCAAACGGTTCGCTTTGAATCAAGTCGTATGGATATGGTCATTGCATGTAGTTGTAAATGCTTGAGTTAGACCTAAATGCAAAGCCTTGGAAACCTTAGAGACAAAGCACATGAAGTACGTGTTGACAAAGTTCCTCCAAGAAATAAACCAGATTGTCAGCATCCACGTGGATAGCTGAAATTTCATGCAAGGATGTGCACATAATGGATTTGTTTAGAAGGTTTTGGAAACGCACAAGCAACTGCTTACTCTATTGGAAAACTTCAAGTGATCGGGAAGTGGGTGTGACGTGGTGGAGGTTAGACCCAGGCTCGTGAACCGTTTGGCGAAGTGCCCGAGCAAGATGCTGAACCAAAGCCTGCGGCTTTGACCGACTTCATTCTCCAGGCATGGTTCTTCTTTCCTTACCTCTCATAATTCTCGTGTTTTAGTTCTCTTTTGCAACTAAATAGAATATTAAGTTATTAGATTTTTAATACAGTTTAATGTCCCTTCAACTCTTTGCAAAACAATAAAGTGTCGTGTCGCAACTCTCGAAGCCATTATAACTCACCTACTTTAAACCATGAACTATCACCCTCACTACGAGATGATCTAGAAAACTCTTACCCTTTTTTTATCGCTTCAATATCATTTTATCGACCAGACAAATTTGACTCTCCATTGATTAAGTTGACCTTCTTCCTACTTAAAATAGTTAAATTTTGTAATTTTCGGAGACTCACTAAGCACCCTTTGCAACTCTGGAAACGAGATGTGAAGTTTCATTCGTGTACCTTGGTATACGAGGAGTCGCCTTGATTTTTGGTTTGACCCGAAACGATCATATGACATCCTTTTGACGCTCTTATAGGAGCCATGTTACACCAGTTTACAACAGTAGAAAGTTGTTAAAACTAGAAAGTTGGCTTTCGTTTTGGACCACCATTTGAAACCCAGAAAGAGAAATCACGTTCCGTCTTCGCAAACCTCTAGCGTTTATACTAGAAAAATGCATGGAACATTCAGATATAGGAAAGAGCACCTTTTGGGATAGTTTGGCGAAGCCATTTTGTAGGCCTCTGGTCGCAGTTTGACGAGGTCAAACTGGTCTAATTTTGTCTTGTCGCTCCAGAAAACTTATCGCCGTTTGAACATGGTTTTCTAGTTCTCAATCCCGTCGACTCTGACGAATTCTCCTTATATAGGGGAACTAGTAGGAAGATGTCTCGTTGTGTACGCATCTGTCGAACGTCGTTTGGGACACGGTTTCTAGGCCACTCGAGCTAAATTTTCTCTCTTTACAACTGGGTGAACTACGACCAGTGGCCTCGGAAAACTAGCCGCCAAACGCAAACCGTGCGCTCTTTTTCAATTCCGTCAGTTGCTTTGAACTCTTGGTATATCTAGGAACACGTAGAAAGTTGATCGTGGAGGTGCATTCTCATTGGAAGGTAAATTTTGGAAGTGGTTTCTTAGCCTCTGAGCACATTTTGTACGTTTTTGTAGTTAGTAAGAAAATATAAAAATAGAAAACTACGGACCCTCGTAGGGTTTCCAAATCACCCTGAAAACTTTTAACACATGCAAATAATTATTTAAAACCCTTAGTGTATCTGTTGTGTGAAATCGAACTTTTGACAAAATGGTGTTTTCTCTCTCTTCCCTTCTCTTTCTCTCTCCTAGGTTTCAAAATGAAGAAAAATGAAATGCAATGGATACATGTTCCTAGACCTTTTTTTTTTATTGCAAATGGTAATTATTGTTAGATGTAAATGGGAAACTGAAATATGATACTTATGATTGATTAGGGTGGATGCCATGCCAGCGAATTATCGATGATATCATGCTCACGTGGGTTTTGCAAGATGGATGAATGACGACGAAGAAGGCGATGGGAAATTTAATTATTATTATTGTAATTCTTATAGGTCATTTTAAAATGAATAACTGTGTTATGTAGTCTCTTGTTACCGAAAAGTTATAATTGAGATTTGTTAACATGCATGATATGCTAGTTTAGGGATACTTAGGAAATGTGCATCTAATCACCGGTTCAATTTGTTTATTAGTTGTGTATGGCAAAAAGGGTTTGATTTATACATAGTAAATTGAAATTGAAGTTAATATCTTGTAGTACCTTCTCAGTATTTAATAAACGATTAAATTAAATTCTGGGTTATCTTCTTACCTTGCAAACATAATAAAGAGTTTTAATGGGAACACTCAACCATAATAAAATATTCGTGCATAACTTGCCTGCATGTGTGATCATTTTTACCATATAAGAAATTTTAAACCGTAGAACGAACTTAAGCTTTGCGCTCGATGAGATCCCTAGGTTAGGTAAATAAAACCCCCAGTCGGGTTTACCATCATAGTCATTAGGTTTAGCGACATTGTCGTGAACCCATATTTAGGAATGTCATGGTCCAACCTACCCAGAGTATGTGGTTTCCTTCTAGTTTTGGTAATCGCGAGAAGAATGCCCTCCCTTCATGTCCGACACCAGGTTGAGTGTTGAAGACCGCCGTAGAAGGCATCTTAGGAGTCATTGTTCGAAGGAACGATTCAGCGGTGCTACCTTGGTTTCCATCAAAATAGCATCTTGGTATTTTCTTGAATGTGGTTCATATATAGTTACAATTCTTCCGGTCATGTACCCCTTCAAGATGCTAGTCAAATGCTTATGTAACTCCTGATTTCAAAAAAAAGCTAAGAGCGAGATCTTAGTGCGATGTAAGAGCATATTATATAAATGTTGCACACGAGATTGGAGTTTAGGACTAAGGTCAATCTTGGAGTCTTTATAACTTAATTAAACTTTTTCTATGCGTTGCAAAGAATATAAGTTACCTTGGTGCGACCAAACTTTGAGAAAACAAAAGATATATATATATATATACATATATATATATATATATATATATATATATATATATATATCTTATAGGAATTCAATAAGTCTTCAAATTATAATAACAATGGTAGGGAAATAAATATAGTGTGAATCAAGAAATACTTTTTGGTGAAAAGCTACCCTATATTTAAAACTCCGTCAAATCCTTTTATTGCGTTTTGGACATCAAGTCACTTTCGTTTGAGTTGTAAGGGTAAAACTGTAGACATCAAATAAAAGTTAGAGAAGAATATTTTTTACATAATAATAAGATAATTGAGTACCTTATATGCAATTTTGATTTATGCCAAATATGTATGTCAGTTATGGAAAGTTATATAAAGTATAAGAAGCCCACTTGAGAAGGTCGAATTGTATTTTCAACCGCGGAATAAACTTAAGAAAATGTGGGTAGACATACGAGAAAATTTATCCTTGCTCATAATGTCCTTGGAATGTTAACTTTAACCAAAAATACATTTAAGGAAATGATGTGTTGTGGGTTCGCCGTTCCTGAAGCCATGTTCTTGTGGTTGGGTCTCTACTAGTAATCTTCCATGGGGAAAGGTGTAGCGTCAGCATGCCTATATCGTTTTCATGTGTCTATGTGAGTCGATGATTTTTGTGATTGTCGTATGCGAGTCGAGTTTTATACTTGAAGCCCATGTTGTGTTGTGTGTAGTGAGCAATGTAAGTTAAAAAAAAATTATCCTGGTATTTTACTGTTGTATTTGTGTGTGTAAAATGCGGGCACTACAAAAGTACCTCCTTAATGAAGAATTAGAACATAGTGAGAGAAGAAAGGAGGAAGGAAGGAGAGAAGAGATGATCAATCTGATGGAGATGAAGCTTTTGCTGATGGAACTTTGAGGAAATGCTTCATGAATGAGAGAGGGTTGATCAGTTTGATGAGAATGAGGCCTTTGCAAATGAAGAACCTACTGACTTGAAGCAATGCGATCATAGTCTCCTTCTTCTGTGAGATGCAAGGAAACTCTAAAGTACTAAATGAGTATTTAAAAACAATGTTTCAAGACATTACAATGTGAACTTGGGATGACTGCTAACATCACTCATGATGATCCTCTCCTATCATGTTTCTCATGACCATTGCCTTAATGACTTGAATTTTTATGTTTCAACATCCTCACAAGCTTCATGATTTTATTGATTTCACCTATTGTATAAGTGACCATATGTGGAATTGGAACACTATGGTTGAAAATTCCTCCTCTGATGAGATGCATATACACTTCTAGGAATTGAATGAGTGTTTAAGATCACTGCCATGAGATCTCCATTGTGTTAGGAATATGATGATGCTCCTTGATCACAAGGTGGGAATTAGGATGCGAGGATAACTTTCTTACTGCTCTAGGATTTCAAAAATCACATATATGACCAAGAATCAATTCTATGGTGCTCAAACCTTTTTGCGATTGTTTGTTACTTACTAAGAGAGGTCTTCACCTTGTAGATAGGAGTGTTCCCTGAATTAGATTCTTGTCATATGGCTAGCTATTGAACTGAAATGAGGTGATTACAATGTGCTTCCTCCTTTGGGGTGATCACATTACAAGGTCTTGAATGAGTGTTTAAGAACACTACCAAGTGAATGACATCAAGTGAAGTTGAGATGGTTTCCCATTCCTACAAACATAGCACTTCACATGGAAATCACCCACTTTCCCTTCCTTGCTCCAAAATATCCTTGAAAGGGTTCAACTTCATGATGCTCATACACATCATTTATCATAATCCTTTTCATGGAAATATATGAATACTTGGTGAATAAATCTAACCCCTCTGCACTGTGATAAGCCTCCTCTTTAGTGATCAACCATTATAGCCCATCAGATTCTCTGAGAGGAGATATGAGAGACACTTGATCAATAAATAATTGAAAACAATGAAGGATGTCTTCCCTCACTTGAACACACCTTTCACTTGCTGATACACTACCATGTCTTGATGAAAAATAATTCACATGTAATGAAATTGATGCACTTGGTGTGTAAAAAGAGACAAATTCCCACATGACCATGATCCTTGATTCTGTCACCTTGAGAAAATTGATGACCAATGAGATGCAAGAAAAAATCCTTTCTATACAAAGGTGAAAGAAGTAGAGAGCTATTAAATGCAATACCATCCACCTAATGAATAAACATCCCATATGAGATGAAGTGAAATGTCCTTTGGGACTAAAATGTTCTCTGAGACCAAAACTGGGAACCAAGAGGGATTCACTAACATGCACAAAGAAAATTCAATGCGGTGGACTAGAGGAATGAGTGTGTCATCCAAAAGGAGGGTATTGAGAATCTATGGGGGTAGCATGTGGACTAGAAGACAAACTTAAAACTCTAGGGGTTGAGAATAGTGAGTAACAGAGCTCGGATATAATTAATATGAGGAGACTTAGAACCATGAGATGTAAATTATGCAACCAAAGGCCTATTGGGATACCTAAGAGGATCAAAACTAATAGAGGATTTTTTTACAAAAAAGGTCATAGGAGCTCAAACTTGCACCCATCTTAGATCAGGGTGAACTAATTTATTGAGGAAATAATGGGGATGTCTCCAAATTGTCGGAACTTGCACGCTTGAGACACTACCTCCAAAGAAGGCCAGTTCCTCTATCTATTTCTATGGTTACTACTGCTCTTAATGCTAAAAATGAATCCTAAGCTAAATATGCCAAGGGACTAGGGATAGAAGGAGCATATGTGGAAATGGAAAAACTAATATAAGGGAGGTGATAGCACCAGAAGGAAGGGGGATGAATACAACCATATTTGAGTGGAAATGAAGAAAATGCAGACATGGAGGGTAGACACACGTACCACAGTTTGAAATGCACTTAAACATTCATTTTCATGGAACACGATGAAAAAGAGAACCTGTAAGGGACGTGAAGATGGACAAAAAGCTACCAATGTGAGAAGACAAGAAATAAGATGCAATAAAAAAAGTTAAGGTAGAGAGAGTAGCTATAAAACAACTTTTATTGCTTCCAAATAATGAACGATCGATTACAATGGTAGAAGAGGTAAGTATCCACATGCAAAGAACTAGATATAAAGCTATGCAACTTAAAATGCAAGGTAATGACTAAGTAATGCACTTGTAAACTAAAAGAATCCAACCTTATAAAAAGTGAAGATCTATAATGTATATAAGAAGAAGGGGAGAAGAGGGAGGAAGGAAGAGGGAAATTCAAATTCAAACTTCAACCAACAACAAAAAGTAATGAATTCTTATTAATCTTCATTCAAATGGCCAACAAATATTCCTCCCCATGTTTGATCTAGCTTGTAGGAGAAGGAAGGAGACAAGATCTAATGAAAATCCGGTGGTTGAGCATTAATGCATTAATGGTAGATAACTTATTTCCTTGATTCTCACCTACATAATCTTGCCAACATTTGAAATATGAATGTTTTGCACTGTAGCCCACGTCGGCAACTCTCCAACAAGACCAACCACACATTAATCTAAGCCTTGTACCCAAGGTTATGACATGTTGAAAATCGATAGGTCACTGAGACACATAATGAGATGTGGCGCACGATGGTTGACTAAAGGATCAACCAACTATATATCTATTTTGGCGTTTCTACCATGTTTTATGAATTGTTTTGTTGTTAGGATTTGATGCCCTATTGGCACATTTTGATTGGTTGTGTGTAGCACACTCAAGTATGACACATTTTAAAGTGGCATAGTAACTGACGCGGAAGAAGGTGCAAAATGCACGCATAAGAAAGGAGGCACGAAAGAGGGAGGTAGAGGAAAGGCATAGAAAAGTGATGTGCAATAGGAATGGAAGAAAACTTGCAAGAGAAAATTATGTGAGGGGGGTGCAAACATTGAAAGAATGATGCATGGTGGTGAGAAGAAAATGGAGTGTGGAAGAACTATGTAAGGGGAATTAGCCAAATATTGGAAAGCAAGTTAAGGGTGCATGCGAAGGGTGCATAGACTAATAGGAATAAGGTGAATGCAAAAAGGATGTGCACAAGGGAAAATGGAATAGATAGAAGAATGGAGAAGGGGAATATGGAGAGTAGAGAAGGTGGGGAGAGTGTGCATGGGTGCGTAAAGAACTGCAACTAAGGAAATGTGCCAAGGGGAAAACCATAGTGCGTGCAACATGCAATTTTGAATATTCAAAGCCAAGATGGGGATGTAAGTTAAAAAAAACTAGGGGAGTTATTTTGGAAAAATAGTTGGGTGACTTTTGGGGCCATCTGCTTGCTAGATGAATGAGATCAGCGTAGCCTGAAGTAACCATTGAGCATGGGTTGTCTGCTTGGGAATATGAAATTCTGATCTATAACTTTAAGAACTACCCATGAAATCATTTGAAGTAATTTTTGAACTCCATTATTAATCCTACAAAACTTTTGAAAGAAACCATGTACTAGACTAGCACCTAGAAGAAGCAAAATAGTATGCATAAGAAGCGCACGAGATGAAGGATAATTATGTACAAACAAAACAATGTGCATGTAACGCACCTAGAAGAATTAAAAACTACTCTAATATCTACAATGACACAACAAATTAATGGAAGGAATTTGAGGTGGATCCCATTGACTAGGATTGATAGTGTTCCTCTATCAAGATGAGACAACTCAAAAGAGTTAACCTCCTTGTAAGAACTGATGATGGATGGGCCACTCCAAAGTGCATCAAACCTTAAATGGTGCCATGGTTTATCTCTGTCAGCATCCCACATTAATACTAAATCACTAAATTTGAAAGATTGAGGCCTAGATCTTCTGTCAACCCACTTCTTTGTTTATTGTTGATGTTGTTCTAGTGATCATGGCATAGTTTCTCAATTATTCAAGTTCAATTAGCTCTACCATTTTGATTTCTCTTTGGTCTGCACCCTCAAATTCCAACTACTTAACGATCTCTAATGAATTAAAATGAAGGGACAAAGGGATTATACCTTCCTTTCCATAGAAAAATTTCTAAGGTGAATTGCATATCACATTTTTATCATAATTTTTTCTTCCCAGAGCTCCCTCGAGACATTTGTATGCCACTTCTTCTTGCTAGTATTCATTTTTTGCTTCATGATTTTGATCAGGTTCTTGTTTTTTGAATTTGCAAAAACCATTACCTCGAGGGTAATAGTTGGAAGAAGTCTTCAAATAGATATTGATACTAAGGTCCCAATAAAATATTTTAGTACTAAGGAAGGCTTTTGTATTATCAAAGATAATGGTCTGAGGAATGTCAAACCTTATTACAATTCCTTCGAGAAATTCAAGGATGGCTGAATCCATTCATTCCTTGAGTGTGAAAACTTTTGTCCATCTGCTGAAGTAGTCCATAGCAATCAACACCCACTTGTTCCCAACACTGGAAGGAGGATTGACTATGTCTATGAAGTCATGACCCCATTGTGCAACAGTTTGATCTACTTGGATTGGTTAGAGGGGAAGCATTGTCAATTTCTTCTTTCCTGCAAATAAAGCACACTCTTTGCATTTCATGAACCACTTGTGTGTATCCGTGAACATGGTAGGACAAAATTATCCTGCCTTGATAATCTTCATTGTTATAGCCTTGGAAAAGAAGTTTCCACTAGAGAATCTGTCATGAAATTTTTCTTACACTTTTTTTAGTTTACCCTCCATTAATACACCTCAGCATCACACCATTTAAATTTCTTTTGAAGAGAATCCCATCAATCAACGCATATGGAATAGATTGCAGCATCAGATGTCGCTTCTTGGTTTTTTAAACTAGGAGGATATGCACTAGAGGAAAGGAATGTTGCCATCACTTCCATCTAGCTGCATGCACCAGGGTTTCCATTATTTTCATGTTCTACATGTAGTAGATCTTCTTCTACAAATAATGAAGTCTTCGGTTCATTCTGTGCATCCTCAACAAGCTAATTACAGAGTGTTCTACCTTTAACAAACTTCATGGATTTGATAGTCACATCAAACTCCATTATTTTGGTCACCCATCTTTCTCTTTTCTAGCTTATTTTTTCTCCCATGATGAATTTTGTCACACAAGAGTGTAAAACTAACACCTTAACATGGTTTTTGGTGAGCATACTCTTGAACTACTTAAGCACATGCATGATGGAATAGACCTATTTCTCCATGTGATTGTATTTCAACTCATAATACTTCAGTGTTTTACTAAATAAATCCAATGGATTCTCTATTCCCTATCCATTTTCTTGTGTCAGGACAACAACAATACTTGCATCAACTACATAAGCATAAAGGATGAAATCATTTGAGTAATTTGGATTGATGAGTGTTGGTGGACAAGAAATTTATTTCTTGATTTTATTGAAGCTATCTTTTCCTTATACTTTCCTTTTGAAGGATGTATCTTTTTTTAGAATAAGGGTGATGGGCCTTACCAGTCCTACAAAGTTAGGAATGAATCTCCTAACAAAGTTTATTTTTCCTAGTAAGGAATGCAAGGCCTTCTTGTGTGCACTGGTAGGGAGAGAGTGAGGATGGTTGAAATTCACTTAGGATCCATAGAAATTCCATCCTTTGAGACCACATGGCCTAAATGATTACCCTGCACCACAAAAAAAATTTGCACTTCTTAGGGTTAAGGGACGCGCCAAACTCTCTTCATCTCTCAAAAAATTTCTTCATGTGCATCATGTGATCTGTGCTTTGCTTTGAGAATATGTTTATGTCATCTAGGTAAACTAGGATGAAATATTTGATGTATCCTTTGAAGGTAATATCCATGGCCCGCTGGAATGTTGCACCTATATTTGACAGAAAAAGGGCATATTTTTATATGCATATGTTCCCCATTTTGTTGTAAATGTTTTTTTGAATTGATCTTCCTCCTTGACCATGATATGATTGAAGCCAGAATACCCATCTAGCATGGAAAATATTTGAATGCCAGCCACAGTCTGTAGAATCTTCTCTATAGAAGGAAAAGGATAATGATCATTCAAGGATGCCTTGTTCAAATCCCTGAAATTGACACAATGTTTGATCTCACTATTCTTATTGTGCACTGGAATGAGATTCACCACCTAGGTAGAGTACTTGATTGGAAAAATTATCTTGGCCTTAATGAATTTGGATAACTCTTTTCTCATGAGGGGATTATATTCTTGGATTGACTAGGCTCTGATTTTTTCTTATGGAATTGATACTAGGATAAAGGTCAATAGAGAGTTGAGAAACACTTGGATCAAATCCTTTGAGGTCTTCATACTCCCATGAAAATATGTCACTATAGTTCTGACATAAAAAGATAAAGGCCTAATTTTCATCATGCACATACGCTTTACTCGGGAGTAACTCCTTTCCACGTGTAATAGTGACTAGGATGCAGTCTTCTTGCACCACGTGCATATACCTTTCTTCAACCTTAAACTCATCATTAGAGCTGAATATTTTTTTTTAAGGAGATTATCCCCTTTAAGAAATTTGTTTATCTTTAGCTGGATCACTTGGTTGCAATAGATTTCATGCAAGTCATCTTGCATCCTTGAAGAGAACTCAACTTCATTCTGTATGAACTAGACAATCTACGCATCACTTTCAAACACTTTCCATTTGGTTTGATTGTCTTGAATAGATGGTTTGATCACCATCTTAACATAATGTGCACTTCCTATGACAAGTTCCTCTATAGGGGAGAATTACGATCAGTGCAGCCATCTAATCTACTTCTTTGTTCATTTTCCTTGGAACTACCTACTTATTTAGTGCTTCAAAGCTCTCAAGGAGGTCCCAAAATCTATGTTTATAATATTTAAGAAGCTCATTATTTTTCAAACACTTGTTTGTGACTTGGCGGATAACCAATTTTGTGTCCCAAAATTTTTTTAGTGCCTTGATTTGTATTTTTTCAACAATAAGAAGACCATGCACCAACGCTTCATATTCTGCTACATTATTGGAATAAGAAAACTAAATTTTTTGCATGAAGAATAATTTGTCATCCTTGGAAAGATGAGAACAACACATGCACCTATGTTGTTTCTATTTCTAGATCCATCTAAGTATAATTTCCACATACCTGTAATTTCTTCATTTTGATTCAGTGTGAACCGCAACACATCTTCTTCTTTAAGGATGTAATATGTATCAAGCATAGTTTTAAACGATTCAATATCTTCAACACTAGGATTAAACTTATGGTGCCTTTTCACCCATTCATCTTGCACTAGATCAAGTAAAGAAGGGGGTACAAGTTACTTTTCAGAAGCTAAGACTCATTCTTCTTAGATTAGGCAATTGGCTTAGAGAGGAGATGGGTCATATGACTGTAATATGATAGGAAAATATTGGCTTAACTTGCATGGTAAAATGGGTACCATACCTTGTTCTTAGTAACTTATGGCACCAATTAGAAGACAAGTAACCACCCACTTTAGCAGTGAAATCTCTTCATAGACATAAGGAAAACAAAGGGGAAAGTCAATGATTGACACATCATGAGTTAAGGTTTGGCTTGGGCATGCATGAAGGGTTAAATCAAGATCCTTGATGAATCCTAGAGTGGTAACAGTTGGGCCATCAAGTTGTAAGACCCATTTGGACATAGGGCTATACTTAAGGCCTAGGACATCAAAAATTTTCTTTGGCATAACAGAAGTGCTAGCGCCTGAGTCAATCATACAATTATGGACAAGGTGTTTTCCTATTATCAAGGACATATAGAAGGGTGGGGTTTATGTATTCACTAGAAGGGGATCATAGTAGACCTTCAACATGTGCCAATGATCACTGTGCACATGTGGACAGTGATGAAACCACTGATTTTTCATGCATCTCATTTTCAGGAAGTGCTCAGGGTAGATTAGTTGATAGTGCAAGATTTGAAATAGAGGGAATGAAGCACAGATTTCAGCTAACCTCTTCAAGAATGAAAAAAATAGGAAGTTTTGGGATGAATCATCAGGGGGATTTTCTTTGGCATTGGGCATGCTGAAGACGTGCATGATTAAAGCTTTATTCAAACTAGTCAGTTGGAAGAACTCGCTCAAATAAGGGAGTTCTTACTTAGTAGGAATTCTTCCTAGAAATGAAGAGGCCATGGAAAATGGATCGCTGATAGAGACAAAATGTGGAAGGCTCTGTGGGAATTAGGTGGTAAATTGGTGGTCTGGTGAATTATTCTTAAATAGGCATGTCTTCTAAGCTTTCACGTCTAAGAAAATCATATCACCATCAACGTCGTATCCTACCCGGATCGGTGGGCATGTGTGGGAGTTATATTAGGATTTATTATTTATATAGAGAGTGTCACTGGGGATGGAGTAAATGTTCGTGCCTTTGAAGATGTCTTATCAATTTAAGTTTACTATCCATGTCACATTTATTCATATATGGAAAAATTGATATTAAATCAATATGATGTGGAAAATATAATGCCTTGTCATTATTAGCATGATGGTGAAATGGCAGCAAACCAAATTGAAGGCCATTGTGGAAAATTATTCCCTGATATTCTTTGGAATCTCTAAGAGATGACCTGAATGTGAGTCTGTTAGGATCTAGGTGAACATACTCTTAAACCCTAAAAATGGATCAAGATAAATGTAAGGGTTTAAGGTTTTACAAAAAGGGACGGATTTTTAGGAGGGATAAGAATAATCGAAGGAGTTCTAGGATCTGGAGGGGCATAATTCGACCATGGACATTCACACTTTCAAGGTGTATGTGTTGTATTTTTCTCATCTTTCTGGAATTTATGTTAAGGTGATTACCCATGTATAGTCATTAATGAGCTTTGAGAGAATATATGTATGTTTCCCTTTCTTTTTCCAAGTATAATTGATTTGTCATAAATGGCCTGCTGTAATCCTTTTGGTTATGCTCTTCTTACGGAGCGAGTTTGTGGGTGAAATATTGTGTGTCTTTTTGTTAGGATCTTATACAGGTTATGGCTTTGATTTTATGTGCAAATACCCTGTTATTGTTTAAGTTTTGTTAGGGTGGTGTCGGAGATTGATATCCTTTGGGGGTACTTTAGGATGTTATATTAAGTACATCTAAAATTCCTTACTAAATAATGAATACTAGGTGCTTTGTTCATTTATCTTAGGGCCCCCTATATTTAGAACACTCGACATAATTCACGCACAATGATTTAGTCTCAGGGGTACTGAGCTAAATTATCAAGGATCTTGATTGTATGTTTTCTTGGAGGATCCTCACAACCAATTCCCTATGAAGAACCCATTTCATATATCCCCCATCTTTGTGAAGTAGCAAGGGTGTGGTAATGCTTGATATGTTTCTTGACACTCCTATGTCCCTTTGAATCTGGGTTTTTCCTTTTTGAACCCTGTCTCTACCTCAATAAATTCACACCAACTTCTTCGAGTCTCATTTGTGTTCTTACAGATCTTATCTTATTTGTTTACTTTACACAGATCCGCTTGTGAAAATACACTGACGATGCACATAAATTAAGTGTTTTCACTCACCATCTAAAATCCTTGGCATTAGCCTGAAATAATTCATGTAGATCCTTGGGGTTTAATGTGTGGATTGTGCCAAACTTCCCTTTAGTGATCTGTATCGGGGTTCCTAGATTCTTACAACACTTAGTTACCACTCTTTTGAGTGAGTGCTGCATTTGGTGGTTGCATTCAACACCTGACTATTTGTTCCTTATGGATTCATGACATTATCCTGATTTTCTCTGTTATCTTGTGCCCTTTGGGTCAAATCTTGGGTCCTCTCACCCTAACTTAGATTCAAAAGTAGTAGGGAAATCAGCCACACCCTTTGTTAAGGTTCCTCCCCATTTATCCCTTGGAGAGAGCAGATATGTGATCAAAGGAAGAACCCTTCCCCGGATACATAATGACCCTTAGTGCGGGTCCATCCCCTTTTCCTGATCCCCTATGTGGCTGTACCTCCATCTCTCCCTCGAGGTGTGATTCTGGGAGCCAACACTATCAACCTTTCACAAACATGAATTTTTCCTCATCACTCCTATGAGGAAAGCTCCTAAGAGATGATCACCACAGAATGATAGGTGTATATTTATAGATATTTCCAAATTTGTATATTCACTTTCATACACCTTTTGCTTACCACATCCGGATATGTGGGAATTTGCTTACAAACTGAGAAATTGACCTTAGAGAAGTCTGGAATCAATGAGACATGAAAGGGAGGAACATTTGTGACCATTTTGAGCTCATTATGAACAATGACTATTTTTAGTAAGTCATACATGGGTGTCTATTTTTAACAATTTCATCAATTTGTCATATGTTGAGTGTTTTGACCATGGAGGAATGAACTGAGGTATTGAAAAGTAATTGTTTCTCAAGATTACTATTTTTAGTAGCTTACATGGAAGATACTTACTAAAAATAGAAAGTGGTCTTCCGAGTGTCGGATTGAAACAAAAGTGGTCTCAACATTTTCCATTTTGCATCAGGATGCTTTGCTCCAATTTTCAAACAATTTGGCTCGCTGAGTTTCTGTAGTTATGAGAAAATGTTATTTATTGTTGGAAAATTCATATGGATGTAAAAAATGGCTGATTTCATCAATGGAGGCAAGTTAACACTCTTATCAAATGTGTTTTCATGAGGAAGCTTCAGTAACAATCTTGTGGTAATCAGAGTTGGGGTTTGCAAGTTATGAGCAAAACAAGATTTTGATGTAAGGGTACAAAATGAGTTTTTTGGTGTTTGAACGTGGTGAACCATATTTAAAAACATATTTAATGGATTCTAAGGAAATACTTTATGTTTTTGGGTTCATGTTTTCTGATTTTGAGTTGTGGGTGAGTGAGAGTGAGTGAATTTATATGGCGGGAGTGGAAGAAAGAGAGAGTGCACATGAGAAAATAGAGGAGTTAGAGATGGATGATGGAAAATGCACATCATACAATGGGGATTGAGGGGACACTAAGAATACCATAGTATGACCTAGGGGGAGAAGGAGGTTGCACTTTGGTGTCTCCCTTGTTCCCATGGGGACAGAGAGGACACCTAAGACACCTGGGAGTGAAAAGTATGACTTGGGGGAGTGAGTGAGGTTGTAATTTGGTGTCCCCCTCATTCCCCTTAACGCTTGGGGGATAGAGGGGACACAAGAATGTCTAAAGTGTGACTTTTCTATTTTGGGAAAGCATATTTTTCCTTGGATTTCCAAATTTGGACACCATACTTGATTTTTTCATCTCTAGAGCTTATGATAATGTTTTGGGGTCAAATATTATATGAATTTGACTTAAAAATACATTTAAGGTTAATGGATCCATTATTGATAATTTATTCTTCCTAAAAATCAAAATTTAGGGCATATTCCATCTTAAACCAAGAGGGGTAGCTGCACAGTTTTGAAGTACCTTAGGAAACCTTTTAAGCCTTAGATCAAAGTTGATGTTTCCACCCTGTAGAGGATTCCAATAGATTTCTAATTCCTATTTTTTTAATTCTTAACTCTTCTTGTAACTCCTAGAATCATCCAGAGAAGACAACATTCACCATTGGATATTTCATTCCCCTATACTCTGAATACACGTTGTTGAACATATTGCTCATGAATCAGATTTTCTTTCCTATAATTTCCTAAATTTCCTTAGAAACCTTCAATTTCCTCTGATATCACCTTCAAATGCTTTTGATTTTCCCTAAATTCTTCTGGAGGGTGTTCAATTGGCTGCATAATGGCCAAAGATATCTTTTTAGGCCTTTAGAGGAAGCAATCTTTTATCAAGTCACAATGAATTCATAAATCATCTTGAATAATCATCCATGTACACTAAAAAAAATTGAAAACCTTATAAGGAATTTCCTCTGAGTCAGGTGAGGGTTGAACTAAGTGTAGGTTGGCTAGAGGAAGGACGCACAGTGATTAGGAAACCTAATTTTGAATTAGGGGCTTAATTTTCATGATTCAAAATTTTCAATTTTCACACTATCTATTTTGCATGACAAAAGTTATATTAGACATATATAATGTGTGTGCATTGAGTGTAAAAATTATAGGGGTGAAAACATGGGCTTCAAGGGATTGCTCTTATGGTTGGCATAATTAGTTGTTAGCCAAATTCTACTCCCCCCCTTTTTATTTTTTGTCGTACAGTTTGACGAATTGGGATTGAGATCCATTTGACATTTTGATAGTTTGAAAATGTGGTTAATTGTTGTGGATGATTATTTATCTTGAGTTTTATTGTTACTTCATAGTTGTGATTTAATTTGATTTATTAAGTTGATGATAACCATGATTAATTTATTTAATCTTTGTCTTATCTTTATTTAATTTAATTAAATGAATTTTTTGTTGAAGTTTTTTTAACTTTGCTAATGTATTATTTAACTTTGTTTAAGTAGGGGCTACACTCTTCGCAAGACACCCATTCACCCAAATTCAGATATGGGAAGAATGTGATTTTTGAAAACCAAGCAAAGCTTGTAGAGGGCTATTTTTACTTTGAAAAGAGCCCCCAAAACAATACCTATGGCTATAGAAAACTCTTTATAATTAAAAATGGGCCTTTCCACCTTCCCATGTGTATTTACTCCCACAATTTTAATCATGGAATTTAATTTTTCCAAGTCCACTTGAGGTGAGTTCCAGTAACCAATCAAGAGAAAGAGGTAGTGGGTGGGCCCATACAAAGCTAAATGAAGTGGGCATGAGATAGTGTTGTTTCCCTTATTGTTTCCCAACCAACCATATTTTCTCTTCCCCAGTCACTTTCTTTCCTCATTTGTCAATTTTGTAGGACAACGAGCCAAACGCTCTGAACGAAACGACAACTTTTCAACAATTGATCCACCTCGTCGGCTCAGAGATTTCATTGTACTGGGGTTGTGGAGAATGCCCTGAAGTCAGACGAACCACTCAACCGGTCCATTCATGTTATGTATATAGATCATCAATAAATCACCATTCATCCATCAATCAATCAGAAGCCACTCCTATTATAGTATGGACTGCACCACTAACTACAACTCTGGATAGTCGATAGTCATCCATCCATCAGACTGATGCTAGAACATGGATTATATATAAACCAATGGATCATGATATTTCATTACCACCAAAAAATACTTCCTCCTCCATTACTTCATTATTATCGTATCCCCCTCCCTTGTTCTTAGTTACTCATCAAATGGCACTAAGTTTCTTGTGCCGGATAGATAAGAAGATCGTCATGGCCCAAAATAGATAGATGGAAAATTCACCTAAAGTGGGAGAATAATTTCTTTGGATTTGGGGAATTCACTTTAGTACTCCTTTTATTTGTCTTGGGTTTAGGGGGAGAGGAATGAAATGACACTTATTTTAATGGTGACTAGATACCACTTAGGACTCTTCCTATTGGTTTCCATGTTGGTGTATTTTACCTATTTATCCTCCAAATTTTGAGGGATTGAGGTTCCATTCATTTTGAACCTTGTTCAATTTAACAAAAAATTGGAGATCTTGTGCTTACTTGGAGTTGGCTTTGGACTTACATTTTTGGATTGTGTTGGGAGCTTGGAAAATTTTGGCTTGGATTGCAAGGTAGGATTCTATCATGAAAGGCCTTTTGATTTTTGAATGCATGTTGTAATTTTTTGTTGTTTGAGGATGTTAAAATGTTATAAAATATTTGGTTCATCCTTGTTTATTGGGTTGGGGATTTTGGGACATTGTAAAGGATGTTGAGGAAATCCATACATGTATATTTACTCTCTCCTATGGTAGAGTGGTATCCCTCATTGTTATGGGTGGAACGAACTACTCCCATACTTTATTAAGGTAGCCAAGTGGGGGAAAAGTTTTAAAAACCTTAATAAGGAAGAGATGGAATACATAAGATATGGAGGCATATGGAGTTGGAGACATGTTTTGATTCTCTCTTTTGAAAATAAAATGATTACTTTGAGATACTTATGTTTAAGTAGGAATTCTACCCTCTCATTTTTTGTTTGAAAATGGTTTGAGATGTGTTTTGTTATTGCCACTTTTGTTGTGATGTGTGAAACCCATTGTGCTAACTAGAGATGCATCTCCTCTCTCCCATGATCTTGAAGAGAGGCTAGTATGCTCACCACCATTGAGATGTAAATATAATGATTCCTAATTATTGGGTGGAAAATAAAGCCTTGCTATTTTGAATAACTTTGAGCTTTGTAGAAAAGTGTTTTGGGACTATTTTGGGTATGGTGGAAACTGTTGCAAAAATGGACATGTTGTTCCCTCTTGGGGAGGCTTGTCGACTTGCATTCTTATATTGTTTTTAAATATTTTATGGAATGAGTTTATTGTTTGGGAAAAATGAAGAACTCATTGTGGTATAAAGATTGTTATAAGAAGATGTAAATTGTGTTTTGTTGTAGGTTTGAATGAGAAAGTTTGTCGTTTTAAGTTACTTTAAATATGCAATTTTAGTTTGAGTTCAAAGAGGAATTTAATGAATAATTTTGAATGTTTGAGTATGGAGAAATCTCCATCTATTTTCCTTTTAAAATTCTAGAATTAAAGTTACAAAGTGTGATTTGGAAAATTATAAGTTTTTATGATTAATCTAAATTCTAGAATTTGTTTTCATTTAGTAAATGAATTTAATTCAAATTAAAAACCCAATAATGAAATGGTAGTTTAAACCATATACAAATGTGTAAAAAATTTTACTTTCTATATATATATATATATATATCCATGATTCTACAAATATGGAAGAAAAGAATGAAGTAATAACCATGTTTTTTCTTGTCTACTTTCCTGCAACATTGTTCTTTTGGAAAATAACAATGTGTAGTTTTAATAAAACAATATTAATATGCAAACTTTATTTTCCTTTAACAATATTTTTCCTTGGGAAATAACAACTCGTATTTAAGATTAAATTACACACACACACACACACACACACACACACACACACACACACACACACACACACACACACACACACACACACACACAAAAAAATATTTATTTAAAATTATTAAAATATTGTTGTAAATGTATATGGATTTGTATGTAGGAGTTTTGTTTTGATGGTCATTTAGTATGGAGCTAAGTAGGTAAACCCTAGCTGCATACCTTTACCCATGATCGCTTCCTTTATACAAAGAAATTGTATAAAGAGAAATACTACAAAACGAAAGAAATAAAGCAAATAAATGCAAACCAGATCTTCCTTCGTATCTCTGTTAGAATAACCTTAGATGATCAAATTTGTCATTGTTGAAGCTTAGAATAAATCACCGAGCTTGTTGAATCTCTTGATCAAATTTGTTTGTGGATGTTCCAAAGGTGTTCCAAAGGGAAGTATATTTCGAGCTACGAGCAACATGATTGAATGAATTATTTTATTGTTGATTCATGATCAATTGAATGATGTAACAACCTGTAAGATTGAATGATAATTCAACATGATAAAGATGCAAAGTTTAAAGCTTCTAAAGATAATAATTGGAGAAGAATCCCAAATCCTTGATTTGTGTGATTAACTTATCTAATATGAAGTTAACTAAAGCGTGATTTAATTGTTTAGTTGAGTTTCCAATTTGATTAAGAAGTTGAAATTTTATTTTCAGCTTGTATGGATGAGTTTTTTTGAGTTGGAAAAGTTTGCACATGTTTTTACATATTTTTATCTTTTGATTACATATTTTTATCTTTTGCATTGAATATTAACTCCATTTATTTTCTTTGATTCACCCAAAAACATGACGCGACTTTTATCTTTTGGAGTGATTTTCTTTAATTTAGGAATGACATGCTTGATGGGATATTTTTAGTTAACTGAATGGCATGATTTGATTTAATGCATAAAAAATACGCATGCACAAAAATCAATGCATAATATTACACTGTAGAATTTTTTATTATTAAAAAACCATGATGGGCTACCCATTTTGTGCATAAAAATACGCATGCACCAATGTATAAAAAGAAAAACAAAACTAATACACACAGTAGATGTATACAATAAGGCTATAAATTAACCTAGATGTAAACAAAAATATTTGTAATTGGTATGAAAAGAAAAAAAAAAGACAAAAGGTCAAGAAAACCCAATATAAACAGTAATAGTATGCACCCTAGTTATAAATGAACCAAGATGTCAACACAATACTTATAATTAGTCAAGATCAACAAAAATGCAAAAAAAACTTTAAATAAAGATAATTAACTATGTCCCTTATGTGTTCCAAAATAATGATTAATTAGACTTGGTGCCCCCAAGCAAGGATACATGCAAGGGGATTGGATCAGACTGAAGAGTGGGGTCAAGTGACACTCTTGCTCGATCTACATTGAAGACTGATATGATATTAAATGGGTCATTTCTTCTAAGTAAGGTACATCTAAGGAATAGAATGAGATCTGATATTTCCCCAAGAGAGGATACATAAAAGGATTTTATTTGACGTGTACTCAAGAAAGGATACATGCAAGGGGTAAGATGATTGTTTGATAGTTGTAGGGTAATTGGAATGATCACTGTGGTATGAATTAAAATTTGGATGGTGCCTCTAAGAGCAATCTTGACAGGTCCATTGGAGGAGGTTGCATCAGAGATGAAAAGGGGAAAATAATTAAGCTATACATTGGACCTATGTGAATCAACTCTAACCATTATTCAGAGGATCTAGCTAAACTATGGGGCCTAATGTTTTCATCAGACATTAACGCCAACAATATCATCATTGAGTGAGACTCTTTAAACATATTTAGTTATCTCAAATAAACTAATCACGTCAAATGGAGAATTAATAATCTTATAGAGGATGTCATTCATAGTCTCAGTATTTTTCCTAATAAGTTTATTCAGCACACATTTCGTGAAGGTAATAAAGTGGCAGATCTGATGGCAAATATTGGTGTTAATATAAATGATTTTCAATTATGAGGAGAAAATGATAGATTTCCACCTAATATTGAGGACATTGTAAGGAATGAATAATTTGTTTAATCATCTTGTGATCGTTATCTTCATCTTGATAATGATTCTATCTTGGTATTTTAAACCTCACTTCCAACTCTTCATCCTCACCTTTGTTAGAAGAAAACATAAAAGAAGAAGTTCTTATAGAAGAACCTCTTAGTTTTAAAGAATGGAAGCATAATAGTGAGATCTAGAGCATATTGAGTAAGAATGTTTCTCTACTTTCATAAAACATGTGAAGGGTTGTGAGCTCCATATTTTGCTAGAATTCACCAAAAACAGGAAAGATATGAAGGTCACATACAAAGGTATAGAATTTTAAGTTACTGGAAGTGTCATTGCATAGGTCACCAGAATCCATAAAAAGGTTTTAAAATTTAATAAGAACAATTTTGATATCACTATGGAGGAGAAGAAATTTCAGGGTAAATATGAAACAGTCAAGCATACTAAGGGTGGATTGTACAAATACTCACTCCCTTGACCATACAACACTGTTGGATTACTCGTAGTGAAATACATTACTCCTGAAGGGATATTCCAAGTAATGTCATCCTTCCATTTGATTTTCCTTAATCATTTCAGGAGGAAATACCCTATCAATTTTCCTTTTTTCTTATTACAATCCCTCGAGCACTCCATAAATCTAGTTAAGAGTGGGAAAAGAGTTTATCCACTTCAAGTTATGGTGATTATTATTCTACATAGGTGTTTTGACCTTTTTATTCCCTGACCAAAACCTTTTTTTCTTCTTCCTTGAGCTCCCCATAATCCCCCTTCTTTAAATCCATTCATCCCTCCTCCTCTTGACTCCTCCACCCTAATTTCCAATCCTCCCAACCCTACCTCTTATGATCCCCATACCCATTTATCCAAGCCTACTACTTTTGCACCTTCCTCTTCCTCTCCTCCCCCTTCTACCATCTCTTCCTCTACGCCCTACACTCATAAGATACATAGGGATACCTTTTTGGATAACTCCTTTATTGGGATGAATGTTTCCCATTTCCATCCTATTCATGAGGAGGGTGAAGTTGTTATTGGACTCTTTTTCTATGGGAAAGAAAACCTCCCACTCTAACAATATTTATTTTTAACAGAGTAAGCTCGATTGTATCAATGAGGAGGTCAAGGCACTCAAAGATATGTGGAAGAACCAAAACAAGGATAAAGGGAGGAATAAATCTGGAAAGGCCCTGGATGATTACATTAGTCTGAGTATTTCCAAGACTGAAAAATAATTTGATACCAAAGGAGCCAAACATTGTGATGTACTGTCAATCCTTAAGTGTATTATTGACTCTCTTTCCCTCATCACAAATCATCTTGAATACCACAAAGGAAAAGAGAAATTCAAGAAGTATGCAGGACTTAATGAGATAAACAAGGGACTTGCCTACATCAAGAAGAATTTTCAAAATCTAATGAAGTAGTTCTTTTTGGCTGGTTCCTTTCTTGATGATAGAATCTTTCAGTTATTTTGCGGCATTCTGGCTGACTCTTTGTGGTGTTTCCACTGACATTGTACTATATTTTGGGTTCTTGCTGATTGTTAGTTTGTTACAGTCTTGTTTTGTTCTTTAGGGATTTATAATGTATTATTATCTAGGCATTGGCCTTTTTGTAATTTGGTAGGGTCCTAAGCCAAAAAACCTATATCTTGAATTAAAAAAATTAAAAGTTGGATATTATTGATTTGTGTTTGATAACTGCTGGGATTTTGAATTTTTTATTTATTTTAATTTTTAAATGGTTTTGATTTTTGACTAATTATAGATGTTGTTTTGATTTTGGGACAAAAATATATATTTTAATTTTTTTTTGATTATTTGAAATTTTAAGAATTTTAGAATATATGATTTTTTAATAGATTTTTTACTCAGTAAAGGGTGTACTATCTGAACCTATGTTCAAAAAATTGTAAACATTTCATTCCATTGGAATAATGTAGATGATGCAGTGATAGGATGTCTAACTCCACCCTTGACTCCACACAACTAGTAAGATGCAAGAGCTCAACACCAAGAGCCAAGAAGGATGTAAGACAAATGAGATAGTGATGTTGAAATGAATATGATAGATGCAAAGGCATGATGTTAACAATGGTCTATTTGGGAAAATGCGATTCATCTCTAATTAATATTATCTAACTGATTCCAAGGTGATTTTAATTTATAGGTTTTAACTAGACTTATATTTATTGATGGCCTACTGTTAGAAAGATCTAATGTAAAAAATGATTGTCTCTCTTAACATGAGCAAATAAATTGATTATGTGGGTTTTGTATGATTAAGCATTTTGATTCAATTTTCTGAAGGCTTTTTGTTGCTTGATTTTTTTTTGAAATGACCCCCTATATTTTCCCCCATACCACCAATAAGAGGGAAGGGTTCAACACTGAAGACAAGACGTGGGAAAGTAAGGGTAACTTTCTCTTTTCCTAGTCTCATGATACTAGTAACAAGCATATGCTCAACACCAAAAGACGGTCAATGATGAAAGGTGTAACAATTTGATTTTTTTGCATTTTTGATTAATTTTTCCTTATTTGTGCATTGTGCTTGTTTTGGAAAGACAATTTGCCCCCAAATATCAGCCCCACGTGATTAGTAGGATGTAAGGGCTCATCATGTTGGAATGAGATGGATAGACAAAATATCTGGGTAAAGAAGTTTAGTGCTTTGTTGTTAAGGAGAGAGCTTCTTAGAAAGGATGATTTGCAATCTATAAGCTTCTAGACAAGACTGCACGTAAAAACATATGTAGTGGAAGAATCCAGAACAAAGATGAGATACACAATACCCAACTTGAACAAGATTAACCCATGTCTTATATGTGAACAACGTGAATATATGATAATGAAATGATAGAGATATATGTCAATGGATGAAACACTTAAATTTATTTGTACAAGCAACCTCCCCCAGTGTGGAGAGTACCCATGAATAAGAATTTTTTTATTATTTGATTTGATTTTTAAATTACACTTTTTTTGAGGGTTTGGATATGCTATATATTATCTCTTTTTGATTTTGTTGTTTTTTTTGCAGATTAGGGTTTGCAATGGACTCATCATTGTGGAAGAGGTCCATGTTTTTAAATTTTGATTGGTCCTAATGTAAAAGATTCAGGTGGATGAGGTAAATGATTATGTGATTTTATTTTTATTGAATTACAAGACTTGAGAAGATGAGGTCCACGTAAAAAGTGTGGATAGAACAACAATAATAGAGAGGAAAAGGAAGACAAGAAAACAAATGCAAGGGTTGAGAGAACACCACAAACACCAATTTTATTACTTCATGAAATTTTCACAGTCCATTACATCTACAAAAAAGAGGCATATATACATTCTACAGGCCCATGTGGAGGCTTATAGCTCAATGGAGTTGAGAAAACATTTTTTCAAGATTTTCCCCATGTCCTAGAATATCTCTCTTCTCAAAACGAGAATATTGTAATATATAGAAGTGATGAGAGAAGATAGGAAGGAGAGAAACTCATATTTCTACTCCCACCCACCAACAACTATCATTGATTGCAATAAAAAATGCACGGGAACCTCTAGAAATCCCTTCCCCAATGTACTCTAGCTTGTAGAAGAAGAAACTGGCTTGCATACCTCTATTAAATGCATTTTCAACCACTTAGAAGTGTTCATCTAACCTGAAGAAGTTTCCTCTTTTTTGGCCCACCTACCCCCCAAAAAACTCTTATTTCTTGATTCTTGAGAATAGAGAATGAAATCAAAATTTGAACAAGTATAATTTTTTCGGATTTGGTTGAGTATTGAGGAAATTATGATCATTTTTGTGCAGGTCACTTTTTGGGTTCATCTAGATAATTCCTGGGCTTGGGCATTTATTTTCTGGAGCTGGGAATATTTTTGCTAAAATTTCTCTCCAACCACATTTAATTTTTAGATTTAATATTTACTGAGTGTGGTATTTAAAAATGCAGGCCCCAAAATATCAGAATTTTATTGAAAGAGTGTAGGAGTGTGAGTGGGCAGGGGAGTTCCAGCTGGCTCAGTTGCCAACTCGCTGCATGACTTGGTGAGCAGCTCTACTCATCATCTTTCATGCTATCCATGTCGGATATGCTGAGCTGACCATGTCCTTGCCTCACCTAATGAGTTCCTCTATGCAGAGACCAACTCCCTGCCTCATCCAACTCGGTGAGTTTGGCAAGCTCACCGAGATAAAATCATGCCTCTAATTTGTATTACGGGTATGTCAGGCCTACGGGGAACTCAAGCCCCATGGGAGCCTGTTCCTCCTGGGATCATCATGCCCGAATTGGTCAGTGTGGCCGCACACCATGTCCTAAGTCCCCTTGTTCAAACCAAGCCCTCCGGGCCTGAAACCTTCAACTCACCCGCACTCCTAAGGATGCTCACCTTGAAGACTTGCTATGTGCCGTGTATTGCAGAAATATTAGGCTTGCAGGGAACTCGGGTCCCCACAGAATGAGTTACCTTCATTCCTCACGGGAACACAAAGGCTGATGAGGCCATAGTGAAAAGGGCCTGCCCCGATGTTGACCTCCGCACAACTCCCTCTAGTTCATGAGACAACCCACCGAGCCACAATATGTTTCCTGATCAACTCCCTGCTGCTTTCCTTCCAACTCAGCGAACTCGACGCGACACAACTTGCATCAGATCTCCATACACCAGCCCACCTAGGAACCCACCCTGGCTCACCAAGTTGGTTCTCAGTTTTCCAAACAGCTCGATGAGTTGTTTCCTGGCCTTAAGCTAATTTTGGCCAAATTTTCTATTTCTATTGATTTTCATCATTTTTTTGGAAATTTCTCGAGCCAAGGAGCTAGAAAAATGAAGTAAATTATCCAAAATCCAATTTTATTTGATTTAATGTTTTTTTAACCCATATTGGCTAAGTATGAGAACCTATAAGCATCTAAAAGAAGGGGAATGCATCTAAATGCCCTAAAATCAACAACAAGTGTTCTAAAACATGAAAATTTACTTGAAACTCTAGATTCTCCATTGAAATCCCGATTAACTGCCCAAACCCAATTTCTCCAAGTTGTCCGTTTTTTCCAAGGGGGTAAAAATAGATAACACTTCCTTCGTATCTCCTTGTAACCTCAGATGAGATTGCTGAAGCTTGGACTGAAGCACCAAGCTTGTTGAATCTCTTTATCAAATTTGTTTGTTGATGCTAAAAAGGTGTTTCAAATGGAAGTAGATTTCAAGCTACGAGCAACATGATTGAATGAATGATTTTATTGTTGATTTGTGATCAATTGGAAAACATAACCACATGTGAGATTGAATGTTAATCCAATACAATAACGATGCAAATTTTAAAGCTTCCAAAGATGCTAATTGGAGAAGAATGAGTGATTATTTATAGATGAGGGGAAGAAAATCCCAAATCCTTGATTTGTGTGAGTAACTTTTATGAAATGAAGTTTAGTTGAGTTTCCAATTTGATTAAGGAGTTGAACTGTTGTTTTGAGCTTCCACGGATGAGTTATTTTGAGTTGGCAAAGGCTACACATGATTTTTTATATTTTTATATTTTGCATTGAAATATTAAAGCCATGTATTTTTTTTATTCACCCAAAAAACGTGATGTGAATTTTAGCTTTTGGAGTGATTTGATTTAATTTTGGAATTCATGCTTTATGTGATATTTTAGTTAACTCAAATGCATGATCTAGTTTAATCTAAATGTGTCCTCTTGCATATATTTAATGATTCAATCTTTAATTGATTTATTTTTCTCTAGTTAACTTGAGATATTTACTAGTGAAGTGAAAGTGGATAAGAGGTGAGGTGTAAATGGATAATGTAGGATTTATAATTAAGTTGATATTTAAACTAGCTAATAAAATTAGCTAATGAGATAGGGGATGAATGACAAGAGTGATATGATTAATTAATGAATAATATGAATGTGATATGAATGAAATAGGGTTCATAGTGTTAATATTAAATAATTCGAGACCATGTGTAAGCAATATGAATGATTAGGGGGGTTGCGGGTCAATGTCATAAAATGCTATTAAAGGTCGTAAATAAGTGAAATATATGAAAAGTGGTCAAAAACGGTCATAAATGTATTGTGAAGTAATTGCAGGATGATTTCAGAGGTTTAAAATGTGTAATGAGATATTTTAGGGTGTCTACAAAAATATATTTAAAATCAAACACAAGCACACACAAACATATTTTTTACTTGATGAAATAAGGAAAACAAAAGAGTATAAAAATATGGTTTTTGATAATACAAATCCCATGGAAATAATATCAAATTTGGGGAAAAAAATGCAATGAAATAAACCATAAACAAGGAACTAAAATGAACATGGAGTATGGATATAAACGGATAATTCATCTCCAACTTCTTGCTCCCATGGTTGCTCCAAAAACCTGTAGACAAGAAAATGAGAGAGGAAAAAATAAGAGCTTTGTGAGAGAGACTTGATATAATCATCTCCATCTCTTTTTATGGTTAAATTGTTTTTAAAATTAAATTCCTAGAGAGGATAGATAGAGGAAGTAGATTAAATTAATTTAAATGAGATTTAATTAAATTAGTAAATTGATCAAACCTAGAGATAGGTTTAATTAAACAAATTTCACTTGAAAGTGAAAAAAAACAAAATGTAGTTTATTTAATTTGGAAAAAATTAAATTAAACAAGATAATGTTGTAATTTTAATAGTCTATTGAGTTAAATTAATATAGAGGGATTAAATTTATCGATTAAACTAAATTAAAAACTAGTGAAATTAAATTAAATGAGTAAGCAATTCAATTTGGGGTATTGTAACATTTTAGTAAATTAATTTAAATTAATGGAGCGAGATAACTTGATTTGAATCTGGAGTGATTAAAGTTTAGCTAAGTAGATTAATTGATCTAAGTGAAATTAAATAAATCAAGTGTGTCAACTTTAACATGGAAAGATAAATTAGATAGTTTAAAACAATGAAAAATTCTAATTTACAAAAGACCGAAATTTATTAAATTAGTTAACTTGTGCGTTAAAATCTTGTTAGGCATTTCAGAGCCCAAATTTGGATTTAATATTAAACAACATCAAAGTCAAAATTGTTATGGGAAATCACTTTGTTAAGTGTTTTGAATTAGAATCAATAAACTAATGGATACCTAGTATCAGAAGTTTTGTGTCATTCATGTAGGCTTGTTAGTGGGTCGCACACTCAGTTTAAAAGCTTGACTTCAAATTTTTTTTATCCCTATTTTTTACCTCTTGTTTAGTTTCCATTTTGTTTTACACACAACAAGATGCTACATAAAGGTTTTACTCATCTGAGAGAGGAGTCCAAGGGAACAAATTCATATTAGGCCAACTAGTGAAGTATAGAGATATATCCCCAAGTCATCTGTGATAGTAAATATGTATCCCACATTCCCATGATATTTTCCTCATTCCTTAAGACATAATTTAAGGATATATATGACTAGTATAAGGATTAGGCAATGCCATGAGAAGGTAAGGGAACTGAATGATAAATATGAGACCTCCTACCCTAGTAAAAAATCCTACCACACCCAAAAAGGATCTCAATATCTGTAATGAGGCCAACTATGGAGTTTGAGATTTCAAATAAGATAGGATATGTGACAAATATGATGATATTATGTATTTTGTTTGTGATTGGATTTTTTTGTGTGCTCATAATGACCTTTTTGTTGCATTTTATTGATTTTTCTTAGATAACATGACTTATAACTTTTCCTACTCCATACAGATTTAGAAAACTGATCCATTGGGTGTGAAATATAACTAATACAAGAGAGATTACACTTAATAACTACAAAAGAGAACCTAAAAATTAGGGTGTTTAGGTATCTCTAGACCTAACATAAGGAAAGAGTGCGATCTCATCTCCAACATAAGTGCACCTCAAGTGATAGGAGTAGCGGGATAAGTGAGAATTACAAGGATATGATAGTGATATACTGATGGATAAAGCTAATAGATGTTCAAAAGGAGGGATAAAGGGGGTTTCATATCAAATATGAAGGCTTAAAAATGGGATGAATTAGGCAGTTTAAGGATTGAAGATAGTTAGATATAACAAAAAATATAAGTACAAACCTATGATAGGTCCAACAAAAGTATGAAAGGTGACAATATCTAATATATTATATGGTCATATGTGGATAAAAACATACAAAAAACCAAGGAAAAAAAATGGTAGAAATGAAGTATGTAAAACATGAATTTAAAAGGTTGAAAATTTATAAACCACATTAAAAAATCAATGAAGAAACAAATAGTAGATCTAAATCCAAATGATGTCATGAGAAGGTTGTAAATTATAACTAAGATGTAAAGGGGTTGTCAACATATGTGAGCTAACTGACCTATGGTTGTGACATGAGAGTGTGGGACATTATTAAATTTTTGGTTAGTGGAAGTACGATCGGGTGATTTGATAATAAGTTGTCAAAGATATGAAGCTAAGGTGATCCAAAACTCAGGGGTTTTGGGATTAAATAAAATAATAACAATTTTTCCAGATGTAAACAGAAAAATTATCTTTGAAAAGAGATGTATATTGCTCAAAAAACTATGATTACAATAACTATCTCTACAAGGAGATGTGTGTCTTCCCCTTATGGGTTACATCTACTTATATACTAATTTTAGAAATATGAAGAGACATATAGAATAATTTGGAAGGTCACCAATATTGAGGGAGACGAGGTGATTCACATTTCGTGAATTACATATGTGAAAATTTTACGAAATTACTATTTTTAGAGAGCACTACAAAAATTACAATTTGAGGCATTTAGAAGTGGATTTTGGGGGTAAAAATTTTCCAAGAATTTTTTTTTCACCCTTTCACCATATTCTACATGTTCCAATATTTTTGGCACATTTTTAATGGATTCAATCAGAGCTATGGTGTAAAATTTATGACTCCCGGAAGTTTCCCCACTAGAATTGCCACTTGGGTTGTTTGGATCATTCCTCCTTCCTTCAGAAGCAATAGTCCCCAGGTCCCATCGAGTGTGGAAATTTTTTATTTATCTGGTATGTGGTGAGCCAATCACCTTGATAACTGAGATTTCCTTTATTAATCACCCGATAGAGCTGAATAGAATGTCCTCTAGTGGTCTTTGTTCAAGTGTCCACAATATGATCTTCTTCAATTGGAGAAAACATTTCTGGGTTGATTTTAGATATGTATAAATGTTCTCCTATGACTGAGGTGTCTAAAAGAGGTGGGTGATATGGTTTTAGGAGGTCCACACTGAATATATGATGCAAGCCAATGTAGGGTGGAAGATTCAACTCGAAAGCATTTTTTCCTACTTGTTTGGTCATAGTGTAAGGATCATATCATAAAGGTTGAATGTCCCTATGATGAGACCCTTTAATTACTGTTTTAATTATCTCATCTATTGTGTATTTTGTATACCCTCGTACTTGTTATCCTTGTTTTCCTGAAAAACATTTCCACTTGAACTTAAACTTATGGCATTTATATATTAATTAGTATAACTATTACTGAGTTACTCTATTTTATGGATTTTGAATGTGCATATTAATCTCTTTGATGCAATGAATGATTATTAGTGCTTTGTCTAAATTTCTTACTTGTTTGCAAGAATATATTATATTTTATCTCTAACATGCAACCAAAGAAACTCTATCACAATGCAAGGGGACTTGTTCGTAGCAACTGGGACTCACCCACAACAAGGCACCTGTAGCCAAAGGAAAACATGCACACATACAAAGTCATGATTGTGGAAAATGTGATCAATAAGGATGCTTGACCTAAGTTTGTACATGTTAATAAAGAAGCTGTTATGATAAACAAGAGTGGATCTCATTCCAACGCCTAACTATTCTTTGTAACTACAACTATGGAATTAATTGATTTAACTTGATAACTGGTTATTTGAATGAACAATTAGTTATGTGGTTGTATTAGAAATCCTTTGTTCAGTTCTAAATTACATGCATAGGAATCTACAAAATCCTTGGTATTAATCTGGTACTTACTTAAAATGTAAATATTAGTTGAAGGAGTCTCTTCACGTCTTTGCTGAATATAATGAGAATGGGAGACTGCATTAGATAGATAGATAAATTGTCAAGGAATTACTGTAAGTTTAATTATAAATCTTCATGTTGATGAATAAAATATGAGTTCTATCATTTTTCTGTAGACACAACCCTTAGGAAAGGTTGGAACCTAAGGCAGGGCCCACTTGTGGTTGATAACCCCTTTTCTTTCTATTTGTTGTTTTAGTTCCTTACATGTATAGATTAGAATTGCAGCAGTTCATCCCTTCACTTATGTTATGCTTTTATCTTCTTATTACCTAGCTGTAGAATCCATTAAATATGCATCGTATTTTATCTTTTTAGCATTATGTTTCTCATTGTTGTGACAACAATCTTTTAGTTTATACCTTGTAAGCACATGTAACTATGTATACAACATTGACAAAGTTGAAAGTTTACGTCCCTATGTCTGATGAATAAATGACTATGGATTAGTGGACAACATACTAATTGTTGCAAATTAATTTACACCACCACCCTGTGTGGACATGCAAACCTTTTATTTTGAATTTGTAACCATACTTTATCACTAACCTTTAAATGATGTGGAACCCTGTGTTGATCATGGCGTTGTTTATAATTTTCATTCATCTTTTGTAAAATATCATGGACCTGCTGTTAAGTGTACTGCATTTTTTCAACAAGCCTTGTTGCCTTTTCTATTTTAGTTTTTCTATGAGACATGTATTCCATTGTATGCACTATAATGCATATATCAATGAGTATCATAAGTTTAAATCCATAACAAAATTGAAATGGACTATGCTTGGTGGATATGTGTAGGGCCCAATTATATCCATGCTGTATATAGGGCAGGGCCTCATCTCATGTACGTGGGTATTTGGAGTGATCCATACGAAGAATGTGGACAATCAGGTGGTTCACCACCTCTATCTGTTCGTCAGTTTGAAGGTGGAAGGATGTGGACTTCATAAAATTAGTGTCCATCATTCCTCATAGGGTGGACCAGAAGATGCTCAAGAACCTACTGTCATTATTAGAAACTATAGACTTGGGAAGCCCAAAGGTGATCCATAAATGACTAAAATAGAGTTTAGCAATTTCTTCAGTAGAAATATATTTCTTATAAGTAATCATTATAACCATTTTATGAAATTGATCAACTACAACAAAAATACAATCATTTCCATGTATTGAAGTTGGAAAACTTGAGAGGAAGTCGATTGAGATGGAGGCCCAAGGCTTGGTTGGTTTTGGAAATGGCATATACAATCCTTATTTTTAATTAGTTGGTTCGAAAATTACACAAGAGGTGTAAGATTTGATGTACTTAACCATGTCATTCCTTAGGTTGGGCCAGTAAAAGTGCTTTTGAAGTAGTACTAGTGTCATTTTCCAAGCCAAAGTGTCTGAATGTCCTACTAAAGTGTTCCTCCCATATCATATTCTATTATTCACCACCTGGAACACAAATGTGTCCCATGTGGCAGAGAAGGTTATCCTGTAGATAGAAATTAGGCACATGCTTTCCTCCTCGAAGGGCCTGATATATATCATAAAATTTAGGATTTGTCTCATATAAAGTGCAAAAAATGGAAGTCACATGTTCACAAAATTCAAGGATAGTTGTGAGGATTACAATTAGAGGGCGGCTCAGGAAATATGCTGCTGAATTGGAACTTCCCTTCTTATGTTTTATTATCACGTGGAACAATTGCAGGTATGTGGTCCAATTTTGTTTTTTTTCATTCCTTAGTTTTCTCTACATCTGAAAGAACTCCAATGGCATTTGGTTTGTGTGGATGACTGTCTCCTTCCCTAGAAGGTAGTGTTTCCTTTGCTTACAGGCTTGGATGATGGGATAAAGATCCTTATCATATGTTGGGTACTTCTAGAATGTGTCATTGAATGTTTCACTGTGATATGGAACAAGGTGGCCATATTTAAAGATACAAAATCCTATGGCATACTCAGTTGCATTCAAGTCATCAATTCAAAAGGTTCATGTAGGTCAGGTAAGGAGAGAACAAGGGTTGAGCATAATATTTCTTTCAAACCTTCCAATGATCTCTGCTACACCTCCCCCATCGGAATGTAGCCTTGTTTCCTCATTTAGTCACTTAGTTCACTGGCCAAGAAATATGTGAAAAACCCAAGACAAACCAACAATAGAAATTGGAAAGACCCAAGAAGCTACAAAGTTCTGTAAGAGTCTTTGGAGTAGGCCATTTATGAATAACTTGACTCCATCCAAAACATACCCGAGGTACTGAACCTTCCTCATCCCAAATGTGCATTTTTCTAGATTTGCATACAACTTATTCTTTCAAAGGGTTTGAAGTACTTCTCAAATATGTTATATATGTTTCTCCCATGTCTGACTATAGATGAGTATATCATCTAAGTAGGAAACCATGAAGGAATTGGTGTACGACCGCAAGATGTCATCCATCATCCTCATGAATGTTGCAGGAGCATTAGTTAGTCCAAAGGGCATGACAAACCATTCGAATAGACCTTCTTGAGACTAAAATGTAGTCTTCTAGACATCAGTGGGATCAATGGGAATCTGGTTATAGCTATACTTGAGATCAATTTTGGTGAAGACTTTTACACCGCAGAGTTGGTCTAGAAAATCATCAATCCTTGAAAGGGGGTAGAAATTCTTCACAGGAATTTTATAAGGCCCAATAGTCAATGTAAAGTCTCTATGTTCCATATTTCTTTGGTGCTAAGATAATTTGACTTCCACAAAGTGAAGAGCTAGGCCTAATGTGTCCCTTTGAATAGATTCTTGGAGCTGCCTCTTGATCTCGCCATTTTTAAGAACTGACCTGCGATACACATGGTTGTTGGGTAAAGGAGATCCTGAGACCAAATCAATAACATGTTTTACCTCTCACTGAAGTGGCACTACTGTGGGTGATTGGAATAGATAATCATACTCAGTTATGCTTTGGTCCATCTGGTTATTTTCTTGCATTGAATGTGTGTTCAAGGTGGTTACAACAACTTTCTTAGGATTTTTTTTCCTGATCATTAGGATGAAAAAATGATTTGTTTTATCCACCAAATTCTTACATTACTTAACACTGATGAGGGAAAAAAAGTTAGAGGGAATTACCTCGGGTATCTGATAGCACCGAATCCCAATGGTAATGGTGAACCTTTGAGTTTGTGACTCATAGCTGCCATGTCTATCCCACATGAATGGTTGGCTTGGGAACACATTAAAAAAATCCAATGGAACAACATCACATACGACTTCATCATGGAAGGGTTTTATTGCATATGGGAGGAAAAATTATTGTGTGACATGGATATCTCTTTCTGGGTTCAACCACTCAATACTATATTGTTGGGGATGTGACTTTATAGGAAGGTTTAAAATTTTCACAACATCAACAAAAATTAAATTCTTTTGACTTCCATTATTAAGAATAAAATAAAAAGGATTACCCTTTACCCAAATATTGGAGTGAAATATCCTTTCCTTCTCATCCATCTTCTTAACTTGCGAGATGACAATGATCACATCCTTTTCAACGTCTACGATTTTATCTTCTTCATCTTTGACATCGAGGTGTGTCACCGATGGAGTAGTGGGTGTTGAAGATGACGACTCGGTGAGTAAGGAATTGATGGATCAACATTCTTCATTGGAATGATGATTAGTCTTGTGAAGGTCGCACCACTTCCCTGTTTTCTCCTTCTATGTTTTATTTCCTTGTGACTCCTTCTATTTCTAACATTGACATCAGGTCTGACCTTCCTTATCATTTTTTCACCTTAGAGGCTAGTTCTTTGTATTTATGTTTCTATGTTTTTTGTTCAATCTTGAGTGTAAAATTGTATGCCTTACCAAGGGTATAAAATTGAAATAGGTCCATATCCTCCCATATGTACCATTCTAGGCCACTATGATATTTGATGATCTTATGTTGTTCTATGTCTTGAATACCTAATCTTGTAGACAGAGAAAGAAAATTATTACTATAATCTTGGATTCACTAGTCCCTACCTTAGCAGAGTTGCTGCCACTGTATGTACAAATCATAATAGGATCCAACATGCTATTAGTATTCCTTTATGGCATCCATAAAATCATCCCATGCGACCTCCTCTACAATGCCTAGTTTCTCCCTATTGAGGTTTTTCTTGTACACTGCCACTAATTTTTGACAGAAAGTGATGATTTCAAGAGAGAAAATGTTATACTCTCTTTATCATTGAATTTATTGATGAAAAATAGAGGAGAATTGGTACAACCAATTTTATACTACATCAAAATTTATTTTACCCTAAAAAATAGGAATATCAAAATTTACTTGAACCTTGAAGGGTGTTGGGGCACTGAAGGGCTGGATTGCAGAGGAGGATGCATGATTTCCCATGTGTGCTGTTGAAGGATCTAGGAGAATTTTTGTAACATATGATCCTTTTGCTTCATGAGATCTTCATTCACCATTTTATTGAGAGGATCAATTGTCTTAGTTTTCTTTTCCTTTTGAGGTCTCCTGTAGTGAGTAGTCAAATATTCTGAAGGATCTTATGTGGACCACCCAAACTTCTTATATCTCGACCTCATCCTGGGAATTATACACTCTTGAGACAACTTCAATCTAATACCAATGATCCAAAACTCAGGGGTTTTGGGATTAAAGGAAAAAATAACAATTGTGCCATATGTAAACAAAAAAACTATTTATGAAAAGAGATGTATATTTCTTAGAAAACCATGATTACAATTGCTATCTCTGCAAGGAGATGTATGTATTCCCCTTACGAGTTACATCTACTTATATACTAATTTTATAAATATGAAGAGACATATAGAATAATGTTCAAGGTTACTAATCTTGAGGGAGATGAGGCGATTCACCTTTTATGAATTACATATGAAATTTTTTTGTGAAATTGCTATTTTAAAAAATTACTATTTTTAGACAACACTACAAAAATTACAATTTGAGGCCTTTACAAGTGGATCTTGAGGGTAAAATTTTTCCTAATTTTTTTTAATACCCTTTCACCATATTATACACTTTCAAATATTTTCGACGCATTTTGAATGGAGCAAATCAAAGCTACGATGCAAAAGTTATGATTCCCGAAAGTAGCCCCACTAGAATTTCCACTTGGGTTGGTTTATAGATCAATAGGTTGTGAGGTGCTAGTATGTCACGCAGTGTTAGATGGGAAATTTATCAACCAAAATAACTATCTTGTGTAAGTAAATTATGTCATTAGATGTTAGCTGGGAAATCTCTCAACCAAGCTAATGACCATATGAAAGTAAATTATGTTGTGAGGTGCTAGCTGGGAAATGTCTCAACCAAACTAATAGTACAAAGAAATAAAATTTTTTCGTGAGGTGATACTTGAGAAATGTCTCAACCAAGTTACTATTCCTATGAAGGGAGAAAAAAGATAAAGCAAGGGAATGTGGGAAAAGATGTAGTAGGAAAATATAAGAGGTACATGGAGAGTGCAAGTAGTGATGAAAAACAAAGTGGTATCATGCATATCTAAATGCACAAGGAGAACATGCCATTGGTTAGGTATCCTCTCAAAGAGTATGTTTTATTCTTTTAAGATTTCTTGGAGTTGGATTTTTTTGGATTCAATTATAATAACATTTTGGGGTGGAATGTAATATGTTAAAATAAGGAAGGCATCATAAGATGTCTCTAAGCTAGAGAAAGAGTGAGGATAAGCCTTGTAAGATGCCCCAGAGGTGAAATTATAGGATGGATGGGCATTGTGAGATGCCTCAAAATATGATGGAATAAAATTATGAGCATCAAGGGATGCCCCAAAATATTATAAAATATAAGGTAATGGGTTAATGTTGTTAAGGTTGAGATCAATGTAATTTTGATCAGAATGGCAATTTAATATGAGAATCTAGCGAAAATAAGAGGTTGAATAATTAGGATTATGGAGGATGACATAGACTGAGAAAAATCATACTTCTAAATGACATTGAACATGATAGAAAAATTAGGGTGGTTGGTTTAATCAATTGAGAAAAAATTATAATTAATGACATCGACCATAATGTAATTAGGATGGATGAGTATGATAGGGGAGTTTGAATTTTGATTAACAAAATTGATTTTTTTTATGAATTTAAAAAAAAGATACAAGAATTTTCTATTGAGTGGATAATATTGTCAGCTATGTGTGCTTTTTTTAAGGCAAGAGAAAATTTAGAACATTTCTGAAGCACCCAATTGGTGTTTTCTAAAAATGGGTAGGAAGGAGGGTGGAATGATGAGAGATCATCATTAATATGAAGGTAGGAGTTGGTATGTTCAAATGATTCATAGATTATAAAATTGTCTTATGGATCATCGACCATTGTGGGAGGATGAGATCTTGAAAGACCCTCTTGTGGATCCTTGACCATGATAGTGTAATAAAGAAAGGGAAAATGAGGAAAATCTATTGTTTTATCTTCATCCATGAGATTAAGGAAATATATGAGAAGATATTTTGGTGAATATTCGACCATGGTAACATGATAAAGGAAAGGGAAAGGAGAATATCATTTTTTAGATCTTCATCCATTAGAGAAATAGAAAAATACATTATTGGATATAGAGGTTTTAGGAAGATTGCATGAGTTGCTCTATTATAGGAGGATTTTAGGAATTAATAGTAGTAGGGAATTTTGAAAATATTCAAGAAGATTGTGAAGAGATAAGATAAACGTGAATACGACTCACTCAAAGGGTGGAGTAAGATTCATGTCAGGTATGCAAATAAATAATGTCTTACTAAAAGATCCTCTTTGTATCTCTATAAGATGTAATATAGACTAGGATAGTGAAGGGGGAATACTTAAGATTCATACCTTGAGGTTGTATGTTTTTGGGGACATGGAACTAGGAATATGATACTACACACTCTATAAGAGATATAGGGTTCCAAAGCCTAGATCTATAGAATAGGGTAGTATGGTCTAATCAACTCCCAATAGTAAATTGATGATAATATGGTTATAATAAGATCACAATTAGGTTGTAATAGGGTAATGATTCTTACACTAGGTTTTTAAAGATAGGTAATAAATATTGATAGATTGTATAAGGTTGAAGTCCCAAAATGGATATTATAAGGTAAAACAAATAGATAAAACATATACTTCCCTATTCTAATATATTAGTGATTACATTAAATAAGTATTCTTATCTGATATGAAATAAAGGACAAGAGAGGTTAGAGACACTTACCTGGTTAAATACACCATTGTTACATTAACTTTTGAATTCCTTTCTATTGAGGTTGTTCTTAGAGAGGAAAACCAATTGGATAATTTCATAGCCACTTCCTCATGCCATTACCCCACTTAATAGAATTCTTGATGCTGAATTTTTAGTGTCCATAAGATCACAACCCTCTCGTCCAGAAAGGGGCATGCGATGAAACAACTTCCGTAACAAAAGAGGGGGAGAGACTTTCCTTGAAATTCAGTGTGATCCATGAAACAATTTTAGAATTCCCTAGGCTTACAAACATATTCCTAAAATCCAATATAAGATGGGATTTATAGTGACCCTCCATATTTTCTCCTTTCTCATGAATACATAATATAAATCATATTGAAAATTGGATGAATAAGACCCCACTACAGAAGAATATGAAGTCTACGAAGATGAAGATATGATTGATATTAATATTGGAATTGAATGAAAACCAAAAAATCTAAAGATGAAGTCATCTCTCTCCCCACAAGAGGTAGAGTATCAAAAGAAACTACTCATTGAACTATTAAAAGATTTTGATTTCTCCCATGCAAACATTATGAATTCAAATAGACATAGTTTTCCACAATGTAGTGAAAAATATAGATGATAAACTAGTAAAATGAAACCAAGGATAATGAAATCAAAGATATAATTAATGGTTAAAGAGGAAGTCACGAAAAATTTCAAGGTAGGTTTCATCCAGCATGTCAATTACACTTCTTAGTTATCCAATATTATCTCCATTCTCAAGAAGAATTGGAAAATATGAATTTGTATAGATTTTTGAGAAATTAACAAGCCCTTCCTTACCCAAGGATGAATTTTATTTTCCTTTAATTGATGATATAATATATGTGATGATTAGATATGAGATCTTGTCCCTCATGAATGGTTTTTTAGGATATAACCAAATTCAAATTTCAGAAAGTGATCAAAGTAAAACCTCTTTCACCACACCTTGAGGTTACTTTTGAGATACAATCATGAATTTTGGCCTTAAAAATTCCAAGGTAAATTATAGGAGATCCATAAATCATATATGCCATGATCTCATCCATAAGATAGCCAGTGTTGATGACTTACTTAGGAAGGCCAAGAAGAGGGATGAACTTCTCCGATTGCACAACATATTTACTCATCTCATTGGATATGACATAATTATTAATCTCGAGGAGTAATGTTTAGTGTCGTGAGTGGGAATATCCAATATTTTATCATCTCTTAATGGGGGATAAACATTGAACTTACAAATATTCTAGCATTTTTGGAGTTCCTCCCCCAACTACTGAATCTAGAATTAGGTATTTCATAGGAAAACTATTACATACACTATGTATCCCATTAATTCATTATTAAAATGGAAATTGGTGATGCAGGTGCATCCATACATGGAGCATGATAATGATGAAAATTTTCTTGTGGAGGTATGAAAGACATTACTAGGCCAATAAGAAGCAATGAACAAGCTTCACTAGGAATTTCTAAGAACAAAGTTGTTTATTTACATTTTCCCTCCATTTGAGAAAGTTTGAAATTTGAATGGTAAATAAGTCCAAGTGTGTAAAAACTTGATATAAAAGTGAAAATTATGTTGTGAGACCTTTAAGGTCTAATATAAGAAATAACATGGTAGAAAATAACAAGAATCCAAAGTTAGTCATGAAGTTACAACGTTGGAGGATGCTTATTTTTAGGTAAATATTATTAGTTTGAGAAGATCACAATGATCCTTAACTATTATAAACCAATTTTAGGCACCAAAAAAATTTGTATACCCCGAATTAGGAGGATGGATTAACATAGTAAGAAGATATAACTCAATTTTTTAAAGTAAGTGGGGGATGAGTAAAAAGAAGGCATGGATTGTGTAAGAAGAAGGCATGAGTTTGTGTTGTTGTGTGAAATAATCAATGATTTAAATACTTGTGTGAGTTTTTGTATGATTCCATAGGTGTGATCAATTCATATTTGATGAATTATTGATTTATTATTACATGTATGTTTTGGTTTATGAAGTATCTGATTTGACAAACATAGTTGTTGATGACTTTCCAAGCATGACAGGCTGGTGATTTATCTTTTAAAGTATTGTTGATGACTTTCCAAACATGACAGGCTGGTTTTTCTGGACTATTATTTGTGTTTATAAAATTTATTTGATCATATTCTAGGATTTATCATGATTATAGCCATAGAACTCCTTAAAATGTAGCTATGAGAACCCAATTTTGAACAAACCTTATAAAACCTAATAATGCGTACAAGATCAGGCATTGGTCATAAAATAAAAAATTTGGAGGATGATAAAACAGATCTAGGGAAGTTGGAGTTATGTCTTAAAACAAATTTTTCTCCAGATATCCAATTTTTACTCCTCTTGGATTGGTTTAGAGCTCAATTTTGAGAAAATCTTATAGTTTGGGAAAATCCATACATGATCCACCTTAGGTGTCTAAATAGAAACGTTGGAGAAAATTGAAAAAATTAACTTTTGGATTTTGAATGAGGTGCTAAAACCTAAATATGATCAAGTTATGATTTATTTATTTTAGCCTATACCAATCTCTACCTACGGATTTTTCACCAAAACTTGAATAGCTTGAGATTCATCTAGTGAAAATTCATGAAATTTTGTATGAAGGTATGATTTTATCTAATCTATTGTTGTGGTTTTTAACTTCTTAGGCCCACACAAGTCAAATTAGGGTTGAATCTATGTGCAAGGGTACAAAAAGGCCTAATTTAGGCCTATTTTAAGCCATTTTTGCAATCTTTTGATCTTACAAGGCAATTTGACTTCTAAAACTATTAAACGATACTATTGTGCATTGAGAATGATGTTAATAGAATTGAAAATCTATGCATTCCTATTTCATTGAGCTTCACCATGTGAATGTATCTTGATGATCTAAAGGAAGCCCATAATGGAAATTGTAAAATTGCTAAAGTCAAGTAAGATTGAAGGTTAGTATAACTGCCATATCAAGTGGCATAACTTGGATCAAATATTTTAAAAATGCATTTAGGTTGTAATACGATTATTCATGTCACCCCTAAATATAATGTCTACACAATCCAAAAACCCAACCATCCTTTATATAAGGGCAACACATGCATCCTTGGACTACATGCTATCTATAAGGATAATGATGGGAATAAACAAGAAGTGTTGAGTTGTGGAGCTCAATTACTTTGAATTAGCATGTAATATAAAACTTGCTGGAAAACACAGTAACCGACATCGGTTATGGAGGGACCAATATTGGTCACCTATGACCGGCATCAGTCATGCAAGAAGGAACCATCATCAGTTAGGGCTAACCAATGTCGGTTACTTGTGTGGGAGTATTTTATTTAAATATTGGGAATTAGATCTATTTTTAGTATTAAAGCAGATCTATTGATTGTAATTTCATGACTAAGTGCTCTAATTTTGTATACACCTATATAAACATGAAAGCTAGGGTTTAAAAGTAAGAATTAAAAAGAACTTGCAAAAGTTGATGATTATTGTGAGAATAATTGTGAGAGAGAAAATTCTTGGAGAAGAAGCACAAGCTTGAGTGAAAGAAAATACTGTACATTTGAGAGGTGTGGAAGATTGTAAATCTTCAATTGTACATCTTGTCAAAGCTTTGGATAATAGATTGGATTGTTTCTTGGTATACGTAGCCCACATTGGGTGAACCCAGTTAAATCTGGTGTTGATTTATATTTCTTGTTTTGTATATTTCTTCTAGTAGGATATCCACTTTTATTTGCAAGTATGATTATATCTGATATATTATCTATATAACCAATGTGCTAACCCCAACAACTAGTATCAAATATTTATTTGAGGGTTTTGTGTGTTGATTGATTTACTCACAGAGGGTTTTTTGATTGAGTGGGAGCTACAACAATGGTAGAAGAAAACAAATACAAGGTAGAGAAGTTTGACGACCCAAATGTTTAATTATGGAAGATGCAGATTGAGGATTATTTGTATTAAAGAGATTTTTATTTACTGTTATATGAGAAGTCTAGACCTACGAAGATGACTAATGAATAATGGAAGATTCTTAACAGAAAGGATTTGGGATCTATAAGATTGAGCTTGACAACATTCGTGGCTTCTAATATTACAGAAACAACTTCTATAGTAGGGTTAATTAAATCTCTTGCTAATTGATATAAAAAACCTAGTGCTTCAAATAAAGTTTATTTGATGAAGAAATTATTTATTTCTAAGATGCATGAAGGTGGATCTGGATCTAGTCATTTGAATGATTTTAGATCTATTGTAAATTAGTTAAAATCAGTTGATATACCGTTTGATGATGAAGTGAAAGCACTTAGTAATGGTTGTTAGTAATACATCATTTGTTAATAATATTTTTAAGTTTGATGATGTGGTTAGTATAATCTTGAATGAAGAAATTTGTAGGAAGATTACAGAGGAATTGTCATCTGGGAATTCTTTGAATGTAGAAAGAAGGGGCAGATAGAAGGAGAGATCCAAGAGTAAGAGTAATGATAAATCAAAGTCAAGGGATAAAAGATCTAAATCCAAAGGTAAGGTAATTACTTTTTGGAAATCTGTAAAGAAAGGAAATGCAAAGAAAGATTACTGGTCAAAGGATAAAGAGAACCAACAACTAGACAAAGGTAAAAAAACAAATCTTGTTGTAGCAGAGCTAATGCAAGATGTTCTTATTATTTCTTTAGATAATAGAATTGAATCATGGGTTTTAAATTCATGAGCTTCTTTCCATGCAAACCCTAATAAGGTTTATTTAAGAAATTATGTCCAAGGTAATTTTGGGCATGTTTATTTGGGTGATGACAAACCTTGCAGTATTACTAGTAAAGGGGAAGTTCATCTAAAATTACAGAATGAAAATACATGGGTATTGAAAGATGTGAGATATGTGCCAAGCCTTAGGAGGAATTTTATTTTTGTAGGGCAACTAGGTGAATCTGGTTGCATGGTTACTTTTATAGAAGACTCTTGAAAAGTCACCAAGGGTGCTTTTGTTGTGGCAAGAGGTAAGAAGGTTGGAATGATATATTTATCTACATGTGTTACCGATTCCTTTTCTGTATTATCTGCTTCAGATTTAGATGCATGCATGTGGCATAATATTTTGGGCCATATGAGTCAAAAAGAAATGTAGATATTAAAGGCTAATGGTAAGTTATCAGATTTAAAAGATTTAGATCTTGAGTTCTGTGATCATTGTGTCTTTGGAAAGAAAAAGAGAGTGTAATTTCTCAAATTTGGGGCAACTAAGAAGGAACAAAAATTGGAGCTTGTACACTCAGATGTGTGGGGACCAACTCAAGTAGCTTCTCATGGAGGATCCCACTATTATGTTACTTTCATTGATGATGCTACAAGAAAGGTATGAGTTTATTTTATTAAACGTAAATATGATGTTTTTGAGAATTTTAAAAGATGGAAACCCCTTATTGAGAATGAATCAAATTCAAAGTTAAAGTGCCTTAGATTTGACAATGGTGGTGAATAATTTATCAAAGCTTTCAATGATTATTGTTAAGTGAATGAGATATGTAGAGAAAGAATGGTTCCAAGAACACCACAGGAGAATGGTATTGTAGAGAGAATGAACAGGACAATCATGGAACATGCTAGAAGTATGCAGATACATTTTGGATTGCCATTGCAGTTTTGGGTAGAAGCATTTGATACAATGGTTTATTTTATTAACCATGGACTTTCAATTTCACTAGATGGAGGAATACCAAAGGAAGCTTGGATTGGAAAAGAGGTAGGTATTTCTTTCATTAAAGTGTTTGTTTCTGAAGCTTTTGTGCATATTGATAAGGAAAATAAAAAAAAGTTAGATGTAAAATCTAAGAGATGCACTTTCATTAGTTATGGATATGGTGATTTTAGATTTTGTTTTTGGGATTTAGAGAATTCTAAAATTATTAAGAGTCGTGATATTGAATGGAATGAAAAGAGAATGTACATGGATCAAATATTGGTACCAAAGGATGAATTGGTTTAGAAGTTTGTGAATGAAAATGAACTCTTAGATTTAAAATTAATACCAATAGGGTTACACAGTAACCAGTGTTAGTTGACCCTTGACCGACATTGGTTAGTAGAACTAGTATCGATTATAAAAAAGTAGTATCAACATCGGTTAACAGAACTGCGTCGGTTACAGGTGACCGACATTGCTCACTGACAGATTTGGATACAAATGTACATGAGATCTAGGAATGAGCCTCTGGTACCCCAAACTCCTATGAGAAGGTCACAATGGGTAAGTAAACCTCTAGAAAGATTTAGACCTTCTCTATTTTATTTATTATTGACTGATAATGGTGAACCATAAAGTTTTTTAGAAGCAATGCAAGATAAGACCCATGTCCAGTGGGAGCATGACATAGATGAGGAGATGGACTCCTTGGAATAGAACCTGACTTTGGATTTGGTTAAGTTGCTAGCAGGTAAGAGGAAATTACATAACAAGTGGATTTATAGGATCAAGGAAGAAGAGGGTGGACAGAAAAGATACAAGGCAAGGCTTGTAGGAAAGGGATTTATATAGAAATCAGGTATTGACTTTGATAAAAAAAATTTCCTGTTGTAAAGATGACTTCTATTCATACTGTATTGAGTTAAGTTGCATTAGAGGATTTTTATTTAGAGAAATTAGATGTGAAGATAAATTTCCTTCATGGTGATTTGGATGAAGAGATTTATATGCAACAGCTGCTTAGGTACAAAGTCAAGGGTAAGGAGAAATTAGTGTGCAGATTGAAAAAGAGCCTCTATGGGCTCAAGCAAGCTCTAAGGAAATGGTACATGAGCTTTGATAGTTTTATGCATGAGCATGGTTACTTGAGATGTGAATTTTACCATTGTGTTTATTTCAAGAAGCATTAAAATGGGAGCTATATTATTTTGTTACTGTATGTGGATGATATGCTTATTGTAGGATTTAGTATGCAGGACATTGGTGAACTTAAGGGAAAGCTAGTTCACACATTTTCTATGAAGGATTTAGGAGTTGCAAAAGTAATTCTTGGCATGCAAATACACATAGATAGGAAAAACAAGAAATTGTATTTGTCTCAGGAGGATTATATCTTCTAGTTAGAAAGATTCAAGATGTAGAATGCAAAACCTGTTAGTACACCTATGGCCGGACACTTCAAATTGAGAAAAGATCAGTGCTCTTCATCACATGAGGAGGTCAAATACATGACACGAGTTCCATATGCTTCAGTAGTAGGGAGTCTCATGTTTCTTGGTGGACGTAGCCCACATTGGGTGAACCACGTAAAATTTGGTGTTGATTTATATCTCTTATTTTATATATTTCTTTTGGTAGAATATCTACTTTTATTTGCATGTATGCTTATATCTGATATAATATCTATACAACCGGTGTGCTAACCCCAAAAAATAGTCTATTTATCAATTTTGGTATCCTAAATTACTTAGGATGAGAAGGAATACCTTGCTATCATATTTGTAACTAAGTGATTTTCATGTTCAAAAAAAAAAATGTTTATTGTTAAGTCACTTGGTCTTCACACTTTTCTTACATAATTGACCCTATCCAAGAAGACCTGTCACCTAATCACTTTTCTAAGTGAGTTCAAACAAACATACACCAATTAAAATTTCATAAAAGGAAATATCATTGTACAATGGTTAGAGAATTCCTTTTTAGAGTCCAAATACCTCATCGATACAAATTTTCCTGACAAGTTGATTTGCTACATCAATAGTCCTATGTTGGCTTCCTCCCTCTGGTATTCATATATAATTAATTATCTCATTGAGCATAATTACCCCAAGGGTGGTAAATCCCAACATAGGCAACACCTTCACTTCCTTACAAAAAAATATGTTATTCATGACATGATATTATATCGAAGATACTTTTATGGAGCGATCCTTAGGTGTGTTAAAAAATAACAATTTGAGTTTTGTTTTGTTTTAGTGACCATATAATTGTTTGAAATATCCATAAGATTGGTTATTACTTGACCATGTTGGAGCATGAAATCATTAATTATGTTTGAAAGTGCCTAAATGTCAATAATTATGTCATATTAACCATGTCCTCACACAAACCTTACAACCCATAGTTACACATTGGCCTTTTTCCACATGGGGTTTAGTAATTATCGGTAAGATATTTCCTACCTTCTTCGATGGGAATCGTTTCATCATTACACCTAAAAAGTATATCACCATTTGGAAAGTGGACATGCCTTTTACCATTTCTAAAAAATCCATCATTTCCAAATTCATTTTAAAAAAAATCATTTTTTGGTTTGGAGACCCACAAGTCATCATTTCTTAAAATGGGATCATTTTTAAACACCCAAAGGTATAAAAATTGTGTAGCAACTTTTTTTTGTTACAATTATGTCACATCCCTCTATCATCCTCAATCCAATGTTTAGTTTGAGGAAACTACTAAAACAATGAATTCTATCCTTGTAGATACTATTAGAAATGACAAGAGGGACCAAAATTTGTAATTATATCTTGTATTGTGGGCATATAAGATGATTATCTTCATACTCATAGATGTTACCCCTATTTATTAATATTCAATTTATAAATAATTTTTATTTTGGAAGAATAAATCCTAATTTTTTGGGTCTCCCTACAAAGTGTTCTTAATGAAGAGGGGTACAAAGTCACACTTATTACTCATTTGGAAATCCTGGATGAGAATCAACTGAAATCTTATCAACATCACAACCCCTAAATTTCTCACATGGTTTTCTAGTACAAAATACTTCCATGAATGTACGATCTAGGTGGGAAACATCATATTACACTAGGATAATATAGTTGACAAGTTAATAGGCGAAGGTCATACATTTAGACCGTTGGTCAAAGAATATAACTGTGTTCCACTTTTTTGTAGTTTTTGTACTTTCAACAAAATATTTCCGACAACAAAAACATGACCAAATATAGTTTAAATGACCAAACATGTATTTTTAAGAGATTATAAATACCAAGGTCTAGGGCATCCATAATTTACCTGATTTAAAAAAGTTTTCATAGTATTTTTAAATATTTATTTACTAGTGATATTTTAAAATTTTTTGGCCACCAAGTGGGACACACTTATAAGCAAGGACCTGTGAAAGGAGTTTGAAAAATTTGTGAACTTTTTGCACCTCAAGTGTTATTATATATAACATTCTTTATCTTACATCACCCTACATTCCTACAAGTATCTTCATTCTATAACTTCATTTTATTTTTTAAATGTGCATGTTGAATCATTTTGTGTAAGTGATTGCATAATTATCAAATCACATGGAAACATTCTCATGATATCCTACCTTAGCCACTCTAGCACTACCATCCATCTTTTGTTAATTTAAAGGAACTATGAAACTAGATTTCTATAGATCCTTCACTCTTAGTCTCTTGGCTGTTATGAAACTTTATTCTTGTATGACCCTTAGAGAGAGTATGGGAGCCTTAGTTCATGTTCAATCTAAAAGCTTCAGATTCCTATTTTTATACTTCTATCTAAATCAAAAAGTAGTATGTCTCTCCCCAGGAAACCTTACTCATCCTCTCTGGTCTGCGGTGGCGATCCCTTATATCCTATTTGGTTGTATCATGCCAAGGAATAAGAGAAGTATCCCCCTCTCTCAGATAAACAATGATACAATGTCAAGCAAATGTTTCAACACAATAGAAAAATCATAAGATCAGCTACATAATTCTCCTTCATCGATTTTCAGTGTTCAACCTTTATATCCTATTGATTACATGTGGATAGATTTGGGGGGAAATGCCCTTACTTTCCTATGTATAGTCCTTAGTGATGAGCCCATACTTATTCTTGGTCACATAGGGCTAGGAAATGGGGGCATCCAATAAAATAAATGTAAAGTATAAAAAAATGAAGAGAAAGAGAGAAATAAATCCCAATCCTTGAGATTATGTATATGTTCATGTTAGAAGATAAACTCATCTTACCTATTCCATCATGGTTGGCCATTATAAGATTTAAGTCTATACCTACCTATGTGACTAATTTCTCTTTTAAATATCTACAAGATTCATAATTTCTCTCAAGCTCCTCATTTTATGAAGTTTTAGGTACATTTCCCTATATTCCCCCTTTTCTACATCTTCCCTTGTTATCATCTTATCTATTTGAGTTATTGTCACCTACCACATGAACAATTAGTTTGGTTTTCACCTAAAAACTAGATTGTTAGGGCATATTGTTATAGGTATTTCACATTTTCATACGTCATATTTTTCATCTCAAAATAAAATCAAACATCTACATTGCATTCATCACATTATGATACCTTTAAGTTCTCTACAATATATAAATAAAAAGTAATAAAAAAGGAAAGAGTCCATAACATTTAACACTATATACATATACATACATATGTATACAAATATACATATGTATACATATATGTATGTATGTATACATACATACATACATACATACATACATATATACATATATATGTATATATGTATGTGTGTGTAGTTTCTAAAATTTATAGATTGTGTCTTATGTACATTGTATCCACGCCGAGAGGGAAAGTGTGAACCAATAATAAAAAAATACAAAAAAGAGGGTCATGTTTCATGTGGAAAAATGTAATATTAGATGACACTAGGAATATAAACACATTGCTCTCATAATCCACTCATGCCATTGTGCCACAACATTATGATATGTAGCTTCATGATTCACCTGAAGCAATATGGTGAGAAATCCTCAAAAGACTTAGATGCCTTGACTTGGTGGCTCCTACCTCATACCTCACATGAGTCCTAGTCCATCAAATCAAATATGTAGGACGTCTCTTAGCCCAAAGTGTCAAAAGGTTGCCCAAGATTTTAACTTGAGTTTCCTTCTCAATGATCTAAGTGCTTCTTCACCTAGGAAATACATGTACATTTTGTTGAGTAGGGGAAGACATGTTTGATTATGACCTAACAGTGGCTGAAATATTAGAAGCTATAATACTTGGTTTAGCCAGGGATAGTCTAGCCAATACGATATAATTATAAACAAAGAAAAATATAAAGAGATTTATTATTTTAAACACTTTACATTTGTGATTTTTCTTTTATGACAATTCAAGAAAATTAGACCAACAGTAGAAAATACATACATCGTATTTTTAATTACGAGGAGATCTAATGGTTGGATCCTAGCGGCCGATAAGCTATCTATAAAGGTAATTATATCATGTTTATAATTATGTGGTATTATAAATCTAAATTGTTAGTATTTGCGGTTAAAACAAGAGGAATATAGGCAAACCATTGCTAGGATCAACTAATTTAGCACCAAAGTGTTTATAAAATAATACAATTAATAACAACATTTTTTGCTTATAGGAAAAAAACAAGTGACTTTGCCGTGAGAACGCTAAGCTACATATAATTTTTTGGAGAGAAAACAAGATCAAATAGACATAGTATAGGGCCCTCTATATGACCATTTGAATTACATGTGAGAGTTTTACATAGTTTAAAATAATATTATATAATTATAGTGAATTGCTAAAATTTCAGGTTAAAATGGAAGAATTATAGCCCAACGTCCGCTAGGCTAGAAAACTATTTCATGATTGGTTGTATATATAGATAAGAGTTATCAAATTAAAAATATACAAACAGTGACAAATAAATTTGGAGTTTATATATAGATACATATATCTACGTGTACGATAGAGTATTAATATATTTTACATAATTCTATCTCTCTCAAATAATACATAGCATATTAAAATTTATGTTTTATATGAAATATCTTATTCCCTAGCTTCACATTTAATTTGAAATAGATGGCTAATTTTCGTAAGGCGGTCGCCGAAATAAAGATTAATATAATGGTGACTACAAATCTATGTGATTTTTTGCCATAACATAGCGGGCACAAAAGAAAATATGTATTTAAAAATAAATTTATTAATATTTATATTTGAATATATGTACGCGTATATATTATTGCTGTCCATACATGTATATATGTATATTTTAATAATATACCCACCATTGTACAAAACTAAATGCGCTGATAACATTGCATTTGACTATTTCTATATGGGAAACCATATATATATATATATATATATATATATATATATATATATATATATATATATATATATATATATATATTACAATTAAAATATTTATTTCTATAGTTTTAAAGTAATTTGTTAACCTCAATGCGGCAACCATATAAACAAATTTAAATTTAATGTCTATGCAACAACCATATAAAAAATTTAAATTTAGTAACTATCCACGTTTATTTTTATCATCTTAATAAAAAACATTAAAGGTAGTTAAAAGAAAGACCTAAATAATAATTTTGTATCTCGTAAAGTATTATGATTCAAAAAAATGTCACTATGCGATGTGTGTTTTGCAATTGTGGAGACATGAATTCATTAATGGGAAAAACAATCGTAGGAACAAGAGCGAAAAAGGAAAAAAATGTATCCAGAGAGAGACATAGAAGAGATGAAAATGGAGCACATTTAACAAAGAGAAATAAAAGTGATGAAAAGGGATCACATTTTTTTCAGTCAGGGCATATCAAAAGGCGTGTTTTCATGAAGAACATGGAAATTTGACAAGGCGATAAAAGGGGAAGGAAATGGAATCAGAGTGAGATTTGATAGGGAAAGGAAGGGCTAGACTGCAGTGTAAAATAGAAGAACTGGTCTAAGATAGATCAATTGAAAGATCCGCACTAAAAAAAGGTAGGTATATATATATATATATACACACTATAGTAGATGCTTATGATAAATACATTTTTTAGAAATATATGAAATAATTTCATGCTTAATGATGTTTGTGTGTGCAACCTCCGTGTGCTATGTGAAATAATTTTTTTACATGATCCTCTCCACAACCTCTTTGATATGCTTGCTCAGTGTAACCCCATTTGATTTCTGTTGACAGGGTTCTTCATCAAATTTTGGGTAAGCCGTGGACATCAAGAAGAAGCCACCCAAGTCTTAAAGAAGTTGCTGCGGAGGAATAGAGAAATCCACGTATAAAAATATGAAACCATAGGAAATAGGAGGAGATCCGCAGTATATTGACAAAGTCGGGATACATTAAAGGAAGCCGCAATACATTGAGTAAAACCAGAATACACTGTAAAAATCCATAGAAGCCGACAAAAATCCGCAGAACAAACATAAGTCAAGACAGTACGAGACAAAAGTCGATAGAGGTGCGAATCAAAAGAACCGAATCTTGGAATGTTTTGTATTTTGTATATTTATTGTAATTAATCTATTGTATATATGTTTGCCACAATAAATACATGTGAGCATCACAAGAAATATATAAGAGAATAGAGAGGATTTGTGTATGATAATGAGACTAATGTAATGAATATTGAAATATGAATGAGAATTGATGTTTGGGAGTAAAGTTTGTTATGTGCTTTTACATTCTTTCTGTCCACAAGTTAGAGCAGTTTACTTTTCCCACGTACATCACTAACAATAGGTCAAAATTCCTAAATCTCACACTGTTGTCGAGGTTTGGGGTCAACACTTTCCTCCTTTGTGTACCTTCTCTGCAAACCAGATTATTACTACTCCAATTTTACCTTGCAAAAAATGGCCGCAAAATGTGCATTGGCCTTGTAATATACGACCAGTGAGTATTGTATTTTAATTTCATGAGCTACGTTTCTACAAGGCCAAAAAAATAGAAACCCCAATCAATATTTCTTGGAGGTATTTAATATTTTTCTTGGCACATTCCATGAAAGAAATTTTGAAAATAAAAAGGGTGATTAGATACCCGTGCTAGTTCCAAAATTGATGACTAAGCTGCAGTGATGTTGAAAGTTCATAAATGACCAAGTAAAGTGGTTCATAGTGAAATGACATGCTAAAGACCTAAAAGAGGTGCTAGATATTGAGCAAGTATTGGATATGAAAATGTGAATTTTTAAGAATGTGTCCCTGAGTATCAGAAGACTTGTAAAGGATATAAGAAATTTAACGTGATGTTCTTTAATGTGGGGGGAATTCAAAATACATACCTTGTGAAGATGCTTCAACCATAGGTAAGTGGGGAGATCATAAATTTCGTGAATATTTTCTCAAAACCAAAATACTGTGATTAGAGCATCATAAAGAGGTACATGAAGAGTTCAAAATGATGGTCACATGTATGTATGAAGGTCTGATACAAGCTATGCATGCTAATATAAGCATAAGAAAATGCATCTTATAAGATAGCTCACAAGTAGTGCACAAAGGTAATCTATGAACCCTAAGCCTATTTCATGAGGTAGTTTCATGAAATACATGACAGAGCACATGAGTTGTCTAGTTAATAAGATGGAAACTATAGGGTCTTTAACAAATGATAAGGTCAATGTCGATATGGCTGTAAAGCCTTCTTGGATAAGTATGGTGCACATGTAATTTAGTATAAAAATGCTAATGAAGATTGTGACAAAGGCATGAATCAACTTTTGAACCAGGGTATAATTTGTGTCACAAAGCACTAAGAAATTTAGGTAGCTTCAGGTCTACACAGGTGTGATAAAGCAAGGGGAGGTATACTATGAATTCTCAATCAAGTATTTTAGGCATCATAAGACCCAGCTCAAAAGGATGACACATGATAAGTGCTAAAACTATTAATATCTCTATAGGCGGTAGCTTGTTACAAGTGTTATGTAGGTTTTACATTAGCTAAGACCTAGAAAGATAAATTTCATGATTCTACATCGTCATAATATAGATCTACTATAGTAGGGGGGAAAGATCTTGTACTCAAGGTTAGCATGACCGCAAGTATGATTCCTTTTTATAGTGTTTAGACATAGCTAAGAAAGAGGCAAGATCTATATAGTCTGATTTCTTGCTTCCTAGAGAAGTGTTTGACTTACTTGATAAGGTGTTGTAGGTCATGTGAAGGTCAAGAAACATGGCGTGTAGAGATCTTTTTTGACATGGGAGCCCTATTACTTGTCATCTATTTAGTGTGACACCATGGTTCTTGTAAGGCTTTGTGTGGACACCACGTGAGATCATGTTTACAGGTATAATGGTTTGTAGAACATGCAAAAGTCATCTATCCAAACAATGTGTTACCAACTGTCACACCTAGAGGTAAATGAAGAGACTATGAGAATAGAACTTCAGGACAAAAGGAAAAACATGAATTGACACCTATCCCCACTAACAAATAAACAAGGTAAGAAGCCTAATTCTTCGTGTTTACACTCTAGAGGAAGATAGCCTTAAAGGTCTGAGGGGGGCATAGCATGACAGGTATACATGTTTCATGGTATGTGTGGGCTTCTGGATTACATGACCCTTAAAGTTTGTGTAAAACACTTAACTTAGAATGATTTCCACTTAACTACCATTTATATTTACTTATTTACCCTCAAAGACATTGAATCCATTAATCACGAGAGCATATAGTTTCATTCACAAGGATACACATTAGTTTCAGCTTTCATCTTAGGTGAAGATGGATCAAGATCACACTTAAGGTCACATGAAGATGATTTTAGCCCTATGGTTTAAAAATCATTAACATGGCATGTGTATGAATCCCCTCATGTCATAACTTCATGCTCAAGGGGAGTTTAGTGGGTTCTAGTTGAGAAAAGAGGTCAAAATCATAATTTAGTGAGAAATTACAAGTTTGTGAGGTAGTTTGAAGACTTTGGTTTATATTTCTAACCAAGAGGTGATCCTATGAACATGAGAAATATGGAGATCATGTAAGTACATGTATTCTTTTTCATTTATGTAAAAAGGGGGAGAAGATTAGGTAGTTTTCCAACAAGGACAAAGGGGGAGATTGTTGGAATGTTGAGTTCTAGTTGTTGTCATTCATGTAAAAGCTTGTTATTGAAAAAGAAGATGATGGAGAAGTGTCATTTCATGCTAGGTAGGATTCTGAAATAGAGTTTCAAATGGTTTCATAATTGCATGAGCTGACTGTTGGGGCTCAAACTTGCACTTGTGTCTCATATTTGAAGAACTGAGTTGTTGAGTTAACAATGAGATTATCTCCAAGTTGTGTAACCTTGCACGCTTGAGATAGACCTCCAGAGAATTCCGGTTCCTCTACCTATTTCTATTGCTACTGCTACTCCTAATGGTGAAAGGAAAATCTAAGCTAATGTTGTCAAGGGCCCAAGGATAGAAGAAGAACATGAAAATGGAAAATTAAACTACAGAAGGTGATAACACCAAAAAACATGGAATGAACACTATCTGTTTTGAGTGAAAACAAAGGAAATGACATAAAGGGAGGCTAGGCATGTGCAACACAGACCATCATGCATTCACACGATCAATTTCATGACACACAACAAGAAAATGGAGGCGTGAGTGATTTAAAATGGCACAACAAACACACAATACAAAGAAAAGGAAAGAAAGAAGAATACAAACATGTTAAGGTAGAGAATAGCCACAAAACAATGCTTCTATTTCTTTCGAGTATGAACAGTCAGTTATAATGTTGTATGAGGTTGATATCCACATGTAAGAACCAAATTTAGAGGTCTGTGACTTAAAATGCAAAGATACAAAATTCTTAGCGAATACTAGAGAATAAAAAATTTCCAAAACTTTACAATTAGTCGAGCTCTTACATTTATAGAAGAAGAGCGAGGTAAGAATGCAGATAATTCGAAGAAGAAGATAACTGATAGATTCTAGAGAAATTCAGATTTGAACTTCAACCACCACGCAAATAAATAATAAGCAATGAATGCTTACAAATCCACCAGCAAGGAGAGAAAATTGGATTAAATATGGGTTGTTGGAGCAATCAGATATGTTCATTAATGGCCAGAAAGAAATTTCCCTATTTCTCACCTACTAAATCCCACTGAAATTTGAATTTGAATGATCTACAATGTTTTTTCTCATGCATTCACACTTGCACATTAATTTCAAATTTATGACTTTGGTTCTAGCGTGTGTCAACGATGAGAGACAAGGTTAAGATGCACTTTATATTCCTATCATAATGTCATAACCATGTCTACTTTAACATGCAGATGACACATGACACTGTACACTTTATTGATGTGAAATTAGATCAGCCATTAAAATGTGCAGTGCTGCAATATGTATACATATTGGACAATACCACCTGTCAGGAAATGATTATGTTGCATTATGGTGTAACAATATGCCTGAATACATAAGCCTCCATAATATCATACGGGAAGCACAAATGAATAATGATATAATTGTTATAACAACATAACAATTATATCCGTGGATAGAATAAGACAAATATGGTTTAATAAGCACACAAAGGTAGCGCATGCGGGAGATAATGAGAGGAATAACAATAGTTAAATAAGGAATGTATGGCAGAGGTGCATAATTAATTATCAAAGTACATGTGTGGCACCCCCCCCCCCTTAATTTTAGAAGGGGGCATCACAAGAGTATCAGGAGTGGAAATCAGCTAATGAACTCAAACTTTTCACGTGCAAGTGACTTCATGAAGGTGCATTGATCTGTTGGGAAGAAGGTGAATGTGACACAATTTTAGGTGCGAGGGAAATTGCTTTAACAAATAGCTTGAAAATGAGAATGAAAAATATGGGAAATGCAATATAGGGCAAATGCGTAAGGGCACCTGAGAAACTACGGCTAAGGGAATGTGCCAGAGGAGAAATTTGACGTGCACGTGACCTGCAATGTAGAACCTACATGAGCTAGAATCGAGAATGTAAGTATGGTATTCAAAGTCCTTCTAGTATGCGACGTAGCCATATCACTTCATAAACATCTGACTAGGCTGCAATATTTATAGATACTTGCACAGCTTCAAATACATCCGAGTGAGAAATGAAGTGTTGTTTCAAGCTGCAACCAAAATATTGGTCCAGAACCCATAAACAAGCTTCCAAATCACCCGGGAAGCAACAATTACATAAAAACATGAATATTACCTGCATGATCTAAAACCAAATATAACAGTCATGCATTACAGCAAAAATATGGTTGCATTAACATCATATAAGCAATGATAACCATTTCATATATTTCTAATTAATGATATATTAATCATAATTATCTAAACTATAGTACATATATATAAATACCTTTTTTTAGTGCGGATAATAAAATTTATCTATCTTGGACCAGTTCCCCCCCTTTACAAGTTTGTGAACACCTTCATCTTCAAGAGACATGGTGGTCGAGTTTATGCTCTGGTATTCCAAGTCCTTCGAACTATGTCGACGTAGCCATAGTGACTTTGTGAAAATATCTGCTCGTTGTTCATCCGTTGGACAAAACTGAAGCTGGATGTTGTGCTTCAACACATGTTCGCGTATGAAATGAACCTGAACTTCAATGTGCTTTGTTCTCTCGTGAAAAACTGGATTGCGAACAAGTTTGAGAACACCTTCATTGTCAACATACATGGTGGTCGGTTTGTCCTGTGGTATTCCAAGTCCTTCCAGTATGCGACGTAGCCAAATTGCTTCACAGACAGCTTCTCCTGCAGAACGATACTCGGCTTCTGTGGAAGAGCGAGAAACAAAGTGTTGTTTCTTACTTCCCCATGATATTGGTCCAGATCCCATAAAGAATACAAATCCAGAAGTGGATTTTCTATCATCAATGTTACCCTGCATGATCTAAATCCGAATATCCAGTCAAGAAGAAGTTTTCGTTCTTCTTGTATTCTAGACCAAGATCCACTGATCCTTTGAGATATCTCAAAATGCGCTTTGCTGCTTTCCAATGACAACTTTTGGGTTCCTGCATGAACCTGGATAGATAGCTCACTGCAAAGCTGATATCTGGTCTAGTGTAGGTCAGGTAAATGAGACTCCCAATCAACTGCCGATAGAGAGTGGCACTTACCTCAGGAGATGGATCTGAACGAGATAACTGTAATCTGTTCTCCATAGGTGTAGCAATTGGTGTGCAATCCATCATCCTAAACTTCTCGAGCGTTGTCTTGGTATATTTCATCTGAGAAACAAAGATATGATTCTCTTTCTGCCATACTTCCAGTCCAAGACAGTAGTGCATAAGCCCGAGATCTGTCATGTCGAATGATCGCTTAAGATCTTTCTTTGTTTCATCAATCATCTTCACTGAACTGCCAGTGATGACTAGATCATTGACATAAACTACAACAATCACCATCTCCCCCCCTTGCTTTTTGAGGTAGAGATTGGGATCGTATGGATTTATGACGAATCCATGTTGTACGAGATGCTCATCAATCTTGATGTACCATGCCCGGGGTGCCTGTTTGAGGCCATACAGATATTTTCTGAGTCTGCATACCTTTTCTTCTTGACCAGGTACAACATATCCCTCAGGTTGAGTCATGTAGACTTCTTCTTGTAAATATCCATTCAGGAAGGCACTTTTTACGTCCATTTGGTGAACTTTCCAACCAAACTGAGCACCTAGAGCAAAGATCATCCTGATCGTTTTGATCTTAGCTGTGGGAGAAAATGTCTCCTCATAGCCAATGCCTTCTTTTTGTGCGTACCCCTTTGCTACAAGTCTTGCTTTGCACTTGTCCACTGTCCCATCTGCTTTGTACTTAGTTTTGAATATCCATCTGCATCCAATGGGTTTCTTCCCTGGTGGAAGATCAACAAGCTGCCAAGTGTTATTCTTCATCACTGATTGATATTCAGAATCCATGGCATCTTTCCAAGCTTTTGACTGTAGGGCTTCCTGGACTGTAGAGGGCTCGTCTGATTCAATAACTCTACTCATCAAAGCAAAGTTAACTTCTTCTCTTGCTTTACTGTGAGTCCGTGGTCCAGGGGTGGATGTATCCGGTGGAGCATCCAATCTTGCATCTCGTAATGTACTTGTACACCATTTAGGCATATGTTGAGCTGTTCCCATGGGTTGTGGTTCTATCTGATCAACACCATCATCCCCATCATCACTTTCATCTTCTGAGGGAACATTAGCTTCAATTTTTACAACTGGTAAAAAATCTACATCTTGCGAGTCCGGAGGAGGAGTCTCTGCTTCCTTCTTCTCGAAAAACTCAACATCTCTGCTTGTGTAGACTTTTCTGGTCTTAGGATCCATCAGTCTGTACCCAAGAGTCTCTTCACTATATCCAATGAAGATGAGATTTTGTGACTTCATGTCCAATTTCTTTCTGTTCTGTTTGGGTATGTGCATGCTGGCTTTGCACCCGAATACTCTGAGGTGTGCAATGGATGGTTTCCTTTTTGACCATGCTTCTTGTGGTGTAATTCCATCAAGAGCAGTTGTGGGCGCTCTGTTTAACAAATACACTGCTGTTTTTGTTGCTTTTGCCCAAAGTGTCTTTACAAGTCCAGAATCATCGATCATGCATCGCACCATTTCCATGATAGTACGATTTCTTCTCTCAACAACACCATTTTGTTGCGGTGTGTGTGGAGGAGGCATTTGTCGACGAATCCCGTGAGTTTGTAGGTAGTCTCTGAACTCATCACTAGTGAATTCCCCCCCTCAATTTGAGCGGAGAGTTCTGATGTGACGACCAGTTTCTTTCTCAACTGCCACTTTGAACTTTTTGAATGTTTCAAAAGCTTCACTTTTCTTGTGAAGACAAAAAATCCACATTTTCCTCGAATAGTCGTCAACACATAACATGAAGTACTGAAATCCAGAATGACTTGGTTGCATCAGACTGTAAAGATCGGTATGAACCAGATCAAGCTGACCATGAGCTCGATATGTACTCTTTTGGAATGAAGATCTGTGTTGTTTGCCTGCTAGACAATGAGGACACTTGTCTGTATCCTTCTTAAGAGATGGTAGCCCATGTACCATATTGTTGGTTGTGGAGCCTGATAGCGATGGGGGTTGCAAGGGGGGAGGTCTTCGCCCCCTTTTCAGGGTCTAGGGGCCACGCACCCTGGTGGGGGGCTTGAGGGCAGTGCCCCCATAAGCCACATTTAATATGTATTTATTATATGTTTCCCCGAAATGATAAAAAACTCTAATATCTACAAGAAGGGTCATGATGTAAGAGGCTCATGGTAGTAGTTGATGCACTATAAGAGATTTTTGCTTTACTAAATAAAAGGATTGGGTGTTTCTAGTGGACGTAACCCATTTTGGGTGAACCACGTTAACTTTGTGTCTCTATTTTATTGCATTTTATTTCTAATTTACATTTCCCGTATTATTCATTGCTTGCTTGTTTACCTGTACAACTAGTATGATCCTAACAACTGGTATCAAAACACATTTGAGATTTATTTGTTGGTAGTATACTCATAGAGGGATTTTTGTTTGAGTGGGAGAAGCAGCAATGGCAGAGGAGAGTAATTTTAGAGTTGAGAAGTTTGATGGCCAAAATTACCAGCTATGGAAAATGTAGGTGGAAGATTACTTGTATCAAAAGGATCTATATCTACCATTGGGAGGTGTAGGAGTGAAGCCCCCATTCATGTCTGATGATGAATGGAATGTTTTGGATAGGAAGGCTCTTGGTGTGATTCGATTGAGTCTGGAATTGTACGTAGCTTCAAATATCTCACATGCGAAGAGTACGGTAGAGTTGATGAAAACTATAGCTAATTTATATGAAACACCTGTTATCCAAAATGGTGCCCCAACTTGTTTTTGTGGCTAACTCCTTGTGTTCTTTCCTCTCTTGTGCCTCAGTCTACATTTTTTGATTTTTAGGCACTCAAGGCTTTCTGGAAATGGCACCATCAGATAGAGCTCTCTCTCATCTTTCCAAAAAGGTAAAGTTTGCCTCCTAACTCTTTATATTTTTCAAGTTATGGCTCGGCAGAGTTTTTGTGGAAAATTTTCCCATTTGAGGTCCACAGCCAATAGGAAGCTGCCACGTGGCAGAGGAGTTCGGGGGTCGGAGGCAAATATGATTTTTTTTCCAAAAGAGTATAAAAGGTCGATTTTCAAAGGAAAACCTGCGGGAAAGAGAAGGAGAGAGAATTCCAGAGTGAATCAGAGCTTACCATGTGGCATCTAACTAGTGGAGTGTGGGGAATTTTTGAAAATTTTTCCAAAGGCAAAAAAAGGTAAAATTTGAAATTTTTTCCCGCTGATCCGTTTTTGGGCAGTTTTTGCCCTAAATCTTCAAACGATCATAACTTTTGATCTAGAGCTCGGATTTTCATGTTCTTTATATCATTGGAAAGATGTTGAAAGTATCTACATGATTCCATGGTCAATTTCTAATTTTGGTTCAGTTTGGAGAGAGAAAATTCAAAAATGGTTCTGGTACGTGTCCATGGCTAGAAATGACATTTCAACAACCAAATTTAATACAGAATGGGTCGCATTCTTCTCCAATATGGTCAAAAATGATAGGGTATGGGTTTGTAAGGTCCTCCATGCTGTTTTAATGCATTTTCCATCAATGAGGGATGGCTCCCATGCGTTTTTCATGTTTTCTCTCTCCTGGGCTCGACCCATGTACTGTAAAAGCCAGATTTGGCTCATTTCTTCATGGTTGAACACTTTTTGGCATAGAAAACTTCTTCTTTCACCTCCAGAAAATGATAGTTGTAAGAATCAGACCTTTTTCAAGTATTGTAGTAGGTTTATACCTCTTTGAGGGTGGAATGCAAGAGATTTTTACGTGGAATTGACAGTGTAAACTCTGTGAATGCTTTCAGTCCTCTATTTGTATTGTTTTACTTCATTTTAAGACCTCTAATTACATCTATCAGCTTGTGTATGTTTTCCCTTGTTGCATTTCATGAATTTGTGTCTATTTACATGGCAAAAAATGTTTCACCACTCCTTTTGGTGCATCACCATCTTTAGTTTAGTTTCATTTTTGTATTTTTATCCCTATCTCCTTACAATTTAGAGTAGGATTAGGATCTGAACCTCTGTAGTTGTGTATAATATAGATCTAAATCAGAGGATTTTGAGGAACCAACCTCTAATCTGGAGATTCCTCTCTCATTTTTACAAGTCCCACACTTGGAGAGAGGTTTCCATGTTGTGCAATCACACTGGATGCCTAAAACATCAATTCAGAACCTTGATTTGCATCTAGGGGTGCTACTGATTTGCAATAATAGTTTTGGCATGCCCGGTGGGACCTTAGAGGTCTCATTTTTATTACAACAAAGTTGATGTGCATCTGCTGCAATTTTCTTGCTTGAAAAGAGCTATAATTTGCATATCTGGTGACTCCAAGGGGAAGAATCAACTGGTTTCAGTAGTGCAGGCCTAAAAACTCATGAGAAGAATCACCACAAGGTCAAGAGCTGGAGACTAAGAGGTGCTATTTGAATATCTGTAGTTATCTCCAAGAGTAAGGCAAAGTGGGAGGAGAATCCAAAGGTCTCCATCTCCACCAAACAGAACTCTCTCAACTCCTCCACCTGGTAGGCCTTTAATTCAATCAACAAGGGTTCTAAGATGAATTAGAATGGCACAAAACAACCCCTATGTCAACTTCACAGGCAGCAGCCCACTTGCCCTCAATGCACAACATCCAATTCCAATTGCAGCCTTGAAGAACATTCCCTACTTCATTGGAGAAAATCAGACTACTCCAAGTGATCATGTTAAAGACATTGCCAATCTTTGTGAAATTCATGAAATCAATGAGATGCAAGTGGCTGTCAAATTGCTGGCATCTTCATTCAAGGGGAAAGCATTACAATGGTTTAGAAGCCTTGGAGCTGGTTCTATCACAAATTGGAATCAGCTATGTATAGCACTTCATGAGAAATTTGGAGAGAAGGGAGACAACTTGTCTCTTTTGAAGCAGCTGACAAACATCAAGAGAGCTCCTAATGAGCAGCTGACTGATTTCAACTTCAAATTTCAAAAGACTTGGGAGAGAATTCCAGTGGCAGTCAGACCAACAGCAAAAGGTGCTTTTCTCTACTATCTCAAAGCTCTAAATTCTGATATTTCTATGTTGATTCAGTCCATGGGAGACATAACTATCCCTATGGCTTATAGCATTGCCATTAGGGATGAAAATTGTTTGATCCAAGCTGGCAAACCAGCCCCTAGACCTCCCATGCCATTGTTTCCAAGTTTAGAGAGTCCAAATACCAATCAAGCACCTAATTTGGCTCCTTCTCCCACTCCTAGAAATCAGAGTTCAAATGAAGCTTCTACTTCATCTCCAAGTACCCCAAATGAGCTTCAAGAAGTCATGAAGCAATTGCAAAACCTAGGCAATGAGCTAGTCACTCTCAAGAGGCAGCAAACCCAAGGTTTTAGACCTTCTTACCAACCCCAAGCTCAGCCTAACAGGCATCCATACCAACCACAAAGACCTCCTAATCTAGTTGCAAATATGAATCAAACAAGGCCTGCTGCCAATAGACCATTTCAGCCCTATAATCCAAATGCCATATCTGCCTCTAAGGCATTAGTGCCAACACAAAACAACATTGCTCAGGAGTATGATTGGTGCTTTCCATGCAATGAACCTCATAACCAATCCATGTGCTTCAATGGTGCTTTGAATCAAGCATTAATGGTGACAACTACTGGCGTGGAGGGTGAGGGCAGTCAAGGAAACAACCAACAACAAGAAACATTCCAACAACAATCAGCTCCAAATGACACCACGTTGGTAAATTGACAAGCAGAGGATTTTTGTGGCATGAATCAAACGGTCTCTCAAGATGTGGCAGCCAACACAAGGTCAAAAAGAAGGAATTTGGGTGAAGAACAACCATTAGCTCCAACTAATCTCCAACCCTCTATGGCTCCACAAATGTTTGGCAAACAAAATCTAGTTGTAAATGCACAAGGACAGCCAAGAACAGCTCCTAGGCTAACTCAAATACCAGTTGTTGCTGCCCACGTGGAAGGAGTGAATGTGCAAACAAAGGGACAACAAAGAGATCCTTCATCACCATTTAGTATCATTGATCAGATGAAGAAGACAAATGTTAATATATCAATGTGGGAATCCCTGTCTATCCCAGGCCAAAGAGATTTGCTACAAGCTTCCATGAAGGACTGGCCAACTTCGAATTAGCAAGTTCATATGTAAGACAAAGTGCTTACAAATGCTGCCCAACTTGAGGGGAATTATGGAGGACAGCAAGGTAAAATGTTAAAGCCCTCTCCCTTCTATGTTTCATTAATCATTGGAAATCAGCTAGTGCACAATTGCATGATAGACTCTGGGGCAAGTAGCTCAGTGATTCCTAAACAAATAGCTGATTAGCTAGGGCTCCAATATGAAACAATGTCCAAAGGGGTAGTGTAGCTAGATGGGACAACAGTAGCAACAGTTGGAGTGATTAAAAACTTGAGTCTTACCTTGCATGCATGTCCAAATGTTGTTGTTTTACAAGATGTATCAGTCATAGACCTTCCACCACTATTTTCCCTTTGCTTGTCAAGGGACTTCACAACCAAGATTGGAGGATATTTGTCTACTGATTGGTCACACATGCTATTCAGAACGAGGTATGGAACCAAAGCTACAGTCAGGTCTGAACCTATTGCAAACTTCCACATTGAACCTTACACTCCAAGTCAGATTAATGCCAATTGCTCAGCATTTGATCAAGAAGATCACCCAAGCACTGATGAAGCTGACACCAAGGTTGGGAGCATCCCGGATCTAACTCTTGATGAATGGGCAAAAAAGGTACATGCTTTTGATCCTTATCAAGAAGTAAAAGAATCTGAGCTAGGGGTCTATTGTATACATGAAGAAAATCAGCCTATTCCTAGCATCACCAAGCCAAACCACAAGGATGACAATGAGGTATGGCAGCTGTTTTTTGATGGATCAAGGAGTAGACAAGGTGCAGGAGGTGGAGCTATGCTTGTTTCACCTCAAGGAGTAAAGTACTATTCAGATTTTAGATTTCAGTTTGCATGCTCCAATAACACTGCTGAATATGAGGCCTTGGTGCAAGGGATGCATTGGGCAATCAAGAAGAAAATAAAGAACTTGCAAGTCTTTGGTGATAGTGAATTGATTGTAAATCAGGTCAAGGGACAGCATGCTGCCAAGAATGATCTACTCAAGTGCTACAAGAACAGGGTATGGGACCTCATGGAAGATTTTGAGGGTTTTGGCATCAAATCCATTCCTAGGAAAGAGAATCAAGCTGCTAATGGGCTTCCAACAGTAGGGCCAGCCTTTGACATTGTGGAAAGCATTCAAAAAGACAAGGTATAGCCAAACATCCACGTGATTGTGAGGCTTTCAGTGCCGGATAACAATGTCAATTGGCAAGTATTTGAGAATGACCATTAAATCATCCATTTCTTGCAAGAAGAAGCTGAGTTCTCAGCTAAGAATCAAGAAAAAATGGAACAGCAGTATGGTGACCAAGTGGTACAGCTGAGAACTAACAAGCTACCCAAGGGACTTATCACTTTGGAGTCCATTTTTAATCCCAATGATTAGTTTAGGAAAGAGAAAGCAAACATTTAGGTCAAGAGAGAAGATTCAGTATCCATTTTGGTGGAAGAGAACAAACCATTGCAAATTGGAAAGATGACAATTGAACAAGAAAGGTATGAGTTCATATAGCTGTGTCAAGAGTTCCCTGATGTGTTTTCTTGGGCTATGAAGACTTGAAAGGTTTCAATCCCAACTTAGCTCAGCATACCATTGAATTGGATCCAAATACTAAGCCTGTCAGGCAGAAACAAAGACCAGTCAATCCACACATGGAGCCTCTCATGAGGAAAGAATTGGACAAGCTGATTGAGTCAATAATCATATTCCCAATCAAGCATTCTAGTTGGGTTTCCAACTTGGTTCCAGTCATAAAGAAGAGTGGAGAGATCAAATTGTGTGTTGATTTCAGAGACTTAAATAGAGCATCTCTTAAGGACCATTACCCACTCCCTTCCATGGAGAAAATCTTGTAAATTGTGGCTGGCTCCGAGAGGTTTTCACTACTTGATGGCTACTTTGGCTATAATCAGATTATGGTGAAGGAAGAAGACCAGTTCAAGACAACCTTCACAACCAAATGGCAGACTTTTGCATACAAGAAGATGCCATTTGGGTTGTCCAACACTGGTGCTACCTTCCAAAGAGCAATGGACATGGTGTTCAAAGGTTTGATTAACAACGTGGTGCTGATTTACCTTAATGATATCACTGTTTTTAACAAGAATGCAGCAGAACACCTCTCTCATTTGAGACAAGTATTCACGAGGTGCAAGAGATTTGGAGTGTCTTTGAATCCTAAGAAGTGTATCTTTCTTACACATGAAGGAAATATCCTTGGCCATATTGTCTCCAAAGAAGGATTAACAATTGATCTAGAGAGAGTTGAAGCCATAAGAGCACTACCATTGCCAAGCCACAAGAAGACCCTTCAAGTTTCTTGGGGAGAATAAAATTTGTCCAGAGGTTTGTCCCAGATTTTGTAGCCCTTGTCAAGCCCATCACCAAAATGTTAAAGAAGAGCATGGCTTTCAAGTGGACAGAAGAAGGCAAGGAGAGTTTTGAAGCAATCAAAGAAGCTATCTCTCAAGCACCAAGTCTCATCAACCCAGATTTCTCCAAGGATTTCATCCTCTATGCATTTGGAGGTAATGATACTATTTCTGCCATTTTGGTACAACAGAACAAGGACAACGATGAGCAGCCAATTGCTTTCTTCAGCCAGAGCCTAGATGAATATGAGGTGAGGTATTCTTTTATTGAGAAGCATGTGCTGGCAGTAATCAGAAGCTTGAAGAAATTCAAGCATTTAGTCTCAAACAACAAGGTCCAGTTGCTGGTCTCACATGTTGGGGTTAAGGACTTCCTCCTCAACAAAGATTTGAATGAGAAAAGGGCAGGTTGGATCACCCGTGTCATGGAGTATGACATTGAGATCAAAATCACCAAGCTAGTAAGAGGAAAAGGATTGTGTGAGCAGCTGGTTTTGGGGAATAAAAAAGAAGCATGCAATGAAGGAGAGGCTATTTTGACAGTTCAAGACAGCCATGAGCCATGTGGCACTCAAGAAGAAAATAATGCTGCCCCCACTCCTTGCTGGACCCAAGGTATAATGCACTTCCTAAGCACAGACCTATGCCCTCTGGAGATGAACAAGACCCAAAGAAGACACTTCAGATTACAGGCTATCCCATATGCCATTGTTGATGGAGTTTTGTTTAAGAAAGATGTGAATGGAGTGCTGCTGAGATGCATTAGCACAAATCATATTCATAGGGTGTTGGAAGAGTTCCATGGTGGATCAGATGGTGGTCATTTTGCACTGAGAGTGACAGCTCTAAAAATCATGAAGGCTGGTTATTATTGGCCTAAATTTTTCAGTGATTGCTATGCATGGATCAATAGGTGTAAGAATTGTGCATTCTTCACAGGAAAAGAGAGATTTGCTGCCCTTCCATTGCATCCAATCTCAGTTGACCAGCCATTCATGCAATGGGGTTTGGACTTCATTGGAGTCATTAATCCCAATTCAAGTCAAGGGCACAAATGGATTTTGACAGCCACGGACTACTTCACCAAGTGGACTGAAGCAGTAGCACTCAAAGAAGCAAATGAGTCCAGCATCTTAGACTTTTATGAGGGGATAACAACCGAATTTGGTATACCTGCTACAATAATCTTAGATAATGCATTGGCATTCATTAGATCCAAGCTGACTGAGTGGGCTGTCAAGAACGGAATCTACCTAAGCACTTCATCAAATTATTACCCTTAAGGTAATGGTCAGGCCGAGTCTATAAATGATAACTTGTTGAGGATCATTAGGAGGACTCTTGATGAGAATCAGAGGTCTTGGCATACCAAACTGAAATTAGCCTTATGGGCTGATAGGATAAATCCCAAGAGATCCATAGGTAACTCTCCATTCAAGCTTGTTTATGAAAGAGAGGAAATCTTGCCCATGTCACTTGAGTTGCCAACATTGGAACTCATGAAGCAGTTAGAGTTGCTAGAGTTTGGGCCCATGGAAGTGAGATATGCAGAGTTGATGAAGCTACAAGAGATTAGAAATGAGGCATCCCAAGCAATGGAGAAGAATCAAGCTTTGATCAAGAAGACCTTTGATAGGAAGGCCAAGGATAACTCTTTTCAAGTTGGAGATCTAGTGTTGAAATGGGATGTGGATAGAGCAAAACCGGGAAGGCATTCAAAATTTGATGCCATTTGGAGTGGCCCATACATGGTCATGAAGTGCAAGAACAACAATGCTTTCCAATTGGCCTCATTGGATGGTGAAGAACTGCAGATTCCAGTCAATGGAATCTATCTCAAGCATTGCTTCTAGAGAGAAATTCTCCACCTTGTAAATATTAGATTAGATTTTCATTCCTCCAAGTGCTTTGCACATTGTTTTGCTGTAGGTTAGTTTTGTTTCCCCTAAGTGCTTTGGCACAGCTTGCTGTGCATGGAGATGTTTTGTAGTCCTTGCTTCCATCATGTGATATTCCATCTTCCTCCTTGCACATTCTAATTCAGTTGAGGTTCTAAACAGAATATTTGATGATTCCATGCCCAATGGACTACTTTAGGCAACTGGTATTTTCATCTAGCAGGCAGATGACCCCTCCGAGTCACCAAAATTGTTATCCAAAATGGTGCCCCAGCTCATTTTTGTGGCTAACTCCTTGTGTTCTTGCCTCTTTTGTGCCTCAATCTACATTTTTTGATTTTCAGGCACTCAAGGCTTTTTGGAAATGGCACCATCAGATAGAGCTCTCTCTCAGCTTTCCAGAAAGGTAAAGTTTGCCTCCTAACTCCTTATATTTTTCAAGTTATGGCTCGGTGGAGTTTTTGTCGAAAATTTTCCCATTTGAGGCCCACAGCCAATAGGAAGCTGCCACATGGCAGAGGAGTTCGGGGGTCGGAGGTAAATATGAATTTTTTTCCAAAAGAGTATAAAAAGGTCGATTTCAAAGGAAAACCCATGGAAAAGAGAAGGAGAGAGAATTCCAGAGTGAATCAGAGCTTACCATGTGGCATCCGACCAGCGGAGCGCGGGGAATTTTTGAAAATTTTTCCAAAGACAAAAAAAAGGTAAAATTTGAATTTTTTTCCTGCCGATCCGTTTTTGGGCCGTTTTTACCCTAAATCTTCAAACGATCATAACTTTTGATCTAGAGCTCAGATTTTCACGTTATTTATATCATTGGAAAGCTGTTAAAATTCTCTACATGATTCTATGGTCAATTTCTAATTTTGGTTTAGTTTGGAGAGAGAAAATTCAAAAACAGTTCTGGTGCATGTCCATGGCCAAAAATGACATTTCAACAACCAAATTTAATACAGAATGGGTCGCATTCTTCTCCAATATGGTAAAAAATGATAGGGTATGGGTTTGTAAGGTCCTCCATGCTGTTTTAATGCATTTTCCATCAATGAGGGATGGCTCCCATGCGTTTTTCATGTTTTCTCTCTCCTGGGCTTGACCCATGTACTGTAAAAGCCAGATTTAGCTCATTTCTTCATGGTTGAACACTTTTTGGCATAAAAAACTTCTTCTTTCACCTCCAGCAAATGATAGTTGTAAGAATCAGACCTTTTTCAAGTATTGTAGCAGGTTTATACCTCTTTGAGGGTGGAATGCAAGAGATTTTTACGTGGAATTTGACAGTAATATTTTTTTTCTGTGGATGTACATGCTTTGCCTCGCCTTCCTGCTACTAAATGTGGCTAGTTTGTTTATCTGCCCCTATTATCTTCACTTGCCTCGTGCCTCATATAATTCGCCATCATGCACTATTCATTTTTTTACATCTATGCAGTCCTTACGTGGACACTCTGCGCCACTCCATCTTGTTCCGGTCATTTGTTACCTGGAATGTTGTGGGTACCCTTATGTATCTGCTTTCCCAAGTAATCCTGCCACTCTAGTCAATTACAACAACATAGTTCCACAACCCTTTCCTCCGTTTATGGGATTCATCGCCTACATCCTTTAGCTTTTATTAGTCGCATCCTTCCTCCACCCATATTTTTCCTCCCCCCTTTCTCGCTTTTTTTACTACCTCCCGGATCCCTTTCCCCCTATGATTTTCCTCCTTTGTATATTTCATGTTTTCTCTCTCCTGGGCTTGACCCATGTACTGTAAAAGCCAGATTTAGCTCATTTCTTCATGGTTGAACACTTTTTGGCATAAAAAACTTCTTCTTTCACCTCCAGCAAATGATAGTTGTAAGAATCAGACCTTTTTCAAGTATTGTAGCAGGTTTATACCTCTTTGAGGGTGGAATGCAAGAGATTTTTACGTGGAATTGACAATGTAAACTCTGTGAATGCTTTCAGTCCTCTGTTTGTATTTTTTTACTTCATTTTAAGACCTCTAATTACATCTATCAGTTTGTGTATGTTTTCCCTTGTTGCATTTCATGAATTTGTGTCTATTTACATGGTAAAAAATGTTTCACCACTCCTTTTGGTGCATCTCCATCTTTAGTTTAGTTTCATTTTTATATTTTTATCCCTGTCTCCTTGTAATTTAGAGTAGGATTAGGATCTGAACCTCTGTAGTTGTGCAAAATATAGATCTAAATCAGAGGAGTTTGAGGAACTAGCCTCTAATATGGAGATTCCTCTCTCATTTTTACAAGTCCCACACTTAGAGAGAGGTTTCCATGTTGTGCAATCACATTGGATGCCTAAAACATCAATTCAGAACCTTGATTTACATCTAGGGGTGCTGCTGATTTGCAACAACAACACCTAGTGCATCCAATAAAGTTTATTTGATGAAAAGATTGTTTAATCTACAAATGCAAGAAGGTGGATCTGTATCTAACCATCTTAATGATTTCCACACTATTGTAAACAAGTTAGATTCAGTTAATATCCCATTTGATGAGGATGTTAGAGCATTATTATTCCTATGTTCTTTACCAGAAAGTTGGGACAGCTTAGTAATGGTAGTTAGTAATACATCATCTACTTCTCTTAAATTTGAAGATGTAGTAAGTGTCATCTTAAATGAGGAAATGCGCAGGAAAAGTACAGGGGAAAATTATTCTTCTTGAAATGTGTTGAATATGGAGAATAGAGGGAGGAGCAAGGAGAAATCAAAGAGTAAGGCTCATGGGAGATTTAAATCGAATATGGCTAGATCTAAATCTAGGAGTAGAGGCATTACTTGTTGGAACTGTGGAAAGAGAGGACATGCTAAAAAGGATTGTTAGTTCAAAGGAAACAAAGAAAACTAGCTTGAAGGTATTAAAGAGAAAAATCTAACAGGTGATATTGTTTAGGATGCTCTTATAATTTCTCTTGATACTAGAGTAGAATCTTGGGTAATTGATTCAGGTGCCTCTTTCCATGCAACCCTTGATAAGGGCTATTTTAAAGAGTATGTCCAGGAAAATTTTGGACAGGTTTATTTAGGTGATGATGAGCCATGCAACATTTTCAGGAAGGGCAATGTAAACCTAAAATTATAGAACAAAACTACATGGATATTGAGAGACGTGAGGCATGTACCTAGTCTCAGGAGAAATATCATATCTGCAGGACAGTTGGGTGGTGAAGGTTGCACAGTTACGTTCACTTTAGATGCTTGGAAGGTTTTCAAGGGTGCCCTGGTAGTGGCACGGGGTAAGAATGTAGGCACTCTTTATTTATCTACTTGTATATCTAATTCTTCTACCATATTTTCTACTTCAGATGAGGAGGCCAACATGTGGTACAGTAGATTGGGACATATGAGTGAGAAGGGCATGTAAATTCTATAGGAAAAAGGTAAGCTTTCAAGTTTGAAGCAATTGGACTTAGAGTTTTGTGAGCATCACATTTTCGGGAAATAGAAAAGAGTTAGATTTCTCAAGGCAGGGACTACCAAGAAAGAGCAAAAGTTGGACCTAGTTCATACAGATGTGTAGGGGCCAACCCATGTTACATCTCATGGTGGTTATCTATACTATGTCACATTCATAGATGATGCCACAAGGAAGGTATGGGTATATTGCATTAAACGTAACTATGATGTATTTGATACATTTAAGAAATGGAAAGCACTTGTTGAGAATGAATGTGGTTTTAAATTGAAATGTTTGAGATCTGATAATGACAGTGAGCATTGTAGTAAGAAATTTGATGATTATTGTTCCTTGAATGGGATTCATAGAGAGAAAATAGTTCCCAGGACTCCGCAACAAAATGGTGTTAGTGAGAGGATGAATAGAACAATAATGGAGCGTGCACGGTCAATGAGATTGCATGCAGGGCTGCCTCTTCAATTTTGGGAAGAGGCCGTAGATACTGCTATGTACTTAATCAACCATGGGCCTTTGAGTGCATTAGATGGAGGAATTCCTGAAGAATACTAGACCGGGAAAGAAGTAGACCTTTCATTTTTAAGAGTATTTGGTTCAGAGGCATTTGTGCATGTTAATAAAGAAAATAAGAAGAAATTGGATTCAAAATCCAAATGTTGCACACTCATAGGCTATGGCTCCAATGGTGATTATGGGTTTCAGTTTTTGGATCTAGATGAATCTAAGATAATTAGGAGTCATGATGTTGTTTGACATGAAAATAGAATGTACAGGGATCAAGTACAGGATGACAAAAATCCCAAGGAAGATTTGGTTGAGGATATAGCTCATAAAAATGAACTCTTGGATGGAAAATATCCACCTACAAGTACCAAGGTTGACATTTTTGTAGGACGAGCATGATAACCAGCGTCAGCATCGGCACCTTTGTTAGAAATTCAAGAAAATGAGCAGCAAGAAAATAATGATCCCGTGTCACCCCCATCTTTGGTAAGAGGGTCACAACGTATAAGTAGACCTCCAGAAATATTTTCCCCTACTTTGTATTATTTGTTACTAACATATAGTGGTGAGTTAGAGGCTTTGATGAGGCAATGTAGGTGGAGTCCACTAAGGAGTGGGAGCATGACATGAAGGAGGAAATGGAATCCTTGGAGAAGAACCAAACATGGGATTTAGTCTAATTTCCGGCTGGGAAGAGAGTACTACAAAACAAATGGGTCTACTGTGTGAAAGAAGAAGAAGGTGGACGGAAAAGGTACAAAGCAAGGCTTGTAGTGAAGGGGTATGAACAAAAGAAAGGTATCGATTTTGATGAAATTTTCTCCCATGTTGTAAAGATGTCTTCCACTCGTACTGTATTAAGTTTAGTTACTGTTGAATATTTACACTTAGAGAAACTTGATGTCAAGATGACATTTCTCCATGGTGACTTAGAGGAGGAGATTTATATGCAGCAACCAATTGGATATGAGGTGAAGGGTAAAGAGAAATTGGTTTGCAGGTTAAAGAAGAGCCTATACGGGCTCAAGCAAGATCCCTGAAAATGGTATCTAAAGTTTGATAGTTTTATGCATGAGCATGGTTTTACTAGATGTCAATCAGATCATTGTGTATACTTTCAATAGTTAGATAGTGGGAGCTACATTATTCTTTTGTTATATGTAGATGATATGCTTGTAGCAGGGTCTAATATGTAGGAAATTGCAAAGCTTAAGGAAAAGCTTGCACAAACATTTGAAATGAAGGATTTGGGTGCAACAAAAAATACTTGGTATGAAAATCAAGAGGGATAGAATAAATAATAAATTGGTGTTGTCTCAAGAGGATTATGTAGAAAAGGTGTTAGAAAGGTTTCAGATGCAGAATGTGAAACCAGTTAGTACACCATTGGCTGGGCATTTTAGATTAAGTAAAGAACAATGCCCAACAACACAAGAGGAAAAATATTATATGGCACAGGTTTCTTAATCTTCAGCAGTTAGGAGCCTTATGTATCCCATGGTTTGTACCAGGCAAGACATTTCCCAAGCCATGGGAGTTTTTAGCAGGTATATGGAAAATCCAGGTAAAGCACACTGGAAGGCATTTCAGTGGATTCTCAGGTACTTGATAGGGATCACTAGTAGGAACTTGTGCTTCAGAGGATCAGATTGTACTTTACAGGGATTTGTAGATTCAAGGGTTAGATTATAGTTTACAGGAGATTTGTGGATTCAGATATGGCAGGAGAAGCATGACTGGATATGTGTTTACAGTTGGTGGTGAGGCAGTGAGTTGGATCTCAAAGTAGTAGAAGTTAGTTGCCCTATCTACTACAGAGGTAGAATATGTTGCAGCGACTGAGGAAAGTAAGGAAATGTTATGGATGAGCAAGGTTCATTGAGGAATTGGGTAAGGAGCAAGAGGATTGTAAGTTACATAGTGATAGTTAAAGTGCAATTCACCTAGCAAAGAAATCAGCCTTCCATTCAAGAAAAAAACACATTCAGCTAAGATATCACTTCATACGACAGGTGTTGGAGGATGAGAAACTTGAGTTAGTGAAGATTCATACAGATGATAATCTTGCTGATATGTTTATTAAGCCAATGAAAAAGGAGAAGTTGGATTTGCATTCAAATTTTGTGGGTCTTCAAGATTGATCTTGAAGTGGAAGAAACAAGCCAAGAAGAAAATTCCAAGCAGGCGCTGTATTGGTGTAGTTGTACAGCAATCAGTCTCCAAGTGGGAGATTGTTGGTTGTGGAGCTTTCTAGCGACGGGTGGTTACAAGGGTGGGATATGTCCCCTTTGTGGGGTATAGGGGCCACATGTCATGGTCAGGGAGACTCGATGGCAATGCACCCCTGTAAGCCACATTTAATATGTATTTATTATATGTTTCCCCGAAATGATAAAAAAAACTCTAATATCTAATAGAAGTGTCATGATGTAAGAGGCTCATTGTAGCAGTTGATGCATTATAAAGAGATTTTTTCTGGATTGAATAAAAGGATTGGCTGTTTCTAGTGGACGTAACCCATTTTGGGTGAACCACATTAAATCTATGTCTCTGTTTTATTGCATTTTTATTTCTAATTTACGTTTCCCGCATTATTCATTGCTTGCTTGTTTACCTGTACAACTAGTATAATCCTAACAACATATTGTGTCATCGAAGTATCTCGAGATACTTGAAACTTACATGACCAAGTCTCTGATGCCACAACTGTGCTGAGGTAGAGTTCTTAGCCACAAGTGCCTGATCATCTTTGTGGACAAAATCAAGCTGGAACATGTGTCCCACATTAGATACTTTTACAACTATTTTCGAGCCTCTTGATTTATCTCAAATCAAACACATTTTCTTGTTGGAATGAATATCAAAGTCAATTTTTAGTTTGTGATCAAGGAATTGACTGATCTAAAAGATAGATTCTTTGTTAACCTAGGGACATATAAGGCATTTGATAGTCTACAGTTGTGTGAACCAAGGGGTTAGAGAAATGTTCCCAAACCCCTGAACTGTATATGTAGAATCACCTCCTAAGGAAACATGATTTTTTGATGGTGTGTCCCTGATTGAAATAAACCAATCTCTGTGGCCGGTCATGTGTCGAGTGGCCCCCTAAATCAACATATCAAACATCACTAGATGACGTGGATGGTTCACTTGATCGAGTAGTGAACAAGTAGTCTTCATAGTCTGACTGTTCTTGTTGCTCAACAATATTTTATTATTGATGGGGCCTTCTTATCTAGTTCCCCTTTTTCTACCCTTAATTGTAGTTAGAATGTCCCTGGTGATATTGTTGTGGAGGTCCAAAGTTACTTGATGAACCTTTCTTGCAAGTATTATACCAACAATCTTGTAGGCCATTTCCTCTTTTGCAGATTGGACATTGCTTCTTTTGTTGTCTGTCCCCTTGATACTGAATTTGATATTGGGATGTTTGATTGGAATTAGGTTTTCCTTTACCTTTTCCTTACCATTTTTGATGTGAAGAAAGATGCCTGCTCCTATTCATCATCCTTATTATGTATGGCTTCCTCTTGTTGCACTAAGTTTTCCAATTTATCAAAACTAATGGTCATATCTGACACGTTTAGTGTTGTGACAAAAATGTGGTAAGAAGAGGGGAGTGCTCTCAGAATAATGAGAATTAGAGTATCATCTGAGACTGCTTCTCCCAGGGCTAGAAGTGAAGCCCTCAACTCTGCTACATCTTCTTAAGAAAGATTTGATTTTCTCATTCTACTTGAACTTAAATGTGTGTAACTGGCTTTACAAATTGAGTATAACATTCTTGTTCTTGGCCTCGTATACTATGCTCAACTTATCCCATGCTTCTTTGGCTGTTGTTGGCATCATCGAATGTGGGGTTTCACATTATCTGACACTCCAAACAAGATGATGAGTTTGGCCTTCTAATATGCTCTCATCAAACTGCCGTTGTTGTGTTGTATCAGTAGTTAATATCGTCAGAGTACCATTCACAGCAGGCCAGATCTCTTCACACTCAAGCTGTGTCTTAATTTTTGTCTTCCATGAAACATAGTTGTTTTCTCTGAGTAATTGTGAATGCCGGAAGAAAAAATTTAGGGGGCATTGGTGCCCATTTTACAGAGATCACTTACAGGGTTTGGCTCTTATCACTCTAGGTATAAGGTCTCCCCAATCTATATACTGTCAGTCTGATATACTGAACCTTTCTATATACACACCCTTTCGATATACCCAGTGGTATGTGGAAGAAGCTCACCCTTTCTATATACTCGGCGGTACGTGAAAGAGGTGTTAACGTACGTGAAAGAATTCAATACGTGGTACTAAGACAATACTAAGAGGGATCTGTGTTATTATTGACACCAGCTCAAAGAAATATCCTCATACACGCATGTAACTTTGCTATATACTTGGATATTTTTTCAGTCTAGATTTATGTCATGTAATCGTTCATAGATGAATGTGATGACTCATAGTGTGTGCACTGTGACCTTATTACTCCCCATCAATTTAAAGGGTTGATACCCATATGGCATTGTTGCAGCTATATTAGGTGTTAAGTGTAGTATTAGTTGCAACGACTTTACCCATAAGCGCTTCCCAGAGGAACTGTATATATCGAACGCTACGAATGAGATCTAGGATCTCGTGAGTGTTACAAAACCAATTTTTATTGATTACAACTTTTTGCCAGTTTCTAAGAAGTTACAATATTTGTGGTTGCCTATGAAAACCTGAAAATTAGTACAATATGATGAAGCATGCAATTACTTTCAAAAATTTAGAAAAATTGAATGGCAGGCAAATTTTTTGTTTTACGGGCACTGGTGGCCTGTGGAGCCCAATACGGTTTGTTGAGCAAAAAATAGTAAAAAACTAGCTCAAAATTATTTTTTAAGGTATCCCTCCTTTGGCAAAATGTGTTTAGAATGCAAAAATATGCAGAGTGGAGAATAAAAAAGTTTTTACCCTAAAATAGGGGTTTTCTTGCTAAATTTAGTTAGTTATAACTAAATTTGAATTTACCGCTAAATTTAGTGACTCCACTAAATTTCGTGCCAAATTTGGTAGTTGGTGAGGGAGGGGATTTGACCCCTTGACCTCTCTTGATGGGAAGTGTCTTACAAAAGTTATGCTAGCCACTTGGGCGGCTATGCTAAACAATTATATATAAAGAGCAAAATGTAATTAAACACTTCCAAACTGTAAAACCATACCTCTTAAAAAAAACCTTGGTTTTGGAAAGGTGGTTTTGAGAAAAAATTCTAGTAAAGAGAAAAAATGATAGGTGGTTTTGGCGAGAATCAAGGCGGTTTTGAGTGTGTGCCTTAGATCATTTTTCTTCCTTCCTTTGAGCTTATAATCTCTTCCTTGGTGAATTCTATCCTCCTCAACCTTAATTACAATGAATAAAGGTGGTTTTGAGGAATTTAATGGTGGTATTGCAGGGGATGGGACTGGGAAGTTGCAGAGGCAACTCTGGCTCTCTTTTTCTTGCACAAGATTCTCCAATGCTTATCAAACTCTGGTGCAATCCTCCAATATCCTTAAACCTGATTTGAAACCAAATGTAATTTCACAAACAAGGACGGGAAGCCTGTATATTTTATTAATGTGAAATTAATCAACCATTACAATGGAGTGCTGCAATATTTATACATATTGGAAAACAATAAACAAACAAATAAATATGTTGCACATGTGCAACAATATGCCTGAATATATAAGCTTCCAAAATATCATATGGGAAGCACAAATGAATAATGATATAATTGTTATAACAACATAACAATTATATCCATGAATATAATAAGACAAATATGGTTTAATAAAACCATATAACAACAATACTTAAATAACAACAATACTTAAATAATAACATTAGTTAAATAATTAATTATATAATGCATAATTAATTATCCTAATACCATTTGCATTTCAAGTCTATTTTCATTTCATTTCAAACCAATTTACATTTTCCAACTCATTTACATTTTCATACCAACCAAAGTATCATAGTCATTTCTGGAGAGAGAAGAGGGAGGAGAGAGAAAAAACACCATACATTTAAAATTCATTCATATAAGGTAAATGATTGAATAATTCTCTACATAACATTGCGATGGTATCATAAAGGTCATACACATGGTTAGAAGTCAAACGAGACTCTCAGATGGATTTTCTAGCTATAGTAGCAAGTTCAAAAAACTGACCAAAACAAAAAAAGTGATTACAATATGGGTTCTAAAAACACTCATCTTGAGTTTAAGAACAAATTTGGATGATTCCCACTTATTACCCTATATACGAATATTACATCGCATTCAACGGATGTCAAATACGGTGAACAAAGCTCAAGTTACAAGGGTATATGTTGTCTATTTTTGCATCCCTTGTAAAAATAGAGTAACTTGGAATGCCACGAACTTGGATTGATTGGATGTGGAAGTGTTTAAGCATGCCGCAGATGGAAAGGAAATGCCATGATTAAGGAATGAAATCTGTAGAGTGAAGGATGTGCTTTGGTGAAGCCACATGCAAAGGAGAAAGGCCACCAGGGTCTAGGTTTTGCCGCACAATGTTAGAAAGAGGTCACGGATGAAACAACAAGCCGTGATATACTAAAGAAAAATCCGTAACGGGTAAAAGCAAACCAAGAAAGCTACAAATTTAAAGAAAAGGGTCCACAGATGTTGAAAGAGTCATGCCACTTTAGATGAAGGTCATGGGCCAATATAGAAAGAGAAAAATCTAGGATTTGCGAAAGTTACAAAGTTATGGAAAACATCAAGTGAAATCTACAGAAGAACTAAAATTTGAAAATACGTGCACAAGACTGAAAGGAGAAATCTGTGTATTAAAGGAAAATGATAGTTTTCTGTGGGACACTAAAATTGCCATATCTTTTGATCTATGAATCCAATTTTTGCCAACCTTATATCGATGGTAAGGTCTCAATGTCCTCTATGCAGTGGAAACTGGATTTCTAAATTTTTTGAGGTTATATATTTGTAAAGGTGGAATAATTATCTAACACACCAAAATATATTTTAGGTGGCACAACTACCAACATTTAATGCAATATGGGCGCCCATATTTTCTCTAACAAGGAAATAGGCGTGTTGTAGTGGATAATCAGAGGCACCCAAATTTTTCAGAGAATTTATTACTTGCAGTTAGTGGTTGGAAATTTGAGTTCAAGTTTCCATCTCTTTCTCTTCTTCTTCTCTCCTTCTTTTTCTATAAATGTAAGAGCTCTGCTCATTAAAAGGATCCCTCTTTGTTGTAATGACACCATGCCAAAATGGTGGCCAACTTCCCCTGGATTTCAAACCTTGAGTTTTGTCTCTATAATTTATTTTCACCTTCTACCATGAATGTAAACAACTGTGCATATTTTGATCAATAAAATTAGGTTTTGTGGCTATCTCTTTACTCCAGTCTCGTGTTTTATTTTTCCTTGCCTCTCTATTCACATTTTTGGAAGGTTGTGTGTTTCCTTTACTTGTAGGCTCCATTTCATGTGTTGTTCATGTAGGTAATGCATGGTCTACGTGGTTCTTGTCTATGGCACACTTTTCTCTGTTTCACCTTCTCTCCCACGTTTTCCATCTTTCTTTTACCCTTGTGGAGAGTGATCGACCCTTTTTCCTAGTGCTATCACTACCCCTTTTAGCTTAAGATTTTCCCTTTTTTCATCCCCTTCTATCCATGGTCCCTTGGCATATTTAGATTAGGATTTTATTTTAATATTAGGAGTAGTGTTAGCATTAGGAATAGGTAGAGGAAATTGTCCTTCTTCTGGAGGTCTATCTCAGTTTGCAGGTCCCACAACTGAGAGACAGTCCCATGGTGCCTCAGAATTCTTGGTCATTCACGATCATACCCAGGGTGCAATTTTGAGCTCCAACAATTTTGGCACACTCAGTGGGAAAATCATTCAAATCTATACATTTGAAAGGTGTGTATCTTGGTCTACATATTCATTTCATCAAGTTTGATATGCTCTTGGTGAAATCTCATCCTTTAGAGGTAGCTTTAAGCATATCTGGTAACTCCACTGATTCAGGTAACCCATAATTTTGAGTTACATACCTTCTCCCTTCTTTCCATTTACATTTTCCATTCATTTCTTTCCATTTCCTTCCATATCCTTCAATTTTCTTGTATGAAGCTGTGTAATCATGAATTTATTTGTTCATTAGGATTCTCATATGCAGTAGCAAAACCATTCTCCTCCATCCACATAGTTTCAAAATCCTCCTCTAAATCAGTTTTATGAGCCCTATCATCAAGAACATGCATATAACCACCCTCCAATGACCCATATGGTTATTCATGTAACCAAAATGTTTATCAAGAACAAGGTTATGCAGGTGATGATGGCATTCCTATGGAAGATGTTGATTTCTAGAGGCAGATTGAACCGATGGAGATGAGCATGGCACATGCCAGAGTTACATGCACTAGTGAAGGCAACCATGATTGGTTTCAGAAAGCCTTACCCATGGACAAGATTTTCACCAAACTGGTTCAGCCTTCAGTAGAAGCTGCATTTTTGGTTGAAATTATGCCGTGGATTGTAGACTAGGTTAAAGAAATGGAGGCTTATCAATCTAGTGCTAGGAAACCCTATCAAAGGGGGAGCTTTGCACCATCTTATAGCTCTCCCATTCCTCCTCCCCAATCTATACAATAACATCTTATTTCCCATGCTCCTAGTTCTTGTCTGTATACTCCCATTGAGGATTCCTCTTCTCCATGCTATTTTCTATCCACCCATAATCAACAAATTCTTTCCCTCTTTCCTTCCAAAGAGGCTTCTCCTTCACAAGTAATATCCTACACCTTCCCCTCCACCAAAAACCAATACAAAAACTAGTTGTTGAGTGACCCAACTAGAGAATAATTCATACATGTTTTTGAGAATTTGGCTTGTGATTTTGAGTTATGACATGCCATTTGATTAAGCCACAAAGAATATCTTCAGGATGAAGAACAAAGGTGGAAGATGATTTTGTATGCCATAAAGAAGCTGATGAGCAAATATCTCTATTCTGAATGCCTTGTGCATGATGAGATCATAGGGAGCTTGTCTTGCTTTCACAAGAACTAGAATCATAATTAAATGAAGAATCATTCCTTCCACTCACAAGGAAAATAAATCAGATTCAGAGACCTTGAATGAAGATGACATCATTGAATGATTTTGATTTCATTTAGTAGAACCTACTTTAGTTTATGAACCTTGAAGATGTCAACGATGGTTGTCCAAACATTCCCCAGAAGGATGATGACATATTTTTAGTCATCATGGTGGAAAATGAAATCAAGGATTGATGAGTTGGTTTCGTAGAAGCACCACAACAACCAAATCAGTTTGTAAACAACTCTATTCTTCTAAAAAGTCCATAGAATGTCCCTAATCAAAGGGATAAGCTTCAAAGAGATGGGAAGATGACTCCATTAATGGATAATCAGTCTGAGTTTCCTAAGGCCGCATGCCCAATCAGATATTTGGCTAGCTTGGAGCCAAAAATAGAATTTCCAGTGGTCATGTTCAGTTACAAAGCATGAGGATGATCTTTAACGTACCAAAGGTCAGCAACAATACCTCTAATCAAATGTAGAAGAACTTGAGGAGGTATACATCGTTTGTTTATTGTTGATACTTTGATGAATTTGGGTGGAGTGTGGAATATTTTTCACTTCTTTAAGGCCATGTGATTTTATTGCAAAATTAATTACATGGCCACACTTTGTAAAGAAGGGAAGCTACTTCTCCGTGTCCTGTTGTGGGATTTTTTTAGCATTATCTTCCTATTTGGTTAGAGTAGAGTAGGAGTAGGTTTTTTTTAACAGAAGAAGTGCATTGTGCACACTCTACATGTTCCACTTAGGTTATGTATGTTTTTCCATTTTGTATATAGTTTTTGTAGGTTCATGGTGTAATTAGATTTTAGGGCAGCTTTCAAAGTATATTTGTTGTCCCCAACAGGTCATTTGTACTCAGGTCAAGTCCAATAGTGCTTCAAGTAGTATCAGGGGTGGTTCTTCAATTTCAGATCATAATTCAAGTTTATCAGGTTGAATCCATGCACAATGGATGCTTCAGGCCATTGATTAATTCATCTAATAGGCAGATGACCCCTATGAGTCACCAAAAATGTTGTCTATTTTTACACCCCTTGAAAAAATAGAGAAAATTGGTTTTCCATGGGCTTGGATTGATTGGCTGTGGGAAGTGTTTAAGCATGCCACGGATTAAAAGGAAACACCATGACTAAGGAGTGAATGATGCAGAGTAAAGGACGTGCTTTGATGAAGCCATGGGTGAAAGGATTAAGGGGACACTAGTGTCTAAGTTATGTGTAATCAAGGATAGAAAGAGGTCATAGAGTTTCTAGTAAGCCATGATATACTAAAGAAAAATTGTGGGTAGGAATAAATGCAAACCAAGAAATAGCCATGGATTGAAGAAAAAGGGTCCACAGATGTTGAAAGAGTCGTGCCACATTAGATGAAGGCATGAGCACCACAGATGAAAACTCTGTAGAATTTAAAAATCGTGAAAGCCAAGAAGGGAAGGAAAAGCTGTCACAGTGAAGAAGAGAACTAAGAAGGTAAAAGTTGTGCAAGACTGAAAGGAGAAAGCTACATGTATCAAAGGAAAAAGACAGTTTTCTATGGGAGACTAAAATCGCCATATCGTTCGATCTAATGATCCGAATTTTGCAAACCTTATATCAATGGAAAGGTGTCAACGTCCTCTTATGCAATAAAAATAGATTTCTTAATTTTATTGAGGATAGATATATGTAAAGGTGGAAGACTTATCCAACACATAAAAGATACAGTTCCAGGAAGCGTAACTACCAACATTTAATGTAGTATGGGCACCCATATTTTCTCCAAGGAAAATGATGTGTTGCAGTGGATAATCAGAGGCGCCCAAATTTTTTAGAGAATTTATTGCTTGTTGTCAGTGGTTGGAAATTTGATTTCAAGTTTCCCTCTCTTTCTCTTCTTCTTTTCTCCCTTTTCTATAAATGTAAAATATTTTCTCATTAAAAGGAATCCATCTTTGTCGTAATGACACCATGTCAAAATGGTGGCTGAATTCCTAGAAGTTTCAGACCTTGAGTTTGGTCTCTGCAATGTATTTTCACCTTCACCATGAATGTAAATGACTGTGCATATTTTGATCAATAAAATCAGGTTTTGTGGCTATCTCTCTACCCTGGTCTCACATTTTATTTCTCCTTTCCTCTCTATTCACATTTCTGGTGGGATGTGTGTTTCCTTCACTTACAGACTCCATTTCATGTGTTGTTTATGCTTGGGATAAATGCATGGTCTACGTGGTTCTTGATCTGTGGTGCTCATCCGCCCTCTCTTTTGTTTCCATTCTTTCCTTCAACCTTGTGGAGAGTGATCGACCCTTTTTCCTGGTGCTATCTCCGCCCCTCTTAGCTTAGGATTTCCCCTTTTTCTACATCTCCTTCTATCCTTGGTCCCTTGACACGTTTATTTTAGGATTTTATTTTTGCATTAAAAATAGTGTTAGCATTAGGAATAAGTAGAGGAACCAACCTTCTCTGGAGGTCTATCTTAGTTTACAGGTCCCACAATTGAGAGACACTCCCATGTTGCCTCAAAATTCTTGGTCATTCATGATCATATCCAGGGTGCAGTTTTGAGCTCCAACAATATCTCCGGGGCTAGTAATCGTAAACACAACTAAAATTTCTTGTCACACAACGGTCAGAGGGCCTCGAAATCCACTTGTAAAAATAATCCTTGATAGTTTTTTTACATAACTAGGAGTGGGTTCTAATTATCCTATTGACATTTTAGAGGGAGGTGGTGGTAGTTTTTAGTTTTACATGAACAAAGAGGCATCTGTAATTCAGAACTGATTGCATTTTATTAAAATGAACACATCACCACAAGTTGCTGATATATAAAAATGGGCTTTGAAATGCGACTCAGAAAGCACTAAAAGATTTCAAAAAACTAAATTAAGTTTTCCCATCGCGTCCTACGCTACCAGGGGTAAAATAAGAAGTTCAGGATTCACTATACATTTGGGTGTGGTGCTTCATGTATGCAATTTTCAAGGTTAATGGTTTTCTATGTTTTGAAGTTTTCAAGCACGGTAATGGTTGTAACATTCATTCTAGATGTATTTTCTATGATTCAACGTATTGAGACCCAACCACATAGAACATGAAAGAGTTTGTAATTTAAATGCAAGAAGAAGGGGAAAACCATACCTATTTCATACAATTCACTGTCACCACATTCAATGGTAGATGGATGTATGAAATTTCTCCAAGGCTCCTCTTTTTTGTAATTCAAAAAATACAATCTCATACGAGACATTCCTAAATCAGCCACGTTCTAGCATGCTAATCTGGTTGCACCCCAATTCTATCTACAAACTCAAGTTAATCTTCATCCCCTACACTTTTGAAGCATGTGAAAGATACCAAGTTGGGGCCTTCATTATTCTTTATCTCCATCTCACATATATGTGATGATGGAATGCATTATACGCTTGTTTGTTTTGACTATGCTACCATTCATGTGAATTTTTCTTCATAAAATAATGGGCTACCACTGATAAAGATAATAATATTCTATTTTCCACACCATTTCATATAATTTGGATAATTCAAGGGTTTGATCAAAAGCTTCCTACCAGAGAGGAAATGACATAAAGCCATCCATTTTATAATATTATTTAGTGTGGAACATCTTGTCGTCCCCTGTCTCTGCGTAGCCTATCCTCCCTCACACCATGCAATCATAACCCATTCACCATTCCCACTAGTGATCGAAATTACACCCTTTTTGCACAAACAACAAACCAAGAGTCCTGAGAGGCCACATTTCTTTGTGGCAAAAAGATAACTACCCAAGTGCCCTCTTAAAGCCCCCAATTTTGAAAAAGGTAGGGATAATGTTGGTAGGGGTGGTGGAAATTGGCTTCACACCTTGCAATCTTTTTATTATTATTATTATTATTATTATTTACTTGAAAAATTTCCAAGCTGTTTCAATAGACCTGTTTTGTGCCTATCCAACAATCATCACATTACATGAAACCATTTTTTTATGGTTTTTTTTAACATTCCATGCCTTGTGTATGAATCCACATTCTGCATATGCATCTAACAAGGCATTCACAACCCAGTAAAGAAAAAAATCCACTTTTGATTTTTCTCTGATGGATGTCACACTGTGCTAAAAGCTCATGTGTGGACACAAGCTAGGGAAGATGCCAGAAAATTTGTGGAGTTTGGCTTGAATGCAAATTACATTTGTTTGAAAGCCTCCAAACTGCTTTCAAATGAACCATTTGTGTATATTTTGCAACCTGGGGATTCCACAAGATCACATTTTTAGGAATTTAACCAAATAGCTCCATGCCTAGTGCAGGGGTTGAAAAAATTCTCTGAGGCATCCCAAAAAATTTAAACTGCCTAAGGCCTAAGGGGTATTTTGAATTCTAGTAGAAGGCTAAGCTAATATTTTCTAAGATATACCATACCATACTGTCGATGGGTAGGAGGAGAATCAAATTGAGGTGCTAAATATGGTTCACCATTTGTAAAAGAAATTAATTAGACCAGGCCCAAAAATACTGATGAGAAACTCAAAATAGAGTTTCATGACCACACAAAGAATTACTAGGATGCTACACAACCTTCCTCCCTACCATGAAATACTCAATCCAAAATACATCCTCACACATGCCCAAAAAAATTTCATTTAAATATTCGTCTGACCATAACTTTCCAAAATTCCTCTCACATACGCATCACACAAAAACCCAAAATTTCATTAATTCCTTGTCAGCAAACCCAAATACAAGGCCTAAGGATTTTTATTAAATTCTTCTTGAGATGTGGTTTGGATCAAGATCTAAAATAATTTTGGAGAGATTTAAGAATACTAAAGAGATATTTAAATTTAATGACAAGTATTCTTTTATGTTAATTTTTTGATTTAATTTGATTAGTTTATAATTATTTATTACTCGAACCTCCACAACCCCCCTGGTAAGTTACTAACATCTCATAACTTATTTCCTTAAATTAATAAAGGTAATTATGATACAATTAACACTGCTTCATTGTTTGCGAACATACCTGACCTTAAAGGTCAAAGAGTTGTCATAACCACCTTGGAGGTGATAATAACCCGTAAATCCCAGAGACTATCTCCCATCAAGGTAAAAATTCTAAGAAGCTTGAAATTTTTAAAGATTTCATAATTAAGATAATCTTTCTCTTGGCCTTAGGAAAGACGAACACTAATGATAAAGGATGCACACAGTTACTTGTATATTTAAACAACTAATATTCTACTTTAGGGAGTTAGTTATTTGTTTAATCGTTTCGTTTTATGAAATATTCATTACGTGAACACAACGCTAAAACAAGGAACTTGATCCTACCAAGGACTACCTTGATCCCACACATATACAATCGATAGGTGGTAACGGGAGGGGAACTAAACCTACACTTACGGAAAGCGTAATAATTTTTATTTATAGTTGATTGCATTTTAAGGAATTACCTAGTGAGTGATATGCTCTAAATATCCCACTTTAATTTGTTAATGCAATATAATCTTGTACACTACAAAATTTTTGATATACACATATTTTACATCAACTTGTATACATGAAAATGATTAGTGGCTGCTAAGCTCCATTGCTAAGCTTTGTTATTCCAATGTTCAATTTAAAATAATAATCATTAGGTATTAGTGGCCACTACACTATTCTTTTCAATAAATGTTAATGAACAAGGAATGTTTTATGTTGTGCATTCATTTGTAGAGGAGAAGCCTAGTGGCCACTAAGCTCTTTATTTTCTTGTATTCCTTTCTTGTAATGTAAGAAAAATTATAGGTTGTCAAACTCAAGTATAATCCTTTCTTTATGTCCAAATGAATATGCATGATTATAATACATGATAACTAGATTAAAAACATTAATATATATTCCATTAGTATTGATTTTTAATCTTATCAAATAATCAAAGTGAGAAACTTGAGAGCATTCCAGTTGAGATACTATGTTTTATTCAAAAGTAATATTCATTTACAATGAGAGACATACAATTCATATCATTTCGGCTTGAAGCGTAGCTCCCACTAAGGTTACTGTTTCTACCCTGATTTGATACATAGTAATGAAGAATAAAGGTTTATGACCTATTAAGACCGATCCTCTAAGTACGTTAACATAGATTTGGATGATTTGTAATAATTTCCTTTAATTAGTATTGTAAATCTAACTAATAATTAGAATAAGAGATAAGATACCCTTGGTGTAGTGGCACTCTATTAAAATTGTCAATCATCCCAATATTTCCTATACTAGGCAGAACCCACCATGACCTTCGAGACTACATTTGTTCACGGAAATAACTAGCGTGTCATAGGCCATACTTACATTTAGGAAAAGCATGATCCTTCCCATTTGAATTTGATATATTGTTGAGGAATTACCTAGTGTCTGCTAAGCTTTAAATATCTTACTTTGATTTGTTAAATCCATATAATCCTATCGACTCCATAATATCCAATATACACATATTTCACATCGTCTTGTATATTAGAAAATGCTTAGTGATCGTTAACTCCATCAATATGATTTGTTTCTCAAATGCTCTATTCAAAATAATAAACATAATATCTTATCAGCCTCAACGCTATTCCATTCAATCCATGTTAATGAACAACAAGGAATGTGTTTAGCTATCCATCCCATATGTATTTGATAGCTTGTTGAGGCATTACATAACAACCACTAAGATTTAAATATGTTACTTTGATTTATTAAAGAAATATAATAATATAGACTACAAAATGTCTATTGCACATATATTTCACATAGGATTGTATAAAAGAAAATGCTTAGTGACAACTAACTCCATCAATATGATTTGTTTCTCAAGCGCTCTATTCAAAATAACAAACATTAGATCTTAGTGACCTCAATATTATTCCTTTCAATCAATGTTAATGAACAAGGAATGTGTTAAGTTATCCTTCCCATATGTATTTGATAGATTGTTGAGGAATTACTTAGCACCTACTAAGCTTTAACTATCTTACTTTGATTTATTAAAGTAATATAATCCTCTTGACTACATAATGCCCAATGCATAAATATTTCATCATTGTCTTGTATAAAAGAAAATGCTTAGTGACTGATAATTCCATCACTATGATTTGATTCTCAAATGCAATCTATTCAAAATAAGAAACATTATATCTTAGTGTCCTCTACACTATTCCATTCAATAGGCATTAATGAAAAATAAGGAATGTTTTACACTGTCCATTTATAAGTTGGCGAGAAGCCTATCTGCCGTAAAGATCTATATTTTCTTACATTCCTGTCATGCCAGGTAAATAAAGTTATTGGTTGTCAAACTCAAGGATAATCCTTTCAATAGGTGCAAATGAATGTTGATCCTTTCAATGCGTGATAATTTTCTAGAACACTTTTGGATAAGTTTCGTTATTATTGATTTGATAATCTTAGCAAACATTCAAAGTGAGAGACTTTAGAGGCTAACAAGATGAGAGTAATTCTTATTAAAAAGTAATGTTGATCAACAAAAGATGAATTATTATAACTAGTTGAATGTTAGATATGACATTTAATGGAGAATTTCACTAGATACCATCTCGAGTCGAAGCTTGGTGGTCACTATCCATTAAGTTAATTACTTTACAATGATACAAAGTAAGGAACTCTAGAGCTTGACAGCCATTAGGCTAATACTTATATTACATATCACACAATTACAAAAGAAAATTTTATGTTTCATATATGAACTAATTATTAATGCGTTCTACTGAAATTACAAGTAATGTCTTCCATTGGTCGTACTTCGTTCTCAAAAATTCCATTCATCGAAGGCGCAGTGTTGGAAGAAAAGAGACGAGGAGCGGTTTGCTGAAATCCATTCCCCTGAAAACTACTACGCCAACATGTGGTTGTTTTTTTTATTGATGGTATATAGGAGGAAGTCAATATGGTTTTATCCTCTAGAGTTATTGATCTGAGGACACTGCATGTTCAAATAAAAAACATTGACGTATAAATCAATAAGTGTCTCATTCTGGATATGGAATTGGAAGTTTCTTTATTTAGGAAATTGGAAATGGATGCCTCAATACAAAATTAAATTTATTCATGTTCTAAATATGGTTGGAATTTGGGGATGTTTACAAACTATGACAATATCGGCTGTGCAAATGCAGATAAAATTCATAATGACATGTTATCTATATTCAGAAAAATGTATAGATGAAATAAAACCTCTTATATTTGTAATCATTTGCATAGAAAAGGTTTGCTTTCACCTTGAAAACATGCCAAGATATTTACTATGTTGAGGTAAACATGTTTTTCTAAATTGGAGATCGACCCATCTAAGTCAAAGTTGCATGGGTTAAAAAGAACAATAAATCAACTATATTATTGAAGAAAACAACCACTATATTTGAGAAAACAAAATCTTCAACTATTCAAAAATTTGATTTGTTTTTTGTTTGAAGGTGAAGTATTTTCAATTGACATTTCAAGGTGTCATGTAGCATCTCCAGAATATCATTACCGTCATGTAGATGAGGATAATGTTGACCATCTCATCCATTAAATGTTGATAAATGTTATTTCTAGACAGAGGGACACAATTATTCTTCCCTTCTTACAGTCTACGAAGAAGGCTATGAAACTCAACGATTTGAAAGACCTGTACAAATTTGATGTGCAATTTTACATACTAGAAGGCCAACATATAATATGTGCTAAAAAAATTCAGGCACAAAAGCTTATAAGTCTTTACATTCAAGGTTGTGGGTTTGACAGGCTCGCATTATGTTTGCAAAATCATCAAGTGAAGCCATTGTTAATATTTACAAACAACAAAATGAAGAAAAAAATCGATTGAAACCATGTTTATTGATTTTATTTACAAGGCTCTATCAATTTGGCAATCACTAGGATTTTCTCATCAGCTAAGAGTGGATAAAAAAGACAAAGGAGTGGAGGGTAATGGATTTTAAATTTATTGCATTGGTTATTAACATTTACTTTAGTAAAACACACAAAATAAAAAAATGTTTGTCCTTTGAATGCAGAGGTTTGAGAATCAATGCCTTGTAATTTTTTCATTGTACAAAATCCAAACAGTCTATATAACAAATTGACTTTTCTATTGTTTCCTGATGATATGTGGACTAAATGGAAAAAAATATTTCAATTATTTAGATCAAGTGACCTTTACTGTTCACCATTTATGGATAATCATCCTAACTTTAAGCCAAATTCACTGGCAAGATTCATGATGAATTCTTTCAAGGCTGCTAGAGGAACGATCGATGAAGAACTTTCAATACTAGCTAATAAAGTGCAATTAGGGGATGTATGACTAACTATATTTATTGGGGTAGGAATCATATTAGAGACATTTGAATCTTATTACTGAAGAGTAAAAGGAGAAAAAAATGAGAGGAAAAGTTCTAAAATATTTGAAAAATAAACATCCAGATAATATTTTATTGACAACATACAGTGAATCCAATGTAATTCAAAAATTCGGATTGCGTGAATCACACTACCAAAATTTTTTTGTACTCTTGGGTGAAGGGAGAAAATGAAAAAGAAAAGTTGATTCTCAAGGAGGTGAAATTTTGGCAAAAAGGAAAATAGACCATGAGGTGGCAGAAGTTCTTCTCGCCAAGGCTAAAAGAATATTAGTCTACTATTTGATTTCAATGGAAGAAAATATACCAGCCAAGATGGAAGACACATAATATTTTACTTATCAATGTTCATATCCCTTTCATCTTCTATCAAATTTATTAGCTATTCCTTTGACTAATCCATTCAATGTCACATGTGTGATCACGGATTTTTGTAAATTGTATAGCGATATTTCTTTTGATGCAATAATGGACCTGCTAACAGTAGTCAGATCTAGTGTGCTGAGTTGTATTATTATTGTTCTCATACCAATTTATTATTAAAAAATGTTAAGTGAAATAGTAAAAAGACACATGGAAAAGGTTAAAGACAAGGAGGAATCAATTCTAGATGGGTGCTACAGATTTTATGACAACAACAAGAGATTTAAAAGTTCATGTCTTAAGTACACAATAACTGTTGCGCAAAATTGTGACACTAAAAATGATGAGAGAGAATAATTCACTAGGGATTGGATGGAGAATCTGCCACATAAATTGGTAACTACAAGTGAAATCAGCCTACAAGGAATAATCCATCCTTTTCCTTGTGAATGATCTTATGAGTTTTGGTCTCATATGTTCACTCGATGTTGTACTGAAAATTCTATAGTAATTGTTCTTTACAACGGTAGGTGATGAGAGAGAAGTAACTAGAGATTGGATGGAGAAATTGCCACAAAAATTAGTAACTGCGAGTGAAATTGGCCTATAAGGAAACATCCATCCTTTTCCTTGTGAATTATCTTATGAGTTATGGTCTCAAATGTTCACTTGATTCTGTACCAAAAATTTCGCAGTAATTTTTCTTTACGGTGGTAGTTTTTCCTTGTATGCATTAGATGAATCCGATCTAACTACTATTTTTACTATCGAGACAAAAGATCAAGAAATGTTTTTAGAACATTACTATTCTCATCTGAAAAAAAGGTTCGTTGACAAAGACAACTCAAACAAACAATTTTTGAAAATGGCTTTGAACCAATATAAGCTACTTATACAATCAATATTTATACATGTAACCAAAAAACTAAGGAAGTAACCATGAGCTTCAAGAAAATTAAAATTACTGGAGACGATTGTGTTATTGATGTACAACTAGTTCAACTTGTTGCTACACAACCAGTTCTTGATAACGTTACACAAACACCTAATAAATCATTGTAAAAACAAATTGTTGATTGACCTTCAATAGTTTTATAAATATATTGAGTATGTTATGATTTCAATTGCCATGATATTTCATCTATTTAAAAATATTCCATTTTTTATAGTTTTGATGACAAATGAGGAGGACGTGCGAGCACATCACACATGAATTTATGTAGTCAAATCTTGATATATTAGTCGTGTGAATCTATAAACAAAACCTCTTATAAGCCCCACAAATTTATAAGGCATTCAATATTTTATACAGACACCCAAAAAATGGAGGAAGTAATCATGGAGAGCATGAGGATATCCAACACAAATACGTAGTCAGAAACTGGTAAGTTAGTCATGTGTATTTATAAACAAAACCATTTATAAGGCCCACAAATTTATAAGATACAATACCAACTAAATCTAGAGAAAGGACCATTTTGGAAGGAGGAATAACTAAATAACCTATTTCTTATGTTCATATGAGACCATTTACATACCAATCATGGTGGCCTCTAACGCTCCACAATTTGTAGTTACAATTTAATAACTAACATATATTAGTTTCGATGTTTAAAATATAGTAGAAGATAAAGTTTAAGGATATCCATTTGTAAGCTACAATAAAAATATAGGGAAAACTATAGATCTTATCAAACACTATGCATACATGTTTGATACAATAGTTGTTAGACTTGGTGACCGCCAGGCACAGTGTTCCTGCTGCATATTAGCTAATTACATTGAATTGATATTGTGTTGCCATATGAAATTGATTCTTTCAACATCATCCCACTGTTTCACTCTTACATACTACCTAATTACATTAAATTAACCTTGTTTAGGCTTCCTTATTTAATACTTTCAACATCATAATAAAGAGAACTACATAAGGTTTGATCCCGCTTGTGGGTATGTACAATAACACTTAGCTAGCCTCATCAAAGGTTGTCCAGCCTAGGGTACTCTAGCCAATAATGGTGTAGCCTAGAAGTTGCTAATCCACATCAATAGCTCAGAAATTTTTTCCACCAAAGGGGGGTTCAGCGAATAGAAGCGTAGCCTAGTAGTCATTGAAATTCATTCACAAGTAAGAGAACAATTAATATTGAGCTTACCATATTGCCATGAAGACCACTACACAATTTTAATTTTATTTTCATTTGCTACATAATGAAATCGATTATGAATTGATTAATATTTATTTGAAATAGATTATGCATCAAAAGAAATAGTAATGAGTAAGGGTGATTCAAGCCAAACTACAAGCTCAATCAATAAGTGGTAGCCTACTAAATTGTTGCTCATTTCAATGGGTTAGAATTGAAATGTAGTCGATTAAAATAAAAAATTGTTGACTTCCTTGCAGTTAGCCAAAAGAATTAATTACTTATTTTAGATTCAGAGGGATTGCTATATGAGAAAAACAAACCATCCTCTAACGATATGGATGACATTCGAGTTGAGCAAGGAGACAATCAACCTATGCGAGGAGGATTGAAAGAACTTATAAAATTATTATCATAAAAATTTGAAGGTGGGATTCTAGTCTGACAATCTCACTTCTACCAATGTTGTAAAAATCTAATCTAAAGGCCTTCAAATAAAAAATTATGAACTAAATTGAATCTCGTACTCACTTAGGGAAAAGAACATTGCAATATAATTGATGAAATTACTAATAAAATATCTACAAAAGGTTTGGAGTAGAAATGATTGTTTTCTTTAGTTCTAAAGACACATTGTGTATTACATTAGGTGCAAAAGGAAACCCTCTTGAAAATTTTATGCTTGGGAGGAAAAGCAAAGGAGAAAATTGTTCTAAAGATATGTGGTTGATGACTGATTTGTACTAGAGATTCCAAATGGACAGAGTTGGAGGGAAGCGAAAATGAAATAATGAAGAGAAGCTCGGGACATAATCTTATCACTAATAGTGTCTTAGGGATTGAATGTTGTAGAGGGTGTCAAATATTTGGAGCAAGAAAATACTAAATAGCTATTTATCATTTCAAAATGTTAGTACAATGATACTACTTAACATTGTATAGAAGATACATTCATATGTTCACTCTTTGTTTTGCTTGTTGAGATTATACATTTATAAGTTGGGAGTATTTATATCTTCACTGTTTATAAGTTGAGAGTATGAATGTACAATTTATGTGTGTGTGAATTATAATTTTTTTTATCGTAACATTAATTTGAATTGTTTTTATCAAGCAAATTGGGAATCCTACATAAATTCTGAGTTATTTTTATAAATGCATTTGGGAAGGCTAGGAAATTACTGGTTTTGGGATTTTAGGGTCTGCTGTTTGGAATTTTTGGTATTGGAAAAAAATACCTCGTAATAGGGTTCCAAAGTTTACACATGGCGACTATAAATACTTTTAAAAATTATTTAGTGCTGATTTTTTTAACATTTCGTTATGGTCTACATGTATGGATTCAAGACTTGTGAAGTACAATTTCATTGAAAATTTTAGTTAGCTGTGAGATATCCACTTCATGTTCATTTGGGGAAGAGGAATTTTTTGGTAATGTCTATGGTGAAAACAATATTCTTTTGATCTGTAATGAGAAATTCATGTCTACCGATGTTGAAGATAAAATTACTCTCAAAACCCCAACTTATTGGAGATTTGATGGAACATATATAATTGATTCATTGATGTACACTCAATTATGTACATGGTTGAAATATGTAGGACAACACAAGAACATGTGTAGATCACTGAAAACTTTCAAACACAGTATTGGTGCTTGAATATTATTTTTTTCTTCCAAAATAAAAAATGTATAACACATTAATTTGGAATGAAATAACTACATTAGATTTTGTAAATATTTTCCACCCAAAAACATTTCATTCGATTCATTTTTTTTGCAAAAAAGTTATTCCTAGTACAATAAGAAAAGAAGGATGCAATTTTATTTTTTGTTTATTTCACCACCCATAACCATTTGATTTTTGGTAAAACAAGATAAAAAGGAACACATTTTTAATTATTAGGTTTAATTCACCACCCGCAACTGTTTGATTTTGTTTTTTCCTTCATTTGTAGATAAGAACATATGCAGCATGAAACTGATAATATTTGATATAAATGGTTTTTTGGAACACACCATCCATAAGGCTGATTCATCACATGAAAATTTTAAAAAGATTGGCAATGTCAAACTCAAAAATAATATTTATTTTCTTATACCCAATGTGAAAGAGTTCTTGCAATGTTGCAAAAAACATTTCAAAATAATGTTATGGACATTGGCAAGAAAGTAAAATGTTAATGAAATGATGCCTTCATTCCTTTGAAACATTGGATTAGAGGTTGGTAGCTTCGAGTTCATATTTACACAGGAAGATCGCATCTATTCCAAACGCACAAATTATAAAGGTTATGAGAATCCCAACTTATATCTCAAGAATATTAACTCCATTTGGTGGTGGTTTAATGCATCATACCATTGTAAAAATACAGTTCTTGTAGATGAATTTTTAGAGAAAAACAAGCTCAATGATGTGGGGAACTACATAATTGCTAAGAACATTTAACATAGATTCTAATGCTACAAAAAACTACTTGTTAGATGAGTTGGGGCCTTCGTTTCCACCATTGAAATATGTGGAAGATGTCCACGATGTTATTAGATAAAAAACCCAATTATAGGGAGCTTATTTTAGAGAAATTTGGTATGATTTCTTTTGTTAATTTGGGAGCTTGTCTTCGGGAATAGTGTTACAATACATTTAAAAAAAAGTCTTAATTTTTTAACTATAATTCTACCTTTAGTAAAGGTATTTTAAATAAATTCATATCCATATTTAAATATGTAAATATATCTAGAATGGTTTTAAGATTAATTGCATTGCCATGTTTATATCAAATTATTTTATATTTATGTTATAAAAAAAATATAATTTATTTCTTTGATGTGTGTGTCTATATATAGTAATGTTTTATATGTGAATAACCATATTACGAATAAAGATTAAAATCTTTTCATATAATGTATGAATCATTCTTTAGTAATGTTAGCAAGGGTAGCATGGGTAATTTAGCATGTAGCCACTCAAGGATAGTAGCACGGTCTATTTCATATTCATATTCAAATTCAATCTTCTTCCTTTATTTTTGATCTTCTTCCGTGGCAAAGACAAGTACCTAAATTTATTTTGAATCTATTACATAATTTTTTTTAATAAGATTTACTTTTCATAATCCAAAAGCATCATGAGATTATTCTCCTAGTCTTGATCGTTGTCTTATGCTAGTTTCTCTAAAATATCTTCAACAATTCTCTGGTTATGTTGATGATCTATCACATCATTCTAAATGAACCCGAAAGTGTTTCACATCACTTATATGTCATTATCCTAGCGGCCACTAGGTTGCTAAGAGTTTAAATTTTTCAAATCACCATAGGTTAATCTTAAAGGCATTTTCAAACTGATAAGAACCATATTTCAAAGCATAAATAAATCCTAGCGGATGCTAGAAAATATAAAATAGGAACATGTTGTTTTTATCAATTTTCAATTCAATGTTAGATTCCCTGAAATCATTAAACTATTTTTCCCAAATTCATTAATGTAATTTGTAATCTGATATATGAGACTCTAGATTCTAATATTTGTAATATTGGATTCCAATATATGTGATTTTCAATTCCAATATATGTAATTTTTTAGTAAAGTAAATTCTAATATTTAAATTTTTGGAATCCAATATTTTAATTTTTGGATTCCAATATTAGTAATATTGGATTCCAATATATGTGATTTTGGTGTACAATATATTCCAATATTTAAATTTTGTGCATCCAAAACTAGTAATATTAGATTCTAATATTAGCTATATTTTTTAGCTACTTGGACTGGAATATGTCCTAATTTATTGAAATAAGAATTATAGCATTTAGGCTCCTCAATCTATTTCCACATTGGATCAACTAAGAGAAGAACTACACAACCAATTCAAGGAGAATTCACATGCTCACGGAACACCTCAACAAAATACATCAAGATTAAATATAGTTTATCTTAGATTTCAACATCATATTTTCAAGGACATGGCTCAAAATCACTCAAGAATTCAAACCCTCACAATGTATGGAATTATTGTATTATTTTAGGTCCTTTGATGTGGATTTAGCTGTGTTGATCTAGAATTTAGAAGGCAATACTCTTCCTCAGGATTTTTCCATTGCATTATAAGATGATAAGATGTTTATCTAGGATATAAAAAGGAAACCCACCCCCATTCTTCTAATATTCCCTCACCATCTCAAAATATCCATACCTCCTCTGAAAATCAAGAAAAATCTATCGTCGCATTCCAAAAAAATGAAGATCCCTTTCTTCCTAGTTACCCTTTTGGTACTCTACAAGTTTATCATGCCCAAGATATCCCCTATGATCTGCAAAATTTCTCCCCATCTCTACCTGAGGCATTACTTGAATCTCTAAATTTTTCTCACAATGTTTTGAGAATTCACGGTGTTCTAAGTATTTCCTTAATGCTCTACCCAACCTAGATTAATCCTAGTTATCATAAATGATAGGTATATCACGATGTTTTCTTCTTCCATGGAGAGGAGGAACCACATAGATCAAAATATGTTTTTGAGGATAATTTGGCTTCTCTAAATGATCAAATCAAAAGTCTAGAGCCCAAATAATCTCTTTTTGTAAATTAATCTAAGGAGCGCCTCTAACCAATGTATCATCTCCAACCAATTCCACCAAGGATGAAAATCAAGCATGTGTTGAATATTGGTGTGAATATGAATAGGGGATGATAAGGATAGAGATTTGTGAAGGGAGGTATCTAGTGAAAAAATAGAGCAGGTGGATTTGAAGGCGGAAAATAAAAATGGACCATGGGTTGAGGAGAAAGTGTTTTTCAACACTTGTGGCATCTATGGGTATGAGGAAGAAGATTTTCCAAGTGAGCAAGGAGAAATGACCGAGTGTAGTGATCCACATTTCTCTGCATGCCTTGAACTTGCTTCACTTTTGGTGGAAAATCAGGTTTAGGAAGAGAATGCAGATGAAGGAAGCCGTGCCTTAAAGTGGAAATAGATATTTTTGCACAAGTACAAGAAAGACCAAGACCAAATCATCTTAAAAACATCCATTATGAAGAGGAAATTGTCTCTACTAGCTCCACTCTTGGATATGAATGTAGAGAAGACCTGAAAACCATGTAAATCATCCAAAGAGTTTGAAGGAATATCTTCCTAATCAAATATTTGATTGGTTTGGAGTCAAATTTTTAGTTTCCATGAGTCATGCTCACTTCATAGCATTAGGAAGGTCATCAAGGAATCAAATGTAAACTATAACACCTCTAAAATAAAATGGAGAATAACTTGAGGAAGTATCCATTATCTTTTTAGCTATTACTTTAGCAGTAAGGACGTGTGGGCTATGCTTTCATTTCCACCATGTGTTTTAGTTTCTAAACTTATCAAATGGTCTTATTTTGGAAGGAATGGAAAATATTTCTCCCAACTAATTGCATGTTTTTTTAGTGCCCTTTTCCTTTGGTTAGAGAAGGAGTAGTTTAGGTTTTTTTATTGTAAAAGAGGTGCTTATGTACATGCTCTTCATGCTTCTACTTAGGAGCATGTATGATTTCCCATGCTTTGTACATACTTTTGTGTACCCCTTTCTGTTATTGCATAGTTCTTAAATAGAGATCATGTTTCATGGAAAAAAACAAGATGTTTTGGGGTAGCCTTAAGGTGCATTCATTCAACCCCCAAGATCATATACAAACCAGAGTTCTCCATGCTCCTTCCTTGGCAAGAATCAATGTTTTTGGCATAGTTTACAAGTTTTATCAAAAAATCCCAAGAAATCATCTTCTAAGAGAAATTCAAGTAGTTCTAGGTCAGCTCTAAGTCTATGTAGATCTGAGGGTAAGAATTTCAAGTTTTTAGATCATTTTTTCAAGTTTTAAAGGCTTAAATCCATTCCCAAATGATGCTTAAAGGCCACTATTCATCTATCTAGTAGGGATATATCCCCTAAAGTTCACCAAATTGTTTGTCCAAAATAATCCTCCCAGGCTATTTTTGACAACTTATAAATTCGATTTTGGACTTAGGAAAATTTTTCTTAGAAAATATGTGGAACACTAAAATTTAGTCTTTTGTGAAATGAAAGAACTTAGATGTTACATGTGAATTCTCATAACCTGCATGGAACAAAGGGAGAAATTGAAGTGTTTTCATGGGTTCTTCTAACCCACAAAATAAAGGAGTTGAACTCAAGAGTTCGATGGAATATTTCAATGAAGGTTAGAGCTTTGCAGCATGGATAGGAATTACACTGTTACGTGAACTTGATAAATTTGGAGCTCTATAGAGGTTGGTCAATTCTATGAAGAAAAACATGGGTTCTACTCAACAAAATCTATGATACACAGGGAACACACCATGAAGAGCCACATGGTAAAGGTAAAAATTTTAGATGTGACTAAGGTTAGAAATTGGGGAACTAATAATTTAACATTCTTCGGGTTTCCCAAATATAGTGTTCCATAGACTTCAAAATCTCCAGAACAAATAAACATGATCACAGATCAAAATATTTCACAACACAAAGAATAGACCTCTATAAAATGTGGAGAAGAGAGTTATCGTAGATAATTAGAGGTTAGTGTCTCGCAGGTTTCTAAATTCGTGGAGACTATGTTGAAATTCAAATCCACAGAACATGTCGTAAAATCCACAGAACAATGTGAAAAATTATTTTTTGGGGCATAAATTTCAAATTAGAGCTCCAAATTTGATTGAAATTAGTGGAATTGGAACCATCTCTTCAAATTCTTCATTTTGCATAAATAAATGCATGAATTAATGTTGTTTGGAGGGATAAAAATATAAACATGGGATGGCAAGAAGAAAAACACAGTTTTTCTTGTTTTAAATACCCAACCACTTCACCAATCAAACTTAATGATAGATAACATACATTCATTCTCTTGTAAATTTGATGATGTGGAAAAGTGGACCTTGTTAGAGAATTATGTACGACTGGAATAGGAATTTATTGGTGTTGGGTCGGGTGGTTTGGTGTGTGAATATTTGGCCCAGTATCTATCTCCCTTTTTTCCTTCTTATTTCTTCTTCCCATTTTCTCTAAGTATGGAAACTCATGCCTTGTAAAACAGATCCCTCTTTTGTTTACTAACGATACCATGGCAAAAATGGTGGCTATACTTACCACATGAGTTCCATACCTCATATTTGGACTCTGCAACATGCATTTAGTGCCTTCTGTTCCATGAATGTAATGGTTTGTGAATCCTTTGAGCAATAAAATATAGTTTTCATGGCTATTTTCTTCCATATACCCATGTTTCATTACATTATTTCCTCCCATTCTTTATCTAGTATGTTTTGTGCATTTTATATTTGCATAATTCCTTTTGTGCATTGTAAATGTGTGGGAGGGGTTATTTTGTGTGGTTTTGGGTCTATGTCATGTTTCTCTTCCCTTCCCTCTTACATTTTCTTCCCTTTCTTCCATTCGTGGAGAGTGATAGACCCTCTCTTCTGGTGCTATCACTATCCCATTTTATCTTAGATTTTTCTCTCTCTCTTTCTCCCCATGGTCCCTTGGATGATAAGTATATGTTAGCTTAGAGGTAGTTTTATAATTAGGTTAGATATGTAGATGAACCAACCTTCTCTGGAGGCTTGTATCAAGATGTAAGGTCCCACAGTTGGAGACAATCACATGTTCACCAAAAGTATTGATCTTCCATGATCAAATCAAGGGTGCTACTTTTATTTTTTAACACAAGGTTAGCCCAAGAAGCTGACATAGTAATCTACTACAAGCTAATGTGTTTCATGAATGCATATTTTGCATTCACAACAATATAAAAAATAGTTGCACGAAGTTATAGAGGGTAAGAAATACATCTTTAGTTTCATTGCATTTTCAACTTTAGAGAGAGAGAAACACCATATTTCCCACTAGTGAATTTATCAATACAAGCAAATATTTAGATGTTCAATATAGTCACATGATAGTGTGAAAAAATTTCATCATTCATTAGGCTTAAAGGGGGTCCCATAATAGTTTTCCATATATCATTACGAAATTACAAAAGTGACCGATACAGTTCAATACAATTAAAAAAACAATGTGCACATTTTAAACACACTATTTAAATTCCAATCTAATCTCATATACATAGAAAAATCATCATAATCAATAGAATTCATTTTTAGCAACCAAGGTTTAATCTATGAATACTTTTATGAAGTTGAATATCGTAAATGTGCCAATTCAATATCGCTATAGGATGACAAGGGGCATACAAAACCTAATTACAAAACTAGTTCTCAAGGTAGTTTTCTTAGAAATAAAGTTTAATTACCATTTCTATGCTGACACTTTAGAGGTATGTAGTTGTATATATGCATTTCCCAACATGGATCCCTAAACCATGAGCCAAAACCAAACCAATTTCCAAGTTTTGGAAGCTTTCCCATGCTACAAAACAACCAACTGGGCTCCAAAACACATGATGTTAAATGATCAAATGATAATATGAAGTTTTAATAAATATTGATGTGGTGTTTAAGGTTGAGTGTTTATACAAAATCTTGCGTTTAACGTACAACAAGTGGTGACATTTTTTAAAAAAAATCTTTCTTAAATTTTCAATTAGTTTGAGGGACATTCCTTGAGTTGGGTACACATTCCAAATCATTCATTAAATTTTTGTAGAATACAACTTTTCCAATGGTTTAGCATGTCAATTTTATTGCATATTACACATACATCATTTGATTTTAATTTTGATGTGACAATGAAAGGAATTTTTTTAAAAAATGAGAATCATGCTAGGAAGAGGAAGAAAAAACACCTCTTAAATGAAAATGTGGTGAATGAGGTGCTTCACATCTGGCACACACGGGGAATGAATTCACAATCCATGAGACCACATTTCAATGAGGCATATTGTCAAACTGTTATTGTTCCTTTAGTATGCACCCACATTATGTACATCTGATAAATATACACCTCTAACTATTGTTTGAATGTCCATACCTTGCTCCAAATTTCCCATTTTGGCATAGGTAGGTAGGATGTTTGCATAAGTTGTGGAATTTGGCTTTAAAACTAATAATTAAACTTGTGATGGTTGTGTGGACGTGTTTTCTTAGTTCCTATAGAGATCATAAGAATATGGCTTTACAATTATTTATACTGACTCTTATTTTTGAGTTGGTTCCTAATTTTTTTTTACAAATTATGTTCTTCTTTCAAATATCTATGTAGAAATGCACATGCAGGATGAGGTTCAAGTGGTAAGAAGAATGATGAAAGGTAGAGGACTTAAAAATTACTTGGGTGAAGTTGGATAGAAGTCCATAGACCCAATACAAAAAAAATTTCAAGAGAAAAATCGCACCATAAACACAGTAGATCGATGAAAAGTTGTAGAAATTGTCTTGGGAGGTGAATGCAATAGGGTATTTCCAGATTCAAAACATGTACTAAATGATATGGACAAGGAGGAACATAATTTTTCTTTCTCTACCATAGCGAAATGTTGAAAAATGTGTTGGATTGTTAAACCTGGCAAGACATTTTCTTAAAAGTTTGTAAATCCTCTTCAATGGACTCCTTTTGTGTGTATCCTGCAACTATTACTATCTATTAGGTGTCATTTATTTTAGGCATGTATTCAAACAATCAGATCCTAATTTATTTCTTTAACATTCTACATATATATATGATAACACTGGTAAGTACAACATTTGACATAAGTCCTATCCCACCCCGTCAATATTTGGCTGTGCTTGATATACCATAAATGCATATGGTGTTTCTCCTATAACCTACACATTCCATGGATTAAAATATTTTCCCATCCCAATAAAATGATACAACCTGGTGTATTTTCTAGCAAGAGATCAGGAGTTTATAATAAACCTAACAGTTGCAAGTCTCGAAGGCCTCAAAGCTCCTAATTTGGTATATGATGGAGGCGTAGTAGGGGTGAATACTGACACAACTACGAGTATATTTGAAAAGGTGAAAATATCTGAAATAGATGTTTGTCCACTGCATTTTCCCCCAAAAATCTTCCAAAAAAACTCCCCAATATGATTTATTGGGTGTCTAATCTAGATTCAAAGCTCATGTTCTTTTTTAAAAATAGGTTGGGAGGATGTGTGTAAATATTTTTGGGTATAACATGTCCCTACAAATGTGTGGGCTATCATGTGCTCTAGATCCCTTCACCATCACTTCTTCCACCAACTTCACCAACCCCTACAACCAACCTTCATCATCTCCTTCACAAAGGAAGACCGACCAAACCAAATTTTCCACCACCAATAATCCAACTATATTAATATTTTTTATTTCTTTATCTTATTTAAAAAAATATTTTTGTAGATACAAATCACACACTTACTATTTACATCATGAATCTAAGTACGTGATTATATTCATAATTCCTAAGCAAGAAAACTAGGTATTAACAACACTTATTTTACTTTTACATTGCTTTATTTTTTTCATACTTCTATTATTTACTTTTTTGGAATGATCACTTTAATTTTGAACATTGGAAAACATGTGACTTAGCTCTATATTTTCTATTATATCTTTCGAGCATCTTGAATATTACCACCCATTAGGGATAAGAGCACTTAGGTAATACCTTCCCCTCTGGTTGTTTTTTTCCCTTTCCGTCCTTCTCTTAGATTTGAAATGTCACATTACTTGTTATCTTTACTAAAAACTTTCTTATCACTTTGGGTTGGCCTTTTTTTGTGGTTAATGATGAATTTAAAACAAGGGAATCATATATATATATATACATATACATATTATATATATATACATATTATATATATATATATATATATATATATATATATATATACATGAGTTACTCACTATTATTATTGTAGACACCTTTATATGACTACACAATTTTAATACTATAATTACACTAATTATCCTCTTTCCCGTCATTTCGTTATAATTAGTGGTTTTTTCGCTAATTAGATAACATTCCCCATCTCATTCAATTAATGAAACTTATTTAATTAACTAGATATCTCACACTTCATCTCTGGATGCCAATTAACAACACTTCATTAACTAGCTAACATTCCCCTTTATCTCAGTCAATTAATGACACTTCATTAATTAACTAGTCTCATACTTTATTCTGGATGCAAATTAACATTGATTTGTTACTTATAATCATATTTTAATTAATTAATGAAACATTATTATTTAATTAATCCTTTCAATCTCGTACTTAACTAATAAACCTTCTTATTGGTTAAATCTCCCTTCCAAATCATCTCCAAATGGATTCATAAAAGCTTAATCTTGGTCTATTAATTAATCCTAGTTGATTAATTAAATCACCCACAACCCCCATGAGTTCCTAATATTTTAATTAATATCTTCTAATCATATTTATCCCTTTTTAATTCTACATTTCCTTTATCCCACATTCACTAGTTTATAAACTTCTCCCAAATTGAAAATCTATATAAAGAACCTAATACACCATGTCCTACCAATCTTACACCTAATATACTTGATAAGAGCATTTAATATTGGAAAGCTTATTAAATTCAAGTAAATATCCCCTTTCTACTTGTCTAAGAGTAGTAAGAAAAGAACCAAAAATGACAATCAAGCCATATGGGTGAGATCTCTTCCTCTTCCTTGGAAAAATTCCTTGATCGAGCATAGCTGCATTCACTTCATAAAGGAAGTACCTACAATCTAAAAGCACATCCAACAATCAAAGGAGGTTTGCAGTTTATGTTTGCTTTTATGTTTTATGCATAGTTAGATAAGATTTCCTTTATGCTTTATCATGATGTTTTTGTTTGATTAAATTAAGTTATGTATCTACTTGGTGTTAGGTTCATTTTATTAATTCATATTAGTTTTACATGCATATATAAGACACACTCGGTAGGACACCCCTTTATCTCATGCACATTATTTATGTTTTCTTAGTTTGATACTGAATTTTTATGCATAAGCTTTAATTTGTTAAAATTCTTTTTTTAGGCATGTATGATGATGTTTGGTGTTGCTAAGTCTTCCTTTTAGGTATTTGGGAGGAAAAATGCTATCGAATTTGAGTCTTGATGACAAAAATATGAGCTTTACGTTGTTTTTAGCTTGGTTTTGACATTTTTATTTGCAGGCACATGTTCTTTGTGCTAGCGTTCATTTGCATACGCTACCATACCAGTGTCTACACTATTGTATCACAGTCCCTACGCTAATGTTTCTCTATGCGTGTCTGTGTGCATTTGCACACATCTACATCTCAATGCACGCACTGTTGTTACACTAAATTCTAATTATACGTTCTTGTGTTCCATTCCTTGCACTAGCTATTATTCCTTCATACTTTCTCTACTATGCGCATTTGCGTATCATTTCTTGCATTTGCATTCATCCATCTGTGTTTCCGTAACATTTCACGCATTAGCATTCCATTGGAATTTCTCTTGCATGTGTTAGAATTCAATTATATGCGCTACCATTCACTTGTAGGTGCCTACATGGTACTTTACATTTTTTTGCCTACGCTAGCGTTCATCTCCATGAACTAGCATTCTTGTGTATATGCTAGTGTTCTCTGTGGTTTTTCTTTTAATTTTGCACCAAAAAATTCCAAAATTTTCAAGGCTAATTCTTAATTTATTGTAGTTTTATACATGTGTTTGACCCTAATATGCAAGCATTTATATAAATTAGTGTGAACGTTTTGAGTATTTGTTGGAAATATTTATTTTTATATAACTTCATCAAAACCATGTATGATCTTCTCTTGCGTTTTTGAGCGATCTTGAGAATCCGAAACAGAAATGATTTTGGATGCTTTTATAACATTTTGGTTTTCATTGAAAAAAGTACTAACGGTTGATATCTTGATTAAAAAATTTCCAGGTTGGTTTAATTTGATCAAACACCATGAATGCTCTTATCTTGCACTTCCGAGTGACCTTGAGAAACATAAATGGTTAAGATACTTGCTATTTTTGTAAAATTCTGGTAATATGGAAACCTAATAAACATTTGAGTATAGGATCATCTATGTTTTTCAAAGAAAAATAATCAAAATGAATTACTACTTTCTTGTGTAGGTTTCCTCAGTCAAAGAATGACATTTAAGACAAACACATTTTAAATAAAGATAAAAAGGAACAAATCACACTATATTTATAGATTCAAATAAGGGTTAAAACCCATATACATTAAACTGTGGGAATTTATTTGGCTTAAGCCATAAAAATAATTGAGATGAGTACCACAGGAATCCCAAAGTAGTTGGCACATTGAGGGAATTTCTGATGAAATGGGAAGTGCCCAAAATATCCACTTGACTAGTAAAACCTATAAGGAATATCAAACATTGTCTGTATGAGGCCTATTTCATTAATTTTATCATGGGATAATGGGAATTTGTTTAGAGTTTATTCTAAAAAATTGTACCTCTCCTAGGAAAATATTAGTGAGTTTTGAGAACAAAATCCCTAAGAAGCTATTTGGCATTTGGGCCAATTTTTCCATATCCATCATCATTGGTATCAAAATCTATACTAAGAAAAACATTGTCTTAGTTTCCACCATGTTTTAGAACAAGGTGAAACTCCACCAAATTTACACCACATATTTTTGGTTAAGAAACATTTTTAACATATCCCCCTTCACAATTTTGGCTCACCTTTATCAAAAGAGCTCTATCTAAAGTGATGCCAAAATTATACCAACCATTTTTATACTTAAATCTTGTTTTTACCAAAACTTGATTTGAGTGTTGAAAGTGCATTGTTACTCTACCCGCATTGTATCAATCCATTTTTTATACTTGAGTCTTGTTTTATTAAACTTTATTTAAGTGTTGAAATTGTGTTGTTATGCTACTCACATTTTGCCGACCATTTTTTATACTTAAAAACCTTGTTTTAAAAAAAATTCATTTGATTGTTGAAAGTGCGTTGTTAGACTACCCGCATTGTATCAACCTGTTTTTATACTTAAATAATATTTTCTTAAACTTTATTTATTTATTGAAACTACATTATTACGCTTCTCGCATTGTATCGACCATTTTTTGATACTTAAACCTTGTTTGTATTAAACTTGATTTAAGTGTATAAATTTACATTGTTACACTGACAAAATCATTTCAACCCCTTTTTAATACTTAAATATTGTTTTCTCAAAAAATCTATTTAAGTGTTGAAGTTGGGTTGTTACACTATTACATAACTTTTGAGACATTTACACATAGGAAAATCTTCCTTTGCAGTCGTTACTTTGTCTAAATTTCATAGATTTTCCTTGGCTATTTTCATCATACTTTCCACACCCTTGGAAAAGTCTTCACTTTCTTGTTGTTACACTATTTGTTTGTGCATAGATTCATTATGAAACTTTCCCATATATCACAAATCTTAGAAAAACACTTCCCTTTATGGAACCTATTATGAAATTTACACAAAGAAGGAGGGCATCTAACCCATTCCTCTGAAACCCTTTGGACCCATTATATGAAGAGGAAACACTCATTGACCATAGTGGGGATGAGGGACCAACTCTTTGGGATACCTTCGAGTATGACCCCGCCCATATAAATAAATTCCTCTTCTAAAACATAGATCAAGTTTTAGTACGGTTAGTAGAGTTAGGGGCCAAATTTCCACCTGAATTCGATCCCGATTTCCTTACAAACACGATTTGAGAAGAAGAAAGAACATAACATCCTCTTTTTCAAACAGTTGATGACATACTAAACCATGGACATGATTATACCTCAACACAACCTAAAGGTAACAATGAGGACACATAAGCCTCTAAGACTATAAATACATATCACATACCATTTATTCAAACCTTAATTGGAACCCCATAACAAAGAGGTCACCGTGAAATAACAATTACAAACTCTTAGCCTCCAATTGGTGAACCTAGCTTCACATGTTCATAGGGACACGAGTAGAGCTATACACATTGAGAAACTTAAGGTGACTTATGTAGAACATTATAATAAAAATTGTAGTGGAAAATCCTCCAAATCTAACCGCATGTACATACTTGCCACACCTTTACATGGCCAAATCGTCAACCAAGAGTGCTAGTTCATGAAAGACACACTTATTGGTATTCAATAAAACAACCTTGGACATAATAAGACATATCAGTTAAAAGTACTATGTGCTTATCCTTTCGATTGGGAGATATTGTGTATTCCCTTTATCCCTAGCTTTGATTTCCCTAAATTTGATAAATATAGGGGCAAAGGTAATCCTCATGATCATTTAAAATACTTATTCATGGCTTGTCAAGAAGTTTCCTATAGTGATAAATATCTCATTCACTTATTTCCACAAAGTCTTAGAGGCCAAACACTTGAGTGGTTTCTCCATCTCCCCAAAGGATATATTTGTACATTCATAGACTTAGCTAAGGTTTTTTTTTCCACTTTTCATTAAACATGGAAATTGATATAACTATGTTAAACATTTGTAACACAAAATAATGCAACAATGAAAAAATTCACTGGTTTCTTGCAATGATGATGAGGGTTAACTAGTTGCTTCATGTTGTCTATTCCATATAAACAACTTGTCAGTATCTTTATACCTAACTTACATCCTGAGATAGCCTTTCACTTACAAATGCATTATGTACGCACTTGAAAAAAGAATCCATATTGAAAAGGATTTTCTTGCAAAGGGACCTTAAAACCCTTCCAAAGAGATAACCATGAATCAAAACCTACAAAAAATTCCAAGTTCTTCAACAAAAATAAGAATATTTTAGGTGACACAATTACTAGATTCCAAACATTTCCAAGCAGTACAAAACACTCCTAATTTGAACACTCACGAGGACCACTAAAATAAGAAGTTAAATGTAGAGAGTCTATTCCCCTCATGAAGTAATTATAATTGATTTTAAAACAACTGGATGTGGCCAACATGGTCAAATTCTACTACACCCTTTACTAAGGATGCACCTAAACTACCATGGTATAAAGGCCATGAATATTGTGAATATCATCACGTCAAAGGCCATGCTACAGATCAATGTATGAAATTTAATAAATTCATTCATGACCTCATAGATTGAGGAGATGTCGAGATAGGTGCACAAGAACCCAAAAAAACGTCTAACAATTAGTTGCATATTTATAAAGAACCATTCCCCAAACCTAAGTAGGCAGAACAAAAGTCGGATTGAGGTATCACAAGGAAAAATATCCAATAACTTTGTGGCCAAAACAACCAATCCATTCGATTCTCTCATTGGCTATGTCCATCCAACTACTGAGCATATAAATACCATCAAAATCCAAACACAAGGGTGTGTCATGGAAACGCGATGCACTCATCTTATCATCTAAGGACCTCCTCTTCCTAGTCCTTTGGAGGGTCATTACGATATCCTAGAGTAACTTGAGAAGAAAAATGCGAAGATCTTCTTAAGATATCTACTCTTCATAAGGATATCCTCTATAAAAACCTTCAGGAGTCAAGATTTCCCATAGATGGAGAACACTTCTAAGCCTTATTTACGAAACTCATTCCATATGAACAAACCACCTTTTTCCAAAATGAGATTACAATGGATGACCAAACACACAATATCCCTTTGTACATTGAAGTGATCATTACTCATAACAATATCAAAATGGTGCTTTTGGAAAATGGATTAGGCCTTAACATATGTACCTTGAAACTCATTAAAAAGTTCAAACACACTAACACTGAAATGGAGCCTAATGTGATCACCATTAAGGCTTATGATAATGCAGAGAGCCATTCAATAGGAATAATTACCCAATGGATGTTGGGCCTATTACACATGAAACCTGGTTCCATGTTCTTGACTTGAAACTAACCTATAATATTATCCTTGGTCGCTCATGGATCCATGCAATGTAGGCCATTCCTTAAACTTTCCACTAGTGTATCAAGATCTATGATCAAGGAAAAACACTTACCGTTCTTGGGTACCCACAATCCTTTGTGTATTGTAGAGAATTACTACCCCACAACATATGAATGTTATTTTATGGGAAATAGCTATTGAGCTTCAATAAAAGGCCCTCACCTCTCATATTAATCTCAATACACCATGCCCACATGAAATTAGTGCCTTCACATCCATATCCCCATTTTCTACACGGGAAATGAAAATACTTGCTATCGATTGTAAGGAATACTACCTCAAATAGGTCCTCCTTGTTTCAAATCTTCCCTTATCACCCAAAACATATGGTAGGCCCAACTTTCAGCTGCAACGACCTCAAGAACATTGGAGCATTGAAAAATTCATCCCTAGTGGTCTCTTGGAAGATGAGATAATTTATAGCAATTATAAATCCTAATCCCCTAATGAAAGTATGGATTCATGCTATCAATCCCTATAATATTTCATCCATAATAAGATGATGTATGCTATGTGATATAAAGGATTGGGTGTGTCATAAATGAAAAAGGTGTGTGGTAACCCATTTTAGCACATGAAAAAATGGATAGATATGGATTCAGTATTCGTCCCTATGAATACCCACCTACAGAAGTTGAGGCCACCTCCTCAGAATGTGAGGATAGTTCTTCAAATTATAATAGTGAAACAAAGTCCCTTTGTAGCCTTTATGAGGACCTTACTTCCACTAAATTATTCTCTGGCATGGCTATTTTAAACCTTCCCCCTTCAATTCCTAAATTATACCTTGTACACCCTTCCCTTATCAATTGGAACAAACAATGACATATACCAATTGATTTATTTCAAAATGATGAAACAATTGGTGAATTCATGGGTTTTCATGACAACATTCCTATTGGGGACCATAAGAAGGGTTTCTTTATTAACTTGATGTATACGTGTGTTTTAGGGAGGAGGTTGAGTTCTGTGGTTAGAAGAAAATAGAACGAGGGAAAAATATCTTCCAAAAATCCTTGCTAAAATAAAATATCTAAGTCCCATAGTGAAAACCTCTTTGAGGAACTTACAATCAAGCAAATAGAAAAAAAACAAAAAAAGATATTAAAAGTGACCAACATATGGGTGAAAATCTCATTGATATACCCATAGAGCACGAAATCAATCTCTCCCTAATCCTACCCATATGGATGATGGATCCAAATTACTTGTGGAGGAAACAATTAATATCAACATCGATACAGAAGTTGAGCCTAGAATTGTCAAACTTGGGGCTTTTCTTTCAACACATGAACAAAAATATTTTGATATTTTCATTAGAGAATTTTTGGATGTATTTGGTTGGTCCTATGAATATATTCCAGGCTTAGATCCTTCTTTAGTCATGTATAACCTCATTGTGCATGAATTACCAAAGCCAATCAAACAAAAACTACACAAAATGCATCCACATTTTGTTCTTTTAGTTAAAGAGGAGCTAGAAAAGTTATTAACAGTGCTCAAATAGCTCTCTACATTGACACCGGGGGAAAAAGTGGGGGGATTCCCCTATCTATAAATCAATTTTATGGTCTGATCGGGATATATAGATGGCATTGTAATGACTAGGTAGTTCATTAAACGCGCGTAAGTGATCGAGCAATGACTACCACTTGGAATTCAACATCCTTCAAAGTATCTCGATATGGGAATGTGGGGAACAATAAGATCAAGCACTGTTCTGAAGGTCTCAATTTGGGGGATTCATTAGACCTATTAATTACTCCGAATGGATCTCAAACATAGTTCCAGTTAAGAAGAAAATTGTTGGTATAAGGATTTACATAGATTTCAAGGACATCAATAAAGCATGTCCTAAAGATTACTTTCCTCTTCTAAACATCAACATGATTGTCGATTCTACTGCTAGCCACAAAATAGTATCCCCTCATGGATGGATTCTAGGGCTATAATAAAATTAAGATTTTAGAAGAGGACCAACATAAAACCACCTTTATTACTCCTTGGGGAACCTTTTTCTATCAAGTCATGCCTTTTGGCATCAAGATTGTAGGTGCAACATATAAGAGATCTATGAATGTCATATTCCATGACATGTTACGTGATATTGTGAAGGATGACGTGGATGATATCCTTGGAAAATATAATGCTAGAGAAAAACACCCAGTGATCCTTCGCCATATCTTTGATCGAATCTAGGATTATAAGGTTTGTTTGAATCCGAAGAAGTGTATCTTCAGGTTCATCTTAAGTAAACTATTGGGCTTCATTTTGTCTCATCTTGGAATTGAATTAGATCCTATAAAATCCATTGATATTACTGAGATTCCTCCTCTCTATAACCTCAAACAACTATGTAGCTTGCAAGGTAAAAATTAGGCCATTTGAAGATTCATCTCACAACTTTCAGACAAGTGTCGCTCCACCCATTTGCTAAATTTAGATGTTGATTTTCACTGGGGCCCATATTTCCAATAATAATTTTCTCAACTCAAACAATATTTGGCAAATTCACATGTTCTTGTACCACCTACCCTAGGAAAACCTTTAATGTTATACATATCTACTACCCAATGTTCTATAGGTGTGCTCTTGACACACTATGATTCCCAACACAAATAAAGAACCATCTATTACCTTATCTACACCTTAATTACTTATGAACTCAACTACCCATAGATTGAAAAAGCATGATTGGCTATTATTTTTGCCTTTTAGAAAATCCCCTATTACCTTTTGAACAACCATACCAAGCTAGTATCTAAAGTTGACTATCTCAAATAGCTTTTGTCAAAACCTACACTTACAGGAAGGATGACCATCTAGATTATTTTGCTGAGTGAATTTTACATTGAGTATGTATATGAAAAAGAAATCAAAAGACAAGTGTTTGCTGACCAACTGGAAAAAGTACCACTTCTAGGAACAAAATCCTTAAGTCTAGATTTGCTAGATGCTTCCGTATTATATATTGAAGAATCATAAACCTGCAAGGTATATTTTGATGGATTATTCAAATTTAATGGCTCAAGAGTAGGAGTATTCCTTATTAATCCCATAGGATATATTGTCCCACAAGATTTTATACCCAACTTCCCATGTATAAACAACATTTTTGAATATGAAGCTCTCATTGTAGTACTTAAATTATTTATAAGATGGAACATCAAACAAGTTGAGGTTATTGACAACTCCCAATTTAACATCAAATAGGTGAATGATGAATACAAATTCAAAGATGAGAAACTTATCCCATACAAATGCATGGTGGACACCCTAAAAAAGTATTTTTTCTAATTTCCTTCCATCAAGTTCCATGCATGCACAACCAATCAACAGATGCAATGGCTACAATCAGATCCTTGTTACACTTATCGCCATATACTAGAGACTTTTAATTCCTTATCAATTTTCTAATGGTACCAACCTATGACATGCCAAAATCATTTCTGGTATGTGAATTTGTTGGTCCCTTTCCTCATGGTACATCAATATTTATAACTACCTACATGATGGTACTTTCCCACCCGATATCTCCCACTCCCAAAAGATAACCCTTATCCAATGTGTATCCTATTACACCCTACTTGGGGGAAATCTCTATTGTCGAGATTATGATGGGGCTCTGTTACATTTCCTTAATTCTAAATAATATATCCAAGAAATCAAAGAGGTGCACGAAGGCATCTGTGGTGTCCATACGAGTGACATGGTTCTTGAGAAGAAAATCATACATGTGGGATACTACTGGAATACTATGGAAATAGACTGTTGCTAGTATGTGAAGAAATGTATCCTATGTCAAAAGCACAGAAATTTGATTCATGCATTTTATTAGTCCTTACAACCTATTGCAACACCATGTCCGTTTAGAAAATGGGGGATAAATCTTATAAGAAAACTCACCCCACCTCATCTGATGGAAAAAAACACATTATCACTGCTACTAAGTACTTTACCAAATAGGTGGAGTATGTTACTCTCACTTATGTTACACGTGCTTAGATTTCCAAGTTCATCATGAACCACACCATTTTTTATTATGAAATCCCTTCTACTGTTACATCTGACAATGAAAAATCAGTCAAGAACAAGCCAATAAAGGCCTTGTGCCAACACTTTAAAATTTTCCAAAAGTGGTATACACATTATTACCCTCAAGGTAATGAGTAACCTAAGGCCACCAATAAAACACTTGTTCAGATTATTGAGAAAATGGTTAGTAAAACATGATGTAATTTGCATCTCCAAATCCATCCTTCCCTCTCGGCATATTGCCCTTTCATCCGCACACCTATACGTGCAACCCCCTATTCCTTAATCTTTTTCACTAAAGCCATTATATTCCTAGAGATAGGGCTCCCATCTTTGAGAATCTTCTTACCAGATTATCTGGTTAAAGACGAGGAATACAGAGCAGCCAGGCTAACAGATCTTGAAATTATAGATGAAAAATGACTTCATGCCCTCAACCATCTTAAAGTGTATCAGAATCGAATATGTGTAAGCTAAAAAAACAAATCCTCCCTTGTGAATTTTAGGTAGGAGATATTTTTCTTAAATAAAATTAGTTCAATTATACAAAAGAGCATGAAAAGAAAGAAAAATATGATCCTAATTGGTTAGGGCCATACATTGTGGTGGCTAAATTTGGTTCCAGTGTCTATAAACTTGCATATCCTGATGGTGAGGAGCTCCAGTAACCTATTAACATCAAGCATCTCAAACATTTCTATTCTTGATCTCGGGGACATTCAAAAAATAAAAAAAATAAAAATAAAAAAACACTTAAAGAGAAATAAATTCATTCAAATGTGACAACCATGCAATTGTGGCACTTTAGAGAAGTCCTTTATTTAAAAATGGTTTCTAATGCCACGGGAGGATTCATTTTTCACAAGAATCTCACACATGGGGGGCATGATCGCTTCTTCCAAGCTAGTCCCTCACATGTGTTTGAAATAATTTTGAGCCTATCCCTCATGACCTTGATTTGGATGACCCTATTCATGTATATATGCACATAATTTTCCCTTTTTACATTCTTACCTCTCATTGGGGGCATATTTGTATCTTTATTTCCTATACATAGCTTTGGGAAACTTTCAAAAAACCCTTAAAATTCACAAAATCCCCAAAAATCCAAAAACATTGGTAAAACCTCTTAAATCCAAAAAACATTGGTAAAACCTCAAAAATAAAAAAAAATTCATAAAACATCAAAAATCCAAAACATTGTTTAAAACTATCAAAATCCAAAAACTTTTAAAAAACCCTAAAAATTCACAAAACCCCCGAAAATAAAAAAACACTAGTAAAACCTCCAAAATCCAAAAACATTGGTAAAACCTCAAAAAATCCAGAAACATTAGTAAAACCTCCAAAATCCAAAAACATTGGTAAAACATCAAAAATCCAAAACATTGGTAAAATCTTCAAAATCCAAAAACTTTCAAAACCCTTCAAAAATCCAAAAAACATGCAAAAAAACTCAAAAATCTTAAACATTGAAAACTATACCACAAAACATCCTATTTTATTGCTTGCTTGTTCTAGCATATGACATGTAGATAATATTGCGATCTTCCTTCATCAACAAATCTAGTTTAATTATCATGTATGTCTTCTCAACATACATCATTTCTTAGGGAAATTTCATAGTGTCTGTTTATTTTCATGGGACTTCTGTGTCCTCCATCTATTCCCTTACATGTATCCTTTCTTGGGGCATCATTTCAACCCTTTTTGTATAATTCAAACATTTGGGAACTGAATTTGGATAAAAAAAACATTGGTGTAACTTTCTTGAACATGGTTTGTTCAAATATGTTTGTTTGTGCTTATTTGTTTGCATTCCTAATTTTTTACTTTCTCGTATTACATTGCTTTATGTATTTTTCTTTGAGTCAGTCCTTTAGCAATGAACAAAAATTAGTATTATGACTCTTCATATCATTTTACCCTTTTATTGTATGCTTGTATCAAATGAAAAATATATTTCCAAAACAAGATGGTACATATACTATGTCATGATCTTCCCTTTTATCATCCATCTTATCTTCCATTTTAACTAGATTTCGACCCATCATTTTCCAATTCTTCTACCTATTCATCCGAGACACAATTATCACAATGACTCATTTCTTCCCTTCCCCCTCCCTCACTTCTTCCACTTGAAGAACAAGCTCTAACTCTTTTTATTGATTCCCATAGTGGAAAACCAAGCCAAGTTTGAATCCCTTCCCCCATTATGAATTTTTCTTCCACATGATATCTTAAGAAAAACATCTCTTGTTGGCATGATCAAATTATCTTCTAGCATGATCTTTCTTCTCTTCTTTTTGAGCATTAATCGACCTCTTCTATCACCCCATTGACACTCGAGGGGGCATCGTCCATCCTACTAATTTTTCTTCTACTCCTTAAAATTTTCTACTATCTTTGAAGTGGAATCACTTACGCTACCCCACATCTAAGTGGCCCAAAAATGTAGACACATAAATATGACTACATGGTTTTAATACTAAAATTGCACTACTTATCCTCTTTCCCGTCATTTTGTTATAATTTGTAATTTTTTTACTAATTAGCTAACAATCCTCTTCATCTCAGTAAATTAACGACACTTCATTAATTAAATAGCTTTCCCCTTCATCTTATTCAATTAACAATACTTCATTAATTAGCTAACATTCTCCTTCATCTTGGTCAATTAATGACACTTCGTCAATTAGCTAGTCTCATACGTCATCCTGGATGCTAATTAACATCGCATCATTAGTTATAATCCTATTTTAATTTATTAATTAATTAAGTCTTTCAATATTGTATTTAACTAATAAACCTTCTTATTAGTTAAATCCCCCTTTGAAACCCTTGAAATTCTATTAATTTCCCTCTAAATCATCTCCAAATGGCTTCTATAAGCTTAATTTGGCCTATTAATTAATATTAGTTAATTAATTAAATCAAACCCAACTCCCATGAATTGCTAATAGATAATTAATCTCCTCTAATCATGCTTATTCCTTTCTAATTCTACTTTACCTTTATCCCACATTCACTAGGATGCAAGCTTTACCAAAATTGGAAAGCTATATAAAGAACCTATTACCTTCCTACCAATCTTACACTTGATACACTTGAGTAGAGCATTTTCATGTTATTGGAAAGATTATTTAAATAAAGTAAATATCCCCTTTCTACTAGGCCAAGAGTAGTTAGATAATAACCAAAAAATAAAATCAAGCCATATTGGTGAGATCTCTTCCTCTTCCTTATAGAAATTCCATCATGAGCAATTTATTCTTCATGTGTGTATTGTCCTTAGAACTCTAGTGGGCAGTCAAAAACTTTCGAATATAATTGGGTTCTTTCACATTTAAATGATCTCGTTAATGATATTTAAATGACATGAGTGGAACCTATTTCTTAAGTTACCTATGCATGAAACTTTTGAGTTTGAAACCCTTAAACTCCTCACAAATAAAAATGTTACCTTGGAAAGAAGTATCAAAGTAAATTTCGTCGTATAAAGGTTTACGAGGAATAGATATTTATTTGCCATAATTTTTGCATCAAGGTAGAGCATAGACCCCTTTGAGTGTCAATGATATCAATAAGTCTTAGAACTTCTACGAGGATTATTGGTAAAAGACCCTTAACTTATACTTGTCTAATGGTTGAAATAGTTTTGTATAAGGTTTTTAAATTCATAATAGTGTATTGAATGTCTCACTTGTAAAATGTATTGTAAACACTAATTTGGATAAGAACCACAAAAGGAATCATTTTGGGTGAGAGCATACTCCATGGATTCTTGTATCCTTAGGTGAAAAAAATAAGTATTATTTGAACCATAATTACTCTATAACAATGCTAACATGAGATCAAATAATAACATAAAGGTAATAATAACAAGAGTAATGAGCTGAATGTTTAGACAATTGTTATAAAAATTGTATACATATCAAATTATGCTAACGACTAGAATGCCTAACATAAAATTAAAATAGATGAAAGAAATAAAATGCATTGTTTATGATCAAAATTTTAAATAATTGAGAAACTTACAATATTCAAGAGATGAGCACATGTTTTTGTAACCAAAATTGTGGTAATCAATTATGTCAATTGAATAAATATAGCTAAAATAGAGGTGAATTAAAGGATTTATGTACCTTATGGGAAAATTTCTCTTTTCTTAATTTCCTCTTATGGTCTCCCTTTGTATGATGTTAGGATCATTCGAGCAAATGGGTGTTTGTTATTTTCATCTTCTATTATGATCGTGTGTTTGATTGAATACTATTATAAGATGAAAATAACAATCATAATATAAGATGAAAATAACAGACACCCATTTGCTCGAATTATCCTGACATCATATTATGATCATGTGTTTGATTGAATACACATGATATAATTGATTATAGTGCAAATCATGAGAGATGCATAGTGATGGTAAAAGACCTCAATCTTCTTCCTTGTTCTTGTAAATTCTTGTTATATATCAACATCATTTGATGGGATGTGTGTGTTTTATTTCTCATTTGAGTAGTAATGTGGCTTTCTATATGTCGTCCACTTGTTTAATACTCATTTTAGGGCTAATAATCATTTTGTGTGTATGGGGGAAGGTAGGGTCATTATGGAGGAATAAGTATTTTTAAAACCAAATTAAACCCTTTGTGAACGTAAGGAGGAACCAAAGGTATTGGGCTTTATTCTAGTGGAGTGATAAGTGGGTTTTGGAATAAAACAAGTGGAGGGATAAGTTTCATGCATTTTATTTTATTGGAAGAACCAAGAACTTATGCCCCATACCTTAGTGGAGCGATAAGTGGTTTGGAATGACCCTAGATCCCCTTGCAAGCCACTATAGGCTTGGTAGTGCATACTAATGTTTGTGAATGTTCCTAATCCTCTTTATTTTAATCCTCATATGAAGGCTTGATATGGTGATTCACATATGATGAAATGTTATTTTCTCACTCTATAATTGCTAATCTATTGTGGATTTAATTGGTTTCTCATCTGAATGTGTGTGCATTATATTGATGAGTTTTGTTTCTTGCATGCATGAGTATGATATATTTGTGTGTATGTTAGGGATTTAATTTCCAAATGTGAAGGGATAAGTGTTATGATGATGTATGGAGTTTCTTATTTATTTTGGGAGGAAAAAAAGGTTGGTGAGACTAGTATTAGTGGAGGGATGAGTGTGAAGGGATAAGTGTGTTCTCATGTGTGGTTGCATGAGTGATTTGGAGGAACCAAAGGGTAGTATACCTTCCTTACTATAGGGATAAGTGGAAGTATTGGCTCCATTTCCTCATAAAAATTTATTTTAAGGCTTGAGGATATTATACATTTTCCTTTCTAATGTTTAGTTGACATCATCATATCCTTGTTTTGGAGATACAAGTGAAGTGATGCATGTTGTTTTTTGGTTAAGTAATTTTTAATGTTGATATGCATATAAGTTTAACAATAAAAAATAATACATGTTTTGCTCATGTTTCCCGTGTGGGAGTTACATATGTATTTGTGGTGAGAAAGAAGTAGAAACCACATGTGGAGGAGATCTAAGTGTAGGTGTAAAAGTAGCATTAAGAATAGTAAGAGGTCTAGAGTCTAGAGGATGATGGAGAAAATCCATAAGGTTGTCATGAGGTTATGTAGCAGTAGGTGCACTAATGATAGAAACAAATGAATGTGTGGAAGTAATATGATCCAATGATAAAGGAGTCCATGGTGGAATGATGAGAATAATAATAATGTGATGCCCATGTACAAACTTAAATAATAAGTGGACTATGGATGGTACGGATTTGGAATCCCTTAAGATAAGGGAGTCCTAAGATCATATCACAATACACAACTATAGATCTAAAAATGAATGGCATAGAGATAGTGAGGGGTCCATTAGTGATAGGAAGAGTGACATGACCATGAGAAGTGGGAGACCTATGTGTCATCTGAGATAATGAAAAACTGATAGCTTACAAGAAAGTAACTGAACATGCATTACACTTGTAAGTAGGATGTACCATAACATTATTAATAACATGAGGACCAATAGAAGCATCAATGTGTAGTCTATACGATGAAAAAGAGGCATGAAAATCAATATTAGTAAAATTAATGATAGGTGAAGGAAGATCATTAGTACTAAAAAGAAATACAAGAGGATGATGTGAATATGGAGGAGGAGGAACAACATGAGAAACATGATTAGTATAAAATTTAGGAGTTGATTTTTCATGATTAGGTAATGGATTAGTGAAGGTTTTAAGCTTGTCATTGTAATTAGTAGATTTAGGAATAAAAATAGTAGATTCATGCAACTCAATGTCATGATTTTCACTCAGATATTGGATTAGATGTCTTAGCTTGAAACACCTATCAATAGGATGGCCATTGCATTTACGATAATCACAATGTGCATGTTCATTGAAAATCCTTTCATGAGGTCGATTAGGATCTACCTCAAGAGGAGTTGGAAGAGAAATAAGATTGCTTTCTAGGAGTTGAGGAAACAACACATGTGATGGATATGGAAATTTATTAAAAATGTGGCATGCAGGTTGTAATTGGATCTTTGTAGGCTGAGATATAGAATTGATAGTAGGATTAGGATTGCAAAGATTTCCCTTGAAGGTATATTTTCTTGGGAACTTGTTAGTTGATGAATCAGAAATATTAGCACCATATTTAAATTTTCCCAAAGAAACTTAATTTCATGAATTTTCAAAGTATGACATAGATTATAAAAGGAGTGAAAATATTCAAAAAGTATATATTCTTGAAAATGAGGTAACAAACTTTAGATTAAAATATCTCATAGTTTAGATTCAACCAAGATAATGTTCATTTTAGAAAGATTATTATTATAACATAAAACATAGTTAATAAGGTATTCATTAGAACCTTTCCACATTTTGGCCATTTGAGAATATGATATATTTTTCCTAATATCCATAGAAAAAAGAGTCAAGAATAGGTTTGCTAAAGGAGTAAAAGATCTAACAGACTGCAAAGGAAAATCATAAAACCATCACAAGGCATAATTCTATAAGCTCTTAGGGAACAAATTAGTCAATATGGTGTCATCACAAGAATAATCCAAATGTACAACAAAAAATTATCGAAGGTGATCTTGGAGATATCAATGGCCATCAAAGAGAGGAAACTTAGGCGAGGAAAAATTAGAAGTAATTGGATAAGAAGGCACCTAGGGGCAAGAGGAGTGAATAATAAGTGAATAATCAAGAGATATAGTAGAGGAGGAAAATGCCTATTGTAATTTATAAATGTGAGCTTGCAAAACATGATATAAAGACTCTAAGGCATGGGTTCCTAAAGAATTTTTAGGTTAGATATGGGAAGAAAAGTGAGTAGTAGGTACGAAAAATAGGCATATGAAGGGTGGACATCCCACAGTGGTGGGGGAAGAAGAAAGTGAAATAAGTGACCAATAGAGAACTCCATGGTATGAACCATACTAACATGAGAAACATTTTCATGATCATGTGGAGCTATTAATAAAGAATTAAGGCTATGTTATACATGAGTGGGATTATCACGTAATGTGGAACAAAAAGTGGTGAGAGCATTGAGCTATGCCTGATCCACATTAGTGTCTTCATCATAATACTTTTCACTACCAGAAGTTTCTATTTCATGAAGAGGGATCTAATGAGAATTGAATAGAGGGTTATCATGTGTGATTTCAGCCATACCATTGGAATGATTATGGGTATGTGGGAGGAGATAAGCATGCTTTAAGAGAAAAAAATGATGACTATGGGTAATGGGCATGAAAGATAAATATGACAATGACTATGTAAGGATTGGTTTCACAAAATGATTTAACAAAATTTAAATATTTATCATAGGAATAAGATGAAATCAATACAATATTAATAAGAAATATTTATCATGCAAGAAACAAGAAAGTGTAAACAATAGTGAAATAAAAATGACTTAGCTTGTATTTGGAGATATGAGAAGATTATGGGTTGGGAAATAGTCTTAGAAGGTTGGATATGAAGTGTGTATGCTTTTTCTGAGAAACTAGGATCTAAAACTTCTTTGGAAAGGACCACATAGATTAGGAAAAGACTGCCCGGGCGTTGGTGTCTAGACTAGACACTAGTGTCATGAAAATAACTTTACTTCTGATCTTTCCATGGTCTAAACTTATCTTCTTGTTTTCACTCTCTGTCATATCCACTTCATTGTAGGGCTCTTGTATTGCACCTGAACTTGTAAAAAAACCTTATCTACCTATATAAACCTCGAGAAAATATTAGATGAAACAAATAATGCATATGTTTGAGTTGAAATGACCTCGAAGGTTAGCCCATTATGATTTTTAATGAGAATTTCAAACTCTATGTAGTTCTGGTGTGTGTGTGTGATTGTATTATGTCCTTTGAAGCTAGGTTTCCCTTGTTCCAGTCGTATCAGGATAAAAAGATAAAAAAAATTCCCCATAATGAATTTGTGAGATGGAACTCAAAAATAACCCATCCTATGTAGTGACTAATGCAACCCAAATGCAAACCTTGAATGTTGTTCTTTTCTTAAGTAGTAAATAGTAAGTAATAGCCCAAAGTTGTTCACCCCTAACAATAGTAAGTAAGTAATGTATATAAATGATTCCCTTGTTTGAATTTCATCATTAATAAGGAAGAAATATGACCTAAAGTGATAAAAGAGACTTTAGAAAAGATAAAAAATTATGTTTCATTTAAAACTTGAGAAAAGGAAGGAAAATGATAGAAGCGCTAAAAGGGGAAGTAGTTCTTGGGTGCTCTTATCCCTAATGTGATCTATTGTCTCTTATTCATAGAGGATATAATGGAAAATACATAGATGGATCATGTATTGCCAATTTCCAAAAGTAAAGTGACCATTTGGAAAGGTAAACAACAAGAGTGTAGGAAGGATAAAGCAATGTAAAAGTAAAAAAAGTGTTGTTGATATATAGTTTTCCTACTCAGGAATCATGTAAATAATGACATACTTAGAGGCGTGATGCAAATAGAAAGTGCATAATTTTGTGACTATAAATGGCAGAAGAGTTATGTTTTATTATATTGTGTTGTTAACTTATGTGTACTTGTGATGTTATGAATGAGCCTATTATACTTACCACTTTGTACACGGGTTTTTGAACTATTGTTGTGTTCAATGATGAAAGTAACAATTTTGAATCATGGATGTTTGATGCATGTGCTACCATGCTAATTGTGAAAACCACGTGTTTTTGAGATGTGAATGTGTTCTAATGTTGTATCACCTAGTTTTTCATACATGTGCAACTAACGTGCTGTATAATAAAATCATTCTCCATGACAAGGGTGTTGTTTTGTGATGCTATGTCATCATGTGTTATCATATGTGTATATTTCTATGTGAAAAATTTATTCCTTGTGAATTGGAGATATATGTTGTTCCTATGACCCATGTTGTATTGTGTTTTCACTTCAGTACACCATATGGAAATGTGACATGTTGTAAGCCATGAACCTATGGTGATGTTGTACCCAATATATAAACCTATACATGTGGTGTTATGAGTTTTTTGCACAATTAATTATTCTATTAGTGGCATGGTTATGTGTTGGGTTGAGAAATCTACATTGGTTATCACTATGGATAGTTTCAAAGGTGTGTGTCGAGATTGAGGAAAAATGGACCGTTATCCATTTTACTCGAGCCAAATACAAGACAAGAAGTGGAGTCTTGTATAGACTGGAAATTATCTTCTTCTTTTTTAGTATGTGTATCATTTTCTCAATGGGTTTCAAGCATATTGTGTTCCGTGGACACCTTAGGATCATTGAATACAAACTTGTACTTTTCTCTCTCTCCTTAACTAGTATTCATGGGGATGACCTTTATATGAGTCTGACTATGTTGAGCCATGTGTAAGTTTAGAGATGATGATTCAGACTGAGACTATGGTAGTTGCATCATTTTATCAGTAATTATGTTATATTCTGAGAGGATTCTTGATGCCGAGATGCATGATCGATGATTAGTACCCCTACAGGTGGCCAACAAAGACCACACAATTATTGTGATTTGGATATTTTCATGTTTATTTTTATTTTTAAACATGACCTTCTCATAACTAGCATTTTACTTGACTTATTTTTGAGATTCAAGGCTATTCTTGTTTAATTTTCATTTCTTACGAGATTTTTCATATTTTTGAATGTAGCTACATAGCCATTTCTCCTTGGTTGCCAAAATTTCTTGGTTTTATTTTTATGTTTTTAACTCAAAGATTTTTGGTTTTCATGTCACTTGAAATTCTTTGTCAAGAATATTAATGGATTTTCTTAATTGATTGATAAGTTGGATATACCTTTTTTGTAATGTGGATATATGTTGTATGGGGGTACAACAAGGGTGTTATGTTTTGTATGCTTTGGGTTGTAGGCATGCCCTTGGTGTTGTGGTAGAGGAATTTTTTTTTCTAGGACGATGGAGTGATTAGACCTCACTTAGATACTATAATACCCATTCCTCTATGGTGGAGTGAATCATATGATACTTAGTATTCTATGATTAAGTGACTCTTTTGATATTTAGTCCTCTATGGTTGAGTGACTCTTATGATATTTAGTTCTCTGGTTGAGTGACTCTTATGATCTTTAGTCATCTATGGTTGAGTCACTCTTATAATACCCATTACTCTTTGGCATATTGGGATTTATGATATGTAGTAACCATTAGTGTGTTGATAATGATTATTCTTCTTCTTTAACCCTATGATGATGATGCTTTCCATTGAGAAGGATATGATATTTAGTTTAAACTTCATGATTACCTTTTAAGACATTTACACTCTTTCAGATTATGTATTACTTAGGGATAGTGTACTTTTGGGCCATGCGGAATTCACCAACAGACATATGTATGGGATAATTCATACTCTTGTTTGGTTATTTTAGCTCCCTTAAGGAGAGGATGATATATTGGATTATAGATTTTGTTGACAAATATGACTATATTTGGGCTCATGGGCACTAAATGATGCATGGGCATTATGATGTGGCCTATGTTCATGATATGAATATTATACTTTGCAATCATTCATGATGTAAGGGTATATTAGGAGGTGTTTAAAATTATTAATAATCTGTGAGATGCTTCATTTTTCCTAGATTAGGTTGAATAAGTTTAGTGTGAACTTTCCCTCAAAATATCTAAGTTTTAAAATATGAATGTTGAACCTTATGAGGAATATGGTCATGTAGGGTCCTAGAAGTTTGTAAACATTATTCCAACCATTAAAAACTTTCAAAAACATCTCAACAACCTCAAAAAAGGATAAATCTACGTTGGAAAACCTAATTAAGAAAACTTGATAAAGTATGAGTTGTTGAGAAGACTTATGAGATTGTTTCAACAACTCCTAATCTTGGAAAATTAGTTCCCATGATGGAGGAACTCAACCCATTAGACTAAGAGAGTGAAATTATTATAAACTGAATCTAGGGGATGCATTTGAATAAGGTTGGTAAGCATTGTAGAATATCTTTCTTAATGGACAAACCTCTAGTAGGATTTTTGTACATAATAGAGTTTTTGTACATAGATTAGCAATTTTCTAGATAAATTATTGAGAATTATTCAATTTTCTTACTTGTCTTGAGTTGTATTGATGTTGTAAAATGTGTATTAGTGTATTAGAGATTTAATTTTTCATGGTTATACATAGTACCTTGTGATTCTGTTGAAATATGTCTTTATCTTTGTCAATTTCCATGAAATTCTATTGTACAAAAAAAACAATGTATCTACAACTTTAAATCAATAAAGATAAAATCTAGGGGAAAGTAATTTAGAGCTTATATGACTAATTTGGGGTGATGAAAAGGAAAAATAAGAAAGGTAAGAGGAAATTTCTCATATCGAACTATTATAAACCCTTGACTAGGGTTTTAAGCTAAATTGTTTATATCTTTGTCATCATATTGCTTGAGGAACTAATAGTTTAAATAAATCATCTAGGGATAGTATCCTACAAGATGAAAAAGTTTCCATATTGTTTTATGCTTACAGATGAAATTTGTACATGAAAATCTTAAGAAGAACATGTTTTAACTGCTTGAGGCTTAAATAATCCTCATATAAACATAAACTGGGTAGAATTGATAAGGAATTGAGTTCTATTTAATTTAGATTCTAAAATAAGATAAAGGGTATCTATAAATGTTAGAAGTGTAGAGAGAAACACATTTATATGAAAAAACAGATGTAACATTGTCCCTCAATGGGCCTAAAAGAAAGTCTAAGATAGATTATTAGAAAATAAAGAAGAATCTCATCTCAAATGCACATGAAGTGATTTATCATAGGAAGATATATGGAGAATAGGTTTTAAATAGGTAAATGAGATCATTGTATACTGTTGAATCTCATTTTTCATGTTCTATCCTTGTTCAAGGTAATTTAAGCCTTATGGCTAAAGTGTTAATACAATAGTGTTAAATGAATGATTTTGTCTTGAAACTTGACATCATGTTTGAAAGGAGTGGATTTGAAGCCAGACTAAGATCATTTGGAGGTGGAACTAACCCTCCATCATTTCATCTCAATGAGTAGTTTTGTCTACATTGGACTTCTCTAGACAAAACTATTGTTACATCTATAAAGTGAATAAAAAATATAAACAATGTTTAAGAGGTTGGGAATTAATTTGAATACAATTGTATTTATAGAAAATGTGAAGAGTGATATGATATCAGGCCTAATAAGGAGTGTTCATTATTTGAATGAAAATTTCTTATGCTTTGGAAATAATATAATCAACAACACAGTCTTTGAATAGTCAAGAACCGATATTGAAGGATAGTTGGAACTTCATAGACTAATGATTACATTTGGATAATGGATGTTTTGTCTTAGGAAGAATAAGGTAACTTACAAGGTCATAAATTTTCTTTAAGTTTCTTTCCATTTTTTGGAACTGTGCTGGGAAGAGGATAACCAAGAAAGTATGAATGTATGAGTTAAGAATGAATTATGACAGCTAAAAACTAAGAAAGAAAACGAGTGTATGAAATCATACTATAAGGTGAGGTGAATGAATTAAATTTTTTTTTTCCCAATAAAACAATGGGGATGATTTAAGTATATTAACCTAGACATGTATTTAGTTTAGAGCTAGAAGTGTATATGGTCCGAAGTTAGTAATATATTTGGTTTGGAGCTGTTAGTATATTTTGTCTAGATTTTTCACTATATTTAGTCCTAATTTGTCAGTATATTTGGTCCAGATCTAGTAGTATATTTGGTCCAAATCTATGTTATTTTCATCAAGTTACATTATTAAAAGTTAAGGGAAATGATAGGATTAAAAGAGGGAAGTTGGTGATTGTACCAACACTACTCATGGCTTGAGGTAAGTTATCTCCTACCATGTAAATTTCATTAATGCATGAAATGAACAAATGGAATTTTAATCCTAGGTTATACACTGGATTCAAATGTGATATGTTTTATTTGATATTATGGCCATACAACTTAGAGTGAAAGGAGAAATATGGAGAATTGAATTATATCTTGTAAGATTTCTCTAGCACCTAACATTTTGAACTTTCGTGACAAGTTATTTCATCAGTGTTTCTTGTTTTGAATGGCTTATGTGAAAACTAATCCCTGAGATATAAAACATATAATAATAATAATAAATACAAGAATTATGGGGAATCATCTAAAGAGATAAATGGGGTTGCAAAACCTATTACATGCATAATCCCACTTTGCCTTGCCTTGTAAACTAGATAGAGGGAAAAATTAAATAGTATAGTATTGTTTAATCATTGATAAATTTGTTGTCTTAACTCATATGTGACTTATTATGAATTATTCATTTTATGAAACCTAACACTTGGGGGTAGTATATTAAGGACCTATTGCTTCATCCTCTTCTTGTGTAAGGCCTTAAACTACTATTTTCATTGAATCTAATATTGAAAAGGATTCATGCGTGTGATGTTTGTATCCCATGTCTTGGTGAAGTTAGCTATGCTTCCATAGTCTACCTTCTTAAGTGATGGAATCCTATGCATATAAAATTAAACCTATAAGTTATGTGTTCTTTTGGTTAATGAAAACTATATGAGTTGCGTCATATAACATAAAAAAATTCTAGTTTTTTGGTTGCATTTTTTGTTGTGTAATTTTTGGATTTTACATTGCATTCTTGTATTATCTCAAGGCTCTAAATTTAGACATCATTTTCATGATCTAATCAATGAGAGGTTCAGACCTTCTAGTTACCTTTGACATTATTATTATTGCTATAAATATTCTAATATAGGTACACAAGTTGCCCCCTAGACCCCCTATGCATATTTTCCCATATTTAACATTCCCTACAACCCCTTAACTTGAGCTTATAGTGTTATAACCACTAACATATATTTGTATAACTTCCATAAATGAGATGGATGAGAGGAAGACCACACTAAAAAATGTGGTAAATAAGATGAACAATTTGAAAAGTAAAAAATCTCCATATACTCAAAGGACTTGACAACCATAGAGCCCATACCACCAACCCATTAGAGCATATCCTAAAAATCAGATAATCCTTATAAGGCCTATGAATCAAATATACCCATCTCCTACTAATCCTAATAGAGAAATTTTCCATGTGTAAAACAACATTACTAAATACCTAAGATGGTGTTATCCTTTCTCCTAACCCCATGATTCTAAATTTTACCTCATAGAGCAATGATACATGCCTTGGTATTTTATATCTATGTTGTGCAACCTAATTGAATGAATGATCCATCACATCCATCTACTCTAGCAAGTACTGAGATTCTAGTCTACTAGAAATAGGAAATTTTTTTTATCACCAATCAAGTTGAGGAAACTAACAACCAAAAGTATAATATAATTATAATACAAGATCAAAGAAAAGACTCATGGAGATATAATTTTAAGAATATAGAGATTAGGTGGCATGTGTTTCAAGATGAAAAAGATTAAAAAAAAGAGGTTTCACCTCACTTGTATGAGACAAACAAGGTGTTTGCAATTCCACATCATCTTTCCATTGAGAAATCAAAGAAATTTTTGGATACTCACAATTCACAAATACCCGCAACAACAATCCTTGACATATTTGAGTAAATAAAGAGAACAAATATTTATGTATCCCTATGGGATGCTTTAAAATTCTAGGGAAAATGAATCTACTAAAAGAAGGATTAAGGAAATTTAATATTATTCCCAAAAATTAAAAGGAGGAAAGTTTAACCCCAGTCAATTTGCATCATTCTAGTGTCAGTAAGGAATTTTTTTCTACAAAAACCCCTCCATTTTACATATAATTAATTGTCACGAAATATCTAGTCCATAACTATACAATTAATTCTAGGGCTAGTAATGCAGTCATGCCCAAACAAGTTGCCGATACAGTTGGCTTGAATTATACCCATGTTAATAAATATGTTGTCTAGCTAGATGGTACTACTGTGAAAATTGTGAGTGTCATAAAAAACCTTAATCTAACCCTACATGCTTTCTCCTATATCACTATTTCTCAAGATATCTCAGTTATAAACCTTCCTCTATCTTTACTTTTTGATTGTCTAAAGATTTTACTACTAAAGTAGAGGGATATATATCATCTGATTGGTCTCACATGTGCCTTAATACTTAGTATGACACTAAAATAAAAATAAAGGTTAAGAAACTTTCCCAATTCCATGTGGAAACATATGATCCAAATCTCACTAATCTTAATTATGCCATAACCTTCAAAATTGAGGGAGTAGAAGTTGATCCCAAACCTTTTTAAGTGGGACCTAAAGTGCTTGTTAAACAAATGGATGAATGGGATAAATAAATGTGGACTTTTTATATCCTTATGACACATTTGAGGATACTAGTATTGACACATATTGTTTATGTAATGAGGAAAGTTTCATTACCAACTTACAAAAATCGGAGAATGCCTCATGTGGACTATGAAAATTATTTTTGATTGTTAATAGTGTAAAGCTAGAGAAAGTGCATGTTTTTTTCCCCAAAGGAAGAGAAGTTATTATTTTCTCATATGTTATATTTCAACTATTCCAACAATTTGTTTGAATATGAGGCTCTCATTCAAGGGATAATCATTGCTAAAAGTAAAGGAATCAAGAATATTATGATCTTCAGAGATGCGAAGTTAGTTACTCAGTAAGTCTAGTCATAATTCTTGGCAAATAAATCTCTCCTCAGAGCCTGCAAACATATAGTTTAAGACCTCCTAGAATATTTTGAGGCCATCAATTTTCATGTTGTCCCAACAGAATAAAATATGGATGAAAATAGGATGGATTTTTATTAGAGATCAATTTGATCCTTATAAAGTTGTCATGAATGTTTTAGACTAGCACATCAAGCTAGTAATCAGTCCAGAAGTACCTAACAATGAATACCATTAGTAATGTTTTTACTATGATGCACATATTTCCCTCTTTATTCAGAAAAGCTAAGTTTTACCATGTTTTATAATCAAGGTTATAAGAAAATTATGGTGAAAAAATCACTCAGCTGAAGTATAACAAGTTACCCAAAGGTTTAATAACTCTAGAAAATATGTTCATCCTGGATGATCAATATAAAGGGGAGAAGAGGGAATTAAAGATGAAATAAGAGGACTATCATGGTGTGGTTATCTCCAATGGAAAAAAACTAAATATTGGAAAGGTATGTAAATATGAGCAAGAATTTGATTCCATCCAAATGTGCCAAGGATATGATGATATTTTTGCATGGTCTTATGATGATCTTAAAGGCTATGATCTTGATATCATTTAGCACACCATTGAAAGTACTATGGGACCAAACTAGTGAGACAAAATTAAAGGAAAATTAATCCTATGATTGAACCTTTAATAAGATAGGATTTGACCAAATTAATTGAAGCCAAAATGATCTTCCCTATCAAATAAACTTATTGGGTTGCAAAGATAGTCCATGTTAGGAAAAAAAATGGAGAGATAAAGCTATGTGTAGAATTCAAAGACTTGAATAAAGCCTCTCTCAAGGATCATTACCCTTTACCTTCCATAGATCAAATTTTACAATCAGTAGTAGGGGATGATAGGTTTTCACTTCTGTATGGGTTATCAGGTTATAATCAGATCCTTTTCAAAGATTCTGACCAATATACAACAACTTTCATTAACAAGTGGGGGATGTTTTCCTATTAAAAGATGCCTTTTTAGCTATCTAACATTCATGTTACCTTTCAAAGGGAAATGGATATATATTTTAATGGATCAATCAATCATACTATTTTGATCTATTTGGATAATATTAATATTTTTCCTAAAAGAGAATAAGGTCATATAATGTACCTTGAGTAGATTTTTAGTAGATGTAGGGAATTTATTATATCTAAAAATCCAAAAAAATGTATCTTAGTTGTCCCTAAGAGTAAACTATCTTGGCCATTGATCTATATAGTAGAATTACAACTATCTTGGCTTTGTATCTTCCCTAACAAAAAAAGTAATTGTATTCATTCTTGGGGAAGATAAATTTTGTGAGGAATTTTTTCACTAACTTTGTAGATTTGTTAAGGCATATAACATTGATTCTTAAGAAAGAATGTAATTTCTAATGGACACAAGAGGTAAATATCATTTTTGAAGATATACAATAGGGTATACCACATACTCCTACTCTCATCAACCTAAAATTTGAAAAATAATGAGGAAATAATACTGCTACTATTTCAACTTAGGAAAATTAGCAAGGCTTGGAGAAACAAACAGATTTTACAATTCAAACGCTTAAAGAATATGAGCTCAAATACAAATTTGTTAAAAATCAAACTTTAGCTCTTTTATGAGTTCTCAAATAGTTTAAAAACTTGTTGTCCAACAATAAGATTAAAGGATTTTTATTCATTCAAGCATTAACCAACACATTATGAGAACCAAAATAAGATAAAAGAGAGATGATTCGATTATTAAAATCGTGTAGTTTGACATTGAAATCAAGTATACTAAGTTAATCAAAAGTAGAGAATTTTGTCAACACTTGGCTAAAGATGTGTTTCCCTCATAAGAATTTGTGTATTTATAATGAATTACATTAGAGGAAAGTGTTGAAAATGCCTAGGTTTAGAATATAGTCGAATACTTATATTTTGGAAAGTTTCTCAACAACTTCAACTCAAAGAAAGCATTTCAGATTGCAAGTGTTAGAAACTATGACACTGAGAGGGGGGTAAATGAGTGTCTTATAAATTTAACTTATTAAATTTTATATGACAAACATATAACACCATACACAAGTAATTTGCAAAAGAACACATAGAGACACAATTTTTAATGTGGGAAACCCAATTTGGGAAGAAACCCCACTGAAATCATGAACTATGCTTAGGACTGAAATATCCTTTAATTGTTATATGATCTTATGGTTGAGCTTCTACTCAACCTAGACCTGTAACTCCTAATTTTGACCAAGATACTACTCAGTCTAGAGGCTTCAACCCCCTATAATTCAACCAGTTGCTACTAATATTTATTGAGCTTCAACTCACAAGGAAGTTCGAACTCCCCAAATGCTAGCTGTTACTTAGAATTATTTAATCAATTTTGGTCACTTTTGATTTACTGTCTTCCATAGCTAATAATGACCCTAAATTTTATCTCTTTCTTTGGTTCTCAGTTTTACTTGTGACTCCATTCTTATTAGATCATTAATTCAACACTCTATTTAAGTTACACAAGGTTCACAATCACATCATATTATCATTCAATGAAATAATCACACATGCTACAAGTAATTGGTCATGAAAATCGTACTTGTTTAGCTCATATATCTTATTGTTTCAAGTTCCTATTTATCTTACCTTTTAATAATACTTGTCTCTCTTAGTATTGAGTCATCTGCACCTTTAACTTGCTCACTATTTCAAATACATTCGTAGATATCATTAGTATTTTTTACAACACCTTCACCTCACGCCTACTCTACCTTTATATATTTTACACCTTTGTCCATTACTTTAATTTCAACTCACTCATTTGTATACAGATATAACTATCAAATACTTACGATCATCTGATTGTTCCTATTATTTATGCTGAGATCAAAAATCCTAATTTTCATTCTTCATCATTCTCATCTCAGAACTCTTTTTCCTGTAAGATATAAACCCTTCTTGATTCAAGAATCTATCTGTATCTCTTTTAATATAATTTGTTTTGCTTCACTTCATCATATGTATCTCTATCACTCTAATTATAATGGTCAAGAATTACTTTTGCTTTTACATATATACACACATTTAACTTAGAAGACTGCCATCTTCATCTACTGTTTACTTCATTGGTGTCCTATATTCTTATTCATCCTCATCTACATACATTTATCTCTACTATTTTCTTCTTATTTTTCATGTAACTTATTTATGTCTCTCCCAAGCTCAATGCATAGGTTGCTTAAACTTATTATTATATGCATTGTTTAAAAAATAAACCCCACAACTTCTCACCCTCACTTTCTAAGACTCTTTATATTTTTCTATCTTGATCACAACATACAAGAGAGGACCTTTCCTCTTCCACTTCATTTTTTTTTTTCATATTTTCTTCTTACTTTCATGTGAAAAGGATATTTAAACTTCAATGACCAACTTCATGCATAGTTTTGATTCTGTATGACATTGAAGAAAACACATGGGAAACAGTTTTAGGTGTGCTCAGAGCATAATAACTATCATACTCACATATGAGATATTTTGCTTTTATTCAACTGTCCTTTGCTGAAAAGTCTTCATACTGATTTCATTGCATGATAATAACACCAAATTTTCTATGACAACAGTTTCAGAGAGAGAGAGATAACACCAAAAAAGTGTAGCAGTCAAAAAACGTAAACAAGACTTATTACTTTTTACACACCCTTTAAATAACCTTTAGGCTTCACTCTTTATGTTCCATGATTCATATTCAAGTTTAACTAGGAGAAAATACAGTTTTCACACTTGAAGAAAGAGTTTTTCACTTCCCCATGGGATATGCACTTAAAAAACACTGTTTTAGCTTGAAGTATGAAGGCCTACCTGATCATTGTGATGTTTTGAACCCAATTATAGATGAAATATGCTCTATTTTTCTCTTGGCAAGATTATTCTTGCAAGTACCTTAGCATTCTTAATATTCAGGTATTTGTAGAAGACAATCACAATGTTTTCAAACTAAGAGAGATGTCCATAACATGAGGCTTTTGAATTATGGCCTTGAGACACTCATATCAAGTAAGGAGACTACTAACTTCTTTAAAAATTATTCAATATAAGTGTATTGCAAAAAAATATTTATCTTTTTGAGAATATACTCCATCTTCTTTATTTAAGACATATCATATCTCCCTCAACTAATGTGGATTAAAAATCAACTTTCAAATGATGCTAATACTATTACCCAACCTCTCAAATCCTCGTTTGTATGTTATCATGTTATTAAAGTCATGTTTTTACTTGAGATTCAATAAACTTGCATAGGTAGGGTTTTGGACTTCAAACACGAAGACAAAGATTTAGAGATTACATTTCCTTGTACTTCAATTGTATACTAATGTAGATGTATGATGACTTCAACTAGATTTTTTTTCAAAGTTTCATGGCTTCTTGTGCATTGATTGGTTTAAGAGCTTCATTAGATTGATCACATTCAGTCTTTTCATGTGACTTAGACTTAGTTTTAAAAGAGATAGGTTTTGAATTGATTTAGTCTTTACTCACAGTAATCAAATTACATTTTGTGAACCCACATATCTACTCCAAACCATAGATTCACTTGCCATACTCAACAAATATTTTTTAAAGAAGTGTGATCATGAAAACACCATGCTTTCAGACTGAGAAAGAATATCCCTTAGATCACCACTGTACAAGCTCAAGTTTATAGTATTTTAGTTCACATACCTTTATTCATATGTTTAACCATTTACATCTAAGAAAAGAGTTCTTTATAGAGAGATTATATACACCATTCTTCAACTTGAACCCAAATCTTGTAGAAAAAAATGCTAGCATAGTTGAAAGTGTAGTCTTCTTGATGAAGTAATACAGGGAAGTTCAAGGATACTAAGTTTTAGGCTTCCTAAATTAGTCACCATTGCACATCACGATGTTCATAAAAAATCTTTCAACTTGTGGAAGTAGTGTGATAATCTTTCCATCTTAGGTTTATACTCACTATGAGATGACTATTACAGGGCGTCTAAAAGAGACTTAGTCTCGACAGAAAGAGGTTATAATTGGATAATTGACTATAATTTTCATCCAATTACTTATTTTGAGAATATATTAAGTATTTTAAAACCTCCACACTAGGAAAAATATTTGTTTTGAGCCGTAAGGCTTGTGAATACCATGTTTTGTATCAGCATGTTTACTAAACTCCAAACCTAGTTCAATTTAAGAGACACTCTTTTTGGATTTATAACTGAGATGAATCTACTCGCTCAATATTCATAAATAATTCTCCACACACCTCTGTATTCAATAGAACATTAACTTGAGACACTCCATTATCACATTTTTCTTCATGAAGATCTTCATATTAAGCATCATGTACAAGCTTTGCAGGAGCTGAAACAAGCCTGTATGACACATTCAGTCAAATAGGACACCATATTTTCTTTTAAGACTCTTGCAACATCCTTGAGTGACTCTACACTTTTCATCAGTCATTTGAATTCAACACACCAATTTTTTTGTCCACCACCCCAAGTAAGAGGTTTGAAAGGAGAAAAACCTTGTTAGAGAAATGATCATAACTTCTTTGTTATTCAACCAAATTCCCTCAAAAAATTTACAAAATTTCAAGCTTAGAGTTCTCTTCAAAAATTACTCATATGATTTATTTTAAGAACCATCCAAAAATTTGTTTGGATGCTAACAAGCCTGGATGATTAGAATACATTCCTTAATAGAACTATTTTAGAAAAACTTGCATAACTCAAAATCCCCATTTCAAAATATGATGAAATTTGGCATGAATAATTATAGGACACCCCTCTACACATTCTATGTGTTGGTTAGCCATAGATTTTCTTGGGAAGATCTTACCAATCTAATTTACCTTAGGTTGCACTCCTAATTCTCAAAGCTACTTTATGTGCACTTTTGAATTTTGACTCTAGGAGCTAAAATGATCCTTTTTTTTCTCACACATGCTATAGAAACTATTTATAGGCTTCTAACATGCTCACATTAGCATGCCATGACCTGCACCAACTTATCGTACCTCATTAGGGACCAGAAACATGCCTAAATGGGCTAGTTTTAATTGCAACTTCCACTAGATGACTTGATACACCATGTGATAGATCTTTCCCATGGTCATAAAATTATATCTGACGTGGAGAGCCTTTGGGTGAAGCATACCAACCTGTACTCTTCCTTCATTGATCAAACACCTCACTATTTGAGCCTATAACACTATGAAAATAACCTTAAACCTTCTTGAAAGCTCACTATTGAATCCTTTACCATCAATTCCACTGTACATCAATGAAAACACCAATGACCAGGGTTCAAAAATCCCCCCCTTTTTCATTGATGGAAACACATTCAGAAACCTTTGATGACAAACACAAGCTCACATCACCCTTCCTAGTTTATGATAGCAATTTCTCCCCCTTTGACATATATGAAAAAGGGTTCATTTTCACTTGACATGAGACAATGAAAGATAAAAACCAAGGAGTCATGAGTGAATGATATTAGCTTTCCACAAGCTCCCCCTTAGATGTTTCTTTCTCTTTCCTAAGATCTTATACCAACCTTGAGTTTTCACTTTCCTATGTTTTCTCTTTTGACCTTTGCTTGATTCAGCCGAGCTCCCCCCTAGACACAAGCACTTATCCTTTGAAGCCAAAATACTTGTCTTATAACATTACCATGCATATATTATTTATTTCTCATCATATTAATTTGATCTCATAAAAAATAAACTCTTCTCTTCAATCCCCTTGGGCTTATGCAATCAACTTTTAACTCATAATTTTTTTGGGAAATTTCAAACACCTAGAATTTGTCTTAACTGATATTTTAGTGTATATTGACCCCTTACCATGCTCTCACAGAAATCAAAGTTTACAATGTAGATTGAGATCTTGAAAAATCAAATTTTGACTTATACTAACATTGAGAGAGTAAATAAGATCCCTTTTGTAGCATCTAACTTGTTCTATTATTGAAACATCAAGCCTAAAAGTTTACTTTACTCATTCAATATTCACATTATCTTGCACATACCTAGTCATTTTGGTGCTCTTTATTCATATCTAAATCTTTATCTTGTACCTGAGGATAACATTACTGTAACCTTCCTAAAGATATTATATTTTTGTTTGAAAATTGAAGCTTGAAACCATAATATTGATCTATGCTCACAAAAAATATGAACATAGTATCTTTTATACTAATTTTCATTTAATTTTCTGAGGTATCTTCAACTGTCATATTTGCAAAAATTTAATTGCGCAACTCCGTGACTTCTCTGATTAACCACAAGACTTTAAAAAACAATTACCCACTTAAAAACTGAGAAAAATTGTTTTTCACAATCAATGCAAGATATTTTGAGGCTAATCATGGAATATGAGAAATAACAATGACTTCACATGGATTCACATTCATCACTTATGACATTATCACAATCTTCTGGAGTGCTTTTTCTTGAGGCTAGAGTTATACCAATTGAGTATCTCCTTGAGACTTAACAAAAGATGAATGAATTTGACATTTACTTCTTCCTCTCCTTTGATTTAAATATTTGACACAATGAATCAAATACATAGACCTTGATTCCTTTTGAACACTCAAAGTCTACTTATACACTTCATTAAGTAATGAAACCTTTTCACAAGATATAATAAAACTTATATCATACATATGAATTAAAAATTCTATATCACTTGGAGCCTTTTATTTCTTAAAGACACTCTGGACAACATTAAGAAGAAAAATAAAATCCTTGGGTCTCGTTGGAGCACTCTCTCTTAATGACTATTCAAGAGGATTCTCAAATATTTTAGAAAGTACTAGACATTGAACATGAAGAAAGATAGATCATGCCTAGAGAATTCATACATTATCAACATGATGGAGATTCTAATTAGTAGCAAAAATTGACAACTATGACTCAGGGACATTTTTTGAATCATTTTCCTAACTTATCATGAAGAACACTTGGATGACAAAAAATTACACCAAAAGCATGCTTCCTCCTACTAGTGTATACCTTCTACAAGCCTAGAGAAGGCATACCATCTCATCTTCTTACCTTAGAACAAGATAAAGTCATCATAACAACATGATGACTCAATTTTCTCTTTTCCTATCTTTGTATTCTTGATAATATTCTTTCTTATATGCCTTCCTTGGTGAACAAAATTCATCACTTTAATTTTCACTTTCTGATTTAACACCTAATATGCACAAATGTTGTAGCTCATGTACTTATTCCAACACTGCTTAAGGAAGAAATTATTTTGTAATGAAGTTCTCTTTCTTCTTCTTTTTTTTTCCATCACCTTATGATGTCATATTTATAATTGATTTTCCTATGATTATTTTAGTCTGTTGTGTCCCTTCTACATCTACTCTTTCTATCTTCTTATCATTCTTTTCTTTTTTAACTTCTGGCTTTGTTTTCTTCACCTTATATATCCATTTTTCTTTCTTCTTTCTAGTATCTCTTTCAATCATAGTTGACTTGGTCTTCCTTTTAGATTTTTTATTTTCTCTATATATATTTTTTCCTTGTCTTTGGAATGCATTCAACTTATAGCTAAATCTAGGTGGTTCATAACAATTTTTGGAAAAATGCCCTAGCTCATGGCAATTAAAGAAAACAACCTGATTCTTGTCCCACAACTAATTATTTGGATCTTCTAAACAATTCTTGACTGTGTGACCTTTTCCTTCACAATTAAAATAGACTATGTTGTTCTCATAATCAGACCTACAATATCTCCATGGATAGCCTTCATATACCTTTCTCCTACAATATCTAGCTCTATCTAAAGATGTTGCATGAAAAATAGACTCCATGAAACTTACATGATAATCTTCTTATAGCTAGCTGCCTAAAGATCCTCTTGTGCTCTTTGTTGTCCTTCTTGGGCTGAGAACATCCTTGCAAAGAAGTATGATGTGATTCAACTCTCAAATCATTTTTCTTTGTTAGTTCCAACTCTTCTTTTAGAGATTTTACTTCTGCATTTAATTTTTTACATTCTCCACTCTTGGCTTGAATAGCTATCTGCCATGTCTCATTCTCTATTGTACCAGAATGTCCTTACTTGCTTTACAATCTTTCAAGCTGATTAGTAACATGTGCCAACTCAATATTCAAGGTATTTAGTTCCTCTTCAAATTTAAGGAAAACAATTTATTTATCTTTTAAATCATTTGATACTTTTTCAACAAATGAAACCATCTCATTTAGTTCTTGACCATGGTTAGCTTCCTTAAACTTGATTTCTTCCTTTGAATCTTTTATAAGATCTTGAGAAATTTCATACCTCTTCTTCAACACCGACTCTTCTGATGTACCCATGATTATGTTTTCAAGATCACCTCCAAGTTGATAGGATTGATTCAAGAGGACCAGGCTCTGATACCAATTGTTGGAAAGTAAGACACTGAGAGGGGGGTGAATCAGTGTCTTGCCAATTTACCTTCTTAAATTTTCTATGATAAACATATAGCACCATAAAAAAGTAATTTTCAAAAGAGCACACATAGACACAAGATTTAATATAGGAAACCCAATTCAAGAAAAAAAACCCACTAAAATCATGAACTATGCTTAGGACTGAAATATCCTAATTGTTACATGATTTCATGGTTGAGCTTCTACTAAACCTAGAGCTACTACTCAGTCTGGAGGATTCAACACCCTGTAGTTCAACCAAATACTACTAATATTTAGTGAGATTCAACTCACAGGGAAGCTCCAATTTTCCAAATTCTAAGTTGTTACTTCTAATTATTTAATCAATTTTGGTTACTAATGATTTACTATCTTCCATAACTGATAAGGACCCTAAATAAGTTCTCTTTCTTTGCTTCTTAGTTTTTCTCCTGACTCCATTTGTATCTGATCATTAATTCAACACTTTGTTTCAGTTACACATGGTTAACAATCACATCATATTATCATTCAATGAAGTACTCACACCAGATGTAATGAATTGTTCATGATAATACTACTTGTTTAGCTCATAGATCTTATTGTTTCAAGATCCTATTTAGCTCATATTTCAATAATACTTGTCTCTGATGGTCTTGAGTCACCTGTACCTTTCAATTACTCACTATTTCAAATTCATTCCTAGATATCATTAGTTCTTCTTTGCAATACCTTCACCTAACACCTACTCTGCCTTTGTAGCTTTTACACATTTGTCTATTCCTTTAATTTCAACTTAGTCATCTATATGCATATATCACTATCAAATACTTTTGATTATCTAACTGTTATAATTTTTTATGCTGATATCAATAATCATAATTTTCATTCTTCATAATTATCATCTCATAAATCTTCTGACTGTAAGATCTAAACCCTTCTTTCTTCAATACTATGCCTTTAGTCTACTTTTTTTTACTTCACTGCATCATATGTATCTCTGTCACTCTAATTATAACTCTTAAGAAGTCCTTTTTATTTTACATATATACACACATTTCACTTACAAGACTACCATATTCATCAACAATTTACTTCATTGGTGTACTACATTCCTATTCATCCTCATCTGCATACATTTATATGTACTATTTTTTTTTTTTTTTTTCATGTAACTTATTTATGTCTCTCTCAAGCTCAATGCATAGGTTGCTTCAACTCAACTTATTATTATATGCACTTTTAAAAATAAAAACCCCTAAACTTATCACCCTCACTTTATAAGACTTTTCATATTTTTCTATCTTAATCACAACGTACAAGATATGACCTTTCCTCTTCCACTTCAAATAATTTTCATATTTTCTTCTTACTTTTACTTGAAAAAGGAGATTTAAAATTTAATGACCAATTGCATTCATAGTTCTGATTCCATCTGAAAAAGAAGTAAAAATGTGGGAAACAATTTCAGGTGTTCTTAGAGCATAATGAAGGTCATACTCACATGTGAGATCTTCTTCTTTTCTTAAATATAATGTCCTTTTCCAAAAAGTTTTCATACTAATTTCATTGCATGATAGTAACACCAAATTTGTTTTGACAGAAATTTAAAATAGAGAGATAACGCCAACCAAGTGTAATAGTCAACAAGAATGTTAAAAAAAAATTATTCCTTTTTACAAACCCTTCAAAAATTCCTTCTATGATTTATTCGAAGAAGGCTCTACAAATTAGTTTGGATGCTAATAAGAATGGATGTTTAGTATACATTCATTAACATACCTATTTTAGAAAAACTTGCATAACTCAAAATCCCCATTTCAAAATATGATGAAATTTGGCATGAAGAACTACAGGACATTGATCTATACATTCCATGTGTTGGTTAGCCATATATTTTATTTGAAGCTCTAACCAATCTCATTTGCCTTAGCTTGCACTACCAATTATAAAAGTTACTTTTTGTGTAATTTTGAATTTTGACTCCAGGAGCTAAATCAAAACTTGTTTTTTCTCACACATGCTATAAACACTATTTCTAGGCTGCTCCCATACTCACATGTCCATGCCATGACCTGCACCAACTTCTCATACCTCATTAGGCACTAGAAACAAGCCTAAATGGGCCAGTTTCAACTACAAATTCCACCAGATGACCTGATACACCATGTGATAGATATTTCCCATGCTAATAAAATTATATCTGACCTGAAGAGCCTTAAATCCAAACATAAAAACTTTTACTCTGCCTTCATTATCAAACACCTCACTATTTGAGCATGTAGCACTCTGAAAACAACCTGAAACCTTCGTGAAAGCTCACTATTGACTCCTTTGCCATCAATAACACTTGACATCAATGAAAAAACTAATGACCAGGGTTCAACAATAATCCCTTAACTATGAGTTGTTTGAAGGTGTCCACTTTTAGAGAAACAATAATGGTGTGATGTTGAGATGTGTGTAACTTGAAAAAGTTGAGAAGGTAATAAGAGAGTTTCATTTAGGATTTTTTGGTGGAAATTTTGCCGCTCAAACTACGGTGAAAAATATCTTAAGGGTGAAAAATGGGTAAGAGGTTTGCAAATAATGTTTATTTTTCAATGGTATAAAATAGAATGTAGTCCTTCCACTTCAACTCATCATTGTTGATCAACCTTTCCCTTAATAGGGTTAATACTTCATTTGTATGGTGAATGATCCTTTAAGAGTTGGCCATCATTGGGTTTTGAATGATACAAACAACTTTACAAGGTAGGTAGAAGTTGTGTCACTAAATAAAGAAAATGAGAATGTCATTATGGACTTATTTGAAGATATTTTGACTATATTTGGCATCCCCCAAACTATTATATCTGAAAATGAAAATAATTTAATTATATCCAAAGTGACTATTTTTTTCTTAAGGTATGTTATTTACTTGAAAAATATTTCAAACTACTATCCTCAAGGAAATGGTCTTGCTAAATATTCCATTGAAAATATGATCGAAATCATGAAGATAATAATGGAAAACAATCATAGGTAATGAAATACTAAGGTATGAAAAATGATTTGGGTTGATCAAATAATTCCCAAGAAATGTAATCAGAACTCTCTATTCATGCTTGTATATGGGATAGAATCTAGGTTTCCCATCTCACATGAACTTATAGCTCTGGAGTTGGCCCCTAAATTATAATTAGAGCATCATGATGTAAGAACCAAAGGATTTTTGAGTTTGCTAGTTTAGAGGAAATCAGGGAAGAACCTAGAGATAAACTACAAGACCACTAGTAAGTTATGTATTGGTGAAAAAATTCATCTTGTTACAAATTATGTGTTTCCACCAATGGTCATGGGGCTACGCCCCTCCTTATGTATAGGGAAGATCCCATTATTGAATGTAAACTATACTAATTATTTGGGGTTGCTAAATAGGCCAAGTATCACACATGAACACTTCACTGAACCTATGGAAATTTTTTTATATGGGGTACAAGGGAGGAATTTACAATGACAAGGGATAAAGGAGAAAAATTAGGTAAGATAAATTTATTGTTATGAGGAGGCACTAGTAGATTTGACATACTAAAACTAGAGTAGGTATAAATTCAATCAGAGGAAAGCAACAATGTAGTAAATTATCAAGACTAACAATCCAGAAGCAAAAAGTTCATTATATTCATTAATCAAGGACACCTAGTTACTTCTTGATTATTCAAGATCACTATGCTTTCAAAATGGTAGAGTATAGAGAGAATAGAGGAAAACACAAGCAAATGGAAGAAATGTAGATTTTATTTCTTTGTTAGTGATTAATACAAAAGCTCAATCAACCTACCAAAATACACAATTTCTACCAAAAACTATACTTTCAAGATCCTTTTGAATGGAGAAGCCATTATAATTTAAATCATTACAAATTGTTCTCTCATCTACCCCCCACATGACTCTTCATGTCCCATCACTTGTGAATTTTCAATTAACCTTAGAAGAGACAAATTAAGTACCTCTCTTAAAATTGAGAGAATAATTTTACATTTTACAAATATTTTGATGTCACTTAAATAAATAAGACAAAATATTGAAAAGTATGTTGAGAGAGAGAGAGAGAGAGAGAGAGAGAGAGAGAGAGAGAGAGATTGACTTGTCTATTGTTGATGAATAATTTGCTGATTTGAGGCATGGTGATCACAATCTAATCCTTCTCAAGATGCACAAGCACTTAAAACTTCTGAATGAGTGTTTAGGAACATTATTGCAAGACCTTCCAATGTGAGCTTGAGATGACTACAGGTATCATTGATGATTCCTCATTGACCTAATAATGAGAGTGAGGATCCCTTTCTTACTACTTAAGATTTCACAATTGAAATTTGTGATCACAAATCATATTTATGATGTTTGAACCTATTGATTTATTTCCTTCACTAAAATAGGCCTCTACATGTGGGTGAAAGGGATGGCCCCTGAATGGAATTCTTGAGAAATGACCACCGACTAGAATGACAAGAGGAGATGGAAATTACCACACCAATTTTTTTGAGATGAGTGTTTAGAATCACTACAAAGTTGATGGAATCAATATGATTTCTCATTATTATGACTATGGTGTTCATAAACAAAATCATATCTTTTCCTTTATAGGCTCTAGAACTCTTCTTGAATGAGATCAACTCATACACCTCCTATGCAAAAGTTTCTCATGGGAGTAGATGACCTTTCTTGATAGCAAGAGTGATACTATATGGAACTTGAGAATGAGTCCCATGTTCTTGTATGACACACTACACTAAAAAATATAAACTCTACCTCCACTAACTTGCAATATGTAAGATTCTTATCGGGCACATATCAAGTGTTTAGAGACACTTCATGTGGAAGCATTACATGAGATGACATTTTTCCTTAATCATGGAGAATACTTATTATCATGTTTGATATGATCATATTCTTAATGAATTGAATTTTATTTAAGATCTTGATCCTTTGCAACTTCTTTTCCACTACACAATATTCCTGACTTTCACCTGTTGCACCTCGATATGGTCTTCCTTATTCCTTGGCATGATAGTGATTTAAATGATGCTTTAGGATTGTGGAGAGATTATTTACCATTTTGAGATATGTGACCAATTTAAAAACCCATGAGGATGGAAAAAAGTAGCATTATGAGTGATAATGGAACCAACTGCAACTTTCTGCTTTCAAAACTAAAACTTTCTATTTTTAGCAGGTGGGACCCAGAGTTGTTATTTTGGGAAAATTTTCCTTTTTTCTCAAATTTGATATTTTAAAGCTTCTGGAACAATAAATTAACCTCAATTGATGATTTTTTACCCCTTTTAACAAGTTTATATTTTTGGTAGGTTGTTTTTTTAGAACCTACTATTTAGGGAAACTCACTAACTTTTCCTTGCTTGCCATTTTGCACTGTTTCTAGATGTGCTGAGTCATTGGAGATTGAAATTTTTAGAGGATTAATATTTTTAGCATGTGAGTGAGAATATTATATTTTATTTCTATTAACTATCTATTTTGACATCGGTTTGTAACAAAAAATCATTTTTGGATTCAACTCTGTATTGTGATCCCGTGCTCCAATTTTCCATCCTGATTCACTCGCTGGAACTATTACAAATCAAAAAGGAGATTTTTGGGATGGATAATTTCACAACTTATGTTGTGATATCATAAATTAATGGAGGATTTAAGTTTTAGTGATCATAGGGATCTTAGGAGGAGATTAATTAGTTGAAAACTTGGTGCAATCTGTTTTTCTGAATGATGAATCATGAGAAAAGCTTTGATTTCCCAGTCATCGCTAGTATGGAATGATTTTTTCATCAAATTTTTTTTATGATGGTTTTTATTTTTATTTTTATGGATTCAAAAATGTTATCCTGGTCAAACTATGTGAATAAATCATCTTGAAAGCAAGTTACTATGTGTTTTTGAGTCACCCGGTAGTTATTTTTTATTCACGATGAGAAATTTTCTTATGATTTAAAGATAAGGTTTTGATGGATTAAGTATGGGGATTTTTTTAATTTATTATATATCCCCTTTATAATTGGGAAAATGGGGACAAGAAAATGTGCCTCAAGTAGATCATGTTAAGTGTCACTGTGAGGTGCAAGGATGGAACGATGGAGAAAGGCATGCTTTGGCACCTGGGAGTTAGTTTTGCTCACATAGAGAACCTATGTATAGAATATAGTAGGGATAATTCTAATTTATACCCTTGGTAATGGGTAAAATAGGGATGATAAAATGTACCCTCACCATATCATTCCTAGTGTCACTCTGTGATGCATCATGGAGGAAATGGAGAAAACTTGCTTAGTAATGCTCCAGGTTGAGTTGGGTCATATGAAAGACCAAAGAGGAGGGATGAGGTGGGGTGACAATAATTCCCCTTGGAAAATGGAAAATAGGGATAAGAAAATAAGATGTGATATCCTTATCAAGCATGGATCAATGTTTAGAGACACTTCATGAGGAATACATTACCTGAGATGACCTCTTCCTTACTTATGGAGAATACTTATTATCATGCTTGTGATTATCATTATCTTAATAAATTGAGTTGAATTGAATCTCTTGATAATTTTCAACTTCTTTCCCACTGCACAATGTTTCCATGTTTCACTTGTTGCACCTCGATATGGTCTGCCTTGTTCTTTAACATAATAATGATTAGAACGATGTTTTAGGATCCTTATGGAGGAATTATTTACTTGTTTGAGATATTTAAACACTTTATGACCCTGTGAGGATGGAAAAAATCAACAAGATGAGTGAAAAAGGATCCAACTCAAATTTTTGCGCTGAAAATGGAAACTTTCTATTTTGGCAGGTGGGACCAGGAGTTAATATTTTGGGAATTTTTGCCTTTTTGCTAAAATTTTATCTTTTAATTCCTATGTCGCACTCATTTCACCTCCATTTATGATGCTTTACCCCTTTTATAAATTTTCTATGTTTAACAAGTTACTTTTTTGGAACCTGTTAAAATTGTCAATTTTGTCATGTTTGCCATTTTGCACTGTTTCTAGATGTGCCGAGTTAGTGGAACTTGAAAGTTTTAGAAATTTACTATTTTTATCATTTGGGTGAGGATAAAATATGATTATTTTAGTAACTATCCATTCTAGCATCTGTTTGCAACAAAAACATCAGGTTTGGATTCAGCTCAACACTGTGACCCATGCTCCGATTTTCATCATGATATTCCTGTTGTAACTATTGAAAAATAAAAAGAAATTTTTTGGGATGGATAATTTCATGATTAATTATATTATGTAAGGCATTAATCGAGGTTTGGGTCTTTATTGATCATAGGGATCTTGGGAGGAGAGAAATCAATTGAAAACTTGGTGCAATCTATTTTTTTGAATGATGAAGTATATGAAAAGCTCCAATTTTGCAGTCATGGATGGTATGGAATGATTTTGTCAACATGGTTGTTGTGTCCTAATTTTTTTATAGGTTTCATAGCTTCAACAATGGTAGCATGGTCAAACTGTGCAGAGAAATAATGGTAGCATGGTTTTTATTGATTAAGTATGGGGAAATTTTTGTTGTCCCCTGGAATCAATAAATCAGTAGTGAATGATTTAGGATAAGCATGATTTGTTAGAATACATATCACATTTTATCATAGAAAATATCTCAACCATCTCAAGGGTATTTTTATAACACAAAGATCTCCTTTACAAATAGATGCAACACACTGGACTGTACACCGTAAACTTAGAGTGAAAAGTTTACAAAGATCGTAAGGAACTTTTTATAATGCTTTACAATTAGAGAAGAAGTATAGAGAAGGATATATCAACAAGATAGCCATTAGGAGGTGAATTTTCCATTAAAAATCCCCCTTAATAGAAATTCTAAAAGGCCAAACATTGCATGAAACTTGCAGAATTTTATAGCACATAATGGCTTCGTAAAAATATCTGTAACTTGATCTTTAGTCAGGAGGTACTGGAGATCTACATCACCACAGAGAACATTCTCTCGAATAAAATACATATGAATCTCTATATGCTTTGTTATCTGATGCTGAACTAGATTTTTAGCAATAACAATAGAACTATGGCTATCACATAGAAGAGGAGTATTTCCTCTAACTTTCATGTGTATCTCTTCCATCAAATGCTTTAGCCACATGGATTATTGTGCTTCTTACATTACACTTCTATATTTTGGCTTAGTAGAAGATATGAAGGCTATCAGTTGCTTTAAACTGCTCCAAGTAATGGAGCCTGTATTAAAACATTTAACACATATCAAAATTTATTTTATATCTAACACAACATCAACATGGTTAAAGTCACAATATCCATATAGATATCATAATAAGCATATAAATATTTACTGATTTCACTTTTAACAATCTATAAAACTTACATTGATAGATTAAATACAAATTGTATAACAACTTAAATAACAATATGTTTTAATAACTAACCATGTTATATTAAAAATATGTTGATTAATATCAACATATTAATCTTGTAAAATATATATTTGATGCAATTAATATTGGAAGTATCCAATACAAACACAAAGGTGTCCTTAACTGTCATTCGATATGCATATATTAATATATTTATTAATCACATACTAAATTACAATTTAGAATTTTTTTATCAACAACATATATATCTGCAATATATATTTTAAGCCTTTAAAGTTGTGATAAGACTCGTCAATAGCATATCTAAAAAGATAACCAAATCATGCAAGAATAATCATAACATATATTGAATTATCTATGAAAAGATCCTCTTATTGTGGACACATTCCATGTATTTATGTGGAGTTTTCTTTTAAAAATGACTGAGGAAGGGTTTTGGTGACCTCTTACCACGTAAGTACCCTTTAAAAATTTCATGAGAGACAGTGGAAGAACATAAAATAGGTTATGACAAGACATATATGCTTCTAAAATTAAATGACCTAGTTTTTCATGTCACATCAGAATAATTCAATATAACATAATCAATTGATACTTCTTGCATAAAATAAGGTGTGGTTTTGTTCACAGAAGGTACTAAACATAAGATCAGGGAGAAAGGGTCTAGGGGCGGAAGCCCTTAGCGGGGTTGAAGGGAAACGCCCCTTATGGGGTCTAAGGGTAGTGACCTCGACGCGCTCCCTGTCGCGATATAGGGAAGGGTCAATGGGAAACACCCCTTGATGCCAAGAAAAATTTATAACTTACTCTTCATTTCAAATTAATAGAAAATAAACTCTTTATGATCAAAAACATGATTGTTACGATAACTTGTATGATCAAATTTTTGATGATAAATTAGATTTTACAGAGGAAAAAACATTAAAAAAAGAGTTTTTAAAACAATCCCCTTGTTATTGTTCAAATTATTCCAATCATATTTTGATGGATTCACGTTGAAAATACACATTTCAAATAATTACTATAGACATACAATATATTATTTTGACAATAAGGATAATTTGTTGAAATGTAAGTGATTTTTTTTAATTTTACATGAAAATAATGACTTAGTCTTTATGTCGTAAAAAGATATATTTAATTATTTTAGATTATAAAAAAAATGTAACACATCTGCCATATTTTCATCTGTACTTTCTCATTGTGAAGTGGATTGTAATGTTGACATGTGATTTTTCTTTAGTTGTTTCTCTGTAGTTACGATTAAATCATGTTGTTAGATTAATGTTTATCTCAGTTGAGATTTGTGTATTTAATCATCCATTTATTTGTAATGTACTCTTGAATTATAACATTTACTTTATTGGTTCATGAAATGAATTGGATGTATTCAAATTGTGGAAAGTGTGAATTCTATGGTCTTAGAACTATCGGGTAAGCTGGTAATTTATAAATTACACTAAGTATGGAATAATCGATTTATTGGTATTGATAATTGAATTAATAAAATACCTTGGATCAATTTCATTGATCCAAGGAATTCTCTTAATTCGATCTAAAATTAGAATTGAATGCAAAGGATTGTAATAATTCTTTGATTATGGAATATCAAACTTATACTAATTGATCTTGATGATTTTGTTCTAGTTTGCCTATATTCTTAGTCCTGTGTTAAGGGTTGAAGAGTGTTTAAGGGATAATTTTTTGTAGCACTGCTCCATTTGAAAAACATTACATAGATCGGTAAGTTTTCTATTGTGTAGTTACTTGGGACCTAGCCTATGCCTAATGTTTTGATAACAATAAAATTCTAAAGGTCTAATCGAGACCTAAGGCACATAGATCACAATGTTGGCTTGTGAACCTAATCTAAGACCTATGCTAAATTGATAGGTATTGAAATGTTACTAATTAAATCCTAATCTATGTTGGGAAAGGACTATGGAATCTAACTTAGGACTAACCCTAGTTGACTTTGTGGATGCATGGTCAAGTGAGTTTTGTGGTTGCTTCCACACTTGCATGTTCTTGGAAGCTTTTATGGATGACATTAATGGTGGATACCACCACTCCTTAGCCGTAAGAAAAATTAAAATTGGGAAAGTTGCTAAAAACTCACACTAAAACTTGTGGCATGATCATTTGAATTGTTAATTAATGGAAAATGGGAAAAGAGAAGGTCGGTGGGTTGGTGGGATAGATAAACCATCCCATCTAACATTAATTTTTTTTAGAATCATTCTAAACCACCTTAAGGGAAAAATATGCCGGATTTGGAAAAAAGTTGTTTGTTTTGGTTTCATTGTTACTCCTTCCATTTCTCCTCTCTTCCTCATTTTACATGTCGAGATTGGGAGTGTTTGGTCCAGTTTTGAATTTGTTTTGAAAGCTTCACTTCTCTTTTTCATGGAGAGATTGCTGGAGAAGGATTTTAGTGGAGGACTATGAATATTTTTTGAAGGTTGATTTGATTTGACTGTGGAGACTATCATGGGAGTTGGAAGAAGAAACATGGGAGTTGTAATAAGGCTTCAGGAAGCTCTACCAAGCATGATAGGCACTAATCCCTTGTAAAAACTTGTTATCTCTAATTAATTCATGACAAGAACTCTTATTATAATAGAAAGCATTTTGGGTTCTGGTTTTTTGATATTACATATTAAAATGGAATCTCTTGCTTGGTAAGTGGTTTAGAAACTGGTTTTTGTTCTGGATTTTCTATAAATGCTTTTATATGAACTGCATGTTGATCTTTTCCACATTATCTCTTCTAGGTGATTGTAAACACAACTTGTCATGACTATAATTGAAGGAATACAATTATTTACTTTGAGTTGCATGTTTGAGTGGGTTATAATCAAGCCCAACAATTGGTTATTGATATCTAATGTGACTTTTTGTATACCAAACTAGTTAGTTGCATGTTTTATTAGCATACGACCTTTTTTTTGTTGGGTTGATTTAGAAATCGAGAACCCAATTGAGTTTAACTAGTGTTGTTTAATTATTTCTTTGTTTGATCTATTTGGGTTTTGTATTGTTAAATGGTTCGAATACTCAAACTTTGAGATTTAGCACTATAATTTTTGTTTGGTTGCATGCTTACTTTGATCGATTTATTTAGATGGAGTTGGAAACTCATACACATGGCGGATATAGACTCATGTCTGTAAGTGACGTGTTATAGGTTTTCTAAGGTTTGTTGAAATTTTTGATAACCCATGTCAAGCTCATCTTATTTAACCTTCTATATGTTGTTTTTAATCCACTGTGAGCATATATATTCACATCCTCCTCATTTGAAATGGAATTCTTACTATTTTTTTGAGACTTATCCATTTGGCCTTGCTTCTCTGAATCCTTATGGGTTTAACCACTTTCATGGTTGTATGAAATTGGGTTCTTTTATTTTATCAATATGACTGTTCCATATTTTAATACTGTCAGGTAGACGATTTGGTGTAACGTTATATTGAACAATGTGGAATGGTTATGGTAAGCTTGATTTGTAACTTATATTCATTTTCAAATCTATGAATTTAGGTTTTACCTTGTGATATATTGTGGAACTTATTTTGTGAATTGTTAGACCCTTATGAGGTAAGCCTATCAGTGTTTCAAGGTATACGACACTATCTTAACTTATGATATGATTAAGTTTCAAACATAGTTATTGTTTGGTTTTCTTTGGAAAGTTTGTAATGATTAGGATCCTAACCTGGGATTGTTATGAGGGATACAATCTTTACCCTTATTCTAAGTTAATCGATTAAATTCTTATCGATACCCTTGATCATTCGAAGATGATCAAGGATATTGATTATCCATGTTTAGAAGGTTGTCATATTTTTTGAGCATTATTTGTTCATGGTTTGGATCACTCTGGTTGTTTCCTGAGTGATGTACTATTTGGGATTTGGCCTTTTTTGGTCATAATATGGATTACTTGTCTTGATAAAGACTATCTTATTGAAAAATATCATGTGTGTATTCCAATGACTTGCATACATTCTAATTGGTTAGAGCCAAGTTGCTAATGTATGTATGGCTTCTATGTTAAGATAAAATAGACTGTGGTTTTTGAGATTCTTATTGTTGTTACATAATCTCTCTCTTCTCCCAGTTTGCATCCAATTCTTTTGAAACCTATGAGTTGAAGGTCTTATTAGATATGGATTTTTTTATAAAGGAGATTGTCTTAAAACCGAGTAATATGTGTTAATTATGTAGTATGGGCTATATGATTAAAGAATTTATACTTGTCCTTCTACTATTAGTATACTTGGCTTTGAATTATTATTTAAATATAGCTTAAAGTCAGAAGGTATACTTTTCATACTATGGATTACTTGTGTGGTTGTATAATGGTCGAATGTATACTTGTAATGTAGAAGGTTATTTTATTTAGATGTACAATGAATGAATTTTCTATCTTTGTTGAGTGTCTTTTATATGGTATAATTCATACTTTTTTGGAATATTAGGTGCTGACATCTACATGGTTTTATGATACACTTGAGTAATGCTCTTCTGGAAGTGTTCAAAAAGGAAAAATATGTTTCTGAACCCTTGACTATTTTCTATTAATAAGAATTGTTCCTTCTTGAAGTTGTTAGTTAGAAAATATGGTTATGAGGATTTAGCTCCTATCATGATTAGTTTAAATGAATTGTCAAATGCTAACAATATTACAGATGAACTTCGTGAAAGAAGAAAAGAGGAAGGATTATGGAAAGTTGTATTTTTTCAATTGATTGAAGAAATGTAGTTTGATGAAAATATTATGTTTTCATTTATTGACTTATTTTTGTGTTGAAGTAATCAGGGCCTGTGACCAGTTATGTAAATTGTTGAAAAGGATATGATTTATTCTTGCTTACTTGAATTGGTATCTTATTCAGGAATTAAAGGAATTTTTTTGCTTTGAATCATTTTATCTTGGCTGGTTAAGTTGTGTGTAAATGAATATTTCAGTTTCAAATACTTCATTGGGAATGTAGGCTTGTAGGGAATCAACTGATATGTAATGTCTTATTCCTTGATATAATTTGGTAAACTTGAATGTTGTTAAATGAAATTTTAAATATAATTTACACCACAGTTGCAACAGTGAATGATAATGTTGATTTATAAAAATGTAAGTTTAAGGGAAAGATATAAGAATCATCTTTTGTGATTAGACTTATATGAAAAATATGATTGAAAGGAACTTAAATATAATTTGGTTATTGAATTATATGCTTCTATTTATTGAATTCATATTGATTAAGATAACAATGAATAAGTTGTGATAAACAAGTTATATTGTTATGGAAATTAAGTTATAAATTATTATGCTTATTTACAAAATTATAAGTCAACATTTGCATGACTATTTTATTAGGATTCTTATAAAACAAGTATGGGCTACATGACTATAATTAAGGGGATTCAACCCTTAGGGAATAATCACAAGGAGTACTTAATCTCATTAAGTACATATATAAGAATCGACCTTTTAAAAGGGGTCTAAGTGATTATATTAAAATTCAATCCCACCTATCCTAATTGGAAAAAGAAGTACAATAATGAAATGTAATTGTACTTAGGAAAAGGATAAGAATGACATAATGAGAGTAGGTGTATATCTTGAACTAATCCATATGGCATTAAGAACAAAGTTCTTCTTGCTACAATGATGAGGTCATTAAATGATAAATATTTGACTTGTATCCATAAGGTAATCATGTTATGAAACCTTAAAGAAAGGGGTTGTTCATTATGAGGTAACAGAATGAACCTTTCAAATTAAAAAAAGGTGGATGAAGAATACCCTCCCATCATGTATGAGTTATACTTAGGGGATAATGTTTAACTAAGTTATAACTGTTCAAATAGTTAGATGACTTAAAGGAAAATGGGTGTTAAGTCAAGAAGACTATTGTGGGTTAGAAGTATGGAACTTGTTTAGAGTCTAAGAAATGGATTTTATTTTAATCCTAAAGTATATATGGATATATGTGGTAGTTTCCCTATCATATACTTGTGAGATGTTTTTAAGATGCTTAATCAAGTGGAGGAAATTACATGCTTAAAGTGATTAAGTGAAGAGCAGAATTAATCTGTAGATCCTCATTATTGATTAAGTGGAAAACTTAATGTTCCTTATATTGAAATGTTAATAGAACCTGAGTTAGTTCCTTAGGAACGACACCTAAAGATTAAAAATAACTAGCATGGGTCTAAGAAGCTATGAATTAAAGGGATTAATGAACTTGTTAAAATAGGATGATTTGTTTATAGGAACTTAATGGGACACTACTACACAATACCCATCTATTGGTAGGGTTCAATAGATGGTTATTATGGAGCATTCTTTATGTTGCAATAATCCATTTGGATCCTCTAAGAAAGGATGTTTTTGAGTGGGATACTAGATCATTGTTACACTTTAGGCATTGACATGTTGAGGTCTGCTGCCAATGTCAACTTACATTGACTACAGGTGATGAAGTATACTCGAAGTAATAGGGGCTGATTCGAATACACTTAATGACCCTTAGTTATCGTAAGTGGATTGTCTGCACTAGTCCATGTAGTTTATCTCTTCTTAGAATCTAAAATGAAAATGGGAAGGATTGACATAAGTCAATAAATTCTAATCAAGATAACAGTTTCAAGTGTGGTGAAATACTTATTCCTTTATGACGATTATGTTGTATTGGAATATCAACATGGAAAAAATGTCTGAAACTTTGGCCAAAGTATCACAAGTTGCTGGTTGTGTTGTCTTAAATTCACCAGACTAAAGGTGTTGTATATAATATGGGTATTCATAACAAATAACTAGATAAGCCCTTGGCCAGTTGCACTTGATGAACCCTTAAATGAAAAAGGGAACCACAAGTATATAGAATATACAATGAAATGAAATGTGAGAGATCAATATTACACCGAGTCATAATAATTGGATATGGTTACTGATGTAGGATTGATTAACAAATTTAATGTGGTTCTAAATGTTGCATTTAGAATAGTGAACATTGAGATAATAAAAAACAAATTCCCCTACTTTTGTAATCATGAAATAGGGGACATATAATATATTAGTTTGACGATAAGGCTAATTCATTGATATGTAAGTGTATTTTTTTAGTTTTACATGAAAACAATGACTTAGTCATCATGTCGTAAAAAGAAATATTTACTTATTTTTTATTATTGAAAAAAAATCCTATTAAAAAATACTTTTTGACAATTTTTAGATAAGAAAAAAGTAATTTAATTTAATAATTTGATTAAAAATAAAAACAATATAAAATGTTTCTATAAAAACATTTAAAGAATAGATCCTATGATGGGTTATAATAAATTTAAATCAACCAAGTTGGGTTTACCAACTTGGAAAGTTGAGATTTACACCTTATATAATCAAATTCCCATACATGGTTGAGTCACAAACAAAAAAATGTGACGATAGGCCATGAGATGAGTTTGGTAAGGTAAAACTAACAATTCCAACTTGCAATTCATCACAATGATTCATGTGGTGATCCCAAGAAGAAGGAGTTGAACATTTTTCATTATGGTATGCATTGTCATTGATGTCAAAACTATAGAATATGGGAGAAGTGGCATTGATGGAAAAAAGGGTTAATTGGTAAAGTGAGAAAATAATAAAGATGAAGGTTGATTGGTAGTGTCAGCTCACAAAGAAAGCATCAAAGTCATAACGCAGCTCAAGAATGAAATTGGAGAAGGTTGAATATTGAATTGGGTGACTTCATGATAGTAGCATTGAAGGATTAAAAATGTTTCATCAGTATGCAATAGCCTCAGGAAAGTGAACTAGGTGTTTAGAAGTCAAATAAGGACATTAAGGGTCAGTTATATGTAAAACAATGCTTCAGGATGATCAAGGATAAGTTCTAAGGGACTTGGTCAATGTTTAGTGAAAGCTACAGCAGACATGAGGAGATATCCACCGAAGCCAAGAGAAAGCTGCTAAAGCTCAAAGATAGCCTCAGAAGTCTAGCATGAAGCCATGAAACTCAAAGAAGACCTGTTAAGGCTTAGGAGAAGTTGCGGGTAAAGGAATCATGTTACCAAAATAAAAGGAAGTCATTAGGAAAAAGATTCTAAGAATACAAAAAAAAGATGCGTAAAAGCTTAGTAAGCATGTGTCACATGAAAAGGAATGAAGCCACTGAAGCAAAATGAGCCAAAGGAAAAGTCACATAAGAGAAAGGTAAGACCCCAAATGTGAAGGAAGATCCGCAGAAGTAAGAATAGCTTAAATGAAAATCCGTGAGAACTAGGAAGTTTTGAAGGAGAAGCCGCAGAGAAAAGAAAGTCAGGAGTAATGTCCATGGAACGAGTAGAAAATCTCCAGAGGTAAGAAGAGTCTGGACGTAAATCCATGCAAAACAAGAAATGTCATTAAGGAAGAAAGCCATGAAAATAATATAGCCGCAGATAAAAGATTGGAAGTCATGGGCATAGAAACAAAGTTGCGAAGACTCAGGAAACACATATCCAAGGAAGACTAGAGCCACGTACAAAGAATAATCCATAGAAGACTATAAAGGTGACAAGTAGTATAGCCTCAAGACATTGAAGAATCCATGGAGAAGCATATAAGAACCACATATAACTGGAAATGTTGCCGAGAAAAGAAGAAAATCCATGTGAACAATGTAATATCTGTTGTGATACAAAGGAAAATTTCACAATAAGCCAAGGGAAGCCGTGGATTGAGAAAATATGAACTAGAGATAGGGCTCAAGGATCAATCAAATTGATTTAAACATGGAAGAAGTGAGGATGTTTTTCATGTCAAAATCATTGGTAATTTGATTTTCTAGATAGATAATGGGTGCTATGTACATAGCTAGAACTCCACATTAAGAACGATGAATTCCACTGTTCTAGCTACCAGACATTTAATGTTTGTCTGACTTCAAAGTAATTCAGTTACAGTCTCCTTGAATATTCTTGATTCCAAGGCACAAATTAAATATTGGAGAAGAAAGGATCTCATTAATTCCTAATCACGAGGAAATCCAAAAAACACAATAAATTTGTTTTTAGGAGTCGGGTCATAAATAATTTTTGGTATATGCATAGAAGTAGGTGTAATCAAGCCAAATAAAGAAGGAGAAAAATATGGAGTGAGCAACATGCATTTAATAGTCTAGATTTTCAGGTGATAGAGTAGGAGAGATTGTATGACATGCAAGATGAAGTTACGGATTGGGTCGATTGTTTATATAGAGAAAATTAGATGCATTTGACAAGAGTTGCTTGAGTGGGAAAATAGTGCACCATAACTAAAGGAAAAATAGGAGAGAAGAGGATCAAAGAGAGGTGTGTAGAAAAATTATGCATTTAAGATGAAGAAATAAAAAAGAAGAAAAGAGTTGTGTGTAGAAAGAGACAAAATTATCAGATGAAGAACTAATGTGCAAATAAAATTAGAAAGTCTGATAAGTCAAATGAGAAGAGAGACCAGAAAGAGGTAAATAAAACATTGCACATCTAACTGTGAAGAGTGATTGTAAATGAATGAAAAAGTAAAGTGATCATAATCTGTTATATGTGCAACATGGAAACTAGATGATCAAAATTTTTGTAAACAACAAGTATAAGTTATAGCTTAGAATTTCAAGGGGGTTTCAACCTCTTTGTGGTTTTGTGCTTGTATAAGATCAATTGTAGATGATTAAATTATGGGTTAGTGCTCCTTGTGAGGTTGTTGCATCACTCAACAAATATCTTGTTGTGCGTTATATTTAATTGAGTTATTTATTGTGTGTAATATCAGTAAAGGTGTAAGGGGTTGGAGCTCCTTGTGGGGTTGGAGCCTCACTAAATGAATCTTGTAGGATGTGTAATATTCTTGCAAGTCCTTGCTTTGAGTAATATAAGCAACAATTTTAGTTGGTTTTTGTTTGGAAAGGGTTTCCCACATTATATCTTGTCTCCTCATGTGAATGTGCGAATATTCTTATTATTTCTATAATCTCATGGTTAAAATGGCATGCTTGTGACAATCACTAATATTTAACAACAATAAATACATAAAAGAAGAAATTGATTGTAAGTTTTATCATCACTGATTCACCCCCCCCCCTCTCAGTGCCTTAAATCTATAACAATTAGTATTAGAGTAGTGGTTCTCTTGTGATTAAGCCTAATAGCTTGGAGGTGATCCTGAAGGCATAAGCATGGAAAATTCAAAATATCATGATGAAGCACACAAAGAAAGGTTGATGATGGAAATAGAAAATTGTAACAACTCTAGATGTGATTGAGATGATGAAGAAGAAGAGGTCAATCTAGAAGTTGAGATGGAATGTTCTCAAGAAGAATTAGATAAATCAAGGAAGAAAAAAAAGAAACTGAAAGCCTACATTAGTGTCTATGAGAAGCCATCACTCTCCACGAGAATAAGTTGAGCAAGAAATAACAATAGGATGCTCAAGAATGCACATAATCGAATAAACTAATGGACTCTCTCAAACTCAAGGAATAAGAGATTAACAATTTGAAAAGCATGGTGAGGGATCAATAATATCAAATCAAACATCACAAAGCGAAAGTTATCCAATGGAGAAAGAACATGAAGAAGAGGTAAATGAACTTGATGAATAAGTAAATATGATCTCTAAAGCTCTCTGAAATAAAATTGAAGACTATGAAAAATTTAGCACGACTATGAAGACATTCGAAAAAGATCTAGACTAGGTAAAATAAGTAAATATGAAGACCAATATTGATAAATAAGATGCATGTCAGAATCTTGAAGCTGAACTGAAGAATCTGAAGAAAAAAATGGAAAAAATGTAGACTTGCATATTAGAGCATGAGGAATGTAAGACATCAATTTGTTCCAAGAGAAGGAATGCAATGGAATGAATGCTAATCTGAATACTCTCAGAGAGGAACCAAAACAAGCAAGGAAGAGGGAGTTGGAAGTCAATTCAAGACAACTATGTTGTCAAAGATTCTCATAGAATAAGGAGGATAAAAATTCTATCTCCAGTGTGCAATCAAACAATAAGTGGACCAAGGTGACTGGCACTAGATGATCTAAGTTAATTAGATAACCCAGCACATCCAGGTATGAAAGAAAATTTAGTGGACATTTTTATTCATGTTATGGTTTTGGTCACAATACTGCAGAGTATAAAAGGATCAAGATAGACAAAGAACATACATGGAGAGATAGTAGATCTAAGTCTGAGAAGAGTAGGATGTGTTTCAATTGTCATGAAAAATGACACATTACTAGGTATTGCTTAGAAAAATCCTTAAGACAGTTTAGCAATGATAACTCACATACAGATAAAAAGATAACTAATGTAATGTGCTATACATGTCACTGAATTTGGGCATTATTCAAAGCACTACTATCAAAATGAACAAACTAAACATAGAAGTAGACTTCATACCTTCAGATGGCAAGAAAATAAAGCTTCTATCATGAAAATGATTCCTAAGAATCATACCAAAACTTCCAAGACTCAAATAGCTCCTAAAAATAAGAAGATGATATGGATATAAAAGATCAAGGAAGCAAAACTAGAAGTCAAAGAAGAAAATAAGGACAAGAAATTTGCATGGGCATATGAGGTAGAAAATCAGAAATCCAACATAGACCAGTGAGCAACAAATGATGACAAAGGTAAGAATAAGGAAGGCAAACTGAGTACAACCAATGAAAAGTTTCTTCCTCAAGAGGTGATAGATAATATGCAATATGTGTCTCACAGGAATACAATCAAGAAATGAGAACTTAGGTAATGAAACAAAAATACAAAATAATACATCTAGAGAGACTGAAAAGAGAAAAAGGACCAGAAAGGATGAAACAAAGTCATCATGTTGTTTTGATGACTTTATGTTGTTTTAATGACTTTATGTTGTTTTGACAGGACCTAAGAAGACATGATAGACCTTCTCTAAGATTCTATAAGGTATATGAAAACTAGATGAAGCATATTACAGAGTCCATCATGGCAATATTGGACAAGAACAACAAAATATGTTGGTTGGTGGTTACAATCGTAGTTTAATTGAGCAAAATGTCAAGGTATGTCATATGTGATTTTCTCCATGATGTATAGTGTTGTATGTATATAAGGCCTTGTGTATCCACATAAGCCTACATAGGAAGAGAATGTTTTCAATTACCTTCCAATAATGTATTTGTCTCCTTAACCTTATCATTGGTATAGTCAATTAAGAAATGATTGCATGAGAAAAATATTGAATCAATGAACAAGATGGTTGTATGATGAAATGTAAATCAAAACTATTCTGGTAGTATTTGTGTATGTACGAATGAGAGTGTTCAGGTCATAGATTGGATATTTTACATCAGCAACATGTGGTCATGATTGGAAATATGTCAAGTGAAAATCCTATTGTCATAATTCCTCAATGTAGAATGTGTACAGTACACATGTGTATCCTTGGTATAACTGCATGTTCTAGAATTGACTCTGTTAAATAGCCTATTGATATGAATAATGTAATGCAAGATCTTAATAATCTGTGAGTTGAGAAAAAGTGACAAAATTTGTGCGATGATCTAGATGGTGTAACAATTGGTATCTCTAAACTGAATTGGTCAAGAAAATTATTCAAAGTTGGGAGTCCTTACATGAAGCATGCTCAGAAATATATTTTGAATAGATTTAGGTAGATTTAAATGACTATTCATGGATGATATTGGAGAAATTAGATAGGTTACAAGATTGAGTAAATTAATGCAATCCACAAGTGGAAACAGGACACCAAGTAGTGAATACGTGTCAGGAAATTGAAGACCAAGAAATGAGAAGAGGACATGTTGGTACCCAAATCAGTTATACCTTGTAATTCAAGCAGCATCAATGAGATAAGAAGGATTCTTAGAGAAAGACATAATGTGATTTGAGTCATTTTGTAGTCAGGGATGGATCTGGAAATCTCTTTGTCACTTTGACTTAGGAATTGGTGGATAGGACCTCACTAAGGGTATGATCTACCCTACTACTTTATGTTCTGCTTGCAACCAGGGTGAGAGGACCCATTTTCTAACCTGTATTTTTGAAAAGAATAGATGTGATAACAATATTTAGACTCTTTCCCTTAGGGAAATGAAGGGAAGCCTTGGGAAGATATGGTCAATGCAAACACTATCTAACTCTCACGAATTGTCACACTAGAAAATGCAGATGTCTCCTAAAACAAGGCTCAAGTTACTAAAGACAGTGGTAGTTCTAGTTTTCTTTAGCATATTTTTGATAAAGGATGGAAAAAAATAAATTTTCCTTAGAATTTGTGCATAAAAATTGCAAACATGGGTAATTTAGGTGGATCATATGGTTATTGATTATGATTTTAATGTATTGATGGGAGATTAAGTAGGATAAAGTCAATTATACAAAATACTTAGTTGAACCTTAACAAATGTTATAGAAAACTTTCTTGATACAAAATACAGATCACACAACTCATAACACTCCTTTAACCAAAAGATTTGTATTCATGGAGGCCCAATAATACAAGATTTTACACAAACTTTAAGAATCTAAACACAAAATTTCATTATAAATTTTCAATGAAATGCTAACAAATTCTAATCAAATATGTTCTAGATAACCTCAATAACTTACAAAGATATTGAAATCAAACATGCTGACTTGAATTTAAAACAATTTACTATAGTATGAAGGAAATATCCATTAATAATGCAACTGTAGTTTCCAAATTGTCACTATTTAAAACAATACTTTGTGTAATTCAAAGAAATTAATCAACATAATATTGTAACAAGAAATCATATAATTGATTCAAAGTAAAAAATATTGAAACAAAACAAAATTTCTCATGAGAATACACACAAACTAATTTAAGAAACACCAATACCTCAACAAGGGGACATAACACCTATGACATTAATGTTTACCAATGAATGTATAATGCAATCATCTTGGCAAGAAGGTTTGGGAATAGATGAATAAAAACTCAGGTTCTCACATTGGTTCAGCTTTAGACAGTACAAATTGGTTTTCTCCTTATCTCTCTAAAAGTTTAGAAAAATTTAAACCCCATGCAAGAGTATCCTCATCACATTTATACAATTTCGATCACTAATTAATTTTCTCTTTTCCCCCCAAAAGAATGAATCTTCAAAGAATATTCTATTTTATGTTATCACGTAGAAGAATCATGAGTCATCCACATTTTTCACTCTCCTAGAATGAATAGTATGCCATGTCATTTCTTTGATATTTTTTTAATCATTCATCCCTTCAAGCGGGTAAAGAGACCCATTTTTGATGATTCCCAAGTGACTCAAAGTGACTTGATTTGATGGGTAATCCCTTTTACCTATTGAGAACCTGTCTTGGGAAACACACACTCATTTTCATGTTTTTTTGGGATAATTTTTCTCACATGGATCATGTCATATCAATCCAACCATTATATTTTGCATAATGCCAAATTCAAACTTATTTCTCTCATGTGAATATCACATACATATTTTGGAGGTCATATCACCATGATTATACTTTACTCAACTTGCCCACCTCTGGTTATTTATAAATGTATGGTGCTCCCTTCTCAAACTTACATCCTTTTGAGTGGTGAGTTTCTCTTATTGGTGACATGGTGGGAGTAGCAGTGGCATTTAGTTTGAAGGAAATATCTTTAGAAATTTGAACCAAATATCTGACCTATCAGGCCCTAATGAGGTGTTTGTAAGGATTTTATTTGACATTGTCAACCCAGAAGATTACACGGGTCCATTGACAACCCAAACTATTCATGTAGCATTGATTAGAAGGATTATCAGGATAATTCATGTCTTTTCTAACTTCTAGATGATGTATTTCCATCTCTTCAGACTAGAACATCAAAAGACTCCTGATATGTTGAAGAAACATTGGATTGTGAGCAGGCCTTATGTGCAAGGTGTATCCAACTACACATTCCCTAGCATTTTTAATGAGGGATTCACTGTGAAGGATATCCCCTTAGAGTCTTATGCACTTGATGGAGAATTTTCATTAGGTATTGTGCCTTCTCTCTTTCATAGGATGAATGAACTAGAACAACGTGTTTCAAACTTGGAGAAGAAACCATCAGGGACTATACCTTCTTATCCTCTCGAAGCATCACTAGTATTTGTGAATAAATGTAGGGGTGAATCTAGTTCCAAAACTATTATTCCATCTACTATAGGATCAATTATAATTTCACTTCCATCTTAGGCTGCCAATCCATCTTCTACTTTCAAAGTAATAGGGAAAAAAACCTTTACTAAAGGAGTCCTAGACATGACTAAATGGGTTTCTTCCTATGAGAGGAGATCACAATTGGTTAGTTTGTTGGATGGTCCTATGAAAACTATTGATGAACTCATGTCTTTGGGTATGTCTTGCACCCTGGTAGAAGATATTGTGTTTGTTCAAATGGTAGTGAGAACAAAGGAATTTGTTCCTAGAAAGAATAGTCTAGTGAAGAAACTTCCTCTTTGCACAGAGGATTTTGTGGTGGAAGATGAATAGGTTTATCTTTTCTTATTTATTTTTTATATAGTTTCCAAAATGTATGCAACTTCCTTCATGGGCTAGGGCCCCTACAAAACCCCAATTTTGTATTTTTCCACAATACAAAAAATGTCAAACAATTACATTAGTTTGCATGCTTCATAATAGATTTGAAATTCTATCAAATTAATATAAAGATCTAATTTATTTCATCAAATTACATTCATGTTTAAAAAAAAAAATTCAAAATATTACTAGGTTTTCATGAAATGAGACTAATAATTAAAATAAGAAAAAAAGTTCAAAGAAGACAAACCTAAGCTTGCTCATCAATCTTCACATTTGTATCTTCATCTTCATCATCTTTCTCCTTCTTTAGTTTCCTTTCCACATATGAATCATATATTTGAAATAACTTCCTTACATCCTCTTCATTTGGACCTGTGTGGTGTTGAAAAATCAGGGTTTGCATGTTCAATGCATCTCCACATTGATCCAACGTTTACTTTTATTCCCATGGATTTGCTTTCAACTTTATAAATCTTCTTTCTGCATCATTAGTGTCTCAATGACCTCATGAGAACAATTTTCAACTTGGATATTTTCTCCAAAGAATTGATTAGGAAGTCCATTTCTAAGTCACCATGACTCTTTTTAAATTTATCAAACACCATACCTTCCAATTTCATATCTATGATGTCAATGCCTTTGTCAACCCATTTCTTTTCTGTCTCCATATTTTCTCTAACTTCATTCAAAACTTCAACCCTGATTTTAGCCAAATATTCAATTGCATAGTGGGTTCCCATTTGTTCTAGTGGCACAATCCCTTCCATTTCAACTAGATCTTCATCAAGTTGAGTGATACGGTTCAACTTGGGAATAATTCCTTCATAGTATAAAATTTCAATGTGACATTGTTCAATTAACTCATCAATTTCACTGAGCTTGTTCTAAATATATCCATATTTCCTTCTATATTTCTCATATCTCTTCTTCCCTTTATCAAATAAATTTTCTACCCAATCATAAACATCTTTAACCTTCTTGGAAGCCTTTTCCAATAAATTAAGGAGTAACAATAGATTATCTTCTTGGCTTTCACTAGATTGGCCCAATATCTATTGTAAACATGAATTCAAAGATCTTACCTCTTATTTCAACTAATTTTTTCATATCTTATCCTCATTCACATTATGCAGGAATCCTTGAACTACTTCTAAAACTTCTTGCTTCATTTTTTCTCTTGAGGGTTTTCCTAAAGGGATAAGCTCGACATTTTAATCACTTGTTATATAATTTCTTGATTTACCTTCACGTGGGGCTACCACTTCCAAAGTTCTATATCCATATGGGTCTACATGAGTTTTAGTAACGACCCTTCCCATTTTTGGGGCTTGGGGAAAGCCAAGTTTGTGATATCTAAGACTTTCTTAGGTGCAATATCCTCTTCTTATTTTGAAATGTATTTTCCCAACCAACTAGACGTGAGAGAAATTCCCACTTTTGATTCTTGTTATGCTTGATGGGGTTTCTCAGGGACAACAACCAATTTCTTAGATGTTTCCTAGACATCTTGTATCAATGGATCTTTCTGTTGTGCATTATCTATTCCCAATGTTGACACTTTGGATTCATCATGTTTTGGCATTTACTTCAACTGCTCATTTCCTTGATCTTGAACTTGGGATTGATTGATTTCCTTTTAAATCACACTACTAATTGGAGAATCTTATTTATTTTCTCCCTCAACTGAAGAAGCCATAACTCTTTTGGTTTCCTTAGGATCCTCTTGAACTAGTGCTGTCATTTTGGGAAATTCTTCTCATTTTGCAATATCTGCCTCTTTTAGAGGTGGTTATCTAGAGAAAACACCTTCATGAGTGGGTATGCTAGTTATATTTTATTCTTTTGATTCTTGATTTTGTGTCTTAGTATGTTGGCATCTAGTAATTAATCCTTCACATTTATCAATGGTCTACACACTTTAACTGTCATCAATTTCCTCCTCAGAAGTGGCTTCCTTTTCAGTTTTTACCACTCTTTCTTCAGTAGACTCTTCATTTTAGGTGGTTCATTACTTATGATGAATTTTTTTTCCTCTTGAGGATATTATTTTTTTGGTGCCACTATATCTGTAATTTCTTCACTAGAGATCCTTTGAGTTTTTTATTGACCTACATCTGAAATAGTTTGGCCTTTGATAGAAACTTCTGGAATTGGGGTTTTTATCTCAAAAACTGGAAAATGGGTGAGTTCCTTTACTTCTTCATTTGACTGGAGAAAACCTGCACTTTCTACCATACATGTTTTAATTGATACATCAAATGGTTCTAATATAGGAATATATTAACTTATGTCTATGTCCATTATTTCAATTGGGCTCTTTGCTTGTTCATGTTGTCAGTCAAAAAGAGGTACATTCATACTTCTAAATGGTGTTACATCAAGCTTCTTTAAACCATGTTGAATTGTAGAAATTTCTGGTACATTGGGTGGGAGATTACTCTAGGTTACCTATTCCTAGATAACTTCAGCTACTACTCCTTCTGGAAACAAAACTGGAGATGGGGTGGATTAACTTTGGTTGTATGTTGATCAAGTGGCGGTGTTACTTGGTGAGCCAAGGAAGCATCTAATATATTTTGTTCTTCTATAAGAGTAGGAGGATTAATCACCTTATGTTCTCTATGCTTGTGCTTCCTTGATGCATGGCTACCAACATCTCTTTCCAAGGGTTGTTTGAATACAAGTTTAACCTTTTTCACGGCTCTTTCAAAATGCCTAACATTTGGTGGCTCTCTTTATTTTTCCCCTTATATCAAAGATGCAGGGTCCACACCTGATATAGATCCTCTCACTATCTTAGTTTAAATGGATTCTTGTTTTTGTTTCCTCAATTCCCTTAGCTTGTATTGGCACTGCAAAAGTAATGGGAACAATTTGCATGGACTTGAGAATCATTTCTTCTATCTTCTACTTTAAAGTAGAGATGGATGTCCTGGTCTCACTAGTAGTAGTGGTCCATTGATCAAAAATACATGTGGTAGTTATCTTTGAGGGAAATTGCGGGGCCTTTCCTCCCAAAGAATCTATCTTATCATCCCCTTGCTTCAAAAGAGGAATATCTTTCGTCAAAATTTCCAAGTCCCTGAATTTGTTAAGTACCTTTTTTTTTAATAGATAGATCTATACTCTTTCATTATATCTAATTCAAGGTCCTCCTCAACACATTATAAATCCTATTATACTGATCATATGACTCTACCTCATCCCACTTTATGGGATCCATTGGATGTCCTTCTATATTTTGGTCAATATAATATCGACTCATTATTTGGTGGTCTTCCAAAATTCCTTGAGGCATCACAAAAATATTAAAATAAATGATTTATTTGAGAGTGATCCTTAATAAATCTTTAAGTCTAACTTCTTCCTCATCTCTACAATTCATCCAATAATTCTCAAAGTGAGGTTCATGTTCAAAATAATTTCCCAAAGCTATGATGACCACCCATCTAATATCATAGTTAGATCTTTCCTCAAATTTCTCAATGTGAAATATTTCCATCTCTTCCTCCATCAATCTAGCTTTTATAATGAAGGGGCAAGAGTATCTTCTAATTTTAATAAGAAATTTGATGTTTGTTTTATGTCTCCTAGCAATCAACTTGTGAACTGGTGTTAGTTGTCTTGAAAGTTCATAGAAATCCATCTTATAATCTAAATATCTTATCCATTTGCATGGCTTTCCTTAAAACCCACTGGATCTAAAGTAGGTCAACAATCTATACTGGATGTAAAAGTAACCATATTCCATTATTGCATTCCTAGATTCTTCTGATATTATGTATTGTTCCCACTCAAGTTTGAATAAGCATATTACAGGTACATATAATGCATCATTTACCAATCTCACATTTTCTTTCCAATTACTCAACTGTAATTGGGGATAAATCTCATGTACTTTGTTTTGTTTGAAATGGGCATGTGGTAAAAGGCTAGGAAAATGTCTATGGACTGCAATATTGTGAATAAAACATGTCATCATATAAAGCTCAAGCTCCCAAATACCACCCATTTTGATTTTTGTAGTCAGTGCCAAAAGATGTTCATGAATTGAATCAGCTACAAGGGTTTCCCTACAAATTCTTCCTTTATTTTCTAAAATAACCCAAATATATTGGCACATCCATTCCTTGAATTCATTTTTTGTTTCCAGGAAATCCATCCTACTTAGCAACAAAATTAAATCTTCCACTTTTGCCACAAACTGTGCCCTAACCATTTTTTTGGGAAGTCTACTAGTTATGTTCTTATCTGCTAGCAATCATTTAGTGTTTATAACCTTGGCATAATCTTTCTTTTTGGATTCAAATTCCTTAAGGTATGATTCAATATTTAAGGTTACCAATGTTTTGATTACTGGTAATCTCATCATTAACTTGAAATCTCTGGGTGTTAAAGTCAACACTTCCTCACCACTCCCATCCAAAACTTCCCTCTTCTCTGGATTATAGTTCATAACACAAAGCCTTACTAATTCAGGACAATGAACTGAAGGAGGTATAACACCATCTAGTGTAATGTTACTAGCCTCGATTGACCATGAATTAATTTTTATCTGGGCTATTGAGTCTTTGCAAAAAATCGTTCAAATCAACATTCATCAAGTCTGTGTTAGTAATTTTATCTAAGTCATGGGTAATACTAGACGTGACTTGAAAACCCAAATGTAATGCACTCATTTCTCTATGCCCTAACTTTTCCCTTTAACCTCTTTGCAAATTAGATAACAAGTAATGAAAAATATGAATGTAGTATAATCCTTACCGGTTTTCCATGCAAATGCGTGTGTAATTTTCCCTTGATTCTTAAACTCTCAATCCTCTAGCTCCAAATTAATGATTCTCAGTTGATTTTACTTCATTAGTTTGTGAATTCCAATAACTAGGGCATCCAAATCCTCACATGCAATAGTAAAAAACTCGAATTTTTTAAACATTTCAAACAATTTTTCTTTGATTCATGAAAAAATGCATTAATGGAGGAAACCATAAATGCATTACATCCTATCCATCCATCATGCCTTTTTTATTTGAATGTATAGCATCCATGTGGATGAATGTGATGCATCATGGGCTCAAGGATTCTTTTTGTACTTTTTCATTATCTTTTAAACTCATAAAAGTTCACACATTTGACCCGAGCACCCATCCTTGACTTTTGTTAAGATCATGACATGTGTTTAAATCTTAGAGGGAACAAATTCACGGGACATTTTTTATTCATGTATCTATTTTCATGATTAGGCACAAAATTACCAAGTTGAATCAAGGCCCCACATCTTTGACCATCACTGAGAATACGTCAGATGTCACCATTGGGCCTCAGGGCTAAATTTACATTTTGTAGTTATTTTGTAGAGAGTATAATTTTGAAAATTGTTCCCACTACCGTGTAACCAATGGAAGTGGGCCACACAACTTTGAGTGGTGGAGTAAAATATGAAATTTGTAAAAAAGGTCTAGAGGATGATATACAAGGAATATTTTCAATACTAAACTCAATCCATGATCAATTTTTCATAGGGATTTTTAGGGGCAACATGACTATTACATTCCTTGACCCAAAAACACGATTCACACCCTAAATGCAAGATTTTTATTTGTATCCAACATGATCAAATCTTCAAGAATATGTTTTGAACATGGAAAACTAGTCAGAGAATATTTTTTGAAGGGATACATTAGATAAAAGGGTGAGATCAAATTGAGCACTAAAACCACCTCCAACTTAGGGATGGGCACCCCCTGTGGGTGCCACAAGAACCATACAAAACACACATAAAATAGACCAAGTACCTAAATCCATTGGGCTATGACATCATTCAAAGCATACACAATGTCAAACTAAACCAATGTACATCAAAAAAATATACCGAGATATCAGGGAAACTGGTCACTATAGACCAAGAAAATGAAAATGGAAACAAAACAAAAACAAAAACCAATAGGACTATACACTGTACAAAATTTTGTACCTTGGTTATGTCCAATCTAGGAATTACTTTAGATGCCTGCCATTAATAGGAAACTCTAGAAAATATTCATCCAAGTCTTTAAGTAAAAAGGTGTGCTCACCAATTCTTATGTCAATAGAATAAGAACCCCATCTAAAAGGCATAAAATTTTCCATGTTTTCCTTTATCCTTGTGTATGTTGTCCAATAACAAAACAATATCTCCAACATTAAAAGTTCTAGTAGTAACCTTCTTATCAAATAATTTCTTGTGTTTCTCTTTGAAATTAAGGTTTCTTTGGTTATATTCCCTTCTTTAGTCATCCAACTCCACTATTTGATTAATCCTAGCTTCATAGGGCTTCACTTCTTCATCCTCAAGTTGTTGTATGAACTGATAAGAAGACAATTGCATATGTAGGGGTAAAAGAGCTTGAACTCCATAAACTAATTCAAAGGGACTTTTCCTAGTAGCTCTTTTAGTAGTAATTCTATCTACCCAAAAAGATAATTTAAACTACTATCCCCATTTTATTTTATTTATCTCCAATATCCTCCTAATTATCTTGAGAAAATTCTTGTTACTTGACTCATCTTGACCATTCCCTTGTGGATTATAATTGTATGCATATTTTAGACTAATTCCATGTTCTTGACACATAAGCACCAATGACTTAGCTTAAAAATTCATTGCATTATCATCAAATTTTTTTGCAGGTACTCTAAACCTATAGATTATATGATTCAGAATGAATTCCATGAATATCTGGTAAGTTTCCTTTTTGGTGGGAATATCTTCAACCCAGTTGGTGAAATAATATGTGGCTACTAGTATCCATCTATACCCTGAACTTGAGGGATCTGATATTTCTCCAATAAAATCCATCCCCCATTGTTTGAATGGAGCTTCTATTGACACTGGTTACAAGGGAAAAGCACCTGAAGCTTTCATCCTTCCTAAAAACCTTTGAAAACTTTCACACTTCTTGACCAACAAGGATGCATCTTTGAAAAGTTTGGGCCACCAGTAACTTGCCCTCAAGATCTTATGGGCAGTCACTCTTTTGGAAAAGTGGCCTACACACACTCCCCCATGGAATTATGGAATGATTTTAGGAGCTTCTTTCTTTGTGATACATCTCAATAGGACCCCCTCAGGATTCTTCGAAGCCAACCCATAATCAGTTATGATATATTTTTTGGAGACCAATTTGAGTGTCCTTCTCTTATTTTTGTCCAAATGACCAGGACACTCTAGATTCTTGAGGTAAAATACTATGTCTTTATACCATGTGGATTTGATCATTTTTTCTTGAATATCCATGGTTTCTTTCTCAATTTCATTCATTTCCATTACTTGTAGGTTACTCTCCGCCATCAGCTTTGAAATTCCTAGACCTCTAACCAACTTGGTGGATTATATATCCATATCATACTCTTGTAGCTTATTCATCCAATGACATATTTTCCTAGAAACTTCCATATTTGATAAAATTTCCTTAATCATAGTATGGGTAACATAGTCTACAATCTTGGAACTCAGAATATAAGGCCTAAAAATTTTATTTTCTCTTACCAAAGAAAAATCATTCTTTTCCATGATGTTATATTTTAATTCAGCACCTTGTAAGGCCTTCTTGAAAAATGAAATAGGCCTTTCATTTCCTTCTTCTTCATTATCCTTTTGCAATAACATTGATGTAATGGTGTTCTCAGATGCAAAAGAGAATATCTGAAAAACATTTTTATAATAAGGAGTTTCCAATAAGGAGTTTCCAATATTGGGGCGTTATTCAATGCTTATTTTATTCCAATGAAAGTTTGGATGGCTTCTTCTTCAAATTTGATGATTTGGTCCTTTTTTAGCATGATTATTATAGGAATAGTTATCTCAGCAAAAATTAACATAAACCTCCTCATAAAATTGATTTGACCAAAAAAATATTCAATCCCCTTTTTAGTTTTTGGGATAATAACTTTACTAATTTCTTCCACTCTCTCAGGATCAATCATGACCCCTTCCTTAGACACTCTATGTCCCAATAACTTTGATTTTTGAACACCAAAATGACACTTCATGGGATTCAAAGAAATACCATATTCTCTGCATCTAATCAACATCTTTTCCACATGGCCAAGGTGGTCATTTATTTTCCTAGAGAATATAGTTACATCATCCTAATATACTGTAATAAAGTCATTAATGTAACCTACAAAGGAAACATCCATATCTCTTTGGAAGATAACCCATGCATTCATCAAGCGAAATGGAATTATCGCATATACATAGGTACCCCACAGAGTGGCAAAAGAAATTTTAATTCTTTTTGATTGCTTCAGAACCACCTGATTGTACCCTGAGAATCCATCTAATGTAGAGAGAAATTCAGATCTAGTAATTAGTTGTAGCATATTATCCATGTTAGGCAATGGATAATTATCTTGTATGGAGTCCTTGTTCAAATTTCTGAAATCCACACACAACCTTATATCTTAATTTTTTTTCCTGATAGGCATAAGATTTTCCACCCATGAATAATATCTTGTGGGTTGTATTATCCCCCCATCCCTCAACTTTTTTAATTCTTCTGCATCTTAAGGGAGAGAATTGGATTGATATGCCTTTGTTTTTGCCTAAATTTTTTAGCATTAGGTTCCAAAGGTATTTCATGTTAAAATAAATCTTCCCTATATGATTTTAATTTTGAATAAGACCAAGGTAAGATATCTTGATATTTTTTAACAATTCAACATAAGATTGTTTTTCTTCCTTGCTTAAATTATTCCCTATCCAAATTTTCTTAGGATTTTATTTAGTTCCCAAATTGAATTATTCAACATCCCTTAAAGTAGATATGTGTCTATAAACCACCCTATCAACATGATCAAAGTTATACTCTAAAGAAAACAAGCCCCTGGGAATGGTGTTGGTTTTTAAATGAATGATATCCTTTCCAAACAAGGTTTCTTTACCATCACATGATGCAACCATTGGCTCCTAATACATGTACTAATTGGTGAATTCACCCTCATTTTGTAAAAACCTCTGAACATGGGAATCATCATCAAATAATTTCTAATGTTTCACATTATCAGGAAAAAAATGGTCTCAACAGTACCTCAATATCATAATCACAATAAGGAGAAATAGTATAGTTGTCAAATATAAATCCAAGTAATCCTAATATATTTTCTACAACATTTTTATTTCTGTTGTGATACAAAATGTTAAGGGAGTCAAACATCTCAATAAAATATCATACTACATGTTTATACTATTTCATTCTTTGATCTCTTGTAGCATGCATTTTCCTTATTTGTTTCACTACAAGATCTGAATCTCTTTTAACAATTATATCTTTTATACCATACCTCCAAGAAATTATCAAACCCAAGAGTAATGCTTAATACTCTGCGATATTGTTTGTGCATTCAAATATTAATTTGAACCTTTAAAATTTTATTTGCTTGTAGATATAAGTACATCCCCAGACCCATTTCCCATATTGGAGCAAGCTCCGTAAAACATCAAGGTCCAAGGGACACCAAATTGTTCAAGGAATTTACTCTTATCAATACTATGCTCCTCAAAATATGCATACCCAACAAAATTGTTAACATCTACATCTACATACAATACTTCATAGGAGACATTGTTACGATCTTCAATAAAATGTAACATCTTCTTATCCCCATACAACTTGATAATATTTACCTCCATTGGTATATTGGCATATGACATGTCCATTTGCACACTTCCTCCCAAACTAGCATCCCACTTCCTTGACAATAACATACCCCATTTTGTAGGGCAGTCAATAATAACCACATTCATCGTTAAAACCTTACCAAGGTAAGCTATCAATTGCACCACCAATCCTTTGACATACCCAATTACTAGTACTTCTCTTAAATCCATAGTAGTGTAATTTCCAAAGGTTGTTATTACTTTGATATCTATATCATTCATAACTTCAAGGGGCATCACATTACATGAAGCTCCTAAATTAAACATGTAATTAAGAACAAGTCTATCTTTAATAATCAAAGTAGTTTAAAGGGATCAACATCAAGTTGAGAGTAAACAAGGGAGGTTCCTAAATATACTATAGGGGATTCCCCCAAATTTTCTAATTCTTGTGGCACTTCCAATTCTACAACTACAAGGGGAAGATTACACTATTAACATCCTTTTCTGAGGCCACTACCTCCTCCTTGAACCCCAAATACTTGGATGCCCTTTTTCTGTGCTCAGGGATTCTGAGAAATTCAACAATGGGCATAATAACATTGATCTAACTAAAAATTTGAGCCATATCACAGGGGGTATACTCGGGTAATGTTTTATTAAGAGGTAGGGTAGCTGCCCTTTCTTGTAGTATGAGAATCTTTATGGCTTGGGCAAGATTATTGGATTTATTGGTATTAGCTAGTATTTTGGTTGGCATATATTTATTAGGGAGATCCTTTGGGATATTAGTGAGGATAGGAGTCTTTGGTTTAGGCTATGGTCTTACCCCTTTAACAGTTATGTTTATCAAATTATACTATTTTTCTTGGGAAACCACTAGATTCATCAAAAGCTAACTGTACTCCTTAGAAGGAATTCCTCCATCATACTTCTAAATCATTAATTCCCTCAAGTATTCAAAATCATAATTGGGAAACTCAAAATCTTGGACCATATCAATATCCAAGTTAGTGGTGGATGGGACAAAAATTACCCATCGTATACACTCCTTAAAGCCTTCCACATTACTTGTACTCAGTAACTCAGTAGAAGTAGCTCCTTATTATGAGCTATTATTGCACTCCATCATACAAAAATCACCATAGGTAGTATTTTCATTAACCTCTCCACTTTCTTTAGTAGGGTCACATGGGAGATGTGGGAGGAAAAACTTATCACACCAGTAAATCAAATGATCTTCTTCAACCAAGGACACTCTAGCAGTTAATGGGTTAGGGACCAATTTATTTTCTCTTGGTTCTTGTTGTTTATTTATTGATCCCATGGGCACCTTCCCTCTATCATATGATCTATGATCATTTCTAGGATGATTACCAAATCTATTTTGAATTTGAGGTTGATTATGGGCCTGAGAAGTGTCTTATTCCCTTTTCTACCCTAACAAGCTTGTAAGAGATTTCTTTCACTACTCCCACTAGAGTCTTAAACACTTCTTCCAGATTTACTCCCTTGTTTGTCTGGGATGTTTCAAGATTGACCAACTTGACACCCTCCCTTTTAGGAGACTTTCCTACTACCTTGATATTATTCTATATTTGCACTGTCATGGAGAAATCTTGTCTCAAATTCCCAGGGTTTTTTTCCCTCAAATAATATGTAACTTTCTTATCAAAGGCATCAGAATATTTTATCAGATAGGAATCATCACTTGTCCTTAAAATTATAGGCAATATATTTATGTCTTTGTTGAATTGTTTATTAAAATCTTGGACAAGCTCATTGGAATTCTTCTTGATATTTTCAAAATTTGAGATTAGAAACCTAGGATCAGTCTTGTCCCCATCTTGTAATCTAAATGTATTTTTTATTTTAGCCCATGAATTAATAGAATTATTTGGTAAGGATTCATACCAATCATGGGCATCCTCTTATAAGGTATTAATGAAATATTTCACATACACATCCTCATGCTCAATCTCAAAATCTTCCATAATATTAGTAAATAGCCCAAGATGTTTGTCACCACTGATGGAATTATTTCCTTGAAACTTAGGAAACCTATTTCACATCTCTTGTGGAACTGGGTTAGGATAACCCACCATACCTCTGAAATATATGGGTCCAAAAACATTTACAACAAAGGGAGGTCTAGGTGGAGGATGAGCCATATTATTTTGAGGTGTCCTAATAGGAGGATTAAAATGGTATGGGACAAGAGGTCTTTGAGGCAAAGGGGTATGATCATCAAAATATTGATCCTTTAACAATTTTGTTTCATAGAAGACTCTATTATTTATAAGTAATAGAGGAGGGAGACATAAGATACCTATATCATTTTAAAATGAAGCATCCTCTCGAGATGGAGTGTATAAATATGTGTAAGGACTACTTGATCTAGAACTATATGAGGAACTAGAGTAATCTTCTACCAAAGGTTAATCACTTTCAACAACATGCACCACTTTTTCTTATGACCTTTGATCACCCAAATCTCTCTAGACTTGTTTCTTAGTTGGATTTGTCCTTCCTAACTTTGGGAACAACTTTCTACTAGGATCTGTCTTAAGGAAATACCTTCTTCTATCCAGCTTTTCAAATTTCACTGTCAGATCACATTATTTGAAACTCAAGGTACTGATATTTACCAGATCTTCTGAATAATATGGAGTCACCACTAAGGTATTACACCTTAGATGTGTAAATAATTATAAATAACTTGTCAACTAGAACTTAATGATCATTTTCAAAAATGTTTGGAAAATCTCACTATCCTTTATCAATATTTACCCTATCAAAGTCAAATTTAATGGAAAGCTTGTTTGATTAGGAAAATACCGAGCAAATTCATTTTGATTAAGATCATTTTTTATAAAGCTTGATAAAGGATTAAGTCTAGATCATGTATTTGAATCTAAACACACTTCATACATTACCAGAGGTTGATATTTCTTTGTATTTACAAAGATAGTCCCTGGAAACAGTGCCACGAGGGTGTTGGTACCCAAATAAGTCCCACCTTGTATTGTAGGCGAGGATGGATCTCAAAATATTTGTCACTTCAACTTATGAAATGTTGGATAACACCTCACTAAGGGTATGACCTACCGTGCTACTTTAGGTTCTTTCTGCAACAAGGGTGAGAGGACCCATTTTATAACTTTTATTTGTGAAAATGATGGATGTGATAACAATATTTAGACTATTACCCTTAGGGAATCAAAAGGAATCCTTAGGAAAACATGGTCAATGCAGACATTATCTAACTCTCATGATTTGTCACACTAGAAAATGAAGATGTCTCCTAAAACAAGGGTTACGTTACTAAAGACATTGGTAATTCCAGTTTTCTTCTGCATATTTTTAATAAAGGATAGGTAGAAATAAATATTTTCCTTAGCATTTGTGTACAAACATTGCAAACATGGGTAATTTAGGTTGATCAAATGGTTATTGATTATGATTTCAATGTATTTATAGGATATTAATCAGGATCAATTTGATTATATAAAATAGTTAGCTGAACCTTAACAAATGTTGTAGACAATTCTTCTTGATGTAAAACACAGATCACACAACTCACAACAATCCTTTAACCAGAATATTTGTATTCATGGAGGCCGAAGAATATAGGATTTCACACAAACTTTGAGAACCTAAACACAAAATCTCATGATAAATTCTCAATGAAATAGTGGCAAATTCTAATCAAATACATTCTAGATACCCTCAATAACTTACAAAGATATTGAAATCAACAAATGCCAACTTGAATTTAAAACCGTTTATTGTAGTATGAAGGAAAAATCCATCAATAATAGAACTGCAGTTTCCAATTTTTCACTATTTAAAACAAGATTTTGTGTAATCATTGCAACAGTAAATAAGATATTCGATTCACAGTAATACATCTTGAAACAAAAAAAACATTGCTCATGAGAATATACATAAAATAATTCAAGAAACACCAATAATTCAACAAGGGGACATAACACCTATGACCTCAATGCTTACCAATGAATGTACAGTGCAATCATCTTGGTGAGAAGGTTTGGTAACATATGAATAAAAACTCAGGTTCTCAGATTGGTTCAGCTTCAGACAATAAAAATTGGTTTTCTTCTTATCTCTCTAAAATTTTAGAAAAATTTAACCCCCCATGCAAGATTATCCTTATACAATTTTTTTCACTCATTCATTTTCTATTTCCCCCCCCAAAATTATGAATATTCAAATAATATTTTGTTGTATGCTGCCAAGTGGAAGAATCACAAGTCATTCATGTTTTTCACTCTCCCAAAATGACTAGGATGCCATGTTATTTCATTGATATTTGTTTAATCATTTATCCCTTCAGGAGGGTAAATATACCCCTTTTTTATGCTTTCCAAGCGCCTCTAGGTGACTTGATTTGATGTGAAATCCCTTTTACCTTTTGAGAATCCATCTTGGGAAACACACTCATTTTCATGTTTTTTCGAGCTGATTGTTCTTGCATGGATCACGTCATATCAAGCCAACCGTTATCTTTTCCATAATGCCATCTTACTTCAAACTTATTTCTCTTATGTGGATATCACATACAAATTTTAAAGGTCATTTCACCATGATTATACTTTACTTAGCTTGCATGTCTCTAGTTATTTATAAATACATGTTTTTCCCTTCTCAAACTTACTTCCTTTTGAGTGTGAAATTTTTTGGTGAGCTTCTCTTATTGGTGACATGGCGGGAGTAGTAGTGGCATCTAGTTTGAAGGAAATCTCTTTAGAATATTTGAACCAAATCTTTAACCTATTAGGCCCTAATGAGGCATTTGTAAGGATGTTATTTGACATTTCCAACCTCGAAGATTACAAGGGCCATTGGTCGCCCAAACTATTTTGTAGAATTGATTAGAAGGCTTATCAAGATAATTCCTTTCTTTTCTTCCTTCCAGATGATGTATTTCTATCTCTTCAGACTAGAACATCAAAATAATCTTGATATGTTGAAGAAAGTTTGTCTTGTGAGCATGCCTTCTATGGAAGTTGTATCCAACTACACATGTCCTTTCATTTGTAACGATGGATTCACTGTGAATAATATCCCCTTAGAGTCTTATACATGTAGATTGAGAAACAGGGACAGAAGCCTGTGATATTTTATTAATCTCAATCAGTAAACAATTACAGAGAATGGGCTGCAATATTTATAGATATTGCACAGCCAAATACATCCAGGAAAATGAGTTGCACAGGTGCAACCAAAAACCAGATTTCACAAGCTTCCAATAACATCCGGGAAGCAAAATTACATAAAGACAAATATATTGTTTATAACAATATAACAATGTGCAAACAGACAAATATGGTTGTTTAACCATATAACAATTTAATCATTAATTATTTAATTAATAAAATTAATTAAATAATCCTACTATGCATAATTAATAATAGGATAATAAAATTTATCCTAACATTCCCCCCCTTAATTGTGCATTGTCTGAAGAGATGAGGAGAGAAATGCTCTGAACAACTCGAACTTGTCACGTGCAAGTGACTTTGTGAAAATATCTGCTCGTTGTTCAGCTGTTGGACAAAATTGAAGCTGGATGTTGTGCTTCAATACATGTTCGCATATGAAATGAACCTGAACTTCAATGTGCTTTGTTCTCTCGTGAAAAACTGGATTGCGAACAAGTTTGAGAACACCTTCGTTGTCAACATACATGGTGGTCGGTTTGTCCTGTGGTATTCCAAGTCCTTCCAGTATGCGACGTAGCCAAATCGCTTCACAGACAGCTTCTCCTGCAGAACGATACTCGGCTTCTGTGGAAGAGCGAGAAACAAAGTGTTGTTTCTTACTTCCCCATGATATTGGTCCAGATCCCATAAAGAATACAAATCCAGAAGTGGATTTTCTATCATCAATGTTACCTGCATGATCTGAATCCGAATATCCAGTCAAGAAGAAGTTTTCGTTCTTCTTGTATTCTAGACCAAGATCCACTGATCCTTTGAGATATCTTAAAATGCGTTTTGCTGCTTTCCAATGACAAATTTGGGTTCTTGCATGAACCTGGATAGATAGCTCACTGCAAAGCTGATATCTGGTCTAGTGTAGGTTAGGTAAATGAGACTCCTAATCAGCTGCCGATAGAGAGTGGCACTTACCTCAGGAGATGGATCTGAACGAGATAACTGTAATCTGTTCTCCATAGGTGTAGCAATTGGTGTGCAATCCATCATCCTAAACTTCTCGAGCGTTGTCTTGGTATATTTCATCTGAGAAACAAATATGTGATTCTCTTTCTGCCATACTTCCAGTCCAAGACAATAATGCATAAGCCTGAGATCTGTCATGTCGAATGATCACTTAAGATCTTTCTTTGTTTCATCAATCATCTTCACTGAACTTCCAGTGATGACTAGATCATCGACATAAACTACAATAATCACCATCTCCCCCCTTGTTTTTTGAGGTAGAGATTGGGATCGTATGGATTTCTGACAAATCCATGTTGTATGAGATGCTCATCAATCTTGATGTACCATGCCCGGGGTGCCTGTTTGAGGCCATACAGAGATTTCCTGAGTCTGCATACCTTTTCTTCTTGACCAGGTACTACATATCCCTCAGGTTGAGTCATGTAGACTTCTTCTTGCAAATCTCCATTCAGGAAGGCACTTTTTACGTCCATCTGGTGAACTTTCCATCCAAACTGAGCAGCTAGAGCAAAGATCATCCTGATCGTTTTGATCTTAGCTGTGGGAGCAAATGTCTCCTCATAGTCAATGCCTTCTTTCTGTGCGTACCCCTTTGCTACAAGTCTTGCTTTACACTTGTCTACTGTCCCATCTGCTTTGTACTTAGTTTTGAATATCCATCTGCAACCAATGGGTTTCTTCCCTGGTGGAAGATCGACAAGCTGCCAAGTGTTATTCTTCATCACTGATTGATATTCAGAATCCATGGCATCTTTCCAAGCTTTTGACTGTAGGGCTTCCTGGACTGTAGATGGCTCGTCTGTTTCAATAACTCTACTCATCAAAGCAAAGTTAACTTCTTCTCTTGCTTTACTGCGAGTCCGTGGTCCAGGGGTGGATGTATCCGGTGGAGCATCCAGTCTTGCATCTCGTAATGTGCTTGTACACCATTTAGGCATACGTTGAGCTGTTCCCATGGGTTGTGGTCCTATCTGATCAACACCATCATCCCCATCATCACTTTCATCTTCTGAGGGAACATTTGCTTCAGTTTTTACAACTGGTGAAAAATCTACATCTTGCAAGTCCGGAGGAGGAGTCTCTACTTCCTTCTTCTCGAAAAACTCAACATCTCTGCTTGTGTAGACTTTTCTGGTCTTAGGATCCATCAGTCTGTACCCAAGAGTCTCTTCACTGTATCCAATGAAGATGAGATTTTGTGACTTCATGTCCAATTTCTTTCTGTTCTGTTTGGGTATGTGCATGCTGGCTTTGCACCCGAATACTCTGAGGTGTGCAATGGATGGTTTCCTTTTTGACCATGCTTCTTGTGGTGTAATTCCATCAAGAGCAGTTGTGGGCGCTTTGTTTAACAAATACACTACTGTTTTTGCTGCTTCTGCCCAAAAGGTCTTTGCAAGTTCAGAATCATCGATCATGCATCGCACCATTTCCATGATAGTACGATTTCTTCTCTCAACAACACCATTTTGCTGCGGTGTGTGTGGAGGAGGCATTTGTCGACGAATCCCGTGAGTTTGTAGATAGTCTCTGAACTCATCACTGGTGAATTCCCCCCCTCGATCTGAGCAGAGAGTTCTGATGTGACGACCAGTTTCTTTCTCAATTGCCACTTTGAACCTTTTGAACGTTTCAAAGGCCTCACTTTTCTTACGAAGACAAAAAATCCACATTTTGCGTGAATAGTCGTCAACACAGAGCATGAAGTACTGGAACCCTGAATGACTTGGCTGCATTGGTCCGCACAGATCGGTATGAACCAGGTCAAGTTTTCCATGAGCTCAAAAAGTACTTGTTTGGAATGAAACTCTGTGTTGTTTCCCTGCTAAGCAGTGAGGACACTTGTCTGTATCCTTCTGAAGAGATGGTAGCCCATGTACCATATTGCACCGGCGAAGTGTGTCGAGATATTTGAAACTTACATGACCAAATCTCCTATGCCACAACTGAGCTGAGGTGGAGTTTTTAGCCATGAGTGCTTGATCATTTTTGTGAATGAAATCAAGTTGAAACATTCTTCCCACATTTGAGGCTTTTGCAATTATTTTCGAGCCTCTGGATTTATCTCGAATCAAACACATTTTCTTGTCGGATTGACTATCAAAGTCAATTTTCAGGTTGTGATCTAGGAGTTGACTGACCGAAAGAAGGTTCTTTGTCAACCCAGGGACATATAGAACATCTGATAGTTTGCATTTGCGTGAACCAAGGGGTAGAGAAATGTTTCCAATCCCCTGTACTGTATATGAAGAATCATCTCCCAACGAAACATGATTTTTCGATGGCGTGTCCCTCATTGAAATAAACCAGTCTCTGTGGCCGGTCATGTGTTGAGTGGCTCCTGAATCAACATACCAGACTTCACTAGATGACGTGGATGGTTCACTTGATCGAGCAGTGAACAAGAAGTCTTCATTGTCTGACTGATCTTGTTGCTCAGCAATATTACCTTGCTGGTGGGGTCTTCTTTTCCAGTTCCCCTTTTTCTGCCCGTGATAATTGTTTGACTGTCCCTTGTAATTTTGTTGTTGTTGAGGTCCAGCATTGCTTGATGAACCTTTCTTATATGTATTAAACCAACATTCTTGCAAGTCATGTCCTCTTTTGCAAATGGGACATCGCTTCTTCTGTTGATTGTCCCCATGATACTGATTCTGATGAGGGGACTTCTGATAGGATTTAGGTTTTCCTTTACCTTTTCCTTTCCATTTTTGATGTGAAGACAGTGCCTGCTCCTCTTCATCATCCTTGTTGTGCATTGCTTCCTCTTGTTGCAGTAGGTTTACTAATTTGTCAAAACTAATTTTCGTATCTGACAAGTTTAGAGTTGTGACAAAAATTCGGTAAGAAGAAGGGAGAGCTCTCAGAACAATGGGAACGAGAGACTCATCTTTGACCTCTTCTCCTAGGGCTAGAAGTGAAGCCCTCAACTCTGCAACTCTTCTTAGGAAGGCTTCAATTTTCTCATTCTGTTTGAATTTCAACGTATGTAACTGACTCTGCAAATTGAGTATGACATTCTTGTTCTTGGCCTCATATATTGTGCTCAGTTTATCCCAAGCTTCTTTTGCTGATGTAGCATCTCGAATGTGGACTTGCACATCGTCGGATACTCCAAACAAGATGATGAGCTTTGCTTTCTGATCTGCTCTATCAAATTGTCGTTGTTGTGTTGCATCCGTTGGTGATCTGGTTAGAGTACCAGTCACAACAGGCCAGATTTCTTCAAACTCAAGCTGTGTCTTGATTTTTGTCTTCCAAGCAGCATAGTTGCTTCCTCTGAGCAATTGTGAATCCGGAAGAAAAAATTTGGGGGCATTGGTGCCCATTTTGCAGAGATCACTGACAGGGTTTGGCTCTTATCACTCCAGGTATAAGGTCTCCCAATCTATATACCGTCAGTCCGATATACCGAACCTTTCTATATTCGCGCCCTTCCGATATACCCGTCGGTACGTGGAAGAAGCTCGCCCTTTCTATATACTCGGCGATACGTGAAAGAGGCGTTAACATACGTGAAAGAATTCGATACGTGGTACCAAGACAGTACTGATGGGGTCTGTGCGATTATTGACACCGGCTCAAAGAAATATCCTCATACGCGCGCGTAACTTCGCTATATACTCGGATAATTTCTCAGTCCGGATTTATGTCTTGCAATCGTTCACAGACGGATGGGATGGTTCATAGTGTGTGCACTGTGACCTTATTACTCCCCGTCGATTTATAGGGACGATGCCCAGACGATGTTGTTGCAGCTATATTAGGCGTTAAGTGCAGTAGTAGTCGCGACGGCTTTACCCGTAAGCGCTTCCCAGAGGCACTGTATATACCGAATGCTGCGAATGAGATCTAGGATCTCGTGAGTGTTACAGAACCAATTTTACTTTTTTTTTTAATTACAATTCTGCCAGTTTCTTAGCAGTTACAAAGTTTTGCAGTTGACTATGGCAACCTGCAAATTAGTACAATATATAATACAATTTGAATGATAGGTAAAAAATTTTCAGTTTCGGGGTCCTAGTGACCTCCTGAGCCCTAAATGCTAAAAATTGCAAAAAAATAGCTGAAAATGCAATTTTTAGGTGGGTCTCCTTTTGTAAAAAATGTCTGGAATGAGAAAACAGACCAAATGGGAGAATTTTTTTTTTTTACCCTAATTTAGGGATTCTCCGCTAAATTTAGTTAGTGATAACTAAATTCAAAAAAGCTGCTAAATTTAGCAGTTCTGCCAAAATTTCCGCCAGATGCAAAAGGAGAGTTTTTGAGTGTTTTTTATGAGATTTGATCCTCAAACCTCTCACTCCTAAGGCACATGCAATAACCAACTTGGCCACTTGGGGCGCTTGGACTATGAAAGGAAGAAATTTGTATTTATTGTCAAATAAATTGACTTACCTCTTGAAAAATGAATGCCACGTGGCACATGCTGGTGAAGGGGCGTTTTTAGGGTTCTATTTGCCCAAAAAACGGATCTGAAACTTTATTTCTTTGCTCAGGCCGCAATTTCTCCTTCCCAGGCCACGTTTTTTGTGTTGGGGCGCGTTTTTCTCCTTTGGCCGCACTGTACAGGCCGTTTTTTGCTGTATTTTTCTCCTTGGGGCATTTTTTTACTTGCTTGGCCGCATATTTTAGTTGCTGGGCGCATTTTTTTGCTGTATTCTTTGCCTGGGACTGCGTTTTTGATCACTGGCCGCGTTTTTTCAATGCCTGGGCCGCGTTTTTTGTTGAATGTGCTCACAAAAACGTTGTTTCTCCTTTGTGCAGGCGTTGGGGGCAGAAAATGGTGCGTTTTTCCTGTTGTTTTCTCCAAAAAAACGTTTTTTCTTATGCTGGCCGCGCATGGGACAGCAAAGGGCGCATATGCTCTCAAAAAAACGCTTTTTTTCTCCTTGTACAGGTGCTAGATCAAGAAAAACGCCTCTTCTCTTTTTTTTATTTTCTTTGCTTTGTGTATTCACTGCAGGTGCATATACATAGCAAAGCAATCCTCCAAAACAAAATATACCTCTAAATGCAGTAAAATCAAAACCCTGATTGGGGAAATTTTTATTTTTATTTTTAAAATTCAATACCTGTAGCAATTTTTGCCTGGTGCTGAGTGCGCCAGTGCAAAAAAAATTTGCCTTCCAAGTACCTGGAAGGAACAGGCTAATGTGGGGGAGGCAGGGATGGGGCTGGGAGTTTGCACGAGGCTGCACAGGCTCTCGAATGCTGCAAATATGTCTCCAATCTCCTCTTTCTCTGCTGCTCTCTCTTCCACACCTTCACAGGGCCAGAATTTCGCTCTGGTACCAAATGTAGATTGAGAAACAGGGACGGAAGCCTGTTTTATTTTATTAATCTCAATCAGTAAACAATTACAGAGAATGGGCTGCAATATTTATAGATATTGCACAGCCAAATACATCCGGGAAAATGAGTTGCACAGGTGCAACCAAAAACCAGATTTCACAAGCTTCCAATAACATCCGGGAAGCAAAATTACATAAAGACAAATATATTGTTTATAACAATATAACAATGTGCAAACAGACAAATATGGTTGTTTAACCATATAACAATTTAATCATTAATTATTTAATTAATAAAATTAATTAAATAATCCTACTATGCATAATTAATAATAGGATAATAAAATTTATCCTAACAATACATGTAATGGATAAGTTTCATTAGGTATTGTGTCTACTCTCTTTAGTAGGATGAATGAACTGGAGAAACATGTTTCAAACTTGGAGAAGAAACCATCAAGGACCATACCTTCTCAACCTCCTGAAGCATCACCAATATTTTTTAATAAATTTAGGGGTGAATCTAGTTCCAAGCCTCATATTCCATCTACTCTAGGATTGGTTATAATTGTAATACCATCTCAAGCTGCCAATCCATCTTCTACTTTTAAAGCAATAGGGAAAAAGGCCTTTCCTATGATAGGAGATCACAATTTCTTAGTTTTTTGGATGGTCCTATGAAAATTATTGATGAACTCATGTCTTTGGGTATGTCTGGCACCCTGGTAGGAGACATTGTGTTTGTTTAAATGGTAGTGGGAATAAATGAACTTTTTCTTAGAAAGAGAAGGCTGGTGAAGAAACTTCCTCTTTGCAGAGAGGATTTTGAAGTGGAATATGATAAGGTTTCTCTTTACTTGTTTCTTTTTTTATATAGTTTCCAAAATTTATGCAACTTATTTCATGGGAGGGGGGGCCTATAGAACCCCAATTTTTTTCTTTTCCACAATATAAAAAATGTCAAAAATAGTTACATCAGTTTACATGATTCATAATAGATTTGAAATTCTATCAAATAAATATAAAGATCTAATGTATTACATCAAATTAATTTCATGTTTGAAAACAACAATTCAAAATAATATTCAATTTTCATGAAATGAGACTAATAATTAAAATAAGATGAAAATGTTGTTCAAAGAAGACAAACCTAAGCTTGCTCATCATTCTTCACATCTGTATCTCCACCTTCATCACATTTCTCCTCCTTTGGTTTCCTTTCCACATATGCATCATATCTTTGAAATAACTTCCTTACATCCTCTTAAGTTGGACCTATGTGGTGTTGAAAAATTAGAGTCTGCCTGTTCAATGCATATCCACATTGATCAATCATTTTATTGTATTCCCATGACTTTACTTTCAACTCTATAATTCTACTTTCTACAACTATTAGTGTCTCAATGAAATCATAAGAAAAGTTTTAAACTCAGATATTTTTCTCAAAAGAATTGATTAGGAAGTCCATTTCCAGGTCACCATAAATTGTTTTGAATTTATCAAACATCATACCTTCCAATTTCATATCTATAGTGTCAATTCCTTTGTCAACACCTTTATTTTCTGTCTCCATCTTTTCTCTAACTTCATTCAAAACTTCAACCCTGATTTTAACCAAATATTCAATTGCATACTAGGTTCCCATATTTTCTAGTGGCACAATCCCTTCCTTTTCAACTAGATCTTCATCAAGTTGAGTGATATGGTTGAACTTGGGAATAATTCCTTCATAGTAGAAAACTTCATTGTCACATCGTTCAATTAACTCATTAATTTAACTAATTTTTATCTTAATTTCTCCATATTTCATTTTGGATTTCTCAAAGCTATTCTTCCCTTTTTAAAATCACTCTTCTACCTAATCATCAAAAACTTTAACCCTCTTGCAAGTCTTTTCAATATGTCTAATAACTTCAGGAGTAACAATATAGATATCTTCTTGGCTTTAACTATATTGGCCCACTAGCTTTTGTAAACATGAATTCAAAGACCTTACATGTTCTTTCAACTACCTTTTTGATATCTTGGTCTAATTTATGAAAAAATCCTTGAACTTCTTCTGAAAATTATTTCTTCAATGTTTCTCTTGAGGGTTTTCCCAAAGGGATAAGTTGAACACTATAATCACTTGTTATTATATCATTTCTTGATTTACCTTCATGTGGGGTTGCCACTTCTAGATTTCTAGATCCATATGGGTCTACATGATTTTTAGTAATGACCCTATCCCTTTTTGGAGTATTTTGGGGCTTTGGTAAAGCCAAGGTTGTGATATATATGAATTTATCATGTGCAATCTCCTCTTATTCGTTTGAAATCAATTCTCCCAACCAACCAGCTATGAGAGAAATTCCCACTTTTTATTTTTGTGATGCTTGTTGGGGTTTCTCAGGGAAAACAACCAATTTATTAGATGTTTCTTGGACATATTGCATCAATGGAGATTTCTATTTTTCTTTGTCTATTACCAATGTTGACACTTTTGATTCATCATGTTTTGGCATTTCCTTCAAATGCTCATTTCCTTGATCTTGAACTTGGGATTGATTGGTTTCCTTTTGAATCACACTACTAGTTGGAGAACGTTCTTCATTTTCTCCATTAGTTGAAGTAACCATAACTCCTATGGTTTCTTTAGGATCCTCTTGGACTAGTGTTTTCATTTTGGGTAATTCTTCTCTTTTTGTAATATTTTCCTCTTTTAGAGGTGGATGTCTAGTGGAAACACCTTCATGAGTGCGTATGCTAGTTATATTTTGTTCTTTTGATTCTTCCTTTTTATGGCTTAGTATGCTGACCTCTAGTAATTAATCATTTAACTTTATCATTTGTCTACACACTTTGACTGTCATCGATTTCCTCCTCTACAGTGGCTTCCTTTGTAGTTTCTACAACTCTTTCTTTAGTAGAGTCTACATTTTGAGGTGGTTCATTAATTTTGATGACTTTTATTTCCTCTTTAGGATATACTTTGTTTGGTTCCACCATATCTATAATTTCTTCACTAGAGATCCTCTAATTTTCTGATTGACCTACTTCTAAAATAGTTTGGCCTTTGATAGAGACTTCTAGCATTAAGGTTTTTGTCTCAACAACTAGAAAAAGGGTGAGTTCCTTTACTTCTTCATCTGATTAGAGAACACATTCACTTTATACCATATGTGTTTCAATTGATACATCAAATGGTTCCAGTATAATAATCTCTTCACTTATGTCTACCTCCATTATTTCAATCGGGATCTTTTCATATTCATGTGGTTGGTAAAAAAGAGGTACATTTGCACTTCCAAATGGTTTTGCATCAGGTTTCTTCAAACCCCGTTGAATCATAGAACTACCTGGTACATTATGTGGGAGATTAATATGGGTTACATGTTCCTAGATAACTTCATCTACTAATCCTTCTAGAAACAAAACTGAAGATGAGGGTACTTATTACATAATTGGATTAACTTGGGGTGTCTCTTGATCAAGTGGTAGTGTTACTTGGTTAGCCAAGGAAGCAACTACTCTTTTTTTCTTCTGTAAGAGTAGGAGGATTAATCACCTCAGGATCTCTATGATTTTTCTTCCTTGATGTATGACCAACAACATCTCTTTCCAAGGGATATATAAATATAATTTTAACCTTCTTCCTGTCTCTTTCAAAATTCCTAACATCTGGTGGCTCTCTTTCTTTAGCACCTTATACCAAAGATTCAGGGTCCACACTTGATATAGATCCTCTCATTGTCTTATTTTAGTTGGATGCCCCTGGTAATATTGTTATGGGGGTTCCTATTTTGGTTACACTAATTCCCTTAGCTTGTATTGGTACTACAAAAGTAATGGGAACATTTTTCATGTATTTGAGAAGCATTTATTCTTTCTTCTAATTCAAAGATGATATGGAATTCTCGGTCTCACTAGTAGTAGTGGTCCATTCATAAAAAATACATGTGGTAGGTCTCTTTGAGGGAAATTTAGGGGCCTTTCCTCCTAAAGGATCTATCTTATCAACCCCTTCCTTTAAAAGAGGAAGATCTTCCTTCAAAATTTTAAAGTCCCTAAATTTATTTGGTACCTTTGTGTTTTGAATAGATAAATCTATGTTCTTTCCTTTTATCCAAGTCAAGGTCCTTCTCATTACATTAGAAATTATGCTATACTAATCATCTGATTCTCCCTAATCCCACTTTATGGGAGCCATTGGGTTTCCTTATATTTTTTGGTCAATATAATATTGACTCACTATTTTCTTGTCATCAACAATTCCTTGAGGCACCACAACAATTTAAAAATCAATGATTTATCTCATAGTCATCCTTGAGAAATCTCTAACTCTAACTTCCTCCTCATCTCTACAATTCATCCAATAATCCTCAAAGTGAGGTTCATGCTCAAAATAATTTCCCAAATTTATGCTGACCACCCATCTAATATCATAGTTAGATCTTACCTCAAATTTTGACATGTCAAATATTTCCTTCTCTTCCTCCATAATATAGCTTTTATAATGGAGGGGCAAGAGTATATTCCAATTTTAATAGGAAATTTGATGTTTTTTTGGTGTCTCCCAACAATCAACTTATGGAGTGGTGTTATTTTTCTTGAAAGTTCACACAAATTCATCTTATCATCTAAATATAGTGGTAATTTGTATGGCTTCCCTTCAAACCCACTGGCTTTAATACAGGTGAACAATCTATACTAAATGAAAAAGCACCAATATTCCATTATTGCATTCCTAAATTCTTTTGATATTTTGTATTTCTCCCACTTAGGTTTGAATAAGCATATGACAGGTGCAAAGAATGCGTCATTCACCAATATCACATTTCCTTTCCAATTACTCAATTGTAATTGGGGATAAATCTCATGCAATTTATTTTGTTTGAAAGGGGTATGTGGTACAAGGACAAGATAAATTCTACAACCTACAATATTATAAATCAAATATGTCATCATATAAAATTCGAGCTCCCTAATACCACCCATTTTAATTTTTGCAGTTAGTGCTAAAATATGTTCATGAATTGAATTAGCTACAAGGTTTGCCCATTAAGTTCTCCCTTTATTTTCTAAAATAACAATAATAAATGGGCACATCCATTCCTTAAATTCATTGGTTGTTTCCAGGCTAGCCATCCTGCTTAGCAACACAATTAAATCTTCCACTTCTACCACAAATTGTTCCCTAACCATTTTTTTGGGGAGTTTAGTAGTTACCTTCTTATCTGCTAGCAACCATTTAGTGTTTATAACCTTGGCATAATATTTCTTTTTGGATTCAAAGTCCTTAAGGGATGATTGAATATTTAAGGTTACCAGTGTTTTGATTACTATTAATCTCATCATTAACATGAAAGATCTAGGTGTTAAAGTCAACACTATCTCACCACTCCCATTCAAAACTTCCTTCTTCTCTGGATTATAGTTCATAGCACAAATATTTACCAATTCAGGACAATGTACTAAAGGAGGTATATCACCAGCTAGGGAAATGTTACTATCCTCAATTACTTCCATGGATTCATTTTTATCTGGGCTATTGAGTCTTTGTAAAAAATCATTCAAATTGGCATTCATCAAGTTTGTTTCTGTAATTTTATCTAAGTCACTGGTAATATCAACATGACTTGAAAAATTGACTGTAATGGCCTCATTTTTCTATGCCCTAACTTTTACCTTTAACCTCTTTACAAATTATAAAACAAATAATGAAAAATATGAATGTAGTACAATCCTTATCAATTTTCCCTGTAAATGCCTCTGTAATTTTCTCTTGATTCTTAAACTCTCAATCCTATAGCTCCAAATTAACGCTTCTCGGTTGATTTTACTTTATTCCTTTGTGAATTCCAATAACTAAGGTACCCAAATCCTCACATTGGATAGTAGAAACTCAAATTTTTTGAATAATTCAATCAATTTTGCTTTGATTCATGAAAAAATGCATTAATGGTGGTAGTCATAAATGCATTAAATCCTATCTGTCCATGCTTCCTTTTTTATTTGAATGTATATCATCCACGTGGATGAATGTTATTCTTCATGGGCTCAGGGATTCTTTTTGTACTTTTGCATTATCTTTTAAACTCATATAATTTTACACATTTGACTCGAGCACCCACCCTTGACTTTTGTTAAGATCATGACACGTGTTTAAATCTTAGAGGGAACGGAGTCACAAAACCTTTTTTTAATATTTTTTTTTCATGATTAGGCACAAAATTACTAAGTTAACCCGAAGCCCCGCATCTTTGACCCTTGCTGAGAATACGCCATGTGTCCCCGTCAAGCCTAGGGGATAAATTTGCATTTTGTAGTTATTATGTAGAAAGTATAATTTTGCACATTGTACCCAATATAGTGCAACCAATGGAAGCGGGCCACATATCTTCAGGTGGTGGATAAAAATATGAAATTTGCAATAAAGGTCCTGAGGATGATATACAAGGAAGATTTTCAAGATTAAACCTGATCCATGATTGATTTTTTATAGGGATTTTTAGGGGCAACATGACTATTACATTTCTTGACCAAAAAAGAGGATTCACACCCTAAAAACAAGATTTTTTATTTATATCCAACATGATCACATATTCGAGCATACATTCTGAAACATGGGAAAACTAGTTAGATAAAATTTTATGATGGCATACATTAGATAGAAGGGTGAGATCAAATCCAGCACTAACATGACATTCATACCAAGAGGAAAGTGTTTAAGACATAAATATGAAACATACAAGATAAAATACAATATAGAGAGCATTTCCAATAATCGAAAGAAAAACATTGTCTAAGGGGGACCTACTAGTGATCAAGCGGATCAGGTTTTCTATGATTAGGAGATAGAAAATATGGAACACAGTCCTAGGGGGAGCATTCTCAAGAATTTTCAGCTCTAAATAAGTTCCAAATGCATGGGGGAGCTATTTTACTAGCTTATGATTAACAATTGGTATTATCAGCTCAAATGAAGCATTACTACAAACATACCAGATCAATTGGATCATAAGCATAAGCCTAAGGATATCCTCTTAAGGTAAGAACATGATGAATCTAGCTTACCATTATATTCATCCTTACATGACATAGTAGGTCCTTTGTCATTGTTGTCAAAGGGGGAGATAAATTGAAGTCAGAAACCAACTAATCATATGTCAAAGGGAGATAACAAAAACCATGATTGTTAGTGTTTTTTCCATCAATGGGTATAGGTTTCTGGGTGTGTTTCCATCAATGAAAAAGGGGTATATTGTTAAACCTTTGTCATTATGGTATGTGTTTTCATTGATGTATAAACTGCAGAAGATGGGAGAAGTGACATTGATGGAAAAAATGGTTAATTGATAAAGTGAGAAAATAATGAAGATGAAGGTTGATTAGTAGGGTTAGCTCAAAGAGAAAGCATCAAAGTCAGAAAATGGGCTTCAAACGATAAATGATAAGTGCTAAGGGACTTAGTAAATTTTTTTGCATGCCCGTGGCCACGAGGATATATCTGTCGAAGTCTGCATGAAGTTGTCTAAGTCTACATGAAGCTGCCAGAGTCTACATGAAGCCAAAAAAATCAAAGAACTACTAAGGCCTAGAAGAAGCGATAGGTAAAGAAATGAGGTCAATGAAATGCAAGGATTCAAATAAAAATCTCTAAGTATAAAAATTGAAGCAACAGAAGCTTAGAAAGTGCCGCATGAAAGGGAATGAAGTCACTGAAGCAAAAGGAGCCAAATGCCAAGTCACATGAGAGAAAGGTAAGGCTACAGATGTGAAGGAAGAGCTACAAAAGTAAGAATAGCTTGAACACAAAGCCGTAGGAACTAGATAGTTGAAAGGATAATCTAAAAAGTAAAGGAATTTAGGACTGATTCTGTGGACAAGTAGAAAATATGTGGAGGTAAGAAGAGTCTAAGTGTAAATTTGTGAAAGGTAAAATTTCTAAGGAGAATCCGTGGAGTAAGGAAGATCGAAAGGAAGCCGCACATAGAAGGAAATCAATGAAGAATCATAAAATACTCCAAGGAAACTAAGGACTAGAGAAAGCTGTGGAAGACTATAAAGGTCACACACAAGTAAAAGATATAGAGTCACAGAAGCTTGACAATCCATGGAAAGGAAGTAGACACGAAGAAAAGCTGTATGATAGTGTAAAAGCAACAAACAGCCAAGGGAAGTTGCGGATCAATAAAATATGAACTAGAGATGGCTCAAGGATAATCAAACTAATTTATATTAGAAGTAAGATGTTAGATGTAAATCAATGGTGATTCAATTACCTGAAGATTGCGGCTGCATGTACAACTAGAACTCCACATTGAGCGATGAAATATACTATTCCAGCTGCCAATATTTAATTTTATTTGACTTGATGAAGTCTAGTTATGTTTTCAAAGTAGACTTCTGATTTCAAGGTGAAATAAAATATTGGAAAATAAAGGGGATCATGCATTCCTGATCACAAGGAAATCCCAAAAATAAAATAAATCTATTTTTAGAAGTCAGCTCTTAAATAATGTCTGGAAAATGTATAGAAAAAGGAGAAATCAAGCCAAAAATAGTAAGGAAAAAATGGAGTGGGCAGAATGCATTCAATGCACTAAATTTTCAGGACACAAGGCAAGAGAAATTGTATGACACACAAAGGAAGTTTGAATGGTTCGATTGGCTATATAGAGGAAACTCGACACCATTTATAAGTGTTTGTCAATGATGAAATAAGAAAATATAGTTGAAGGAGTGATAGAAGGTAGAGTTTCTTAAATGGAAAAACAATGCATTCAACCTAAAGGAGCTAAACAGGAAGAGAGAGACTAAAGGAATAATGCAGGAGAGTCGAGAAGAGAGTTGTGCAAGAAGAGAAGTGGTAGTTACATGATTTGGATATGATGAAGAGAAAATAAAGGAGAAGCTAAGAAAAAATTCATTGCAGAGAGGAAGAAAGAAGACACAACATAATAATAATGATCTAATGCAGAGAGAAAGAGAATATTTTTGTGCAGAAGGGGATAAAACTATTAGATGAAGAACTGATATGCAAAGAAAGACAAAAAATCTGATAAGGTGAATGTGAGAGAGGAGATTCTAGAATGAGGTAAATAAAGCATTATATATCTAACTTTGATGAGTGAGTGAAAATGAATGAAACAAAAAAGTGATCATAATCAGTTATGGATGCAACATAGTAACTAGATGATCAAAAATTGAATGTACAAAAGTCTAAGTTGTATCTTAGCACATTCATGGGGTTGTATCCTCCTTGTAGGTGGGTGACTACAAAATATTAGTTGGTGTTGATTAAATTAGGGGTCGGTTCTCCTTGTGGGTTTGATTCCTCACTAAAATATATCTCATGTGATGTGTAATATTTACTTGAGTCCTTTGTTGTGCGTAAGATCAATAGAGGTGTAGGGGTTGGTGCCTCACTAAAAAATCCTTGTAGGATGTGTAATATTCTTGCAAGTCCTTGCTTTGAGTAATATAATAAATGGTTTTAGTGGGTTTTTGTCCTGAAATGGTTTCCCACATTATATGTTTTCTTATCATGTGAATGTGTGTGTATGCTTCTCATTTATATAGTCTCATGATTAATATTGCATGTTTATGACAATCAATAATAGTTAACAACAACAGATACAAAAAAGAGGAAATTGATTGTAAGTTTTATCAACACTGATTCAACCCCCCCTTCTCAGTGCATGAAATCTTTAACAGAAGGAAAAAATATATTTTAATGTGTGGTCTTAACCACACTTGGTAAAGGAGAGGATAAAATTTATAAAGCCTTACCATTATCTTAACATCCCAAATGTGGGACAAAAAATCCCTTTAAAAAATTAAAAAGAATTTACATGTGAATATGGCCCGTGGTCAAAGTGATGGTTGACAGTGAGTGAACCAAGGCGGCCATGTAGGATCTAAGGAAAGAAGGAGAAGTAGGAGGCTCCACATAGAGAGACTTACGTTATCGGAGGGCATAGGCGGTTTAAGTAGGATACATATTATGATTGTCTTTTGTACTCCAAGCCCTACTTGGGTATGTCATAGGTATAGACATACCAATAATAAAATAACCCCATGATATAATCTATGTATACAGAGCGGTATTGATACCGGTACTGTAACGATGCAAATACACGATCATCCAAAGTAATAGCATTCTACAGTTGTGGAAAGATATCTCCCAGCTAGATCCATATTGTTATGTAAACACCATGTCAGGATACTTGTCAACTAGTGTAGCTAATATAAATCTTCCTAAAGTAAGACTAGATGCCACATTTAATGTGGTGAGGTTTAAGTTTCAAGCATATTCTTAAAATTTGTAAACATTCTTGTTACACCACATGCTTGTTAGAGATGTGGTCTGAAAACCTAGGTAACATCCCTAATTACCATTATACCACAACCAATAGTAAGTTTTTCTTCTTAATATTTTTTTTACTTTATCAGAATAATGGTCTGTGAGAATACTTTGTGCATTTAACCATATTAATTATACCAAATGCATATCTTTGTATTTGACCAAGGTAAATATGAAGAAATGCATACCACATGTTTAAAGTGCTTAGGTTGAAAAAAAATGTTTAGATTATATTATAAGGTTTTAAAAATATACAACCTATGGTAAGTTATATTATATAATATATACTATAAACATAGGTTTATTTAAAGCTAGGTATTTAGTATAAAATAGGCAATGTTAGATACATAGAATTTGAATAGCTTATTCAAACAAAAATCCAACCAAGATTTTTTCGTGGCCAATAGAAAAAATGCAATCCTATACTTTCAGAAGCTTATCTCTATTCTACGAAACCTTCCAATCAAACCTCAAAGACTTGATTTCCTGCAACCTTTGAAAACATAGGAAAACAATTAAAATTACAAAGTTATTTAATCAAATAACCTTACATGAGTTTGAAGTGAGGGCTCATTCCAACCAAGTAAAGTTATGAAATATTTTCCAACACACATCAAAATAACCTTGTAAAAAAATTCACGAGAGGAAATGTGAGAGAGAGTATTAAGAGTGTCTTTGTTTTTAGCTTGATTTTACCGCTTGTATCTATTTCCACCTCCACACACATTACAAACTATATAAAAATAATAAAATATTTCAAATAAATTTAACCCTTACTATTATTTGCAGGGGGTATCGGGATTTTTTTTTTCACCACCCAGAGACTTTTACACGCACGGTAAAAAGTTTGAAAAGTGTTTGAAATATTTTTATGTGTTGTGTAATGTGTAAATGTGAGGGGAGGGTTCTTAGGCTAGGGGTTGTAACCAACCACAACCATTTGCAAACCTTATGAAATATTAGATTAAATTAATATAATTAATCCTCAAATCATGCTCTAATACCATGTTAGGATCGAGACATTAAACTAACATTATAACATGAAATAAATAAAATATACAAAGATAATATTTAATGTGGAAAATCGCCGAGGGGTAAAAACCATGGAAAACAAATATATCCATTTATTGAGAAATTTTTATTGTCCAATAATCCACCTTTCTCACTTATCTCCACAAATTCACCGAGTGAATAATCACAATGACCTATGGTCATATTTATTTGACCCCGTGGGTCACGAACCTATTAAGTGATGAGGTGTACCCCAATTTAAATAAATATTGATTAATTAATAATAAATTAACATAAACAACTAAGTTTATATTAAATAATAAAGCATATATATATTATTGATTATTTAATTATAAACTAAGGTTTATAAGAACTTAATATTATGTTCTAACACAACCCTTTCTACCCCCAGAAAGTTTTGTGGTGAGCTCCTCCTTGCTCATTTCGGCGAGCTGGGTTACCCAACTCATGCTGGTGAGCTAGATCTTTGTGCATGAATTTGGGCAAGTTGTTTTGAACATGGTTGTCTTTTGAATTGTAAATTGACTTCGAGTTGCATGTGATTGTGGTTAGCGAGTTTCATTCTTTTTTTCTCATGTTGTTTTGCATATCCTTTATATTGTTTTTTGAGTTTGTTGGTTTGCCCATTTCTTTGTGTTTATCCATGCTCTCCATTATGCATTGGCCACGTTTTTCATTATGGTATGGTGCATTATGTGTTGTGTTGGGGTAAAGTGGTTGCTTGTATTTGTGCTTGGTTTTTTCCTTTGGCATGCATCGTGTTCAAGTTGGCTATTCTACATTACACATGCTCACCCTCACCTCCCTCTGTTATTCCATGGCCATGTCACCTTTTCCTACCTCTATGTATTAAGTCATGAACCTACTCACTCACTCCCCTATGTTCCATTGCATTTTTTAAACCCTGTAACTATGTGAACCTGTGTTTCCACCTCTCTAGAAGATTGAGCCCACCTTGACCTTATTTATTTTAACTCTCGTTCTATTTTACATTTCTTTATATATTTGAATCTCTTTAAATATAAGTGGGTTTTTTAAAAGGGTCGTGGTTTTTAAAAGGGTAAGGTTTAATAAAAGTAGGTGTTTAGTATTAATTTATAAGTGATTCTTTTATTAAAGGTGGTCAAAGGTTTAATATTATTGTCACGTTTTAATTTAAATTTAGGATATAATAATCCTTCTTAAAGGTGGTTAAATAAATTAATTTTAATTTAGTGCTTTAATAATATTTAATTAGGAATCTAATTAAAAAAAATTAGAGCTTTAATTAAATTAAATTAGTGGTTAATTTAATCATTTAACTAACATTTTAATCTTTAAAATTAGACTAATTGGGTAGTTTAAAATGCATTTTTCTAGCATTATTGGATGTTTTTTAACTACTGATCTTTTACTGGAGTGTGTAGCACCATTCCTAGCATTTTTTACCTTCCGGGAGCCCTTGCTTCATCCTATAGGTCTTTTAGGCTCCTTTTGAGCTCTCTTTTTTCAGTGTATCACCCTTATTATTACTTGTGGACTATCTGCCACATTCTTGTAGCAAGGGGGTTTTGGTTGCAACGTGAGACACTATTTATCACACGGAACTTATTTTTTTCTCCATCCTTCTTATTTTTTATCTATTTCATGCTTGCTTACGGTGTCAATTTGTTGTGCTTTCTCGAAACTCATTGTGGTCTCCACACTTGCGCGTTTTTACGTTGATTTTAAGGCGAGTGAGTATTTGTTTAATGATGTGAAATCACATTTGATTGTAATCAACTCTCTAAACTATAAAGTGTTGAAAATTGGGGGTTAAAAAATATTATTCTTTTGTGTTGTGATTATATGCAAATACATTTTTGGATGAGTTTGAGGTATTGCATCCTTAAGTGTATTATCACACCCTTATTTTCTTGCATTCTGAACACATTTTTGGATGAGTTTGACATCTATTTGAGCGTGTTTTGTCATCCATGACTTTTATACCCTAATTTTTATTATTCACAGATGTGCCATGGAGGATGTTATTTCTAGACTTATGCTTTGTAGGACCAAATCTACATTACAACCTCCTCAACTTCTTCTTGGTAGGGAGAAGTATACATTGTGGTGTTCAAGCATGAAATGTTTTCTCATTCAACAAGATTTATATCCATATTTTTATAGAAAAGTACCTATCCCTAATGATTCATATCAGCTCAATGACATGCTCAATAATTGTGACATGGTTCTTGGTTGTTTTTTGATGCACATTTCCATGCCTCTTCACCATCATGTGGTGCACACGGAGTGTCCTCACAAATTTTAGAACATTCTTAAGTCCTTATTTGGAGATGCTTAAGAGATTTACGTTGCTTCTTCTTATGATACTGTTGTTTCCCCACCTACTTCATGTCATGATAGTTCATCTAACACATATTTTCTTATTAATATTTTTTATGATGAGAGTATTGATGAGGATACATCTCCTCCTTCTCTCAGTCACCTTTCAGAGAATGTTGAAACCCCTCTTTATCCATTGGAAACCAAGTAGTAATGTTGCTAACCTCATACTTTCATTACACCCTTTACTCCTACTTATTGTGTTGATGATTCATACATGTCAAAAATTTCTCTTCTATTTGTTGAGAAACCTTTATGGGACAAGTTTCTTCTAGACCTTAGATGTCTCTTCATAGAGCCTAATTGTGTTACAGTATAGGGATTTTATCTTACCAAGCCTTCACACATTTGCACTTTGGAAGAGTCCTTCATCTCCTTTGTTGGGAGTTCCCCTTTTGGGATATCAGTCACTTCTAATATTTATAAGATCATCATTGATCCACCTCTTCTTGTGGATCTTCATTCTACCGTTGTGAGGGTTATCGTGCCTTCACTTCATATGGACATTATTTTAGTGAATGATCTATTCCCATACTCTGACAATTCTACTTCAGTGGCATTGCCTTATGTTCTTAAGAACCTTATTGTCAGACCTATGGCACACTTTAGTTGTGAACTAGCTTCAGAGTTCTTCATATTGTTTACTTCATGTTCCTTCATGAACTGGGAGGAATTTCAATAACCATTTATGTTCTTCCCAAGGGCATAAAAAATACTAAATGCAGATGGACCTTCTTTGATCTACAAACAGAAGAACACATCATTGACACTCTTCTTGGATACTTCATAGAGTTGTAGACTTTAGATCATGTTGTAGGATTCCCTACCAAACCCCTCACTGAATCCAAGTATCTTCACTTAATCTCTCATCTTAGGGTGAGGTCCACTACTACTTTTGCAAATCTATTTTGGGATTTCTTTTCTCCTTCTCCTCTTCAGGATTCTCTTCCATGACAACTCAACCCAATTGACAATGTATCTATATTTATGTACTCTAACCTTATGAAGATTGACACAATTATCACTGCATCACTTGATATATTATCTCCTTTACATGTTGAGCCACCTTCAGAGACACTTCATGTTACTTCTCCCTCCACCAATGATTATATAACTTTAGGTCCTTCAAATTCCATGGGAGTTCATCAGAAATCATATTATGGAGGAGTTGGCTAGTTCTCTTCTTCTCCTTATCTTCTCATTCTTGTAGAAAGATTAGAATTTATACATGGGTACCTTAACATTCCTTAGTTGTTAGGACCCAATTGAAAAATCTTTCTTAGGCTATTTAGGTGACTATTTTATCTCTTGTAAGTGGATGTTTTCCCTTGTGATTTTCTCCATTACTTGAGATCCTTATTATACATGGGTATCTCATCATAACTAGTTACCAAGACCCATTTTTATCCTCTTCTTATTTTCTAGAAATACCATTGTTTGTACATGGGTACCTTATTAGGAATATAGTTTTCAGGACCCATTCGATGCATCTTTCTTAGGTCATATAGGGAAGTTATCCTTATTTTTTGATGTTTCATGACCTCTACCTCAACTTAGATAAAGGGGTGTGTTTTTGTGTGTGACTTTCCTTGTTATCCTAGGGGATATCATACATATCATGTGGTGATTCATCTTGGTTAGCGAGTTCATAGGTCTTAGGATTTATATGACAAGTGGAAGATTCTGTCATAGAATATGTCATTTTCATACGTGTTAGTGACATCATAGGAGTTACATTCCGTATTTGGAATTGAAACTTTTCTTTCCCTCTTGGAGGGAATGATTATCTAGCCATGGGATTTACACATCACTCCTATATGTACCCTTTGTTTTTCTATTTATGAGTATGAGTAGATTATTTTTGTCTCATGCACGATTTTCTATTTTTTCTCGATTCTTGTTGATTACTTGGATCATTCACGCCACCACTGAAGTGTAGCCTCTTTTATTTTCACAGGGTTTTAGATTGATCCTCATCAAATAATATTGCACACATTTACCTCAATTATCCACTTCCAAGTCCCAAACCTCATTTTTATCCAGATCGGTAAAGCAGGGAGCATGAGGAATAAAGGAATAGTTCCTGTTGTTCCACCAAAGGCCAATTTGGCCAATCTTTTCCTAATTTACCAAAGTTTGCTAATTTTTTGGCTAAGTATGGAAATGAGGGGCTTGAAAAGGAGGAAATGAATGTCCATGAACCACTACAACCTGTCCAAAACATAACTTTTTCCATGTCTGATCAATTTATAATTCCCAAGTCTAAATGAAAGAATCAATTATCAAAATAGTCTACGAGGGACTATTTTGGATAACAATGACACAAGTTGATGAAGCAGGTGATGATGTGCCTATGTCACTAGTGGTGGGGTAGGTGGATATTTTCTCTATGATGGGTTGATATTGTAAATCGTTGAGTCTAGAATTATCACAAGTGGAAACTTTAAAAGTTGGACTATGATATGAGGCAAAATTAATACACATACCTTTATCAGAAAGGTAGCTAGAAAGGGAAATTATATTTATGTGAAGATGTGGTCACCACTCTGGAAGAATTGCGGAGGATCAAGACAAGGCGCCTCTGATGTTGCGGATTGAGTACTAGTAGAATGTGTATGCTCTAGGTATAATTCTATGGGTGGATTTATCATGGTTGGGATGTTTGAATATGGGACTAAAGTGATTTTTCCATATTTGAAATATTTTTAAAGTGATACTATAGTCTAGTTAGGACCATGAAATAAAAAAACAATCAATAAAGAAATGAAATATGGTTGTTTTTTAGAAAATAAAAAAGCACACAATCAGAAGAAAGTTTTCATAATCTTGATTAACATAAGAAAAGTTTGAAATTAAAAATGGATATAATGGAACTACAAAAATTCTATCTAAGGTTGGGTTCAGGCACGTTAAGGTTAAATTCCTTAATATATATGAAATTACGTGAGTCCCAAATCTATTTTGGTCTCGATATAAGGTGTGGTATTGGGGATTGCACCCTCACTTCATGATCTTGCAGTGATAAGGGTGTCAGGTTCTTATCCTTGACAAATTGTTTATACTTGGCAAGAACACTGAGTTATATTTTCTCCTTGGTAATGAAATCCAAGTAGGGATGCCTAGAAGGGATTTTTTTAGATGCAAATTTGATGTAATATGTGATTTGGCTGTGTGTGAAGGGAGTTTTGTGAATGCAACATTTGATCCTAATTAATCTAGATGAGCAAACAGATATGAGACTTCATTTTATGATCCAAACAGATTTTGTTTTTGGATGAGAAAAGATCATATAAAGAATGCAATTCTTGAAAGAAAATGAAGGATCATGAACGTATTTGTATTCACTTTCATTTTTTATTTTTATCATAAGTTTTACGCATTTCAAAAAATTGGTAGTGAAATTGCTCTGAGATGTAAATTTAGATGATATTGACAAGGAAGAAATAGGAATATATAAAATATAATCAAAAGGGGACTCACGGTCCCACTGAGCATGCTGAAATTTTTGAGGTTATTTTTATTTAGTTAATTGTATGATAAAACACCAAAAAAATGGAAGACAATAGGGTTTTATGATACATGTGCCAACAATGCAATGATGGGTTGAATGGATGCAATAGACTCGAGGGATTCCTCTTTCCACAAAATTATGGAACCTGCATATAAATACAACTAAGAAATACAAATATTAAACAAGTTTAATGGTAAAATATTGATCTTGGGAACCAATGGGATTCCTCAAATGGTGTCAACTCATTTCTTACAATTATTTGTTTGTGATAAAATGATAATTGATAGGTACAAGGAATGATTAGAATTCCAGGGGGATTCAAAGATCATGTTCTACCTGATATGTGGCCCAAGTGAAGGCTACGGTGAGATCAAAGTCAAAGAAGTAGTCTAACTGGAATTGTTCAGCAGTGTCTCATTCCTCTTGTATGATTTCAAGTTGATATTATATGTATTTGATTTTAGGTTTCAAGATGACGATGCAAAGGCTAATTTCATGTGTGATATCAAACTACTCCTAGAAGAATGATTGTTACATGATTGGGAGATTGTATATACTAGTAATAGGATGTGATTCACCTATTATTGTCATTTATAGGGAGACACATCTTCAAAACATACTGATTAGCCAAAAAAAGTTATAAAATTACTGAAAATATGACAATGTGATTAAAATGATAAAATGACAGTAATAATTGATGATTCAAGTAGAATTATTGGCAATTCAGATAAAATCACTAGTGATTACTTATAAAAGATGAATTCCTTAAAATAATTCAGGTTGGATGCAAAATGATTAAACAAAAGGTTAAGATTGACTAATAAATGATTCTTAAAGAAATTATAATGTAATTTGGATGAAGATACTTTTGATTTTGTAAACAAGTAAACAAAGTTGCAAAAGATTTACAGAGTTTTGTGGGTGCTCTAAGGGCTAAAATGATGTGTTGAAAGTGGTTGGATGATGATAGTGGTGTTGTCTTGAACATTACAAAGCTTCACTAAGGAGGATTATTAGATCATGTTAGAAGAGTTTTATTGATCTATTTATAATCATTGGTGATTCTATTACAATCTGTGGAGATTCAAGAAAAATGAGGAAACACGCATAGAATTGGTTCTAACCACTTTCAAATGTGGGTTTTCCTATTGGGAATCATTTTTAAATGGTTGGGGGTGTTTTGTAAGAGGTCAAGAGTTTGGATGACAAGGAAAAAAATGTGTTAAGGGTGGTTAGAGAGGTTTTAGGATAGGTAAATAGGTTTTAAAGGGGGGTAAAACATGATTTTACGAGGGGTGGGGTGATGCTTAAATATACTGAGATCAGTTTATGGATTTTTGAATAATGGTGTGAGGGGTGTAGTAAGGAAATAGGTTCCTACACTATGAAACATGGAGATTTTTCCATCCAAAGAGATTCTGCAAACATAACAGATGAGGAAAAAGAATGCCACTCCTTTATTGTAAATATTAAAAAATACTCCCTTCAACATTCTTGAGAAAATGAAAAAAACTAATGTGAACATTTCAATGTGGGAATCTATGGATACTCGTAGATAAGGAGATCTTTCACAAGTTGTTATGGATAATATCTCCATTTCAAATGAATCATCCAAATATTAGGCCAACGTTTTGCTCACTAATACACCTCGGTTAAAGTATGATCATCCAAGTAAGAGTATGAAACCAACACCTTTCTATATATCTTTGATTATTAACAATCACTTGGTTTATAATTTCATGATTTACTCATGGGTAAGTAACATAATTATTCCTAAATAGATATTAGATCATCTTGGCTTATAATATGGATTCCTCTCTAAAAATGTAGTTCATGTGGATGGAAGAACAATAGGAAATGTTAGATTTATCAGAGGTTTAAGCCTCACATTACACACATGTCCCAACTTCTCCATCCCTCAAGATGTCTTTGTTATTGATCTTCCTCCATTCTTTTCTTTGTGACTCTCTAGAAATTTTACAACTAAAATTATAGGGAACTTATCAGCTAAATGGTCCCACATGGTGTTTAAGACCAGGTATAGCACCAGAGTAACTTTAAGGTTAGATATCATTGGCGCATATCATATTGAGAATTATGTAACAAGTGATTCAATGAAAATTACTCAATATTTTATCAATAAGACCACCCAATTGTCCAAGAAATAAACACTCAGGTTGAAGGTATTCCATATTTGTTGCTTGACGACTAGGGAGCTGAACACCATAGTTTTGACCTTTACAAATAGATTAAAGAGGTTGATCTAGGTGTTTATTATTTTCTCTAGGAATATTTAACAATTCTTAGTATTATAAAATCCAATTCATAGGATGATGGCATTTGGTAGATGTTCTTTTATGGATCTAACAAAAGAAAAAGTGTAGGTGAATGTGGAGGTGTAGTACTTGTATCTCACATAAGTGTTAAATATATTTCTAATTTCATATTCCAATTATGTTTCTCTAACAATTCAGTTGAGTTTTAAGCCCTTATCCATGGTCTACAATGAGTAAGAATGAAGAGTGATGAATAATTGCAAACCTTTGGGGGTAATTTAGTAAACCATACATAGACTGTAAGGAATAACATTTCCTTCTTTATTTTTCTCATTCCTCCCTTTTTTAAATTTTCTTGCATTGCAAAATACCTTTTTCGCTTCATGAAATCTATGGATCTCTTTTTTTTGTCTCTTTTTAGAATAAATTCTTTCTTTCACTTGGTGAAACTATCTATAGTCATTATATAGCTTATCGGAATTTCTAATTCATAGTGTAGCAGAGACCACATTTGGTGATAGTGAATTAGTAGTAAATAAAGTAAGAGGGATAAAATCATCTAAGAATGACTTGTTGAATGCCTACAAGCATAGGGTGTGGGATATTATAGGGGATTTTTAAGATTTCAATATCCATTCTTTCCCAAGGAAAGAGAATGAATCAGTTGACAGGTTGGTAACACCAAGGAATTGGATCATAGTTTAATGTCCTTGAGAATATTAAAAGAGAAGGAACACAACAACATGTTAAGTTGATTATCAGATATGTTGTCTTGGACAATAACACAAATCGGAAAGTATTTTAGAATGAACATAAAATTATAAAATTCATACAAGAAGAGGCCAATTTTTTGTTAATAAATCAATATAAATTACAATAACAATATGGAGAAGAAATTATTCAGCTGAGATCAAACAAGTTTCCCAAAGTCCTAGTCACATTGGAGTCCATTTTAAACTTAGATGATAAAATCATAAAGGAGAAACTAAATATGATGGTAAGAGGTGAAGATTATGAGCCAATTGTAATTAGAAATGACAAGTTACTCAAGATTGATAATGTATATACTTCATAGGAGAAACATGCATTTTTAAATATTTGTCCAAAATTTACTAATGTATTTACCTGGGGATATAATGAACTTAAGGGTTTTGATCTTAATTTGGTGCAACACACCATTGATTTATATCCATTGGCCAAGCCCATAAGAAAAAAATAGAGGCATGCCAATCCAAGTATTAAGAAACTAATGAAGAGAGAGCTAAACAAGTTAATAAAGGCTTGCATAATATTCCCCATACAACATTCATCTTTAATTTTTAATCTAGTTCATGTGAGGAAGAGGAATGGGGAAATCAAATTGTGTGTTGATTTCAAGGATTTGAACAAAGCATCCTTAAAATACTATTACCCATTTCCTTCTAAAGAAAATCTTGCACATAGTAGTTGGATCAAAATGATTTTCTCTATTATATGGTTATTCTAGTTATAATCAGATCATGGTGAATGATGAAGATCAGTTCAAAACAACACTTACCAAAAAATGGGGAACTTATTCTTATAGGAAAATTTCATTTTGTCTAACATAAGAGAAATTTCCAAAGAGCAATGAACATGGCATTTAAAGGACTAATTAACAATGTTTTTTATTGTTTACCTTGATGGCATCAAAATGTTATCCAAGAATAAAAGTGATAACTTATTCCATATTAGGAAATTTTTTGTAAGGTGTATGTAGTTTCCCTTAATTCCTTAAAATGTATCTTTTCAGTGCATGAGGGAAAAATCCTAGCTCATATTATCTCAAAGAAAGGGCTTGCAATTGAACATGAAAGGGTAAGTACCATCTTGGCATTGTCACTACCTAGTCATAAGAAGGCATTATAGATTTTTTTGGGAGAATCAACTTTATTAGGCGGTTTATTCCTTATTTTTCTAGTTTTATTAAACCATTGGTATCTATACTAAATAAACACATGAATTTCAAGTGGACCATGAAAGGGAAGGAAATTTTTGCGGCCATCAAATAAGAAATAAGACAAGTCATTACCATTATTAACCATGATTTCACAAAGGATTTAATTGTGTATGCCTTTGGAGGTATGATCACAATATCTGTCATGTTGGTACAATAGGATGATGAATATTTGGAACAACCAATTACATTTTTTAGAGAAATCCTAGAGGATTATGAGGTAAGGTATTCATTTATAGAGAAGCACATATTAGCTATCATGAGGAGCTTAAAGAAATTTATACATTTGGTATCCAACAACAAGATCCACTTAATGGTGTCACATCCAGGTGTGAAGGAATTTATTTTGAACAAGGACCTGAATGATAAAAGAGATGATTGGATAAAAAAGTGATGGAATATGATATATATATCAAGGTAACTAAGATAGTAAAAGGTAGAGGATTGTGTGAAAAATTGGTTGCATATTGACAAGGTGAAATGGAAACCATTCTAGTGCTCTAGAATGGTTCAAAACTAACATTAACGTCACTTTCCCCTTGTTGGAATCGTGACACATTACATTTCCTCCAAGCAATCCAATATCCTTAAATCTTTACCAAATCCAAGATAAGGTATTTTAGGATTCAATCTATCCCCTATGTACTCATAGATGAAATTTTATTCAAAAAAGATATAAATGGTGTTCTCTTGAGATGTATTAAGGAAGATCATATTATAATATTCTTGCAAGAATTTGATGATGGTGTAGTAGGTGGAAACTTTTACCCAGAACGACAATGCTCAAGATCATGAAAGGTGGCTATTATTTTCCTAATGTCTTTAAACATTGTTATGTTTGGGTAAAGAAATGTAAGAAGTGTGCCTTATTTGTAGGAAATGAAAGGCTTATGGACCTTCCTCTTCATCCAATCTCATTAGAGAACTCATTCATGTAGTGGGGGTTGGATTTAATTGGAGTGATCAATCTTCATTATAATTTTGGATGCAAGAGAATATTAACAGCCATAGATTATTTCACCAAATTGATAAAGGAAGTTTATTTGAAGGAAGAAAATGAAGCTAACATTCTATATTTTTATGAAGGTATTGTAACCAGGTTTAGTGCTCCTTCCACAATCATATTTGATAACTATTTGGCATTCCTTAACACAAAAATCATTGATTGTGCTATGAAGAATGGAATTTACTCAAGAACATTCTAAATCTATTATACCTAAGGAAATGGGCTAGCTAAGTCTATCATATCCCTACTGGTTTCATTTTAATGAGTGAATATTTTATATTTTTATCGATGATGATAGGTTTGGTTATTTCATTCTTGTGTGATGCTTGGACAATAATCACAGTTATTTTTTGGCTGTACAACTAAGTTGACCAATGCAAAACAATTTTACTTGGATGACAATGAGATTTTTGTGATTAATTGATGATTATTTATACCTATTGATATTTTTAAAAGTGTTCTGGGTTATGTCAAAATGATATTGCAATTTTATATCGGCAATTGTTTATTTAAGATGTTCTAATGTTGAACACAACATTTCCATTGCTCAGGTAAAAGACAAAGCCTTGATAACTAGGCTGGAATAAGTAACCTTGATAAGAACAAATTTCTATTCTTTTGTTATTGTTTGACTAGTTGATAAATAACGGTAATGGTATTTGTAACCTAGAGATCTTAATTCTGCTACAAATAGATAAATGGTCTTCGACCATATGAAACAAGGTTATATTAGCGTTGATAATCAAATTAACGAATAGTTAAGGGATTTCAATAATCAATTATAGGATGGACCTATAGGTTTGTATGATTATGTACCTTATATTTTTTGATATTCTTTAATGGTAAATTGACCATGCTAACGACTTTGAAAATATCGATTAAATCAATATTAAAAATTACATATATATATATATATATATATATATATATATATATATATATATATATATATATATATATATATATATATATATATATTATTATACGTGTGTGTGTGTGTGTGTGTGTGTGTGTGTGTGTGTGTCTATATATATGTATAAACATATATTATGATATGGTCAAGTACCGACCTAAAATTATAGATATAAATGTGATTATTTATATAGTCTCAAATGAGACCACCTAAGCTACGATGAAACGTAGGCATTGGAAGTTGCGAGGGCCTATAGACCAGCCATGATAAAATTAGTTACTTTGTTAAACAGTCTTTGATCGTTTAATGCTTCCCTATCCCCAGCTGTATGGTTTTGATTCAACTATAGGTAAACTAGAAGTTTTGGTGGGAAAAGGGGTGGCAGTGGAAATAGATAGTAGTCCTAGCGTGAATTCAATAACCCATTACTAACCTTAAAAGAAGGGCGAATATCATCAAGGAAGATAACAAAGATAGTATGGCTATTTATGGGGTTCATTTTTTATTTATCTCTTGTTTGGCTCCATCGAGTTTTACATGCAAGAAATTTTTGGAACTATTTTTTAAAAACTATAAATGTACTTCGTGCATGTTTAGAAACTTTTCAAAAGTTATGGAGATATTTTTGTGGGATATTTAAGACGGTTTTTGAGATAAGAAGGAGAATTCTTGTTTGATTTGAAGATATCTCTTGCTTGGATTTTTTAGAGCACATGTGAAAGTTGAGGAAGGATATCTAGTTACACCCAGACGAACTGAAAGGAAAATTGATAGGATTTTGGGTGAATGTTTTAGGCATGAAATCATTCTTCCCCCATATTTATTATTTATAACATTTAAATGTTTTAATGTATTGTGGCATGAAATTGTTATGCTATGCTTACACTGTGTGAATGAATGAATTTTCAGGTATTGCCATAAATAAATTTATGTTTGATTTTTCTACTCAAATGAATACGATGATGTGATTTGTGATTTTAGTTTTTTCCGTTAATGGGTTTTCAAATGAGTTTTTTTTATCAAACCTATATGATTGCATAAATTATATTTTACACTATCAAATTGTGGATTCAAAACCCAGTTTGAGTTTCGGTTGCAGTTATGAATATATATATATATATATATATTCAATTATAGGTAAACTAGAATTTTTGGTGGGAAAAGGGGTGGTGATGGAAACCGATAGTAGTTCTAGCATGTATTCAATATGCCATTACTCACCTCAAAATAAGGGGGAATATTCTCAAGGAAGATAAAAAAAATAGTATGGCTATTTTTGGGGTTCCTTTTTTATTTATCTCTTTTTCGGATCCATCGAGTTCTGCATGCAAGAAAAATTTGGAGGTATTTTTACTTAAACTATAAATGCACTTTGTGCATGTTTAGAACCTCTGCAAAAGTTGTGGAGAAATTTTTATGGGTCATTTAAGATGCTTTTTGAGATAAGAAGGAGGTTTCCTATTTGATTTGAATATATGTCTTGCTTGGATTTTTGAGAGCACTTGTGAAAGTTGAGGAAGGAGATCTAGTTGCACCCAGACGAACTGAAAGGAAAATTGATAGAATTTTCGGTGAACATTTTAGGCATGAAATCATTCTTCCCCATATTTATTGTTTATAGCATTAAAATGCTTTAATGTTTTGTGGCATGAAATTGTTCTTCTATGCTTACATTGTGTGAATGAATGATTTTTCTAGGTATTTCCATAAATAAATTTATGTTTGATTTTGCTGCTCAAATGAATACAGTGATGTGATTTGTGATTTTAGTTGTGGTCGTTAATGGGTTTTGGAATGAATTGTTTTATCAAACCTATGTGATTAGATAAATTATATTTTACACTATCAAAGTGTGGATTTAAAACCTAGTTTGAGTTTCAGCTGCAGTTATGAATATGTGTGTGTGGGGGGGGGGTTCCCCTTCTTAAAGAAGACTATATGAAATGAAACATTATTATTATGGTTAAGTTTGTAATGGCGTTGTTATATTATTGACCTGATAAAAAAAGAAAAAGAATGGTGAGATCGAATATATATGTGTATTATATTGGAACTCATCTAGGTTGAAGGTATACGTATTCCTTTGTTATTGTTTAAGTTTGTATATTGTTTGTTCAGTCATCACTTCATATGGAATAGGAAGGCCACGTTTATACTGTTAATTAAAAATAAAGGACTAGTACAAAACCCATTTGGGTTTTCCTTATATTACCTTCTTGTGTCAATTAAGGATATATATATTCTACAGTGATTCATTCACTGTTGGAGCTTTTGAATCTATTTATTAAATTTTTTTTAGCATGTATACATTATATAGTCACCACTAGTTTTTGAAATTGTGTATATATGTATGTATGTATGTATGTATATACATACGTTTTATTGTTAGAGGATTCATAGTATCTTATTGATACAAAATAGTGTACAATGTGTAGCCCTTAATCTATCATAGGTAATATGGTGTGAATGGATAGGATTAGTCCAAAACTTTATGGACTTAATATGACCAAGTATGATTGAGTTAAATCACTCAGGTTCTTTGTAAACTGAACCATGACTTGGCATGTGGTTTTTGAATGGATATGTAAGGTGGGATTCGGATTTACTAAGGTAAATTCAATTTTTTTAAGGTAATGATATAATATCATATCTTTTTGAAGTTAATATGTTGACTGTAATTATTATTGTAGCCATTTTGTTAAACTAAACTCTATACGGTGAAAAATGTACTCTATTATTTAATTAGTAGATGGTTTTGTTTTTAATAATCATCTCTTATTTATATAACGTAGTTTTATATACTAATAAAACATGTAAAGGATGATAACAAAAATCCAGATTTGATGATAAAATTTAGCAACAACAATTTGATATTAGCACATGAAAATAGGAAAAATCTAGAGATAAACAAAATATATAAAATAATTAAGTAATTTCTATTGAATATGAAGGGCATTTTATACAATTGCTTGCTCCTATAATAATGGAGACAAGTCTTATATTTTTATCCCCAAATCTCTCCTTTATTCCTCAGTCTTACTCCCACACCCATATCTATGAGTTGTGCATGAAAACTATTTGTGAAAACTTATGATTTATTTAAATATTAAATAATACAATTATTTGAACCATATTTTCACACTATGAACACTTATTTCCAAACATTTACCCCCTTAGTGTGAACATGGGGAAAGCTATCTCATGTACCTGCTCATGATCTACATAGAAATGAAGGTTTTCAATGAGTACCAACAACTCAAACAATATGAAGTTTTCAAAGAGAACCACCAACTCATTTTCTAGTGGAACCAATCACTACATAGTAGCGTACATTATTTTTCTCACATCATTGTTTCTAACTTAGAGGGACTACAAAATATAAATTATGCTCATGTAGGAGCTTTAAACAAGAATGTTACTTTTGTTCATTATTACAACATAAAGTAAACACACTACACAACAAAAATAAAAGGTCACCAATACCATGAAGCAATCTCTTTATTGGTGACTAACAAGAGATGCCAATTTTCCTCCATCCTCCATCGTGATGCTGCTAACTCAGTTGAATTTGTCTTTGAGTCTCATTTTATAATTCTTGGGTGTTGGTTTGAACGGATAATGCACCCCCTCACTTTAGACATCATGTACAAGTGAAAATATGTCTATTAGATCAAACTCACAGCATATCTAATAGCCATTCCAAATATATGTAGAAACAAACTTTGACAAAAAAATTGTTTTAATCATATACAAATTCTAGAATTTCTTCGGACACCATAATCTATTTCATGTTCTCTCTTAAACCAAAAATTGGGTTATTATGAAATGTTAACCATAGAGAAATTAAATACATATATTTAGATTGAAACAATTTCAGAAGATTTGGAATCTAGGTTTTTGAGATAAATATGATTTACGAGTCATTTTTTTTCAAGATCAGATTCTAGAAAATGGCGACGGAAGCTTCAAAACTCTTAGATCTGCATCTTAGAGGCTGGGGTTTTGTCCTGTAATAAATATCATAACTCATCCTATCCTGCTATGATACCAGATGAAAACAAAACTCCAAATTTGATGATAAAATTTAGCAACAATAATTTGAGATTAGCACATGAAAATAGGAAAAATCTAGAGACAAATAAAATATAGAAAATAATTGAGTAATTTCTATTGAATAGGAAGGGAATTTTATACAATTTCTTGGTCCTATAATCATGGAGACAAGTCTTATCTTTTTATCCCCAAATCTCTCATGTATTCCCTAGTCTTACTCCCACACCCCTATCTATGAGTTGTGCATGACAACTATTTGTGCAAACTTATGATTTATTTAAATATTAAATAATATAATTATTCAAACCATATGTTCACACTATGAACACTTATTTCCTAACAAAGGAATGATGTTATATAGTTCAGATCAGTTATGTTTGATCTTGTATAAGAAGAATGATAGAAATCTTGTAGATTGGTTGGAATGAATTCTATTATTTTATTCATTTAGATTTATTTAAATTCATTCAAGTTTAATAAAAACATTATGTGCATTGTGAATTGAATACAACTTCTTTCTTTTATAATATAATTAAGAAATAAAAGTAGAGAAGGAAAACGGAAATGCTATTTGATTTCTTTCACTAAATTGGGACATATTCTCAGTGAATTGAGACTCCAATATTTCAAGTATTAGAAGAAATCCATCTCTATTTTTGTGTATATTGGATTCCATTTTTGGCTATATTGGATTCCATTATTAGAAATATTAGATTCCATTAGTAACAATATTGGATTCTAATATTGTTATTATCAGACTTATTCGAGTTCCAATTTCTCTATTATTAGAATCTAATATCGCTATTATTGGATTCCAATATCGCTATTATTGGATTCCAATTTGGCTAATATTGGATTCCAATAGTGCTATTATTGGCTTCCAAGTTCATCACTATAGTAATCCAATTTATAAATCTCACTTTTTGGATTTTAGTTTCACTATTTTAGGATTTCTATTTTGTTATTATTGAATCCCCCACATAAGCCAAGCGGCCACTATCTTACATAAGCAAAGCAGACTACTATCTTACATAAGCCAAGTGACAGACTACTATCTTAAGATAAGGCCAAATGAATAATGCTATCTTACATAAGTGTCACGACCGCTATCTTCAATAATCCTAACGGTTGCTAACTTACATGATGAAATCGCATGCTAGGTGAAATCATCCTAGCGGGGTCAAAGTTACATATTTTTATCGGATGATTTGTACATGTGACTTGATTTTACTTGTGTTATTTGGCTACCTTTTTTCTAAATTTTTAGTATAAAAGTCATAAATGTTGACTTCGATTTTTACAACTAGTGGTACTATACTACACATTACCACTCAAAGTCATTGGCTTATGCACAGTCATTGGCTTCTTTCCCCTATGGCTTTCAAATGTTCTATAGCCTAGCAGCCACTATGATGTAGTTTTTTTCTTACATAATAAAATTCAAATATTGACTCCAATGGGAGGCCAAAAGTGGGTGATCGCACTTAATGTGTAAGCAAGTGAAAATTCAAGTTTGAAAACTCACACTTGGACATGACAATGATAGATCATCGTAGTGTGAGAGATTTGTGGCCTCATACGTATACGAAGTGTGATTCATCACATGATGAAGTATGATCCCTATCACATTGAAGTGCGATCCCTCACATGTCGAAGTGCGATACCTCGCATGACAAAGTACGTGCATTTTCAAAATGAAGTGTGAATTCACACTTGGAATAACGATCACTCGCATATCGAAGTGTGATCCCTTGCACAATGATGTGTGATACCTAAAATGACAAAGTAGGAGCATTTTCAAGACAAAGTGTAAGAATTCACAATTGGAATAGCGGGAATAGGGAATATATTTCGGGAATAGGTTTACATGGACTAAATCCTATCCAATTTATTATAACCACTATTGTAATCTAATTTATAAATCCCAATTTTTGGATTTTAGTTTCACTATTTTAGGATTTCTAGTTTGTTATTATTTGAATCCCCCACATAAGCCAAGTGACCACTATCTTACATAAGCCTCGCTAATTGCATGATGAAATCTCATGCTAGGTGAAATCATCCTATTGGGGTCAAAGTTACATCTTCCTTGCAGCCACTAAGTTACATTTTCCTTGCAGCCACTAAGTTACATAAGCCTTGTGGCCTCTAAGTTACATAATACCATGATAATCCTAGCGGCCACTATCTTACATAAGCATATAGGTTGTTAACTTACATAAGCCTGGTGACCGTTGTCTTACATAAGCATATAGGTTGTTAACTTACATAATCCCAGTGGTCACTAATTTACACAAGAGTAAATTCATCTAGGTGAAATAATCCTAGGGGCTCGAAAGTTACACCAGCCTACCGGTAGCAAGTTTCATAAGTCCACCAACCACTACGCTACATAAAATAGTGGCCGCTAAGTTACATAAGCCTAGGTGCCACAAAGTTACATCAGCCTAAGGGGTTAAATTTGATAGCCTTTTATACCTGTCAAGAATTTTTTAGATGATGGTAATTTTACAATATTACCCTTTAAAAAGTACAAAACAATAGTTATTGAAATACTTCAAATTTATATTTATTTAATATTTTATGTATATTATATATTGATATAATTTTTATATAAATATATATTAAAAAAAACTAAAAAAGAGTACTATTGTAAATATGTGAAGTTGCAAGTGTGATAAAGTCAACTACTTTTATGCTTTTCCATTCTATAAATCATAAAGAACAACAAAGATTTAAGAATTACATTAAACAAGTTGTTTTGAGGAAATGGATTTGAAAATGTATTTCCATAGGCAATCAATCCTTCAAGAAAATTACATAAGCATTGATCCCTCATAAGGGTATTAATTATTGTTCTTGAATTTGTGCAAGGTATTGTTGGATAGCTTCATGACCCCGATTTAGTATTTTAATTTGAAATCCTTTCCATGTATTTCTTGGACTCCATGCCTAGATGGCACTTGTCTATATCAATATCTGATGTGTCCCTTGATTTTCGCCACCATTTATTTTTCAACAAGCATTCCTTGTACCTTTATTTTTCTATATTTCCTTTTCCTGTGGGTTCCCACTAGTGTACCCTTATCTTTTGAGTGTTTGTGTGAACATCTTGTATTAGTTTTAGTTCTACCTTTCCCATCCATATAGGTATATTATCATCTTACTAGTATCCTTTGCCCAACATTAACATTCACTACTGGGTTGAATTCCTCTCGAGGTCTATCACAAATAGGTCCAACATATATATCCTTATTTGAAAGAACATTTTGACATTAGTAGTTATCCATTTCAAGACACGACGCACCCACTATCTGATCATACATTACATCATCCTGAATTTTTTTTGGCAAAAAAAAATCTCTTCTTTTCATGTTACAATTAACAAAGGGATTCTCTAGGGCACATAGAACATTTTTTCAATATGTAATCTCTTGGAATGTAGTATGCTTCTCCACCATCTGTTGAACTCTTTTCCCAGTGTGTGTTGTATGCATGAATGCCTCTCTCCATGTTTGTCATCTCTTTAGGTTCTTTGAAGGGTGCCAATGGAGGATCCCCTTTAGGAAAGAAAGGTTTCCCATCCACTATTTTCTAGATCTCAATTGAGTGTGACTAGATGGAATCCAAGATTGATGCTTTGAACTCCATGACAGGCTTGTTGTCTTTGACATAGAATTTAAATATCTTTGGTTTGTTGATACCGATGATCTTGTGGTTACCATCTAACAAGTGTGGTTCCAAAAGAGGCCTTAAAGTCATAAAATTCCTCGATAAGGTATAGAGTGAATGTGATGGACTCCTCTTGGCATGTTTTGTAAGTGTCCATTATTTGTGGCAAAGAAAATGCATCCAATTTACACAATGTTGTTGATAATTGGTTGAATGTCCCATCTATGTCTTCATGTGTGTGACCCAATAGAAAGAAAATCACATACACTGTGTTGAAAACCCTTCTAGATATCAGATGGATACAAACAAAAAAAATGTGTGATTTTGTTTTCACTTTAAACATTATCTACTTACAAGTAGAGAGTTGGTGGTTATTTTCTAAATTAACTTAAACAACTACTTACAATATTAGTTGTATGAGCACCCTCATTTTTTATATTCTTTCACTTCATATGCATCATTTTACAACAGTGCATCATGTAATGGGAATTTTGACGTCCCACTACTATATAAAAAATCACCATACTGATCTGTAAGTGGTTCTTCTAGCTTCCGGATACATAGTGTCAATGATGTTATTGTGAAGTTTTCTCCTTGCTCAATAAAAGGGAGACAAAAGTGCTTGAAACCCCCCATTTTGTGCCCATGTGTTAGCATACCAGTCAAGGTGATGGGGAGATTAATAGCATTGCTTATTGATTTTACATTTTTTCCCATCCTTGGTATTGCAGTTTTCATCTTGTCCATTTTTTCATGCACAATGCTCAAATAGCTATTAGGATTTTGTTGTGATTGCACTCTATGTGCATAGTAAGTTGCACGAAAATTTGAATGTAATCATTATGCCATTTCTAGCATTGATCTATTTGTGTTAGTGTTTCTAGACATGAGGTCACTACATGTTTGTTCTTAAGCTCTATGCACTCATCACATTTGGTGAAGAAGTTGTTCTTGGTGATTGAAACATGGGAGAAATGTTCTTGCCATATTTTGTTGAGATTTGGCTGTGACATTTCAAGGAAGGCCCAACAGTGAAAGGCCCTTGTTACACTTTTGTAGTATGTAAGAAAAACTATAACATGCAGGCAACAGTCTCATTGTTACTTTAGTACCATCTTGTCCCATTGAATGAGACATGTGTGGGGATATATCAAAATTCCTCTCCACCATTTTGGATATCAATGCAATAGTTGCAACAATGTTTGGCATTTGTTTTTTTTTCCTATATTTCCATTTACTGCCCTCCTCTCGCCATTAATCCAAGATTGTTTGTATCTATAATAGGTTCTTTTCATGATTCCATGACATCTGTACCATGCATTCTGACATACATCCCTTCCACATAACTTCAATTTATCTATACTATGTTATGAAGTTTGACCTTGATCACAACTGATAGCATTTGTGGTGAATGTATTAAGTACAAAGTTTTTGATGGCAAGTTCATTCATATCTAGAGTTAAATTCCAACTGTGATTGAAAGCACTTAGAGATAGATTGGAGATACATCCTTGTAAAAATGTTTTTTCTCAACTTCAGAAAAAAATCTTCTCTTGATTTTTCATCATTTTCCATTGGTTTTGATTTACTAGATGGAGTAGAATTTACCTTTTGGCATTTGTAGGCGTTGTAAGGTCTTTTTATCAAGTTTTCATTACTACTACATATGGAGGATTCATATGAATTTGGGTATACCAGTTGAGCAAATGGATCTTTAAATGTAATCCACATTTCTACCGAAAAACTCTTCTAGAATTTATTGTAGCCTTACTTCCATAAGGAAATCATCTTGATGGGCCAACTAGCTGGCAAACCATTGGATGAGAGATCCTTATGATATGGAGCAAACCTTGCAAAAAGGTGTAATTAATTTATCAACATGCACCCCAAATGTATTGCCATCTAATTTTTTAAAGTGCACCATGTCTCCTTCATAGACATTTTTAATTATTGCTTCTGCAACAAATTTGTGTTCTTTTGAACAAAAATGTATCAACTTGGCATTAACCCCCTTGAACTTCAAATTGAAGTCATTGTTTGATGTGGTGGTTGTTTCTTGGAGTTCATAATTTCCATTCACACGAAGTGTAGTTCTTGTTTCTAGATAAACTAAGTTTTTGATTGGCTAGGAAACTTCATTGTTGCGTTGTAGACTTGGATAGCAATCATTGCATGTAGTTATAATATTCTCCACAAAAACACCAAAGTGTGTGGGTCCCAACACCACTCCTGAAATCACATGTTGTTCTTGTACTAGGGATATAAACCCTTTAGCTATGTCACCTTATTTCTGAGGACACTTATGTTTTAGCACCACGTAGGTTGTAGAAAATTCATCCCTATCTTTAGGAGTTGTGAAACAATGGCTATCACTGGTAGAATTTAAACCCTCATCCTCATTAAATGTATCCTCTGAGTCACTGCTCATGATGTTTTGAATTCCATCACCCCCCACATGTGAAACATTTGAAATCACATGCTTAATCATTTTCTTCCTTTCCCATGGGATAAATTATCCCTTGTTTTCAATTTCTGCCAGGGTTTCACAATCATCAATTGTGTATGGCAGTCTCACTTTACCATTGAATACAATAATTATTGTGACAATGAATAAGATAGAACCCATGTCTCTACAATGGAGTGTATCTTTGGATGGATAAACTAGTCCCTCCACAACTTTCACACCTTTGGATAGTAAATCCACATGTGCTCCTTCAAAAATAGAGTTCATTTTCAACTGTATCCACAAATAAATAGATAAATTTAGTACAAATCACACTTAAATCTTTAACATTAGTATGGAGAATTGAAATCACAATGAGAAAATAAAAATATACATCTTATATGAACATCTTTAAAACCTCATTTAATCCAAATCTTTAAACATATAAAAAATTGTTTTACACCCTTTAGATCTTGTTACTGTGTGTATAATTTTATCCATAAACCACATAGTGTAGGGGAAAGATTAAGATTTTTATAATGAATAGATTTTATTTTGTGCATTTAAATTTTGTTGAAAAATTATTTCTAAGGGATTAAAAATAGGTACTTTTTAGTTCAAATAAAATTAATATTGGTCCTTTCTTGTGAATGAAATCACCTTTTCAGGACAACTGATGTGTCACCTTTTTATTAACTTCTTTTTACATGTGAATTGATTTTATTTGTACTTATTGGCTACATTTTTTCTTGATTTTACTCGTCTTATTGGCTACCTTTTTTCTAAATTATTAGTATAAAAGTTATAAATTTTGACTTCAATTTTTACAACAAGCGGTACTATCCTACACATTACCACTCACAGTCATTGGCTTTTTTCCCCTATAGATTTCAATACTTGTATAGCCTAAGACCGCTGTGACGTAATTATTATTTGTACATGCTAAAATTAAAATATTGACTAGAATGGGAGGTCAGAAGTTGACGATCACACTTAAATTTGTGAGCGGGCACAATTCTAAGTTTGAAAACTCACACATGGACGTGACAGTGATAGTTGATCATAGAGTGAGAGATTCGTTTGCCTCATACATCTTTACCAAGTTAGATTCCTCACACGGACGAAGTGTGATCCCTCATATGACGAAGTGCGATCTCGACACATCGAAGTGTGATCTCCCTCACACGTCAATGTGTGATCCCTTGCACATCAAAGTGCAATCCCTCGCACGAAAAAGTACGTGCATTTTTAAGCAAAGTGCGGATTCACACTTGGAATAGGGATCACTTGCATATCGAAGGGCATATTTTCACCTACCATTCTAGTAAAAAATTGTCTATAGCCTAGCAGTCTCTTGGACTTAAATTTAGGGCCATTAATATTGTGTTAAAGTAAATCATTCATGTATTTAATTCTCTACTTGTATAGATATACTTATTTTATGGTATAGAGTTCAATTTTAAGTCTTTATTTGATTAATGATGGTGGTATATGTTTTGATTCAATTATGTGTATTAATTGTTTCTAAGCTTTTTATATCCTATCTAATTTTTTAACAATATAAGTTTACTTTTAATAATTTAGAATTTATTTGACTAACGATGGTGGTATATTCTTTTATTCGATCATGTGTATTAAATGTTTCTAAGTTTTTTATATCTTTGTCGCTAATAATTATATATAATATTGAGTAGAAGTAACACATGCTTAGCAGTTTTTTTATTAATAATTCTCAATATAAAAGACTTAATTTCAATTAAATTTTGAAATTAAGTCTCAACCAATGTCAAATTGTAGTTTTCATTCATTAAAGATTATGTTATAAAAATGTTACCTTAATTTTAGATCGAGCTACCATGTATATAATTTTATCCATAAACCTCATAGTGTAGGGGAAAGATTAAGATTTTTATAATACAATAACAATTACACTTTTTTGTAAGGTCAAATGTTACATAATTAATATTGTGCTTCCCTAAACATTAAATGGCCATTAAACCGTGTAATGTAAAATCCGCCACTTTAGAGTATGTTTTTATTTTTTCGTACTACATTTAATATTAAGTGGTACAATATTAAATTTTAATCCACATAAACTCTGCTAACATCTGTATTTAATGTGATAAAATGGAAAAATTGTATACTCTTTTCGAAGGCGACCACACCAAAGCAAGGAACACATACATAAATGGGGGAAGAAAAAAGTTACAGAAAATTAAAAGATTTAAAGCATTGTTATTTTATTTTGAATAATTTCAGTTTATACACCCATTTCACAGTGATTATAAATATTGCATTTGTTAGTAGGTAATTAACCAATTTTCAATGGTTCTCCACATGTTTTGATTATGTGATTTTATAGAGGGCAGGACCCCTTGTATATTTATTTTTAGAAAATGGAAAATGAAATTAAGTTTAGATAAAAGATGGAGTACGTAAATTGTTTCATTTGTGATTGTGTATGATAGTTGATAAATTTTTAGGACATGGAAATATCACCATTTTCCTTGTTTTCACGTTTCGAATCACAAGTTTTCAAATCAACTCCAAGAAACTATGCAGACAATATGGTTTTTTCAACACAACTAAGAAACTGTCATGTAAAGGACTTCTACGTGTAAAACTTAGATGGAAATAGTGTCTCAAATTTGTAAGAGAATACAAGTGGCACACAAAAATTGGGTCCTTGCATTCCACATTCACAAATCGATCTAAATTATCCATATATTGTTGATGATTTCGATGATTCTAAATTAGAAAAAAACATTTTCAATAATCCATGCATATGAAAGAGATAGAAATAAAGTGGATATGATGAAAGAATACAAAGAAGAGTTGTGGTCAGAATCTGATGTGAAAACATTTATTACAAAATATGAAGAGGTGTATGAACATTTAGCAAGAAACATTGGGATAATATAACAAATGCTTTGAATGAAGTTTTTGGAAAAACATTCACTAGGAAGCAATGCAAATACAAGATGAATAGGTTGAAGAAAACCTTCAAGAAGGAGAAATAATTGGAAAACACAACACTGACAACACAATCAATATGGACTTTCTATGAAGATATAGATTACATTACACAGAAAACATACAAGGTTATTGGTTTTAATGGAAAAGAGAGGGTTAATACAACCACTTCTACTTCTGAAAAATACATGAGAGGGAAATTAGAAATCCCTTCTATCAACATTGAAAATTTGGAAGGAGCAAAGATAGAAACCCCTTTGAATAAAAATGGAATTCAGAGAAAAGATGTGAAGAGAAAAATAAACTCTTATGGGGATTTGAACATGCATATATTCAATCAGACATCGAAAGAAATTGAGTTGGGAAGGGTTCAACTAGAGCGTGAAATAATGGAACAAGAGAGAAAGCTAATGGAGAAAATATTGGATGTACAACTTCAAGTCGCAACTCTTTTTACCCAGGTAAATTATAGTTTCTTTAACCTAAGTAATATAATATTACATCATTAATTCCATCTTAAAAGGAAACAATCATGCATTGGATTTGTCTAATACTTCCCTATTTTACATTCTTCCTTTTTATTTCATAACAATTTCAATGATCAACATCATGGGTACCACCAAGATCATTGACACACACATCCGAAGATATTGTTTGTGTAACAAAACAATTTAAAAATGATGTTGGTAAACATGTATATTTTTGTTGAGGACAATATGATAATTCAATATGTGAGACATCAATTGAACCACATATCACTGGTAGTATAGTCAAAGTATGGAATACTTATATACTCTCTATGAAATTTATAGATGATAATATTTCCAATGAGCATGGTGTTCTTTTCTAGATAATGTTGATAATTTTGATATTATTTGTGTGTGGCATATATGGTTAATATTTGTGAGTTACATTAAACCAAACAATGTAAAGTTCGTGTGATATTCAAAATATGATAATTCAATATGTGAGACATCAATTGAACCACATATCATTTGTAGTATAGTCAAAGTATGGAATACTTATATACTCACTATGTAATTTAAAGATGATAAAATTGGCATTGAGCATGTTGTTCTTTTGATGATATTGTTGTTAATATTGATAATTTTTGCATGTGGTATATATGGTTAATATAGTGGTTCCCCTAAAATTAATTGGCCATTAACCAAACAAAGTAAACTTTGTGATATTCAAAATATGTGTGTCATTTGATATCCATTAAATATATGATAGTTGTGTGTCTTTTGTAAATCATGCACTGAAGAAAGTGGTAGATGGAAGTGTATGTTCTATATAATTATAGATTTCATTCATTAGTATATTTCAAGGAAACTTAAATATGTGAAGCTTCGTGTGAGAACAATGGCGTTAGTGAAAAAATCCGTAAGTGTAATAATTCATTGGAAAATTAGATCACTGTTTGATTACTAAAATTCTAGGAATGATTTGTTTTTGTGAAGGCATCAAAAATCTGTATGCATTCTCACCTTTGCTCCTTCCAAAATTTTTAAATTCTATGTATGTAGAATATTATGTAGCCTTTTCAATGAAACCCTATTTTCTCTACTTTCAGTAGTTAAATATGTCTATTCTTTAACACTCTTTGACAAACACTTCTCAACTGATAGGGTTTGACATCGTTTTGTCATTCTTTTTTCTGATCCCTAAATGATTTGCTAAATATGTGTGTACCCCCACTTACGAGTAATGTAAAACATGTTATGGGTATTTTTTTTGCAAAAGGACTAAGAAATGATCCGTAAAATAACTGAGATGACATCAATGATGACTAAAAGTGAACAAAATCGGTGTTGCTGAAAATGCTGAGGAACATCGATTTTGCTCAGTTAGGGTTGTTAATCGTTTAGGGCTTTTGGATCGTTTGCGGCCTATCTTCTATAGACATTTCATTTTAAATTAAATTGTAGTAATGAAATAATGATAGTAACTTTTAGAAGATGAAATAGTAATAGTAACACAAATAATTGTTTGCTTGTTTATAGTAATTGTTTGATTACTTAAGGAAATTGTTGGAAATATTTTTTTTTAAAAAACATATATGTGACTTCCAAAGTGAAAATGCAAAGAGATCCATCCGTGTAGGTTCCTCTTTGAAAATGAGTAAAATGGGGAATTATAAAACCTACTATTTGAGAAGTTAGGCTAAACAAAATTCTGAATAATGTTTCACTTAATTGATAGTTTTGGAAAGACATATACAACATTTAGAGATTAAAATTATAGGCTCTGGTTGTTTTAGTTAAATTAGCTAATGATATATCAACACTAAAAATTATAATATTTCATTTATAATTAAAATGTGGAATTTTTATCTTCTTTTCAATAACTTATAGTAAATAGTATGAGAACTAGTTAAGGCTTGATCCCTCACGAGGGTATCTAGTGCAGCACTTGGCTCAAACAAATTCATGGAACAAACTAATGAGAGCTAAGAAATGTGTGACCCATGAAGAAAACATGTAATGCAAATATTTTCTCAGTTCAATAATAGATGTCCAGTGAATGATGCCTTGCGAACACTAAGATCAAAATAATTTTTCGATGTTGATCATAATGACCACTAAGCTTGTAAATATTTTGTTGTGACTGACCTTAGAGACCACTAGGAACAAAATTTCATATGCGTTGACTACTCATTGTGATATTTAATGACTTGGGAGATTATACAATTATAATTAATTAAAGAGACATCCATTGAATGGTGTTTTGCTAACACTAAGTTCAAAATATTTTATCCAGGTGGATGTTATTGACCCCTAAGATTTATATAGTTTCTTGTTAATGCATTAGTAGTTTTCTTGTTAATGATTCCTAGCGACCGCTAAGCTATAGGTATATCCTTGGGTTGATCATAGTAACAAGAAGGATAAGAAGCATGTATTTATTTGTTAATGATTCATATACACTGTTAAGCTCCAAAAAATATGTTGTGGCTGACCCTAGCGACCACTAGGATAAGAAATACTTATGTCTGTACCCCTCAGTAGTGATCGGATTGGCATTTTATTTCATTACAATAAATTATGTGCTTTGAAATAAGCCTAGATACAAAGAAGGTTTTAATAGGTCATTGTGGTTGAACATAGCGACCACTAAGATCAACACTACGTATATCTTGACCCCTCACCAGTTCAAAGAATGTAGAAATTTTTCACATTCTAATAATAGTTGTCCTATGAATAAAATCCTAGATACAACCAATCTTTAAATATTTCATTGTTGATCAACTTAGCAACCACTAGGATCTGAACTACGTAAGACTTGAAGCCTCAAGAGTGCTTGTATTGATAGAATTTTCTCATTGCATTAATATTTTTTACTAGAGTGATGCCTAGTGAATGCCATGGTTAAAAAAACTTATATCTTGACTCCTTTGTGGTGCTTGTACAATAGTGCTTCGGTCATTCCATTAAGTGTTGATACCTTACGTATACATGTAATAGAACATTTTTCTTAAGTCAATTATATATGTCCATTGAATGGTATTATGTTAACCCTAATCTCTAAATATTTTGTTGAGGTGGATAAACATATTTTCTTGTTATGCGATAGGATCTTGTTAAACTACCGCTAAGTCCTAGGTAAGCCTCTATCGTATTAGCTACTTCTATTTATTTGTTACATGATTCTTATTAGATCAAAAAATATTAGAACTAACGATCGAATCATGTGTCTTTACCCCTCGGTAGTGGTTGGTATTCTATTGCTCATTGCAATAGAATTTGCGGAAATAAACCTAGATATGGTTCCAAAATATGTTTGAGCATAACGTAAGAATTGTCAACCCCATCAGTTCAAAGATTGGAATTTTTCATAGTTTCTAGTGGAACTTAGCGATCCAAAGTTTCATCGTGGTTGAATAGATAGTGATTAAACAATCTTAAAATGTTAATGATATGAGCCCAATGGATAATCTAAGCTAGACTAGTCAAATGGAGCTTAGTGGTAGTGATTAAATGGATTTTAATTTGATAGGCGGCTGAAGAGAAAGTCTTGATCCCTCTCGATGGAAAGTAGTGAAAAAATTGGCTCCACTAGGTAACATGTGGCTAGCTTGATATAATTATAGTCATTGAAAATTACAATCATTCTAAAGTTGTACAACTAGTGATTGCTACGACAAGAGGTAATGAATGTATCCCTCTTTTAAAATTAAGAACTCAAAAATCCTAGTAGTCTTTAAGTCATTCCTTTCAATTAGTAATGGAGTTTCATGGCTATGAAGCTTTTTCTTTGATACAAATGGATGTGAATTACGGAATACTCCAATGCTCGATTTCAAATAAAACTAGTTAGGTATTTGGGGGTCCTACGTTATTCTTTGCAAAATGTGTTATGGGACAACTAAACATTTTTTTCTTTAACAAATTATGATTAGTAACAAATGGACCCATTATTATGTTTTTTCTCTCAAAATCCTTTCAAAATTCAAAAAATTAAATCTTAATGGCCATTACATCAGTCCATTCAATTTTTGTTAATCACCAACAAGTAATGTTAAAAGTGTCCATTCATATGTCAACATAAATACTCTCTCTCACTAACATCTATGTTTTCAAAATCGATGCTATGTACACAACGTGGATGGTTTTCAAGCAACTGGTAATCCTTCCAAAATATGTTATGTGTTAATTGTCACGAACAATTTTGCATAGTTTCTTAACTTAGCGATCACTAGGATCTGAAATACATAAGTCTTGAAGCCTCAAGAGTGCTTGTATTGATAGAATTAGATCATTGCATTAATTTTATTTACTGGAGTGATGAATAGAAAATGCCATGGTTAAAAATACATATACCTTGACCCCTCAGTGGTGCATGTACATACATTTTTTTCTCATTCCATTAATAGTAAGTATGTGAAAAATCCCTAGTGACCACCAAGCTCTAGATATTTAGAAATTGATGACCCTAGCGACCGCTAGGATCAACAGTTCTATCTTTTATGTGGAAATTATTTTCTAATCTTACCTAATATTCATAGTAAGGGACATATGAATGTTTTTGTAAAATCAATTACATCATTTTTCTCAGAATTTTTTTCTGTTAATGATGTATGCAGCGTTCGTGGCCCTTAAATTTTTAAACATGGATAGAGAAAGGAAAATGGTGATGGTAGATACTTATTTATATTCCAACGAAAATAAAAAATTAATAAGAGATACCGCGTTTGGTCCAACATACTTAAATGATAAATTTCAGCATTACTCAGCTCTATATCCTGCAGTTCAAAATGAAATTATTGATGTCGTAGACATAATGGGTATACTATAAGAGAAATTGCTATGGTTATGAGATGTAAGGGTGATAAAAAGAGTTGACCTCCATTTAATTGTTGCTAAGCCAGAGGTGCTTCCATTTCCTAATTTGTACACTTCCTATCTATTTCATGCCAAGTCCAAGGATTTTTCATTATTTTCTAAATTAGGGAAACAAAGAATAATTTTTTTTGTTGAGAATGGATACAAAAGTTATTATAAACTTCCAGAGTCAGACTTCTTGTACAATTTAGACACATTTGATTCCTAGATGACCAAAAAGAGAGTAAGAGATATTTTGAAGAGTTGGTAATTTTACCCATCTGAAATCCTTATTAAAAGGTTTAGACAAGGAGTCCACATTTGTATGGAACTCATGAATAGGCTATATGGAAATTCATCAATCTATAAGGTTGATTTTTCTTGGATTTGATACTTTATTTTATTATTGATGAAGACAAGATTCCCTCCTTAGGTTAGGTGCTCTGTCTCAATTTAGTGACACAAATAAATAATTTTGTCGACCATGGGAAACAATTTTACATGGCTTCGTATCTTCTTGATGTTGTTATTAATGTTCTCAAATGTCTTGATTTCTATCAAATCTGGTCTCCTTTAAGCCCTTTGAGGGTAAATGAGAAATTTTCAGACTTTTATGCCCATCCTTTCATATCACATATTCAAGATATATGCAATACTTGTATCCTACTCTCTACCAAAAATTACATGAAACAATAACACTAAGAATATCTGATGCCATCCTCACTTCCATAAGAAATATGGGAGCCACATTCTTCTATCCACAATATTTAGTTATCATGATTGAGGGGCTCCTTACACCTCCTTTTCAGTTGCCATATTATGTGGCAGAAAAATTGGCAGTACAAGAGGTTACATATCAGATTTGCAAGGATATTGACTTTAAAGTGTAAGGAGAAGAAGCTTAAAACACATCCCTCCTTCCCAGTCTTTGTGGGACACAAAATGTTTAATAGGTGGCCCAATTTGAAGGCTTCCTCAGCCCATAGAAATTCATTTCATCTCCCCAAACACCCTTTAAGGAAATATGACAGATGGAATAGGGTTTCCTGACACCTTAATTCCCTTAAAGGACAGTTAAATATATTGTATGCTCATGCGCATGATGATAATGACTGGGTATGGATCACCCAAATAAATCCTAGCATTGTTTAGAAGAATATGAAGGAGTCAAGAGTAGTTCCACCTCTGAGAGAAATTATTAAAAAGGAGGCTATGAAGAGAAAGAAAGATTTGTATTCAGAACATTCACAACAACCCTGTGCTCCCTTATCTCCACTAAATGAATCTAGATCTAAGTTTTGAGAAGTCTTGTCTGAACCAAATAAAGCTCTATCCAGTGAAGCCCCAGTATAACCCTCTCAATCTTCTCCCTCCACTTCACAACAAGTGAGAAATGATTAGGCAGAGCAATTCGTAATTGCCTACAAAGAACATCCATATTGGGAGGCACAAGAAGATCCCTTAGTGAACATTGAATTCAATCCAAGGATGAGAACCTTGAAAAGGGTAACCAAAAAGAAGGTGTCAACACAACAATCCATTGTTTGGCATGAAAATTCAGAAGACCTCTTCACTCTTACAAAGAAAAGGAAAACGAAAGGATCCCAAATGGTGTAATATCAGGAAGATATAGAATCCTTTATAAGGGCCACAATAGAAGCACCCATAGAAGTAGTGATGGGAGTACATGCTAGAAATATAGAGCTTGAAAATCAGTTAAAGGCCATAGTTCCTCCCGACTCATTTTTTAATGTAGAAGACACATTACATGGCTTGTATAATAAAATAAATAATAGCATCTGTTCAAAGAAACAAGTAGAAGAGGGCTTGCACAAAAATGAAAAACTCTCTATAGGAGTGGCATCATTATAGAAAACATTAACATAAATGGGGTAGGTCAATGAACAAGGCATTTGTAAATACCCTACAATTATGACCATGGACAATATTGGTATATGCTAGACATATGATAATTATTCAAAGTGAAGTCTAAGGGAATGGAATGAATAGGTAAGAGAAATTTCTTTGCAGTTTGATGAAATTATTTCTAGAGGAAATCATGTTTTCATAGAAGCTTCGGTCATAGAAATATTTAAAGGAAACCATGCATTGGTTTCTGATGAAGAGTTTGTGACATCCCTTCAGTAATTCATGTTTAATTTTCAAAGGAGAATAGCTGAGGAGAATGAGGGAGAAACTTCGCATGTCATTGAGATTGTTTCCAAAACAAGGGAAAAAATACAAAAAATAGAGACTCTGAAGGAAATTGCCAAAAAAGCATGTGGTAGTCAAAAGGATTTTCTTGACAAGTTTGTTTGTGCTATATAGAAGCACGATTCTAGATATGGAAAAGATAAAAAGAGATTATAAGATTTGTAAAAAATATTTTGATGATAAAATAAGTCCCGAACAAGAGAAACAAACCCAATAAGAAACTCTACCCATGGGCTCGGTTCAATAACAACCCATATCTAAGGAAATAACCATGCCCACGGTCTCAGATCAACAACACCTCATAGTTAAGGAAGAACCATAGTGAATCATAAATTGTAGTATGTGAGATAGGCAAGAAAACAGTGTAATATGTATGACATGTTAATAGATGAATATTTATAATTGATACAATGATCGTGTATATATTCCAAATTCTATACTTATCTAAACATGCATTTGATGTTTTAATAAATTTTCAATACAAATGTTCCAAAGTTTTCATTGTGGCATAAACTACAAATAATATGGCACTACAATACCTAGTGCACAATAGACTTGAAATATATTTCTCTATTTTTTAAAATCCTGACGGCCGTTATCTTCAAATAATATGTTGCAAAATAATCTTGCGGATGCCAAGCTTAAAATTTCACGCTTTATCTTGTTAAATGTTTGAGACATCTAAGAACAAAATATTCTATTTTAGAAGCACTCAAAACTCTAGCCACCTAAAATATTAATGTAATGTGTTCAATCCTTTCAACTGCCATGCTTTGAATTATGTGTTAAATACTAACAAAGGTTAAGAATAATGTTTTTACATTGAGGTAGTGCGTAGAGGCCACTAATTTCATACTATCTTAATTAAATGAATGAAATCCTAGTGACCACTAAGATCCAAATAATATTTTTCCACAATACCTAGTGGACTCTAATTGTGGATGCTAAGATAAAAATATGTATCTCAAAACTTGTTAATTTAATTTGTTAAAGCATACCGCTGACAACTTGCAAACATTATGAGTACGCATATTCTAGCAGACGCTAGCCTCCTAGAATATTCTGTGTTAAATCCTAACGAATGCTAAGCCTAAATTATTACATCATTGTAAAGGCTAGCGGCCGCTAAGATCAAATAAATTTCATTTAAAATGGTAAATCCTGTAGAAATTTGTTTTTAAATATTATGTTGTTGCAGTATGTATAGGCCACTAATTTCATACTACTTTAAATTAATTTGTTAAATCCTACAGACTGCTAAGGTACAAATAATATGTTGTGGCAATACTTAGCAGACGCTAGCCTTCCAATATATTTCTTTATTTTGACAAATCCTAGTGGCCACTAAGCTCCAAATAATATGTTTCGACAATTTTTTAACAGCATACAGCTCCATGATATTCGTTCTTGAGTACCAATCTCTAAGTTCAGAAAATGTTTTCTAGGCGTAACCTAGTGGCAACTAAGCTTGTAATATCTGACATATTTTAAATTGAATACTAGCGATAAAATATCTTCAAATAATATGTTTAGGATAGTGGACATCAAGCTAAAAATTCCATACTTCATCTTATTAAATGCTTGAGACATCCAAGCTCAAAATATTCTATTATGGAAGCATCTAGAAGTCATGTAGATCAAAACTTGTTAATTTGATTTGTTAAAGCATACCGCTAACAACTTGCAATCATTATGAGTATGCATATTCTAGTGGACGCTAGCCTCCTAGAATACTATGTGTTAAATCCTAATGAAGGAAAAGCTTAAATTGTTACATCATTGTAAAGGCTATCGATTGCTAAGTACAAATCAATTTCATTTAAAATGGTGAATCTTGTAGAAAGATTTTTTAAAATATTGTGTTGTTCTAGTGCATAGAGGCCACTAATTTCATAGTACCTTAATTTAATTTTTGAAATACAAATGACCACTAAGGTACAAACAATATGTTGCAGAAATACCTAGTGGACACTAGACTCACAATACCTTTCTTTATTTTGAAAAATACTAGCGGCCGCTAAGCTTAAAATAATATGTTGTTGCAGTGTCTTGGAAGTGTATAAATTCATGATATCCATTCTTGAGTACCGATCTCTAAGCTCAAAAAATGTTTTCAAGGCATAACCCAATGGTTGCTTTGCTTGCAATATCTAACATGTTTTTACTTGAATCCTAGCGACATCATATCTTCAAATAATATGTTGCATCATAAGATAATGAATGTCAAGCTAAGAATTTCATACTTCATCTTGTTAAATGCTCGAGACATCCAAGGTTGAAATATTCTATTGTGGAAGTAACTAGATACCATGTAGCTCCAAATTTGTTAATTTGATTTATTAAATCATACCACCGAAAACTTGCAAGCATTATGATTACGCATATTCTAGCAGATGCTAGCTTCCTGGAATCTCATGTTAATGTGTAAAATTCTTGCGATCCTCTATGACCTAAATATTATGTGTTAAATCCTAATGAATGTAAATCTTAAATTTTTACATCATTGTAAAGGCTAGTGGCTGCTAATATCAAATCAATTTCATTTAAAATGGTAAATCCTATAGAAATATTTTTTAGAATATTATGTTGTTCTAGTGCATAAAGGATGTTAATTTCATACTACCTTAATTTAATTTGTGAAATACTAGTGATCGCTAAGGTACAAATAATATGTTGCGGCAATACCTAGCGGACACTAGACTCGCAATACCTTTCTTTATTTTGATAAATCTTAGTGGTCGCTAAGCTCCAAATAATATGTTGTTGCAGTGTCTTGGCGGTGTATAGCTTCATGATATCCTTTCTTGAGTACTGATCTCTAAGCTCAGAAAATGTTTTCGAGGCATAACCCAGTGGCCGCTAAGCTTGCAATATCTGACATGTTTTTACTTGAATCCTAGCGACAACATATATCTTCAAATAATATGTTGCATCATAAGATAGTGAACGTCAAGCTAAAAATTCCATACTTCATCTTGTTAAATGCTCAAGACATCCAAGCTCGAAATATTCTATTGTGGAAGCAACTAGATGCCATGTAGCTCAAAATTTGTTAATTTGATTTGTTAAAGCATACCACCAACAACTTGTAAGCATTATGAGTACACATATTCTAGTAGGAGCTAGCCTCCTAGAATCTCATGTTAATGTGTTAAATTCTTGCAATCTCTATGACCCAAATATTATGTGTTAAATCCTAACGAAGGCAAAGCTTAAATTGTTAAATTATTGTAAAGGATAGCGACCACTAAGATCAAATCGATTTCATTTAAAATGAGTAAATCCTATAGAATTTTTTTTATAAATATTATGTTGTTGCATTGCATAGAGTCTGCTAATTTCATACTACCTTAATTTTATTCGTGAAATACTAGCAACCGCTAAGGTACAAATAATATGTTGCAGCAATACCTAGCAGACTCTAGACTCGCAATACCTTTCTTTATTTTGAGAAATCTTAGCAGCCGCTAAGCTCTAAATAATATGTTTCTCCAGTGTCTTGGCGGCATATAGCTTCATGATATTTGTTCTTGAGTACTGGTCTCTAAGCCTCAAAAATGTTTTCAAGCATATATTTTTTAGCAATACCTAGCGGATGCTAAACTTACAATATATTTCTTTATTTTGTGAAACCCTAGCGGCTGCTAAGCTCCAAATAATATGTTGCGGCAATACCTATCAGACACTAGACTCGTAATATATTTCTTTATTTTGTTAAATCCTTAAGAAAACTATGCTCCAAATATTACGATGTGGCAGTGTCTTAGCGGCGTATGACTTCATGATATGCATTATTGAGTACCGATCGCTAAGCTTCAAATATGGTATTAAGTTATACCCTAGCGGCCACTAAGATTTCAATAGTTTTCTTATTTTTGTAAAATCCTAGGGACAACTAATATCCAAATACTATTAGTTTGTGTTCTTCCAGACAAACTAATAATATTTTGGCCTTCCACAACAACCCTAATGAATCAATATTTATGTTGACACTCTATCTTCCACCAATAATATGCAGCCTACTAATAATATTGTTTTAATAGAATTTTATTATCTTGACTAACATACATAAATACATTGTGATTGAAATATTTAATATATAAATTTTAATGCATAGTTATTATAATATTTAATAGATAAAATTTAGGCGTATATATAATATGTTTAACCTTCCATTGCACAAAACATTATCTCACAATTTAAAAGCTAATATGATTTTACAAATTTAGACAATTTTTTTAACCTCGAATATCTTCCCACAAAGTCAACGCGGAAACCATATAAACAATGTATAATGAAGTATTTACCTCGGGTTGTTTCTATCATCATAATAAAAAGTTTAAAAAAGTTAGACATACACAAAGAACAAAACAATATTTTTGAGTCTCGTTAAAACATTAAAATTTATAAAAAACTAGTGTTTAGGTGACTGGCCATAATTATCAGAGAAAAGACAATCCAGAGGGGGACAGATCGGTAGAAACTTGAAAGCATTCAAATGAAAAAAAACTAGAGATGAAAAATGATTAAATTTTCTTTAGTTGGGGCCCAACAAATTCCTTGTTTTCTTTAGGAACAAGGTAGTGTGACAAAACGATCAAAATGAATCAATAAGCAAAGCTACAGCCTTGGATCTTGTTTTCGTAGGGCAAAGTAGGGCTGAACTAACGTGAAAAAGAAAGTAACTAGTATTCACAAGACGGTGTGACAAAATGATTAGGATTAACCGGTAATAAAATGTAAGGCCGTGGATCGTGTTTTTGTAGCAAAAAGTAGGGTTGGCGTAATGTGAAAAAGACAGGAACTAGTATTCACAAGGCAATGTGACAAAACGATAAGAAGGAAACAATAAACAAAGCTAGGGCCACAGATTACATTTTTTTAGGGAAAAGCAAGGCTAGATTGACGTGAAAAATATATTTTTTAATTAGATTAGGTAAAAAATAGATTTTGAAGGGATCAGGAACCCTATATAACCGAAAGATAAAAGCATTCAAAGCCCAAGAAAGAAATAGATAAGATAAAAAACTAGGGATCAACTCCCAGGGACCAGAAACAAAGAGAGGAACACAAACAAAGACAAACAAGAAAGGAAAATCTAATTAAGGGCCCCAAAAAAATACATGAACTATTATTCACAAGGCAATTTGAAAAAATGACTAAAAGTAACCAGTAAGAAGAGTTGGGCTGCAAAGTGCATTTTTATAGGGAAAATTAGGGATTAACTGAGGTTAAAAAATAGATGACCCGGTCGAAGATAGAACGATTATATAAGTCCACAATCAAAAAGGTTTACATTTAGCATAGTATACATTTTTTATTAATACCTTATTTAGATTTGATATTTTTTCATGTTTGGTGATGTCATTCAAACCGTCGTTTGCTGCATCGAGCTAACTATCTACGTTATTGTTCTACAACCCCTTTTTCTTCCCCAGTGTGTGAGCACCCTTTTTATTATTGCTTGATTGTTCCCCTCTTTTGTTAATCCATGAATGAGATTATAATTACTGCCCTGATTGTTCTATGGCCAAAATGACTAGGATTCTTGCATTTGGACCTACAATCTTTGACTTGATTGTATTGTTCTATGATTTCACGAGTTGATGTTCTACAAAACCGAAAAAACAAAAACCCTAAAAACTAGTTCTTTGGGGTATTTAATTTTTTTTATTGGCACAATCCACGTTAGAAATTTTGAAAATATTAAAAATGTAGGATATGGAAATTTGAAAATATGAATGGAGGAAATTATGTTAATATGAAATTTCAAACTATAAAAAATGCAGGGGAATTTGCCACTTATTAAGAAAAGGTGTGGGATATTGAAAAAATAAATAATATTGAAAAAAAAGGCTTTTTCTATTGGCTATAACTTAAAATAGTTGAAACATAATAAAACTTATAATATTATAATAAAAAAATAGTAATAAATTATATCAATTTATAGGCACATTTATTTTTATTTATTTTATCAAAAATTGCCTAGATAATGTTAGATGTAGTGCGCTAATGAAATGTAATTCTCTAATTACTCTATGCTACATGTTAATATTGAACCTGATAGTTAGAAAAAATTATAATTTACACATTTATTATGAAATTAAAATGTAAATAAACTAGTATAATATGAAACCATGATCTTATAATATAAATAGCAACCGGTAAAATGGTGACAAGTGGTTATAGCTTAATATTGCAATAAAAAAAATGAAATAAAGTGCAAGAAAGTATAGGCACATTTTTTTATTTTTATCAAAATTGACCTATAAAATGTTAGATGTAGTGCGCAAATGAAAAATAATTATCCAATTATATTTTGCCATGTGGTATGTTTTTGAACCTGATAGTTAGAAAACATTACAATTTACACATTTAATATGAAATTAAAATGTAAAGAATCTAGTATAATATGAAACCACGATATTATAATATAAATAGCAACCAGTAAAAACAATGACACGTGGCTATCGATTAAAATAGTAGAAACATAATAATAAAAATATAATATTGTAATAAAACAAATGAAATAAAGTGTACGAATGTATAGGCACCTTTTTTATTTTAATTTTTATCAAAATCAACTTGTACAATGTTAGATCTAGCGCACAAATGAAAAATAATTATCCAATTATGTTATGCCACGTGGCATAACATAACAACAATTGGTAATCAGAGGAACTTAATGGCCACTAAGCTTGACCATTATTTGTTATTATATGGCTATTTTCAAATAAATACATTCTTGAGCCTAGCAGTCACTACGTTATTCTTTTCTACTAGTTATGGAGATCAAATCTTAATGGCCTTTAAGCTAGTCTATTAAACTGGTGAAAATTACCAACAAGTAATATTAAAAAATTTCCATTCATATGTCAACTTAAATACTCTCTCTTGCTAACAACTATGTTTTCAAATGTTTTCTTTCATGTAATCTACGCAAAGTGGATGGTTTTTAGACAACAAATAATCCTTCCAAAATAAGTTGAGTGTTAATTTTCAAGAACATTTTTGCATAGTTTCAGGTATTAATGTTGTGATCCACAAAATACGATTTACATTATCTAGTAGAAGGTTAGATTTAGTGTTGGCTCAAATCCTAACTATAGCTAATGTTTACTTTGATTTCTCACCAATGATAAAGAGTAATGTGTTATAGAGATTGGTGATCACAAAGGCTAATACTTTCATTCATTAACCTATGGCGAGAACATAAATTAATCCATATGTCAAGTAATTTTTATTATATTATACTCCAATTATAAATACAATATCTTCCATTGGTCGCAATCCATTCTTGGAAATTCCATTCATCGAAGGCTCTGAGAGTAGGAAGAACATAGGTGACGACTGTTTTGTTGAATTTCATGGCCCTAACAACTACTACAATGACTGTTAATTCAAGAACACTGCGTGTTCAATTCAAATGCATTGACTATGAAAATCATAAGTGTATTATTGTGGATATGGAGTTGGATATTTCTTTATTCAGGAAAGGGAAAATGCAAGCCCTTGAAAATAGAAAACAATGTTTCTGTTCAAAACATGGATGGGATTTGGGGTTTTTAGTAGATGAAGACAAAACTGGTTGTTCAAATGTAAAATAAATTCATGATGACATGCTTGTAGTACTTAGAAAATTGTATGTAGGTGATAAAACCTCTTATGTTTGTCATTTTTTAAATAGAAAAGGTTCACTTTCACCACCTAAACATGCCAAATTATTTACTATGTTGAGGAGAACATATTTGTCTAAATTAGATCTTGATCTATCCATATCAAAGTTCCATGGGTTGAAAAATAATACTAAATCAGCTACATTGCTAAAGAAACAAACCACTATATTCACAAACATAAAACCTTCAACTAAGAAGAATTTTGATTACTTTTTGTTCGATGGAGAAGTATTTTAAATTAATGTTTCCAGGTGCCATGTAGCACCTCCAAAGTATTAGTATCGTCATGTTGATGATGAGAATGTTGACCTTCTTGTACACTCCATGTTAATAAATGTTATTCCTATATAGAGGGATGTAACTCTTCTTCCCTTATTGGAGTCTATGAATAAGGTTGTGGTGGTCAAAGCTCCGAAAGACTTAGAAAGGATGATGTTAAATTTTATATACTTGACGGCCAACATATAGTTTCAAAGGTCTTGCATTATTTATGTAAACGCAAGTAACGAAGTCATTACTAATATTTGTAAACAATAGAATGAAGTGAATAGAACTTGGATAGAAACCAAGTTTATTTATTTATCATACAAAGCTAGATCGGTTTAGAAATTGATTGGATGTCCTCAACATCCTGGATTGGAAAAAAAAAACAAATGAGTGAAGGGTAATGCATTTTAATTTTATTGCATTTTTTATTAACATTTTTCTTCCTTATATAAAAAGAAAAAACATATAATTTTTCTTTGAATGTAGAGCTTTGAGAGTCAATTCCTTTCGATTTTCAAAATGGACTAAACCCTCATTCTATACGAAAAATGAATTTTTCTATTATTACTGGATGATATATGGACTAAATGGACTAAAAAATTTGAGTTGTTTAGATCTGGTGGCCTTGTTTGTTTGCCTGATAAAGATAAGTAGGATAATTTTAATCCTAATTCATTGGAGAGATTCATAGCCAATTCATTCAAGGCTACTAGAGGAATAAACAATGAATAACTATCAGTACTAGTAGATAAAGTAAAATTAGGGGATGTCTGGTTAATTGGCCCTTTTCAAGAAGGCATAATAGCAAAGATATTTGATTGCTACTGCTAGAGAATAGAAGGAGAAAAAAATGAGAGTAAAATTTCTACAATATTTTAAAGAAAAACATCCATATAATGATCTATTGGCATCCTGTAGTGAATCCAATGTAATTGAAAAAGTTAAATTGCATGAATCACACTACCGCTAGTTGTCTGCACTATTGGGTGAAGAGAGGAAAGGTGATGGCGGTAGTGGATATGGAGTGGAAAAATATCTTTAAATAATATGTTGCATCATAAGATAGCGAATGTCAAGGTAAAAAAACCATACTTCATCTTATTAAATGCTCAAGACATCCAAGCTTGAAATATTCTATTATGGAAGCATCGAGATGTCATGTAGCTCAAAAAAATTTAATTTTATTTGTTAAAGCATACCTTCAACAACTTGTAATAATTATGAGTATGCATATTCTAGTGGACACTAGCCTCCTGGATTACTATGTGTTTAATCCTATGAAGGACAAACTTAAATTGTTACATCATTGTAAAGGCTATCGGTCATTAAGCACAAATCAATTTTATTTAAAATGGTAAATCTTGTAGAAATATTTTTTAAAATATTGTGTTGTTCCAGTGCGTAGAGGCCACTAATTTCATACTACCTTAATTTAATTTGTGAAATACAAGTGACCACTAAGGTAAAAATAATATGTTGCAAAAATACCTAATGGACACTAGACTTGCAATACCTTTCTTTATTTTGAGCAATCTTAGTAGCCGCTAAGCTCCAAATAATATGTTGTTGCAGTGTCTTGGCAGCGTATAGCTTCATGATATCAATTCTTGAGTATCGATCTCTAAGCTCAGAAAATGTTTTTGAGGCATAACCCAACAACCAATAAGCTTGCAATATCTGACATGTTTTTACTTGAATCCTAGTGACATCATATCTTCAAATAATATGCTACATCATAAGATAGCAAACGTCAAGCTAAGGATTCCATACTTCCTCTTGTTAAATACTCGAGACATCCAAGATCGAAATATTATATTGTGGAAGCAACTAGGTGCCATGTAACTCAAAATTTGTTAATTTGATTTGTTAAAGCATACTACTGACAACTTAGAAGCATTACGAGTACACATATTCTAGCAGACACTATCCTTCTTGCGTCCTCTATGACCCAAATATTAGGTGTTAAATCCTAATGAACGCAAAGCTTAAATTGTTACATTGTTGTAAAGGCTAGAAACTGCTAAGCTCAAACCAATTTCATTTAAAATGGTAAATCCTACATAAACCTTTTTTAAATATTATGTTGTTCTAGTGCGTAGAGGCTACTAATTTCGTATTACCTTAATTTAATTTGTGAAATACTAGTGATCACTAAGGTACAAATAAAATGTTGTGGCAATACCTAGCAGACGCTAGACTCGCAATACCTTTATTTATTTTGATAAATCTTAGTGGTTGCTAAGCTCCAAATAATATGTTGTTACAGTGTCTTGGTGGCGTATAGCTTCATGATATTCTTTCTTGTGTACGGATATCTAAGCTTAGAAAATGTTTTCGAGGCATAACCCAACAGACGCTAAGCTTGCAATATTTGACATGTTTTTACTTGAATCCTAGCAACAATATATCTTCAAATAATATTTTGCATCATAAGATAGCAGACGTCAAGCTAAAAAATCCATACTTTATCTTGTTAAATGCTCGAGACATCAAATCTCGAAATATTATATTGTGGAAGCAACTAGATGTCATGTATCTTAGAATTTGTTAATTTTCTTTGTTAAAGCATACCACCAAAAACTTGTAAGCATTATGAGTACATATATTCTAGCGGATGCTAGCATCCTGGAATCTCATATTAATGTGTTAAATTCTTGCAATTACTATGACCCAAATATTATGTGTTGAATCCTAACTAATGCAAAGCTTAAATTGTTACATCATTGTAAAGGCTAGTGACAACTAAGATCAAATCAATTTCATATAAAATGATAAATCATGTAGAAATATTTTTGAAAATATTATGTTGTTCCAGTGTGTAGATGTCGCTGATTTCATACTACCTAAATTTAATTTGTGAAATACTAGTGACCGCTAAGGTATAAATAATATGTTGTGGCCATACCTAGTAGAATCTAGACCCGCAATACCTTTCTTTATTTTAAGAAATCTTAGCATCCGCTAAGCTTCAAATAATATGTTTCTCCAGTGTCTTGGCGGCATATAGCTTCATGATATCCATTATTGAGTACCAATCTCTAAGCCTCGAAAATGTTTTCAAGCATATATTTTTCAACAATACCTAGCAGATGCTAGAATTATAGTAACTTTTTTTTTTGTGAAACCCTAGAGGCCACTAAGCTCCAAATAATATGTTGTAGTAATGTCTATCAGACACTATAATCACAATATCTTTCTTTATTTTGTTAAATTCTAGTGACAACTATGTTCCAAATATTAAGATGTGGAAGTGTCTTAGCGGCATATGACTTCATGATATGCATTATTGAGTATCGATCGCTAAGATTCAAATATGGTATTAAGTTATACCCTAGAAACCACTAAGCTTTCAATAGTTTTCTTATTTTTGTAAAATCTTAGGGAAAACTCATATCCAAATACTACTAGTTTGCGTCCTTCCAGATAGACTAATAATATTGTGGCCTTCCACAACAACCCTAATGAATTAATATTTATGCTGAAACTCTATCTTTCGCCAATAATATGTGGCCTACTGATAATATTGTTTTAATAGAATTTTATTATCTTGACTAACATACATAAATACATTGTGATTGAAATATTTAATAGATAAAATTTAGACATATATATAATATGTTTAACCTTCCATTGCATAAAACATTATCTCACAATTTAAAAGTTAATATGATTTTACAGATTTAGACCATTTTGTTAACCTTGAATCTGACAAACTCAATGCGGAAACCATGTAAACAATGTATAATGAAGTATTTACCTAGGGTTGTTTCTATCATCATAATAAAAGTTAAAAAAAATTAGACATAATGAATACCGAAACAATATTTTGAGTCTCGTTAAACATTAAAAATTATAAAAATTAGTGTTTAGACGATTGTCCATCGTTATCGGGAAAAAATCTAGAGGGGGATAGATTGGTGGAACTTGAAAGTGTTCAAATGAAATAAAACCAGAGATGAAAAATGATTAAATTTTCTTTAGTTGGGGCCCAACAAATTCATTATTTTCTTTAGGAACAAGGCAGTGTGACAAAATGATCAAAAGGGATCAGTAAGCAGAGCTAGGGCCACAGATCATGTTTTCATAGGGTAAAGCAAGGTTGGACTAATGTGAAAAAGACAAGAACTATTATTCACAAGGTGGTGTGATAAAATGATCAAAAGTAATATGTAATTAAAGATAAGGCCGCAGATCGTGTTTTTGTAGCAAAAAGCAGGGCTGGACTGATGTGAAAAAGAAAGGTACTAGTATTCACAAGGCGGTGTAATAAAATGATCAGAAGGAACTGGTACATAGATCTAGGGTCGCGGATCACATTTTGATAGGGCAAAGCAGGGATGGATTGATGTGAAAAATACATGAACTAGTATTCACAAGGAAGTTTGAAAAAACTATCAAAAGTAATCAGTAAGCAGAGATGGGCCACAAACTACATTTTTGTAGGGAAAAGCAAGGATGGGCTGAGGTTAAAAAGGATAGGATCCTTTCGAAGATAGAATGACTGTATAATTCTGTAATTAGAAAAATGTAGATTTAATATAGTATACATTTTTGATAAATACCTTATTTAGATATGATTATTTTGTGTGCTTGGTGATTCAGTTCAAACCATTGACTGCTGCATTGAGCTAATTATCTATGCTATTTTTTTGCAACCCCTTTTCCTTCCCTAGTGTGTGAGCACCCTTTTATTTACTTCTTGATTGTTCCCTTTTTGTTAATCCACAAACAAGATTATAATTACTGCCTAATTGTTCCTTGGCCAAAATGAATGGGATTCTTGCATTTTCCCCTGTAATCTTTGGCTTTCTTGTATTGTTCTATCATTTCACGAGTTCTTCTGTAAGACCGAAAAAATAAAAACCCTAAAAACTAGTTCTCCAGGGTATGTAATATTTTTTCCTAGTACAGTTCATGTTAGAAGCTTGGAAAATATTAAAAAATGCGGGATATAGAAATTTGAAAATATGAGTGGGGGAAATCGTGTCAATATTGAAATTTCAAATTCTCAAAAGTGCAGGGGAATTTACAATTCAAAATTTGAATTTTCCACTCATTAAGAAAAGGAGTAGGATATTGAAAAAATAAACAATATTGAAAACAATGCCTTTTGTTATTGGCTATAACTTAAAATAGTTTAAAATTAATAAAACTTATAATATTATAATAAAACAATAGAAATAAATTATATCAATTTATAGAAACATTTATGTTTATTTTTTAATCAAAAATCACCTAGATAATGTTAGATGTAATGCGCTAATGAAATGTGATTATCTGATTACTATGTGCCACGTGTTAAGATTGAACTTGATAGTTAGAAAACATTATAATTTACACATTTATTATGAAATTAAAATGTAAAGAAACTAGTATAATATGAAACCAAGATATTATACTATAAATAGCATCCAGTAAAATGGTGACACATGGATATAGTTTAAAATAGTTCAAATGCAATAAAAAAATATAATAATTTAATAAAAAAATGAAATAAAGTGCATGAATGTATAGGCACATTTTTTTAATCAAAATTGACCTATACAATATTAGATGTAATGCGCAAATGAAAAATAATTATCCAATTATAGTATGTCACGTGGCATGTTTTTGAACATGATAGTTAGAAAACATTACTATTTACACATTTATTATGTAATTAAAATATAAAGAAACTAGTATGATATAAAACCATGATATAATAATATAAATAGCAACCAGTAAAATGGAGACATGTGGCCATAGCTTAAAATAGTAGAAACATAATAAAAATATAATATTGTAATAAAACAAATGAAATAAAGTATATGAATGTATAGGCACCTTTTTTATTTTAATTTTTATCAAAATTGACCTATACAATGTTAGATGTAGTGTGTAAATGAATTTTTTTTTATCCAATTATATTATGCCACATGGCATGTTTTTCAACCTAATAGTTAGAAAACATTATAATTGACACATTTATTACGAGATTTAAATGTAAAGAAATGAATAATAAAATATTTTGAAACTATATGAAATCACGATATTATAATATAAATACCTACCATTCAAATGACGACACGTGGCATGAAATTTTGAAATCCTAGAAGGTTTTTTTGCATTAAAACAACACAAAGCACTAGCACCTCATAATTGTAAAGATAATGTTTAAAATGATAAGAGCTATTGGTATATAGTTAGCGGCTGCTAGGCTATATCATGATTTGTTATTTTATCGCTATTTACAAATGAAGTAATTTTCTTGTAATGATTTATCTTATTAAAACTACAAAAAACATCACTTGCTCTCAGAGGTATATATGGATTCCAATTAGTAGTGCAACGATTATGGATGCTATGTAAAGTTCACCTAAAATGATACAATTATAATGACATGTGATAATGATAGGATCCTAGCGACTGCTAAGCTAGACCATTGTTTAATATAATATAGTTATTCACAAATTAGAAACTGTTGAGCCTAGTGGTCACTACATTATTCCTTTCAACTAGTAATCAAACTTAGTGTTCACTAAACCTTTTCTTTGATACAAACCAAAAGTGTTGATCCCTCTCGATGGAATGTAGTGCAACAATTGGATCCACCAGGTAACATGTAGCCTATTTGTAACAATTGTAATCATTAAAAATTAAAATCAATCTAAAGATGTAAATATATTGATTACTACGACAAGAGGTAATGAAAGGATCCTGGTGTCCTTTAAGTAATATCACAAATTGTTAATCAATAATTACTAGGAAATTGAGAAATTGTTAGGCCTAGCGTCCCCAAGGCTCTTTCTTTGGTACGAACGAATATGGATTATAATTTAAAAAGATATATCTTAGGATAAATAAATAAATATTGAATCCTCTTAAAATTAAAACTATTGAGCCTAGCAGCCACTACGTTATTCCTTTTAACGAGTAATGAAGGCTGACGGTCGCTAAGCATCTTCTTTGATAAAAATATAAAGTCTTGATCTCTATCGATGGAAAGAATTGTGTCATGCCCCACCTCGAGACACCGGGAAACAGGTTAAAAGTTGGTAAAAAAAATTTTTTACAAGTGTGAACTAATTTTTCGCCTAACCTTTCTCACTAAGTCATTAAATTCTCAATGATATAATCTTTTAACCAAATTGCTAAAACCATTATTTCGAGTTAATTTGATTTGTTTATCTTCTAATAATTTTTACACATTTAAAAATAATATAAATATCACATTTAATAATTCACTTTCATGAGGAAATAATCTACCCATTCATAATTAAAATTTCATTCCCTACTCAAAAGTTTATTCCCACAATATTACTTAAATTCAAAAGTGTAGAGGGTCACTTAAGAACTCTAGGATCAAGTAAATCTTAACCCTTGATCTCCCTTTTTCCCTAAGATTGCCCTAATTTCTTTATCATTTCCTCTCTTTTGCTTTCTCATGTTATTTCCTCTTGTTTGGTTTTATTTCTTCTTACAGGTTGTGTTAGAGGAGTTATGGAGGTTGTTTGATCTTTCATTGTTGCAGGTTTTATGGAGTTAGTTTATTTATTTATTTTGTAACATGTTTGACTATCATTTTTATTTAAATTATAAATTAGGAGAAACTAATTTTTGGTTTTATGAACTAAGTGTGTAACCCTGTAACTAGCCCTGTGTGTGTAGGACAATAACACCATACTCTTAAAATACATTTAGTTAAACTGCAGGGTGAGGGGCGGATCTGGAGATGGAAATTGGAAAGTAGACTGGATTTATTTTAGTGGCACGCGTGTTTGGGAGGCATGGCAGAGAGGGCAGGCGGTGGGGGGCGGCTTTACGACTGTAGGGCATGGACACCTTTTATTCGGCATGGCGGAAGTATCAACAAGAGGTTTAAAAGGGGGCACTTTAGGGTTTGCTTGGAATGAATTCTATGAACACCTCATAATAAGATCGTAAATGCTAGTGGGCTGAGTCCATCATAGAGGTGTAGTGACCCGTGGAGAATAGTGCAAGGGAGGGGCAGTTGCAGGGGTGGGGGGGGCCGAACCCCCCACCCCCTTCCCCCTACCAACTATATTTTTTTAAAAAAACAAACGCAAGGGTGGGGGGCTGAACCCCCCCGCCTCCCCCCACCAACACATTAATTAACTTTTATTTTTATTATTTAATGTTTGTTTTATAAAATTTTAAAATATATTTAAAATATAAAAGTTTATTTAAAACTTATAATCTATATTATATATATTTATATGATATATCTATAAAATATATATAATAGGTTATATTATATCATGTATTAAATTTTTGTGTGTGTGTGTGTGTGTGTGTGTGTGTGTGTGTGTGTGTGTGTGTTGTTTGAAAACTAGTATGTTGCACATTTATGTCATATATGTATATATGAAGAAATTACATATATATATATATATATATATATATATATATATATAGGATAAAATAAAGAATATTAAATCTAAGGAGCTTCCACTTAAACAAAATAAAACCAGCTTTAATATGCAAATATGCAACATTTATTCTCAACAAAATACCAAGAGACTTCATTTTGGATAATTTTGATTTATTTGATCATGATTTTGCCATAAGTCAAAAAAAAACAACCAAACTCCAATAAATGCATTTTCCTTTGAACACAGAAAAATCAGGTTTTCGAAACCATCTAAGGATAGAAATATATATATTTTTGTTCCATTTCACTTAGTATCTGAATATGTGAACATTTTGCAAAGGAATGTACATTTCAAATTGATAATAATTTCTTTCAATAATGGAAGTAAGCTTCATCTAAAAAAGTAGGTGTCTTTTCAAATAACAAATCTCTTTTTTTTGGTTAAAATGATATTCCAAAAACAAGGCATGTTAAAATAATGTGAATATATTTCTATTGAATGTATTCTAAGGAAATACATTATTTTACAAGTCTTCCCTTGCACAACCTTCTCAAAACATCATTTATCAACATACTAAAATACATGAGGAGACAATCAATCGAGCCTATTTCCATGATTAAAATAAAAACTTCTCATATATAATTGAAATACCATCTTACAAGAGGCTAACAAAAGAAAACAAGGAGGAAGAGAAATGATAGTGAGGGAAAGTTTTCACAAGCCATACCCAAGTGCTTACAATACAAGAAATGGTTCACCAAATTAGAGAAGACAAAGAAAACTCTCAATATTTCCAACTTCCAACTTTGAACTCAAACCTTCATGCCTTCAAGAGAACCAATAGGGAGAAAGAGCCTGTTTTCCACCGTACCATAGGCATCATTACATGCCTCTCCCAAGGTTGGGATGCATGCTAGCCTCCCCCAAGCCCATGGGAAAGAGGTCAACCACCCACAATCTTGCGCAAGAAGAAGGTGAAACAACCAAAACACAATCACATGGAAGAAAAAACACGTATAAATCAAGACACCAAGTTTCACTAAGAGGAGAATCCCATGTTTTGCCTCCAAGGTGGGGAAGAGAGGAGAAGAGTTCTCCAAAATTTATATTCAAAATTACTTGCACAGCCAAAAATCTCCATACCCTTCTTATTGCTCCTAAATTCAATCAAAAACCCTCCTTATCCCTCCACCCTTTCTCCAAGTCCTTCTTGGAATTATTTTCAAACCCTAAAGGGGTTTCCTTACCAAGAATGGGGAAGGAGATTCAAGCCAAATGAATCAACTTCTCCACCTCAACCATTTGAGGGGAAAACAATAAGACCTTACAAGGCTTGTCCATCAAGCCTTGAGGATTGAGAGGAAAAACCCCTCTCTTTTCCCCCACAACTCCAAAACTCCATCATGCCATATGATGGAGGGAGTAAAACAAGCAAACAAGAACAAAAATCCACATGCAACAATAACAATTTCAAACACACAATCTAACATCTAAAAGGAAAACAACACAAACAAAAGACATAAGAGCCTACCTCAAGGAAATCTCTCCAACTTCAAATTTTTCCACTCTTGACTCAAGCAAATCCCAAGCTCCAAATCTCCCAAGCATCCAAGCAAGAAGTTCTAAAAAAAAGTCCCTCTCTTTTCCCATGAATGGGAATTTGAAGAAGAGCAAGCAAGAATCCTCACCAATGAGGGGGTGACATGTGTCACTGTACGTCGGAAAAGTGACAGGCGAGCGTGAGAATCAACAAGTAACTCTTCCACGTACCCGACCTCCCGAGGTCGTGCCGAGACAGCCGGTGGGGGTAGAATATGCAGACAAACTAGTTAGGCAGTCTAATGTCTTCGACATGCACTAGTGGAATTTATGAATCTAAGGCAAAGAAGGCCCTTCTAACTTGGACTGGTGTGATAGATCGATCAGCGAGGATGACTGCTCGAAGGCTCCAATCAATATCGAGCTCTGGCGTGATTCGATCTATGGGTTGCGGAATACGTGGAAAATGACCTGGGATTGTTTCGTGTATATCTCCTGATAAGGTCATATAGTGGATGATGAATATAATTGATTCTATGGATGATTTTCTGGCCTAGTCCAGAATTCCCTAGCTTCGTTAGCCGCTATATCTAGTAAGGACAGTTGTTCGATGATGATAGGTGGAAGTGGAGTGGACCTGAATACCAAAGTACGTAGGCTAGCATCTATATCGGATTGACCTGTGGACTCGTTGGGCTGTGGGATCTGTGGATCACAACCGTAGACTCTCGGTTGTTGCGGTCCTGTTATGGTCATACGTGAAATCAAGTTCTAATCCCTAGTATCCAGTAATCATATGCTTTCTCAGCTTCTATGTTTAGAACCAACAGTTGTGCAATCTTCTCAGAATACCTTACAGACGTTCTCGCAACCTGGATTCTTAAGCTGGTATCTATATCTACGAGGGTGTCTCCAGCGTCTGGCTGTGGAACTAGAGGATCACACCCAAATGTTTGTTCTCTTTCGAGCCCTTCTACAGTCATGTGGATGTTTTCTAGGGTAATCTGTAGTTTGGCTGACTTGACCAAAACGTATGTGCTTGGTCGTCTTCTATGTTTAGTCCTCTTAACTGTGAACTGATCAGTTGTAAATCTATGGTTGTTTGGAATACTTGTATCCTGAGATTTTGGTCTATGTCAACTATCGCTGTGACGAGGTTTGGTTGAGGCACGATTGGCTCAAATATATATTCCCTGGGCTCTTGAGGTCCCGTGATTGTCATATGAAACAAAATGCAATCTAACTGTGATGAAACAAATTCTAACTAAGTGAAATAAATCTAACTACATATAAATTTTATTTTTCTATGAAATATTCTAACAATTTTAAGGAAAGCAAACTATTTTAAGCGTATCTAGAAATAATAGCTAAGCAATAATTTAAAATAGACAAGATAACCGAGTGTGGTTATTTGCCTGTGCGATTTATAGAATTATTCTAAATAAAACAGTTTGTCTAATCTACCGGCAAGATTCTCGATCCTACCTCAGAAGTGAGGAGTGAATCATAGTTTCTCAGAAACTATCAATCCCCACAGCTTCCCTGGCAATGTCGAGAATAGAATGAAATGAAATAAAGTGATTAACTACTCTATTTGATATGAATCTGACTAGAACTTTGAAATGTAAAACCTGGATTCCATAGAACAGTGGCGAATCCGATGGTGTGTGTATGATCTCGTCCCCTCAGTATGATCTTCTCGTTCTTTCGTGTTCACTTGGATCCAGAAAAGCGTGTAATGCTAGCACCGATAGGAGTAGATTTTGGGACAAGGACAGCTCAGAATACAGACCGAGAATGTGAGTAGGAGAGGGATAGCACAAGAGTACAGAGCTTGGCTTATGTAATTCCTAGCGGGATTTTACTGCGAGTCATGCAACATGGAGTGACCAGAACCTGCAACTATCCTATACGAAGAGCAAAACCTGCAACTTTAATGGCTTCCCAAGCTATTCTATTCCAAAATAAAGACACTGCTTGCACAAGTTGGATATGTGGCTTACCAACAGCTGAATAAAGCTAACCAGGTATATAATGAATTGAACTAAGAACTCCAAGACACAGTAAAAATAAATCTACAGCAAAGAGGAATTCAGGGGCAAGCTTCTAACTGGACTGGATGAAACAATAGCACTGCCTGCACAAGATGGGTCTGTGGCTTACCAACAGCTGAGCAATACTAACCAAGTATGAAATAAAACTATGCTATCAATCCTAAGCAAGCTAACCAAAACACTAAAAATCAGAAGACTCTAACAAGGAAAAATGGTGACCAAAAACTCCAGCTCCAAATTCTTCACCAAAATCAGACCATTTGCATGTACACAAACCATGCATTTATAGGAATTCCAACTCTCAAAAACCAAAACCAAATTGAACTCCTAAACAATAAACAAAGGAAAAACACTATTCCAGGGGACCAAAAACATTAATGCATGCTCAAGTCGGCAAAGAAAAGCTGGTGAAATGTGATATTTCACGCTGGTCGCGTCAAAAGAGCGTTCTGGAAAATGCGCACAGGACCGCCGCTCTGAGCAGGGCGGCGGTTACAGGACCGCCGCCCTGTTCAGGGCGGCGGTTACGAGACTGCCGCCCTGCAGGGCGGCTGGTTTCGTCACTGAAGGTCAAGAGGCCAAGGAAAGAGGGAAAAAGGGGAAAACAAAGGGCGCGGGGGCTAAGCGGGGCATGCGGGATGTTAACGCATACTCCGAGGGCTTTTCCGGATCCCGAACACCTTGCGAGGAGACCTGTATCATCATTGGGGCACTTGTTACACTGTTCTGGCAGTACAGTACCTTACAATTTTGGGTACGTACATATTGCCCCCTTGGAGAAGCGTTTTAGCCATGAAGAGGCATAAAATGGTGGGTCCGAGTATGGCTGTCCCGAAATGGGGAGTTAGAAGTTATACCTTACATGTCCGTGTGTTGAAATGACGCCATTCCAAAATTCCCGCTACCTGCAAAATGAAAAGAGAAAGAGCTCAAGTGTAGATAGATACAATAATTTGGAAAATAAACACTAAAATAATAGGGAAAGAGAACGTACCATTTCTGCGGGGATAGAAACTTACCTCCAACAGCGCTCCGAACCTGCGAAAAAGCCATTTTAAAACGAAACAGAACGATATATATATGAAAGTGGGCCCATTTTCCTATTCATTTGCGCGAGTCGATTCGATTGATTTTGAGCTCTGGGACCCACGGTGACGGTTTCTTGCGTGAATAGAGTCAAAATGTCTGGAGCGAGATAGCGATCATGCCCCCACGTGCGGAACGCCACCCCGCGAGATCACAGGTCGGTTTTCTTTAATTTTGCATTTTTCCCCCTTCAAATTTGAAATGGCAAATTCTTTGTAATGGGGGGGTTATTTTTGAAAATGTTAGGTTCAAAAGGTCCACCTAGGGGGGGCGCCTACTGGGTAGGCTTTGTTTTTAGTTAAAAAGGTCATTTTTTGCTCATTTTGGGCTTTTTAGGTTTAAAAACCCGCGCGGGTTTTCAGACCGCGACCGCCGCCCTGGCCAGGGTGGCGATTACATGACCGCCGCCCTGACCAGGGTGGCGGGTTACGTGACCGCCGCCTTAAAGGCGGCTGTTACAGAACCGCCTCCCTGCTCAGGGTGGCGGTTTTGCACAGAAAGCAAAAGGAGCTTGCTTTAGACATTGCACTTGTATTTTTATCATTTCTATATGTTTTTACGACTCTCTCGGCATTGATTAGATACTAACTTGCTCTGTTTTGTGTGTTTTTGGGTGTATGCAGGTGAGAGAGGAGTACATCAGATGGAGTCGAGAGAGGGAGTGTGATTGGTTGCCCGGGGTATTGGATGCCCTCTCACCAGATGAGGAGGACACATTGCAGAGGGCCGGCATACTGCGTATATCGCGCGTGCCTCATGTCGCACCATCTAGTCACATCCTTTGTGACTTGTTTTCTTATTGGGATGCAGATCGGAACACTTTCCGACTGCCAGGGGTCCGCGGTGAGTGGACGATTACTTTGGAGGATGTTTACCATATCCTGGGGGTCCCGATCATCGGGAGGAGACTCACACTGGAGACAGCAGGGTCCCGAGCACAGATTGCACAGTGGGCAGGTTACATGGGGGATGCAGCTATCTCCACGGGGCCGAAGAAGGGAGTGAGAGTTAGATCCATTCCTTCTTTGCCCATCCCCGTATTTCGACAGGCTATCATGGGGATCCTTGCTTCGAGGCTGATTGGGGACAAGGGAGGGGATACCTTACTATACTGCTGGGCCCCCATCATTGCATAGATAGAGGGGCATGGCCGGATATACGCCTGGGGCGCAGATATTCTGGGGACCACCTACCATGACTTATACAGGGTGGTCCGTTTGCAGGGACAGTCATTGAGCCACCCGACTCTAGTCATGAGTTGGGTGTACGAGCATTTTATTCCTTATGGCAGAGGGGTAGAGGTGGCAGACCCAGGGGCTGTGAGGGTAGCTAGATGGTTAGATATGTCAGTGCTTAGAGCACCTCACCAGCCAGTTGCCTCCCTTACCACAACAGATATGGAGGCGACGCCGTACCGGCTTATGGCCGGCATATGGGGCGAGGAGACCCTTACATTGATCTCCTGTTCCACCACAGGGCAGCTTATCGACCGCGTGGGACGGGTGGAGGTACACCCTTTTGGCAGAGTTCCTCAGTAGTTCGGCCTTCCATATGCGGGCATGCTTCCTCCAGTGGCACCGGTTTATAGATCAGTCCGCGAGGCTAGAGGGGGGCCTAGAGGCCGTGGTTGGACAGTGGTCACTCCTGGTATTCCTATTGTAGCCAGGGGGATTGTTCGGGCCAGAGGGAGAGCTGGTGCGCCTCGGGCACCTTTGCTTCAGATTGCCGCGGGTCCTGCTCATAGCAGCGATGACCCTATAGATATCGACTCCGATTCTGAGGAGCTTACAGAGGGAGGGTCGGAGGAGCAGACGGATGATAGCGATCCTGAGTGGCATGACACTCAGGATATTTTGCAGGCAGAGAGGGCCGAGCAGAGTGCAGAGAGAGAGACTCTAGTTTCTGAGGAGCCACTCTCTCAGGGCCGTGGTGGAGAGGACGAGTCCGTTGCGGGACGTCATGTTGCCCCTACTACAGGAGCAGCCCCTCAGTCGGCAGCGGCATCTGCAGCGGGTGCTGGCCCTAGTGACCCATCTTGGAGGCCTGGTGACCCGAGTAAGTTATCCTCTCATCTTTTCAATGTTTGTTTAATTTAGGATTTTTAATTGCTATCTCTCCTTATGTTTTGATATTGTATCTTTTAGTCTCTTGCCTAGCTTCTAATTCGTTTTTCTTCTTTGTTTTGCAGAGACTGTTGACGAGTGGCGGGATCTAATCCGTAGGGTATGCACTGATTCTCTGATGATCCCTATGGATAAGACCCGTGCAGAGCTATCTGTAGATGCCGGGGAGCCTTCAGCAGCCGGTAGGCATACTGACGTCTTCGCTCCTGTTTGGCATGTGGCCAGGATGGTGTCGACTCTCCGTACAGAGTTGGCGGGCTATAGGACAGCCGAGCATCTTATGAGGAGCCATTCTCGTGGCGAGACCGCGGCTGCTCCTCGAGACCCTGAGCCCTCCATGCATTCAGAGCGCCGGCGTAGCCGGAGTCCTAGGCGAGGGCGCGCACCCTCGGAGGGGTCGCGTAGGGGTTGAGAGGCGACTTGGCCCTGTGTATTTTGTACTATAGATTCTTTTGTATATCACGGGCTCTTTGAGCATTTTGACCATGCCTAGAGCATGATGGCATTGTATATAAACATTGATTATTTATATATATGCATTCGTTTTTGGATCAAAACTTTGTCACTTGTGTTTTCCCTTTCTGTTTCCAACTTTCTCGTGTATACTACGATGTATGTTTTATATGCTTTCTAGAATGTATGCAATGGAGAACAGATGATGCAAATGTTTGCTTTCTTTTTGTGTTTCATGATGCTGATGCATGATATTGTAGATATATTGTGATCTTAAATCTTAGCTTCTGTGAGCAATTTGGATACCTCATGTTGGTTTTGGCACAGTGATGAAAATAACCAGTATGATGAACAGATTAACTTGCCCCACTCCTAACTCCACGCAACTAGTAGGATGCGAGGGCTCATCACCAAGAGCCAAGAAGGGCGCAAGTTATGAAATATGGTGAAACGATAGTGATGAAAGATAGACGAAGCTTTGGTGGAACCAAATTGAAAACTACAAGCTTACTCCACCCGAATGACTTCATAGTTTTGGGTGCAACTTGCTTTGTGGTTTATCCAGACTTAGACCCGTAGATGGCCACATAGTAGACAAAATCTAGTTTTTAGGATTTTTAACTCTCTTGGAATTTTGAACATCTGATTCATTCGTTTTTGACTCAAAGTTTGAATAGTTTGTTTATGACCTTTTAACGTTTGCATTGTCTAGAGGACCCCCTACACCTTGCCCCATGCTACCTGTAAGAAGCATGGGTTTATCGCCGTGGGCAAGGCATAGGTGAGTAAGGGCATTTCCATCCTTTCCCAACCCTACGTCACTAGTAAGAGACGCAAGCTCATCACCGAAGGTTGGTAGGGCAAGGAAATGTGTAAAAATAAAATTTTCTGTTTAATCACTTTTTGACTTGTCTTTTTGAGTAAAATGTCAGTATATGCTTGTTTCCAAAGAGATGTGTATATGGGATAGATGTGACACCATGAAGCTTCTAGAACAGACCATAGGCAAGACACCAATCCTAAGAAGAAATCAAAGCGAGAACAAACTTGCAGATCTTGGTATGGTTACCGTTAAGACTTCGTCATGTTTGATTTTATTTGATAAAAGATTCTGAAGTGATTGATGATATCGTGAAAATGGAGAGATATGATTAGAAAGTTTTGTGCCAACAACATCATGAGTTTGTAATGAATTGCTTTGAGAATAGATTCCTTGATCACAATTTGTGTAAGAACAAGTGGACAAAATGATCCTAATCTATATGAAAATGCAATGTAGATAGTTATATAAGTAGCGTTAGCTGCTTATGCATAGAAACGTTTGAGGTGGAGGGAATTGACTGTTTCACCAAACTCCTCACCTTCTAGCGTGCATAAGAGGTATGCACCATTTCCGTAGTCCTTCGTGACTCGGTATGGGCCCAACCATTTGGGCCGGAATTTCCTTCCTTCGCCGGTCTTCTTGTCGATCCGGCTGTCTAGTCTTAGAACTAGATCACCTTCGTATATATCGCGTTCATAAACCTTCTTGTTATACTGCCGGCACATTCGGTCAGCATAAGCTCTATGCCATTGTTCAGCATCTAACCTAGTTTCATCTAGGCTTTCTAGTTGGGAAAGACGTGCTTCTCTGTAAGCGTCTTCATCCAGAATCCCTTGTAGTGAAATGCGGAGACTGGGTATTTCGACCTCAAGTGGGAGAACTGCTTCTGCCCCAAATACTAGCGAGAAAGGAGTTGCTCCCGTTGGTGTTCTTATTGAGGTTCGGTGGGCCCACAAGGCCGGATATAACTTCAAATGCCAATCTCGCTTGTTTTCTTTCACCGTTTTAAGGAGAATGGCTTTCAGCATTTTGTTTGTTGCTTCAGCCTGCCCATTGGCTTGGGGATAATACAAGGAAGCCGTATGATGGCTTATTTTAAATTTGTTGCATAGTTCACGAACTTCTTCATTCTTGAAAGAAGTTCCATTATCTGAGATAATGATTTGTGGGATACCGTACCTGCAAATGATTTGATTTAAAATGAACTTAGCGATTACAGAACCAGGTACAGTAGTAAGAGGCATGGCCTCCACCCATTTGGTAAAATATTCAGTGGCCATGATTATAAAATTATGGCCGTCTGTGGATGAGGGAGAGAACTTCCCTATCAAGTCCAGGCCCCATGTAGAAAAGGGCCATGGAGTTGCGATTGGTTGCAGAGCTTGTGTTGGCATGTGGATCTCGTGGGAGAATTCCTGGCACTTATGACACCTGCGTGCAAACTCTATTGCGTCATGTTCTAGAGTGGGCCAGAAATAGCCCATTCGATGTATTTTTCGAGCAGTGGCATGGCCACCGAAGTGGCCTCCACATATACCGCTGTGGGATTCATGGAGAATCCTCTTGGACTCTTCTGTGTCGACACACCTTAAGAGCATTCCATCGAATGCTTTTCGATAGAGCACCTGCTCTATAATGACATATTTGGCTACGATTATGCGTAATCGCCTTCTTTGTTGCGGTGTCACTGCATCCGGGTACGTATGGTCCATGATATAATTAATGATATCAGTGTACCAAGGGCACTCAGAAATAGCAGGTCGAGTTTCGATGTAGTATACGCATTCATCTGGAAAATCCAAATCTACTAGATCGCCTCCGTCTAATGGGTTGTCAGCTAACCAATCCACGATGATTTGTCCTTTAACTGACTTCTGATTTACAAATGTTAATTCGAACTCTCCCATTAAGGTTATAAAACGTCCAGCCTTTTTGGATAAGGAACCTTGTGTGAGAAAAGTCCGTAAATGGTCCGTCTTTACCATGACCTTTGTTTCTTGATTCAGCATGTAATGTCTTAGACGTTTAGTAGCAAAGACTATGGCAAGACATTCTCACTCTGCTTGTGTATAGCGTGTTTCATAGTCGAGCAGTGTTCGGCTAATGAAATAAATCACACGTTCTCTCTTGTCATCGTCTTCTTGGGCCAACATACAGGCCAGCGAGACATTGGTAGCTCGCGAATATAGGATTAACGGGCGATCCAGCTTAGGTGGCATTAGCGTAGGTGGTGACAGCAAGAAACGTTTAACTGCGTTGAAAGCTTCGTTGCAGTCTTCGGTCCAATCAATGCTATAGTCTTTCTTGAGTAAATTGTTGATTGGATGAATAGCGAAGCTTAAGTCCGGGATGAATCTCTAGATTGCACCCAGCTTCCCGAGAAATGATCTGATTCCAGATTCACTCGAAGGTGGGACCATTTCGAGGACAGCCTGAATTTTGGTTGGATCAACATCGATCCCTCGTGACGATATGATGTAACCTAGGAGCTTTCCTCCTGTTACACCAAAGACGCATTTCTCCGGATTTAGCGTAACTCCGTATTCTATTAAACGTGAAAGAATGACGCGGAGTACTTCGGGATGGTCACAACGCTTCTTGGCCTTAGCCAACAAGTCATCTACGTAGGATTCCATGATTTTATGAATTAAATCGTGAAATATATAAGTCATAGCCCGCTGGTATGTAGCACCAGCGTTTTTGAGACCGAAAGGCATGACAACATAGCAATAGGTTCCCCAAGGAGTTATGAACGTGGTTTTAGCTTGATCTTGCTCGGATATTCTGATTTGGTTGTATCCCGAGAATCCATCCATGAGAGACAAGAGTTCAAAACCAGCTGTTGCATCAACAATAACATCTATGGATGGTAATGGGAAATCGTCTTTAGGACACGCTTTGTTGATGTCTCAGAAATCTATGCAAATGCGTATCTTTCCGTTCTTCTTGAGAACGGGAACGATATTAGATACCCATTGGGAGTAGTCTACTAGCTTGATGAATCCTACCTGAAGGAGTTTTATTACTTCCTCTTTTACCATGAGAGCTACTTTGGGCTTCATGGGTCTTGATTTTTGTTTAATTGGCTTTGCATCTGACCTAGTGACGAGGTTGTGTACCGCAATGTGGGGTGCGACTCCCGTCATCTCCTTGTAATTAAATGCAAACACCTTCTGATGTTCTTTGAGAACCTGAGTATGTATTTCCACTTCTTCTGGTGTCAACGAAGAACCTAGTTTCAATATTCTTGGTTCATCTTCTGTCCCAATGTTGACATCGATTGTTTCTTCGATTAAAGAGGCGTTACCCTCTTCGAACTCAGGTGGTGCTGGAGGTAAATCTAAATCATCCCCATTTTCTATTGTGTATATGTTAGGTTCCCTTTGTGACGGAAGATCCGTTACGAGATTTCCGAAGTAGGAGGACGAATGTGGGATCAGGGATAAATCTAGCATGTGATAGGAGAGATGTAATGCTGCATAGGCATTTAAATAATCCAAAGTAGCCGCATCATTTCCAACATGGTCTAGGACGGTAGATTCGCTTCCGCTTAAAAGAGGATTTGTCATTGTTTTTATTAATGGTTCGTCACGAATGGATACTGTGAAGTGAGTATCTTCTAGCTCATTGCTTGGAGTAAAACATGATGCTGAGGTTGCTATTGAATCGGCGAGAAGATTTTTCTCTCGCGGGATCGCTTCAATGGATATGAAGTTAAACGCCTTGCTTAAATCTAATACAGCGTTTTTGTAGAGTTGTAAATGTTTGGCTTTAGTTTCATATACTTCAGAAACTTGGTTTGTTACTAATTGCGAGTCTCCTAAGACTCTGATGTTATTAATACCAATTCTTCTGGCTAAGGTGAGGCCAAGGAGGAGGGCTTCGTACTCAGCGCCGTTGTTTGTGCATTCAAAGTTTAACTTAAATGAGAATGGGAGGACCTTCTCCTCGGGCGAAGTAAGAATTATACCTGCCCCCGCTCCATAACGACATTTAGCTCCATCGAAATGGAGAGTCCAATACTTAGCCGGGAGTGTAGATGTTGGGGCATCTACCGCGTTTGCACACTCTACTTCTATCATACAGAGATCCTCTGCCAGTAAGGAACCAACACCTAGGGAAAATCCTATGCCTACTGAATCGAATGGTAAGAACATTGGTGAATCTTGTTCTATCAATTCAACGATTTTCACAGTAGTCCCTAATGATACTGTTTCTTTAGTTTTACCTTTAGGGGTTGGAGTTGTTTTGGCTATGCTGGTAGTTTCAAGATCCGTTGTAGGTATCAACTTTTCCTCTGGCTTTGGGTCAGAGGGTTTATTAAGTTGGTTTGTTGGCAGCTCAAATTCTGAGTGCACCCCTGGTCTTTTCTTTAAATCAGCTAGGTGCAAATCGAAAGGTTTTGGATCGCCTTTGGCTACAAATACCTTTCCCAGATGCAAGAATCTTACTTCTTGAAATAGCGTGGAAGGGATTGCCTTCATTCGATGTATCCAAGGTCGGCCGAGGATCATATTATAGTTAGTTTCCCGATCTATAATATAAAACTCAGTCAAGATGGTTTTGGGCCCTAAGGTGACCGGCAGTATTATAGTTCCTATCGAAGTGGCTTTAAGGCTATCATAGCCTCTCAAGGTATTTCGTGTAGTGGAACAGTTTGTTTCTCCATATCCAAGTTTTTGGAGGAAAGAGAAAGGGACTATGTTAACTGCAGCCCCGTCGTCAACCATTGCATGTTTTACATAGTTATTATAAACCCATACTTGTAAGTGCAAGGCTGGGTCACCTCGGCGTGTGATCTCAGCATCTGTGGGCATTTTACTTATTTCGAAGATGAATTCGACATCCTTGTCCGGCTGCCCCGGAGGGTGGATATCAAAATATACGTGATTTACTTGTGTTTCAGGAGGTGGAGTGATGTTAATTAGATGGCCTAGACCTAATGCTTCTAAAAGAGCAGCTCTGTGAGGGGGAGAGTTCTTTAGTAAGTCCAAAAATGAAATGTGTGAAAAGGTCTTTGTTAGGTCACTAATTAAATCATAGGCACCGATGGGTTTTTCAACTATTTGCTGACTCTTATCTGTCTCTGGCAGATGACTTGGGCTTGGTTGAGAGAAATACTCTCATGTTCTTGTTATAGCTTTGATAGGTAGTTCAGCGTCTAATTCTACCAAACTAACTATCTTAGGTCTTGGTTGAGCTCCCAATTGTGGAGCAACTGACGGATTTAATGAAGTCGAAGCTTCATGATCATTGTTTCCCGTTATTGCACCCTTGCTTGTTCCAGTTGGATTCAGCCTATTGCTGTCATGATTTGGGAGTGGATCATTAAAGATCTTAAGGGGAGCATTCTGGGGGGAAACTGCCCCTGCGAGCGTATTTGGTTGTGGTGAGACGGGATCTGCCAAAAACAAGTCTGTGAAGAACTGTCTTTGTTCTTCTGGCAAGCGTTGCATAAATTTATTGTAGTCACGACACGTTCTAGTGTCGTGACCATGAATTTTATGGAAACCACAATAAGAATTGGGATTATAGTTCCCGTTTTGTTGGTTTGGTGTGTATTGTGGCCTAAAATTCCGATCAAACTGTTGCCTATTAGGACCAAAGTTTTGGAATTGTTGTTTCTGGTTTTGACTTTGGTTTTGGTAACCAAATGAGTTTTGGCTTGGCCCTTGTATGGGATTTCGCCGTTGTTGTTGTTGTTGTGGATGGTTAAAATCCACTGTATTGACCGTTGGGGTAAAGTTGTTGTTTCGCTGGTTGTTTGTTTGTGACGGAGTATTAACAACATTTACCCTCTTGGGCTGGTCGGTTACCCCATCCGTTGTTACCCCACGATTTTTGTTAAGGATTTTGGGTCCTTGATTGACGTTTGTGGTAGTTGTAGTATTTTGAGTGGAGGTGATTAACCTCCCGTTTGCTCCATACGTCTTACGACCACTATCTATTGCTGCTTGGTCTATTCGTAGAGCGCTCTCAAGTACTTCATCATAAGTCCTTAGTGGGAACTTCTGGACTTCTTCCTTCACTTCTCTGCTGAGAGAATGAAGGAATAAATCACATAGTTCCATCTGATCCATGTTTGGAGCACTTGCTGATGAATAAAGAACTGTACGCCACCTCTGGATGAAATGAGCGACAGATTCATTGTGTTCTTGTTTGATATGCAAGAATTCCCTGATTCCTGTTCTTAGTAGTTTGTTCATGTCGAAGGCTTTGATGAACTCTGACACGAGTTGTTTAAATGAATGTATGGAAGCCTCAGGTATTCTATAATACCAATCGAGAGCAATGCCCTCCAGTGTTTTGGGGAATATTTTAGCAACAACCCCATCCCAAGGGAGTAATTCTCGTATGGCTGTAGCGTAAGCTTTGATATGTGCGTTTGGATCTCCCTCACCCTTGAACTTAGGCAAATCAGGGAGAGGTCTTGGAAGCATGACGCTTCGTATGGTGAAATCTAAGGGTTCCTTTAGATATTCTGAATACGTCCCTATTGCATAGCTTTCGACCATTGATGGTGTTTGGTGAGGGAGTGGTGGTGGGATAGGTTGTTGATACGGTGCAGCGTACGTGTTGGCAGGGGCATAGGGAGGTCCCTGCGTTTGAGAAAACATGCCGGGAGAGGAGAACATATCTCCTTGTGGTGATTTAGAGTATATGTTTAAGTAGGACGGGGTATTGTCGAGGAACGGACTGTTCGACACTAGACCGGGAGGACTAGTGTTAGAGATGATAGGCCTTGTTGGCGTTTGCTGTGGATATTGAGGAGGCATGCCTAACGTGCCTACTCCCGTAAGGAGATCTACCTGACCAGAGTGGTATGGAGGATTGGAACTTCCTGTTTGTATGAACGGAGAATTTTGACTTGCTTGAGCCAGTTCTAACCCTCTCACTCTTTCTACTAACGTTGAAATGACTTCATTTGGTGAAGTCACGGTACTTTACCTGAGCGGCGTTTGTTGTATACCTTGGTGTTGTAAAGGTACGTGATATCCTGTCATAAACTGATCGCTATCTTGCCAAGTTTCTCCCAGAATATTTCCTGTATGCAGTGGCATAGAGGTATTTTCTTGAAAAGAGATTTCGGGTTGTATTTGTAATCCTCCTATAGATGGGTACATTCCCCGGGAGCATTGTTCACTCCTAGGATTACGTGTTGGCTGTCCATCATCTAAGACCAGGTATGGATCTGATTGCCTACTAATTTGTGGTCTGAGTAACATTTGAGGAGATGAACCAGATTCTCCTGTAAACGTCATATTGTTTGAACCTGAAGGCTCTGTTTGTTGGGTTCGAAGGGAGTTGATCTAACTCTTCAGTTTGAAAAGACGAACTATATCTGATTCTTGGGGTTTGTGTTGACAACTGATTAGTTGAATAGTTGTCACCCCATACTGAGAGCGAGGGTGATGATTCCCTATTCTGTTGGGCGTAGTATGCCTCAAGACCCAAGAGGGGTCTGCCATATGCATCGAATCCCGACATATTCGGGGGGTATATGAATACCCGCAGAATAATGGGAAGGAGCGAAGGTGGATGAGAGAAGATTTGAAAACTTTGTTTCACGTCAGGTTCAATTTTGTTGGTGAAACAAAGAGAAGGTGAAACAATTGTTTGTTTCACGGTGGGTTCACCAATTTTGTTGGTGAAACTGATGTGATGAGGTATAGAAGGTGAAATAGTTGTTTGTTTCACGTCATGGGTTCACCAACTTTGTTGGTGAAACTAATGTGATGAGGTATAGAAGGTGAAACAGTTGTTTGTTTCACGTTGGGTTCACCAATTTTGTACGCCGGAAAAGTGACAGGCGAGCGTGAGAATCAACAAGTAACTCTTCCGCGTACCCGACCTCCCGAGGTCGTGCCGAGACAGCCGGTGGGGATGGAATATGCAGACAAACTAGTTAGGTAGTCTAATGTCTTCGACACGCACTAGTGGAATTTGTGAATCTAAGGTAAAGAAGGCCCTTCTAACTTGGACTGGTGTGATAGATCGATCAGCGAGGATGACTGCTCGAAGGCTCCAATCAATATCGAGCTCTGGCGTGATTCGATCTATGGGTTGCGGAATACGTGGAAAATGACCTGGGATTGTTTCGTGTATATCTCCTGATAAGGTCATATAGTGGATGATGAATACAATCGATTCTATGGACGATTTTCTGGCCTAGTCCAGAATTCCCTAGCTTCGTTAGCCGCTATATCTAGTAAGGACAGTTGTTCGATGATGATAGGTGGAAGTGGAGTGGACCTGAATACCAAAATACGTAGGCTAGCGTCTATATCGGATTGACCTATGGACTCGTTGGGCTGTGGGATCTGTGGATCACAACCGTAGACTCTCGGTTGTTGTGGTCCTGTTATGGTCATACGCGAAATCAAGTTCTAATCCCTAGTATCCAGTAATCGTATGCTTTCTCAGCTTCTATGTTTAGAACCAACAGTTGTGCAATCTTCTCAGAATACCTTACAGACGTTCTCGCAACCTGGATTCTTAAGCTGGTATCTATATCTACGAGGGTGTCTCCAGCGTCTGGCTGTGGAACTAGAGGATCGCACCCGAATGTTTGTTCTCTTTCGAGCCCTTCTACAGTCATGTGGATGTTTTCTAGGGTAATCTGTAGTTTGGCTGACTTGACCAAAACGTATGTGCTTGGTTGTCTTCTATGTTTAGTCCTCTTAACTGTGAACTGATCAGTTGTAAATCTGTGGTTGTTTGGAATACTTGTATCCTGAGATTTTGGTCTATGTCAACTATCACTGTGACGAGGTTTGGTTGAGGCACGATTGGCTCAAATATATATTCCCTGGGCTCTTGAGGTCCCGTGATTGTCATACGAAACAAAATGCAATCTAACTGTGATGAAACAAATTCTAACTAAGTGAAATAAATCTAACTACATATAACTTTTATTTTTCTATGAAATATTCTAACAATTTTAAGGAAAGCAAACTATTTTAAGCGTATCTAGAAATAATAGCTAAGCAATAATTTAAAACAGACAAGATAACCGAGTGTGGTTATTTGCCTGTGCGATTTATAGAATTATTCTAAATAAAACAGTTTGTCTAATCTACCGGCAAGATTCTCGATCCTACCTCAGAAGTGAGGAGTGAATCATAGTTTCTCATAAACTATCAATCCCCACAGCTTCCCTGGCAATGTCGAGAATAGAATGAAATGAAATAAAGCGATTAACTACTCTATTTGATATGAATCTGACTAGAAATTTGAAATGTAAAACCTAGATTCCGCATAACAGTGGCGAATCCGATGGTGTGTGTATAATCTCATCGCCTCAGTATGATCTTCTTGTTCTTTCGTGTTCACTTGGATCCAGAAAAGCGTGTAATGCTAGCACCGATAGGAGTAGATTTTGGGACAAGGACAGCTCAGAATACAGACCAGAGAATGCGAGTAGGAGAGGGATAGCGCAAGAGTACAGAGCTTGGCTTATGCGATTCCTAGCGGGATTTTACTGCGAGTCATGCAACATGGAGTGACCAGAACCTGCAACTATCCTATACGAAGAGCAAAACCTGCAACTTTAATGGCTTCCCAAGCTATTCTATTCCAAAATAAAGACACTGCTTGCACAAGTTGGATATGTGGCTTACCAACAACTGAATAAAGCTAACCAGGTATATAATGAATTGAACTAAGAACGCCAAGACACAGTAAAAATAAATCTACAGCAAAGAGGAATTCAGGGGCAAGCTTCTAACTGGACTGGATGAAACAACAGCACTGCCTACACAAGATGGGTCTGTGGCTTACCAACAGCTGAGCAATACTGACCAAGTATGAAATAAGCTATGCTATCAATCCTAAGCAAGCTAACCAAAACACTAAAAATCAGAAGACTCTAATAAGGAAAAATGGTGACCAAAAACTTCAACTCAAATTCTTCACCAAATTCTTCACCATAATCAGACCATTTGCATGTACACAAACCATGCATTTATAGGAATTCCAACTCTCAAAAACCAAAACCAAATTGAACTCCTAAACAATAAAAAAAGGAAAAACACTGTTCCAGGGGACCAAAAACATTAATGCATGCTCAAGTCGGCAAAGAAAAGCTGGTGAAACGTGATATTTCACGTGGGTCACGTCAAAAGAGTGTTCTAGAAAACGCGCACAGGACCGCCGCCCTGCAGGGTGGCGGTTTCATCACTGAAGGTTAAGAGGCCAAGGAATGAGGGAAAAAAGGGGAAAACAAAGGGCGTGGGGGCTAAGCGGGGCATGCAAGATGTTAACGCATACTCCGAAGGCTTTTCTGGATCCCGAACACCTTGCGAGGAGACCTGTATCATCATTGGGGCATTTATTACACCGTTATGTAGTACAGTACCTTACAATTTTGGGTACATACAGTCACCCCTCTCCTTCTTCAAGGTCAAAGATGCCAAAACAAAAGAGAGAAAGGGTAAAATTGTCTTTTTGCCCTCTTCTCCCAAATTCCCTTAAATGTTAGCAAGACAAAATTAGTGAAACTTTTAATAAGCACTCAAATCCACACCCCTTACATGGATGTGACCAAACAAGAGGTAAAAAGGGAGGGAAAACTCCCTCTATCCTTTAAAATAAGCCCCCTACCCATTAGGTAGGGTCCAAGGGCTCATTTTTATGTTAGGGGAACTCCCAAGCTAAAAAGGGGTCCCCAAAAATGCCCAAAATAACCTAATTTCGGGTTTTGCATTTTTGGCACAAGGGTAGAGGGTGTGGGGACCACCCAAGGGTCTCACATGTGACCCTAAACCCTTGTGATTAAGTGACTCATTAAACAAAATAATTTTTTTAATGAAAGTGGGATTATTAACTCCCAAAACAAGTTTACAACTCCACTAGTAACCCTAAACCAAATTAATAATTCAAAGCACAATACATTACAAAAATTGGGTTCACTCATAGTTCCCAAAATAATAATCTCCTATACTAAGGCTTCACGTAATGAACATGGCCAGGACTCAGCCCGTGGGCTACTTGTGCAAGATTGTGTAGCTGGCCTGAATCCCACGTTCTCCTATAAACCTGTCACCTACACACTCATTGCACACATTAACCGCACCTGTCTGATAAAATATAAAACAACAACACAATAAGATATCAATAAGTTCTAAACTAGCCTAACATCCTACTGAAATCAAAAAGTGACAATTTGCACAATTATACTCAATATTCCAAAAGTTAGACAAGATGATAAAGTGACATATAACCATAGAATTCCACATGCAACACTATCCATCAATATAATTATGTTCCAAACACAACATCATATCCATTAGTATCGATAATGTCATAAGAGAATGCGACAACATATAAATTAAGCTAAATTAACGCTATTCGCCTAAATGTCCACACATGTCTAATAAGATCAAATCTCTAAATATAATGTCCAAGATATAACTAACCACAGTTAAAACATGTCTATGAGTAAATAAACAAGCTACTGAGTTATAAAAGTGTGGGTACTACATCCCCCTCTACTAAAATTAGACTTCCTCCTAGAAGTCATTGAAAGAGATAGGGATATCTAGCCCTCAAAGGTATCGCATCCTCCCAGGTGGCTGCTGTCTTGCCGTACTGGTCCCACTGTACTCTAACCTGGTCCAAGTCTCAACCCCGAAGGGCCAACCTCCAGTGCTCCAGTATGTGTATGGGCTCTAGTCTCCATTGTCCTCCCTCCTCTACCTATAATGTCGACCAATCCAAAACATGAGAAGCATCAGGTACATATCTACGTAGTACAGAAACATGAAAAACATCGTGGGCCCATGCAAGGTGTGGTGGCAAAGCTAGGCGATAAGCAACTGGACCAATGACCTCTAAAATATCAAAAGGCCCCACAAAATGAGGTGATATCTTAGAACCCTTTCCATAATGGATAGGAATCTTATGCGGACAAACCCTCAAGAAAACTTTTTCACCCACTGAGAAGTGACGATCCATCCTCTTGGTGTATGCATATGCCTTTCGGTGTGCTCTGGCCTACTCAAGACGTTGTCTAATCTGCACAACCTGTTGCTCTAAATCCTGAAGGTAGGCTAGTCCCAGAATAATCCTGTCATCTAGTCTATCCCAACTCAAAGGTGTCCTACAAGGTCGTCCATACAAAGCCTGGTAAGGAGCCATACCAATGGAACTATGATAGCTATTGTTGCAGGAAAACTCAACTAAATGAAAATAATCTTCCCATTTCTTCTGCTGGTCCATCACATACATTCTCAACATGTCCTCCAACACCTGATTAACCCTCTCTATCTGCCCATCTGTCTCTGGATGATAAGCTGAACTGAAATTAATCTGAGTACCCAGAGCAGCCTGAAAAGAAGTCCAGAAAACTAAAGTGTAGATGGTATCCCTGTCATTGATGATGGTCTTCATAATCCCATGTAACCTAACAATGTCCTCCATAAATACTTTGGTAATGGCCTGTGCATTATAGGTGACCTTGGTTGGTGAAAAATGCACAACCTTAGTCAACTTATCCACGGTGACCATAATGGCGTCATGACGATAAGATGACATAGGGAGTTCGACTATGAAATCCATGGAAATCACATCCCATTTCCACTCGGGAATGTCATGGGGGTGTAAAAGTCCTGCGGGATGCGAATGCTCTGCCTTGACCCTTTAGCACTCAAGGCAACGTGCAACAAAATCTGCTATGTCCCGTCGAAAACCTAGCCAATAATATAACTCCCTCATATCGGCATGCATTTTCTATACTCCTGGATGTGCCGCATATGGGGCTTGATGAGCCTATGTGAGGATGAAGTTACGTAGATCACCTAACTTAGGCATGTAAATGCACCTGTGGAACTGAGGCAAACCATCTGCCTCTAAAACACACCTATAATATCTACCCTCTAAAGAACCCTATGACTCTAACATCTGTCTAGCTCCCTCATAAAACTTGTCCCCTGGAAGGTGCTCAAGAATTCGGCCTCTCAAATCTTACTGAAGTGTCACAGAAGAAAGCACATGTCATCGTCTACTAAGTGCATCTGTAACCACATTTTCCTTCCCTTGATGTACTGAACCTCCATGTCATACTCACATAGGAACTCCATCCAACACTTTTAACAAGCGTTGAGGTTCAGCTGTGAGAAGATATACTGCAAACTCCGGTGGTCTATCCTCAAAATGAAAGGTCTACCCAAAAGGAAATGTCACCAACGAACAAGAGCATGAACCAATGCTGCAAGCTCCAAGTCATGAGTAGGATAATTAAGCTTGTAGTCCTTGAGCTTACGAGACTCAAAGGCAATAACTCAACGCTCTTGCATAATAACTCCCCCCAAACCCTCTAGTGATGCATCAATACAAACAAAAAAATCCTCTGTCAGGTTTGGGAATGCTAAGATGGGCGCTGTGGTTAACCTTTCCTTAAGCAACTAAAAGGCCTGCTCACACTTCTCTGACCAATAAAACTTCTTCCCGTTCCTCTGAAGAGAAGTGATAGGGTGATGAATCCTAGAAAATTCCTGTACAAACCTGCAGTAATACCCTACCAAACCCATGATACTTCTTACCTCAGTAAATGATGTGGGTGCTGGCTAGTCCAAGATAGCCTGTATCTTAGAAGGATCTATGGAGATACCCTTGCCTGATATGATATGACCCAAGTACTAAATCTCTGTCTGAAAGAAACTACATTTTTCCAAGTTCCCATACAACATCTACTCTCTCAAAACCTAAAGTACCTGTCCCAAATGCTCCTCATGTTCCCCCTCGAAACGAGAATAAATCAATATGTCATCAAGGAACACTAAGACAAAGCGATCCAGAAATGTCCTGAACACTCCATTCATGCGGCTCATGAAGACAACTGGGGCATTGGTCAAACCAAATGGAACCACTGTGAACTCATAATGCCCATAATGTGTACGAAAAGTTGTCTTATGAATGTATGCATCTGAAATGTGCAACTGATGATATCCTGACTTGAGATCGATTTTGGAGAACACTCTCACTCCCCACATTTGATCAAACAAGTCATCAATCCTAGGGAGTGGATAACAGTTCTTTATTGTGACTTTGCTGAGCTGCTTGAAGTCTACACAAAGTTTGAGAGAACCGTCCTTTTTCACAAATATGACTAGCACTCCCCAAGGAGATACACTAGGGCAAATGAGACCCTTATCTAACAACTCCTCTAACTGAATCTTGAGCTCCTGAAGCTCTAGAGTTGTCATATGATAAGGTGCCCTAGAAACTGGTGTTGATCCAGGTACTAAATCAATGGTGAAATCTACCTCTCTGTGGGGTGGTAACCCTGGAAGCTCACCTGGAAATACATCTGCATACTCCCTCAAAACTGCATGATCATCTAAGGGTGAATGCTCTAGAATGCTCTCAGATCGATCATTGATGGTGATAGCAAACAACTGAAACCCCTTACGCATGCTCCGCTTGAGTTTCTTAGCCGATATCATGCACAAGCAGATAGGTCTCTGTATCCTTGATATCATAACTACACTCCCAAGATCATCCTAACACTCAATGACCTTGTTTCTGCAATCCACCTTAGCTCGATGAGTCTCGAGCCAATCCATACCCAAAACTACCTGATAGGGACCTAAAGGGATAACTCGGAGGTTAAGAATAGTGGAGAAGGCTCCTAAATCAAGTACACAACTCTCCACATATGAGTCCACGGTGAGTTTGGCCCCAGAGGCCAACTCAACCTACCAATTATCTGATTGCCTAGCCACCACTAGCCCACACTGGTCCACTAAAGAAGGTGATATAAAGGAATCTGAAGCACCTGAATCAAAAAGTACTGAGACAAAAATACCCCTGATAGTACCTGTCATCTTAATGATTGTGGCCTGATGCTCGACCTGGCAGTTGTCAACCACTGCATATACATGATGAGTGTGTCCTAAATCACCCACCATCTACTTAGATCTAGCAGCTCTCTATGCATCCATGGTATTGGGTTTGTGCAGGCACATGCGCACATAGTGATTTGGAGATCCAAAAATAAAACAACCTCCTGTACCCCTCTGAGATGGGGTCCCTCATGTACTCTGGTGTACTGATCCTTCCGGTCCAACCCTAGCAGACTGCTACGTGTGAGCTGGTTGTGCCTGCTGAGTTCCTTGCATCCTATCCCTAGCTCCACCAAAAACCACCTCTAGAAACACCTCTTTGAAATCCCTGTGTCTGTCTATCCCCTACTGCAAGTGGCCCTGCTGCTGTGTTTGTCGCTGTGGGTGTGGTGGAGCCCTCGTGGCTGCTGGCAGAGGCTAAAATCCTACTCTAGGGGGTGGTGCAATACCTCGTGACCTCTGACTCTGAAAGGCATGTATCCTCTCCTGAAACTTGCTCTTATTTCTATCACGGTGCTCCTATGCCTTGGTCCTGTTCTCCTCAACTAAGTAGGCCTTCTCAACAGCCTTCTCAAGTGTGGGAGGAGATAGCATCCTAACTGATCTTGCTATATCTACATTAAGCCCTCGACTAAACCTATTAACCTGTAATTTCTCATCTTGTAGGTAGTCCACATACTGCAGAAAATCCAAGAACCTGCTCTCATACTGTGCTACTATGCCAGATCCCTGTCATAAGTCATGAAACTCATCGATCCTTTTTTGCACGAAATTCTCTGACATATAACGAGCCCTGAAACACTCCTTGAACATCTCCCAGGTCACTGACTCTTGAGTTCAAATGGAGCTTATGCTCCTCATTCCTCCACCAAACACATGTTGCATCTCGGAGGAGGTGTATAGCAAACATCACCTTTACATTTCTCTCTTAAGAGTGCAAGCCAAAGTAGCTATCCAAACTAAGGAGCCACAACTTAACCCCAAAGCCATCTGTAGAGCTAGTGTAAGTGGGTGGCTACAAGTGAAGTATATCCCTGATCACACTACCTGTATCTCGATCCTGGTGACTGTATTCCAATAGGCGAAGGGGGTCACCTATCCTTGAATGCTCCCTCGAGGTTTGTGTGAGCGGTTACAACGGAACAAGGCTTCCCTCTCATGATGAACGGAAGGGATACTTAACCTCTCCCGCCTTGGTGTATTGTGCTCTAGTGGCTCTGAATACACATCCTCGCCTATCGGCTCCTCGTCTGCCAATGGTGTCTCCACTCTTGTCTCCTGTGGTGGTGGTAGACAATGCTCCACAACGCCTATCAGCTAGTGTAAGGCCTCTAATATCCGAGGCCCAAATTCGGGTGCCAGCTACTCCCACATAGGTGCACTACACCCCATGCCTCTAGTTAATCGTCCCCTCTTGGGTGCCATCCTGTGCAAGAGGTGAGCGAAGAAGTTATTAATTTAAAATTTAATGGTTGTGGATGATTTTTTAATTATTATCATCTTATTTATTATTTTTATTATTATTATTCATTTAAAATCCATTATTTTAGTGTTATTAAAATTACCAGTAACTATCTTAATTAGTTACCCATTGGTCCGCGTGTGTGAATCTCCGCTCTGATACCAAATGTCGTGCCCATTCCCGGGACAACGAACCAAACCAGAAATTACTAAAAATTGGGGGCAAAAAAAAAAAATTTTAAGTGCGAACTAGTGTTTCCATAACTAACCCATTCTCATTAAGTAATTTTATTCTTAATGGTATAATTTTTAACCAAATTGCTAAGACCATTAGTTTCGAGTTAATTTGATTTATTGAGCTTTTAATAATCTTTTTACACATTTAAAGGAATAATATAAATATACACATTCTAATTTATTCACCCTCTTCAAGAGATTAGTAACTCTACCCATTCTTGTATTAAAATTTCATTCCCTACTCAAAAGTTTATTCCCACAATATAACTTAAATTCAAAAGTGTAGAGGGCCACTTAAGGACCCTAGGATCAAGTCAATCTTAACCCTTTATCTCCCTTTTGCCCTAAGATTGCCCTAATTTCTTTATGATTTCCTCTCTTTTGCTTTCTCATGTTATTTCCTCTTGTTTGGTTTTATTTATTCTTGCAGGTTGTGTTGGAGGAGTTATGAAGGTTGTTTGATCTTTCATTGTTGCAAGTTTTATGGAGTTAGTTTTTTTTTTTTTTTTTTTTTTTTTTGTATTTATGCAAACCCTTACTGTCATTTTATTTTATTTATTTATGTTTTTTCTTTTTTTTTAGTTTATGAAATAAGTGTGTGTGTGTGTGTGTGTGTGTGTGTGTGTGGTGTGTGTTTCTATATATATATACACACACACATATATACATACCCGTTTATTATTATACATTTTCTTTTACTACAGGGTGAGGGGTGGATCTGGAGAAGGTAGTTGGGAAAGAGATGGAGGATGGCGTGGCTGGGTGTGGGAGGTGTGGTAGAGGGTAGGCAGTGGGGGCGGCGCAGGATGCAGGGTGCGGAAAGGGGGAAGTTGGCATGGGGGGAGGGGCGGGACAGGCCCAAAGGGGGCAGCGCCCATAGAGTGGCGTAGGGGTGAGGCATGTGGGGAAGCGGCCCATGGAGAATAGTGCAGGGGAGGGGCAGTTGTAGGGGTGGGGGGGCCGAACCACCCCCCACTAACTATATTTAAAAAAAAAAACAAATACAGGGGTGGGGGGCCGAACTCCCTCCCCCCCACCAACACATTAATTAATTTTTTATTATTATTTAATGTTTGTATTATATACTATTAAAACGTATTTATGTATATAAAAATTTATTTAAAACTTATTAATCTATATTATATATATTTATATGATATATATCAAATATATATAATATATATAATAGGTTATATTATATTATGTATTAAAATTATATATATGTTTTTTTTTTACACTAGTATGTTGCACATTTATGTCATGTATGTATATATGAAAAAATATACATATATATATATATATATATATATATACAAAAACATATATAATACTGCCATAGGATATTTAAATAAAGAATATTAAATCATAAGGAGCTAATCCACTTAAACATAAATAAAACCATCTTTAATATGCAAATTTACAACATTTATTCTCAACAAAATACCAAGAGACTTCATTTTGGATAATTTTGATTTATTTGATCATGATTTTGCCATAAGTCAAAAAAAAAAACAACCAAACTCCAATAAATGCACTTTCCTTTGAACACAGAAAAATCAGGTTTTCGAAACCATCTAAGGGTAGAAATATATATTTTTTGTTCCATTTCACTTAGTATCTGAATATGTGAACATTTTGCAAAGGAATGTACATTTCAAACTGATAATAATTTCTTTCAATAATGGAAGTAAGCTTCATCTAAAAAAGTAGGTGTCTTTTCAAACAACAAATCTTTTTTTTTTTTGTTAAAATGATATTCCAAAAACAAGGCATGTTAAAATAATGTGAATATATTTCTATTGAATGTATTTTAAGGAAATACACTATTTTGCAAGTCTTCCCTTGCACAATCTTCTCAAAACATCATTTATCAACATACTAAAATACATGAGGAGACAATCAATTGAGCCTATTTCCATGATAAAAATAAAAACTTCTCATATACAATTGAAATACCAATCTTACAAGAGGCTAACAAAAGAAAACAAGGAGGAAGAGAAATGATAGTGAGGGAAAGTTTTCACAAGCCATACCCAAGTGCTTACAATACAAGAAATGGTTCACCAAATTAGAGAAGACAAAGAAAACTTTCAATATTTCCAACTTCCAACTTTGAACTCAAACTTTCATGCCTTCAAGAGAACCAATAGGGAGAAATAGCTTGTTTTCCACCCAACCATAGGCATCATTACATGCCTCTCCCAAGGTTGGGATGCATGCTATCCTCCCCCAAGCCCATGGGAAAGAGGTCAACCACCCATAATCTTGCACAAGAAGAAGGTGAAACAACCAAAACACAATCACATGGAAGAAAAAAATGGTATAAATCAAGACACTAAGTTTCACCAAGAGGAGAATCCCATGTTCTACCTCCAAGGTGGGGAAGAGAGGAGAAGATTTCTCCAAAAGTTATATTCAAAATTACTTGCACAAAGCCAAAAATCTCCATACCCTCCTTATCCCTCCACCCTTTCTCCAAGTCCTTCTTGGAAGGATTTTCAAACCCCAAAGGGGTTTCCTTACCAAGAATGGGGAAGGAGATTCAAGCCAAATGAATCAACTTCCCCACCTCAACCATTTGAGGGGAAAACAATAAGACCTTACAAGGCTTGTCCATCAAGCCTTGAGGATTGAGAGGAAAAATTCCCTCTCTCTTCCCCCACAACTCCAAAACTCCATCATGCCATATGATGGAGGGAGTAAAACAAGCAAACAACAACCAAAATCCACATGCAACAATAACAATTTCAAACACCCAATCTAACATCTAAAAGGAAAACAACACAAACAAAAGACATAAGAGCCTACCTCAAGGAAAGCTCTCCAACTTCGAATTTCTCCACTCTTGACTCAAGCAAATCCCAAGCTCCAAATCACCCAAGCATCCAAGCAAGAAGTTCCAAAAAAAGTCCCTCTCTTTTCCCATGAATGGGAATTTGAAGAGGAGCAAGCAAGAATCCTCACCAATGAGGGGGTGACATGTGTCACCCCTCTCCTTCTTCAAGGTCAAAGATGCCAAAACAAAAGAGAGAAAGGGTAAAATTGTCTTTTTGCCCTCTTCTCCCAAATTCCCTTAAATGTTAGCAAGACAAAATTAGTGAAACTTTTAATAAGCACTCCAATCCACACCCCTTACATGGATGTGACCAAAAAAGAGGTAAAAAGGGAGGAAAATCTCCCTCTAGCCTTGAAAATAAGCCCCCCTACCCATTAGGTAGGGTCCAAGGGCTCATTTTTATGTTAGGGGAACTCCCAAGCTAAAAAGGGGTCCCCAAAAATGCCCAAAATAACCTAATTTCGGGTTTTGCATTTTTTGCACAAGGGTAGAGGGTGTGGGGACCACCCAAGGGTCTCACATGTGACCCTAAACCCTTGTGATTAAGTGACTCATTAAACAAAATAAAAATTTTAAATGAAAGTGGGATTATTAACTCCCAAAACAAGTTTACAACTCCACTAGTAACCCTAAACAAAATTAATAATTCAAAGCACAATACATTACAAAAATTGGGGTCACTCATAGTGCCCAAAATAATAATCTCCTATACTAAGGCTTCACAAAATGAACATGGCTAGGACTCAGCCCATGGGCTGCTTGTGCAAGATTGTGTAGCTGGCCTGAATCCCACATTCTCTTGTAAACCTATCACCTACACACTCATTACACACATTAACCACACCTGTCTGATAAAATATAAAACAACGACACAGTAAGATATCAATAAGTTCTAAACTAGCCTAACATCCTACTGAAATCAAAATGCGACAACATGCACAATTATACTCAATATTCCAAAAGTTAGACAAGATGATAAAGTGACATATAACCATAGAATTCCACATGCAACACTATCCATCAATATAATTATGTTCCAAACACAGTATCATATCCATTAGTATCCACGATGTCATAAGAAATGCGACAACATAGAAATTAAGCTAAATTGGCGTTATTCACCTAAATGTCCACACATGTCTAATAAGATCAAATCTCTAAATATAATGTCCAAGATATAACCAACCATTGTCAAAACATGTCTATGAGAAAATAAACAAGCTACTGAGTTATAAAAGTGTGGGTACTACACATTACAGGAATTGTCTTCTAAGCTATTCCATGATTTATTATTCAACGACTATTTTGAAATTAAGAAATTCTTGAGCTTAGCAGTTGAAACCCTTTTTCTCTAATACTAACGAATATGGTTTAAAATTTTGAAAGATATATCTTAGGAGAAATAAATAAGACTAGATGCCTCTCGATAGAATGTAGTGTAGTAATTGAGTCAACCATGTGAATTCTACCCAATATGTGACACTTACAATCAATAAAAAGCACTAACCATCCAAAGTTGAACAAATAGTGATTACAATGGAAAATGGTAATGATAAGAACCCAACGGCTACTAAGCTTGACCATTGTTTTTTATTATATATCTATTCTCAAATTTAAAAATTGTTGTGCATATAGAATGCAATGTTATTCCTTGGATACTAAGATAAAGTCTTGATGCATCTCAATGGAAAGTAGTGCAGAAATTGGCTCCATCTGGTAAAGTTATTCTCAAATTTAAAACTATCGAGCCTAGCAGCTGCTACATTATTTCTTTCAACTAGTAATGAAGGCTGGTGGTCGCTAAATATTTTATTTCATGAAAATTAGTGTAAAAAATTGGATCCACCTAGTAACGTGTGGCTAATTTTATACAATTATAGTTATTGATAATAACAACCGTTCTAAAGTTGTGCTTCTACTTATTGCTACTACTAGAGGTAAAGAAAGTATTGTAGCAGCCGCTAAGCTAGACCATGTTTTTTATTCAATAGTTATTTTGAAATTTTTCTTTGATACAAACGATTATGGATTATAATATAAAAATTTATATTTTAGGTGAAAAACATAAGTCTTTATCCATCTTGTTGAAATGTAGTGTTGCAATTGGGTCAGACATATGAAGTCCAACCAATACAATATAATTACTATCATTGAAAAACAATATCGGTCCATAGTTGAACATATATTGCTTACAAAGACAATCGGTAATCAGAGGAGCTTAGTGGCCGCTAAGCTTGACCATTTTTTGTTATTATATATCTATTTTCAAATAAATACATTCTTGAGCCTAGTGGCCGCTATGCTATTCTTTTTTACTAATTATGGAGATTAAATCTTAATGGCCTTTAAGCTATTCCATTCAACTAGTGTAAATTACCAACAAGTAATACTAAAAAAAATTCCATTCATATGTCAACTTAAATACTCTCTCTCGCTAACATCTATGTTTTCAAATGTTTCCTTTCATGTAATCTACGCAAAGTGGATGGGTGCGAGACAATAGACAATCCTTCCAAAATAAGTTGAGTGTTAATTTTCAAGAACAATTTTGCATAGTTTTAGGTATTAATGTTGTGATCTAAAAAATATGATTTATAGTATCTAGTTGAATGTTAGATTTTATGTTCAGTTGAAGTCTAACTATAGCTAATGTTTACTTTGATTTCTCACCAATGATAAAGAGTAATGTATTATAGAGATTGGTGATCACAAAGGATAATACTTGCATTCATTAACATATGGTGAGAACATAAATTAATCCATATGTCAAGTAATTTTTATTGTATTCTACTCCAATTACAGATACAATGTCTACCATTGGTTCAATCCATTCTTGGCAATTCCATTCATTGAAGGCTTTGAGAGCTAGAAGAACATAGATGAAAAATGGTTTATTGAAGTTCATGGCCCTAAAAACTACTACAATGATATGTAGTTATATTTTGTTGTAGATGACGGACATAAGGAAGTTAGAAGGGCTATATCCTATGCATTCGTTAATTCAAGAACACTACGTGTTCAAGTCAAATGCATTGACTATGAAAATCATAAGTATCTTATTGTGGATATGGAGTTGAATGTTTCTTTATTCAAGAAAGGGAAAATGCAAGCCCTTGAAAATAGAAAACAATGTTCCTTTTCAAAACATGGATGGGATTTGGGTTGTTAGTAGATGAAGATAAAAATAGCTTTTCAAATGCAAAAGAAATCCATGATGACATGCTTGTAGTAATTAGAAAATTGTATAGAGGTGATAAAACCTCTCCTATTTGTCATTTTTTAATAGAAAAGGTTCACTTTCACAACATAAACATGCCAATTTTTTTACTATGTTGAGGAGAACATATTTTTATAAATTAGAGCTTGATCTGTCCATATCAAAGTTTGATGGGTTGAAAAATAATACTAAATCAGCTACATTAATGAAGAAAGAAACCACTATATTCACGAACACAGAACCTTCAACTAAGAAGAAGTTTAATTAATTTTTGTTCGATGGAGAAGTATTTTCAAATGATGTTTCCAGGTGCCATGTATCACCTCCAAAGTATCAATATCATCATGTTGATGATGAGAATGTTGACCTTCTTGTACACTCCATGTTAATAAATGTTATTCCTACAAAGAGGGATGTAATTATTCTTCCCTTATTGGAGTCTACGAATAAGGTTATGGTGCTCAAATATCCAAAAGACTTGGAAGGGGATGCTGTTAAATTTTATATACTTGACGACCAACATATAGTTTTGAAGGGCTTGCATTCTTTCTACAAATGCAACTAACGAATCCATTATTATTATTTGTAAACAATAGAATGAAGTAAATAGAACTTGGATAAAAACCAAGTTTATTTATTTTCCATATAAAGCTAGATCAATTTGGAAATTGTTTGGATGTCCTCAATGTCCCGGATTGGCAAAAAACAAAACAAGGGAGTGGAGGGTAATGCATTTTAATTTCATTGCATTTGTTATTAAATTTTTTCTTCCTTATATAAAAAAAACATATAATTTTCCTTTGAATGTAGAACTTTGAGAGTCAATCCCTTTTGATTTTCAAAATAGACTGAACCCTCAATCTATACGAAAAATGAAATTTTCTATTATTACTAGATGATATATGGACTAAATGGACTACACAATTTGAGTTATTTAGATATGGTGTCCTTGTTTGTTCACTTGTTAAAGATAATTAGGATAACTTTCAGCCTAATTCATTGGCAAGATTCATAGCCAATTCATTCATGAATGCTAGAGGAATGAATAATGAATAACTATCAATACTAGTAGATAAATTAAAATTAGGGGATGTATGGTTAATTTTCCCTTTCTAAGAAGCCATAATAGTAGAGAAATTTTATTCCTATTGCCAAAGAATAAAAGGATATAGAAAAATGAGAGTAAAATTTCTAAAATATTTTAAAGAAAAACATCTAGATATTGATCTATTGGCATCTTGTAGTGAATACAATGTAATTGAAAAAGTTAAATTACATGAATCACACTACCACTATTTTTCTGTACTATTGGGTGAAGAGAGGAAAGGAAATAGAAAATCTAATTCCACATAGGGGAAAAAATATAAACAATAAAAGGACCAGGTGGCAGAAAAATATCTTCCCTTTGAGGCTCAGACAATATTAGACAAATATGTGGTGTTAATGGAAGACAACATACCGACAATGATGGAGGACACAAAAGAATTTACTTGTCAATGTGAATACCCATTCCATCTTTCGTCAACTCTATAAAATATTCTTGCCACCAATCCTTTCAATGCATAATGTGTTATCAATAATTTTTGTAATTTGTCTAGCAATATTTCTTCTGAAGTAATAATGGATCTTCTAATAGTTATTGGAATGATTACACAAGAATGTATTATTATTATTCTCATACCAATTTAATATTCAAAAATGTTGGAGAAACAATAAAAAAATACATGCAAAAGGTTAAAAATAATTAAGAATCAATTCTTGATGGATGTTATAGACTCTATGATAACAATGGGAAATTTAAAAGTTTGTCTTATGTACACAATAATTGGAGTGCACAACTGCAACAAATTCAATGATGAAAGATAATAATTCACTAGGAATTGGATGGAAAAACCACCACAACAATTCATAACTATAAGAGAAATTGGCCTAAAAAGAAACAAACATCCTTTTTCGTTTTGAGTGATCATATGAGTTCTGGTTTGAGATGTTCACTTGATGTTGTTCCAAGGATTCTATAGTATTAGTGCTATACAACAACAATTTCAAACTATGTGCATTAGTTAAATCTAATAAATCTAGTGTTTTTATTATTGAGATACATAGTCAAGAAATGTTTTTGAAACATTACTATTCTCATATGAAGACAGGTTCGTACCAAAATACAACTCGAACATGTGATTATGTTAAAAGTATTTCAACCGAAAAAATCTACTTACACATTTCTTATTTAAGCATATAACCCGAGAACAATAGGAATAAATTTAAAAACCTCTCAACTTGATGCTACACAACTAACTCATCATGGTGATTGTCCTTCAATCTCTTTATAAATATTTTTAATGAGCTTTGTTTTCAATTTCCATTTTCTCATTCTTTTGACAATACTCTATGCTCACCAAACCTAACTCTATTCTCACTGTCTCTGACCATAGATGAGGAGAAATCACCGACATCATCCACGAATATGCAAGAAAATACTTCTATGTTAGTCGTGTACATTTATAAATAAGAACCGCTATTAAGCCCCACAAATTTATAAAAAAATTAATGGTTTATGCAGACCACCAACACACAAAGAAAGTAATAGTGGAGTTCACGGTGGTAGCCATAATGAATATGTGGATAGAACCATGTATGTTAGATATGCATATTGTTAAACATAACCATTTCTAAGGATCACATAGTTATAGAAAAACATTTCAACTAATTCTAGAAGCAGAATCATTTTCAAAGAAGGAATTATCAAATAACTTATTTCAAAAGTTCATGGTGGCATTCAATGCTACATATTTTGTAGTTTCTAGGTTGTTGGTTGTTTGCATAAACCATGAGTATCGACATAATGATATAGACATTATCATCTATGCTTATTCTAGCCAATGATGGCATAACCAAGTGGTCGCTAATCCACATCAATATCTCAAAAATATTGTTCGCTAATGGGTGGTTCAATGGATATAAATAAACCCTAACAGGTGCTAAAATTCATTCAAAAGACATAGAGCATTTTGATTTGTACTCACCATATTACCATGAAGACCAGTATGTTTTTCAATTATGCTTTCATTTGTGATAGCATGAAATTGATTTTGAATTGATTACTTTTGTTTGCAACACATATTACATAAAAAAACCTGCAACTAGTAATGTCTGTGCAAGCCAAGCAGGAAGCTCAGTCGGTAAGTGGTAGCTACTTACAGTGCTAATATTAAATTTACGATTTTACCATGCAGTTCAGTATGTTTTTTCAAGTACACTTTCATTTTCCATAACAATAGCTATATTAATAGTATTAATATTGTTTGAAACAGATCTTTTCGCAAAGAATCCAGCTGCAGGTAAAGAAGATGTAATCTAACACATAAACCACCAACACACAAAGAAATTAATAGTGGACTACGTGGTGGTAGCCAACACGAATATGTAAATAGAACCAGGTATGTTATCCATGCATATTTTTAAACATAACCATTTCTAAGGATCACGTAGCTATAGAAAAATATTTCAACTAATTCTAGAAGCAAAATCATTTTCAAAGAAGGAAGTATCAAATAATGTATTTCAAAAGTTCATGGTGGCATCCAACGCTACATAATTTGTAGTTTCCAAGTTATTGGTTGTCTACATAAACCATTAGTATCGACATAATGATACATACATTAGAATCTATGCTTATTCTAGCCAATGATGGCATAACCTAGCGGTTACTAATCCACATCAATATCTCAAAAGTGTTGTCTACCAATGGGTGGTTCAATAGATATAAATCAACCCTAATGGGTGCTACAATTCATTCAGAAGACATAGAACATTTTGATTTGTACTTACCATATTACCATGAAGACCATTATGATTTTCAATTATGCTTTCATTTGCAATAGAAAATTGATTTTGAATTGATTATTATTCTTTGTAACACATATCATATCAAACAAACTAGTAACTAGTAATGTTTGTGCAAGCCAAGCTGAAATCTCAGTCAGTAAGTAATAGCTACCTAAAGTATTAATATTGAATTTTCCATTTTACTTTCATTTCCATAGAAATATCTATATTAATATTATTTGAAACAAATATTTCCGTAAATGATCTAGTTACAGGTAAAGAAGATGACATCCTACATGCAAGGCCCACTAGTAAGTGGTAGCGAGAAGTTAAAATGTTGCTTTTTTCCATTGGTTAGAGTTGATATGAGACCGATTAAAAATAAATTATTTACTTCCTTGAAGTTAGCCACAAGAAATACTTGCTTATTTTAGATTTGGAATGCTTGTTGTATGAGAAAAATCAATCACCCTTTGGGGACATCACATTCAATTTTTGCTACGAGAGAATATGCAGTCATTATCTATGCAATTAGAAAGTCATTAACATGTGAGGTTGCCTAAAAGAGTTTATAAAGTCATTATATATGAAATTAGAAATGGGATTCTATTCAACCAAACTCTCTTCAGCTGATGTTGAAAAGCTGAAAAAGGCCTTCAATAAAAAAATATCAACTGACTTGAATCCATTAATCACCTAGGGAAAAGAACATTCCAAAATGGTTGATGAAATTACAATAAAATATCTAGAAAAGGTTTGGAGTAGAAAATATGTCCCCTACAATTCTGAAGACACAATGTGTATTACATTAGGTGCAAAGAGAAACCCTCTAGAAATTTTTATGGTTTGGATGAAAAACAAAGGAGAAAATTGCTCAAAAGATATGTAGTTGATGACCAATTTGCACAAAGACTTATCACTAATAGTGTCAAAGAGACTAAATGTGGTAGAGGCTATTAAATAATTAGAGTGAGTAAATGCAAAATAAAAAGTTAGCATTTCAAAATGTTATTAGGATAATACAACTTACCATTGTAAACAAAATACATTCATATTTTTTAGTGATGGTTATTTGTAACTATTTAAATTATGATTATACAATTATAAGTTGGGAGAATTTAAATCTTCCCTTATTATAAGTTCAGAGTGTGAGTGTATAAGTTGTGAATGTGAATTAACATAAAATATTTAATGTAACAAATATTTGAGCATTTTTTATTAATGAAATATGTATTCCTAAATTAATTGCGAGCATGCTTAAATACTAGTTTTTTCTTTGATATTAGAAAACATGTACCACTTTCCAATGCAATGAAATAACTTCAATACAGTATGTACAGACTCGTTGTGCTAAAACATTACATTTTACTCAAATAAATTCTTTACAAAAAATATTCCTAGTATAACAATAAGAAATGAGGAACGTCCTTAGATTTTACCTTTGTCACCACCTATGACCATTTGATTTTTGATATAACAATATCAAAAGGGACTTGTTATTTATTTTCTAGTTGATTCACCACCCTCAACCATTTGATTTTTTGTTTTTTCATTTACAGGTATGAACACACGCAACATGAAACTGATCATATTTGATATAAACGGTGTTTTGACACACACCCTCCATAAGGAATCTTCGGCATTTAACAGTTATAAAATTTTGGTGACATTGATCTCGAATTTTTTTTTTCTCTGAATTAATGTGAAAGATTTCTTTCAATGGTGAAAAACAACATTTCAATATAGCAATGTGGAAATTGGCAAGAAATTCGAAGTTGGTGACATGATGTCTCAATTCCTTCAAAAAATTGGCTTGGAGGTTGTAAAATTCAAGTTCATATTTACACAAGAAGATTATGTCGAGACCAAACACTATGATTATGAAGGTTCTGGGGATCCCAAATCATATCTCAATAATCTTAACTCCTTTTGGTCATAGTTTATTGCATCGTACAATTGTAAAAATGCAATGCTTGTCGATGACTCTTTAGATAAAACAAGTTAAATGATGTTACGAAATACATAATTGTTGAAACATTTAACATATATTCTAAGTCATAAGACACATACTTGTTGGATGTGTTGTGGCCTTTGTTATCATTTCCATCTTTAAGTTTCTTCATTATTATCAGAATTGGTAATTCTATGGTTTCTCCAAGGTTCAATCGAACCATATGTTGGTCATCAAAAAGGACTTCGTTGAGAGCAATAGTCAAGGGAAAAGAAGTCCCTCCTCTTTAATGGGAGAGGTTCCCTTATTCAGAAGAAAAACTTATTTACATATGTACAATGTATAGTTTTAATGTGGAACTTAGATATCATGAAAGTGTTTTAAAATAAAATGGATCATCAATACAAAAGTATAGAGGAATGAAGTAGTGGAAATGAGCAGAAAGGAATTCTCTAGAACTAAAGATAACAAAATAATTCCTTATGCATGCTAGAATGAAATTATTTGGAATAAACCATTTGCATTTGAATCAAAGAAGATGCTATTGTAAAGACACAAAGTTCCATAAATAAAACTTACAAGAATACAAAGCTTCTTGACATAATATAGACAAATGATTCAAAATCATTCAACAGATAATGATAAAAGAACAAGACCAGATTGACATAGGAGGGAAAAAATCTTGTATTGATTGCCTTTTTGCTCTTTACACTTTCAAAAATAAGCCAAGTTCCAGCCCTGAAAATGGCAGATAGAGACCATTATATAATTTTACAAATCAATTACATTTGGTAACTACTTCTTTTAACTAAAATGTTTAGTTAAAGGGATATTTAACGCAAAACCCCAACTAATTACAATAAGTTTGAAATGAGAAAAAGAAGGAGAGAGAATCCAGGAGGGGAAGACAAGTGCTCATGATTGGGAAGGGCCCACTGACTTGAGGATCCGTTGTCTAAACCTTTTCAATGCCTCTGCTATGTCTCTGCCATGTGGAACCAATGTGTTGGTAATAGCCTGGGTCCAAGATCCCAGATATTTCTGTATCTCCTTGTCAAACTCAGTGTGCGTAGGGTACTCCTTATTTGCTTCCTTAATGGCAGATTGGAGAGAGAAAATTTCCTTTATCTTCTCCTTGGTAATGGAATCCTCTTTAAACAAGTTTTCTTTGACAAAAGCTCTGAGTTGAACTTTAATTTCCTACAGGGAGAAAGGTACACCTGAGGTCTCATCATGGAGGTGGAAATGAATATCTTTAAAAGCAGATATCACCAAAGTCTTGAAAGCCTCTCCCTTCTGCCAGCTATTCCTTAATTCTCCCAAAGCCTCCTCCAACACTTTGATTTTCCATTCTACATTGAATACCCATGAATTTGACAAATTATCCTTCACATCATCAAAGACCTTACTCGCCATCAAAATATTTTCATCAGTCTGCTCCACCAGGCGAAGGTCTACTATGCAGTTGCTCCAAAGTTTGAGCTCTTTATCCATATTTCCAATTTTAAAGGAGAGCTTCTGTTGTAGATTATTTACCTTCTCATTGAGCTTAAATGCTTCACCAATGGAATTCAACCCTACAATAAGCATGTCGTCCACCATGGCCTCCATAGCCCTCTCATAAATGGAGTACCTGTGTATATCCTTGATGCTCTGGACCTCATCTTGAATGAGGATCATAGGTGGTGGAAGAGAAATCAATGGGGTATGGTCTAAAACTTTATCTTTAGATAACAATGACTTGACGAAACTAGAAAGCACTTGAGCTTGCTCCTCCAGCTGCTCTATAGTCTGCTGCCCTATTTCTACCCTCCCAATGACTCTGGTGACTGTTTCTTGAAGGTTGTGTATTTCACCTTCAGGAGTAGACTCTCCCATTGAGATCCTTGAAAGCTCTAGATCAGAGGCCTATAAATCCTACTCTGACTTATCAACCTTGGGCTTAGCCATCTCAAGGAATTGTTGACCCTGGGCATCAGTCACTATCCTTGAAGTGGTCCTAGCTTTCTTGGAAGGAGCAGAAGGAGTAGTACCCAACAAGGCTGCCACAACATCAAAGTTGGGCCATGAGATTTGAGAAGAATATTTCCTCTTCCTACAATCAACAAGAGGTTGAACCCATGAAAATGTGGAGGAAGAAGGAGGAGGAGCAAGGGAACCAAGAGTGTGAGAAATCATGACACATAGAGTGTTTACCGTTGTTGCCTCCAATTGAGATGTGAGCAGAGCAGATGAGCCTTCTTGAACAGAAGAATCCACGGTGCTATGAATTTCTTTCTCCTTATCCATTGTCGTTTCAGAAGCACCTTTAGAAATTGGTATTTCATTATCTTCACTCTCACTGAGAACAATGATGTTCTCTGGCCTAGAAGGTAGTTCTGAATGCTTTGGTAGAGGATCTTTTTCAATGGGCTCCTTCTTGACTTCCTTCACCTTATTTTGGTAGACTTGACCTGAGGAGGAAGGGGTGGAGGATTCAGGTCCTTTACTTGATGAGGTAGGAGGATTATGTACAGGTACCTGTGAACTGGGTGTTTGTGCCTCCTTCCTCAGTGTCGAAGTGTCTTTGGAAGAGGATTCTATTGCATTCTTCCTTAGCTCACGAACCTTCTTATCAACCCAAACTTTGGTTCTTACTAGGACAGGGGCTAGAATTTCAGCAAAATCATCCTTCTCCCTCTTAAGCCAGTCTAGATCCTCTAAAGGAGTGTGCTTGATCACATCTTCATATTCATATGACAAAAGGTCTGAGTTGTCATCTTGAAGTCCTTTAGGAATTTGATATAGGTTAAGCTCTTGTATTAACTGAAGAGGAAACCTGCCATAATGCCTCCTTTTGGCCTCAAAATCATCTGTGCAGTTAGTCCAATAATCTTCAGTGTCTACCCTATGATGGTAGTTGATTCTGATGTTCATTTCAATAAATTTCTTTAAGTCGAAACAAGTTATAGGCCTGAAGAAGGGGACAGTGATGGGAGCTAGGGCTCTCTCTATGTTCTGAGCATCCAGAGCAGTTTTACATGTATAGTTCCCCAAAGATATGGGGAAGTGTAACCCAATGATCTTCTTATCCCTGTAGGTTCTATGAAAATTTTCCAATTGCCTGCATACTTCAATCATGGCCATCTTATCATTACAAAATATGGGTATCTTAAGAGGAGTGCTCTTATAGCCTGCTAGCTTAATGTAAGAGAACCTTCTGAATTAAATGAAGTTGGCTCCGTACTTCACTATTAGGCTCATGGCTTCGTTTGAAAACCTCCTTGCAGTGTCACTCTCTAGAAGCCTTATAATGTACATGGTGAAGGCATCATTCACCCTCCTAAAATTGTGATTGCTAGTGTCTAGGGTGAACTGAGGGTAGTAAGCATATATAGGATCACCCTTATGAGCATCAATGTATGTGAAGACAAGCCACTGTCTTAATGCTGCTAGGGTATACATCAAATAAGAAGTCATGTAGATCTTCTTAGTTTGTTGTACATTAGACATCTGCTCTGTCAAATTAATGCAGATGATCTCCACCCAGTTGATGTTCTGGGTACCTTCACACACTATGTTAATAAGTGGGCACATCCAAAAGTGAAACTAGTTAGTATAGGGCAAGCCCATGACCCGAGATAACAAGATTATGAATTCTGATAGCTCCTCATTGAAATCAAACCTAAATAGAGCTTTGTATAGTCAGGATGCCCCTTTCTTAGGGTTCTTCAGCCATGACTTCGCCACTCTTGCCTTGTATATTTCACTGTCTTGGTCGAAGAGTGTCTGTGCTTGATTTTGGGAGATTACTACAAAATTATCCATTTCTTGGATCCTTAGGGTAGTGGAAATGGTGTTAGTGGAAAGCTTAGCGATTAAATCCCCATGCACATTTGTTAATTCACTCGTGTCAGGGTTGAAGTGAGCCCCACAGGTGAGTACCATGTTGGCACACTGCACCGAGATCAGAAAACCAACAGTAAATGCCAGGCCACTATCATTTATAATTTGTGCCATGGAAGAGGGGTTCAGGTCTGTCATCTTGGTCAAAAAATCACCAAAGTATAGGTGATGAACTTCACTGTCCCTGATATCAGGAATGGAAGACTCGAGTGGAGAAACCTGCTCTTGGCCTTGAAATTTAATCTTCATGTTGATAGTACTTTAAAAAACAAACTCAAAACTTGAATCCGCGATGAAATGGCAGGGGAAATGGGGACATGAGCAAATGGTTTCAATTGCAGGGGTATGAGCGGATGGCAATGTGAAAGTAGTTTACAAAAACGCGTAGAGGGGCAATCTATTAAATAGTCATTTAGGAGAGAGAAGGTTATAAATGTGCATTAAATTCATATCCAACAACTCAAAAAGTAAGCATCGGGAAGAGCAGGAAAAATTAGCCTGGATGGCCTTTGGTACATTTGGGACACGCGGGACATGAAAGTGTGACTTAGCTGATGCAGGCGATGCAGGTGATGCAGGGACAGAACGCACAAATGCTTTTAAGACACGAAGGACCAAAGTACGTGAAGTGTATGATGTGGCCGATGCAGGCGATCGGGGAACAGAGAGCCCAAATTAACTTGGGACAGTTAGAACAAAAAGTTTCGATGGGCCCGCAAGTTAACAGATTTTGAAGAAAGTGGCCGATCAGAAAACTGAGAGCCCAAGTAAACTTGGGACACGTGGGACAAAAATGTCTGACAAACCCACAAATCACACAAATGACTCAAAAAATGCATAATTTTTCTAACTTCTCGACTTTCCCTTTACCAGAACATCAAAAAAGGTGTCAACTCAAAATTTTAATTTTTTGACTTTCGAAAGAGGGGAAATTTTTTGAGAGGACAACAGCTGGCTCCTTCTGGGGATGACTTGGCTAGATTCAAAGAATGAGACAAGGCAAAAACTCTTAGAAAACTTAGGGGAAGCATACCAGTGCCTTATCCATTGGGCCATGGAGTAAAAAGCAAACCAATACAGAAAACAACACCCCAAACAAAGAAATAAAACACGCTAAGAAGCAAGGGAAGGAAAACACACACAAGCAAGAAAAGAAACACACCCTATACATAATATACAAAGGACTTCCTATTCACCTAGGACTTAAACAATTGCAGGTACTACCCACTATAAGGAAGTGGGAGAGAAGAACCATCCATGTAATCAAGGTAGAAAGAATTATCACCAGAAAATTGCCTGATCTTGAAAGGTCCAAGCCAAAGAGAATCAAACTTGCCATGGCTGCCATGAGGTTCATGTCTTTTATCATATAGTAAAACAATATCTCCAACTTTGAAATCCCTGGACCTAGCCTTCTTGTCAAACAAGGCTTTCACCTTCTGTTGGTGTGCAGATATTTTATCAACAACCTTCAATCTGTCTTCATTCAATTTATAAAGGTACATGATCCTCTTATCCAAAGAATCATTGAAACTGGTGTCTGTAATGGCCTTCATTAAATGCAGGGCTGGTAGCTCCACTATTACTGGCAATTGAGCTTCCACTCCATATACCACCTGAAAAGGGGACATCCCAATAGCTCTTTTAGGTGTAATCCTATCTAGCCAAAGAGCATCATAGAGCTTCTTGTGCCAACTCCTATGAGATTCATTAACCAATTTCCTTATTATGGCCACCAGATTTTTGTTTGTTGATTCAGCTTGCCCATTCCCTTGAGGATAATAGTCTAAAGAGTGAGCTAGGGAGATTCCATATCCATAACAAAAATCCATCATCACAATTGAAGAAAAATTTGAAGCATTATCTATCACAATCTTGTTTGGCACACCAAACCTTACCAAGATGTTTTCTTTGATAAAATTGCATACTACTTCAGAAGTAGTACTCTTTACTGGAATGGCTTCTACCCACTTAGTAAAATAATCTATGGTATTCAATACATGGGTATGTCTAGCACTTGAAGAGGGATTAAGTGTTCTAATGAAATCTAAACCCCATTGTTGAAAAGGCTCTTCAATCACGACTGGCTTAAGAGGAAAGGCAGCCAACTTAGGTCTACCCACAAAGGTCTGACAAGCTTCACATTTATCAATCCACTTTGATGCATCCTTAAAGAAGGTAGGCCAATAATATCCTACACAAAGAATCTTATGAGCAGTGACAATAGATGAGTAATGGTCTCCACATGCTTGATCATGGAAAGCTGAAAGAAGCTTCCTCTATTGCTCTTTATCCACGCATTTTAGAAATCTTCCATCCATCCCATGCTTGAACAAAGCATTCTCCCACAATACATATTAGGTTGATCTTAACTTAATAGCTCTCTTTTCCTTGGCAGTCAAATGAGAGGGAGACTCCCCATAGGTGATCAAATGTGTGATATCAGCATACCATTCATCAATTGAGCTGAGAAATAGAATGATAGGAAGATCAACTTCATCCTTGGGAAACTCATGTCCAACTCCCTCAGCGATGAGTTCACACAAGCCTTTTCCACAGACTAGTTTGGTTGGTTTGATGTCAATATCATATTATTGAACCTTGGCCACCCAGTTCCCTCTCTTGGATCCAAACTCTTGTTGCATGAGAATAGACTTGATGGTTGTGTCAGGCACAAGTACTATGGAGTGAGAGTTAAGAATATAAAAACGAAACTCCTTGACAGCTTTAACCACTACAAAAGCATGTTTCTCCATCATTGTGTATTTCAACTCATGATTTTTAAGAATCTAGCTCATAAATTCAATCGGGAGCTCATGATCATTAGAATCTTTCTGAGTCAAAATAGCAGCCAGGGTGTTATCTGTGGCATAGCAATAGATAATAAAATATTTGTTGAAATCTAGACATGATAGGATAGGAGTTCTAGCAATAACCTTTTTAATACCTTCAAAGGCTTCTTTCCCTTTAGAAGACCAGCCAAACATTTGTTTTCCCTTCATCATTTGAGAGATGTTTAAAGTTAGTTCTGCAAAATCAGGGATGAATCTTCTCAGAAAGTTGATCTTACCAAAGAAAGAATGCACTCCCTTCTTGCTAGTTGGAATAAGAATCTGCTGAAAGGATTAAACTCGTTTAGGGTCAATTTTTATACCATCTTTAGAGATAACATGCCCTAACAATTTTCCCTATGTGACATAAAAGACATATTTCTTAGGATTCAAAGATATCCCATGCTCTCTGCACTTTAAGAGAACTATTTCTAAATGCTGAAAATGATCTGCTTTGGTTTTGGAAAACACAGTTAAGTCATCTAGATATACAACAATACATTTCCCTTTCAAACTTCCAAAGTCCAAGTCCATAGCTCTTTGGAAAGTGGCACCGACATTAATTAGCCCAAAAGTCATCCTCTTGTAGGAAAAATTACCCCAAGGAGTAATGAAAGGCGTCTTATGTTGATCTGCGGTATGGAATTCCACCTGATTATACCCTAAGAAGCCATCAAGCATGGACAACATTTCAGATCCCATAATCGCTTGCAATACTTGATCCATCATGGGCAAAGGATAGTTGTCCTTCAAAGAAGCTTGATTCAGATTTTTAAAGTCAACACAGATACAAATCTCACCATTTTTCTTTCTGAAAAGCACAATGTTGGAAATCCATGTTGAATGGTGGATGGGGAAAATGTTTTTGGCTTTAAAAAACTTTTTTATTTCTTGAAAAATAGTGTCAGCTATCTTAGGATTGTATTTCCTTTGTTTTTGCTTGAAAGGTTTAATCCCAAGTTTGAGAGGGATGAAATGATGCATCTCCTTTGGTTAGAAGGCTTTTAGATCCTCATAGGAATATGCAAGAACATATTTATACTTCCTTATAAGGTTGATTACTTTCTTCTTTTCGTTTGGTGTACAACATTTTCCAATGTTCACAAGCTTGGGGTCAACAGAACTTCTAATATTAGTTTTTTCATACCCAGTAGATTGTTTTGATCCAGTAGAAGCTTTAGACCTAACATACCTATCATGCTTGTCAAACAATTCTTCTAAACTCACCAGTCCTTTTGGAATCTTGTTACCTTTGAGCCTGATACACCCATCTTGATCTATTTCTTCTTTGACATCCTCTTCATGGGAAGACACACTCTCATGAGGCAAATTGTCACTTCCTTCAAAGTACAACTGCTCAAAATTGTCCCTGAGCTCTAAGAAAGAAAGCAAATGCTGATCATCATTTAAAACCTGCCAGTTGCTTGCGTTATCAGGTACATTGGGCCTATGGATCATCTTAATGGTAAACCTATCTTGAGAAAAGTCAGGATGAGGTATTAGCAACGATCCTGAGACAGCTAGTGAATCGGCCCTGGTGTTCTTTTCCCTAGGTACTACTTCAATGGATAAAGCATCAAGGAATTCAATAAAATCCCAAACCTGATTCTTGTAATGCTTCAACCTTCTATTCTTTACTTGAAAAATGTTTCTGACTTGTTGACCATGGGCATCAGTCACTATCCTTAAAGTGGTCCTAGCTTTCTTGGCAAGAGCAGGAGTAATACCCAACAAGGCTGCCACAACATCAAAGTTGGGCCATGAGATCCAAGAAGAAGACTTCCTTTTCCTGCTATCAACAATAGGTTGAACCCATACAAATGTTGAGGAAGAAGAAGGAGGAGCAAGGGAACCAAGAGTGAGAGAACTCATGGCACATAGAGTGTTTATCATTGTTGCCTCCAATTAAGAAGTGAGTGGAGCAGATGAGCCTTCTTGAACAGAAGAATCCACAGTGTTTGGAGGCTCGGTGCTATGAATTTCTTGATCCTTATCCATTATGGTTTCAGAATCACCTGCAAGAATTGGTATTTCACTATCTTCACTCTCACTGAGAACAATGATGTTCTCTTGCCCAACGGTCTACTATGTAGTTGCTCCAATGTTTGAGCTCTTTATCCATATTTCCAATTTTGGAGGAGATCTTCTGTTGTAGATTATTTACCTTCTCATTGAGCTTGAATGCTTCACCAATGAAATTCAAGCCTACAATAAGCATGTCGTCCACCATGGCCTCCATAGCCCTCCCATAGATGGAGTACCTGTGTATATCCTTGATGCTCTGGACCTCATCTTGACTGAGGATCATAGGTGGTGGAAGAGAAATCAGTGGGGTAGGGTCTAAAACTTTATCTTTAGATAACAATGACTTGACGAAACTAGAAAGCACTTGAGCTTGCTCCTCCAGCTGCTCTATAGTCTGCTGCCCTATTTCTACCCTCCCAATGACTCTGGTGACTGTTTCTTGAAGGTTGTGTATTTCACCTTCAGGAGTAGACTCTCCCATTGAGATCCTTGAAAGCTCTAGATCAGAGGCCTATAAATCCTACTCTGACTTATCAACCTTGGGCTTAGCCATCTCAAGGAATTGTTGACCCTGGGCATCAGTCACTATCCTTGAAGTGGTCCTAGCTTTCTTGGAAGGAGCAGAAGGAGTAGTACCCAACAAGGCTGCCACAACATCAAATTTGGGCCATGAGATCTGAGAAGAAGACTTCCTTTTCCTACTATCAACAAGAGGTTGAACCCATGCAAATGTAGAGGAAGAAGGAGGAGGAGGAGGAGCAAGGGAACCAAGAGTGAGAGAACTCATGGCACATAGAGTGTTTATAATTGTTGCCTCTAATTGAGAAGTGAGTGGGGTAGATGAGCCTTCTTGAATAGAAAAATCCACGGTGTTTGGAGGCTCGGTGCTATGAATTTCTTGCTTCTTATCCATTATGGTTTCAGAAGCACATGCAAGAATTGGTATTTCACTATCTTCACTCTCACTGAGAACAATGATGTTCTCTGGCCCAAAAGGTAGTTCTGGATGCTTTGGTAGAGGATCTTCTTCAATGGGCCCCTTCTTGACTTCCTTCTCCTTATTTTAATAGACCCGAGTGGAGGAGGAAGGGGTGGAGGATTCAGGTCCTTTAATTGATGAGGCAGGAGAAGTCTATAAAGGTACCTCTGAACTGGGTGTTTGTGCCTCCTTCCTCAGTGTCGAAGTGTCTTTGGAAGAGGATTCTCTTGCGTTCTTCCTCAGCTCACAAACCTTCCTATCAACCCAGACTTTGGTTCTTACTAGGACAAGGGCTAGGTTCTCAACCAAATCATCCTTCTCCCTCTTAAACTAGTAAAAATCCTCTAAAGGAGTGTGCTTGATCACAATTTCATATTCATATGACAAAAGGTCTGTGTTTTCATCCTGAAGTCCTTTAGGAATTTTATACAGGTTAAGCTCTTGTATTAACTAAAGAGAAAACCTACCATAATGACTCCTTTTGGCCTCAAAATTATCTGTGCAGTCAGCCCAATAATCTTCAGTGTCTACCCTATGATGGTAGTTGATTCTGATGTTCATCTCACTAAATTTCTTCAAGTCGAAATAGGTTATAGGCCTAAAGAAGTGGACAATGATGGGAGCTAGGGCTCTCTCTATGTTCTGAGCATCAAGAGCGGCTTTACATGTATAGTTCCATAAAGATATGGAGAAGTGTAACCCAGTGATCTTCTTATCCCTACAGGTTTTGTGAAATTTGTCCAATTGTATATATACTTCAATCGGGGCCATCTTATCATTAGAAATTATGGGGAGCTTAAGAGGAGTGCTCTCATAACCTGCTAGCCTGATGTAAGAGAATCTTCTGAATTGAATGAAGTAGGCTCCATACTTTTCTATTAGGCTCATGGATTCATCCGAAAACCTGCTTGTAGTGTCACTTTCTAAAAGCCTTACAATGTACATGGTGAAGGTATCATTCACCCTCCTAAAATTGTGATTGCTAGTGTCCAGGGTGAACTAAGGGTAGTAAGCATATATAAGATCACCCTTATGAGCATCAATGTATGTGAAGCCAAACCACTATCTAGATGCTACTAGGGTATACATCAGATAAGAATTCATATAGAAATTCTTAGTTTGTTGTACATGGGATAGCTGCTCTGTCAAATTCATGTAGATGATCTCCACCCAGTTGATGTTCTGGGTACCTTCACACACTATGTTGATAAGTGGGCACATCCAAAAGTGAAACTCATTAGTAGAGGGAAATCCCATGACTCGAGCTAATAGGATTATGAAGTTTGATAGCTCCTCATTGAAATCAGACCTAAACAAAGCTTTGGATAGTTGGGATGCCCCTTTCTTAGGGTTCTTCAGCCATGACTTTGCCACTCTTGCCTTTTATTTTTCATTTTCTTGGTCGAAGAGTGCATGTGCTTGATTTTGGGAGATTTCTATAGAATTATCCATTTCTGGGATCCTTAGGGTAGCGGCAATGGCGGTAGTGTCAAGCTTAGCGATTAACTCCCCATGCACATTTGTTAACTCTCTCGTGTTGGGGTTGAAGTGAGCCCCATAAGTGAGTACCATGTTAGTATACTACACTAAGATTGGAAAACCAATATCAAATTCCAGACCACTATCATTTATCATTTGTGCCATGGGAGAGGGGTTTGGGTTTGTCAGCTTGGTCCAAAAATCACCAAATTCTAGGTGATAAACTTCATTGTCCCCAATATCGAGAATGGAGGACTCGAGTAGAGAAACCTACTCCTGGCCTTGAAATTTAATCTTCATGTTGACAATACTTAGAAAAACAAACTCACAACTTGAATCCGTGATGAAATTATAGGGGAAATGGGGACATGAACAGATGGTTTCAATCGCAGGGGTATGAGCGGATGGCAATGAGAAAGTAGTGTGTAAAAATGTGTAGAGGGGCAGTCTATTAAATAGTTGTTTAGGAGAGAGAAGTTATAAATGTGCATTAAATTCATAACCACCAACTCAAAAGCAAGCATCGGGAAGAGTGGGAAAAATTATCTCGAATGGCCTTTGGTACATTTGGGACACACAAGACGTGAAAGCGCTACTCGGCCAATCTGGGTGATGCAAGTGATGCAGGGATAGAATGCACAAAAATTGTTTGGGACAAGAAGGACCAAAGTACGTGAAGTGCATGTTGTAGCCAACGCGGGTGATCGGGGAACAGAGAGCCCAAATGAACTTGGGACAGAACAAAAAGTTTCGATGGGCCCGCAAGTTAACAGATTTCAGAGAAAGTGGTCGATCCGTGAACTGAGAGCCCAAGTGAACTTGGGACACATGGGACAAAAATGTCTGATAAACCTGTAAATCACACAAATGACTCAAAAAATGTAGAATTTTTCTAACTTCTCGACTTTCCCTTTACCCGAACATCAGAAAAGGTGTCAACTCAAAAAAATTCAATTTTTTGACTTTCGAAAGATGGGAAATTTTTTGAGAGGACAACACCATATAAATTGAATCTATAAGTGTTTCACATCTCATGAATGTGATTAGCCTAGCGGCCGCTTGTTAAATGGAATTTGAAATATTCAAATTTATATAGTTTAATCTTAAAACAACTTAAAACTGATAAGATTATTATTCTAGATCTTAAACCTAGCCACCGCTAGCCCTTAAAAATAGCTTAAAATTGATAAGATCAATATTCCAAAGATTAAGCCTAGCCACTGCTAGGCCTTATAAAATAGAACATGTATCTATTCTATACAGGATAATGTCCGCTGGGAATTATTTCTCAGATCAATGTTGGATTCCCTGAAATCATTAAATGTTATTTCACAAATTCATAAATTTAAATCTTGACCAGATATATTTTGGATTCTAATATATGTGATTTTGGAGTACAGTTGATTCCAATATAGATGATTTTGGATTCCAATATAGTTGATTCTGGATTCCGATATATGCAATTTTAGAATCTGATATGTACGATTTTAGAATCTCATATGTGTGATTTTGGAGTGCAGGTAATTCCATTATTTGACATTTTGGAATCTGAAAATAGCAATATTGGATTCTAATATTGGCTATATTTTTTTTAGGTGCTGGGATTGGAATAAGTCCAAATTTAGTGAAATAAGTGTTACATGTAATACTCATGAGATATTATTAATTGGGTGTGAAAATTGATTGTCTGTTATATTGAGTGACTTATTAAACTCAGCCTTACATGGCATATGTTGATTATTGATTTATGGTACTTATTGTGTTATGAGTTACCATGTTAAAATGGGAAACAAATAAGTATGATATAGTTGTACTTGTTGAATGATTACAACTATGAATGTTAGTTCACTATGATAATAGTGAGATCAATTATATGTATCATTTGGATTAATAAGACAATTTTATAAATAGTTAATTAATGATTGCGGTATCAATGCAACAATCTATCTTTTAAAAAAATTAAGATAAATAATGGATGTGAGTAACTAACTTTGAAAAATTTACAATCTATATCGATACTAAGTTATGGACCTTAGGGTCATATTTTGATACGACAAAGTATCGCTAGAATAAAATGGAACCTGTCATAAACTAATTCTTTTCTAATTAATTAGTTATGTATTATGACATTCCTAATGTATGGAATTTGAAAAGCCAACTTCGAGTGGCTGAGGTAAGACGGTATCTTCTTAATGACAAAATCATTAATTAAATATTGTCATATAGTAGATACTCTAAGGTGTCTTATCAAGATCCATTCATTATATATGTCATAATTCATTAAAGAATTGTGTTACGCTAAATAAATGAATTTGTTTAACCTGTATGAAAAAGCTACCTCGGTACCAACCTATGTTAGCTATGGAAAATAAAATGGTTTAAAATGATGAAAGTCATTACGTAAGCACTATCTCTCCCATAGGAAACCTAAGTTGGCACAAAATGAATTCTTTGCATAGGTGGAATAGATTTGTACCTTGTATGTGGCTTACAACTAAACTTAACTCAGCTAACTAATTCCATTCTGATAATTGAACAAAGAAATATGGTGATGAGACATGTTTCTATTGACAAATGTGACATCTTGAAACAAAGCATGCAATACATGACTCTTAAACTTTGGCTGAAGTAGTGTAAGACATTACACTTTTAGGTTCACCAAGTTCTAGTCAATAGTGTTAGATGTCAGATGGGATTCAATTAACTTAATTCCAGGTAGAAAATTTGAAAACATCACTTGAAAATTAATTCTAAGAAGGGTAATAATTGTATACTTTTTATAAAGACTCAAAAGCATAAACTATGGGGGACCGACATATCTAATTAACCCATAGTTATGCACATGCTTTATTGATTTTTATCTAAAGAATTGTAATCGTAAAGTTGTTGGTTTTAAAAAGATGTTATGATGTACATTTTCATAACTTAAGGTCGTATTCTAATATGACAAAGTATCGTTATGATAAAAGGGAACCTTTTGTAAACTAATTATATTATAATTAATTAGTTATGTATTACAACATTCCTAATGTATGGAATTCGGCAAGCCAACATCAAGTGGTTGAGGTAAGATAATATCTTCTTAATGATGTAAGTCATTAATTGAATATTGTCATATAGAAGCTACTCTAAGGTGTCCTATCAAGATCCATTTATTTTGTATGTCGCAATTCATTAAATAATTATGTTACAATAAAGAAACTAAGTTGTTTAACCTGCACTGACAAGCTACCTCAGTACCAACTTATGTTGGCTACAGGGAAGAAAATGGTTTCCCAATGATGAAATTCATTATGTAACCACTTTCTCTCCAATATGAAACATGAGAGGGCACAGAAGTGCTTCTTTGCATAGGTTGAATAGATTTGTACCTTGTGCATAGGTTACAATAAATTTAACTAGTTAACCAATTCAATTCTAATAACTAAACAAAGTGATCTGGTGATGGGACATGTTTTTGTTGACAAATGTGTCGTCTAGAAATAGAGAATGTAATGCACAACTCTTAAAATTTGTCCGAAGTAGTGTAAGACATTACACTGTCAAGTTCACCAAGTTATAATCAATAGTGTGAGATGTCATATGGGATTATATTAAATGAATTCCAGTTAAAAACTTTGAAAACGTCACTTTAAAATTAATTCCAATAAGGGTATTAATTGTATACTTTGTATAAAGACTCGAAAGATTAATCTATGGGGTATCAGAAGATTTAATTGACCCATTGTTATGCACATGATTTTTTATCAGAAAAATTGTAATCGTAAAGTTGTTGGATTTAAATGTTATGATGTACATTTAAATCATTTAAGGCAATAGTTAGTATGGGAAATTAAACAAAAAAATCTTGTTAATTTGAAGTATTGAAATTTAGGTGTTACATTTTGGTATCAGAGTGAGGTTACAACTCTTAGACCTATTAAGTCATCATGTTAACTAAAATTAATTCTTTTCTAACAGAGAACATGGTTAGAACAAGGGGAAATGTTGTGAATAACCAACCTGCATGTGGTGAAGTAGCCACAATGTAGAATTTGGATGAGATTATTGCTTCCATTCAGGATACACGAAACCATATGGATGTTCTTGAAGAAAAAGTCATGGATAATGAAAATGGTGAGGATAGTGAAAGAAGTGAACCATCTCAGGAACAACCTAATGTTATAAAGAGAAAATTTTTATATCTTAATACAGTGAATAGTGATGCTAGAAATGCTAATGTAAGTATAAATATTAATACAAACCTAAATGCTAATGAGGTAAACCAACTTGAGAACAAGAGGATGCGTTTGGAAGCTGGACTATCAAAATACATCAAGAGGACCAGGCCACCAAATTTTGACGGCATAGCCTTAGGTGATGGAGTTGAGAATTGTCTTAGCGAAATGGAGAAGTATTTCACCATTAGAAACTTCTCAGAGGAAACCAAGGAGGTTTGGGGAGCTTATACACTCTCTAATGAGGCATCCTCATGGTGGGAATTCTAGAAAGTGGAGCTGGATGTGGATGAGGAAACCTGACATGGGATTATTTTAAGGCATACTTTAGACAATGTTGGTTACCCCAGTTATACTATGATCAAAAAATGTTTGAATTTCAAACACTAACTCAAGGAAAGTTGACATTAACTGAATACTATGATAGGTTCATGAAAATTCCAAAGTACGTACCTTAATACCAAACTAATGAGAAATTTCGCATTAGGAATTTCATCATGGGATTAAACCCAGTGATAGGAGGTGAAGTTGATGTCCTTGGACCATCAACTATGGAAGTTTTTTTTGAGAAGGCAATAATATAAGAATAGAAACTACAAGTTATTTCTGCACATAGAGGTGAGAATAAAAATAAATCTATTAATGTGCCATAATCTTTAGCACCTAAAAAGGTGGCATGGAATAATTTTTGTAGAAAAAAAATAGAAATGGTAATGGAAATGACAAGGAAAACACAATAGTTAAGACTACTAAAAATAATAAGAAAAATGGATAGAATAATGTAGCTAGTAAGGAAAGTAAAATGTGGAGGAAATGACCCTTCATGGGTTGTTATATCTATGGTTGAGATAATTATGCTAATAATTTCCCTAAGAGGAAGAAGGATAACAATAAGAAGCGCCACATTCATGTTGTAGTGATTGAAAAGCAAGTTGAAAAGTAGGCTACACTAGTTGAAGTGGCAAGTACGTTGTCTGGATTACCTGTAACTATTTTATTTGATATTGTTGTAACTGGATGTTTTATTTCTACTAAATTAACATCTAATCTTAATATAAAAGTTGGTCATATGAAATAATCATGTTATGTTCAATATGGGAACAATGTTGTACACACTGTTAAACAATGTCTGTTTGGCACAACATTAGAACTGCCAACCTTTACCACTGAAGTAGACCTTTACTTAGCTACTCTAGGCTCATATGACATAGTAATAGGTATTAACTAGTTATCACAACACAAGGTGAAAATAAAATACCTTGACGAACTGTAGAAAACAACAAAAAAATAGGGAGTAAAACATGTTTTACTTATAGTTAGAAAAGTCACAGGTATGTAGTGTAAGAAGGCTAAGAACAAAGGATGTGTGTTATATGCTATAAAAATTACAGATTTGGGTGAAGAAGGTAAGAATTTTGTAGAAGATTATTCATTATTACGTGATTAAAACGATGTCTTTCCGGAAGAATTACGTGGTCTTACACCTAAAAGAGAGTTTGATTTCACAATAGATATCAAACCAATTTCCAAGGCTCCCTAAAAATGACAACTGAAATTGTTGAACTGAAAGCACAACTTCATGAGATATTATCTAAAATTTTGATCATGTTGAGTGTCTCTCCTAGGGGAGCATCAATCATCTTTGTAAAGAAAAAATATTTAACACTTAGGTTATGCATCGATTATCAGATGCTTAACAAAGCCATAATAAAGAAAAGGCATCCCCTTACAAGAATTTATGATCTCTTTGATTAGATGCATGGAGCATCAGTTTATTCTAAGATCGAGCTTCAATCAGGATACCATCGATTGAGGATAAAAAAGAAGATATTCACAAGACTTCTTTTAGGACAAGGTATGGACATTTAGAGTTCATTGTGTTACCTTTTGGACTTATCAATGCTCTAACAACCTTTATGAATTTAATGAATACTATCTTTCAAGCATACCTGGACAAGTTCATGTTGGTACTCTTGAAGGATATATCATTTATTCTAAAATAGTTCAAGATCATAATGAACATCTCAGAATTGTTTTAGATGTATTAAGAAAGATAAAAAGGTATAGTAATATTTCAAAGTGTTTACTATACCAAAACAAAGTATAATATTTGGGACACATAATAAACAAGGATGGAATTTCTATAGATCTATCAAAAATTGCAGCAATAACTGAATAGACAATACCTAAAAACATACATGAAGTGAAAAGCTTCATGGGGTTGGCTTAATACTATCAAAAATTTGTAAAATACTTCTTGAAATATGCCACTCTGATTACCTCGCTACATAAAAAGGATGAGAAATTCATTTGGTCTGAAAAGTGTGAAAATGATTACAATTTGATGAAAGAGATATTAACTACAAAACCTATGTTGAAATTTTTGGATCCTAATGGGCACTTCATGGTAGTAATAGATGTCTCCAGAGAATGATTAGGAGGTATTTTATTACAAAATGACCACATGATTGCATATGAGATAAAAAAAAATTAAAGTACTTGAGTTAAATTATATTACCCATGACTTTGAGATTACTTCCATTATGAATTATTTGCAAGTTTGGAGACATTACCTTCTGGGGAATCCCTTTGAGCTAAAAACATATCATCTTGGGCTGAAATACATCTTCACATAGCCAAACTTGAATGTGATACAATGAAGATGATTGGAGTTTTTATCACAATACGACTTTAATACTAACTATATAAAAGGTACAAAAAATAGAGTGGCAGATGTACTAAGTCATAGGAAGCACATTTTCACCCTTGTCACTTTGAGAATCTAATTCAAAGATGAGGTAAAGAAAGCAATGCTGGCCAATTCTTACTATGAATAGGTTAAAACAACACTTGTTGCAAAGCCTAATGATAAGATATACAAAGGATTCATATTTGATAGTGAAGGAGTCTTAAGGTTTGAAAATCAAGTCTATTTATCCTTGGAAAATGAATTAAGGACAAAAGTGATAAAGTAATTTCATGATGATCCCTATTTTGGACATCCTAGAGTTACTTAGATGCTTGCTGAAGTAAAAAAAATAGTTTTTTTTTGAAAGGGATGAAAAAGAACAATAAACTATGTATCTCAATGTTTGGAGTGCCAGCATGTTAAGGATGAACATATGCATCCAACAATATTTTTGTATCCTCACAACATTTCGCAGTATAAATGGTAAGTAATCAACATGGATTTTGTGCAAGGGCTGTAAATGTCTAAAAATAGGCATGATGTCATTTTGGATTGTAGTAGATAATTTAACTAAAGTGGATCACTTTATACCTGGGAATATTAAAGATGATTCACCTATACTTTCAAAAAGGTTCGTGTATGAAATTTTTAGATTACATGGAGTACCTAAACTAATAATTTCATATCGGGATCCTAGGATGACTTATCCTTTTTGGTAAAATTTGAATTATGTCTTAGGGAAAAAGCTGAATTTAAGTTATACATACCATCTGGAAATAGATGGACAGACTGAAAGGGTAAAAAAAATAATGGAGGATATGCTTAGAATGTACTACATGGATCAAAAATACAAGTGTGTAGAATAAATTCCATTGGTTGAGTTTTCTTATAAAAAATCTTTTCATTCATAACTGGAAATGGCTCCATTTGAGGGATTGTATGGACGAAAGTGTTGGAATCCTATTAGTTGGGATAGTGTGAAGATAGAGAAGTAGTAGGGCCCTAAAATGTTGACTAAAATGGAACAACAAGTTAAAATTATTTGAGAATTATTAAAAAAAAAATTAGATAGGTAGAAGAGTTACACTAATTTAAATAGAGTTGACAGAAAAATTGAACTAGGAGATAAAGTATTCTTAAGGGTCAAACCTAAGAACAATTCAATTTCATTTGGAAAATTACCCAATCTATCTCCTCGCTTCATTGGACCTTTTGAAATTATTGAAATAATCAGCCCTATGGAATATCGACTAGCATTGCCTCCTGCATTTTCTAAGATGCATGATGTTTTTCATATCTCTTTCCTTTAAAATTGTGTATCTGATTTATCAAATGTACTTAATTGAAACTCATTACAGGTTCAGGATTTGGGTCTCGTCGTGGTTGAACCTATAAGGGCGCTAGAAACTCACAAGTTACACTTAGAAAACATAGAAATAAGTCAGTACAAGGTCTAATGGGACCAATTTTCTAAAAAAAGTGTAACTTGGGAGAAATTAGAGGAATTTAAAACTGCATTTCCACACCTATTCTAGTGATAAAACATTAAATTTGATATACTTTTGATAATTTTTATTGTTTGAAATACTGAAAATAGTCATAATTTTTTTTTGGAAAAAACTTGATTAGAATGGGTTGTTACAGCCAGTATAATTTTATTTTTAAAATTATAAAAACTTTATGTTGCAAGTTTCAGTTATACATTTTTAATTATTTGATACTTTAAATAAGTATATTCCTTCTATTTGATTTTGAATCTATACATTGATGGAATTAATCATCAGGAAAATGATACTTGATGGGGGTGGTATGTCATATCCCCATTGGTTTCATTTTGATGAGTGATTATTTTATCTTGTTATAGATGATGATAGGTTTGGTTATCTTATTCTTTTGTGATGCTTGGACAGTAATCACAATTATGTTTTTGGTTATGCAACTAAGTTAACCAATGTAAAACATTTTTACTTGGATGACAATGAGCTTGTTGTGATTAATTGATGATTGTTTGTACCTATTGATATTTTTAAAAATGTTCTGGGTTAGGTCATTATGATATTACAATTTTATATTGGAAATTTTTTATTTAAAATGTTCTAATGTTGAACATAGCATTTTTAGGAAAAATACGAAGCCTCGATAACTAGGATGGAATAAACAACCTTGCTAAGAAAAAATTTCTACTCTTTTGTTATTGTTTGACTAATTGATAAATAATGGTAATGGTTTGTATAACCTGGAGATCTTAATTTTTCTATAAATAGATCAATGGTTTTCGATCATATGAAACAAGGTTATATTATCGTTGATTATCAAATTAATGAATAGTTAACGGATTTTGATAATCGATTACAGAATGGATCTATAGGTTTGTAGGGATATGTACCTTGTATTTTTCAATGCTCTTTAATGGTCAATAGACCATGCTAAGGAATTTGACAATATCGATTAATTTGATATTAAAAATAACACACACACACACATATGCACATATATGGATATATGTGTGTGTGTGTGTATATATATATATATATATATATATATATATATATATATATATATATATAAACATATATTATGATATGGTCATGTACTGACCTAAACTTATAGATATAAATCTGATTATTTCTTAGTCTCAAATGAGACCACCGAAGCTATGATGAAACGTAGGCATTGAAATTTGTGAGGGCCTATGGACCGGACAAGATAAAATTAGTTACTTTGTTGAAAAATCTTCTACCATTTGATGCCTTCTTATCCCCAGCTATATGACCTTGATTCTACAATAGGTAAACTAGAAGTTGCTGAGTTAAACTGGAAGTTTTGGTGGTAAAAGGGGTGGCGGTGGAAACATGCAGTAGTCCTAAAGTGCATTCAATATGCCATTACTCACCTCGAAATAAGGGGGAATATTCTTGAGGAAGCTAACAAATATAGTATGGCTATTTCTGGGGTTCATTTTTTATTTATCTATTTTTTGGCTCCATCGAGTTCTGCATGCAAGAAGTTTGTGGGGATATTTTTGTTTAAACTAAAAATATGTGGAGAGATTTTTATGGGATATTTAAGATGGTTGTAGATATAAGGATTTTTCCTATTTGATTTGAAGATATCTATTGCTTAGATTTTTGAGAGCACCTAGGAAAGTTGAGGAAGGAGACCTAGTTGCACCCAAATGAATTGAAAGTAAAATTGTTAGGATATTGCGTGAACATTTCAGGCATGAAATCATTCTTCCCCATCTTTATTTTTTATATCATTCAAATGTTTTAATGGCTTATGGCATGAAATTATTCTTCTATTCTTACACTATGTGAATGAATGATTTTTTTTGGCATCGCCATAAATAAATATCAATTTGATTTTGCTACTCAAAAGAATAAGCTGATGTGATTTTTTATTTTAGTTGTGGCTATTAATGGTTTTTTGAATGAATTTTTTATCAAACCTCTATGACTACATACATTTAGTTTTACACTTTCAAAGTTTGGGTTTAAAACCTAGTTCGAGTTTTGGTTGTAGTTGTGAATGTGTGTGTGTGTGTGTGTGTGTGTGGGTTATTTTTACCCTTCTTGAATAGACTATACAAAGGAAATGAAACATTATTGTTATGGTTAAGTTTGCAATGGCGTTGCTATCTTATTGACTTGAAAAAAAAAAGAAAAAGAATAGTGAAATCGAATGTGTGTGTGTGTGTGTGTGTGTGTGTGTGTGTGTGTGTGTGTGTGTGTGTGTGTGTGTGTGTGTGTGTGTGTGTGTGTGTGTGTTATATTGGAACCCATATGGGTTGAAGCTATATGTATTCCTTTGTTATTGATTAAGCTTGTATATTGTTTTGTCAGCCATTATTTCCTATGGAATAGGAAGGCCACATTTATATTTTTAAATTATTAAAAATAAAGGACTGGTATGAAACCCATTTTGGATTTTCCTTATATTGCCTTCTTGTGTCAATTAATGATATATATATATATATATATATATATATATATATATATATTCCATAGTGATTCGTTCACTGTCAAAGATTTTGAATCTATTTATTAAAATTGTTTTTGGCATGTATATATTATACAATCACCACTGGTTTTTGAAAATGTGTGTGTATATATATATGTGTGTGTGTGTGTGTGTGTGTGTGTGTGTGTGTGTGTGTGTGTGTGTAGGTATTTATGTATGTATGTATATATATGTCTATGTGTGTGTGTGTGGGGGGGTTATTTTCCCCCTTCTCGAATAGACTATACGAAGGAAATGAAACATTATTATTATGGTTAAGTTTGCAATGGCGTTGTTATCTTATTGAATTGAAAAAAAAAAGAAAAATAATAGTGAAATCGAATGTGTGTGTGTGTGTGTGTGTGTGTGTGTGTGTGTGTGTGTGTGTGTGTGTGTGTGTGTGTGTGTGTGTGTGTGTGTGTGTGTGTGTGTGTGTGTGTGTGTGTGTGTGTGTGTGTGTGTGTGATATTGGAACCCATCTAGGTTGAAGCTATATGTATTATTTTGTTATTGATTAATCTTGTATATTGTTTGTTCAGCCGTTATTTCCTATGGAATAGGAAGGCCCCATTTATATTGTTAAATGATTAAAAACAAAGGACTGGTACAAACCCATTTGGGTTTTCCTTATATTACCTTCTTGTTCCGATTAATGATATATATATATATATATATATATATTCCATAGTGATTCATTCACTGTCAGAGCTTTTGAATCTACTTATTAAAATTGTTTTTGGCGTGTATATATTATACAGTCACCACTAGTTTTTGAAATTGTGTATGTGTGTGTGTGTGTGTATTTATATATACATACATTTTATTGTTAAAGGATTCATAGAGTGTTATTGATACAAAACAATGTATAATCAAACATAGTGCTTAGTCGCTCATAGGTAATATGATGTGAATAGATAGGCTTAGACCAAGACTTTATGGACTCAAGATGACTGTGTATGAGTGAGTTAAATCACTTAGATTCTTTGTAAACCAAACCATGAAGTGGAATGTGGTTTTTGAATGGATGTGTAAGGCGGGATTCAGATTTACTAAGGCAAATTTGATGTTTTTGAGATAATGATATAATATCATATTTTGTTGAAGTCAATACATTAACTGTAATTATTATTGTATCTGTTTTGTTAAACTAGACTATATACGGTGAAAAATGATACTCTAATGTTTAATTAGTATATGGTTTTGTTATGCATAATCATATATTATTTATTTAACATAGTTTATACACTGATAAAACATATAATGGAATGATGTTATGTAGTTCAGATCGGCTATGTTTGATCTTGTATAAATAGAATGCTAGCAATTTTTTAGATTTCTTGGAATGAATTATATTAGTTTACTTATTTGGATTTATTTAAATTCAATCAAGTTTAATGGAAGCATTGTGTGTATTTTGAATTGAATATAGATTCTTTATTTTATAATATAATTAAGAAAGAAATGAAAAGAGGTAAAATGAAAATGTTATTTGATTTCTTTTATTTTTCTTAGGATTTCCTTTCATTGATGTATTTTCATCATTTAAATATTTCAGTGCTATAAAAATTAGAGATGAGGTGGAGAACCTTTTCATGTTATTTCTTTCGAACTGACCAATTTCTAACATTTTATAAATGGCATAAATTAAGTCTATATTGGCAGATGATCAAAAAATGATATGTTGGTTCAAATATATTTATTATGATTCTAAGTTGTTCATTTTATTATAATTAATGTATAGCAAGCACGATCTCCACTTCCCTATTTCTTTTCAAAGGCAATTTATCCTTTAAATGATAATGTATTGTGAGAAAAAGGGATTGTTTATATGTAATAATATTGATCATTTATTGTAAAGTGTTCAATATTAGTTGCTTGTGTATTGATGTATTGATATGAAATGAATATTTATACATGTAATACTCATGAGATATTATTAATTGGGTGTGAAAAATTGATTGTATGCTATATTGAGTTAATGTAGCCAAATTATGAACAAACCTGATATATTACAAATAATATGAACTCCAAAAGAAAATAGATCTCCTTCTTTGTTATCGAATAACGAATTAAAATGTTTCCTAAATAGGAAAACAACTCCCAACTCAAGTTTCCAAGCAAACTCTAACTAACTCTGACTAAATCTACTCTAGGTGGCAGAAATTACTATTTTTAGCAGTTTACTAGAACTTGCTATTCTTAGTAAGTTCGCATGGTTATTCGTACGGGCACAAAAATTACCACGCATCTTCTACATCCCTAAATTAGATGAATTTCCAACTTTCTAACTCATAATTCAATTAATAGACTAAAATTAACTAATGTCCAAAAATAGGAAAAAACTGAACTATAACTTAAATCCTAATTTTCGGCCTCAAGATGGCAGATTTAGGGCCCGAAAAAGTGTTGAGAACTTGCCCCAACCGATAGGGTAAATGATCGATGTGTTCATCTCATCGAAACATGTGGTTTAAAAAAATGGACTCAAACGGACACCCAGAGCTCAAAATCTCCCACTCTGTGACCCAAGTATTGTCCTCTTATTCCAGTCCTTTCCAATGTACCAAATTTTTGTTGTGTTTCCCATGTCACCTGTCCATTGTTTTCTTATCTAGAATCTGATCCACTTCTTCTTTCTTCTTCATCAGAACCTGTTGCCTCCAATCTACTACTTCATCAATAAATTCCCCTTTTACACCATCCCCATGAAAAGAATACAAATCTGAAACATTAAACACTGGAGAAATATCAAAATTCCCTAGAAATTCTACCTCATAAGAATTATCATTTATTTTTTTCATGATTTTGCAGGAACCAATCTTCTTGTACTTTAGTTTGTTATAGGTTCCTTTTGGAAACCTTTCCTTTCACAGATATACCATAAACAACTCACCAACTGTAAATACCTTTCTTTGTATGTGCACATCTACTATTTCCTTATACTTATCATTACTATTCTACAACTTCTTCTGCACTTCTTCCTGTAATTGTTGTATATGTTTGGAAAATTCTTCTACATCATCACTGACTCTGCCATCAATTGGTAGCTATACCAAATCTAACACCCCATTTGGATTACTCCCATACACAATTGAAAATGGAGACTTTCCTGTGGATCTGTTTATGGAACTATTATATGAAAACTCAGCTTGTGGTAATGCTAAGTCCCATTATTTTGGCTTTTCCCCAACGATGCACCTTAATAGGTTTCCTAAACTCTGATTTACCACCTCTGTTTGCCCATCACTCTATGGATGATAGGCACTGCTGAACTATAGTTGAGTTCCAAATTTCTTCCATAAAATCTACCAAAAGTGACTTAAGAACCTTGTGTCCCTTTATGAAGTAATGGTTTTTGGAACACCATGCAAATGAACAACTTCTCAGAAAAACAAATCTGCTACGCCTATTGCATCACTTGTTTTCTTACAGGAAATAAAATGAACCATCTTAGAAAACCTATCAACAACCACAAAAATTGATTCATTACCTCGTTGTGTTTTTGGTAATCCCCAAAAATATCCATACTCAGATCTATCCACAACCCTTTAAGAACAGGCAACGGCATATACAACCCTGTATTCTGTGCATGGCCTTTTGAGACTTGAAAAATTCAACATCTCTCCACATATCTTACCACATCTCTTTTCAACTTTGGCCAATAGTATTTTTCTACTACCAAGGCTATTGTCTTATCTTTACCAAAATGCCCAGCCAACCCTCCGTTATGCAACTCTTTCACTATATTTTATCTCATAGGCCCAATTGGAATGCATAGTTATCATCCCTTGAATAGGTAGCCATCCTATAAAATATACTCATCCAGGACATCTCCTACATTGTCTGACAATGAACTAATTAGTCTTTTAATAATATCCTTGAAATTGGAATCAGAAGAATACAAACCCTTTATTGCTTCGAAACCCACCACCTCATTTTCCATAGTGGTAAACAAAGTCACACGCCTACTCAATACATCTGCAACTTGATTCTATTTTCTGGATTTATGTTTTAGAGAAAAAGTATAACCCTGCAAAAATGATACCTAACTTGCATGCCTACTATTCAAAGTATTTTAGGTATTCACAGACTTTAGGGCTATGTGGTCTGTAAATAACACAAACTCCTTAGGCACTAAGTAATGCCTCCAATTCCTTAATGCTTATACAATTACATAAAATTCCACATCATAAGTAGAGTAGTTATTTCTTACCTCATTCAGTTTCTCACTAAAGAAAGCTACTGGCTTTCCTCCTTGACTTAGAATAGCTCCAATGCCCACATGTGAGGCATCACAATCAACCTCAAACACTTTATCAAAATTTGGTAGTGCCAAAATGGGTGCCTCTATCACCTTCTTCTTCAAGAATTGAAAACTATCCTCAGTTGCCTTTGTCCACAAAAACTCCCTTCCTTTTGTGCAATCTATTATAGGTGCTACAATACTACTGAAATTTTTAATAAATTTCCTGTAAAATGTTGCTAGACCATGAAAGCTTCTTACCTCTATTATACTCCATGGAGTAGGCCATTCAATAATTGCCTTTATCTTTTCCGAGTCCATCTATACCCCATCTGTTGAAATAATAAATCCCAAGAATACCAAACTCTTTTGCATAAATGTGCACTTCTTCATATTTGCATAGAGTTTCTCTTTCCTTAACACTTCAAATACCAACCTTAGATGCCTCAAATGTTCTTCTTTAGTTTTACTAAAGATCAAGATATCATCAAAATAAACCACAACAAACTTACCATTATACTCCCGTAGCACAGTGTTCATCAATCTCATAAAATTACTAGGTGCATTGGATAACCCAAATGGCATCACCAACCACTCATATAATTCATTTCCTATCTTGAATGTTGTTTTCCACTCATCTCCTTCTCTGATCTGAATCTGATGATAACCACTTCGAAGATCAATCTTGGTGAAATACTTAGATCCAACAAGCACATCCATCATATCATCAAGGCAAGGTATTGGGAAGCTATACTTGATTGTAATTTTATTGATTTATCTACTATCTGTGCACATTCTCCATGCTCCATACTTCTTTGGTGTTAATAAAGATGGTGTTGCACACGGACTCATGCTCTCCCTTACGACCCCCTTTCGCACGAGCTTTGCCACTTGCCTATTCAACTCTGCATGCAATGTCAGGCTCATCCTATAAGCCACTTGATTTGGGAGTGAAGACCATGGAATCAACTCAATATGGTGTTGAATATTTCTTTTGGGTGGTAATCCATCTAGTAGCTCATCAGGAATAACATCAAAAAATTCTTCTATTAATTCTGCTATTTCTATTAGTATTTGTGCACTTATAGGTTCATCTTTATTTGCAACTAGTGCATAACAAAAACCGGTTGCCTTTTCCTTTTTCACAAATTCCTTTGTAGAAAGCATATTTTCAGCCTTCCCCTCTTCTTTAAGAGGTAGAAAAACTATTTTTGTGCCATCCTTCTAGAAAGTATAAGTATTCTTTCCCCCATCATGAATAACTTTTCTATAAAATTGTCATGGTCTTCCTAGCAGTATATGACATGCATCCATAGGAATAACATCACACCAAATCTCATCCTTATAACTATTCCCAATAGAAAAGCTTATTAAACATCTCTTATCAATAGTAACTTCATTACCCTTCTTAAACCATGCAATACAATAAGGGTTAGGATTCTTCTCACAATGCAGACCCAATTTATCAACCATTTCATTTGAAACCATGTTCTCACAACTACCACCATCAATAATAACATTACATACCTTTCCTCCTGAAGTGCATCTTGTTCTGAAAATATTTGTACACAGCCATGCATCCCCCTTGACCTCCTTTCTTGGAGAAATCATCGTCCTCTTGATCATCAAATTTTCTCCAACATCTAGTGGGATTTCCAGGTCTTGTTCATCTTCTTCTTGTTCAGCTTCATCAAGATTTACTCTTGGAGCATCTCTTTACCTTTTTTCATGTGTATAAGTATGTGGGAATTCAAAATCCCAATGCCCTTCTTCACCACATATGTAACAAACAAATGGTCTTTGTGGAGCCTCCCATCCTCTATCGCCAGCATATCCTCTGCCTCTTTGTTGATTCTGGAAATCTTGTCTCGTATCCTCTTGCTTTCCCAATCCACGAGATGATTCTCCCCTACCTTGGCTGAAACTAGCTTGTCCCCAAAAGGAAGATGAGGCCCCCTTATTCATTCCAGGTGATCTCCTAAAACTTTGATGATTTTTTTTTCCTTGGCCTTTAAGGCTAATTGATAGGCATCCTCCAAGATTTTAATCCTATGCATACTTATCTCATCTTGAATATAAAATTTTAATATATTAACATACCTTGAATCCATTTGTTCCTTAGTTTCTTCATGCTCTACATGAATGGAAAACTTGTAGAATTCATCTGTGTATTCTTGCACTATTTGTAAGTTCTATCTGAGATTCTGAAACCTCCTGTAAAGGGTTTGTGCATAAGCCACAGGGAGAAATTTATCTTTCAGCTTCTTCTCCATCTTACTCCACATCCTAATTATTTCTTTCCCCTTTCTTGACCACTCTTTCTATAGGTGATCCCACCATAACATAGCATGACCTTTCAATTTCGTGCATGCAAATTTTACCTTCTTTACTTTTGACATAGCCTTCTACTCAAAAAAAATTCCCATGCTAGTCAACCAGTCTATCAGCCCCTCTGGTTTTAGACTACCACCATACTCTAAACCATCAAATATTATCCCATAATTATTTCCTTCTAATGCTCGAAGCATCCTTTCTTCAAAAGCTAATGGCGGTACTTACATTTCCTCCTCTTCACAAACTTCTTCTTCATCTGTGTCATCTCCACCTTGATTTCTTCTCTAGGTTATCATTGCAGCAAGCGTAACAACTTGTCTATGTAGATCTTACATATTTCTATTCATCTAGGAAATACCACCTCCTCTTCCTCTTCCTCTTCCTTCCATTTAAAAAAAAAATACTTCGAACCAACTCTGATACCAGATAATGTAGCCAAATTATGAACAAACCTGATATACTGCAAATAATGTGAACTCCAAAAGAAAATAGATATCCTTCTTTGTTACCAAATAATGAATTACAATGTTTCTTAAATAGTAAAACAACTCCCAACTCAAGTTGCCAAGCAAACTCTAACTAACTCTGACTAAATCTACTCTAGGTGGTGGAAATTACTATTTTTAGCAGTTTACTAGAACTTGCTATTCTTAGTAAGTTGGCATGCTTATTCGTACGGCCACAAAAATTGCCATGCATCTTCTACATCCCTAAATTAGAGGAATTTCCAACTTTCTAACTCATAATGCAACTAATAGACTAAAATTAACTAATGCCCAAAAATAGGAAAAAACTAAACTATAACTTAAATCCTAATTTTCGGCCTCAAGATGGCGGATTTAGGGCCCGAAAATGTGTCAAAAACTTGCCCCAACTAGTAGGGCAGGTTGTCGCTGTGTTTGTCTCATCGAAACATGTGGTTTTAAAAAAATAGACTCAAATGGACACCCAGAGCTCAAGTTATGACCTTGTCATGTTCCTGCTAATTCTGGCACATCCTGAGTGACTTATTGAACTCAACCTTATGTGGCATATGTTGATTATTGCATTATTGACTTATTGTGTTATGAGTTATCATGTTAACGTGGTAAAAATATAGGTATGATATATTTATACTTATGGAATGATTACAACTATTAATTTTAGTTCACTTTGATGATAATGAGATCAATTATATTTATCATTTAGGATTAACATGACAATAATTAATGAATGTGGTATCAACAAAACAATCTATCTTAATAAAATTTTAAGATACATAATGGATGCAAATAACTTTGAAAAGTTTACAATCTATATCAAAAATAATTTATGGACCATAGAGTCGTATTTTGATACGAAAAAGTATCAATGCAATAAAAGGGAACCTGTCATAAAATAATTCTTTTCTAATTAACTAGTTATGTATTACGACATTCCTAATGTATGGAATTTGGAAATCCAACTTCGATTGGTTGAGGTAAGACATTATATTCTTAATGACGTAAGTCATTAATTGAATAATTTCATATAACATATACTCTAAGGTGTCCCATCAAGATCCATTTATTATGTATGTCACAATTCATTAAAGAATTATTTTATGCTCAAGAAACAAAGTTGTTTGACCTGCGCCAACAAGCTACCTCGGTACCAACTTATTCTGGCTACATGGAAGAATTTTTTTTCCCAATGACGAAATTAATTACGTAAGAAATTTCTCTCCCATGGGCAACCTAAGTTGGCATAGAAGTTCTTCTTCTCATAGGTTGAATAGATTTGTACCTTGTGCATACCTTAAAACTAAATGTAACTCAGCTAACTGATTCAATTCTAATAACTACACAAAGTGATATGGTGATGGGACATGTTTTTTTTGACAAATTTGTCATCTACAACAAAGCATACAATACACGACTCTTAAACTTTGGCCAAAGTAGTGTAAGACATTACACTATCAGGTTCACTAAGTTCTAAATAATAGTGTCAGATGCCAAATGGGATTTGATTTAACGAATTCCAGGTAGACACTTATAAAACATCACTTAAAAATCAATGTCGAGAATAGTACTAATTATATACTTTGTATACAAACTCAAAAGAGTAATCTATGGGGGATCAGTGGATCTAATTGACTCATAGGTATGCACATGTTTTATTGATTGATATCTGAAGAATTGTAATCGTAAATTTATTGGATTTAAATGTAAGGATGTATAGTTAAATCATTGAAGGTAATAGTTAGTATGGGAAATTTTAAAAAATCCCATTAATTTGAAATATTGAAAAATAGGTGTTACAAATTCGATAAATAATAATATCCTTAAAAACTATAAAAAATAACATGGAGGAGAATCAGAGAGTTTGGAACATAAAGTTGAAAGTAGTCTTGTGGGATGGTGTAATTACTCCCAAAACATCAATTAGAAGTTCACCTTACAATCTTGTTTATGGTAGGGGTGCAAAATTTCCAATATCTCTTGAATTTCTAGTCTTAGAGCTCATATATCAGCTTAATATGTTTGAGGTAGAGACTATGGAAGTTTAGTATGATGATATATTGGAGTTAGAAGAATTGATGGACTAATCCATGAATATAATGAAGTTGAATCAAGATTAAGTAAATAATTGTTTTGACAAGAAAGTGGTGGCTAGAAGATTTCAAGAAGAAAATCTTATCCTCAAATGGGATAAGGATAAAGCCAAACCAGCTAAATATTCAATGTTTTATGTAATGTGGAGTGACCGTTACATTATTTTAAGTTGCAAGCCACACAATGTTTTCTAATTGTCAAAGTTGAATGGATAAAAAATCCTTATGGATCATTCAATTGGATATATCTCAAGCATTGGTATTGAGGTGAAGGTATCATCTTGTATATATAGTATAATTAGTTTTCACTTTCCTTCAAGTGTTGTTAGTAGGCACATGTTCATTTGGTAGTATATTTTCCCTTTTCCTAAGTGATTTAAATAGTTGTATGGATGTTCTCAAGCGGTATTTTCATTTCAAATTTTTATGGATGTTACAAAAATCTGAAGCTTTAAAATCAATTCAATTAAGTGCAATTAAATGATGATTTCACACTTCATACAACTCAAAATGAAGTTTCAAGAAAATAGGATTAGATTCTAAAGACATAAACTTGACTCCATGCCAAATGGATGCTAAAAGGAAACTAATTAGACAATCTAGTAGGTATATTTCCCTTGGAAGTCACAAAACTATTATCCAAAATAACAACCCATATTATTCTGTATAACCTATTAGATTTCTAGACTTAGGTGAATCTATTCTTGAAGACCCAAGGAATTTCAATGCAAAATTGCAGTTTTATAGCATGAGTAAGCTTTTTTCCAAAGTCTTATGGTTTTGAACATTTAAACTGGAGATTTGCATTTATAAGTTCAAAATTGGATAAGGAAGAAAGCTATAGAACACTGGTTGCAAAATTAGTGTTCCAAGGATATTATATGTAAAATACGTGAAATAAAAAAGTTAGTCTTCCCTGGTAGTGGTGAAGATAGTTGTGCTTCATGGCAGAAAAAAACAACATGTATACTACTCAAAATAAGCCACATTAAAAAAGGAACATGGTGCATAGATCTGAAAAGAAATAAGTATGTGATGAAGTGACTAAAGTTAAAAGCCATGAGATGTTAATTCAGTGTCCAACGAACTTCTAAATACCATATTTTATAGAATTTGAAGGTCCAAAAAATAAAAAGACATGATTACGGATAAAAATTACACATAAAAAAGGAGAAAGAAGAAATTTTTGGTATAGCTTGAGAATTGAGAGGCCAAGTACAAGAGATTTCAAAATATGTGAGATGAAGAATATCCGTGAAGGCTAAAATGTGGCCATGGAGGTCACTTGTGGTATTATGCGGGTTGAAAAAAGATAGTATGTTGTAGAACATTTAAAGTTTGTGCCACAAATAAACCATGGAAGTCTTGAAGATGTGGACTAAGATTGAACTATAGATTATGAAGGAATTTCTTTCTTCTACTACGCACTGGTTGTTTGGCCATAACTTTCGATTGGGAACTCTAAATTGCATGAGAATTATTGCATTTTCTTCATCTCTCCAAGGGCTATATTTTACACTAAATAAATGTAAAAAAAATATGTTTTTAAAGAGGAGGATGATGAAAACAAGGGATTACAGGAATAAGGCTACTTTACTTGAATAATCATATGCCTTGTCCTGAAGCCCTAATGTCACGAAAGCTAAAGGACGACAAGTTTCCCATAATTTTTCTAGGAGAATGATGAAATTGGATATTTGGTAGTTAAAAATGGGTCATTTTTTATGATTGGTCACTTCCTCCTCCTTATATCCCTTGCTCTATAAATACAAGCTCTTATGTATGGGAAAAAGGTCTTTTTCTATTGATATGGGAGCTCTACCTTAGAGATCTCACATTTCTTACCTTCAGACCTTTGTAACTCACATTTTACATTAATTTTAGACCTATGATCTGTAAATGTAATTGAACATTTATTTTGAGTGTAATAAAAATGTGTTTTTCTTATTCAAATGAATTTATATTCGATCTTGATGTTTTTGCCTCTTGTTTTTCCTTCATTTTTTATCCATTTATCTCCTTTAGAGCTCTATGATTTCCTTAGATTCTCACACATGTGATTATCTCTATATATTTTAAAGATTGGAATTAATATTTGTTCTAGTATTGGTACATCACATCCTTTGTTTTACATCATTTCCCTCTCTCTCAACCCTACATCATGGTATATTTTATATTAGATTTAGATAGTTTCATTTTGAATTTGTTTAGGTTAGTTTGTAATGAGCTATGATAGAAAGAACTAGCCTTCTTTAGAGGTTTATATTAAGGAAAAAGGTCCCACACCATGAATGCATTCCCATGTTATAAAAAATTATTGATCTATCATGATCAAATTCTAGGGTGCTAATTTTGTGCATTAACAACTCTAATATCCAATTAGAGGTGAATATATATCAACTAGGTTAAATAGCCCTGAAATATTTAAATGACAATAAATCTTGATCTAGGAAACCAAATAACACAAAATTGGTGTCATTGGAAATCTATTGAGGATATTTATATGATTATAACATTTTTAGGTCCCGTTCTAGCTTATTTCATGACCAAATAACTAATTAACGGGCTTGTATACTTTTTCATATCTGAGTTTCACAACATGAACTAAGCCATATTATTTTACTCATATATTTTTACCTAAAGAATATTTTCACCTACATGTTATATAAATGGAGAGGTCATAAGAAATTATTTGTTTTGGTGGAAGGAAGGACGTTTGTAAATGGAAGGAAAATATGTAGAAGGAAAAAAATCTACAGAAGGAAAAAAGGCTGCAGAAGCAAGAAAAGGCCGTGGAAGAAAGAAAGATCCATAGAAGTAAGAAAATTGGTGGAAGGAAGAAAAATCCATGTGAGGAAGAAATTACATGAAAGGTATAAATTATTTAGAAGGAAAAAAATTCCATAGAAGGAAAGGAATCCTACATAAGCTAGAAAAATCTGTAAAAGGAAGAAAAATCCACAGAAGGAAGAAAAAAACAAGGAAAAAAATTCTTCGAAGGAAGAAAGTCCATGGAAGGAAGAAAAGTTCTTGGAAGGTAGAAAATTCCATGGAAGATAGAATTTTTTTGGGAGACTCCAAGATCTAATCAGAGGTGAATGTGTGTCAACTGCGTTTAACAACCCAAGAATCTTCAAATGGACAATTTTTTTGATTTAGGTCACCAAATCAGACAAAATTGGTCTTTTCAGAAATATCTGAGGAGATCTACATGATCATAGTGATTTTGGGTCCCTCTAAATATTTTTTCATGACCAAACAATTTATTTAATGTCCCACACATCCATATATAAATCAGATCTTATTTTCACAACATAAATTGAGCCTTATTCTTTTGCTTGTATTTTTGATCGAGAGACTCTTTTCACCTTCACATTATATCAATGAAAATATCATGAGAAAAAAAATCAAGACCAATTTTATAGGTTATAGTGAATGGATTAGAGATATATTCTTGACAAAAAAATTGGAGGTTATTTTAAAGCTTTTTCTCAATCTAGGACACCCAAATGAATTTTTTTCTCACTTCCCTTCAGGTATATTTAATCTCACAACCATTCCTCAGTGTAATATTATTTTAATGGAAAAAAAATCACCAGAGAAAATTATTTGGGGGATCTTGTAGTAAATTATGAATAAACACAGAGTAATTTTAGTTTTCCTATAAGCACAATCATGGTTTTATCAAACAAATAATAACTCAATAACCACTTATATCTCTTTTGATCTCATGGGAATTCATAAATATCCATCTCAGCATCCATATTTTAGGAAAATATCTACTTTGTCTTGTTGAGGAATGAATATTTCTTGTTAGAGATCATCATGAGTCTTAGAATATGCTCTCAAAGGTAGTTTTGGGTGAATTCTTGTTATTAGTATCTCTAGGAATTCCATATCCTTCCAAAAGGCATATTCCATGACATATTTTGATCCCTTATCCATTCATATCCTTCTATAAATGTAATTAATTTCATAAATGAAAGTATAATCTCTTATATTCAAATAAACTCTACCCAATTAGTTTATGACTTTTTTGAGTCTATACAAACCCTTTGTGAGGAATTGTGCAATGTATTCACTTCCTTATCAACAACTATGAGATATTATGTATTTCTTAAGAAATCATATCTAGTTGATTATGATTCATATCTATCATTTTCATTTTTCTATTATTTATTACATTTCTTTGATGTTATTGTATGATGTGTATGAATTATATTTGCATAATCTTAGTCCATTATGTTACTTATATGGAGGATTAAAGGTTAATAGAATTCAATGTCAATTTTGTCTCATATCTACCCCTTGGTCACAATGTTTCTCCCCTTTTCATTAATATCATAGATTGGTCCCTTCATACTCTAGTGTATTACCTTCGTTTTCAAATTTCAACACTCTTTCCCCCTTTAGTTTGTAATGTTTTTAGTTAGATTAGAGTAGTGGTTAATCTAGAGATTATAAGGAAAAGAACCAACCTCATTCTAGATGTTTATATCAAGGGTTAAGGTCCCTCACCTTAGAGATACTCCCATTTTTTAAAAATACCTTCATACACTTGAATATATCCCTAAATAATAAGGGTGATCTTTTCCGACACCTCTGTATTGGACACAATGACTTTAGGAGGTTTGAAAGTAAAATTGGGGTAGATTAGGATGAAATCTTGCATAATGGGAGTATAAAAACTGATTTTTGTTATTTTCTTCCTCTTGTTTGATTTTTCCTCATGGATTCCATTGTTGGTATTGGATTGATTATTCCTTATATTATTTTCAATTTAGACCTTTTTTTGTCATTAGTGTTAACCATTTTACAATAATATTAGAAGGGGACATGCTTACGGTAAGAATCCCAATTATTAGTTTGGGAATTGTAATTTTGTGTAGAATATTTATAGTCCCAAAAATATTGAAATATTTGAGGAAATATTCTAGAATATTTATGTTGTCATGTATTTTTTAATCCCAAAAATTCAAATTTTGAAACATGACAACTAAGCCAAATGCGAAAACATGCTCCAAATGCTTCCCCAATCCCTCTTACTATCAATTTTTCTCCCATGTCATAATCATATTGACCTTGTAGTTTCTCCTAATTAATTGAATAAACATGTGCAATATTTAAAAATGGTGTGATAAAATTCACCATTCCATTCATTGAAGTGCAACTGAAGACCAATTCTCTGGAAGGCTTAGAAAGGCTAATTCTGGTCATTTTAAAGGCAAGTGTGCATCCTCCACAAAGGTTTCAAAATATCATAATAATCTAAAGGTGGTATCGGAGATACAAGAAGGTTTTGGAATATTTTTAGGAATATTCAGGGATGTTTTTGTGGTTTAGGGACAAAATATGCAAAAGTAGGTTCTTCATATGTAAGGAATGAATGGTCAAATCATGAACCTGAACTTCTTTGAATGATTCTGGGAGACATGTAAGGAGTTAGAAGAAAATTAAATAGGTAGTGGAAATCTGAAATAATTATGAACATTTTTATATTATTATATTTATTATAACACCTAATCACTTGTTAAGGAAGCTCAATATTTACAGGCACACCCTGTTGTCCTGAAGAAAAAGGAGGCATTTTTGGAGTTTTAGAAATAGTTGGGTTTTGAAACCTATTAAATTTTTCTTATAATATCTCTTGGATTCAAACTAATATATAATTTCACCTCAAAATTCCTCTCCTTGCTCCGGGAATTTTACTTTCAAGTCCTCTCTAATGTAGTGAGTTGATCCCATGCATAGCTAGTTTTTCAGCTGCCACATGTTATATTCTTTCTCAATGCACACATTTATGTCTATATTATACCTTTCTCAAGGGTATATAGGGGATAAAAGGTGTACCCAATGGTGACCCCCCTCTTTTTCCCCCCATGTGACCCTCCTTAGCCTGACCGAGTGCTTAACTTGATAAATTCCTCATCCTCGACCTATATTAGATCATGACAAGTGTCATCATATTTCTCTTATTTATCCCTCTTCTCCCTTTTTCCAAGGGGAAAAATGGGATTGAAATTTTTTCCCAAGAGAATTCCACTTTCTAGTTCTTCATGTGACCACTTTACAACCCCTGGGTGCTCAAGCATGATTTTTCAATTTGCCTCACATTAAACCACAGGGTGAAAAGTTTCAACATCTTTCTCAAGTTTCCCTATTATCCATTTTTTAAAGAGGATATAGGGGACATAAAATTTTCCCATGAGCAAGCCATCAAAACCTAGTTTTAACCACACTCATCTTTTACTCACCCATGATCAAAATGCAATTAACAGGAAGGCATGGTGACTAAGTAAACTCACGTTTAACTTAAATGATTTAAATTTTTCATCCATCCTTCATTTATTTACCTAAAAAACCTTTTTAAAAAATTTGATACAATATAGGTTCTGCCCAACACTTTATATACCATCTATGGCTTCAAAAAACATGATTTTCTCATAATGTGAAAACCAGAAAACTGATTGTACCAAGGTTTTCACAGAAGATCATCATTCCAGGAACATTTTTGATCACCATTACTTCATAGTAGATTATTCCCTAGTTTTATACAACATTAAACCTGATACCCTTTATTCCAAAAGTTTCCTTTTTGATTTACAATAGTTCTAGAGGATGAAACACAACGAAAACTGGAGCAAGGGATCCTAGTGCAAAGCCAAACCCAAAAATAGTATTTTCATTGAAAACAAACATCAATATGATTAGTTTATAAAAATAAAATATTCTCTATACACTCACATGTCTAAAATATTAAGTCTCTCGAAATTTCAAGCTCCAATCACCTAGAAAATTTAGAAATAGTTCAAAACAGTAAGTTGATTAACTAAAAATAGGGTTTTTAACTATTTTATGAGAAACTAAAAATAGAAACTAACTGCTATATTGAAGTGATAGAACTAGATATTTTTATTTTATACTTGAATTAATTAAAATTATAGAAATGAAAGGGATATGTTACTAACATTTAAATAACTTACCTCACTTTACATTGGACTATGATAGACTGGTATATGGACTGGGCAGGCTATGACCGATTGACTTTAGAAAGGGTAGGAGCTAACTATCTGTTTATACGGAGGAACCTGGGAGTTTACTGGGGTGCCCCAAAGCACTCTGGTCTGGATTTTGGGCACTAGGAACTACAAAAATACTCAGGATATGTGTTTTTCAATGTCATAAGGAGGTCTAAAAACCTACATGTCTGTCACATTGGAGCCTGATGTAGTTTTGGTGCGCGTGTGTGTAATTTTGTGTGTAGGGTTACCTAGTGCCAATGACGTGGTAATAAGGGGTAATAGGTAGATGTAAAATGTAAAATAATTGATAAAATGGAAAGAATAAAACCCTTTCCATTTGTGCTTATGTGATGTATATTTAATTTAGATGTAGAAGAAGCCAAAATGTAGTCCCTTGCCTTAGTAGATAACTTCCCTTGATGTGTGTGATGTCTACCTCTAATGTGGTGAGTATACTTTATTTATATAGGGATCTCTTGCTCAAATGTTGACACTAGTGACCCGAAACTTCCGACTATGACCTAGGGGAATACATAGGGTGACCATTAGGACTGACCTCGAATAAATAAATTAAGACTACAAATCAAGATGACACGGGCTCCTAAAATCATGGACTGGGGAGCCCCATGGTGCCTCAGTGCAACCCTAGGCGCCCTGATGTAGACAAAAAGATGAAAACTAAGCTAACTATGACATCTAAGTCACTTTAAGAGATGGCCAAATCCATAGAGACAACTAACGACTGAACTAGAAAAACAAACAAGATGACTATCTCACTAACCAGAAAACCCTAGAAATAGGTCACTAGTGAATAATTTTATCACACAAGATCCATATATAAATTAATATACCTGACGGTATAAATGTAATATTAAATGTGTGATTTTGTGACTACATTTGCCACCACTTTATGTTGGTGAGTGAAAAGATTGATAACATAAAGTAGATAAAGATGCATACTTGGGAAAAATTTAAAGAAGCCCAAGTTGTAGGAGAGCGTGTAGATGTGCAGTAGAAGCATGTGGAACCATGGATTAATGGGTCAATCCATGCAACGTTTAAAGTGTAAATGTTGCGATGAAGTGTGGAAAATGAAAATTATGATTATGTGATTTTTAGACGTAGTTAAATATTGAATAGGTAGGTAGGGAGTGATCTATTCCCAGCCTAAACTCTTGTAAATGAAATGGAATGATGGGAGGATTCTGGCATCCTGACCCCAGAGGAAGAATGTAGGGAGAAAAGTGTGTTATTCTCCCAGATTTAACTACATCCCCAAGATCTAGCCATTGCAAACGGACTCAAATCAAAAAGGTGGTGATTCTGGATCCATATGAAGTTGGTTTAAACAGTTTACCATATAGTATTGATAAGGGGAAATAAACTCTTTCCCCCACTTCACGGGTGTCGCCACAATGTAAAGGATTCCAAGTTAGGTCATGAGGAAGTGGCCATGATAGAGAATGAGATGGCTTCCAAGTTATGTCATGAGGAAGTAGACATGATAGAGAATGAGATAGATTCCAAGTTATGTCATCTGGAAGAAAACACAGAGTATAGAATAAAATCCCAAGTTATGTCATCTGGGAATGGAATGGTGAATGTAACTCCCAAGTTAGGTCATCTTTGAGATTTCTCATGGATTTGAATGGTCTGATTTGAATTTATTGGATTTTTATTGGTTGCTTTTGGTTGGTTACTCGTGATGAGGTTTTATGCTAATCTCCCCCAGGTTAGGTCATTAGGGGAAGGTTGCTAGAAGTTGATAAGATATCACACAAGATGATTTTTACTCACTTATTTCCCCCAAGTTAGGTCATTAGGGGGAATTGATAAGTTACAATGTGTGAAGGTGTTTTTAGAAAATGTTATACGTTTGTTGCCCCCATATTGGGTCATTAGAGGATATTGATGGTGAAGTGTCATGGTATAAGTTATGAGGTGTTGGATTCATGATTTTGGGATGCGTTGTGACATAAGGGGGATTATAGGGGGACCCCCAATGATATGCCCCACCTTTCGGCGAAAGAGGGAGTGGTGAGCGGAACAGACTCTAAGACAAAAGTAACGGAAAGAGGTTAAAACATATTTGTAAGGAATATGAAATATTGGTATGATGTATAGCATCTACAAAACATGTGTAGTATGGTGGTACGAGGAATTATGAAAATAATGGCACAAATGGGGTGCAAATCGAAGCAAAAATGCTCAAGATATGACCAAAATGGTGTCGCATGTATTAGTTGTGATGATAAGTGCAAAATGTAGGCCATAGTAAAGGTGGCAGTTGTAATGGCTTATAAATAGGAAAGTGAAAAGGTAACTTATCACTTCATTTATTTTCGGTACAAATGTAAGAGTGTATGTAAAGTGAGTGAGGATGCCTCAAGCTAAACCCCTACATCTGGCCCATTTTGAGAGAGTAGTGATGGTGGTAGTGTCGCATACTACTGTGGAGTTGGTAAGTGTGTTATTTTTGCTAAAATGTAGGGTGGCATAGGCTATTGAGTTGAATTTTTTGCATTTTTGATATTTTTAGTTTTCTTAGCATTTAGGATCTGGATAAAAGTGGTGAGGGCACTAGTTACCCTTATGACTGGAGCACCTAGATCCTGGCACTAGTGTCCTACTCTAGGGCACCCCAGTCCAGATGTTGGGTGCCCTGGTTCAAGAAATGTTTGTTTTGTGGGTACTACTATGGATTGTGTTTCTAATATGTGGAGTAGTTTTTCTTATCATATAAAGTGTTCTAATCATTGGGTTTGTTGTTTTTGTATGTTGTGTAAAGGGATATTCACTCAAGGGATTTCCGTAGTGATCGACATATGAGTACACTACTAGGATAGGGTTTGTCAGACTATGAGTGGGATGTGATGGACCGTGTCGGCCTATGACATATAGCACAGATGGGTGATGTGCCCCATAATATGCCTATGTTGAATGCTTTGTGTGAGATATGGTGTGCAGACACATGCACATTTTGGTTGCTTACGGGAGAGATAATAGTGACAATGGAGGATGTATATCGCATACTGTGGTTGTCAATAGTTGGGGAGAGAGTACAGGTGATGGTGGTAGTGGATGTGGAGTGAAATTTGTGCTTGGATAGGTGATATTTTGTTGGGGATCAGGCACCCATGGAGGCCCATATTAGTCTGAATGTGATATTACAGTTGAGGGTTCCACATTTATGGAAGTTCATCATAGTGGTGATAGCATCTTATATAACAGTGGAGGGAGGGGGTGCCAGCATCTTGTATAAGATGCATGACATATGTCAACAGATAGAGGAGGATGGGATGAGATATGCATGGGCATGGTGTGTGTTGGCCCATTTGTACAAGGACTTGTATCGGTTTACACATAATGAGAATGGCTGGGGTATAGGGTCCACCACACTACTACATGCATGGGAATATGAGCACATAGACGTTGTGAGGCCAGTTGGAGGGCCACGAGGAGATTAGATGTGGCTTGAAATATTTACGCACCGTTGGGTGGATATTCGTGGTAGGAAGATGGACACGGATAGCTTTAGAGCATTGATAGACATGATGGGGCCTAAGTCACTGATATGGTGGTTGTATCATGAGTATGGGGGATGGCTCGAGGATTAGAAAAAGTTGTGATGTATTTAAATAACCATGTGGTTAGAGGACCAATTTCCAAGTGTAGCAGAGTTCTTTCAGGTGGAGAGAGTGTCGTGGAAGTTCGAGATGGCACAAGATGTACCCCTAGAGCTATATATATGGCTACAGGTTGTGAGAGCTCCTAGGAGGGCCGGTGCTAGGCCAGAGCCCATAGCGGAGAAGTTGGTACCACTGGGGTTAGATGTTGTAGACCCAATGATGAAAATTGTGTATGGCGATGATGCAAGGAGTACGAAGGATTATCAAGTGTGGTGGGTAGCGTATCGATGGGTATTGCTATACCCAGTACTTACGAGTACTATGGAATTGGTAATATGCGGAGTGAGTGAGGGAGGAATCCCTGACCCTGTAGCAACGATGATGGCAGATCATAAGTATTTGTGTATGTTAATGTGGTGAATTAACTATTTATGTTATGGTGTTTACGTGGTTGACTAACATGAGGTTGTATGTTTTGTATGCAGGAGATGCCTATTGGTCATTGATAGTAGACACATCAATCGACATGTTGACGGGGAATGTGCCAAGCAATGTGTTATGTAGTGGCATACTAGAGCATGTGGATGAAATCACGGGTGAGCATACCCATTTGTCTGAGCCCATAGAGATAGCAGTGGAGACATGTACGATGTTGCTTAGTGAGAGAGACAAGGAACAAGAGAAGACTTGTCGCACTCAAGAGGTAGTAGGTGGTGGTCCCTTGAATCAGGATGTGTTCTCCTAATATGTAGATATGCAACATCAGTTCTTGGAGTAGAACATCAATATTGTGATGTTGTGCGGATAGGTGGAGAAGTTTTGGGGCTGTGAAATGTGGCGTTGCATCGGTGGAAAGGTGTCTAGTTTTGGGGCTCTCGTGATACATAATTTTGATAGTGATGATGAGTTGTGATAGTGATGATCGTATATGATGTAGGGGCCTTACCTCCCAGTGATGAAACATGTTTTTGTGATGATGATTGTATGAATGTCATATGTATGGACACATATTTTGGATATGTGTGTGATCGATAATTGAGATTTTTTTATTTTTAATGTAATGGAAATCACATGGTTGTATGGTTATTGTTATAGTATGTGTATTGTGGTGTATGTGATGAATATAAATTTGTATGATGATGTGAGTAATGGTAGATAGAATATGATGATGTAGATAATGAATTTAATGTGATTGATGAAATGTGTGTGCAAGAATTAGTTATCTATGCAAACAAAATCAAGACTAACACCTAATAGCCTTAATATAATGCTAAACTAAAATCTATACACCATCATGCTAACAGCTAAACAAGTAATAAACATCAACACTATACATTAAAACCTTGAAAATAAAACCTCAAGCTAACATGCTAACATTTATTTCTCTACTCTTTAGAAATCTAAATCGATGAAATGGACCTAGATAGACCCTTTAGCTATCAAAGGGTTGATATTTGTTGCTTCATCCAAGAGGATTGAGGATGGAGGTTCATCAATTCATGACAATAAGGCCTTTCTTGATTAACTACATTGATCTTCACAAAATAACTTGTATGATTGAATGAAAATGGATAATGCCTAGCTCCACTCTAAGGAAGAATGCCCTAGGATGATGAAATGTCTATAGTGTAGGCTCTATGCTCATTTAGGTGTCAGTAGAAACGTAGGGGGAGGGCTCCTTATATAGCCCAATGGAAAAAATAATCCCTACATCCATTTATATGTGGGATAATAGATAGGTTGGGTTAGTTGTGGATAAGGAGGGTTTAGGGAGGGTTAAGTCAACCTTAAGAGAGTTTAATTTGTCCTTTAGTGACCCATGGGAATTAGGGGTGCATATAATTAATCAAAGGTGATTAATTAATAAGGAGATAAGCCTATTAGGCTAGCTTATAAGAGAATTATCATGATTTAGGGGATACGAAGGATTAAATTAGATAAATGAAATTTTATATATCTAATAGAGGAGGAAAATTAATTAATTAGAATTAATTTATTAATCTAGATAGAATGGGGTTTAATTAATGAAAGGTCGTCAATCATATTTTTCCTTGATAGATGAGTTAGTTAGCTGGAGTAATGTAGTTAATTGATGATGATTGAAGATAGGATGAATTCCATTTGATGATTTGTCGTCAAATTGCTAGGAAGAGTATAATTAGTGCAATTTAAGTATTTAAATTGCTTAGGCTAGATTATAGGTGTCTACATTTGCCCCTCTTTGGGGTGGCATAAGTGACACCACTTCAAAGATAGTAGATAGGTAAAAAATTTAAAGGGGTAGAAGAAAAATTAGTATAAGTGAGAAATTCCCCCTCGAGTCTTGATGGGGTGATGAAGGAAGGTGATTGACGATAAAAAAAAGATGAGAGAAATGGAAAGAAAATGAGGGACAAGATACCCCAAGGGGAGGAGAATAATGGGTAGGGGTAGGATACCCCAAAAAAAAGAGTGGTGTCAAGAGGAGAATGATAAAGAAGAAATATGAAGGAAGGAAGAGTAGAACTAGCCTTCACCCATTGTATTGGAATAACCATATTGCCATCATATAGCCAAAGATCTATGTCATCAGTCCTAATTAAAGATATAAGCATACAACAATGCGTGAGGTGACATGAAAAACCATAATACAAAGCTATTGCACCTTACTGAGAACCAACCCAAAGTAACATAGTAAATTTAATGCAGGACAAGAAGTAAACAAGCTCATGTAATAGGGAAACAAGTTCAAACACGCATACTTAAACCAACAACGGTCAAGGTTGTTACACAAATGTATTTGTTATCAAACTGAAAATTATAAATGTTTGCGATTTGATGAATAGTGGTAAAAATTATGCCCCAAGTAAGAATATATGCGAGGGAAATTGATGGAGGATGCAACGTTCCAATGATAAAGTGTTGTGCGTAACGAAACAATATCAAATAACTGAATGTGCCCTAGAATACTGATGAAGCAAATAGGCTAGCTTTGTAAATGGTTGTAAACCTGATGATCCACGAGTCGTGTGGTTTATAAACATGTGAAGATTCCAACAAGATATGGGAGAAGCACCATATAAATACATGAGTTTCAACCATTTTGGGTCGTTTATCTATTTTTGCAAATTTTTTGAGTGTTTTACAATTTTTAGGATTTAAAATTGATTTTTATTTTTTTAGAGATTTGAAAGATTATTTTAATATTTATTCATTTTTTACGTTTTTTAGATTTTCAGATTTTGAATATAGAAGAATTAGAAGGAGTCTCCTAGGAGCGAAAGAAATGTCTCATGCAAAAGAAATAATCACTAGGTAGCAGGTACTGCCCTAACATAACAAAAAATTAATAAAATAAATATTTAATAAAAATAATTATGCGTGGAGTCCGTAGGAGTGATATCGCCTAGAAGTAATAAAATTTCCCTAGTGAGAAGAAGCGAGTGCTAGGTGGAAAATAATGCCTTAGGACAAATAAAATAAAATAAAATAATTATTTAAAAAATAAAATCATTCACGGTGAGTAGAAGATGGGTTAGAATGAGAATGGTGGTCAAAACACGCTCCCAAGGCATCACAGTGAGTGAAAATGACTAAATATACCCCAAGTGAGGGGGGGTAAACTATTACAATCTGTTCATTTATTACAAACCTCTACTAAAAGTTACTGTGAGACCTCAGAGAGTGAAGAAGATGAAGGTGAGACCATGATCCCACAGGAGACGTGCTGACCGAGTTTGGGAGTACATCTGTCATGTAGATGAGGCCCCCTTCATGAGTAGCTTAACTATTCCCTTATACTTTCGTGCATTTATTACTTTATTAAAAAAATTCAGCCCTAGGAAAGGTGCATTCGTGTACCCTTGGGGGCATAGGCATCCTCAAGGGAATGTAGGTACCACAAAAGTGTGTGCACACATGTGTATATATTATATTTTGCCAGTGCGCACGCATAGGCACCGATTAGTGTGTGTAAGCACCAATAGAGGGTTAGCTGCATGCACCTACACGTGCACACTAAAATGGCCACGCAAACACACTAAAGCACACACACACACATGTATGGGTTGGGTTAGCTTGGAGTAAATGTTAGTGCATAATACTTTTTGTGTTGTGCAGAGATGATTTTTGGCGTTGCAGACTAGAGAGTGACATAGTCGTATTGCTGAGATATATGCGAACCTACCTCGGTGGGATCTTCGTGACATGAAGGTACTATTGGAGGTGGTTGGTTTAGGTTACATGGCCTAAATGCCATCTATTACATTAGATCATGACCTTCTGATAGCATTGATAGAGTGATGACACAATGAGATCCTAAGAGGATGTCTGGCGCATTCTACGCGTCCCCATTATTGGGTCCTTGATTGAGTATACTAGTGACTTTGGATAGATTACAGAGGAAATAAATGATGTCTTCTACAAGGATGACATACCCCATCAAGGAATGACTGTTTATTTGCATTGCTGCATATCAGATTGCACCATTCATTGAGGACTCTTATATCTTGTGGCTCTTATCATTGGGTTTTAACTCATTGATAAGACAAGAAATTCATTTCCATTAGGCGTAATTATCATTACTCATGGTATATACAATGGAGAGAGATACTACTGGGGCTAGTGCAGAGTGGAACATCAATACCAGGACCTTCATTTGATCACATACCACCATCAGAAGATGATGGGACCTGCTTCGTTATTTCATATTTTTTCATAGGACCACATAGCTATTGGTCATCCTATTAGTTTACTGCGTGTGCAAGCTCCAGAGGAGCCTACAGTCATGGGATGGGTTCATGTTGGGGATGATATCCGAGGGCACCTAGGTGGTACATATTATTATCATTGAGAGTTTGATGAGCTACAATAGAGAGACATTATCTGGTGGCCCTATAGGCATATACAATGGCCAGAGGATGGGGTAGAGCTCAACATTTTCAAGGTAGAGCACTTTCTCCTAGGTAGCTGTAGTTATATTACAGAGTTTTATAGGGTTGATTGATGCTAGCGACAGTTGGGTATCATTATGGGTGTTCCTTAGCCTGATATTTGGTATGCTTGTCATGATGATGAGAGGCAAATCATGGGCCCACGTACTTAGATAGCTATACCCAGTGCCATCTTTGAGTAGATGGTACCATAAGTTTGGGCCCCAACATGATAGAGTAGGGACCCTAGAATGACACCTAACTACCTAGCTTTGCATGCCACCGTTTTCCCTAGCAATTGACCATACTAGATGGTGCATGGGTTGTCGGTGTGAGACCACCACTAGAGATTCCCTACAACATTGATGAGAGTGCTGATATAGAGGGAAGTGACATGGGATGTAATGATGATGATTATCCATTGGATGGACAAAGGCATGATGGGGAAGATGATAGAAAAGGTCTGTTATAAGGTCCTAGACCAAGGCTACAGAGACAGAGGTAGGTCCCAATCATACAACAGGTACTACCCAGACTACATGATCCAAGGCATAGTCCTCCTCATAGTCCTTTGAGAGGAGGAGAGTGTGGGGATGATATGGGACAACTAGCTTCCTTACATCATTAGTTTCAGTAGGTCACAGTGGTCCAACTTCGAGTAGCATTAGAGAGGGACCAGGCACAAATATAGGTTTTTGCAGTGGAGCGGGACCAGGTCGGAGCTCAGGTTGGTCAGGGAGGGGATGGTGCTAATAGAAACCTATAATTTATCTCCAACAATTTAAATACTTAAATTGTGCTAATTATCCCCTTTCCCACAAATTGATGATATATCATCAATATATCACATTTTCTCTTCTATCATCATTAATTAACTACATTACACTAGTTAATTGGCCCTTCAATCCAACAAAGATGATAATTAATGACCTTCCGTTAATTAAACCACTTTCTACTTGAATTAATTAATTATTCTTAATTAATTAAGTTTCCTCCTCTATTAGATAAATAAACTTCCATTTATCTAATTTAATCATGTATATCCCCTAAATCATGCTAATTCTCCTCTAAGATAGCCTAATAGACTCATCTCCTCATTAATTATTTACCTTTAATTAATTATATGCACCCCTAATTCCCATGGGTCACTAAAGGAAAAATTAAACTCTTCTAAGGTTGACTAAACCTTCCTTATCCATAACTAACCCAACCTCTCTATCATCCCACATGTAAAGGGATGCAGAGATTATTTTATACACATTGGGCTATATAAGGATCCCTCCTCCTACCTTTCTACTGACACCTAAATGAGCATATAGCCTAAGTTAAAGCCATTTTATCATCTTAGAGCATTCTTCATTAGAGTGGAGCTAAGCATCATCCATTTGCATTCAATCATCCAAGTTATTTTATGAAGATCAATGGAGTTAATTAAGAAAGGCCTTGATTCCATGACTTGATGAACCTCCATCCTCAATCCTCTTGGATAAAAAAACAACTATCAAACCTTTGATAGCGAAAGGATCTACCTAGGTCCATTTCATTGATTTAGCTTTCTAAAGAGTAGAGAAATAAGTGTTAGCATATTAGCTTGAGGTTTATTTTCAAGGTTCTAATGCATAGTGTTGATGTTTATTACTTGTTTATCTCTTAACATGATGGTGCATATATTAAAGTTTACCATTGTATTGACGATATTAGGTGTTAGTCTTGATTTTATTTGCATAGCTAACTAATTCTTACACACATTTGGCACGCCTGATGGGAGGGGTCCTTAGTCCCTTAGCATTATAGTTCAATTTTTATTGTTATTTAAATATTTGGCTAACAATTAATATGCACACATGTGAAATAATGTTAAATTTCTTATGATTTTGCTAAATTTGCATGTTTTGAGTGTTGTTTAGGGGTTTAATGTTGATGGGTTATTGTCAATTTTTAGCTAACATGTTAAAATTTTGAGATTTTTGAGATTTTTAACGTCATTGTGTCATATTTTGACATCATCACCAGGTACATTTTTGTAGGGTGTACACAAGCACTCATTCCCTAGCACGTACGTCATTATTCTAGCACATACACATTGTTTCAGTATTATACCCTATTTTCTGTCAGAACTATCAGACCAGTGCATGCACCCAAACTGTAGCACATGCATCCTTATGATGGTGCACACACTTTGTGTCCTACATAAATATGCATATACCCATTCCCTAGCGTAAACATCATTCTTCCAGTACACACACACTCCTATGGTATTATACCCTATTGTCTGTCAAAACTATCAGACCAGCACAGACACATAAACCAGAGCGCAGACACTCATTACCTAGCACATACATCAATTTTCCAATGCACACACACTTTTTCAGTATTATACCATGTTGTTTGTCAAAACTATCAAACAAACGCAAGCACACGAACCATAACACATGCATCCTTATGATGGCACACACACTCTGCATCCTACATAGCTACACATATACCCATTTCCTAGCATAGACATCATTTTTCCAGCGCACACACACTGTCATATTTTTTTGATTATCTGTGTTTTCTTCCCATGCACAAACATCTATCCACTAGTGCATACACATTGAGGAAGGCACATACATCTCTCTGGTAGTGTAGGCACTCTGAAGCTTTGCTAGTCCACAGAAAGGAATGTAGGCACCATAACCCATGCACATATACCCTAATATGGGTGGAGGTACCACAGTTTGGTTATGAATATCAGTTTAACATTTACAAAATCTTTTGTCATTAAATTACTAACATCTTGTAGGTTTATTCTAATTAATTTCTATTTTGTAGGGTGTATTTACATGCTTTTGTTTAAATTTTCTAAAATTTGGATAAAAATTTCATGTTTAATCATAAGAGTAAATTCATGTATGCTCTTCCTTCATGCCTTTTTGGATGATATTGGGAATCATAAAATATTCGTATCTCTTTCTTTTTCTTTGAAAAACATTGGGAATTTCAAATTTTGTTGAAATAAACATGCATCTTGTTTGATTTAAGTATTTTCCATTTGTTTATTTCTTAGTTGGATCTTGCATCATGTATGCTCTTCTCTTGCATCTGATATAGTTTATGTGCAAGTTGTCAAAAGGTGTTAAAACAAACCACATTAAGCTAAACAAGATAAAAACACACTAAAAACATCACAGTGTATTTTCAGGTTCGTAAAATGGTACGTCCATATCCTCTCAACTAGAACATAACCCCTTTAACATAATGCCTTAATCTACAACAATGGGGGTGGTTATAGGAACCCTAAAGTATATTATACAAGAGGGAACCTTTTGGAAAAAATAGTAAGTGCTTTACACAACCTACTTGACTAGTTTTACCATTTGTGATATTTAGCGTCAAAGTTATCTGTATCCCGACCCTAGTGAGAGTACATGATAGATATATTTATTTATTGTCCACTGTACTTAAAGGGTTTAAAGTAAAGCTGAGATAATCCTTGGGAAACCTTGGGAAACTAAGCTCACATCTCGATAACTTGTGACACCTAGTTGAGTGAACCACCTAGGAACCTATCTTTCACCAAGAGTCAACTTTGACCATATCAAAACCAATTTGAGTTTAGAGCTATCCCAAAGCGAGAAATTTTTCAGTTTTGTAACCTTGTTTTTCAAACAAAGGGAGAGTCCATTAATTTTGAATGGAACATTATTCATCATAAGGGTTGTAAAGTTTTACTTTTACTTAGTTTCCACTTGCCCTAGGGTGAGATGAAACTCTACCGAAGTGAAAAAAAATGCTCTTCAACACCAATTGATCTACTTCCTTCACTTTCTTTTGAAACTTTGTTGATAAGAAGAGGAGTGACTACCCTTGTGTTGCTAATTAATTTGTATTCACCATTTTTGGGTCTGTTTACGCTCATCCATGTTTGCGGTTGAGTTGTTAAATGTCTAAAGTGTGTGAAAACACTTTCATATCATTGGTAGCCTTTTTGGTCTTGATACCCAAATCAAGATCGTCATCGTAGTTACACTTGATTCATCACCTTGATTCTCCTTTGAACTATTACTTTGTTTATGTCATGTTGCTACAATTTTGGTGTTTACGTCTTGTTTCTCGTAAACTTGTCCTAAATATCTATATTGTGATGTTACACTATCCACACTCTAACAATTCCTTGGTAAACTCTTGCTTTAGTTTGATTTAAATTACTACCTCGATTTTGAAAAGTGTTGAGTGTTATCATTTGTGTTTGTTATATCAATATCATCTTGATATTAATACATTAATTTCTCACAAATTTTGGTTAACATATCTTGGTGGAATTGTTGTATCACTCACAATTGTAATTGCCACTTTTTGGAATATAGGTCTTGATTGGATTTGGGATTGATTTTAGTATACTTTGCTTGGGGATCATGGTAACTCCTTGTTATTACTAACACCTTGTTCATTTCTTTGAACTCGACATAAGAAGTGACATTTTGTTAATCATATTAAAACACCAACTACCATTTTGGAAATAGAATTAGGAATTATATCATTTGGTTTATTGGTTTTCAAACTAGGCATCATGTGATTGTATCTTATTTGTCACCTTTTGACTTACTCATTTAGAAAAATCACTTGGGCGACATTAATTATAACTCTTGAACTATTGAAATTATTTTTACATTTCACTTAAGCCTAATCAATACCTTTTGAATAAATTCAAAACACCTTAGTGAAACTCTCATACATCATGGCCCCTAAAACAAGACTGGGAGTCAAAAAGTAGGCATTTGAAATGAAACAACCACAAACTTGGGAAACTTAAAACAAAAAAGGGTCAAATCCCTTTATTGGCCATGATCTTGAGCCTTTATTTTATGTAGAGAAAGAAGTGGAGGAGATGGTAGATCATATTGGTGATGAGTTAGAGTCACCACATGTGAAATTTTATTTTGTCCCTGTCTTATAAGATGAATTCCTTTTCAGAAAAAAAGATCGGGTGCTAGCAAGAGTGGTGGAATTATGATCTAGAATTCCTATAGAACATGAGATAGTCCCACCCACGAATGAGGCTAATTAAGAGGAACAACCTCTCATTAACATGGAATATATCCTAAGACATGGGCACACTTCCACGTCTAATGTAGGAAATGATAATATGGTGGGTTATAATCTTCCCTTCATTAAGATGCCATGTAGAGTTAGATTAGAACATGAAAATGTAGAACAACCTCCATACAATGAAGAAGAAGAATAACCTCTTGAGGAAGAAGTCACTATTCAAGAACAAATCCAAAACCTTAGTTGACAATTAGCTTTACTAACATCTCATGTACAGAGGGAAACAAATAAACATTTGTATAAGGAAAATCCTAAGGTAAAAACTAGTGAACTTCAAATGGAAAACCAAGAAGGAGAAAATATGGAATACAATCATGAATATATTCCTACTTCTCCTACTAAAGAGAAATTACTTACACCAGAAATTCAATCCATGAAATAAATGCTTACAAGCCTTCAAGAAAATAATGTTGGGCATAGAAAAAAGTACCAATATGAAGAGTTATGCCCCCATCCATTCGATAAAGCTATGACGCTTCAACCCTTTCCTAAGAAGTATGACATTTAAAAATTTGATTGACCCATGAGATCATGTGAAATATTTTTACATGGCATGCCAAGAAGTGGCATATAGTGACAATTACCTCATACAACTCGTTCCAAAGAGTCTAGGGGGATAAGCATCCAAATGCAAAGCCTATTAAATAGAAGCTAAGGAAAATTCATCCACGAGTGGCCCTTCTGGTTAAAAATGAGGTAGATAAACTATTAGTAGCATGGTTCATCAGACCCATTGACTACTCCAAGTGGATATCAAACATAGTTTCAGTAAAAAAGAAACTAGTTGGCATCAAAATTTACACAGACTTTTGGGACATCAAGGCATGTCCGAAAGATGATTTTCCTTTTCCCAATATCCACATGATTATCTATTCAACTTTAGGCTAGGAAATGTTATCTCTTATGGATGGATTTTCAGGATACAACCAAATCAAGATAACATAAGAATATTAATATAAGACAGCCTTTACAACCCCTTGTGGAACATCCTATTATCAGGTAATGCCCTTTGGCCTCAAAAATGTTAGTGCAACCTATCAATGGGCCATGATAGTAATATTCCATGATATGTTGTATGATACCATGAAGTACTATGTAGATGATATCCTTGGAAATTCCAAGACAAGAGAAGACCACCCTAAAGTTTTGTGACGTTTCTTTGAACATTTGCGTGAATATAAGGTTATATTGAATCCCAAGAAATGTGTGTTTGGAGTATTATCAGGGAAGTTGCTAGGCTTCATTGTATCAAGGAGAGGAATTTAAATGGATCCAGCCAAAGTTAGTGTCATTACTAAAATGCCTCCTCCCAAGAATATTAAATAGCTGTATAGCCTACAAGGAAAAATACAATCCATTCACCGCTTCATTTCAAATATTTCTGAAAAGTGTCATTCTTTTACTCATCTGCTTAATAAGGATGTTGATTTCATTTGGGGACTAGAGCAATATCAATCCTTCACCTTCTTTAAACAATACTTGTCCAATCTACCTATCCTCATGCCTTCAACCCCTGGTGAGACACTTTTTCTATACATATTTGCTACCCAATTTTCTATTGGCACTTTTCTTGCACAATATGACATGACCCAAAAAGATAAATATGTGTACTACCTTAGCCATACTTTGATTTTCTATGAGCTCAACTATCCATAAATTGAAAAATCTTATTTGGATGTCATTTTTTCTTTCTAAAAACTAAACCATTACCTATTGAACAATAAAACCAAGCTTATATCTAAAGTTGACCCACTTAAATACCTATTGTCAAAACCCACCCTTACAGGTAGAATGACTAACTGGATCATTGTGCTCATTGAATTTGAAATTGAATACATACACCAGAAATCAGTTAAAGGCCACATACTTGTTGACCAATTAGTAGAAGCACCTTTATCTAGAACAAAGCCTATAAGTCTAGAGCTTCCAGATTCATCAGTAATGTATATTAAAGAATCTATCATGTGGCAGATCCACTTTGACGGATCATTCACTTTCCATGGTTCAGGGGCCAGAGTAGTACTCATCACTCCTTCTGGAGACCCCATACCATAGGATTTCCATCTCGGTTTTCCTTGTAAAAATAAAATTACAGAATATGAGGTGCTCATCGTTGGGATGAAGTTGGCGATCAAGTGGAGTATACACCATGTCAAGCTCATTGGTGACTCACAACTGATTATCAAACAAGTCAACGATGACTACAAGGTCAAGGATGAGAAGCTCATCCCATACAAGAAACTAGTGGAAACTCTGAAAGAATACTTTACATGTATTACATTTGAGAGAATTCCAAGGGTAAAAAATTGATCTACAGATGCAATGATGATAGTGGGTTCTATGCTGCAGATTTCGCTAGAAAACAATGATATGCCATTTTTGTTGAAAATCTACATCAACCTACATATGATAGACCAAAATCATGTTTGGCATGTGAAGTTATTGATACCTACTCCCCTTAGTATGCACCTATCTATTAAAAACTTAAAATTGGTACCTTCTCTACTGACATTTCTTGATCCAAAAAACAAATCCTTATCTGCTAAATAGCCCATTACACCCTCTTATGAGGTATGATCTATCATCATGGCTATGATGGGAATTTTTTTCATTGTCTAGATGTAGTAGAGTTGATCCAAGTGATCAACGAAGTACATGAAGGGGTGAGTCACACCTATATGAATGGAATGGTCTTAGCAAAGAAGATGTTACAGGTGGGATACTACTGGCCTACTATGGAGACAAATTGCTACAACCATGTTAGGAAATGTGTTCTATGTCAGAAGTATGGAAATTTCATCAATGTGCCGTCACAGCCATTACAACCAATTATAACACCGTGGGCATTTTCCAAATGGGGACTAGATTTAATAGGGAATCTCACCCCTACCTCATTTAATTGTCATACTCGCATCATTACAGCCACAAAATATTTCACTAAGTAGGTGGATATTGTTCCATTAACATATGTTATAGGTGCTTAAAGATTAAAGTTCATCATGAATCACCTTATTTGCTAGTATGGTATTCCTGCGGCCATAGTTACTGATAATGGAAAATTATTCAAGAATAAGATGGTGAAAAATATTTTTCACCAATTTAAAATTAGATTAAAGTGGTCTATGCAATATTACCCTAATAAAACATTGGTTCGAATCATGGAAAAAATGGTGAGTAAGGGGTAAGTGCATGAAATTGGGGGGCCAAAAAGTGGACAAGGATGTGAAAAAAAGTAAAATGCACTCATGTTTTAGTTTGTTTGGCTTGGTAATCCCCAGAGCATAACACGTACACATTACATAACACGTATGTGTTATGTTGAGTATAAACAAAAAAAAGAGGCTCAAGCCTCTATCATTTTTCCTCCCTCAAACGTGAGTTACAGAGCTTGTTCATGTCGTCACATTTTTCCATTCAGTTGGATCTCAAGCTCAAAGGATCATTTCTAGATTGCTAAGAAGATCTGAATCAACGATGGCACCATGGAGAATAGGTAAGCACATTTATTTTCTCAAAATTACATTGAAATATGATAATTATAGATTAAATTTTGAATTGAGTACATATTTTTAATTGTTACAGTTAGAGGTCAAGGGAATTAACCACAACCAAACCTTGTTATTCCTGACATCCCACCCAACACTCCCATAATTGATCAACATCCCTTGGGTATTCAAGAAGATTTAGCAGCCCAAATAGTTGAAAATAAAATTGAAATTGAGGATTTAATCAAAACAATGAGGGATGCACAATCTACAAACCCCCACCGCGCCTCTCTTGCAAACACATTGGAGGCATTACTTGTTCAAATTGACGTGGAAACAAGAAAAATTAATTGTTGGAAAACTTACAGAGAGGGTTGTAGGGTTTATTATTCCAAAAAATTATCATATGTGGATGTAAAGAAAAAAGAAATTTCAAAAGAACTCATATGCGCCTTATTCACGGACACATGACTAATCTTACTGTTTCGTTGACATGTAAACGATTTCCCATCCATTGGTGTAATAATAATTTGATTAGAAATAATTTTTGGGACCGATGGTGGATGGTGTTTAATTTTCCACCTTGTAATAACAACAAGGTGTCACTATACTTTCTGAGGAAACTCTATTGCAAGTTTATCCTCAACAAGATCCTAAATTATTTTGATTTCTGAGATTTCTAGGGCCGAGGAAAAGGATCTGCACAGGAGTGACCAGGTGCACAATGTGTACCTATTTAGTATTGTAGATTTCCCACATAAAATCCCCCTCACCCTAAGATTGTCCCTCAAGCAGTGAAGGAGACAGTAGAGATTAATACACTCCACACACTTCAGGGGCTATCTGTGACCCTTGTTCAACATACGAGGGATATTTCTGAGCCAGATGCTCATGGAGGTACACAGAGTATTCCCTCAGGGAGTACTAGCATGAGGCCACATTTTTTCTCATCAAGTGGTAGCATATGTTTGGGGCCCAAGGAGGATGATACCTTCATGCATACTGATTTTTGTGCACCTGGTGCTAGGGATGAACACGATAATGTCACTATGTCAGATGTCCTTTTGAGTGAGACATTTGGATTACATTCATCGGCATCACCCTCACAGGTAAATTTTTTATGTTTTGTTATGTGTGTTACAAAATTTTTGGAGTACCTGATTTACTTATATATGTTAAATTTTTGAAATAATTATATTTATACATGTACATGCATTGATATTATAGCACGTGGGAGACACATCTTCATCCCGATCATAGGTGGTGAGAACCATGCATATGCATACATTCATAAAGGTAATTTAGAATGTTAATTATGTAAAATTTTCACATACATGTGTGTGTTTGTGTGTGTGTATATATATTAGTTTTGAAATCAAATATATGTATGTTCTTGTATGTCCATCTAACTTATGTGATATACATGTTTGATAAAGATGTTGACTTCACTAGACACCCCACCATCTCTGCGACAAGTAGATAAAGGTTTTGCCACTGCAATTTCATATGCGCAACAAATCACTGAGGTATTCAAACAACACGTAAATTTTGTTAAATTTCTCGTGTAATTCATATTATGTTAAATTACATGTTAGTAATTTCTTTCATTGTAGAATTATTAAATTATGTTAATAATGTCCTTCTTTGTGTGTATGAAGAAGCTACCTGTGATAGGGCGCAGCCCTGTTCATTTGATTCACAGGCATGGCGGGGTAAAAACAATAGATCTATATTGATAAAATTAGTTAAAATATTGTCATTATGTAGATACATGTACTTAGCTCTATTTTCGCTAATTCTGATGTTAGATTTTCTGATCTTATGTGTATGTAGGGAAATTTAACCCCCTCCATTTTGACTTCGAGGGCACAGACTCCTCCATCTCGTCATCATCGTACCCCCGTTCATACTATAGGAGATCCCAATGACTCATCTGAGCATGAGGTGCAAATTCGGTGTGATTGACTACTTGTGGTAAGTTTGTGTATTTATGTAAATACTTTCATTCTAGCATTGTCTTAAATACATGTTGAAAACATATATAAATTAAGTTTTGACAAAAAACATTGTTTGCATTTACAGGCTCAGCTACAGGTGAGTATTTAGCGGAAGAGGACTCGAACCTTGGGCTTGGGTGATCCAAAGTCATCTCATGGATCTCCATCTTCACCTAAGGGAGGGCCTTCTTCGAGCAAGGCCAAGAGAGGGATAGATTTTGATGAGTAGGAAATATATATGTCTTACATGACATTGTTTTTGTATGCCTATGTGCATGGCATTGTATGTAAGCCTATATGACATTTGAACTTGATGGTATATGACCTATTTGGGCATTTTTGTATTTATTATACACATTAAAATACTATTTGGAACTTGATAATTTTGTATGATACCTTACATTTTAGATATTATTTTCACATGAATCTAATATGATGTGCACTTGACAATATTTAAGACATTATGGATTATTTTTTCATTTATTGGTGATGTACATGTACTAGCATTTTCAATGTATAATATGCATCAAAATTTGGAAATTAATATTTATATAATGTATGTATATAAAGATTTACCTAATCTAAATATTTATTCATTCAATTTATCAATGTGTATATGTGTATTTACCTTACTTACGCTTCTTCTTGCTCATGGTCTCTTTGTAATGTTTCCTATCTTATCATGCACTTACTACATTCTTCTATGCTTCATAGTCTTCTCCCCTATTAAAACACCCGACAGTCGTCACAATTTAATGTCTTTCATCTGTTGATATTTTGAGAATGTCTCTCCATATACATTACTCCAATGCTTGAGAATGTCTCTAGATGCAATGATATTCTGATTCAGACACTCAATGATTCTTGATTGTCTAATCCTGTCAAATTCATGTTACTACCTTTAAATCTGTAGGTATTTCAAGTTATTTGTAAATCACATCACACCCTTCACTAGGCTTGATGACTAGCCATATCCCTTTTAAGACACTTTTGAAAACATGCATGGGTTTATCATAACATAAATTATCAATGAATGAAAGGTCACTAAGCTATAGGCTAGCTGACTCCCATCTAGAACTAAACAAGAAAGATTTACTAGGTGATTGATAAATCCCATGTGTTCTTAGACATACCCCTATCAAATTCATTTTTAAGCCAATCTAGTCATTCAGGGCTCTTAAGCGACTACGCCCAGACAGGGTAGACCTCCACCGACTTAGAGTGCACTATTTCTCATGTTTGCAAACAATAGGACAACGAGAGAACCAAATGGAGAGGGAGAAAACTGCAAGAGGATTTCGTAGAGGGCCCCAACATGGAGGTCTTGGATCTAATGATACCTATCTAGGTGCCACAGGATTGAAGAAATCACATGTTGAAGATATGGCGTGTTTGGGCCTCAAGAATCTTAAGTGACTATTCCTAGAAGGGGTAGCCAGAGAGCACAATGAGCATAGGGAATAAGAAAGAAGCCTCCACTAGAATTCACTAGGCCATTTAGACGTGTTGGTTTGGTCCCATGAGCTTCCATTTGCAAAGTATAGCCTCTAGCAGCCCTACATTGACTCAGACTGCACTATTTCTCGTGTTTACAAATAATAGGATAGTGAGAGAACCGGATGGTGACAGAGAAAACCATAAGAGGATTTTGTAGAGGGCCCCGACGTGGAGCTCTCAGTTATGATGAGACATCTCTAGGTGCCACGGAGTCTGAGAAATCACATGTCGAAGATATGACATGTTTGGGCCATAGGGATCTTAAGCGACTACGCCTGGATGGGGTAGCTTGAGAGCACGGGGAGGGTAGGGAAGAAAATGAAGCCTCCAATAGCGTTCACAAAGCTATTTGGACATGTTGGTGTAGTTAGACATGTTGGTGTAGAAATAGTGTAGTCTAAGTCAGTGTAGGGCTTCCAAAGGCTGTACTTTGTAAATGGAAGCTTGTGGGATTGAACCAACTACACCAACACATCCAAATGGCCTAGTGAATGCTAGTGGAGGATTTTTTTTTGTTCCCTATGCTCTCCATACTCTCAGGCTACCTCGTCCAAGCATAGTCACTTAAGATCCCTGAGGCCCAAACACGCTATATCTTTAACATGTGATTTCTCAGACTCCATGGCACCTAGAGATGCCTTGTCAGATCCAAGAGCTCCATGTTGGGGCCCTCTACAAAATCCTCTCATGGTTTTCTCCCTCTTCATCATGTTCTCTAGTTGTCCTATTGTTTGTAAACATGAGAAATAGTGCATTCTGAGTTAGTGTAGGGCTGCCAGATGTTGTACTTTACAAATAAAAGCTCATGTGACCAAAGCAACTATGCCAACACGTCAGGGTGATGTTTTTGTTTCCTACACTCCCCATGCTTTTGGGCTACCTCTTCTTGGCTACAAAAGCCTCTCGTGGTTTTCTCCGTCTCCATTCAGATTGATTCAGTGTAAGGTTGTCCATTTCCAATCACTTGAATAATATAGGTGGTTCATACAATATAGGTGGTGAAATAAGAATTTTTTTTTGTTCCTTTCTAATATTTAATTTTTCTTAACTTCACTTGGCTTCGAGAATAATAAATTCTCTACTGACAGTGCCAACCATATGAAGGTGGAAGCTTTTTTGGCACCACTAACCTACATAAATATGTTAGTAAGAAATTAAATAGAATTTTAAATCATACAAAATTTAAACAAAATCATTTAAGTAAATATTCAAATTAAATTCATGAAGAACATACCTTTGCAAATTCAATCCAACGAATCGCAAGGATCAACTCCATTCTTGATAGTAGAAAGAATTGCTTCATGATTTGATTCACAAACCTTCCTCAAATATTTATTTGATGGCCGACCTCGATATTTGATCAATTTAATATTTGTTGCAAGGACCAAATGTGAATAGTGAAGTATCTTCCGATGTACTTCGTAGTCTTCAAAAAACCAAATGTTTGATTTTTTTATAGGATATCATCGAAGCCAAGTTCCAGTGACTACCACTAATCTAGTGGGATATTTAAGGTCTTCACCATCAATGACTGTGGAAGTCAAAAAAATTTCCCCTCTACACAATGAGATAAGAAGTAGTCTATTCCCTCTTCGTTAAATTTCGTCGCAATTACTGTAAAAACATGCCCTATGTATTACAAAGTAAAACTGTTCAGTCAATTTATAAATACATTAAGAGTTGACCATTTAATAATTTATAAATCTAAAACATGGCATGTACATATATGTATGTACCTTGTTGCACTAAATCAAAGACTTGGTCAAAGTCAGGTGATGTTGTCATTTGATCTGAAGACCCTGCAAGTTGTAATGCTCATGGAACTTGATGTGTGTCGAGTGGAATTAGAGGTCTACAAGTCCGCTCATCCACCCACTGTTGTGACTCACATTCATTCCATGCAAAATCAATGCATGATATACAAAAAAAAAAAATGCACCTAGTATAAATAGTCTAAGCATTTACATCTGAACTACGGAATGAGTGCATATCACTTGATCCTGTAATTGTCATACAATCTTCAAAGTTTGTCAGATGTTGTTGCTCTATCAACAAAAAAATCTGTGAACTGTTGATCTCTCTTGATATTCATGGCCCATATTCTTGACACACTAATCAATAATACTTTTTGCATCTATAAATTTAGAACCATCCTTGAACTTTAACTCTTCTCTTGCAAGTGATCTTTTTACACATGCTCCTACACCATCAAGCTTTCTTTTTCCATGCCCTACCTCAGTAAAACTCCAGATATGTTGTACATTTGTTTCTTTGTGCATCCTTCTTAGCCAATAAAACATCCGTGCATTCTTGAATTGTGATGTGCAGTTGTCTGACCAAATGTAATGTTGATCAAAACTAATGTTCCTCTCATTCAAGTTCGTATAAAACACCTGGAAACACCCTTATACATATTTTGTAGAATATGTCCAATCATCACTGATGTAGAAATGATACTCTCTCAATATTTTTCGGTCTTGCTCAGTGCTTTCAGGAGAGTGTATGAATGTTATATGCACAAAAATAGAAACTTGCACTGAGTTATAATATTGAGATTGAACCTCCATTTGTGGCTACAATGTGTAATTCTTTGCGAAGTCAACTATTGAAACAATAGTACTAAGTGGGAATGTGTCCTTGATTAACTTGAATTTTTCATCCAACCATCGAGCTCTATGTGTGTGCCTTGCATACTCATAAAAATTTTCCTCTCTGAATTTGACCATATATTCTGATACAGGTAATTTTTTTGTAACAAGCTCACACCTCTTAGATTCTTTTCCATCTTTTAATTGATATGCCACAGATTTATATTTAGTGAAATCAACCAATTCTTTTCCTATTGAAGATGTACTCTCCTCGTGGATACAACTTTTCAGATTTGGCAAGCCACCACATACATTACACGTTCCATCCAAACATGCTTTGTTATAAAAGAATTATCTTGTTGATTTTTCACAAAATATTGTCAGAAGAAATTCCCTTGAAGATTTTTGTGGGACATTTATTCCACAATCCTACAACATGATGTTAGTATGCAAAACACTATGTATTTGACAAAAAAAATCATAATGCATTGAAAATTCAACATGATGCCTACAATAACAAGTGGTATGTGAGTGATTGATTTTCACATAAAAGGGTTTGTTCATTTCAAATAATCTTTGGCTAATGTTAATTTGTGGATTTTCATTTATAAACTTAGAGAACATTTCTATTTGAGTCATATCTAAGAAATGTTTTACACACGATTCATGATTATGAGAACCTATTCTTCTTTTTACTATATCTCTTCTATTCAGTGACACCCTTCTGTTCTCATTCCAAAAATTTACAATTAATTCTTTTAGAATATCAGATGTATTCTTGTCTTTTCATGGAAGTCTGTTAGAGAAATCCCAATAGTCAGTGTTATTGACTGACTCAAGATGTTTATGTCTCTCTATTGATTGCATTAGTGTTTTTTTGTTTAGCTTCAAAGCACTGCTTATTTATCTAATTAAGTATTTATTAACTATTTTATCACTTACTATACAATTAGTTAGTGCACATTGTGTAGCATTACTATCTTTAGTGCATCTTTTTCCACCTACAGCTTGGTATGCTTTATGTATGTTTTCAACAATTGACGCATTTTGATCAACAACATTAGATGTTCTTAACGCCAGGGTCTTCATTATAGGTCTCATCTTAATTAACTTTATCAATGAAACAAATAATTGACATCTTTGTGCATCATTTAAATTCTCAAAGTAATTATCCCAAATTCCACTAGCTTTTCTTCTCGCATTTCTTTCAAACATTTTGTTAGGAATTGGTTTTATAATGTTTTCATCAATTTTAATTAAGTGAATTAGTTTTCTTCGCAAAATGGAAGGAGGTGTTCTTAGAGGTGAAGATTCGTTTACAAGGTTACTTTCTTCATTCAGTGTTTTCATACAAATTTCAGGGTTAACATTTAGATTCTCAAATAAGGGTTCAACAATTGGATTCATATCAATTTCTTCATCCATACCAACATTATCATTCAATTCAATATCATTATTCATTACAATATCATGATTCTCTACATTTTCATTATGTATTTCATCCCAATTTTCTAATACATTGGCTACATTTGATATATCGGATGTACTTTTCCCTACTCAAAGTTTTTGCATTCTCTTCAATTTATTTATTCTCTTCTCTTCCAATTGCTCCAGTGTCTTGTTCTTGACTTTCCTCTTGTCCTTAGCTCGATGTTTATTGCCCATGATTAAAAAAAAAACTAGTGGGGTAGGGGACAAAATGAAATACTAAAAAATTGTGTAAGAATGTAGGGAATATTACAGACAAAACAGAATGTTTGCAGAATTCCCGTGAAAGAGATGAAAGGGACGTTGGGGGGCCACAAGATATAAAACAAATAAAAATGCATATGAGTTTTTTTTTTTCTCTTTTCCCAAGCCATGCCTCAAGGCTTGGGATCCGGTTTGGATCCCCAAGCCTGAGGCATGGACCTGCATAAACACAACAAACAAGTTTTTACAAGAAAATGCAAAAAATACACTTCCTCTATGAGAAATTAAAATAAAACAATCAATCCATTTTTAAAAAATTATACCACGACGTAGAGCAGAGTGTCTTCTTTCTTAAAATATAATTTTCTAAATTTTCTGACTAATATAATATATCCATATTATTTATTTTCTAACTATGCCTTTTTATAGCTATTTTTTGAAGTGTAAATATGTCTATCTTTCATGGTGTATCTTTTTTTTGGGTGATTGAAATTAAAAAAAAATATACTAGCCCAAACTAGGCATAATTCTATACATATTCAAAAAAAAATCTAATTTTCGATATTTTTTGAGGTAGTTGGGTGGGGGGGCACGGTCGGAGCTCCATTATTTTTCAAAACATAAAATTTTTGTACTAGAAAAATCATAAATAAAAAATATTCGCTAAAAAAATCTTTTAAAAAATAGAGCCCAAACTAGATGCTCCTAGCTATCTTTAAACCAAAGGGTTTTCAAAAATACTAAATAGTGCTCAAAAAATGGTGTGGGGCACGAAAGTCACTCTATTATGTTTTTTAACAAAAACAGGAGTATCTATTGGTATTTTAGTTGTTTGACCCACTTAAATTTATATGTTTTCAATAAAATTTAGTAGCTTATAAACTAGACCCAAAATGATATGATTCATATTTCTACAACATCTTCCAATTTTAAGTGTAACTATTTCGAAAAACTCATACAAGTTGATTTTTTTTAATAAAAATACATCCACTTAAGACCCCCTTTTGCCCCCCCAACTTAGTGCACTTACCCTAAGACAGGTCGCAACTGGCATTTGTAAATTCACCTAGCCCTCTAGGCTTATAAGACCTCCATTCACACTCCTACTAGTGTGACACCCTACTCCCTAGTGTTAGGAATAGAATCTATCATCCCATTTGAAATAGAGCTTCCTTCCCTAAGGATATATCTTAGGGATTATCTAGACAAAGATAAGGATTACAGAGTGGTCAAGCTAGTAGAATTGGAACTCCTAGATGAAAATCACATCCTCGCCCTTAACCATCTCAAGGTATATCAAAATAGATTATCCCAGAACTAAAACCAAATGATCATACCTCATTAATTTGAGGTCAAATATTTGGTCATGAAAGAGAATTAGTTCAGCACAAGGGCAGAAAGAAAGAAGAAAGGAAATTTTGAACCACACTGGTTAGGACTTTACGTCGTTGTGGTGAAATATGGAATAGGAGCATAAGAACTTTCTCATCCCAATGGAGACGAGCTCTTTGAGCCTATGAATGCCATGCACCTTAATAATTTCTATGTTTAAACATGGTGCCAAATAAAAACAAAGCAAAAAAATAAAAAAGAAATAAAAGATATACAAAAATAAAAAATAAAAAAGAGAAAAAGAAAAAGAGAAAATAGGTTATCCATATGTGAAAACCATGCAATTGTGGCACTTTGAATGGATCCCTTGGTGAAAAATAGCTTCTGGTGCCTTGGGATGACTTATTGTTCACAAGCATCTAGTTTGTAGGGGGTAATTTTACTTAAAATGGGGCTAGTTCCGCTCTGGCATCTCAGATTCCCTGTGAGCCTATCCTATCAAGCCTTGATCCGGTTATTTCTCCTATTGTAAATCATTGAAGGGAATTCCTTTTTATATTCCCCATCTAATTTTTGGGACACCTGCACAGTTTCAGCTTCTTGTATATAACACGTGGCACCTGCCCTTGTATATTCCCATCTAATATTGGGGGAATCCATGTTTCTTGGTTTCCTGTATGTAGTTTTGAAAAACCTTAGAAATCGTAAAAACATTCAAATATGTTGAAAATTGTAAAAACATTTAAATATGTTAAAAATCACAAAAACATTTAAATATGCTGAAAATTGCAAAAACATTCAAATATTCTGAAAATCCAAAAACATTAAAAATGTTCAAAATCCAAAGTAATAGAAAAACACAAAAACAATAGAAAATTATTTCACAAAATTCCCACAAATGTGAAATTCTCTAAATATAATCTTACAAAAACATATCTTTAGTTTACTTACTTTATCTTGTGTCTTGCTTTGTTTGTTAGTTTGTGTACATTGATTGCTTGTATAGTTTCTGCTTTCTTGTACGTTTGTATAGTTTGTTTCTTAAACATAATTTTTTAGATTCATGTTTTCTTACTTAGATTAGATTCATTCTTACTTGTACATATGAAGTGTGTTTTTGCATGCTTGTAAATAATTGTACATAGTTATGTTAATTCATGTTGTTTAGCAATGTATATTTGATAGGTTTGTTAACATTTACTCGTGTTTTCTTGTTGCATTTGCATGGTTTTATCATCACATCATTATATCTCCATCTATATCATCACATCTAACATCATCTATACATCATATATCAATAAAAAGTTAATTGTACATCATACATGAATGCTAAGCTAGTCATCACATACCATATCATCAAATGGGGGCAAGAGGGATCGTAAATATGAAAATTTATCCCCACCACACCAATATCATCATATCATCTCGTACCTCATAGAGAAAAATTAAGTATTTCATAAACCACAACATTTGATATCATCTAAGGATATATCATACATCTAACATATGGGAAACATCTTCATAGCCATCATTATGATACACACAAACATATGAAATAAAACCATACAACATCATGATATAATCAACATCCATAATAAATCATCATCATAAGATACATCACAACATGACAAGTATATAACATCAAGTGTCCATATATATGTGTATAAAATATCTATCTCAAGAGGATATACATCATCGGTACAAAATGGGCCATCAAGGGCATAGGTCATAATAAATCCTTCATTAGAGGCATATGTCAAAATGATACATTGTATACATTGGTTAGAAGTAATAAAGGATCCATAAGAGGCATGTATCAAAAGGTACATACATATCTATAAGTGCAAAAGAGTCACGTTTAACTCAAACCCTCATCAGGACTATGTGGCCTATAAGCCAAGGGAGGACCCATACCCTATGCACCATTCTAACCTAGAGGCTACCCCCAAGGCTTCTCAACTGATCTACTAGATGTTAATGGCCTATGTGACCTCGCTGATCCACTCAGATGCTGGTTATAGCTCGGTGTCTGTTGACCCTTTAGAATGACCTCATAGTACAAAGAGTGGTAGAAGGAAGCCCTACCCTTGGCTATCGTTAAATCCCTACCCTTGGTTTTCGTTAAATCCCTATGTGTGTGTGGTGTCACAACAACCCCATCTTTACATTGAAAATATGATACCTCCGTAGATGGCCTAACAACCTTAGCTTGACCCACTACTTGCTCAGCATAGAGTTGATCCCTCTCTAAATTCATCTATTGCACCTGTGCCTAGGAATTTTTTAATAAACCCATAATCTAAGCCATCTGTGAGGCAATCTTTCCTACCTTTTGAAACCAGGAAGCACCATCCCCTCCCTGACCATCATGAGCTCTAACCTAGTCCTGCTCCATTGTAAGAACCTATATTATTTTTAATTTACCCAATTACGTGAAATATTAGACCGCTATGACCCGATTTAATTATGTTACTTATCTTTTAAATTTGCTATCACCTATAATCTCCACACTCTTTCCTCTTCTAATATAGAATTTGATCAGGACTATGAACACAAACTACTCATGTACTAAATAGATGTTAATTCCCCTTGTATCACTAGAACCTACCCACTATCCCTGTAGCCTTAATTTAGGACCCTGTAATGGACCCTATCTGTGGGATCCACCATCATGTCCATGTATATCCAAGAACCTGTCATCATTCATAATCAGCTCCCCTTCCAAAACAAAATGAGAAAAAGACCCTAATCACTAGAGTAGAGAAGAATCTATGACAAGTAGAGGATCTCAGGGCATATAACTTTAGGGCAAAACTTTAGTATGGTAAAAGCTCACTCCAAAAAAAAAAAAAAAAAATTATCCTAATTACATAGGTAATTTGGGGTGTCGTCCTAGGGTCCGTAATTTGTCCCGAGTTGGGGCCATGACAATGGTGAAATTCAATCCTACGATGTGGAAAATGTCCTGGGAACTGTTTGATATGTGAAATGTGGAAGAGTTGGGAGCATGATCCAGATATGTCATTCATACATGATCATGTTTTATTCACCTCGTTAGGCTAATTGGGAAAATGCCTATCGACATAAATATAGAATGAACCCATTTTTTGATCAAATAAATTTCTAATGTATTGAAGAACTCTGCATTATAACTATGTGGAATACATAAGGATGATAAGTCCTCCATCACAAACAAATATGTAAGCTCTACCCCAGTCTCTGGCAACAATATTATGCCTAAAAAGCCTCTAGATAATGTCTCTCTATAAAATGTAAATCATTAATTTATCTAGTGAAAAAATCAAGCTTTGTACCACCCAGGTGACGACATTTTTAAACCCCAATAGGAACAAATCCCATAACTAAAGGTTTCTCTTTTCCTTACACACGTAGTGCGCTAATGGGATGACCAATTGCTGAATGTGGTCATTCATTTTTCACTCAACAAGTATAACAACTAAATGACTTTCCCAGTCTGTAGTCTGATGGTGGTCCAATGTTAACGAATGTGAAAGAGGTCGGCAGTAAAGTATGTGCCTATTGTGAATCCCCACTCACCTAGAAGTATCTCTCACCACTGTATAGACCGTAAAAAATCCAATGGTCAAATCCTCCGCCAATGTCCAGAGGTCCTCCTCCTCCTCCTCCGCCATGTCCAGGCCCTCCTCCTAAGAGCCATCCGATATAAGGGTCCCAATGAAATAGTGTGATCTTATAATTCACACTACTCTAAATAAAATCTCATACTTTAATGGGGTCCGTCTTGTTTGTAGAAGACTAGTTGCACTGATCACCTTTGTAATCTGAGTGAAGAGAGATTACTGGTATAGCTCAATCCCGTCTGCCAACAATGATAACATCTACTAAGATATTATGCTTGAAATATCCTACCATTCTTGCAGCTGTTAGTTAAAAATATGGAGCCATACATCAACTACGCCTTTCATTAAAAGCGGTGAATGTTAGTTAATCGTTACCGACGGAATGGCTTGCCACCTGCATCCGCATAAAGTTTATTAGATTGGGCATCCGAGCCACATGTTCCTTCACTTTACCATTTAAAAATTTAACGATGGTTTCACGCATTAGGCATATTGTCCCATGTTTTACTTTCCCATGGAACTCAAATGATGGTATGAATAATTTCCATGGAGGAGATTTATGTTAATAGAATATTTTGATGTACTCTTTCGTCAAACACATGATTATATAACACGATAGGATATGAACATAACGTCCATATGCCCATATGGGTGAGCTCATACGCATGTTCAAGCATGTATAGGCTTATGTTGGAGGGAAATTGAAGGGATCTCCAGCATAGAGTGGGTGTGCATGTTTGATGCCGAGTATGATGCACATTTGCCCACTGTATTCCATTCAGTTAGCAAGTCACCCTTCTTGATTCGAGTGACAGTGTTTTTGGAGGACCCTAAGCTCTATACAGTGTCGATTGAAAATAGAGAAATAAATAGGAATGCTGGCCTAACTAACCTATGATCACAGGCTACAAGAACTCACCAATAAAATAATGACACATAACTGAGGTTGGTAAAATGAGCTTAACATGAATGAGGAATGCATGTGTGTGAATATTAGGCTAGAGTGCTCATTGATGTCATCCATAGTTGTTCCTCAAGTGCATGGAATCTTTGTTTTTCATTGTTGTACAAGCTAAGAGTCCATCTTACGGGTGCATGCGCTAATTGTCATTCAATATTTTTTGGATATTTCAAATCTAAAATTTATCTTAGTACTTAAATTTTTAACCTAGAAAATTGTTCCTTCTGGAATTTGGCACTATTTTTAAGTTTTGATTTAAAAAATAAATAAAACAATTAAACTTAGCCTAAAGCTAAGTGGAGGCATTTTTGAAGTTTTATTATATTTAAATGGATTTTGGAATCCATGAAATAAAGGAGAGTTAGGTTTTGAGTTTTACCATTTAGCATGGTGTGAAGAGAGGAGGAAATAGAGGGGAGACCATCTCAAAAACAAATTTGGAGGATTTCATGGAATTTTTACGGCCATCTGGAGCTGATTTTGGGCCTATATGTTGGGATCTTGCCATTCTTTATTGCAACAATGTTGGGGAGAAATTTTCCAGAAAAATAAATAAGGTTTTGGAGTTTTATTTTGTACACTGTGGAGCTAGGAAGTTGGAGGAAGAAAATAGAGAAGGAAAGAGGAAAAACACAGAGGTTTTTTGGTCTTCTTTATCTCTAATCTTTCAGGAAAGGGTTTCTTATTTTTTTTTCTATGTAATATTTTACAAATAAATGCATATTCAATTTATTCCTCTTCTGGGTAATGAGAAATATTGATTATCTATTGTGGGTATTAATATTTTTGAATCAATATTTTATGGGTATTTAGAAAATGTGTTTATTTTAATATGGGTATTATATATTTCAGATCTCTCAAGTATGAGAGCCAGAGATTTCATTTTTTTTAATCCTTACTTGATAAATGGAATCAATGAGGTTAATCGTTTGGGTGTTAAAAGAAGATTTCTAGACATTTTTGCTATGGGTTTTCGACTGTCTCCAAGCTGCATTTTTAAATGTTGAAATGTTGTTTTTTATGTTGATTTGTTGGTCTACTACAACTGTTATTGTTGCTAGAAGAGTTGTGTTCTTTAAGGATTTATTAGTGTGGTAACAACTGCTAGAAGTGCTGTTTTTTTATTAAATTATTTTTGCATTTGCTGCTACAGTGTTAGCTATTATAGCGCTCATTTTTGGTTGTTTCCTTGTTGTGTTTTTTGTTTTGCTGCAATGCCAGTTAACAAAGTATGGTGTTTTTGGGTGTTTTATATGCTGCGGATTCACTGCTAGATTGATGTTTTCTTTGTTGTAGTGTTTGCTGCTAGTACATTGCATTTTGTTAAATGGTTAGTGTGTAATCAAGTGCATAACATTTTGAAAGAATGTTATGCTATGACATTCTTTCAAACTATTAGTGTGAAATCATTTGGCTAGAATATTTAAAGAATGAGGTGTTGAGACATTATGTCAAACAGTTGATATGCAATCTTTTATTGACATAAATACATGAGTATGGATTATGACATTTTATCATGTTATTGAAATGAATTCATTGGAATTTAAGTGAAGTTCTTTTATATAATTTTATCATGTTGGTGGAATGAATTCATTGGAATTTATGTGAAGTTCTTTTATGGAAATTTATCATGCTATTGGAATGCACTCTTTGGTCTTTATGTGAAGATATTTTTTTATGGCATTCGGTCATGATGTTAGCATGCATTCATTGGACTGTATGTGAAGTTCATTATAATGAATTTTGTCATATTGTTGGCATGAATTCTATGGATTATATTGGAGGTTTATATTATGAAATTTTGTCAAATGGTTCGCATGTATTCTGTGAGTATAAAGGATTTGTTGTGCGTTTTGAAAATGCGCTATGTTGTTGATCTGAATTGGCATATTGTTCATTTTGAGCTTTTGAAGTGAAGTTCATGATATGGAATTTTGTCATATAATTGGTATGATTTCCTTGGAATATATGTGAAGTTCATTATGTGACATTTTTTCATATGGTTGGCATGCATTCTTGGGTATAAGGAATCTTTTGTTCCTCTTGGAAATTATGTTATGTTGCTGGTCTGATTTGGCATAAAGCTCATTGTAAGAATTGTAAAGTAAAGTTCATGTGCATGCTTTGATAATTTCTTATCATGGCTTCTCCTTTTTATATGGAGCCTATATGTGACATTTCTTCAAACAGTTGGTATGCTGATTTGATTTGGCATGAAATAATATTATGAAATCAGCCTTACATGAGGTAATTAGCCTTACATGAGGTAAGTTTTATGCATTTTCATGTAAGATGGTTAAAGACACCACTCTTGAAAGGTATTACGAACTTGGATAGTTCATGCATGTATACATGATTTTTGAAATCATTATTATAATAATGAATGAATTAGTATGTTGATGCATGACTGTATCTTCTGAATACATTTTCATTTGTAGAATACTACATATATGAAAATGGAAATCCTTGCCAGTTTAGTTTGAGCTGACCCTTTTGGAAAATACAGGCCATTCTAGAGATAAGGTAAAGGAAAGAATTTGAAGGGATTCAAGCTGATTTCGGATCTTGCTTAGTTACTATTATATTTCAGTTATGGAATAAATTGTACTTGATGTACTGCTGAAATAATCAGTGTATTATATAAGCTTATGAGGCTTTTTGCCATTGCATGTAACCCTATAAGATTGTACTAAGTTATTGAAAATAATGAAATGTCCTTTGGACTCAAAGCTGATTTTTATCGATGTGTTTAGCACATATGATTTGTTTGTATAATTATATGATTTGATTATGTGTGAAATCAACATATCAATTAAGCAATGGGAATAATGGGAAAAATAAATAAATAAATAAATTTAGACCTCAATTTTTGAGGTCCTTACACATGCTCACCTCTATCTTGGTAATACGACTATGCCACTCTCTAGTGTACAACGTCGGAAATTGTATCTATATAAAACAACAAGTGTTAGGCACTAACATTTCCTCTATTTTCTACTATATGCTAATTTTTGTTTTTCCCTATAGATCACTCCTCTCAATTTTATAATTCTTCCTATCTTTTTATTCTGCGTTGGGACCTTTTTTTTCCTTTTTAGCACCAGCACGCCCATTTGGGTGTGTGCGTGCACATCTCCATGTATGTGTTCCCCCTCCTAGTTAACCCAACCCGTACATGTGTGTGTGTGCCTCAGTGTACATGCATGGCCATTTTTGCGCACACGCATAGGCACATGCATCTAATCCCTTATCGGTGCTTGCGCACGCTTGTTGGTGCATGTGCATATGTGTTGGTATGATATGATATGTGTGCATGCTCACCCACACTTTTTTGGTGCCTGCAGATCCTTGAAGACACTTGCGCCCCCGAGGGTGCTTGTATACACCTTTCCTAGGGATAAAAATAAAAAAATTATTAATAATTATTTTATTTTATTTTTCATCATGTTGAGGCATTATTTGCCACCTAGTGCTCACTTCTTCTCACTAGGAAAATTTTATTGCTTTTAGGTGATATCACTCCTACACAATCCATGAATAATTATTTTTATTAAATAATTATTTTATTAATTTTTCGCTACACTAGGGTAGTACTTACCACCTAGTGATTTATTTTTCTCCATGGGCCATTTCTTTTGATCCTAGGAGACTCTTTTTGATTCTTCTAAATTCTTCTCTATTCAAAATATAAAACTCTCAAAATCTAAAAAACACAAAAAACAATAAAAATTAAAATAATCTGTCAAAAATCACAAAAATAAAAATAAGTCTAAAACCTAAAAATTGTAAAAAAAAATTCAAAAAATTCAAAAATAGGTAAACGGCCCAATATGCCTGAAACTTGTGTCTTGTGCATGGTTATTCTCCCATATCTTATAGGAATGTTCATTTGTTTGTAAACCACATGACTCACAGATCATCAGTTGTACAACAATTTACGAAGCTAACATGCTTGTTTGTTTGGTATTCTGGGGCACATTCAGTTGCTTGATACTATTTCCTTATGCACAATGCTTTATCATTGGACTGTTGAATCCTCAATCACTTTCACTTGCATATTTTCTTGCTTGAGGCATCATTTTTAACCCTTGTCATCAATCACAAACATTTGAGATTTTTAGCTTGATAACAATTTGTGCAACATTCTTGACCATTGTTAGTTTAGGTATGTGTGTTTGTACTTGTTTCCATGTTAGATGAGCTTGTTTACTTCTCATATTGCATTGCATTTTGTATGTTACATTGAGTTGGTGTTTTTAGCAATGGACAATTGTTCGTAGTATGGCTTTTCATGTCATTCTACTTTTTTCATATGCTTATATTTTTAATGAAGACTGATGACATAGTTCATTGGCTATATGATGACAATACAGCTATTCTAACGCAATGGGTGAAGGCTAGTTATCCTCTCCCTTTCTTCATATTTCTTCTATATCATTTTCCTCTTGACCCCATTCTGCCTTTTTGTTTGGGGAATCTTGCCCCTACCCATTCTTCTCCTCCACTTGGGGAATCTTGTCCCTCATTTTATTTCCACTTCTCTCATCTTTTTTTATCATCGATCGCCTTCCTTCATCACCTCATCGACGCTTGAGGGGGAATCTCTCACTTCTACTAATTTTTCTTCTACCCCTTCAAAATTTTACTTGTTTGCTATCTTTGAAGTGGCACCACTTACACCACCCAAAAGAGGGGAAAATGTAGACACCTATAATTTAGCTCCAATAATTTATATACTTAAATTGCACTAATTATCCCCTTTTCCCAAAAATAGACAATATAGCGTCAATATAGCACATTTTCCCTTCTATCCACCAAAGACAACAATTAACAACATTCCATTAATTAAACCCCTTTCTACCTGAATTAATTAATTAATCTTAATTAATTAAGTTTCCTCTTCTATCAGATAAATAAACTTCCAATTATCTAATTTAATCCTTTTTATCCCCTAAATCATGTTAATTCTCTTTTAAGCTAGCCTTATAGGCTCATCTCCTCATTAATTAATCACCTTTGATTAATTATATGCACCCCTAATTCCCATGGGTCACTAAATGACAAATTAAACTCTCCTAAGGTTGACTCAATCCTCCCTAAACCTTCCTTATCCACAACTAACCCAACCTCTCTATTATTCCACATATAAAAGGGTGTAGTTATTCTTTTATCCATTGGGATATATAAGTAACCCTCCTCCTACCTTTCTATTGAAACCTAAATGAGCATAGATCCTAAGCTATATCCATTTTATCATCTTAGAGCATTCTTCATTAGAGTGGAGCTAAACATCATCCATTTGCGTTCAATCATCCAAGTTATTTTGTGAAGATCAATGAAGTTAATCAAGAAAGGCCTTGTTTCCATGACTTGATGAACCTCCATCCTCAATCCTCTTGGATTAAGCAAAAAATATGAACCCTTTGATAGCCAAAGGATCTACCTAGGTCCATTTCATTGATTTAAATTTCTAAAGAGTAGAGCAATAAGTGTTAGCATGTTATCTTGAGGTTTATTTTCAAGGTTCTAATGCATAGTGTCGATGTTTATTACTTATTTATCTCTTAGCATGATGGTGCATAGATTTTATTTTAGCATTGTATTGAGGCTATTAGGTGTTAGTCTTGATTTTATTTGCATAGCTAACTAATTATTTCACACATTTGGCACGCCCAGTAGGAGGGGTCCTTAGTCCCTTAGCATTATAGTTCAATTTTCATTTTATTTTAATATTTGGCTAACCCTTGATATGCACATGTGTGAAATAATGTTAAATTTCTTATGATATTTCCAAATTTGCATGTGTTGAGTGTTGTTTAGGGGTTTAATTTTGATGGGTTATTGTCAATTTTGAGATAGTATGTTAAAATTTTGAGCTTTCTTACGTCATTTTTCCATATTTTGACATCATCACCAGGTACATTTTTATAGGGGGAGTGCATGCACATAAACTAGAGCACAGACACTCATTCCCTATCACAGACATCATTCTGTTAGTGCACATGCAATGCTGCAGTATTGTACCCTATTTTCTGTCAAAACTCTCAGACCAATGTAGGCACCTAAACTATAGTGCATGCATGCTTATGATCACACACACACACTCTATTTGTTGTATAGCTACGCATATACCTATTTCCTATCAAATAAATCATTCTTCCAACGCACATGTGCTGTCATATTTGTTTGACTGTCTATTTTTCTTCCCACGCACACACATATATTCGTTAGCATAGGCGTGTTGAGGCAGGCGCATACATCTCTCTGGAAGCGTAGGCACTCTGTATCTCTATTATTCCACACAGAGGTGCACATGAACCATAACCCACGTGCATATACCCTAATCTGGGTGCAAGTACCACCATCTAGTTTTTAATATTATTTTAACATTTACAAAATCTTGTTTCATTAAAATACTAACATCTTGTAGGTTTATTCTGATTAATTTCTTTTTTACAGGGTGTATTTACATGTTTTTATTTAAATTGTATTAAATTTGGATAAATATTGCATGCGTAATCATTAGATTAAAGTCATGTATGCTCTTCCCTCATGCCTTTTTGGGTGATCTTGGGAATCATAAATGATTCTTATATCTTTATTTTACTTTGAAAAAATTTGGGAATGTCAAATTTTGTTGAAATAAACATGTATTGCAGTTGATTTAAGTATTTTCCATTGGTTGATTTCTTATTTGGATCTTGTTTCATGTATTCTCTTCTCTTACATCTTCAGATGATCTTAAGAATTAGAAATGACACTTTTCCTCTTTGTGTGCATGAAAAATTACTAATCCATTGTGCAAGATCAAAAAACACTTCTCAAAGAAGGGAGAAATTGAGACAAAACAAAACTACTAATACAGTTTCTATACAGGTTGACAAAATGTGTTCAAGAAAACCACATTAAGCTAAACAAGATAAAAACATACCACAAACATCACAATGTATTTGTAGGTTTCAGAAAAGGGTATGACCCTATCCACTAAACTAGAACATAACCCCTTTGGCATAACGCCTTAAGCTACAACAATGGGTGTGGTTCTAGGAACCCTAAAGTAGTCTATGCAAGAGAGAACCTTATGGAAAAAATGGGAAGTGATCCACACAACCTACTTGAATAGTGTTACCATTTGTGAGATTTAGTGTCAATTTTATCCACATCACGACCCTAGTGAGAGTACATAATGGATGTATTTATTTCCCACGGTACTTGAAGTTGAATATAGAGAGAGATCAGCTCCAAGCTGAGTGAGTAGTGGGTAAGGATGAGGTTGTTAAGCTATCCTTAGAGGTAGCATCCTTCCGACACATATGAGGCTATAGTGACACCGCGCACACACAGGGATTTAGTGATAGGTGAGGGCAGCGCCTCTTAATACTTCTATTTTTATTACGAGGTCGTTCCAAAGGGTCAGTGGGCACTGAGCTATAGCCAACATTAGAGTGGATCAGCAAGGTCATAGAGGTCACTATAATTTGGTAGATCATTTGAGAAGTTGCAGGGGTAGTTGATAGGTCAGCTTGGTGCACAGGGCATGGGTCCTCCCCTGGATCACATGCCACATGGTCCTGATGAGGGTTCGAGTCAAATGTGACTCTTATGCACTTATAGATCTGTATGTACCTTTTGATATATGCCTCTTATGAAGGATTTATTAATTTTCACCGATGTATATGATGTATCATTTTGATGTACACCTATGATGAACGATTTATTATGACCTGTGCTTTAGATGGCCCATTTTGTACCGATGATGTACATTCTGTTGAGATAGACATTTTACACAAATTTATATATGGACACTCGATGTTGTATACTTTTATGTTGTGATGTACCTTATGATGATGATTTATTATGAATGTTGATTATATCATGATGTTGTATGGTTTTTATTTTATATGTTTGTGTGTATCACGATGATGGCTATGACAATGTTTATCATGTGTTAGATTTATGATGTATCCTTAGATGATATCAAATATTGTAGTTTATGATATACTTTATTTTTCTTTACTGGGTATGGGATGATATGATGACATTTGTGTGGGGGATAGATTTTGATATTTACGATCCCTCTTGCCCCCATTTTATGATATGGTATGCGATGATTAGCTTAGCATCCATGTATGATGTACACTTATATTTTTATTTATATATGATGTATAGATGATGTAGATGTGATGATATACATGGAGATATGATGATGTGATAACAAAACCATGCAACTACAACAAGAAAACACAAGCAAATGCTAAAAAATCTACCAAATATACATGTTACCAAAATGAACCAACACAATTATATACAAAGATTGACAAATATACAAAAACATACATCATATGTTCAAGTAAACATGAATCTAATCTAAGAAAGAAAATATCAACCTCAAGTAACACAATATACAAATGCATAAGCAAGGAAAAACCATATAAGCATAAAGTACACAAACCAATAAAAAAACAAGAAATAAGACAAAGGAATAAAAACAAACAAACTAAAGCTATGTTTTTGTGTCACTATTTTTTATGCGGTTTTGTATTATTTTTGGGATTTTCTTATTTTCTATTGTTTTGGATTTTGAGAATTTTGAATGTTTTTGGATTTTCAACATATTTGAATGTTTTTGTGATTTCAACATATTTGAATGTTTTAGGATTTCCAACATATTTGAATGTTTTTGGATTTTCAGCATATTTGACTATTTTTTTGGATTTTTAGAATATTTGAATGTTTTTTCGATTTTCTAGGGTTTTCTAGAATTTATGTATATGAAACCGAGAAATGTGGTGCCCCAACATTATATGGGAATATACAAGGGTAGGTGCCACATGTTATATACAGAAAGCTAAAACTGTGAAGGTGCCCCCAGTGTTTAAAGGGGGAATATAAAAATGCAATCCCTTCACTAATTTATAAGAGGAGAAATAACCATGTCAAGGCTTAAGAAGATGGGACCACAAGAAATCTTGGACATAGGTGTGGAACTAGCCCTAGAGCTAAGTAAAAGTACCCCCTAGATGCAAGATGCTTGTGAACAACAAATCTTCCTAAGGTGCTGGAAGCTAGTTTTCTCTGAGGGATCTATCTAAAGTGCCACAATTACGTTGTTTTCACACATGGATGAATTGATTTATCTTTTTTCTTTTTCTCTTTTTCTCTTTTTCTCTTTTTTCCCTCTTTTTTCATCTTTTTTTTAAAAAACTTTTTTGCTTATTTTTCTCATTTTGCACCATGTTTAAGCATAGAACTGCTTAAGGTGCATGTCATTCATAGGCTCACGGAGATCATCTCCATTGGGATGAGAAAGTTTGTATGCTCATGTTCCATATTTTTCCACAATGAAGTAAGGTCCTAACTAGTGTGGTTCAAACTTGCCTTTATTCTCTTTTTCTTCCCTTGTGTTGAATTGACTCTCTTTCATGACCAAATATTTGACCTCAAATTGACAAGGTTTGATCATTTTTTTGTAGCTCCAGGAGACTTTGTTTTGATATTCCTTGAGATGGTTAAGGGATTTGATGCAGTTTTCATCTAGGAGTTCCAATTTTTCTAGCTTCTCCACTATGTAATCCTCATCTTTATCCAGATAATCCCTAAGAGATATCCTTGGGGAAGGAAGCTCTATTTCCAATGGGATGATAGATTATGTTCCAAACACTAGGGAGTAGGGTGTGGCACTAGTAGGATTGCGAATGGAGGTCCTATAAGCCCAAAAGGCTGGGTGAATTTTCAAATTCTAGTTGTGACCTGTCTTACCATATTTTCCATGATCTAAACCAATGTTTTGTTAGTGATTTTAGCTTTCTCATTACCTTGAGGGTAATATGGTGTAGACCAATTTAATATTATTTGAAATTGGTGAAAAAGATATTTCACCATCTTATTCTTGAATGATTTTCCATTGTCAGTAACTATGGCCACAGGAATACCATAACAACAAATAAGGTGATTCATGATGAACTTTTACCTTTGAGCACATGTAACATATGTTAATGGAATAGTCTCCACCCACTTAGTGAAATGTTCTATGGCTGTGATGATGTGGGTATGACCATTATATGAGGTAAGGGTGTGCTTCCCTATTAAATCCAGTCCCCATTTGGAAAATGGCCACAGTGTTATAATTGGTTGCAATGGCTATGACGACACATGGATGAAATTTCCATACTTCTGACATAGAACACATTTCTTGACATGGTTGCAGTAATCTGTCTCCATAGTAGGCCAATAGTATCCCACCGGTAACATATTCTTTACTAGGACCATTCCATTCATATAGGTGTGACTCACCCCTTCATGTACTTCATTGATCACTTGGATCAACTCTGCTACATCTAGACAACACAAAAAATTCCCATCATAGCCACGATGATAGATCATACCTCATAGGAGGGTGTAATTGGCTATTTAGTGGATAAGGATTTATTTGTCGGATCAGGAAATTTTAGTAGAGAAGGTACCAATTTTAAGGTAGTCATAGATAGGTGCATACCAAGGGGAATAGTGACCAACAAATTCATATGCCAAACATGATTCTAGCATATCATATGCAAGTTGATGTAGATTTTCAACAAAAATGGCATATTATTGTTTTTTGGTGGAATCCATAGCATAGAACCCATCATCGACATTGCATCTATAGATCAGTTTTATGCCCTTGGAATTTTCTCAAAGGTAATATGCACAAAGTATCCTTTCAAATTTTCCACCAGTTTCTCGTATGGGATGAGATTGTCATCCTTGAACTTGTACTCATCGTTGACTTGTTTGATAATCAGTTGTGAGTTACCAACAACCTTGACATGGTGGATATTCCACTTGATCACCAACTTCATCCTAGCAATGAGCACCTCCTATTTTTCAATGTTATTTTTGCAAGGAAAAGCAAGACTGAAATATTATGGTATGGGGTCTCCTAAAGGAGTGATTAGTACTACTCTTGCCCCTAAAACATGAAAATTGAATGATCCATCAAAGTGGATCTGCCACATGACAGATTCTTAAATATACATTAGTGATGAATCTAGAAGCTCCAGACTTATAGGCTCTGTTCTAGGTAAAGTTGTTTCTGCTACTTGGTCTTCAAGTACTTGTCTTTTAACTGATTTTTGGTGTACATATTCAATGCCAAATTCACTAAGAAGAATGATCCAATTATCCATTCTAAATGTAAGGGAATGTTTTGAAAATAGGTATTTAAGTGGGTCAACTTTAGATATAATCTTGATTTTATTGTTAAATATGTAATGACATAGTTTTTGAAAATAAAAAACAACAGCCAGATAAGATTTTTCAATTTGGGGATAATTGAGCTCATAGGAAATCAGGGTATGGCTAAGGTAGTTTTCAATTATTATTTTTTGGATTAGGTCATATTGTGTAAACAAAGCACCAATAGAAAATTATGTATTATATAAGTATAGAAAAAGTGGCTCACCTGAGGTTGGAGGCATGAGGATAGGTGGGTTGGCCAGTTATTGTTTAAGAAAGGTAAAGGCATTTTATTGCTCTGGTCCCCAAACAAAATCAACATCCCTTTTTAGCAGATGAGTAAGGAATGGCACTTATCAGTAAGATGTGAAATGAAGTGTTAAATGGCTTGTATTTTTCCTTATAGGAAGTGCATCTTTTTGATATTCTTGGGAGGAGGCATTTTAGTAATGGAAGTGACTTTGGGTGGGTCCACCTCAATCCCTCTCCTCAATAAAATGAATCCTAGAAACTTCCCTAATAATATTCCAAACACACATTTCTTTGGATTCAACCTAACCTTATATTCCCGTAGATGTTCGAAGATACATCGAAAAACTTTAGGGTGGTCTTCACGTGTCTTGGAATTTATGAGGATATCATCTACATAGTCCTCCATGATGTCATACAGCATATCATGGAATATTACTGTCATGGCCTATTGATATGTTTCACTGGAAATTTTGAAGCTAAAGGGCATTACCTAATAACAAAATATTCCCCAAGGGGTTATAAAGGCCTTCTTATATTGATCTTCTTCTACTATCTTGATTTGGTTGTATCCTAAAATGTCATCCATAAGAGATAACATTTCATAGCCTGTAGTTGAATTGATAATCCTGTCGATATTAGGCAAAGGAAAATAATCTTTCAGACATGCCTTGTTGATGTCTCAAAAGTCTATGAAAATTCTAATGCCAACCGATTTCTTTTATACCAGAACTACGTTTGATATCCACTCAAAGTAACCAATGGGTCTGATGAAACCTGCTTCTAACAGCCTCTCTAATTCCTCTTTAACCAGAAGAGCCACTTGTGGATGCATTTTTCTTTGCTTCTGTTTAATAGGCTTTACATCTGGATGCAATGCCAAGTTGTGCACCACCAAATTTAGGTCTAAGCCCGACATATCTTTATAATACCATGTGAATATATCCATAAATTCTATGAGAAGCAAGGTAATATCTTCTATTCTTATGGTGAAAGTGAAGCTCCAAACTTGACTATCTCTGGGTGGGTCTTCTTCTATTCTAATATTTACGTCAATAGTTTCTTCTACCAATATTTTTGACATATCCTCCATATACGTAGGATTGAGAGGAAGGTTGAGATCTTCTTCCAAGGGCATCTCTACGATATTTTCACCCTCAGTGTGGTCACTTCTTTTGTCCATTAATTTTTTTGCTTGTTGTTTAGCCAACACCCCAAAGAGGTTTTCACTGTGTGACTTAGACTTTTGATTTTTCTGAGGCTTTTTCGTTGGAACTTTTTCCCTCGCTTTTTCTTAAGTTTTGCTGACCACGAAGCTCAAATTCCTCTCTGAAATATGCATAGGTATCTAAGTCAATGTAAAAACATTTCTTATGGTCCCCAATTGGAATTGTATCTCATATGCACATATACTCTGCAATAGCCTCATCATTCTCAAAAAGGTCCAATGGCACATGACATTTTTGGTCCCAATCGATAAGGGAAAGTTAGACAAGGTCAATTTTAGACTCAGTGGGGGTTAATGTAAGGACAGTGGTATCCATGAAAAGGTTTGTAGAGGAAAGATCCTCATATTGGATACAATGGGAATTTGTGTCGTTGTCTGAATAATCAGAGCTATCCTCACACTCTGAACATATAGTGTCTTGATCATTGGGGTGTGATCCATAGGGTCAACTGTCAATACCATATCTTTCCATTTTTAAATGTGGAAGTGGAATTGGTTCTATTGGTCCTTGCTTGTTAGTTCCACATCCTAGGCCCTTATCTCCCATATAATACATCATTTAGATAGACTTTTCACACTTAGGGATTTGGTAGTAGGTCGACATAGTGTTCTCTAGGACCTAAGTTATAGGTAGGTCCAGAAATTTCTCTTCTACAAATAATCCCATAAGTAAGAATGTCCCAATAGTTCATTCATCTCTAGGCCATTTGAAATTATAGTTGGGCCGGCCTCTTGTTTTAGGTGATAAAGATAGGTCTGAAACTAGGAGAGCTTGTTGCATATTATATTTTCCACAACAATACTCCAGAATTTTTGTCTCCCATGAATCAAAAGGAGAAGTAGATTTAGAATCTTCTTGAGTGCAAGTATTGAGGGATTTTGAATCAACTCATCACTCCATATATTCTAATTGAAGGGGAAAAACTATATCAGCAGAAGGACATGCATACGTACCCTTACGAGAAAGGCTATTAAGATCTCTGCAGTGAGCGAAAAGGTTCTAGATCTCCTTGTATTGTAATAATGTGTCCCTCATATTTTAACTTGATGCAATGATGGAATGTTTATGGTATGGTCTACATGGCATGAATCCATAGGCAGCCAAGAAGCATATTATATGGAAGTTCCAAGTCTAAGATGTGAAACTTGGTATTGTGACAAGTTGGTCCTTCCTCCATTGGCAATGTGATTATTCTAGTTGACTCTCACTCTGTGTTTTCATAAGTGGTTATAGTAATAATATGGGATTCTAGATCTTCCTCTATGTGTCCCACTTGTTTAATTAGTTTTAATGTGCATATATTCAATCCCGACCTGTTGTCCACAAACACTCATGTTATCTTCCGGTGGGTAACAAATACCTCTATATACAGGGGAATATTATGTGTGTGATCTTCGTTGGGGATTTCCTTATGGTTAAAGGAGATATGTTCAGTCGGTGCAATGTTTTCCACCACGTATTGTAAATGTGAAAGGTCTAATTCCATTGGCACTTTTGACCCCTAGAGAGTTTTATCTAAGATGTCCTAATGTACATGTGATATCTTAAGAAGATCTAAGATTGAAATCTAAGAGGTCATACGGACCATCTTGAGGGATTGACGAAGAGGGTTCTAAGATCATGAGACATGCACACCTTGTTACCAGAGTGCAATCCTTTCGCTTGATCCTATCACTTGATCCTAATGGTATTAACATGTTCATTAGAAGATTTGACACATCCAATGAGTGAGTCATAATGATTATTGTCATTTTTGGTGTATAGATAGTTTATAGCTTTGTAACTTTAGGGTGATACTCCTTGATCTGGCTTTTTCTCATCTGATTTTCCATGTTTAGGGAATGGTTTTGTGAATATCCCCATCTTTTTGTTTGGCATTTGATTTCTCTCTAGGGTTTCAAATTATATCTCTCCATTGTTAATGAGATCTTCGATGTAGTGGAGAAGTCTTAGGAAGTTATTTGTCTTGTGTCCTTTTACATGATGAAAATCACAATATTCATGCTCTTTATACCATGATGGTTTAGGATCATTGTCATCAAAAGGTTACGTTGTAGGATAAGTCACCATGTGGACAACATCCAATTGCTTCAATATTGTAGACAAAGACTCATTAAGAGGAGTGAACTTCCTACGCTTAGGTGGTGGTTGAATAGGTCCTTTGGTTAGTTTAAAATTTTGACCAACTTGAACTTTTTGCACTCATTTGGAATCTATGATTCTATCTCCCACCTTGTTCTTTCTTTTGTTAAAGATCTTTGTATTTTTTGTTGGTTTGACATTTTGATTATCTTTAAAAGGTGATTTGATTATTCCTTTTGCAATGAGGGATTTTTCTATTTGTATGCCCTTTTCAATGATCTCTTCAAAGGTATGAACACAATGTATTTATAAATGAAAAGTGATGTATGGGTTAGATTAGGCACAAAGATGCTCAAAAGATATTTTTGGGAAACATGTAAGGGAAGTGGTTGTCTATCCCTTGCCATCTTTGTAAGAATCTTGCAAATGTTTCATTAGGGTGTTGTTTAGTACTACACAATTCTGCCATAGTTATGTTGATTTCTATGTTGTATGAGAAATGTCAAACAAACCTTTCTGTTAGTTTAGGCCATGTGAAGATAGACCCACGAGGTAAGTGAGTGAACCATTCCAAGGCTTGTCCCCTAGACTCTTTGGAAAGAGTTGTATGAGGTAATTGTCGCTATATGCCACTTCTTGTCATGCCATGTGAAAATATTTCACATGATCTCATGGGTCACCTTTCCCTCTGTATTGGTCAAATTTTTGCATGTCAAAATTCTTAGGAAATGGTTGAAGCGTCATAGCTTTATCTAATGGATAGGGGCATAACTCTTCATATTGGTACTTTTTGTTATGCCCAACATTACTTTCTTGAAGGCTTTTATAAGTGTTGCTTTCATGGAATTCATTTCTTGTGTAAGAAATTGCTCTTTAGTAGGAGAAGCAGGAATATATTCACAATTGTATTATGTATTTTCTCCTTCTTGATTTTCCATGTGAAGTTCACTAGTTTTGACCTTAGGCTTCACCTTATGCACATTTGTTTTTGTTTCCCTCTACACATGAGATGTTAGTAGATCTAATTTTTGGCTAAGGTTTTGGATTTATTTTTGAATAGTGACATCTTCCTCAAGAGGTTCTTCTTCTTCTTCGTTGCATGGAGGTTGTTCTAAATTTTCATGTTCTAATCTAACTCTACATGGCATCTTGATGAAGGGCATTTTATAACCCACCATATTATCATTTCCTACGTTGGACATGGAAGCATTCCCATGTGTTAGGATATCTTCCATGTTAATGATAGGTTGTTGCTCTTCGTTAGCCTCATTCGTGGGTGGGATTGTCTCATGTTCTGTAGGCATTATAGCTCATAATTCCACCACTCTTGTTAGCACCCGATATTTTTTTCTAAGAAGGAATTCTTTTAATAATGTAGGGTCAAAATACAATTTTGTTCATGGTGACCCTAACTCATCACCACTATGATCTACCATCTCCTCCACTTATTTCTCTACATAAAATAAAGACCCGAGATCATGGCCAATAAAGGTATTTGACCCTTGTTTGTTTGAAGTTTCCCAAATTTGTGGTTGTTTCATTTTAAATGCCTACTTTTTGACTCCTAATCTTTTTTTAGGGGCCATGATGTATGAGAGTTTCACTAAGGTGTTTTGAATTTACTAAAAAGGTATTTATTAAGCCTAAGGGAAATGTTTAAAGAATGTCAATATTTCAAGAGTTATAATGAATGTCAAAGGATAAGTGTGCCCAAGTGATTTTTCTAAACAAGTAAGTCAAAAGGTAACAAATAATATACAATCAACGATGATTAGTTCCAAAACCAATCAACCAAATGATATACTTCCTAATTATGTTTCTAAAATGGTAGTTGGTGTTTTAAGATGATTAAAAAAATGTCACTACTTAAAGTTCAAAGAAATGAACAAGGTGTAAGTAATAACAAGGAGTTAACATGATCTTCAAACAAAGTATACTAACAGTAAGCCTAAATCCAATCAAGACCTATATTCCAAAAATTGGCAGTTATGATTGTGAGCGACAGATCAATTGCACCAAGATATGTTAACTTAACTTTGTGAGAAAGTAAGGTATTAATATCAAGATGACATTGATATAACGCGCATAAGTGGTAATACTAAACACTTTTCAAAATCGAGGTAGTAATTGAAATCAAACTAAAGAAAAATTACACCAAGGAATTGTTAGAGTGTGTATAGTGTAATGTCATAATATAGATATTTAGGACAAGTTTATGAGAAACAAGACGTAAACACTGAAATTGTAGTGACACAATATAAACAAAATAATAGTTCAAAGGAGAATCAAGGCGATGAATCAAGCGTAACTATAATGATGATCTTGACTTGGGTATCAAGACCAAAAAGGCTACCAATGATATAAAAATGTTTTCACACACTTTAGACGTTTAACAACTTAGCCAAAAACATGGATGAACGTAAACAAACAAAAAAGTGGCAAATACAAATCAATTAGCAACACAAGGGTAATCACTCTTCTTCTGATCAACAAAGTGTTAAAAGAAAGTGAAGGAAGTAGATCAATTGGTGTTAAAGAGAGTTTGGTTTCACTTTGGTAGAGTTTCACCTCACCTTAGGTCAAGTGAAAACTAAGTAAAAGTAAAACTTTACAATCCTCGTGATGAATGACGCATCGTTCGAACTTTAGTGGACTATCCCCTTGTTCGAAAAATAATATTATGAATCCAAAAAATTTCTCCCTTTACGATACCTCTCAACTCAAATTGATTTTGATGTGGTAAAATTTGGCTCCTAGTCAAAGATAGCTTCCTAGGTGGTTCACTCAACTAGGTGCCACACGTTATCTAGATGAGAGCTCAGTTTTCCAAGGTTTCCCAAGGGTTATCCCAACTTTACTTTACGCCTTCAAATGTAGTGGGCAATAAATGTGTCCATCATGTACTCTCACTGAGATCATGATAGAGATAAATCTGACGCTAAATCTCACAAATGGTAAAACTAGTCAAGTAGGTTATGCGGATCTCTTCCTATTTCATCCACAAGGTTCTATCTTGTGTGGACTACTTTAGGGTTCCTAGAACCACCCCCATTTTTGTAGCTTAAGGAGTTATGCCAAAGGGGTTATGTTTTAGTTGAGTGGATAGGGACGTACCCTTTTTTGAAATCTATAAATACAGTGTGATGTTTGTGGTGTATTTTTATCTTGTTTAGCTTAATGTGGTTTGTTTGAACACATTTTGGCAATATGCATGGAATTTGTATTAGTATTTTTGTCTTGTATCAATTTCTTCTCTTATTTGACAAAAAATTTTGGTCCTATACAACGAATTAGTAATTTTCCATGCACACAAAGAGGACAAGAGTCGTTTTTGATTCTCAAGATCATCCTAAAACGCAAGAGAAGAGCATACGTGATGCAAGATCCAACTAAGAAATAAAAAAATGTAAATTACTTAACTCAAACACGATATATGTTTATTTCAACCAAATTTGACATTCTCAATATTTTTCAAAGCAAAATAAAGAGATAAGAATCATTTTTGATTCCCAAAATCACCCAAAAAGGCATGACGGAAGAGCATACATGACTTTACTATTATGATTAAGCATGCAATGTTTATCCAAATTTAATAAAATTTAAACAAAAGCATGTAAATATACCCTGTAAAATAGAAATTAAACATAACTTGCAAGATGTTAGTATTTTAATGAAACGAGATATTGTAAATGTCTAACTGATATTCAACACCAGACTGTGGTACCTACTCTCAGATTAGGGTATAAGCATGTGGGTTATGGTGCCCACATGCCTTTGTGCATACTAGCAGAACTACATAGTGCCTACATAGCCAGAGAGATGCATGTTGTTGCCTCAATGCACCTAAATTAGCGGATATATGTGTACACGTGAGAATAAAAATAGAAAGTCAAAAAAATATGACAATGTGTGTGCGCTGGTAGAATGATGTATACACTAGAAAATGGGTGTATGCGTAGCTATACAGGACATAAAGTGTGTGTGCCATTAGAAGGATGCATGTACTATGTTTCAAGCATCTGCGCTAGTCTGACAATTTTGACAGAAATAGGGTACAATTCTACAATAGTGCGTGTGCACTGAAAAAATTATGTCGGTGATAAGAAATGAGTGCTTGCACACCCATGTACAAAATGTACCTGGCGATGACATCAAAATACAGAACAATGATGTAATAAATCTCAAAAATCTCAAAATTTTAACATGTTAGCTCAAAATCGACAATAACCCATCAAAATAAAACCCCTAAACAACACTCAACACATGCAAAGTTAGAAAAAATTATAAGAAATTTAACATTATTTCACACATGTGCATATCAAGGGTTAGTTAAATATTGAAATAACAAAAAAAATTGAACTACAATGCTAAGGGACTAAGGACCTGTCATGCCAAATGTGTGCAAGAATTAGTTATCTATGAAAATAAAATCAAGACTAACACCTAATAGCCTTAATACAATGCTAAACTAAAATCTATGCACCCTTATGCTAAGGGCTAAAAAAGTAATAAACATCAACACTATGCATTAAAAAATTGAAAATAAAACCTCAAGCTAACATGCTAACATTTATTGCTCTACTCTTTAAAAAGCTAAATCAATGAAATGGACCTAGATAGACCCTTTAGATATTAAAGGGTTGATAGTTTTTGCTTGATCCAAAAGGGTTGAGGATGGAGGTTCATCACGTCATGGCAACAAGGCCTTTCTTGATTAACTCCATTGATCTTCACAAAATAACTTGGATGATTGAATGCAAATGGATGATGCCTAGCTCCACTCTAAGGAAGAATGCCCTAGGATGATGAAATGGCTATAGTATAGGCTCTATGCTCATTTAGGTGTAAGTGGAAAGGTAGGAGGAGGGATCCTTATATAGCCCAGTGGATAAAATAATCTCTACATCCCTTTATATGTGGGATAATAGAGAGGTTGGGTTAGTTTTTGATAAGGAAGATTTAAGGAGGGTTGAATCAACCTTAGGAGATTTTAATTTGTCCTTTAGTGACCCATGGGAATTAGGGGTGCATATATTTATTCAAAGGTTTTTAATTAATAAGGAGGTGAGCCTATTAGGCTATCTTAGAAGATAATTAGCATGATTTAGAGAATAGGAAGGATTAAATTAGATAAATGAAAGTTTATTTATCTAATATAGGAGAAAAATTAATTAATTATAATTAATTAATTAATCTATAATTAAATAATTAATCTAGAATTAATTAATTAATCGAGATAGAATGGGGTTTAATTAACGAAAGGTCGTTAATCTTCATTTTTCCTTGATAGAATGAGTTAGTTAACTGGAGTAATGTAGTTAATTGATGATGACAGAAGATACGATGAATGCCATTTGGCGATTTATCGTCAAATTGCTAAGAATAATATAATTAGTGCAATTTAAGTATTTAAATTTCTTGGGTTAGATTATAGGTTTCTACAAAATGAAATAAGTATGTAGCATGTAGGCAATGTAATGTTGATAATAGAAATGTGAAAATAGATAAATTTATTGTAATAAAGATGTGAAAATGTAAGATAATGGTAATATGATAAAGTGATGAAAGTAGGAGGGGTGGATTAATGATTCCCCCTAGTGTATAGATGAATAGGCTCATGGAATAAGACCCCTCAATGATGAAGGATGAGCCACATAAGCAAGAGTACATCATCAAGAAATGATTGAGGTGTGCTAGATGAACAAAAAATTACGTGGTGAAATATTCTTAAAACTAATCCCTCAGCAGTCATGTAAGAACCGTAAGAACACAAGTGCGTCATTAGGGGGTAAGGTGATAATGATCGCTTACCAATGACCAAGATGATGGGTGGAGGTGGATGTATATGGAATAGATGGATCATGAATGTATGGACCAAAGTGTGTATCATATGGAGTGACCATGGGATATGCAGAGACTGAAGGAAACCCATGTGATGGATGTGATGGATAGTGTGAGTGAGGCGGATGTAATGAATATGGAGGTGGAAGTAATAGAGGTGGTGGATGGTGAGCATGTGACAGTGGTGATTGACAAAAAAACTGAGCACTAAGTGTATGATACCTAGGGGGTGTATGCCTATGCTTTTGAGGTGAAGGAGACAATGATTTCTCATGAGAGGAAAAATATATGACACTAGTTTCCTCTAAATGTTGTAACCTCTCATGTAAAGCAAGAAAATCATTGTCACGATGGCCACTAATACGATGGTAATTATAGTAATATTTATCATGTTGTCATTATAACCAGTGTGGAGGGTGGTGGTGGTTGGAAGGAAGTTGAATTAATTTCTCAGTAATTAATATCTGTTGATTTCAAGCATTAGGTGAAAAACACAGAGGCTCTTGATACTGAGGTGAATTAGTAGTGGTATTAATTAGTCGTAGAGGTGGAGAGACATGTGTAGGAGATGGAGGAGGAGACTTAGGTTGTTTCTGTTATACTTTGGGTTGAGATAGGGGTTGTTTTGGATTGTTGCTAGGTGGACTAGGAATATCATGGTTTGTTTGAGTTTTAGCTAATGGTGATGGTTTCTAAGGATGTATAACTAGAGGTGTATATGGAAGATTAGAGGGCCTAGTAATCGGAGAAATGTGGGAAGGATATGCTAGAGACAAAGTAAGAATGTCATGTTCTAGATCAATAACCTTGTAACAAAAAAGTATAAAGGACTTGCAAGTATCATAGTGTAGGTGTTTCTATAGAGGAGGAATAAGACTACGAAAGAAGAGGAACTACTTTTCCAAGTCACTAGGATGAAAGATAAGTTTATGTATGCATACATTAAAGCATAACACATAATCTTGAATAGGTTTGGAAGATCCCTAATGGAGAGTGGGAATGTGATCGTATGTGACTCAAGGACTAGAATTGATAATAATACTATGAAGGAAGGAATCCTCCATGTTGTAGAAAGTGCTAATAGAACCAAAAGGGAGATGGGTGTACCATTGAAGTGCATCATCAACTAGAATAAACCAAAAGGCCTTAAGTAATAGTTGATCATTGAAATAAGAGGCCATAAGAGTGTGATAATGTGCAATATGAGAATGAGGGTCACTGGTACCATCGAAGCAAGTAAATGTGGGCATGGAGAAATCCTTAGGAAGGGCTGAGTTATGAGTTTTCTTGGGAATGGGATTACCATGCAAGGAATTGTTATCTATAGATGTGTAGTAAGCCCTACTTTCTGAGGTGAGAGAGAGAAACTGATACTGAAGTTATCCTATGGCATACATGAGGGATAGAATGTCCTGTGATGGAATAGAAGAATATGGAAACAAGATATTAAGAGGTTTAAACTTGCCATTGTGTGTGATCATAGTGTGTTCAATGAAAAGTTTTCAAAATCTTATTAAATGGGGGTAAGAACTCAAAAGAAAACACCAAAAGCTTGGGAACAAACAACCCAAATGACCATCAGATTAGAGATAAGCAAGAGCTACCTATTTGCATGCATATTATAAAGTTTGAAACAGACAATAAACCTCTAAACATGATTATATAAGTTCTCTACTTCATGAAAGCTATCTATAAATGAACCTATTAAATATTTAGTAATTAGTTTTGTGTTTATTGATGTTTCAAAAGCTTAAGAATGGAAGCTCACCATTAATGGCTTCTCCCATTTACCTAAAGCTTTGAAAGGATTTAGTAAATAACAAGGAAATAACTCAAATAAACTATGAAATGACTCTAAAAGACCTAAGCATGACCTAAATTAGAAATGAGAGAGACAGAGAGAGTTAGTTTGAAAAGGTGGAAAGGGTATCCCTCTATTTATAGTTTTTAGATTTGAGAAAAGGATGTTTTGGATGTATGTGGGACTAAAAAGGAGTCAAAAAGTTGATTTTTATAAAAACATATCTGGAGGTGTGAACAAGAGTTGAAGCTAAGTGAATATTTGGAAAGGTAAGATATTTGTTATAGAAAGTCAAATCCTTCCTAGAAATTCAATAAGAGGGTTAATTAACCTAAACAAGGTTAATTAAAGAGAAACAAGTGAGAGGGATTAGTAGGTTTAGGGGGTTTAGAAGACGTTTAGAAGGGTATTTTACTAGCATAGTGTAGTAAATTAACATGAGACTAGGATAGTTAGTATGATCTTAATAATAATATCATGTAGAAAAAATTATAGGTGTCTAAATTTTCCCCTCTTTGAGGTGACATACGTGACGTCACTTCAAAGAAAGTAGAAAAATAAAAATAACCAAAAAATTTGAAAGGGTAGAAGAAAAATTAGTAGGAAGAAGGATGCCCCCTCGAGTGTCGATGGGTGATAGAATAACTTGATCGATGATCAAAAAGATAAATAAAGAAAGAATAGTGCAAAGAAAGGGGAGATAGAAGAGAAAATAACAAGAAAATGGATCTTGAGCTATCTGCAAGGCATTGCTATATAAAAAAATCTATTCATCATATGTCCTAATTATTAAGATATGAGCATACAACAACAACGTAAAATGACATGAAAAGCCAAGATACAAAGAACTATTCATTTCTTAAAAAAATCTAACTCCATACAACATACACAAATTCAATGCAATACGAGAAGCAAACAAACTCACCTAATAGGAAATAAGTACAATCACACATAATCAAACCAACAACAATTAAGATAGTTACACAAATAGTTTGTTATCAAGTTGCAATCCCAAATGTTCTGATAAGTGAAAAAGGGTTGAAAATGATATCCTAAGAAATTCTTATATGAAAGGGAAAGGATGGATATCCTACGTGGCCAACATGCCAAAGATCACACTAGATCATGGCCTCCTCACAGTCGTAGATGAGCAGTGGCATAGCGAGAGTTAGTGCTTCCGGCTCCCCACTAAAGAGATTACTATTACCTTAGAGGACATATGTCATATTATGCGAGTCCCCATCCGGGGCGAGTTGATTCATTACATGAGTCCCGAGCCTGATATTAATCATTGTATTCTAGATTTATTCGGTATTCTAGATATATCGTGTTGTGGGATGACAGTGATATTATTGCAGTGTATAGAGGATCCTGAGCTTGATTGAGTCATAGTATACCTGATGAATTTTGTCAGTGGACATTTACTCCCTGACAAAACTGGAGCCTCATTTCTAATGAGACTCATTGGATTGATACATGGGGTCCGAGCTCCAGAGGATCCTTCTGATATGGTATGAGTTCTGACTAGTGATGATGTGTGGCCGAATATAGGAGACACTTACCATTACTGCCTATAGTTGGATGACTTATAACAGGCCGCAATAGTATGGAGGCCATATAGACATTTCTAGTGGCCTATGGATGGCTTAGAGCTAAGTAAAACGACCATGAAGCATTTTTATGTTGGGCAGTCCTAGCTATATGTGAGATTTTTATAGAGTTGATCAGTGCCAGAGACATTTTGGCATTAAAATGGATGTACCAGGGCCAGATATGCGGTATGATCATAGGGCCCAAGAGTATTTTAACATGGAGCCACATATCACTAGAAACAAATCCTTGGCCAACTATTTAAAGATGCAGTGTGAGTTCAGATGGCGTAGGCTTCCGAGGAGGAGGAGATGAACATACCACATCTGAGAGTATCTTCGGGACGTAACAGATGAACCCTTTGTGAGTGCCCTATCCTTGCTTTGTACCTTTTTGCATTTAATTGATGTTTCCTAGTGCCTCTTAGGTTAGTTTTAGGGAAAAATAGATGTACCTGCATGTGTGTGACATGTGTCAAAATTACGGGTATGCGTAGGCGTACTTGTTGAAATGCGGGTGGAGGTGAGGGGGATGTAGGTGATGATGAAGGATGATGATCCTTTCGACAGACATCGAATCATCATGGGGGTGGGGAACAAGGTCCTCCACTACAGATAGCCACACGGATAGGGGACTAGGCCTAGGCAGAGACAAGTACCCCAGGCTCCTAATATACAGTTTACCTCCAGTAGGCATTCCAGTGGGGATATATGTTCCATTCCAGTAGGTGTTTCCACAGCAAGGTTTTCCACCTCATGCTCCAGGTGGTGCTGGAGATGATGAACAGCTAGTTCCACTTCAACAATAGCTATAGGATGTGACAAATGAGCCGTTTAATTACAGGTAGTGTCCAAGAGAGATCAGGCTAGAGCACAGTTACAGGTCGTGACAACACAGAGAGACCAGGTAAGATCCCAAGCCACCTCAGGGTTGAGGTGGGAGGCAACATGGAAACAACAAATACATGATAGCTAGACAGTGCAAGTGTGCTTAGATATTGAGCCTCCTACATCAGGTGCAAACACTATGCACAGGGTGTCACTGCACAGTGGGACCAGGCCCATGACGCAGGTGCAGGGTATTACTATTCAGAGAGATCAGGCACGGGCCTAGGTCTAGACCATTATAGCAGATAGAGATCGGCAGGCCGCCGCTTTGAGACATGCCCATGCTGATATTGGTAGACTGACAGGGGAGTGAGATTCTACTGTACAGGCAGCCACAACTTTCGGGGACACAGAGATGATACAAGGATATCATGAGAGCCAATGGTGAGGCCTCGTATTACAAGGCCACCTACCATCATGTACAGTTCCAGTAAGGGCAGCATGGGTAACACCTTTTGATTAGCTATATGTGAGCAGGACAAGCTCTATAGATCACGGAGGTTAGGATGGTCGGTTAGATCAATACAAAAACTAGTTGGATAACAAGGTGGTACACCTGGAGCTGGCCCATCACACTAGTTGTTGTTTTGTCCTCTAGGCCATAGACCAGGCATCCTTGGAGAGGGCGAGAGTCATGGTTGACTCTCTCTTTTTGTACTGACATACGTATGTATACATGCCTCTTATGAAGGCTGATTTTGATCGATGCATGTATTGATGTATCATTTTTTTACTATGCCTCGTGATGAAGGCTCATTTTTGATTCATGCTCTTTTGATGGCAGATGTTGTATCAATGATGTATATCTTATTTTCAGACATATATTTACATATGTATATATGGGCGTTCGATGGTTTATACTTGTCATGTTTTTATATGCTCTGATGATGATGATTTATGTTTATAGATGTATGATGAGTATATCCATAAGTGGTACTTTCATTTCTCATGTATGTATCCTTGATAGATATGTGATGATGTTATATCATATGTTGTATGATTGATGATGCATCCTTAGATAATATCACATGTTTTTGTACATGAGATACTTCTGGTAGATGTGAGTACACATGGGATGATATTATATGATATTGGTGTGGGGGTGGATAGATTTGTGATTATGCGCAACCCCTTTTGACCCCAATTGATGAGACGATATGTGATGATTAGCTTAGTATACATGCATGATGTAACACTTAGCATTTTTTGTATATATGATGTATTTTGATGGTGCTAGATGTGATGAGAAATGATAGACTGTGATATATGTAATGATGAAAACAATTTTGTATAATCAATTTACAAGCACAACTTAATACAAACTAACATACTATAAACAATCACAAATCATGACAAATTGAATCCAATGTAATGAATTAAGTAAACACTCAACTAAAGTAAGCATTTGAACTCAATCTTGTAAACATATTTACACAATGCAATGGAAACAAAACGAATGAAAATAATACAAGTAATAAACAAATTACATGATATAACGAACTAAATGCAATAGCCAAACAGAGACTTAACCTAAGAAAATGAATCCAATGTACAAAATATGACCAACACTGGACAAATGACAGTGTAACCACCATTCTACAAACCAGACAAAATAAAAACAAGCAAACTAAGACTTTGTTTTTACAGGATAATTTTGATATGTCTCTCTATTGTTTTTGGTATCATCGTAAAAGACAACTTTTCAAGGATACTCATGCTCACATTGTTTTTCAGGGTTTCCTAAAGACAATGTTATTAAAATTGATGTAGCGTCATCCCTAGAAGGGGGTATTCTCAAATGTTTAGATTTTTTGTATATCTTTTCTAAATGTTTTTATGTTTTCTCAATGTTTGTTTTGAAAGCGATGACCATAATGTCAAAGAAGCATGCGAATTGCCCCCAGTGTTATGATGGGAATATACAAAAGGTAGAATGCCACACATGTATGTTCAAGAAGGTGAAATGTGAAGGTACCCCCAATGTTAGATGGGAATATACAAAGGCAACTCCTTCATGCAGATGTAAGAACAAATAAGCCAGATCACGACTTGGTGAAGTAGATTCAGGGGAAAGGTTCCTAGAACTGACAAGGGGAACCAACCCTATACAAAAGTAATAGCTATTTGTCCAAATGTAAGAGTAACTTGTGAACAACGAACCCTTGTTGAGTGCTGGAAACCGGTTTTCACCCAAGGAACAATCCAATGCGCCACAATTGCATGGTTTTCACACTTGGATACATGTTTTTCCTTTACTGTTTTCTTGGATTTTCTGATTTGTTTGCTTCCTCTTACTTTGTTTTTCTTAATTTTTAGGTACTTTATGATATTTGCACCATGCTTAAGCACAAAACCACTTGAGATGCATGACATTCATAGGTCTCTGGAAGCTCTTCACCATCTGAAAATGCCAAGTTTATAAGCTCCTGATCCATATTTAGCAACCACTACATAAGGCTCTAACCAGTTAGCTTCAAATTTTCCTTTCTTTTCTCTGTCCTTAACAATATTCTTCTGATTTTCTTTTAGAACAAGATCACCTATGTCAAAGTCATGATAAATGATGCACTTTTTATATCCTCTTGATACTCGATTTTGGTACACCTTCAGGTGATTAAGCGCTCTTATAAACTTCTCATCCAACAGACTCTAGCTCTATTAGCCGAGCAACTCTATAGTCTTCATCCTTATCAAGATAGTCTCAGAGTGATATTCTCAGGGAGGGAAGCTCTACTTCCAAGGGTATGATGGCCTCAATGCCATAAAATAGTGAATATGGGGTCATACCAGTAGGAGTGCAGATGGAAGTTCGATAGGCCCATAGGGTATGATGTATTTGTAAGTGCCAATTACGGTTAATCTTACTTACCATTTTCTCTGTGATCCGTACAAGAGTTTTATTGGTGGCCTCGGCTTGTCCATTACCTTGAGGGTAATAGGGGGTGGACCACTGTGAGTTGAATCTGAAAGCGTTGACATAACACTTTGACCATTTTATTTTTGAAAGATTTACCATTATCAGTGACAATGACAGAAGGGATGTTGTAGCAGCAAATGAGGTGATTCATAATGAATTTAGAAATTTGTGCACCAGTTATATAAGTAAGAGGCACAACCTCTACCCATTTAGTGAAATACTCGGTGGTGGTAATAAAGTGGGTATGACCATCTAATGAGCTAAGATGGAGCTTCCCTATGAGGTCTAATCCCCACTTACAAAACGACCAAGGTGTTGTGATAGGCTGCAAAGCTTGTGCTCGCGCATGTATTAAGTTGTCGTATTTTTGACATATCTTACATTTCTTTACAAAATTACAATAGTCATGCTTCCATGGTGAGCCAATAGTAACCCACTCTTAAGAGTTTCTTAGCCAAGACCATGCTGCTAGTGTATGATCCACAAATACCTCTGTGCACTTCTTTAATAACGTGGACTGATTCAACAACATCCAAACAATGAAGTAGATTCCCGTCGTAGCCATGACGATAAAGGGTTCCTAGGAGGGTGTAACGAGTTATACGACGGATAAGAGCTTTCTTCTCAGAATAGGTAATGTTTAGGGGAAACATGCCCATCTTGTAGGTATCTAAATATAGGGTCATACCAAGGGGACCAACAACTTCACATGTCAAACATGTCTCTAGCATGTCATATGTGGGAACTCGTATATTTTCTACAAAGAACGAAATTTTACTTGCTTGAGGAAGAATGTGTAACAGTGATCCGATGATAGCCATGGCATCCATTGATCTATTGTGTGACCTTGGTTTTTGTTCAAAGATAACCTATACAAAATATTCTTTCAAGGTTTCAACCAATTTCTTGTATGGAATAAGCTTTTCATCTTTAACCTTATACTCATCATTAACTTGTTTAATAATACAGTTGAGAGTCACTAATGACTCGTAACTATCTGATATTCCAAATGATAGCCAAATTACGACTAACAATGAGTGCTTCATATTCTACAATGTTATTAGTGCAAGGGAATCCCAAACAAAATGCCCTTGAAATGACCTCCCCTGTGTGAGTGATGAGCACAACTCCTACTCCTGATCCGTAGAAGGTGAATGATGCATCAAAATGAACTTGTCATCCAACAAACTCTTCAACATAAATCATGAATGCATCTAGAAGATCAAGACACAAAGGCTCCATTCCTGGTAGAGGAGCTTCTTCCAACTGATCGGCCAATACATGTCCTTTCAACGACTTATGGTTAACAAACTCAATATCAAATTCACTCAGGAGAATGATCCAAGTAGCCATCCGTCCTGTAAGGGTGGGTTTGGATAAAAGGTACTTGAGAGGGTCAACTTTAGATATTAGCTTGGTTTTATTGTTAAAGAGATAATGACATAATTTCTAAAAGGAAAAGACAACTATCAGGAAAGCCTTTTCAATCTGCGGGTAATTCAATTCATAGGCAATCAAGGTGTGACTAAGTAATTTACTACTCTTTCTCTATGGTCTAGGTTATATTGGGCAAACAGTGCACCAATAGCAAATTTGGTAGCTGAAATTTACAATTGGAGAGGTTTGCTTAGGGTAGGTGACATGAGTATATGCGAGTTGACAAGGTATTGTTTAAGCAGTTCAAATGCCTTTTGACAATCTGGTCCCCAGTTGAATGCAACATCCTTCTCGAGGAGATGTGTAAATGGATGGCTCCCATCCGCAAGCTGTGAAATGAAACGTCAGATGGCCTAAATATTTCCTTGTAAACTTCTTATTTGTTTGAGATTTGTAGGTGGAGGCATTTTTGTGATAGATGTAACTTTTGCAAGATCCACCTCTATTCCTCTTTGTGAAACGATGAAACCTAGGAGCTTCCCTGACAAAATGCCAAAGACACACTTCTTAGGGTTCAAACATCACTTTGTAATCTCGAAGATGCAATAGAAAAATACGTATCAACACTTCAGGGTGCTCTCTTCTAGTTTTGGACTTTGCTAAGATATCATCAACATAATCCTCCATGATGTTATTCATCATGTCATGGAAGATGATTGTCGTTGCGCGTTGATAGGTGGCTCCGACATTCTTGAGTCTGAAAGGCATGACCTTGTAACAAAATGTTCCCCAAGGGGTTATGAAAGTTGTCTTATGTTGATCTTCCTCTATAATTCAAATCTGGTTATAACCTGAAAAACCATCCATTAAAGATAACATTTCATAACTAATGGTAGAATCAACAATCATATCAATACTAGGCAAGTGGAAGTCATCTTTCAGACATGATTTATTGATGTCGCGGAAGTCTGTGCAGATCCTTATACAAACCAACTTCTTTTGAATTAGGACTATGTTCGATATCCAATCTAAATAGGCAATGGGTTTAATGAAATCAACAGTTAATAAATTTTCAATTTCCTCTTTGACAAGTAATGCAACCTTGGGGTGCATATTTCTCAATTTCTACTTGATGGGTTTGGCATCTGGGTGCACAACAAGGTTGTGCATGACTAAGTCTAGGTCCAAACTAGGCATATCTGTGTATGACCACACAAATATATCTGCATATTCTCGCGATAGTTCCACAAAAACCTTATGTTCTTGTGTTGAGAGTGAATCTCTCAGCTTTATCATTCTAGGCTCCTCTTCTAAGCCAATATTGACACTAATCGTTTCTTCTACAAGTATTTTAGAAGCATCCTCCATCTGTGTAGGATTAGGGGGAAGAGTGAGATCAACCTCAATAGGAGGCGTGAGATCCTCTTTATAAATAATATTCTACTTCTTCTATGATTTCTTCATTTTTCTTATCTACTAGGGTCTCAAAACGTTTTTCACTTTGAGACTTACGCTTGTTCTTCCCACAAGACTTCCCATATGTATTCTTATTCTTGCTAATAACCTTCTTACTCAAGCGTCCACACATATCTGATTCTTCTCCAAAGTATGCACAGACATCTAGTTTGATCGCAAATCCTTTCTTGTGATTCACCAATCAGAATAGAATCCCTGAGTCCCATGAATTCTGTGAATGCCTCTTTGTTTTCAAAGAAATTGAGCGGCACACAAAAATTTTGATCCAAATATACAAGTTCTAGATATATAAGGGTTACGTGATAATTAGTTTAGGAATTTGATCTGGATAAGGTAAGAACAACTAAATATGGGAATAGGTTTATGGAGGAAAGATCCTCGTAGAGGCTACATTGGGAATCCATGTTGCTATCTAAATGAGATGAGCCATCCTCACATTAAGAAGAGGTGGCATCTATCTCGAAGGGTGGATCATCATGAGGTCTAATTCCAAGGCCATGTTTATTAGATTTGAAACGAGGGATAAGAATGGTTTCTAACCTTCCTTGTGCATTGATACCGCATCCAAACCCATGACATACATCATGCGAAGGCCTTTGATAAATTGCAGGGCTTGATGGCATGATGCCATGGTACCCTCAGGTACTCTCATGGTGGTATCTTCTAACATTTTTTCCTCAGAAAAGAGACCACTAGGGATGAATCTCTCAAAGGGTTTAGGGCATATATCTCCAGTGATTTTGAATTAAAATTAAGGTTTTCCCCATGTCCTGGGTGATACTGAAAGATATGATATTAGTAAGGCATGCTAAAGAGTAAACTATTCACCCAGGGCATACTTTGCTGATGTTTCCTCCCATGATGAGTGTTGGTCGTCAAATAGGACTTTTTAGAAGAGCAACAGTCAGGGGACAAGAAGTCCCTCCTCTTTAATGGGAGAGGTTCCCTTATTCAGAAACGAACTTATTTACAAATGTACAGAACATTGTTTTATGGTCAAACTTGGATATTACGAAAGTGTTTTCCACAAGGATCATCAATTACACAAGGACTGAGGAAAGGGAATAAGAAGATGAGTAGAATAGCAACATTCAGAATTATAGATAGCAGAATAATTCTTCATGTATGCGAAGTTTCAAAGAATTTAAGACAAGATCTTTTGCATTGGCTGAATGAGATTAAATTTAAAGACACAAAGTTCCATAAATAACCTTCTTCAGATTCATTCATCAAGGACACAAAGTTCCTTCTTGGTTATACAAGATCACTGTATTTGCAAACTGAACAGTATGCAATCAGAGAGACTAACGAATTAGGAACAAAATGATCTTCACAATATTAAAGGAAACACAGAGATAACACGAATTAGATAGACAAAGAATGGAAAGCCCTTGTGTATTGATTATTTAAGATCTATTTACACTTTCAGCAAATAGCCCAAGTTCTTCCTTCCCCTCAAAATGGTGCAGGAAGGCATAGTATAGGCTTACAATTCGGTTACTCCTCGTACCGTTTCTTGTTAAACTAGAGAATAGTAAGGAATGCCAAACGCTTTCTGAAACTAATTACAGGGAATATGAATAGGAATAGGAAGAAGAGAAAAGAATATGAAGAAGGAGACAGGTGGACAGTCACTGAGAAGGACCCACCGTCCTTCAGAAATCGCTTCTGTAAAGTTCTTAACGCTCAGCTATGTCTTTGCCATGAACTGACGTGTTGGCTGCAGACTGAGTCTTATATATTCCTGGTAGATGTTACATTTGGGATTTATTAGATGATCTTTGTGTGGGGGGTATAGATTTTTATGATTATTCCTATACCCCTCTTGTCCCTAATTCATGATACATAGCCTGCTTAGGCTTAGTACACATGCATGCTGTAAAAATTCACATATTTTGTATCGAAGGTAAATGTATTTTTTGATGGTGCTTTAGATGATAGATGTGATGACAACAATTTTGTAAAATTGATTTACAAACATAACTTGATATAAATAACAAACTACAAATAATCACAAATATACAAAGTGAATCTAATGCAATGAATTAAATAATCACTCAACTAAAGTAAGCTTTTGAACTCAATCTTGTAAACATCTTATACAATGCAATGGAAACAAAACAAAATAAAAGTAATATAAGATAAGTTGAACTAAAGCGGGCTAAGTAGAACTTTACCCAAGCAAATGAATCCAATGTACAAAATGTGACCAACACTTGACAAATGACAAATAAAGCAAACAAACCAGAAAAAATAAAAACAACAAACTAAAACTCTATTTTGCGGGACAATTTTGACATGTTTTCCACTTTTTTGGTGTCATCGTGAAAGAAAACTTTTCAAGGCTACCATTCACATTTTTTTCAGGGTTTCCTAAAGACAATGGTATGCCAATAGTTGTATCATCATCCCTAAAAGATATTCTGAATGTTTAGATTTTTTTATATCTTTTCTGAATGTTTTGGTGTTTTCTAAGGTCTATTTTGAAAGTAAGACCAAATGAAAAAGAAGCGCGAATTCTCCCAGCGTGATGTGGGAATATACAGAAGGGATAATGCCATGCGTGTATGTTCAAGATGATGAAATGTGAAGGTTCCCCCAACGTTAGATGGGAATATATAAAGGAAACTCCTTCATGTAAATATAAGAAAAAATAAGTCAGATTATAGTTTGGTGAAGTAGATTCAAGGGAAAGGTTCCTAGACCTAATAAGGGGAACCATCCCTATACAAAAGTAATAGCTATTTTTCAAAATGAAAGAATAACTTGTGAATAGTGAACACTCCTTGAGCACTAGAGACCAATTTTCACCTAAGGACCAATCCAATGTGCCATAATTGCGTGGTTTTCACACTTGGACGATCTATTTTTTCTTTACTGTTTTCTTGATTTTCTGATTTGTTTGCTTTTTTTTACTTTGTTTTTCTACTTTTTAGGTATTTTCTGATATTTTTTCCATGCTTAAGTGTGGAACCACTTGAATGTCATGGTTGTTCATGGGTCTTGGAATCTCTTCACCATCTGAGTAATGCCCAATTATAAGCTCGTGAATCAGATTTATCCAACCACCACATAAGGCCCTAACTACGTTAGCCTCAAATTTGCCCTTTTCTTTTCTCTTTCCTTGATAATGTTCTTATGATTTTATTTTAGAACAAGATCACCTACATAAAATTCACAATGAATGATCCACTTTTTATATCCTCTTGATACTTTGTTCTGGTAATCCTTTAGGTGATTAAGTGCTCACATATATTTTTCATCTAATAGATCTAGCTTTGTTAACTGAGCAACTCTATAGTCATCTTCCTTATCAAGATAGTCCCAAAGTGATATTCTCAGGAGTAAGATCCACTTCTTTAAGGGTTATGGTTTTTCCATTTCGCATAGACTATTGAATATGGGTCCCATCACTATGAGTGCAGATGGATGTTCGATAGGCCCAGAGCGCAAGATGTATCTATAAATTCCAATTATGGCTAGTCTTAGTTACCATTTTATCCATGATCCATATAAGTTTTTTATTGGTATCTTTGGCTTACCCATTACCTTGAGGGTAATAGGGGGTGGACAATGTGAGTTAAATCTGAAAGCATTGGCATAATGCTTTGATTGTTTTATTCTTAAAGGATTTACCATTATCAGTGATAATAGCGGAAGGAATGTCTACTAAACCTGGTGATTCATAGTGAACTTGGAAATTTTTGCACCAGTGACATAAGTAAGAGGCACGAACTCTACCCATTTAGTAAAATACTTGGTGGAAATAATAATGTGGGTATGACCTTCTGATGAGGTGGGATGGAGCTTCCCTTGAGATCCTTTTTTAAAAGGCCCCACTAAAACGGCCAAGGAATGAATAAGGATTAAAGCCTATGCTAGCGAATCTATTAAGTTTCCATACTTTTGGCATAACTCACATTTCTTTACAAAATTACAACAGTCATCTTCCATAGTGAGCCAATAGTAACCCACCCAGAAGAGTTTCTTAGCCAAGACTATACCACTAGTGTGAGCTCCATAGATACCTCTATGCACTTCTTTAATAACATGGACCAATTCAGCAACATCCAAACAATAGAAAATTTTTTTCTCGTCATACCATGACATAAAGTGGTGGCCTCTCAGGAGGGTGTCAGGGCTATACGATTGAGAATACTCTTCTCATAATGGGTAATGTTTAGGGGAAACATGCCATCTTGTAGGTATCTAAATATAGGGTCATACCAAGGAGAGAAGAGACTAATAAATTCACATGCCGAACATGAATCTAGCATATCAATGCAGGTACTCGTAAATGCTCTACAATGAACAAAATTTTACTTACCTGAGGTGGAATGCATAATAGTGATCTATAGTAAGCCATGCAGCTAATGGATCCTAGTTGTGTGACCTTGCTTTTTGTTCAAAGATAATATGTATAAAATATTCCTTCAAGGTTTCAACCAATTTCTTGTATGAAATAATTTTTTCATCTTTAACCTTATACTCATCATTAACTTGTTTAATAATAAGTTGAGAATCACCAATGACTCATAGTTGTCTGATAATTCCAAGTGATAGCTAACTTGAGGCCTGTTACTAGTGCATTCAATTTCTACCATGTTATTATTGCAAGAATCCTAATTGACATGCCATGGAATGACCTCCCCTATGGGAGTGATGAGTACAACCCCGACTCCTGATCCATGGAAGGTGAATGATCCATAAAAATAGACCTTCCACTCCACAGAATCTTCAACATACATCATGGATACATCTGGAAGATCTAGACACAAAGGTTCCATCCCTGGTATAGGATCCTCTGCTAACTATAGCCAATACCTATCCTTTTAATGAATTTTGTTTAACAAAATCAATATCCAAATTCACTTAGGATAATGAATCCCATCATCATTCATCCCGTAAGGGTGGGTTTGGATAAGAGGTACTTAAGAGGGTCAACTTTGGATATTATCTTTTTCTAATTGTTAAGGACATAATGATGCAATTTCTAAAAGGAAAAGATAATTATCAAGAAATCCTTTTCAATCTGTGGGTAATTCAATTCATAGGAAATCAAGGTGAGACTAAGGTAATAAACCACCCTTTCTCTATGGTTTAGCTCATATTGGGCAATCAATGCACCAATAGAAAATTGGGTAGCTGAAATGTATAATAGGAGAGGTTTTCCCGGGGTGGGAGGTATGAGTACGGGCAGTTTGACAAGGTACTTTTTAAGGAGTGCAAATTCCTTTTGATAGTTTGGTCCCTAGTTGAATGTAACATCCTTCTTAAGGATATGTGTAAATAGATGGCACTTATCCGCAAGTTGTGAAATGAAATGATGGATTGCTTGAATATTTCCTTGTAAACTTCTTGTTTGTTTTAGATTTGTAAGTGGAGGAATTTTTGTGATAGTTGTAACCTTTGCAGGATCCACCTCTACTCCTCTATGTGAAATTATGAAACCTAGGAGTTTCCCTAACAAAACACCAAAGACACACTTTCTAGGATTCAAACATATTTTGTAATCTTGAAGACAATAGAAAATATGTTTTAACACTTCCAGGTGCTCTCCTCTGGTTTTGGATTTTACTAAGACATCATCAACATAATCCTCCATGATTTCACTGATCATGTCATGGAAGATGACCATCATTACGCGTTGATAGGTGGCCCTGGCATTCTTGAGTTTGAAAGGCATGACCTTGTAATAAAATCTCCCCCAAGGGGTGATGAAAGTTTTCTTACGTTGATCTTCCTATGCAATTTGAATCTAGTTATAACCTAAAAAACCATCCATTACGGATAAAATTTTCATAAACCAGTCCACACGTAGAATTGACAATCATATCAATACTAGGAAAGGGGAAGCCTTCTTTGGAAAATGCTTTATTGATGTTACAGAAGTCAGTGCAGATCCTTATACCAACCAACTTCTTCTGAACTAGGACTATGTTGTATATCCAATCTAAATAGTCAATGGGTTTAATGAAATCAGCATCTAATAACTTTTCAAGTTCTTATTTGACAAGTAGTGTAACTTTGGGGTACATCTTTCTCAATTTCTACTTGATGGGTTTGGCATCTTCGTACACAACGAGGTTTTACATGACCAAGTATGGGTCTAAATTAGACATTTCTGCGTATGACCATGCAAATATTTCTACATATTCTATCAATAGTTCCACAATTTTTTTTTTAATTGAGCTGAGAGTGAAGCTCCCAACTTTATCATTCTAGGCTCCTCTTCCTGAGCCAATCTTGACACTGGTCATTTCTGCCACCGAATTTTGGAAGCTTCTTCATCATGTTGACTCAGGGGGAGAGTAAGATCAACCTTGATAGGAGGTGTGAGATCATCCTTTATAAAATAGGTTATTTTTATTTACCTTTCTATTTTATTCATATGGTCTATCTACTAGGGTCTAAAAAAAATTGTCACTATAAGACCTTGTGTTTGTTCTTCCCACAAGGCTTCCCTGATGTAATCCTATTCTGATTAAAAACCTTGTTACTACTAGTGTACCCACATATCTATTCTCTTGAAGTATGCACAGTCATCTAGTTTGATCACAAATCCTTTCTTGTGATCTCCAGATAGAATATAATCCTTGAGTCCCATGAATTTTGTGAATGCCTCATCATTTTCAAATAAATCAAGTGGCACATGAATTTTTTGATCCTAATCTACAATTTATAAATATATAAGGGCTAATTGATAATTGGTTTGGGAGTTTGATCTAGATAAGGTAAAAAACAACTAAATTAGGGGATAGGTTTGTGGATACAAGATCCTTGTAGAGGATACATTAGGAATCCATGTCGTTATCTGAATGGGATGAGTCGTCCTCATGTTCAGAACAGGTGGCATCAATCTCAAAGGGTTGATCCTCATGAGGTATAATTTCAAGACCATGTTTGTTAGATTTTAAATGAGGGATTGGAATGGGTTATAACCATCCTTCTGCATTGATACCGCATCCAAACACATTGTAACCCATGACATACATCATGTGGTGGCCTTTGATATATTATGGGTCGTGATGACATGAGGCCATGGTAACTTTAGGCATTCTTTTGGTGGGATCTTCTAACATCTTTTCCTCACACAAGAAACCACTATGGATGAATCTCTTAAAGGGTTAAGGGCATCTATCTTTAATTCCTTTGAATTGAAAGTAAAATTTTCCCCGTGTCCTGGGTAATACTGAAAGATCCAATATCAGTAAGACCTACTAAAGAGTAAACTGCTCACCTAGGACATACTTTTTCTATGTTTCCTCCCATGATGAGTGTTGGTCGTCAAATAGGACTTTTTAGAAGAGCAACAGTCAGGGGACAAGAAGTCCCTCCTCTTTAATGGGAGAGGTTCCCTTATTCAGAAACGAACTTATTTACAAATGTACAGAAACATTGTTTTATGGTCAAACTTGGATATTACGAAAGTGTTTTCCCACAAGGATCATCAATTACACAAGGACTGAGGAAAGGGAATAGAAGATGAGTAGAATAGCAACATTCAGAATTATAGATAGCAGAATAATTCTTCATGTATGCGAAGTTTCAAAGAATTTAAGACAAGATCTTTTGCATTGGCTGAATGAGATTAAATTTAAAGACACAAAGTTCCATAATAACCTTCTTCAGATTCATTCATCAAGGACACAAAGTTTCCTTCTTGGTTATCCAAGATCACTGTATTTGCAAAACTGAACAGTATGCAATCCAGAGAGACTACGAATTAGGAACAAAATGACTTCAGCAATATTAAATGAAACACAGAGATCAACAAGAATTAGATAGACAAAGAATGGAAAGCCCTTTTGTATTATTTTATTTTCATATCTATTTACACTTTTCGCAAATATCCAAGTTCTTCCTTCCCTCAAAATGGTGCAAGGAAGCCATATATAGCTTACAATTCGGTTTACTTACCTCTTAACCGTTTCTTTTAACTAAGAATAGTTAAGGAATGCCAAAAAAAACGCAATTTCTTAACTATTACATGGATATGAAAGGATAGGAAGAAGAAAAAGAAATGAGAAGAGACCAGGGTGGACGTCACTGAGAATGACACCACCGTCTTCAAAATCGCTTCTTAATTTCTTTAACGCCTCACTATGTGTCTTTGCCAGATGGACACACCATGATGTTTCTCTGTGAAGATTACAATGGATATCTTTGAAAACTGATGTAAACGGCGTCTTGAAAGCTTCGTCCTTCTGCCAGCTGTCCTTGAAATTTGATCTTCGCAACTTAAATTCAATTTTAGCACATTCGGGTCGAGCGGGAAAAACTAAGTATGAATTGTATTAGGTTCCTTGGGACCTTGAGACGCGAATTGCGCGAGACCACGAGGCTCAGCCGATTCGGATGAAACAGGGAGAAGACCGCACAAATGCATTTTGGGACATTTGGGACGAAAATGCGCGAAGGACGTGGTCCAGGTGTTATCATCAGCGAAAATGGAACAGCTCACATTTTGGCTTCGGGACAGTTGGAACATGAAAGCGCGGTTCGGGTGGATCGGCCGATATTGGAACAACTTGGCACTTTTGACTTTGGGACACCCTTGGGATGAAATCAGGGGCGAATCGGCCGAAAATGGAACAGAGTGCACTTTAGAGTTCGAACTTGAGAAATTTGAGACAAAAAGTTCCCGGAGTACGCGACTAACATTTCGGCCAGGGTTTCGGGTGAATTGGAACAGAGCGCACTTTTGAAATTGGGACATTTGGGACAAGAAAGTGCGAAGTAACAACACTGTTTTCGGGCGTTTGGCCTAATTGAACCCCTCTCGCACATAACTTCGGGACACTTGGGACCAAACTTTTCCGACGGGCCCAAAAAGGGGACAGCTTTCGGGGTTTTCGTCTCATCGGGAACAGATGCACTTTCGTACTTGGGACAGTTGGGACAACAAGTTCGCCACGCCCAAAAATCCACACAAAATGACCCCTAGAAACACAAAAAAGATTTTTTTTCAATTTCACAACTTAGGCCACCGTTCAGAGAAAAACACTCAAAAATTTTGAATTTTTACTTTGACAGAGCGGGGAATTTTGAGTGGACAAAAACAACTCTGGCTCCCCTTTTCATGGGGATGCTTGATATAAATTCATCAAAGGAAGAGACAAGTCAAGAACTTAGACACACTCGGTGAAGCATACCAGTTGCTTATTATCCCATTGGGCAAAGGAGTAAAAAAAAAACAAACGCAATACAGAGGGTAACACACACAACAACAGAGGAAAACACACACCAAAAGCAAGAAAAGCAAAAACACTGTACAGAATATACAAAGGGACTCCCTAGTCACCTATGACGTTGAACAACTTCAAATACTACCCACTATAAGGAAGTGGGAGGGGAGAACCATCCATGTAAATCAGATAGAAAGAGTTCTTACCAGCAAAGTGTCTTATCTTGAAAGGTCCGAGCCACAAAGGAATCAAATTTTCCATGGCTGCCACGCGGTTCATGTCTTTTGTCCCATAACAACAGCACGTATCAAAAACAAAAAAAGTCCACTTGGAACTCTCTGAACCTAGCTTTCTTCAAACTAACCTTTACCTTCCTGCTGTGATCAGATATCCTATCAGCAATACCCCAATCTGTCCTCGTTCAGTTTGTGCAGGTACATGATTCTTTTAATCCGAGCAGCACTGGAAACTAGTATCCTCACGGGCCTTCTCAGGTGTCAAGGCTGGCAGTTCCACTGTCACTGGCAATTGAGCTTCTACTCCATATCACACCACTTGAAAAGGAGACATTCCATGGCTCTTTAGGTGTGATCCTGTCTGCCCAAAGGAATCATAGCTTCTTATGCCAGTTTCGCTGAGACCTCATTGACCACTTCTTATGATAGTCAACCATATTTTTGTTGGTGGATTCTGTTTGTCCATTTTCCCTGGGGATAATAACTGAAGAATGAGGCCATAGAGATGCCATAAATACCCGTAGCAGAAAATCCATTATCTCAGTTGAGAGACGTTCAAAGCATTATCTGTTACAATCTTTTTAGGTACACCATCCTTACCAAGTTTTCTCTTTGATGAAGTTTGGCATACACTTCAAAAGTAGTGCTCTTGACTGGTAATAGCTTCCACCCCCTTCCACCTATTTGTGAAGTAGTCCAGTGGCTATTTAGCACATGAGTTGTGACCAGTGCTGAGAACAGTGGTTGAGTGCACCCAATGAAGTCCAACCCCACTGTTGAAACATGGTCCTCAATCACAACTGGCTTGAGATGAAAAGAGGCCAATTTAGGTCTTCTTCCCCGTGATAAGGTCTGGACAATCCTTCGCATTTATCTACCCACTTAGATGGGAAGATATAAAAGGAAAACTCCTTCTGTAAATATAAGAAAAAATAAGGTCAGATTATAGTTTGAGTTGAAGTAGATTCAAGGGAAGGTTCCTAGACCTATATTAAGGGGAAACATCCTATACAAAATAATAGCATTTTTCAATGAAAGAAAACTGTAATAGGGAACACTCCTGACGCACTATGAGACCATTTCACCTAAGACCAATCCAATGTGCCTCATTGCGTGGTTTCTTTCACCACTGGACGATCTATTTTTTCTTTACTGTTTTCATTGGCATTCTGATTTGTTTGCTTTTTTTTTTTGACTGTTTTCTACTTTTTTAGGTTTTTTGATATTTTTTCCATGCTTAAGGTGGATACCACTTGAGATGCATGGTGTTTCATGGGTCTTGGAATCTCTTCAACATTGAGTATGACCATTTAGACCGATCGTGATCCATATTTAGAAACCACCACATACGGCCCTAACTAGTTAGCCTCAAATTGCCTTTCTTTTATCTTGTCCTGATAATGTTCTTATGATTTTATATTTTAGAACAAGATCACCTACATAAAATTCACAATGAATGATCCACTTTTTATATCCTCTTGATACTTTGTTCTGGTAATCCTTTAGGTGATTAAGTGCTCACATATATTTTTCATCTAATAGATCTAGCTTTGTTAACTGAGCAACTCTATAGTCATCTTCCTTATCAAGATAGTCCCAAAGTGATATTCTCAGGGAGGGAAGATCCACTTCTAAGGGTATGATGGTTTCATTTCCATAGACTAGTGAATATGAGGTCACATCACTAGGAGTGCAGATGGATGTTCGATAGGCCCAGAGCGCAAGATGTATCTATAAATTCCAATTATGGCTAGTCTTAGTTACCATTTTATCCATGATCCATATAAGTTTTTTATTGGTATCTTTGGCGTCACCCATACTGAGGGTAATAGAATAGGGGGTGGGAACAATTGTGAGTAAATCGGAAGCATTGGATAAGCTTGATTGTTTTATTCTTAAGGATTTACCATTATCAGTGGATAATTAGCGGAAGGAATGTCATAGCCAATAACAAATATGGTGATTCATAGTGAATGGAAAGATTTTTTGCCAGAGTATGTGACATAGTAAGAGGCACGAAACTCTACCCATTAGTAAAAACTTGGTGGAAATACTAATGTGGGTAGTATGACACTTCTGATGAGGTGGGATGGAGCTTCCCTATGACGATTTAGGCCCCCACCTAGAAACTAAGGCCAAGGATGAGGATAGGAGGTAAAGCTATGCTTAGCGGAATCTATTAAGTAGTTCCATACTTTGGCATTAATCACATTTCTTACCAAAATACAACAGTCATTCTCCATCCCAGCTTGAGCCAATAGTAACCCACCAGAAGAAGAGTTTCTTAGCCAAGACTTAGACCATAGTGTGAGCTCGAGAGATACCTCTATGCACTTCTTTAATAACATGGACCAATTCAGCAACATCCAAACAATGAAGAAAATTCTCGTCATAGCCATGACGATAAAGGGTGCCTCTCAGGAGGGTGTAATGGGCTATACGATGGATAAGATACTCTTCTCATAATGGGTAATGTTTAGGGGAAACATGATTCTGATAGGATCTAAATATCAGGTCATTTTTACCAAGGAGAGGAAGATGAGGGATAATAAATTCAAATTGCCGAACATGAATCTAGCATATCAATGCAGGTACTCGTAATGCTCTATCTATGGAACAAAAATTTTACTTACTGAGGTGGAATGCATATAGTGATTGATAGGAGCCATGACATCTATGTGCATTCTATTGTGTGAACCTTGCTTTTGTTTTCAAGATAATCTGTATAAAATATTCCTTCAAGGTTTCAACCAATTCTTGTATGAAATATATTTTTCATCTGTAACCTTTATACTCTCATTAACTGTTTAATCATAAGTGGAGAATCAACCAATGATCATTAGTTGTTTATGCCAATGTGATGCTAACTTGAGGCCTTGTTGTAAGATGCTTTCATATTCTACAATGTATTAGTGCAGGAAACCTATTGAAATGCCCATGGAATGACCTCCCCCTATGGGAGAGGATGAGTAAACCCCGTACCTTCCGGACCATGGAAATGGAAGGTGAATGATCCATAAAAATAGAACTTCCACTCAACAGGAATTGCAACCTAAATCCATGGATACATCTGAACGATCCCTAGACACAAAGGTTCCATTCCGGGGGTCACGTATAGGGGGGGAGCTTCTTGCTACTAATCAGCCAATACCTATCCTTTTAATGAATTTTGTTTAACAAAATCAATATCAAATTCACTTAGGAGAATGATCCAATCAGCCATTCATCCCGTAAGGGTGGGTTTGGATAAGAGGTACTTAAGAGGGTCAACTTTGGATATTATCTTTTTCTAATTGTTAAGGACTAATGATGCAATTCCAAGGAAACGATAATATAAGAAACTTACCTTTTCATCTGTGGGGTAATCAATTCATAGGAAATCAAGGTGCAGACTAGGATAAAACCACCCTTTCTCTCTGGGTTAGATATATTGGGCAATCATGCACCAATAGAAAATTGTGGTAGCGAAAATGTATAATAGGAGAGAGTGTTCCAGGGGCGTGGGACGGTATGAGTACGGGCCGTTTGACAAGGTACTTTTTAAGGAGGCAAATCCTTGAGAGTTTGGTCCCTAGTGAAATGTAACCTCCTTCTTAAGGATATGTGTAAATAGATGGCACTTATCCGCAAGTTGTGAAATGAAATGATGGATTGCTTGAATATTTCCTTGTAAACTTCTTGTTTGTTTTAGATTTGTAAGTGGAGGAATTTTTGTGATAGTTGTAACCTTTGCAGGATCCACCTCTACTCCTCTATGTGAAATTATGAAACCTAGGAGTTTCCCTAACAAAACACCAAAGACACACTTCTAGATTCAACATATTTGGTAATCTTGAAGACACTAGAAAAATGTTTTAAACATTCCAGGTTGCTCGACCTTGGTTTGGATTTACTAAGGAAATTCTCACCATTAATCTCCATGATTTTCACTGATCAGTCATGGAAAGATGACCCTCATTACGCGTTTTGATAGGTTTGCCATGGAATTCTTGCGTTTGACTAAGGCATCATGACCGTGTGTGTAATAAAAATCTCCCCCAAGGGGTGATGAAAGTTTTCTTACGTTGATCTTCCTATGCAATTTGATCTGTTCTAACCTAAACAACCAATCATTACGGATAAAAACTTTCATAACAGGGTTAGGAAATTCCGGGACATCATATCAATTACTAGGAAAGGGAAGCCCTTTTTGGAAACAATGCTTTGTTTTTTATTGTGTTACAGAAGTCAGTGCAGACCTAACTTATTCTACCAACAACTTCTTCTGAACTAGGACTATGTGTATATCCAATCTAAATAGTCAATGGGTTTTAATGAAATCAGCATCTAATAACTTTTCAAGTTCTTATTTGACAAGTAGTGTAACTTTGGGGTACATCTTTCTCAATTTCTACTTGATGGGTTTGGCATCTTCGTACACAACGAGGTTTTACATGACCAAGTATGGGTCTAAATTAGACATTTCTGCGTATGACCATGCAAATATTTCTACATATTCTATCAATAGTTCCACAATTTTTTTTTTATTGAGCTGAGAGTGAAGCTCCCAACTTTATCATTCTAGGCTCCTCTTCTGAGCCAATCTTGACACTGGTCATTTCTTCAACAAGAATTTTGGAAGCATTCTTCATCCATGTAGGATCAGGGGGGAGAGTAAGATCAACCTTGATAGGAGGTGTGAGATCATCTTTATAAGGTTATTTTACATTTTCTATGATTTATTCATTATGTCTATCTACTAGGGTCTAAAAAAAATTGTCACTATAAGACTTGTGTTTGTTCTTCCCACAAGGCTTCCCTGATGTATCCTTATTCTTGATTAAAACCTTGTTACTCTAGTGTACACACATATCTAATTCTTCTTTGAAGTATGCACAGGCATCTAGTTTGATCACAAATCCTTTCTTGTGATCTCCAGATAGAATATAATCCTTGAGTCCCATGAATTTTGGCACTTGCTCCCTCATTTTCAATAATCAAGTGGCACATGATTTTTTTGCTCCTAATCTACCCATTATAAATATATAAGGGCTAATTGATAATTGGTTTTGAGTTGATCTAGATAAGGTAAAAAACAACCTTAAATCTAGGGGATAGGTTTGTGGATACAAGCATCCTTGTAGAGGATACATTAGGAATCCATGTCGTTATCTGAATGGGATGAGTCGTCCCCTCATGTTCAGAACAGGTGTGGCATCAATCTCACAGGGTTGATCCCTCATGAGGTATAATTTCAAGACCCTGTTTGTTAGATTTTAAATGAGGGATTGGAATGGTGTTATAACCATCCTTCGCATTGATACCGCATCCAAACCCATGTTTAACCCATGACATACTCATGTGGTGCCTTTGATATATTATGGGTCGTGATGACATGAGGCCATGGTAACTTTAGGCATTCTTTTGGTGGGATCTTCTAACATCTTTTCCTCACACAAGAAACCACTATGGATGAATCTCTTAAAGGGTTAAGGGCATCTATCTTTAATTCCTTTGAATTGAAAGTAAAATTTTCCCCGTGTCCTGGGTAATACTGAAAGATCCAATATCAGTAAGACCTACTAAAGAGTAAACTGCTCACCTAGGACATACTTTTTCTATGTTTCCTCCCATGATGAGTGTTGGTCGTCAAATAGGACTTTTTAGAAGAAGCCAACAGTCAGGGGACAAGAAGTCCCTCCTCTTTAATGGGAGAGGTTCCCCTTATTCAGAAACGAACTTATTTACAAATGTACAGAACATTGTTTTATGGTCAAACTGGATATTACGAAAGTGTTTTCCACAAGGATCATCAATTACACAAGGACTTGAGGAAGGGAATAAGAAGATGAGTAGAATAGCAACAATTCAGAATTATAGATAGCAGAATAATTCTTCATGTATGGAAGTTTCAAAGAATTTAAGACAAGATCTTTTGCCTTGGCTGAATGAGATTAAATTTAAAGACACAAAGTTCCATAAATAACCTTCTTCAGTTATTCATCAAGGACACAAAGTTCTTCTTGGTTATACAAATCACTGTATTTGCAAAAACTGAACAGTATGCAATCAGAGAGACTAACGAATTAGGAACAAAATGATCTTCACAATATTAAAGGAAAACACAGAGATAAACAGAATTAGATAGACAAAGAATGGAAAGCCCTTTTGTATTGATTTATTTAAGATCTATTTACACTTTCAGCAAATATCCAAGTTTCTTCCTTCCCCTCAAAATGGTTGGGCAAGGAAGGCCATTATATAGCTTACAATTCGGTTTACTCCTCGTAACCGTTTCTTTTAAACTAGAGAATAGTTAAGGAATGCCAAAACGCAATTTCTTAACTAATTACATGGAATATGAAAGGAATAGGAAAGAAGAGAAAGAATGAAGAAGGAGACAGGTGGACAGTCACTGAGAAGGACCCACCGTCTTCAGAAATCGCTTCTTAAATTTCTTTAAACGCCTCAGCTATGTCTTTTGCCATGAGGGACACACAAGATGTTTCATCTTGAAGATGACAATGGATAATCTTTGAAAACTGATGTAAACGGGCGTCTTGAAAGCTTCGTCCTTCTGCCAGCTGTCCTTGAAATTTGATCTTCGCAACTTAAATTCAAATTTAGCACATTCGGTCGAGCGGGAAAAACTAAGTATGAATTGTATTAGGTTCACTTGGGACATGTGAGACGCGAAATGCGCGAGAAACACGAGGCTCAGCCGATTCGGATGAAACAGGGAGAAGACGCACAAATGCATTTTGGGACATTTGGGACGAAAATGCGCGAAGGACGTGGTCCAGGTGTTTCAGCCGAAAATGGAACAGCTCACATTTTTGGCTTCGGGACAGTTGGAACATGAAAGCGCGGTTCGGGTGGATCGGCCGATATTGGAACAACTTGCACTTTTGACTTTGGGACACTTGGGATGAAATCGGGCGAATCGGCCGAAAATGGAACAGAGTGCACTTTAAGTTCGAACTTGAGAAATTTGAGACAAAAAGTTCCGGAGTACGCGACTCGGCCGGTTCGGGTGAAATTGGAACAGAGCGCACTTTTGAAATTGGGACATTTGGGACAAGAAAGTGCGAAGTACACGGTTCGGGCGGTTTGGCCGAAATTGGAACATCTCGCACAGTAACTTCGGGACACTTGGGACAAAACTTTTCGACGGGCCCAAAAATGGGACAGCTTCGGGGATTTCGGTCGATCGGGGAACAGAGTGCACTTTCGTACTTGGGACAGTTGGGACAAAAAGTTCCGACAGGCCCAAAAATCACACAAAATGACCTAAAACACAGATTTTTTCAATTTCACAACTTAGGCACTTCAGAGAAAAACACTCAAAAATTTTGAAATTTTTACTTTTGACAGAGCGGGGAATTTTGAGTGGACAACAGCTGGCTCCTTCTGGGGATGACTTGGCATAAATTCAAGGAATGAGACAAGGCAAGAACTTAGACAAACTCGGTGAAGCAGACCAGTGCCTTATCCATTGGGCAAAGGAGTAAAAAAAAAACAAACCAATACAGAGGGTAACACACACAACAACAGAAGGAAAACACACCAAAAGCAGAAAAGCAAAAACACTGTACAGAATATACAAAGGGACTCCCTAGTCACCTATGACTTGAACAACTTCAAATACTACCCACTATAAGGAAGTGGGAGGGGAGAACCATCCATGTAATCAGATAGAAAGAGTTCTTACCAGCAAAGTGTCTTATCTTGAAAGGTCCGAGCCACCAGGAATCAATTTTCCATGGCTGCCACGAGGTTCATGTCTTTTGTCCCATAACAGCACGGTATCTCCAACTTGGAACTCCTCTGAACCTAGCTTTCTTGTCAAACATAACCTTTACCTTCTGCTGGTGATCAGATATCCTATCAGCAACCTCCAATCTGTCCTCGTTCAGTTTGTGCAGGTACATGATTCTTTTATCCAGAGCATCACTGAAACTAGTATCCTCAATGGCCTTCATCAGGTGCAAGGCTGGCAGTTCCACTGTCACTGGCAATTGAGCTTTCTACTCCATACACCACTTGAAAAGGAGACATTCCAATGGGCTCTTTTAGGTGTGATCCTGTCTGCCCAAAGAGCCTCATAAAGCTTCTTATGCCAGTTTCGCTGAGACTCATTGACCAACTTCCTTATGATAGTCACCAGATTTTTGTTGGTGGATTCTGTTTGTCCATTTCCCTGGGGATAATAATCTGAAGAATGAGCCAGAGAGATGCCATACCCGTAGCAGAAATCCATTATCTCAGTTGAGGAGAAGTTCAAAGCATTATCTGTTACAATCTTGTTAGGTACACCATACCTTACCAAGATGTTCTCTTTGATGAAGTTGCATACCACTTCAAAAGTAGTGCTCTTGACTGGAATAGCTTCCACCTATTTGGTGAAGTAGTCAGTGGCAGTTAGCACATGAGTGTGACCAGTGCTAGAAACAGGGTTGAGTGCACCAATGAAGTCCAGACCCCACTGTTGAAATGGTTCCTCAATCACAACTGGCTTGAGAGGAAAAGAGGCCAATTTAGGTCTTCCCATAAAGGTCTGACAAGCCTCGCATTTATCCACCCACTTGGATGCATCTCTGAACAAGGAAGGCCAGTAATATCCTCCCCAGAGTATCTTGTGAGCTGTGACTGTTGATGAATAGTGCCCTCCACATGTCTGATCATGAAAAACTGAGAGAAAACTTTCTCTGTTGTTCCTTGTCCACACACTTCAGAAATCTCCCATCTAAACCACGCTTGAACAAGGCATTTTCCCATAGTACATATTGCGCTGATCTCAATTTAACAGTCCTCTTTTCCTTGGTAGTTAAATGAGAGGGGCATTCCCCATAGGTGAGAAAATGGGTGATGTCAGAATACCATTCATCGACTGAACTAAGGAATAGAATAGTAGGAATGTCAGCTTTCTCCTCCAGCAACTCGTGTTTGGCTCCTTCAGCAATGAGCTCACAAAGACCTTTTCCACGAACCAGCTTGGTCGGTTTGATATCAATGTCATACTCCTGGACTTTAGCCACCCAGTTTCCTCTCTTGGACCCAAATTCTTGCTGTGTAAGAATTGACTTAACAGTTGTATCTGGAACCAGCACCATAGAGTGAGAGTTGAGGATATAGAAACGGAACTGCTTGATAGCTTTGACTACTGCAAAAGCATGCTTTTCCATCATGGTGTATTTTAGCTCATGATTCTTCAGGATATAGCTCATGAAGGCAATTGGTAGCTCATGTTTATCAGAGTCTTCTTGGGTTAAGACAACAGCCAGGGTATTATCTGTAGCATAGCAATAGATGATGAAATCTTTGCTGAAATCAGGACAGGCCAAAACTGGAGTTTTAGCAATAGCTTTCTTGATACCCTCAAAGGATTCCTTTCCTTCAGAAGATAAACCAAATGTTTGCTTCCCTTTCATCATCTGAGAAATATTCAAAGTTAATTCAGCAAAATCAGGGATGAATCTTCTTAAAAAATTGATCTTACCAAAGAAGGAGTGCACGCCCTTTTTACTGGTTGGGAGAGGAATTTGCTGGATGGCTTGAACTCATTCAGGATCAATCTTAATACCATCCTTGGAGATAATGTGCCCTAATAGTTTTCCCTCTGTAACACAGAAGACAGATTTTTAGGGTTCAGAGAGATTCCATGCTCTCTGCATCTCAGCAGAACTGTCTCCAGGTGATCAAAATGATCCGCTCTTGTCTTGGAAAACACTGTCAGGTCATCAAGGTATATGACAATACACTTCCCTTTCAAGCTTCCAAAAGCCAGATCTATAGCTCTCTGGAAAGTGGCACCAGCATTAATAAGCCCAAAAGGCATTCTCTTGTAGGCAAAGGTACCCCAAGGAGTGGTGAAGGTTGTCTTGTGTTGATCTGCAGTATCAACCTCTACCTGATTGTATCCAGAGAATCCATCAAGCATAGATAACATTTCAGATCCTGTTACTGCTTGCAATATTTGATCCATCATAGGAAAAGGGTAATTATCTTTTAGAGAAGCCTGATTCAGGTTCCTGAAATCAACACAGATGCGGATCTCACCATTTTTCTTCCTGACAGGCACAATATTTGCAATCCATGTCGAATGGTGAATAGGAAAAATAATTTTAGCCTTCAATAACTTCTAAATCTCTTGAAAGATGGTGTCATCTATTTTGGGGTTGTACTGCCTTTGTTTCTGCTTGAAAGGCTTAATTCATGGTGTGAGGGGAATAGAATGCTGCATATCTTTTGGCTTGAAGGCTTTTAGATCTTCATAAGAATAAGCAAGAACATCCTTATACCTCCTTAGAAGATCAATTACTTTTCTCCTCTCGTCGGTTGTGCAACATTTTCCAATATTTACTAGCTTGGGGTCAGTAGAACTCCCTATATCAATCTTATCATACTCAGCTGATTGCTGAGGTCCAGTAGAAGCTTTAGATTTCACATATCTGTCATGTTTATCAAACAACTCCTCCAAACTCACCAAACCTTTGGGAATCTTGTTTCCTTTGAGTTTAATGCACCCTTCCTGATTTGTTTCTTCTCCTTGGGTGACAGGATGGTCAGAGGACACACTCTCACGAGGCAGGTTGTCACTTCCCTCAAAATACAGTTGTTTGAAATTACCCTTGAGTTCCAGGAAGGAAAGCAAATGCTGGTCATCGTTGAAAACTTGCCAGTTATTAGTATTGTCAGGTACACTAGGCCGGTGGACCATTTCAATAGTGAACTTATCCTGAGAGAATTTAGGATGGGGAATCAGTAGTGATCCTGAGACAGCCAGTGAATCAGCCCTGCTATTCTTTTCTCTAGGTATTGCTTCAATGGAGAAAGCATCAAGGAATTCAATTGAATCCCAAACCTGATTCCGGTAATGCTTCAGCCTCCCATTTTTTACCTGAAAGAGGTTTCTGACCTGCTTCACAATCAACTCTGCATCACCACGAGCCAGAAGGTTCTTCACACCTTGTTCCTTGGCCACTTGCAGTCCAAGAATGAGAGCCTCATACTCTTCTGTAATGTTAGTGTTTTTGAACTGCAACTTAAATGAAAAAGGGTGTAGGCATCCTTCAGGTGACACTAGCAGGACACCAGCTCCAGAACCAGCTGAGGAACAACTTCCATCAAATTCTAAAACCCAAACACCATTGGGATCTTTAGGTGATACTTTGGAGGGTTGGATTTCATCAGGGGACATAATCATGTAATTGCCATGACCTATATCTTCATAGAGTATTTGTGCCTTAGGATCATCCGTTTTCTGCACAATATACTCATATTGTTTCTCAGGCAATAGTTTCTTCATTTGTCCATTGACAGGTATGAGTGCATACGACCAGTCCATCTGGATTTCCCTACCCACATCTTTGCAGAAGTTCCTACTTAGCAACATTCCATAAGAAGGAGGAATGTCTGCTACTAGGATGGTAGCCAAGACTTTCTTTTCAGGCAAAGCAGCAAAGGCCACTTGTGCATCTTTAATCCTTCCAACCAGGGGTACTTCTTTACTTTCCATGGAGTAACAGGATCCATAAGTGTGAGTGAGGGTCAGGCCTAAAGCATGAGCTACTTTAGCAGGCATTACATTATCTGAGGCTCCTGAGTCAATGACACAATTACTGAGCCTATGGCCAGCTATGAGAAGTGTTACATAAAATGGTTTAATTTTGTCACCAGGTGAGGTGACAACAGCTACCAGACTGGGCTGTGGCGCAGAGGGAGGAGTAGGTAGAAGGCCTTTAGAAGTGGTCTTAGAGTTGGAATTAACAAAGTGGATCATTTTGGCAAAGGCTTTGGGATGGGTTTGATAGTACTCAGCTTCTGAGATTTGTACCTTGGTCTTTTTCAGGTGATCAACAATATCAAAGGATCCAGAGGTGGATGGACCATCATCATTTAGAATTCTAGGCTTATCAACTTTAGGAGAAAAAGAAGAAGCAACTTTGGTAACTGGATTGATAGGACTCACCTTCTGTGTAGATGAAGTAGGGATAGGAGATCCTCTTCTTGCAATTACAGGGATAGTTGCCGACTGCTCCTTAGATTTCTTTATGGGCTGTGTCACCTTTTCCCTCTACTTTGTCTGTTCTCGAGTCATGACAGCAAAAGATTAGCTATTCATGTCTGCTACCACTTCATTATAATCATCAATGCCCTCAGTGGTAAAGAAATTCACTCGAGATCCCTCAAGTTCCTCTGCTTCATCATCAAATTCCTCCACAAACTCCTCGCAAGTTTCATCATCATCTGGCTCTTCAACTTCACAGGTTGCGTTCACAGGAACCTTAACAGGAGGTCCTTCAAGTGCTAGTCTTGTGTGAGGAGTAGGCAAATGATTTCTGGGCTGAAAATTTCTTCTTGGAACATCTGCATACGAGGCATGCTGAGCCAATTGTTTCTTTATAGCTACTAGATCATTTACAAGTTTCTGGACTAATGGATCAGTATTGGGTCCAGAGGTGGAAGAGGAAGAAGCAGCAGATTTAGATTTGGGAGGATCTCTTCTCAACTTCCCTGACATGATCAAGTCATCCTCGACACTAACAACCAGTTCTTGATCCAGAACTAACGTTCCGAGATTAGCCCTTCTTAGAGCATAACTGACTTTGGGCATTTGAGCATTTAGAAAGAAACATTTTTGAATTTGATCAACCAGTCAAGTATTTACAGGAATTTTGTTGATCAGTCTGTTGAATCGAGCCACAAATTCTCTCATGGGTTCTAATGGATCTTTCTTTATCTGAGAAATTTGGGCAAGCAGGGCATGCACATCTTCTGCCGGCTTGAAACGGCTTTCGAACTGAGTTCTCATTGTATTCCAGTCAGTGATGGCACCAGCCGGAAGGTGATAGAACCAATCAGCAGCATTATCTTGTAACGTCTCAACGAACAGCCTTACTAAGACGTCTTCATGTTCAACTCCCAAGACCCCACATGCAACTATGAAGGCTGCAATGTGTTCATCAGGGTGTACTTTTCCATCTCCTTTAAATTTGGGGAAGTTCTTCCGGTTACCTCTAGGTAACTCATGCAAAGGCTGAGTAAGGGCCAGGGGCCCGAAACGTTGACCCCATGGCAATTGTGCCGCCATTCTTGGAAATACGGCTTGGAGGGGAACTGTAACACCAGCTAGGATCAAAGCTCGTAGATTGGGACTAGTAGGTTCTGAAGGAATACCACCCGTAGGACTTCTATCTTGAATAGGTGGAGTGCTCGTCGAACAAGTTCTTCTATTTGAAGGGAAAGGAAAACCTTGTTGCTCCAAAAGCTGAAACTGAGAATCTTCGATACCAAGGGCCCTTCTCCCTCAAGTGAAACGTGGAGTCCGCCAGATCAAAGGATGATCGAAAAATTGCAGTACTGGAATGCGATTTTCCCCAGCGGAGTCGCCAAAAACTATTGGTCGTCAAATAGGACTTTTTAGAAGAGCAACAGTCAGGGGACAAGAAGTCCCTCCTCTTTAATGGGAGAGGTTCCCTTATTCAGAAACAAACTTATTTACAAATGTACAGAACATTGTTTTATGGTCAAACTTGGATATTACGAAAGTGTTTTCCACAAGGATCATCAATTACACAAGGACTGAGGAAAGGGAATAAGAAGATGAGCAGAATAGCAACATTCAGAATTATAGATAGCAGAATAATTCTTCATGTATGCGAAGTTTCAAAGAATTTAAGACAAGATCATTTGCATTGGCTGAATGAGATTAAATTTAAAGACACAAAGTTCCATAAATAACCTTCTTCAGATTCATTCATCAAGGACACAAAGTTCCTTCTTGGTTATACAAGATCACTGTATTTGCAAAACTGAACAGTATGCAATCAGAGAGACTAACGAATTAGGAACAAAATGATCTTCACAATATTAAAGGAAAACATAGAGATAACAAGAATTAGATAGACAAAGAATGGAAAGCCCTTTTGTATTGATTTCTTTAAGATCTATTTACACTTTCAGCAAATATCCAAGTTCTTCCTTCCCCTCAAAATGGCGCAAGGAAGGCCATTATATAGCTTACAATTCGGTTACTCCTCGTAACCGTTTCTTTTAACTAGAGAATAGTTAAGGAATGCCAAACGCAATTTCTTAACTAATTACATGGAATATGAAAGGAATAGGAAGAAGAGAAAAGAATGAAGAAGGAGACAGGTGGACAGTCACTGAGAAGGACCCACCGTCTTCAGAAACCGCTTCTTGAATTTCTTTAACGCCTCAGCTATGTCTTTGCCATGAGGGACACACCAGATGTTTCATCTTGAAGATGACAATGGATATCTTTGAAAACTGATGTAAACGGAGTCTTGAAAGCTTCGTCCTTCTGCCAGTTGTCCTTGAAATTTGATCTTCGCAACTTAAATTCAAATTTAGCACATTCGGGTCGAGCGGGAAAAACTAAGTATGAATTGTATTAGGTTCACTTGGGACATGTGAGATGCGAATGCGCAAAACACGAGGCTCGGCCGATTCGGATGAAACAGGGAGAAGACGCACAAATGCATTTTGGGACATTTGGGACGAAAATGCGCGAAGGATGCGGTCCGGGTGTTTCGGCCGAAAATGGAACAGCTCGCATTTTTGGCTTCGGGACAGTTGGAACATGAAAGCGTGGTTCGGGCGGATCAGCCGATATTGGAACAACTTGCACTTTTGACTTTGGGACACTTGGGACGAAATCGGGTGAATCGGCCGAAAATGGAATAGAGTGCACTTTAAGTTCGAACTTGAGAAATTTGAGACAAAAAGTTCCGGAGTACGCGACTCGGCCGGTTCGGGTGAAATTGGAACAGAGCGCACTTTTGAAATTGGGACATTTGGGACAAGAAAGTGTGAAGTACGCGGTTCAGGCAGTTTGGCCGAAATTGGAACATCTCACACAGTAACTTCGGGACACTTGGGACAAAACTTTCCGACGGGCCCGAAAATGGGACAGCTTCGGGGATTTCGGCCGATCGGGGAACAGAGTGCACTTTCGTACTTGGGACAGTTGGGACAAAAAGTTCCGACAGGCCCGAAAATCACACAAAATGACCCAAAACATAGATTTTTTCAATTTCACCGACTTAGGCACTTCAGAGAAAAACACTCAAAAATTTTGAAATTTTTACTTTTGACAGAGCGGGGAATTTTGAGTGGACAACAATGAGAAAGGGTTTACCAACAAAGGAGAGTTTTTATTACAACGAGTGAGTATATCTGGAGCCACACATTCCCTTTTGGCCTCTGTTTGTAAGGGAATAATAATATCTGTAGAAGTACATTAATAGGCCACACGAGAAAAATTATGCAATGACCTACAATGTGTGAATGGTTCTGGGTCACCTTGAATGGTGATTATCTGTCCTTCATAGTACATATTGATACATTGATGGAAGGTGGAGGGAATATCCTACATGGCTTGAATCCATGGGCATCCCAAGAGCATGTTATAGGGAAGATCTAGGTCAAGGACATGGAAATTTATATCATGACATGTCGACATCACTTTCATAGGAACTATTATAGTACCTACTGACTCACGTTCCTCATTATCATAAGTTGTGATTGTAATAGTTTTAGCCCCTAGATCTATTTCTGAATGGCCCAACTGCTTAACTAGCTTCAAAGTGTAAATATTTAAATTGGATCCACCGTCCACAAGTACTCTCTTGATCTTATGACGAGTAATAACTACTTCTAGGTATAGGGGTAATTTATGCTCTGGGTCATTACATGAGATTACAATGTGATCAAAAGTGATACGATCGTTGGAATCAAGGTGTGTAATCATCGCTTGTAGGTGCACGGGATCTACATCTATGGAGACTCCTGAACTCTGTAATGTTTTATACAATATGTTCTTATGAGCAGTAGAGATTTTGAGGAGATCTAAAATTGATAGCCTAGTGGGTGTCTTCTCTAACTATTCCATTAAATTATACTGACCTTCTTGAGGGATAGGTAGGGGATCTAGTATGATCAAATGAGCACATCTCTTCCCTATTGCACAAATTTTTTCTAAGATCCTAATAGTGTTAACCTGTTCATCAGATGAATGTATACAACCTATAAGGGAATCAAATGGACTATCATTAGTTGGATAGACATAAGTAGAAATCCTATAGTCATTAGAAGTTTTTTCGCGATCTGGCTTATTGTTCTTCTTATATACATGATTAGGAAAAGGCTCTTTGAAGATACTCATTTTCTCATTAGGACCCTGTCTTGAGTCAGGGGGTGAATCTACGGTGATTTTTCCCTCTACGATTTGGTATTGTATATAATGTCATAGTCTCAAGAACCTATCTATTTTTTGTCCTTTAACATGACGGAAATCACAGCACTCATGTTCTTTGAACCAACTGGGTTTTTAGAGCATCCATTGGATATGGTACCATTGTGGCTGTGTACTACACCATGTTTAATGCATATAACTATTTAAGTATGGAAGATAGTGATTCCATTAGTGGTGTAAATGTATGTTTGGTGGGTGATTTTGGTGAGGTCCTTGTGAGATATTTACAAGCGGACCAGTCTATATGGTTTGGATTCTTTTGTAGTTCGTAATGTCATCGCTAAATGAAATGTTTTTTTGTTGAAGAATTTTTGTTTATCTGAGGATTTTGTTTTATGTTTGTCCTTGATGACTAGTTTACGTGTACCCTTCATGATGATATCCTTCTCGATTTGACTACGATTTTCTATAACTTCTTCAAATTTAGAGTCATAGTGCATTTGTAAATGAAACGCTATCTCTGGGTTTAGGTTAGGAACGAATATACTTACTGGCTATTTTTTCGGTAGGGCACAAGGGAAATGGCTTGCCAATCCAAACCATCACTATAAGAACCCTGAAAAGGTCTTGTTAGGTTATTGTTTTACGTTGCAAAGGTTTTTCATCATGATATCATTCTCCATATTAAAGAAATAATGTCGTATGATTTTTTTTGCTAGTATGGGCCATGTTGTAATGGATCCCTTGGGTATACTAAAAACCCATTCTAATGCTAATGCTCCTAGGATGTGAGGGAATATTCACATTAAGAAATTATCGTTGTACGTGCCCTCTTGAAAATCCATGTAAAATTTCTTGAGGTGATCATGAGGATCACATTTTCTCTTATATTTATCAAAATTAGGAACATAAAAATATTTTGGAAATGGTTATCACAACATGTCCTTATCAAAGGGGTAAGGACATAGTTCTTTATATAAGTACTTCCTACTATACCCTATGTTACTTTCTTGTAACATAATAAGTTTGTTCTTCATTGATTGTAACTTTTTTTGAATGAGTTATTTCTTTGTAGGTGATGTTGGTCTATTTACCTTAGCAACTTTGAAATTTGTGTCATCATATGGATCAAAGTGAAACTCACCGGATTTCATCTTGAGTTTATCTTTATGCAAGTTCCTACTCGAAGAGCCTAAGTTTTCTAACTTTTGACTGAGTTTCAATATTGGTTTTTGAGGAATCTCTTCTCCATCTAAAGGATCGTCTTCCTTGTCAAACTTATGAGGAAGTGAGCCTTCGTGTTCATGCTCAAAATTTACTCTATGGGAAGCCTTATAATAAGGTTTTGATGAATTTCCAATTGGTTTTGATGGGTCTTCTTCAACATTTTTGTGATTTTTTCTAGAAGTAGAAGCATACCATGCGTCAAAGGGATTATGCATGTCTAAGAGGGATGGTCGTTCTTCCATTTTATGATTAATTATTTTACCCTATGTTTCGTGTTCCTGCAGAAGTTTAGCTCTTAACTCTAGGAATCTTGTGAGTACTTGATCTTTTTATAATAAAGGAGCTCATAAAATCAAACTAGGTATAACTTATTTTGTTCCTCAGAAGAATCATATTGTTCTCTTCTATGATCAAACAAAGGTTCCATGTCTTTGAACTACGAAAAGAGAGGTGCTAAGTTATTACCACTGAATGGGAAGGATGCAAAAGTATTTTATTCTAATACATGCTCATTTGGTTTAGATGCCATTTTCGTGATTCTTGGCATTACTAGTCAAAGTTATACTAGGTGTTTTATAAATGTTTTCAAAGTTGTATGAAACTGAGGTGTGTGCTATGTAATTCATATGATGACCAAAATATCCTAGTGTGTTCTAGATGTAATGTTATGCAACCATTATCGTTAAAAGAATAATCATATGAACACTCTAGTAAATAAAACAATCACTCAAATTGTTGTTTAGAAATATTATACCCTAAACTATGATTCCAACAAAGGGCTTAAGGAAGATAGTGACAATACCCTATCAATACATAGGTCGAGTTAGAATACTAACAAGGCCTAAATACCAAAGTGATATTGATGTGATCTCTCCACAAGATATACTAAGACCAATTTAAATGCCGAAAAAACCTAAGTTTTTTAAATATGGAAGTTACAAATGTGGATAGCATAAAAACACTGTCTCGACACATTAACCTAGCAAGAAAGATGTTAGTATCAAGATTATGTTATCGCGGTATACACGAGATAATATTGACACTCTCAAAAGACTTATATGACATTGGAACTAAAACTAGGTATAAGTATAGCAAGAAGTTCTTTAGTTTTGCAAGTAACGTAACAGTACGATAAAGGGACTTATACCGAGTTCTCACAAAAATGAAAACACGATGTAAGTACCATAATTATATAGCTAGAATGCAAGTAAAAATAACTTAAGGAGAAATAATGATGAACTGAAATTATAGCAATGAAAACGATCTTGAAATCAAGATCAAAGGATTATCAAAGACGTGAAACCATATTTAAACAATTTATACATTTAACAACCTGGCCGTAAACATGGATGGGCTTAAATGAAAAAAAATTTGGAAAATATTGTCCTTGATAAGACTCATGAGGTATGCCTCCTTCTCTTCCCAAATGGGCAATGAGAATGCAAGGGTATAGATCAAAAGATGAAAATAAACTAATCGCCACTTGGGAAGATTTTCTCCTCGTATGAAGGCGATAAAGAAACCAAGGTAAGTGATACATCATTTAATTTAATGATGAAAGACACTTAGATCTAACTCAAGTGGACTCTTTTCCTTGTTCGAAAAAAAAGGTTCGGACTCCAATTAAGTCGTCATTTCTTGATGGCTCGATAAGAAGCGACAATGGACTAGAAAAGTGGGCTCCAAGATAAAAATGGCTTTCCTAATAAGATCAATCAACTAGGTGTCAACAATTTTTCTAAATGCAAGCACGATTTACCCAAAGAGTCAAATTGACTAGTTTTGAAGTATCTTGGATTTACCTTACCCCCTTCTGATATAATGAGCAACTAGTACATTTAGTTGTATCGTCATTGGGGTCACGATACCGAAAACTTAGATGCTTACTCACAATGTAAAAACTATTCAAGTGGGTAAGTGGAGTGCTTCCTATTTCATCGATGAGGTTAATTAGTGGTGGATTAATTTAGGTTCCTAGAACAACCCCCATTTTTGTAGCTTAAGACATTATGCCAAAGAGGTTATATTGTATTTGAGTAGATATGGACATGCCCTTTTATGAAACCTGAAATACAGTGTGATGAAAGTGGTGTGTTTTTAATCTTTCTTATATTAATGTGGTTTTAAGTAGCACATTATTTTGACAAAAAATATGTATTAGTGGGTTTCATTTTTGTAACTCCTTTCTTCAACAAGATTTTTTTGGTTTTATACGTAAATGGTTAGTAATTTTCCACAAAATATCATGATACCAAAAGATATTTTGCATGTTTCTTTTGATTCCTAAGATCACCAAATGGTACGAAGGAAGAACGTACACAACATGAAAACTTATCTAAAACAAGTTTTATGGAAAATGCTTTAAGTGTTTTTGCAAAAGTTTGAGTTTATTTTAATAAATTTTGAAAGATCAATCCATTTAGGAATCATAAAGTAAGTGTTATGAAAGTAATAAGAAGGTTTTCTAGAATTATTTTTTATTCCCAAGATCACCTAGAAGATGTGAGGGAAGAGCATACAAACTTCAAAAATCTCTCTTTAACTAAGAAAATTGAACACTTAAACTACATTAGTTAAAAAAATAAAAAATAAACCTGCAATCACTTGTTAGAACCTACGAATAACCATAAAAACCTAAAAAAATTATCTTACATCTCAAAGAGAAATTCTAATTTTCAATTCAGACACCTACGTTCCTAGAATGACGCATGTGCATCCCATCCAGTGGATACGCACCCATACTGATGTGTACGTGTGGAAAATTTTTATGACAGTAAGGTCCAACACCTACGCAGGCTGAGAGACAGGTACACTAGGGTTATAATAGAGACACATCCTTCCCAATGCATATGCCTGTAAGCTAAAAGATGAATCAACATAGTATGTCAAAATTACACCTACGCATCCAGAGACATGGATACACATGATATTCAATAGACATTCTGATAGTTTAACAAATACATGACCCTTTGTAAATGACCTGACGGTAAAAAATACAACCATAAGGGTGTGTGACTAGTTTGATAAGTGCATTAGGGTTTCGACGGAGACACACCGATCCACAACACCTTTGCATACCCTTGTAAAAACCTGAAAACTCACAAAAATGAAATTTTTAAGAACAAACCAGGTTAGTTTTTTAAGGAAATAGATTTTTAACTTGAACCCATTAAATGTTTAACCAAAAGGGAGATTTAACTTGTTTAAAACATGAAAATTATAAAAAGACAAGACTTTTAACCCTAGAAAGATCTATAATGATTAAAAATGGACATACAAAGCATTAAAATGATTTCAAATGGACTATGGGGTAGTCCCACTGGGCGTGCGAAATGTGTTCAATGAAAAGTTTGCAAAAGCTTATGAAATGGGGGTAAGAATGCAAAATAAAACCCTAAAAGCTTGGGAACAAACAACCCAAATGACAATCAAATTAGAGATAAGCACGAGCTACCTATTTCATACATATTACGAAGTTTGAAATAAACAATCAACCTCTAAACATGACTATATTAGTTCTCTACTCCATGAAATCTATCTATAAGTGAACCGATTAAATCTCTAGCAATTAGTTTTTTGTTTATTGATGTTTCAAAATCTTAATAATGAAAGCTCACCATTAATGTCTTCTCCCATTTACCTAAAGCTTTGAAAGGATTTAGAAAATAACAAGGAAATAACTCAAATAAACTATGAAATGACTCTAAAAGACCTAAACATGACCTAAATCATAAATGAGAGAGAGTGTTCTTTTGAAAAGGTGGAAGGGGTATCCCTCTATTTATAGTTTTTGGATTTTAGAGAAGGATGTTTTGGATTCATGTGGGACTAAAAAGGAGTAAAAAGTTTATTTTTAGAAAAACATATTTGGAGGTGTGAACAGGATTTTAGGAAGCTAAGTGGCTATTTGGAAAGGTAAGATATTTGTTTTAGAAAGTAAAATCCTTCCTAGAAAGTCAATAAGAGGGTTAATTAATCTAAACAAGATTAATTAAAGGGAAACAAGCTTATAGAAGTTGTTTAGAGAGGGATTAATAGGTTTAGGGGGTTTATAAGAAGTTAAAAAGGAAATTTTACTAGTGTAGTGTAGTAAATTAACACAAGACTAGGATATTTAGTATGATATTAATAATAAGATCATGCAGACCAAATTATAGGTGTCTAAACATAGGTGTATCAAGAGGGGAGATAGTAGGATTTGAAGCTAAATATACGTGAGGAGTTTGAGTCAAAGGAGACACATGAGAGGATGGAGGGGAGATAGTAGGATTTGAAGCTAAATATACGTGAGGAGTTTGAGTAAGGAAATATTACTAAATATAGGGGAAATATTACTAGAAGTAACATGTGGTGTGGGTGAAGTAGAATAAGGAAGTGTATATAAGGTAGAAGTAGAATGAGAAGAAAAAACATGAGGCAACGACTCATGCACTACGGTGGAAGTAATAGGATAAGAAGAAGATGGAAGACGTGAAGCACCCTTAGCAGTGTAGAAAGAAGAATACTCCTTATGAATAAAAGACAAAGTGGTATGGTTAATGCTAGCTGAAACACTACTATCAATGGGATCATCAAGGTAATAAGAATGTGCTAATGAACTAGAATGGGATGTTGAGGGAACACAATGAGAAGTGGTAGGAGATAGGGGAGTAGTAATGGGAGTGGCCAGAGGAGAGGTAGGAGGAATATTAGGTTGGGAATCAATGCCTAACAGATAATCAATGATAGAAGGATCTAAAACATGGGGTCACAAAAATTATTAACTCAAAATAGGATTTTTAAATATTTTATGAGCTAATCTAAATAGAAACTGGGTGCTATATCGAAGTGTTAGAACTAGATAATTTTCTTTTGTACTTGAATTAATTAAAATAATAGAAATGAAAGGGATATGTTACTAACATGTAAATAACTTAACTCACTATGTGTTGGATTGTGGTAGACTAGTATGTAGACTGGGAAGGCTATGACCAAATGACTTCAAGAAGGGTAGGATTTAACTTTTTATCTATATTGAGGCACCTGGGAGTGTATTGGGGTGCCCGAGGCACCCTGGTCTAGATTTTGGTCACTGGGAATTGTGAAAATACTTAGGATCTATGTTTTGCATTGTCGCAAGGAGGTCCAAAACCCTTCCTATTTGTCAAACTACATTCGTCAGATGAACTGAATAGTGACCTACAAAACAAAAGCTTAGTGGGATCAGACTGTCCTCAACCACCAAACTAGTGGACTTATTGTTGAGCATTGCACTAAATTATAGACCTTGATGTAGTTCTGGTGTGTGTGTGTGTGTAATTTTTTTCCTAGGGTTCCCTAGCACCAATGACACATTAATAAGGGGAAATAGCTAGATGTAACATGAAAAATAATGGATAGAATGGAAAGAATACAACCCTCTCCTTTTGTGCTTATGTGATGCAGATGTAGAAAAAGCCCAAATGTAGTCCCTTACCTTAGTAAATAGTTTCCCTTGATGTGTGTGATGTTTTCCCCTAATGTAGTGAGTATGCTTTGTTTATATAGGGATATTTTGCTCAAATTTCAACACTAGTGACTAGAAACTATCGACTATGACCTAGGGGAATACACGGGGTGACCGTTAGGACCAAACTTGAATAAAGAAATTAAGACTATAAATCATGATGACATGGGTTCCTAAAATAAAATACTGAGGCACTTGGGGGAGCCCCAGTGTAATCCTAAGTTCCCTAATGTAGATAGAAATATGACAACTGAGCTAACTACGACATATGAGACACTGTAAGAGATGGCCAAAACCACAGAGACAACTAACAACTAAACTAGGCAAACAAACAGGATGACTGACTCACTAACCACAAAACCCTAGAAATAGGTCACTGGTGAATATTTTTTTTAGGCAAGATCCATATATAAATTAACATACCCGCTGGTATAAATGTAATAGTAAATGTGTGATTTCATGACTACACAAACAAAACAAAACAAAACAAGCAATTTTCCAAAAATAGCAAGTCCAAAAAAAAACCTACTAAAAATAGAAAAATTATAAAAATGGTAAATAATCATCAATGGAGGTATTATAAGTGTTATAAGAGCTTCAGAAAGAAAATTTTATACAAAAATAAAAAATTCCCAAAATAGTAGCTCCTTGTCCCACCCGCCCAAAATAGAAAGTTTCATTTTTCAGCGGAGAAATTTGTTATTGGCTCTATTTTCACTCATCATTTTGATTTTTTCTATCGTCACATGATCTTTAAGTTTTTACATATCTCAAATGAGAAAATTAACTCCCCATAAGGATTCTAAAGCATTGTTCTCATTGCAATTGTGTTAAGGGGCATAACATATCATATCGAAACACAATAGGTGAAAATCAAGAATGCTGTGAGGTCAAAAAAGGATTTGAAAAGATTCAATATCCCCATTGGAATTAAAGATTCATCAAAATGATTTCATAGTGATCAAATCTTAAATTTTAAACTCATCAAGTACGTTGAGAAACATTGTGCCTTGAATCCATCATCATCTTTGAGGAGTACGTCAAAGTTAGTTAGTCAATTCATCTAAGTATTTATGCCATCATGTGTGACATATGATAAATAAGTGTTATTTAAAACTTAATAAAACATCTAGTAGTGTGGTAAATCCTCAAAGGATGAAGCATTGCAAGTGCAAGCAAGAAACATTAAACATGATTGTTCAAAAAGGAACATAATGAAAAGAGGGAGCACGATGTTTTCATATTCCAAGAGGTTTCATAAGAAGGAAAATTTCATCATATATCCCATAGATCCTCTTAATTCAAGAAAAAATGATCCATTGTGACCTCTTTTCTTCAATAGCATCCTATTATGTCTTCCCCAATGGAAAAGCTTTCACATAATGAACATGATGTGATCCTACATCAAGCTTCAAAAATTTCTTTGGTGACCAACATCATGTCTACTCTTGAAGATCCATTCCTATGGATTCAAGAATTACTTGAGAATGAACTAAGAAAAACACAACAAACTTTAGTGCTTGACCTTAAATCCATCAAAAAAATATTGATATCCAAGTGGAGGAAAAAGGCACAGGAAAATTCTCATTTCTTTAATGGAACTTCTGAAAACCAATATGTAGAAGTTTCTCAGCCAGAGAATATAAATCCTGTTGAGGAGATGACTCCATCAGACTATGAGTTTACCCACATTTCATTGGTTCAAGATTCTCATGAGGGTGACTCTCATTTTTTCAAGGAATCCTCTTTCAGCCTTATTTATCAAAACAAAGAGTGCAAATGAACAATTGAGAAATTAGAGGAACATTTGAAAACTCTCAGTTCTTACATTCAACCTTTCTTGGAGCCTGATTCAACACCTCTTCTTACTTGGAAGACATTCTTCCAATTATTAGATTTTACCATGAGGTGATCAAGAAATCACAAATTTATATGATGCAAGGGAATGCTAACAAATGGATTGAGAGGATCATCAAGAAAATAAATACATTGTTCCCAAATGTTCTCTCTACTCAAGTTTATTCTTGCAACTTTTTCAGAAGTGAAGAAATAAAGGGAAAATATTTAAAATAGAATATCTACTTGATTGAGGTGTTCTCACTCATGTCCAAGATGAACTTATTCAACTCTCACACCCTTGTGACCAAAAATTTGTTTGCATTAGATGTTAACAATTTTTCTCTAGTTTAGGTCCACATCATGGATGGTAGATATGGTATGATTGAAGATGTCATCTACGAACTTGAATCTAGTGGGAAAATGATTTTGATACTTTGAATGAGGTCTGCAACTATGTTTAGATACTTTATTTCCCTCCACTCACTGATAATTCATCATTAGAATAACTCATTGCCTCCTTTCAAGAGTTGGTCAAGAAAGAGGTAGGTGATCATCTTTCCTTCAATAAAGATACTTTAAAAGTTCCTTGTTAATATCAAAGGATCTTTTCTAGAATTACAAGAGAGAAATAATAATGGTATTATTAATTTAAATATATCAATTATGTTTAAATACATGGACCAAAGTGTTAAGATACATTTTCATTCTCGAACAAGATAAGGTGGCACCTGCAGTAGCTCAGTTCAGTAAATAATTCACAATATAAGAGGTCAATCTTGGAACTCTCAGTCAAGGATCATGTTCATAAAATTCCCTATCAGAAAATCTTATCATCATTAGATCATTTGACCCCTTCTCTCTCTCTCTCTCTCTCTCTCTCTCTCTCTCTCTCTCTCTCTCTCTCTCTCTCTCTCTCTCTCTCTCTCTCTCTCTCTCTCCATTTTCTAAGTTTCAATTATGAATGTACTACTATCTATTTCTCCCTATTCACTTAAGTGACCCTTAGCTAAACATTGTAAGAGACCTTTTTCAAATAATAAGAAAAAGACTCACTTCCTTATAATATGAAAGGTCACAAGTGATGAGGATAGGTAAAAGGTCCCATGGGGGGTAGATGAAAGTATATATTATAATGCTATAAATTGGAATGGATTCTCTAATCCAAAGGGTTGGAAATTATGGATTGAATTTATGTTTTTGAGGTCACCACTTCTACATCAAGAAAATAAAGTTGTAATTCTTATATTTTTATTATCTTATGTTTCTCTCCTCTCTCTTTCCAACTTTGCATATATATGATAATATTATAAAACTAAGAAATACGTATGAAACTTTGATAAAAGAATCAATGGAAGTTTGTGCTTATGATTTGTTATGTCTTGTCATGGTTTATATTTTTTCTCTTATAATTGGATGTGGAATTACTTTGGTTTATGTATGTGAATTTTTTAAGCCTAATCACATCATTAACTCTCTATCTCTCTCCTTATTTCCCCAAACCCCATTTACCTCTCTTTATTGCAATTTCCTCCCTTGTACTTTGTACAAGCATTTTTCCATAGGTTTAGTGGAGTGTTCCTATATGATCCCTAGCCTATTGGCCAAACCATAACTTTTATATAGTTTAGGTAGTTTAAATAAAATAATGGGATCCTCTCCATACACAATAAGAAGGGGCTTATCCCCAAACTATTTGTGAAAAATCAATAATTTGCAACACGATAAATTATTTTACCAACAGTTTTTGGTGAATCTGCTAGGGAAAGATTTTTCCTCTTGCACCTATAAAGATCTTTGTAAAATATATAAAAAAATTATATACTCCTAAAATACAATAAAATCATGTTTCAAAGAAAAATCATATTTTGAAGGAAACTCTATTGAGGAAAGAATTCATGTCACGTTCATTTCCAGCATCACATTGATGAATTTTAAAGATTGGTGTTAATCACTTATGAGTGACAACAATAGTGAAGAAGAAGATGACCACCAAGATCTGAAAATTTTAGATCATCCATCATTTTGGACAATCTCTTGTAAATGTAAGGATTTTGAGATAGTGAAGAGGTCTCTTGCTTCAAACAAAAATATGCAATCATCTAAGCGAAATAAGGTCAGTACCATTTCTGCAATAGTCATGAAAATTATTCCTATAATGGATAAAATTATTTCTTGTGAATATCCTATTATCAAATCTTGGTGGCTTAAATTAAATGAAATTGATACTAAAGGAAAGAGAATGGGACTCACACATATCGATGATCAATAATCTAATATATTGATAAATAAGATACAAAAGAGATATGAAATGTTGTATGATGGGCATGATTGTGAAGAATCTATTGAAGGTAATGTTTTTAACATCATGGCCGACTAAGAAACTCAAAGCATTATCTCTTATCTCCCTTCCTTTAGATGTTTTTCTTACATATGGAGATGAGGAAATGATAGTCTTGAAAAGAGAGTTTGTTCAAATAATTTTTCAGTGTTGTAGAAGGAAATTATGACCCCCAAATCAACATTGAAATTTGGAATTATGTTGAGGCTAGGAAATAAATACATGAGAATCTTTAAGCGCTTCATAATGATGAAAAAGAAGATATTCATCTTTCAAAAGCAGACCCTAATGATTGTCTATACTATGGGGTGTTTGTTCCTTAAATGATCTTGTGTAATTCTCATTAATTTTTTATCCTTTAACCTTCTAATGAAATCCAAACTAACACCTTGGAGGATGTTGAAGAAATCTTGAAAGTCGAATCTCCATTCATAAATTTATTTTAGCTTGAGGTACAACCCTTTGGAGGAAAAATTCATATGAGAGATGAATATTCCTTTTCCATGAAATATGGTCCAGTGGTTTCCATGGACTCCACCAACCATGAATATGATCAAGAAATAAATTCTCCATCCTAGACTCAAGCTCTTCCCAAAGATGACTTTGAGGTAAACATTGATGTCTTTCTTTTTTATTTCGGCTCCTCATTTCATTCACAAATTCTTAATGAGGAAATGGAAATAATTGAAGAATATAATTCCCTTCTTGATACAATCATGGATGAACAAATGGAAGAGTCTAATTTCTTTTTCAAAACAAAGGAGGATGAGAAAATTTAGCATGACCTATTCAAGAAATTGATTTCATCGTCCTCACCAAAAAAGTGTAATGTTGACCACCATGGAAACTAAGGAATCTTACCTTTTTCTTACAAAGAAGAATACTCTATAAGAGAGTATCTAATGGATCTTGATCAAATAGGTTTACCCTTACCAAGTATCATGGATCTCTTCTCTCTATCTAAAAATTATGAAGACCAGGTATTCTTGAACTTGCAAGAAGGTGAGCCCCGGATGACAAGAAATGTAGAGCAATAAAATGAGTATTTTTCAAATGAGTTATGGACATGTGTAGATCATATTTCCATCCATCTCCATGAGGCCCAATGCAATGAATTCTTAGATGAAGTTGATAATGAGTATATGATAGATTTGAAAGGGAAATCTGTGAAAGAAATCTTGAGGATTGTGGAATAAATTTAAGACCCTCAACTTAGCTTTGAAATCTTGACACATGTCAGGATAATGCAAGATAGGTATTATTTAATTTATGATCCTTATTTTGATATACACTTTCTCAAAAATCATATGGAATTAATTGATGAACTCAATGTTGTAAGCTTGGTGGATGAGAATGAATGTGTTAATGAGTCTCCATATTTTTTGTTATATGAATAAGGTTATATTCATGGTGAATGGAAAGGAAAGGATGTTATTGAATAACCTATGGAGTTTTTCATCCACTATGATAGTACCTCCACCATATAAAATGATTTCAAGGTCAATATTGAGCTGGTTTGTATAGAAAGAAATTGTTCTAAACAACAAAATGAGAATGTATAGGAGCATGGTGAATGAAGTTCGAATCATCTTGCTATCACTAATCTTGAAGCCCCTATTGATTTTTAAAAATAAATCATGCTAAAACCTTATCCTAAGGATGGTGAATTAATTCAAGATAAAATCAAATATTATACTTTTGAGAACATGGAGGAGTGGCTTCTCATATTCACAAATCACTAAGTAGAGACTACGAAAGGCAAGAATTTCCAACATGTTATAAAGTGGTCATTGAATGCAAGATTATTTTATATGAAATATCAGTTTGAATATTGAATCTTGATTTCTCTTATTCTTCTCAAACCATGTATATGCATCAAAATATCATGACATGATCATATAATAATAGTCAAGCTTCAAAGGTTTAAATTCATCCCATTGTTCTACGATGGTACATACTTCTCTTAGCACCTTGCTCAGTATGTGTATATTTTCCCCCCTCCCATGTAATATAGTTTCCCTTTTTGTCATGTTATTTCTTTCCCACTTGTTTGTTTCCCCTTTCTATTATTTATGTGTTCCATTTTTTCCCTTTGTGTGTTCATTGCTTATGGCAGTGATGAAGAATTGACTCTATGGTCCAACTTGGACAAGGAACTAGTCTTCTCAACTAAGATAAAGTTTAGGTTATCTATTTCCATTTACATTCCAATGTCCCTGATTGAGATCCAATTATTTTCATGCATTTATGTTATCCCAAAAATTCAAAATTTGAAACATGACAACTAAGCCAAATGTGAAAACATGCTCAAAATAATTCCTGAATCCCTCTCCCTATCAATTTGTCTCCCATTTCATGATCATATTGAACTTTTAGGTTATCCTAATTCATTTAATAAACATGTATAACATTGCAAAATGGTTTTATAAAGTTCATAATTCCATTCTTTGAATAACTAGCTCTCCAGAAGGCTAAAAAAAGTTAATTTTTATCATTTTCAAGGAAGGTGTGCATCCTATGGTAAGTTTCCAAAACATCATAATAATCCATAGGTGGTATTTTATAGCAAATAATTTGTTGTAATTGTTTTAGGAATATTTATTTATGTTTTTGTGGTTTATGGATAGACTGTGCAAAAGTGGCATTTTCAGGTGTAAGGAATGAATGGTCAAATCATGAATATGAACTTCTCTAGATGATTCTAGGATATTTTAAAGGAATTATAAGGAAATTAAATAGGAAATATAAATATTAAATAATCATACACATGGTGAAATCATCACATTTATCCCAATACCTAAATGTTTCTTGAGGCTGCTCAATATTTGTAGGCACACCCTATTATCCCAAAGAAAAAGGAGGAATGTTTTGAGTTTCAAGAAGAATTGGGTTATAAAACATGTTTCATTATTCTTAAAATTTCTATTTAATTCCAAATCATATAACATTTCACCTCAAAAGACTTCTCTTAGCTCCGAGAATCATATTTTCAAGTCCTCTATAATGTTGTGAGTTGATCTCATACTTAACCAGATTTTCAATTGCCATGTCAGATTATTACTTAATGTGAAAATTTGTGTCCCTCTTTTCCATTTCATAATGGTATAAAAAAAATTCCCATGATAAATCCCCCTCTCCAATCCTACATGAAACCCTCCTCATCCCAACAAAGTGTTTAACTGGCTAAACTCCTCATCCTTAGCTTGTACCATATCATGCCAAATGTCATCATCTTACTCAAAGTGCAATTTTTGTCCCTCTTGTACCTTATTCCAAGGGGAAATAGGGGAAAATAAATTTCACCTAAGATAAATCCCCCTTTTTGGTTCTTCATGTGATCACTTTCCATCCCCCGAATGCTCAAGCTTGCTTTTTCTATCTCACTTACATTGCACCATAGGATGACAAATGTATGCATCTTCTCAAAGCACAATTTTTCCCCTATTGTCCATTTTTCCAAGGGGACATAGGGGACACAAAATATTTACCATGATAAATCCATCAAACCCTATTTTCAACCACACTCAGATTTCACTCACACATGATCAAACATCAGTTAGCTGGGAACACATGGAAACAAAGTACACTCACTTTTAACTTAACTTATTTGCATTGTTCATCCATCCTCCATTTTTCACCTTAAAAAAAAATTTAAAAAATATTTGAATACAATATATTTTTTTCCCAACATGTTCTAGACCAGCCATGGCTTCAGAAAACATGATTTTCTCATAACTTGCTAACTAGAAAACTGATTGCACCAAGGTTTTCATATATTTTCATTATCCTAAGAAATTTTTTGATCGCAATTGTTGCATACTAGATGATTATATAGTTTTATATAGTATAAAACCTAATACCCTTCATCCCAAAACTTTCCTTTTTCATTTACAAGAGTTCTAGTGGATGAAATACAACAAAAAACTGGAGCACGAGATTCCAATGCAGAGTTGAATCCAACAATGGTGTCTTTATTGCAAACCAACAACAGTATGATCAGTTTTTAAAAATATAATATTATTGTACACTAAAATTATAAAAATATTAATTATCTCAAAATTTAAATCTCGAATCACTCAAACATTCAAAAATAGTACAAAACAACAAACAAGGCAAAACATATAATTTTCCCAAAATAATAGGTTCCAAAAAAGCTACTTGCTACAAATAGAAAAATTCTTAAAATGGTAAAGAATCATTAGTGGAGGTATTGTAAGTGTGTTAGGATCTTCAAAAAATAGAATTTGTACAAAAATCAAAATTTCTCAAAATAGCAGCTCATGGTCCTACCTACCCAAAATAGGAAGTTTCAGTTTTTAGTGTAGAAAGTTGTTATTGGCTCCATTTTCACATCATAGCATTTTTTCCATATTCTCACATATTGTAAAATTGTTTACTATCAAATGAGAAAAATAACTCCTAACAAGGATTTTAAATTATTTTTCTAATATTAATTGTACCAAGGAACATGATAGAGCATATCAAAGCACAATAGGTGAAAATTAGGAGCGTTGTGTGGTTAAAAAATGATTTGGAAAGAGTCAAGATCCCCATTGGAATCCAAGATTCATAAAAATTATTTCATATTTATCATAGGTTAAATGAGAAACTCATCAAGAAATTAAAGAAACATCATTCCTTAAATCCATCGTCATCTGTGAGGAGCAGGTCAAGGTGAGCTAGTTAAGTCATCTGAGTCCTCAAGCCATCATGTATAAAATATGAGCAATAAGTGTTATTAAAAACTTAATCAAACACCTAGTAGTGTGGTCAATCCTCAAATTATGAATCATCACAAGTGTAATCAAGATACATGGCATATGATGCTTCAAAAAGGAAGATAATGAAAATAGGGTGCACAATGTTCTCATATTCTAGGAGGACTCATAAAAATATAAAGTTCATCATAGATTCCATTGAGCTTCTTGAGTCAAGAAAAAGTGATCCATTACATCCTCCTGATCTTCAAGAGAATCCAAGTATGTCTTCCCCAATGGAATAGCTTTCCCATAATGAATAATATGTGATCCTACATCAAGCTCTTAAAAGTGCTCCGGTGACCAACATCATGTCTACTCCTAAATAGCCATTCCCATGGATTAAATAATTGTTGGAAAGTAAACTGAGAAAAAACAAAAAGCTGCAGTGGTCGACCTTACAACTGTCACAAAAATCTTGAGATCCAAATTTAGAAAGAATGCATAATCGAATTCCCATTTCTTTAGTACAACTTTAGGAAACCAATACATAGAAGTTTCTTATCCGAAGAATGTAAATCTTTTTCAGTAGATGAATCCATCAGACTATGAGTTAACCTACATCTTATTAGGTAAATCTTTTCATGAGGGTAGCTCTCAATTGTTCAAGGAATTCACTACCCACCATATTTCTCAAAATGAAGAGTACAAATGAACAATTGAGAAATTGGAGGAACATGTGAAAATTATCAGTACTTACATTCAGCCTCCTTAGAGCCTAATTCAACACCTTATCTTCCTATGGAAGACATTTCTCCAATAAGTGGCTTTGACCCTAAGGTGATCAAGAAATCAAAAAGTTATATGATGCAAGGGAAGGATAATGAGAAATGGATTAAGAGGATCATCTTGAGAGGAAAAACATTATTCCCAGAGGTTATGTCTCTTCTCAATTATATTATTTCCATTTTTTTAGAAGTGAAGAAATCAAGGGAAAAGAGTTAAAAATAAAAGATCTCCCTAGATGAGGTGCTCCCAATCATGTTTGAGATGAGCTCCTTTGACTCTCACACCCTCGTGAGGAAAAATGTGTTTACATCAGCTAACTGACAATTTATTTCCAGTTTAGGTCCGCATCATGGATGCTAGATATGGTATGATCAATGATGTAATATCCAAAATTGAATCTAGTGGAAAAAATGATTTTAATATTTTGAATGAGGTCTACAATTGTTCTGAGATACTTTAGTTCCCTCTAGTCATCGAGAATTCATCATCAGAAGAAATCATTTAGTCCTTTTAGGAGTTGGTCAAGAAAGAGGTAGGTGATCCTCTTTCCTTCAATGAAGATACCATAGGTTCCCCTTCCAATATTAGAGGATCTATTTCTGACATTTCGATAGAGCACGAAGAATGGTCTAATCACTGCAAGGATATCACTGATGTTTCAAAGATATTAACCAAAGTGTTGAGTTGTATTTACATTCTAGAACAAGACAAGGTGACATCTTCAGTAGATTAGTTCAATAAAGAATTTAGGGGATAAGAGATCATTCTTGAAACTCTCCCTTGGGGATCATGATCAACAAATTATCTATTAGCAAATCTTATCATCATCATATTAGTCAACCCCTTCTCTTTCTTCCCTCTCTCTTTATATCCATATTCTAATTTTCAATTATGAATCTACTTTTTCTTATTTCTTCCTATTCACTTAAGTGACCCTTAGATAAACATTATAAGAGTCATTTATCCAATAATAAGAACAAAACTCACTTTTTAGGAATATGAAAGGTCACAAGTGATGAGGATAGGTGAAAGGTCATGTGGGGGGTAGATGAAAGGAAAAATTTTAATGCTATAAATTGGAATGGATTCTCCATTCTAAAGGGTTGGAAATTTTTAATTGAATGTATGTTGTTGAGGTTACCACTTCTACATGAAGCAATAAAATATGCAATTCTTCTATTTTTCTTGTCTTATGTTCCTTTACTCTCTCTTTCCAACTTTGCATATATGATAATCTTGTAAAACTAAGAAAGGTGTGTGTGTATTTGATAAATGAGTCAATGGAAGTATATGTGTATGATTTGTTATGTCTTATCATGGTTTACATTTTTGTATTCTTCTAATTGTATATGGACTTACTCTAGTTTATGTATGTGAATTATATAATCCTACTCACAATATTAATCCTATCTCTCCTTATTTCCCTAACTCCCCTTTACCTCTCTTCGATGTAACTTTCTCCCTTGTACTTCATACAAGTTTTTTGTCACAGGTTCAGTGGAGTGTTCATGTGTGATCCCTGGCCTATTAGCCACCCCACAATTTTTATATAGTTTAAGTAGTTTACATCTAATAATAGATCCTCTCCATACACAAGGAGAGGATTATCCTTGTACTATTGGTGAAAACCTAAATAATTTACGACATGACATTATTTTGCAAATAATTTATAGAAAGTTTAGGATAATTTTAGAGAGATGAAAGATAAAATATAAAATAAGATATAAAAAGAAATGTGAATGTGAATCAATCACAAGGTTATGCGTTTTATTCATGTTGGGTTAAAAAGAGTGTATAAAAATAAATAATAACCTAATAGAACATATTATTTATCTCTCGGTAATGGGTAATTTATAATAGGATAATGAGATGGTCCATGCTAAATATGCATACCTTAAGGTTATAGGTTGAAAAATATGTGAATCTAAAATGGTGATAATATAAACTATATAAAATATGTAGGATTACAAATCCTAGATGTAAAATAGGGAAGTGGCATCTAACTAGGTCCCAAGAGTAAATTGATAACCAAAAGGGTGTAATCAGGTTCTAACAAGAAAAGATTGTAAAAATGGGTGTAGTCACAAAATCATGCTTTTTAGACATTATTTATCTGGTCTCATACTACTATTTAGAAGGTTCTTGAGTGAAAAAGTACTAATTAACCCTCATCTTTTGGCTATCTTATTTTATTTTATTTCCTCATTACTACTCATTTTGTGTCCACATGCCTAGTTTGTTTCAGTCATTTCCTACCATTTTAGCCTCAACCGGGGTGCCCGGGCCAGTACTGTGGGGTGCCCATGGGCACCCTGATCCTTCTCAAACTTTCCCACCACTTTTTGGAATCTTTTTTATCCATTTTTCATCTTTATCTTTCTTGTGGTTGGCCTTTTCGGGGTTAATTATGAAATTAAATCAAGATAAACCTATAAATATAAATTTATGTGACCATAATGACGGGCCTAGCATAACTTACTACTATCACTCCATCTAGAGTTGCATCCATCTATTTCATTAGAGATCACTTGCATACACATAACTCCATCATCAAGGACCAAGGATAGGACATCTACATCACACTTCATAGGTAAAGGGATTCTATTCTATTTAATAAAAACATTCTATTAAATTTTCAAGACATAGTTTTTACTCACTACTTCACAAAGTGTGGCTGACACAAGAGAAACCTGGGGCATATTCACACACACACTTACACATAGAATTACATCATGTCTAAATGTAGTGCAACACTCAGTAAGTCCACCATTATGGCCGCTGAGGATAGTTTGACCCCTTCATATGCATTATTCTTTTTTAAGGTTTGATGCTTGTTTTAGGGTCTTGCAGGTATTTTATTCAGCGTAGATTATTTACAACATTCATCATAGGATAGTGAAGTTGATGTAACACACTACGAGGATTTTAGACCACCTGTTGACCCTATAAAAACTAATTTTAGAGCTTTCTCATAGTCTAGGGAACCCAAATTTCATACCAAAACACCCGTAGGCACCCCAGTTCTCTTACAGACACCTGAATCTAGCTAGATCATCCAAATTAACCCTTTTTAGGGATCTTACATATTCATTCATGCTCTTAATTTTTCTAGTCACCTCTATGACAGTCTCTGATAGACATCTCTTATCAGCTGAGTTCTTTCCTCACTCTCTTTTTCATATTAGGTTTAGCATTTTCTTTTTCATAGTGGTTAAGCTTATTTACTACAATTATTTACTTTAGTACAATTGTTCATAGCTTAGATTAACTATTCCCGCACTACTTAGTCCTTTTTTAGTTAATCATTTTGGTGAACCCTATATTCGAATCCACCTTCAGTCTAGGGATTTTCTCATCTTTTCTATCATGGATTCTAATATCCGCCAACTCTTCTTGCTTCAATTGACTCAAATGCACCCGTCTTGTAAAGAGGCTCTTCATAAAACCCTAGAGACTATGCATTTGCCTATCAACATATTTCCCACCCAAGTTAATGCTCTTTTTTTCATCTTTTTTAGACCTCCCTTGATTCAAAATCCAATAAATCTATTTGCAAATCCATTCAAGCTCTTAAATATTTATTTCAAGATAAATTTTAATCTATGGAATCTATGATTACATCTCTCAAATCTGAAATCCAACATCTTAAGGATGCTTTCTCAAGCTCACATTTGTTCTCCTTCTACATCACATCTTAAATCTTTGTCTGCTACATGTTATCACATCAGTGAACCTCAAGGCATACCATTACTAGATCCTCTCATCTTAGACCATACTACTAAACAACATGACATTCTTACTGAGATCCTTAGTCATCAATTGATCACTTTACCACCTACTCATTACTATCCTCCTTATCGGATATAAAAATATCAAGGTCATTCATATTTCCATTATCATTGACTTAATGGGCATAATAAAAATGATTGATATGCTTTACAAAAAATAATTAAACATCTTGAGTGTCAGGGATTTATCTCATTCATTGCACAACATTTTGTTGCATGCCCATTTACAAATACTACATCTCAATGGGTACCTAAATCTGATTCATTTATGTCTAATAAGCATCGTGCCATAATTTATAAGGAAATTCAAGAACCGCCTAAGCAACCACCCATCAAAATCGACACAACACCTCTTCTCGAGTCATCTATAGTATTACCTAGTCAAACTAAGAAACCTCCTTTAAAACTTAATGAAACATGGCCTCCTTTCAAATAATCCACAACATTCCCAAGTGAAATTACGTAACCACCTCCCGTAATCGATCAAAAATTTTCTCCTATCAAGTATTTTGCAGTGTCATTAACCTCACATAAGCTAAAACCAATAACTTTTATAAAATATTCTACTCCTACTAATGAACAAGATACATCTCAAATTATGCCAACATCATATGGTCCTACTATTTCTTCAGCCTACCATTTTTCTGTCCCTTTCTCTTATCATGACACAAACAATGCTCTCCCACAATGGCATGACACCTCTTGTATCGCTGCATACATCTCCATCATCATAGTACACTTGGGGGGCATCACACTTATTTCCCCCTATTCATGTTCACATAGGATTATCTCTCATCTTGGCATCATCATACACTCATATCCTTGCATAAACATATTCATCACACATTTTAGCATCGTCATTACCCAATGATGCACTCTTGTGCTTTGGTTCACGCTTAACTATTAATGGATTACTACTACAATGAACCCCACCAACTGTACTAGGTATTACACATTGCATTTCATCCCACATGGCATGTCATATATTATACCTCATCTTAGGTTTCATTATGCATATACAATGCTTCTATTGTCTAGTGTTTCATATTATACATCATACTATCCATTATGCATATTACACATTTCAAACTATTAGCTTATCTACACACATTACATTCTATACATAGTGTCGATATACTACATCTTGAGTCACATCCCTTATATCATATTCTACGTGTCTTCACATCACACATTTTCTATACTAATATTCATTAAATATGAGTTTATCATCATCTCATCTTACATACTACATTACTATTCTATCTACAAATGATTACATTGCACACTATACATTACATTTTATACATTATACACATCTTGCATTGTATTCTACACATCACATATTTACACATGTTACTCATCACATGGTCATCTATTCTCATCATATATACTACATTATATTCTATGCACTAGATTCAATACCCTATGACGCACTTTAGTTTCTCATTCCATACTTGAGTGCCAAGGGTTTACACTCATCATGCATTTACCATCTGACCTTTCCTCATGCAACAAATCCTAAGCTAGTGACATATGATTTAGAGTAAACCATCACCTTTTATATCATCTTGTAGTGGTGTACAACATAGGTTACATTGTTAGGTTTTGGAGCATGTTTTCATGTGAGAAAGTGTTGAAGACTGTACACTGTAGTGCCCATTTCCACAACCACTTGATACCAAAGAAACAACCTAGGGTTAGCTAGAAAATTAAGGGATAATTTTTTGTTTTGATTAGAAGTGTCTACAACTAAGTTGCAAGACATCAGTTTTCACTAACAGGTTCCTAAACAAAACCTGCTTACCGAAACACAAGTTTCCATTATGAAATTATACATGTTTACAAGGTTCAAAATTAGGGTTACATATTTTAGTTAGGTTCAAGTTGTAATCTTACCCCCATGCCTGCTCTCTAATAGGTTCAGAAATTCAACTAGATTTTTCTCTTACTTAATGCTTTCAAAATTTCCTGAAACCATTCCCAATGAATGAAAAATTTTCTCACCTTTCTAGTGATATAAAGAAGTCCTCCTAACTCCTTACAGAACTCAAGTTATGAGTGGGCGGATTTTGGGGAACAACTTTTCCCCAAGGGGGACATGTGGTAAGAGGAGGAGGAGTGCACCTTGGGCGGGTTGGTGAGTTGTGGAACGGCATTGAGAAATTTTTCCAACACATGGGTCCAAGTAAAAATGTGCTCCACACCCCCACAAGTCCACGCAAGGAAATAAAAAACAAAGGGGAAAGGAAAGGGTGGGGCGACATACCGATTTAGCACTTTGCATCCGAAGGGAAAAAAGAAGAAGAAAGGACACGTGGGTCCGTGCGGAAGCAAGAGAAGGGAATGCATGGGAAAAGGTGGACTTGCAGGCTATGGGAGGATTCTAGGAATTTTTCCCAAAGGCCACAAAATTAATTTTCTCCCAAACCCCCGCCGCCACCCCCAAGGTACCACGTGGCACGCTTTCATTGGCCGCGGGCCAGCGGGGTCAACATGGAATTTTTTTTTTTAAAAGATAAGGAGTTTAAAAGAACCCATGCCTCCACTGTAGCCACAAGGGGACATGTGACGCCCTCTGATTGGCTACGGGCCGGCGGATGGAAAAGTGAAAATTTTCTAAACATTTTCAAAAGGTCAAAGGGGTAAAATTTGATCTGTGCCTCTGCCTCAGCCATTGGAGGACACGTGGCATCCTCCTATTGGCTGTGGGACAGCAAATGAAAAAGTGGAAATTTTCCCAAGCTTCAAAATTTTGAAAATTTTCCTTAGGTTGAAATGACGGGAAATTTTTGGCTTGCGGACTTGCCAAGGAAATTTTTCCCAAATTATCCCATCCAAGCTCAAAAATTTCAAAGTGCCATAAATTGAGCTAGAAAGCTCGGTTTTGGGAAAATGAGGAATTTTTGGAAATATCTTGAATCCCTCTATGTACAAGGAACATAAAATTTGTTTTTAGAATAATTTTAAAGGGTCAATTTTGTAAAAACGGTCTGCAGGCATTTATTTGGCAAACTACAATTTCCAACTTATGATTTTGGTAAAATTAGAACTCCTCCTTCACTCAACATGTCAAATAGACAAGGAGGATCAATCTAGGGAGGGTTTAGAGTGTTTTAGGGAAGTCAATTTATCTAATCTATTCAAGGTTGTATTTTTTCTAGTAATAGACGGAAAAATGACTGTACAAGCTCCAAATTGGCATTCATTAATTTTTGGAGATTCATTCTTGACTTTTATAGTGATTTTGAGTTCCCTAGGTCTTCCTAAGTATGAATTTAAAGGTTTCATAACTTATTGTTGAGTATAAGTCTAAACTCCTCAATTTAATTAAAATGTGCATTGCCATATTTAAGTTTTAATACAGTGAGTTATTTCTTTTAAATTGATTTAGCAATTTGTCTTTTGAATGTGCATATGATTCTAACTTAATCAAATACAATGCTTATTAGATCATCCATTCAATTCTAACTAAAAATGAATCTTTGATTTCAATTTTAATATACAATTTACAAGCATATCACACTGTCTTTCTTTCCCATGCATTCTTCTCTACAAAAAAAATCAATCTTCAACAATAATTCACATCTAACATGCAAAGCACTTTTAAGAAATGAATGAAATATTTTGATGATTAACAATGCATTCTTTTCAACTTATCACCTTCCATTTGTATTCAAATACAATACATAAAACATACAACACTTTTTCTTATTCTTTTTCAAAATAGAGATATCATTCTTGGATAGCAATTCAAATCTAGTGCACATTAAAATTTTGAAAACTACTTCAATTCTTTCTTCACATTCAATTGAAAACTTTACATCTCATCTCTTTTCCAGTTTGAATTGGTTTCAAATTACAAAATACAAAGTATGGAATATCATTTACATTTTCTTTCAAAATAAAACAAAGAATTATAATTCTTCTTGTATATTTCTCAATTCAAATTCAACTTCCATTTACAATGCAACAACTTCACATTACAACATTTACTATACATCTCATCCATTCAAGGTGGGAAAGGTTACATTGAATTTTCTCAAAAGAAATAGGACTGTCAAAACTATGAAATTTCTTCTAAAAACAACAACATGCTTGTTTCTTCTTCTTTCATCTTGATCGCAACAAGGAAGGGGGAAAGGAAACCCTCTCCACCCAACCAAGACATCCAATAAGAAAGGAGAAGCCATCCTTCCCCATTGGCCCCTGAGCCCCAACCGTATTGAAATGGAGCATGAATATCAACACATGGCAACAAAGGTTTCTATCACATACAAGAAACATTCACATTACATACAATCAAAAAAATGCACAGTTCAAAAAAATACGATAGCAGTTCCCAACTGCAATTGAAACAATTCATACAACACATATGCTTGATTAAGCAAGCCAACAAGAGCAATAACTATGGGGAACTCCTTATGCCTCACAATTTAGAATTTGGCATCCACAAGAATGCATACCGCCAATAATCATATCAAACCCATAAACATTATATCTCCCAACCCCTCCTTGTGCCCCCATAAATTTTATCACTTATGCCCCCCCCCCATAGTAAGAAATGCAAGCAGTTTCTTTTCCAAGGTGGATCCCAAACCAAAACTCCCTCCACAATAAAACAGTGTCATTGGAAATCCCTTATGCCCCCCCATATGAAATCCCCATAGCCTTCTCCTACACCATGCCCTAAGCATTCTACCCAACCAGCCAAGAATGCAAACAAAAACACCATTTAAGCATGCATGCAAGAGAAGGAAAATCAATTAAAATACAGCTCAAGATCCTACCTCTCCATACTGAAGTTTGTTCCAAGCTCACAAGATTTTCCCAATGTCAAAGTGCAGTCCAAACCAGCAAAGTATAAACATGCAAAAAGACTCCAAGCTTCCTCCACAATAAGCTCCAAAAAAGCAACAAAAATAAAATGCTCCCCTAACTGGAAATAACAAAGTTTCAACAACAATAAACAAGCAAGGAGTTTCACTTTAATAGGAGAGGGAAGAGAAGAGGATGATGTGGATCCATGTGGGATGCCACATCATTATTCTTCAACCCTAAGAGGAATGTCAACATCCTTTACCAAACACCATAAATAAAAATGACAAAATCACGTACATACACCAAAAAAGCCCACACTCCAAAAGTATCAAATTAAAAACATATAAGGGAAGTGCAATTAAAATTTACATATTGCCACTTCAAAATGTATTATAAATTCCTACATTTAACCCCCAAACCATAGGCATGGTTGGTGGATTATTTTAATAGGTGTGGGACAAGTTTAACTTGTCCCACAAGCCTCCAAATTTGGCCTCCAAGGTCAAATTCGAATCCCATACAAGATTTAGTGTTAAACATTCCAAAATCTATCTTACATACTCTTACATGTTTCTTACACATTCTTACAACATAATTATTTAAACTCAGCAAATTTATTAATTACATTCCATGTCCCAATTAAATTTAAATAAAATTTAACTATATGATCTCTCACATTAATCTACTACATTTAGATTAATTAAAAGAAGGAACACATTACAAATAAAAATACATACATCAATAATAAAAAGGGAACACATAAATAAAACACATATCCCATGGTCACATATAATGGAAATCCCCCCCATGGGAAATCCTAACATAACACAACACACAAACTCATAACACAGTTGCCATGGTGACCTTGTTGAATTCACCCAGAATTTTAATATGGTTAGTCTCCATTGCCCCAACATTGTTGTGATTTTTAACCTGCAAAATGCAAATACCTTGTTTGGCCTCGTGGCCATATCAGATCATCTAAAATGATATAAACAATATCTCAACATCATACAAACACACACATATCACAACAATATCAATAATTCAACATTATCATTTTTTAATTAAATAAATAAACTATATCATCATCAAAATCTACCATACTAAGTCTACTCTAAATATCAAGTGTCACAAGTCCAAAGAAATATCCATAATATGTCCCTATCAAATAGTATATCATAAACCACATTTAGAAAATGTCTCTAGTAATCATCATGTATAATAACTTAATCCAGATCAATAAAAATCCATGACCTTCTACATCCCCCTCCCCTTAGACTTGACTTCCTCCTGGAAGTCACTGGAACAAATGTGGAAACTACACTCGTATACTATGGCATCCTCCCAAGTGGCTGCAGTCTCATCATATCTATCCCACTACACCCGTACATAATCAATCTCTATGCCTCAAAGGCCCATGGTCCTGTAATCTATGATGCAGATTGGCTCCACCGTCACCTGCCCCTGATCCTACACCTACAATGATGTCTAGTCCAACACATGAGAAGGATCTGCAATGTACCTCATAAGGAAGGAAACATGAAACACATCATGTACACGAGACAAGCTGGGTGGCAATGCTAGATGGTAAGTCAAATGGTAGATATGCTCCAAGATCTCAAAAGGACCAATGAATCTAGGAGCTAACTTCAAACCTTTTTTGTAACAGATAGGGCTCTTATGTGGTCTAACACGAAGGAACACCTTCATGCCCACATCAAAGCTATGATCAATCCTATGCTGATCCACATACTCCTTCTACCTGTCTTGTGCCTCCTGCAATCTCTACCTGATCAATGCTACCTACTGCTCCATGTCCTACAAAAGAGATGGTCTAAGAGATACTCTGTCCTCTAACCTATCCTAGCTAAGGGGTGTCCTGCACTCTCTACCATATAATGCTTGAAAAGGAGCCATGCCTGAAGAACTCTGAAAACTATTATTGTAGGAAAAATCCACTAAGTACAGGTACTCCTCCCACTTAGACTGTTGATCCATCACATACATCCTGAGCATATCCTTTAAAATCTAATTTACTCACTTGGTCTATCCATCTGTCTCAGGATGATATTATGTGCTGAAATCAATCATCGTCCTAAGGACATACTGCATGGTAGTCCAGAAATGAGAAGTGTATAACGGATTGCAGTCACAAATGATATTCCACGGGATCATGTGTAACCTGACGATCTCATCCAAGTATACTCGTACCACTATTCTAGCTGTATAAGTGGTCTTCACCAGAGAAAATTGAGCCACTTTTTTCAATTTATCAACCATGACCATAATGGTGTCATGATGATATCTTAACATAGGTAGCCCAATAATGAAATCCATGGAAATGTTTTCCCACTTCCATTCCGGTATGGCATCAGGATAAAGAGGACCTACTTGATGTTGATGCTCAGCCTTAACCCTCTGACACTCTAAACACCATGACACAAACTGAGCCATGTCTCGATGAAGTCCTCTCCAGTGGTACAACTGTCTCAAGTTAGCGTACATCTTCTTCACCCCGAGATGGGCTACATAGGGTGCACGATGTGCCTCTACCAAGATGTCCTACCTCAAGCCTCCATCTTTGGGAACATATATCCTAACTATGTGCCTAAGAAGACCATCTGCCTCTAAGGAAAAGCCATCAAACTTCCCCTCAAGGGTCTCTGTGACTCGATCTCTACTCATACTACCATATAGAAGCTGTCAAGAGGAAGCTACTGAAGAATCTTGCTCTACAAATCTATGCTCACTGAGGTGGCCATAGCCACATGTATCCATCTACTAAGAGCATCTACTACCACATTCATCTTCCCCTTCACATGCTTGATCTCCATGTCATACTCACAAAGAAACTCCATCCAACGCCGCTGACGAGCATTAAGATTGGGCTACATGAAGAGATGGCAAAGACTCAAATGATCTGTCCTGAGTGTGAATCCCTGACCAAGATGAAAATGCCTCCATCAAACCAAAACATGAAAAACTACTGCAAGCTCAAGATCATGGGTAGGATAATTAAGCTCGTGATCCTTGAGTTTGTGAGACTCAAAAACTATAACCCTGTCATCCTACATCAACACACCTCCAAGCCCTGCTAAAGAGAATTTGTGCAAAAAAAGAACTCACCCTGTGGATCTGGCACTGTAAGAATGGCTACTGTAGTGAGGCACTCCTTCAATGTCCTAAAGGCCTGCTCGCATCTATCTGACCAAACAAACTTATTCCCTTTCCTCTAAAGGGAAGTGATAGGGTGCGTAATTCAAGAGAAGTCCTGAACAAATTTCTGGTATTAACCTGCTAAACCCATGAAGCTACGCACCTCAGTCACTGTAGTGTGTGCTGGTCATTCCATAATTTCTCTAATCTTGGAAGGATCGACTACGATACCTTCCCTAGAAATTATATGACCCAAATACTGCACCTCTGTCTAGAAGAAATCACACTTCTCCAAGTTCCCGTAAAGCTACTGCTCACGAAGACACTAAAGAACCTGTCAAAGGTGCCCCTTGTGCTCCTCATGTGTACGTGAGTATATCAAAATTTCATCTAGGAAGATGAGCATGAAGTGATCTAAAAAGGTTATGAATACCCCATTCATCAAACTCATAAACACTGTGGGGGCATTCGTCAAACCAAAAGGCACCACTGTGAACTCATAGTTCCCATATCTCGTGCAAAAAGTGGTCTTATGAATGTCTGCCTCTAAAATCCTCAACTAATGGTAGCTCAACTTGAAATCAATCTTATAGAACACCATGTCTCCCTTCATTTAATCAAACAAGTCATCAATACGAGGAAGAGGATAACAATTCTTGATCGTCACTTTGTTCAACTAGTGGTAATCAATACATAACTGTAATGATCCATCCTTCTTCTTCATGAAAATCACTGGTGCACCCCAAGGGGATACACTAAGATGGATAAGGCCCTTCTCTAAAAGGGCCTCAAGCTACAAATTGAGCTCACAGAGCTCCGAGGTGGACATTCGATAAGGTTCCCACAAGATAGGCTCTACTCCTTGAACTAGATCTATATGAAAATCAATCTCCCATGGGGGTGGCATCCTTGGTAGCTCCCTTGGAAAAACATCAAAAAACTCTCTCAATATGGGATTATCATCTAGCGATGGCCCACTAGACCCATCCTCTAATATGTTACTAACTGTAACAACATACATCTGACAACCCCGTCACACACACTGCTTAAGCTGCATAGCGGAAAATGTGTGAATAGAAACAGGTATCTTGACCCCCGAGATCACCGACTCAACTCCCAAATCATTTTCACAAGTTATAGTCTTATGATAAGAATCCATCCTGGCCCTATGTATAGATAGCCAATCCATACCTAAGATAACTCCATACGAGCCTAAAGGAAGAATACGGAGGTCTGAGGTGGTGGTGAAAGGTCTCAAATCCATAACACACTCCTTAACTAAGGATTCCACAGAGGTCTTGGCTCTAGAAGCCATCTTGACATCCCAACTAAGACCATGCCTAACTACCACAAGCCTGTATCAATCTACTAAAGATGGTGGAATGAAAGAATTAGAAGAGCCAGAATCAAACAAAATAGAGGTAGGAATACCACCAATGCTACCTGTGGTCTCAATAACTATGCTCTAGTGCTCTACCTAGTGGTTCTCAACTGCTGCATAAATCCTGTGGCTGCATCCCATGTCACCAATTGTCGTCTCAGAAACCGGTGCCTTGCCCTTGTTAGGGTTCTAAGGGAAATATCTCCAAAAATGTCAAACTACTCCACATCCAAAGCAACCACCTGATCCTCTCCAAGGAACAACACCTCTAGTAGGTGCCCTAGAAGCCTGTGGTGTGGATCCTGATGATCCAGCTATGGTTTGTTGTGGCCTCTATTGGCAAGCTCCAGCTGACTGAGATGTAGGTCCACCCTGTGTCCTGATGGGACCCCTAGGAGGAGGCCCCATGCTCCGGCCTCTCTGTGTATCAACTCTCTATGGAGGTCTATAAGGTGGATAGGACCTAAAGGAGGACTATACTAAATGTTGACCACCATAAGGAAGAGGTATTGAACCTCTCGATCTACCATCTTGCATCTACTGAATACGGCTCTTGACTCGGTCCCTAGCCTGTTGGGTTTTACCCCAAGTCTCCTTTGCAATATAGGCCTTCTCTATGGCCTCTGCTAAAGTTTGTGGATAGTGAATCCGCACTGCACTTCCAATGTCCAAATTCAGGCTCGGGATGAACATGTGAATCCACACTTGCTCATCCTACATATACTCTACATACTGAAGTAGATCTATAAATCTACTCTCATACTCTGCTAGTGAAAGGGTAGCTTGTTGAAGGTCATGGAACTCGTCAATCCTCTACTAAATAAACCTCTGTGATAGGTACCTACTCTTGAATCTCTCCTCAAATAGCTCCTAATTCACTGTCTCTAAATCTACATGGATCTTCTACTTCTCTTTCCTCCACCATACTCCTGCTTCATCCCTCAGTAGATGGATCATAACACGAGCTTTCATGTTAGTAGAACAAGGACAAAGCTTGAAGCAACTACTCAAGCTCACTAGCAAGGCATCTGCCTGAAATCCACCTGTATCACCTGAGTAATGTGAGGGCCTAAGCTTCAGGATCTCCCTAATGTGATCTACGGCTATGATCTGTCAACCTCTAGGTCTCTCTACATGCTCATCCCTAATCCTAGGGCTCCGAGACCTCTCTCTGTGCTCCAGAACTCTATCACCCTGTCTCCTAGGTGGTGACTTTATTTGTATTAACTCCGCATGGGAGTTCTCTCCTCTATGCTCCTCGCTAAGTTGAGGGGGTACCTGAACCTCGATAGAAGGATCTCTATCATTACTAGCTGCATGCCCTCCTACTGATCCTCCATGTAGAGCGGCATTAACATCCTGAAGGGTCTGCAGAATCTGAGGTAGAATGTCTACTACACCCTAATTGAGTGGTGGTAGTGGTGGTGGTGGTGGTGAATCTGAGTGTCTGTGAAGGTTCCTCTCACTCCGTCTGAGCCTCTTGCATAGACCAAAGTGAGAGTTAGTTCAATTTGCTAAGTTATACAACTTCCACGTTTACTAAAAACATATAAATTCTTGCTAAGTTGTTTTCTAGGTTTCAGTGTGCTAGGTTTAAGTTTTCATGTCTCAAGTTTTCTAGTGTGTCCAATGGTCTAAGCCTTTGAACCACTACTCTGATACCAAACTGTAGTGCCCATTTCCACAACCACTTGAGACCAAAGAAATAACCTAGGGTTAGCTAGAAAATTAAGGGATAATTTTTTTTATTAAAAGTGTCTACAACTAAGTTGCAAGACATCAATTTTCACTAACAAGTTCCAAAATAAAACCTACTTACCAAAACACAAGTTTCCTTTATGAACTTATAACACGTTTAAAAGGTTCAAAATTAGGGTTACATATTTTAGTTAGGTTCAAGGAGTAACCTTACCCCTATGTCTGCTCTCTAACAGGTTTAAAACTTCAACTAGATTTTTCTCTTACTTAATGCTTCCAAAATTTTCCTAAATCATTCCCAATGGATATGAAATTTTCTCACATTTCCGGTGATATAAAGAAGTCCTCCTAACTCTTTACAAAACTCAAGTTATGAGTGGGCAGAGTTTGGGGACCAAATTTTCCCCAAGGGGGACACATGGCAAGAGGAGGAGGAGTGCACCTTGGATGGGTTAGTGGGTCATGAGGTGGCATTGAGAAATTTTCCCAATGTATGGCTCAAATTCAAAATGCACTGCGCACCCCTGTGGGTCCGCGCAAGGAAAAAAAACAAAGGGGAAAGCAAAGGGCATGGCGACAGACCAATTTAGCTCTTTGCACCCAAAGGGAAAAAAAAGAAGAAAGAACGTGCGGGTTTGCGTACCCATGAGAGAAGGGAATGCATGGGAGAAGGTGGAGTTGTGGGCCATGGGAGGATTCTAGGAATTTTTCCCAAAGGCCCCAAAAAAAAATTTCTCCCGAACCCCCACCACCACCCCCAAGGTATCACGTGGCACACTTTCATTGGCCGTGGGCCGGCTGGGTCAACATGGAAATTTTCCCCCAAAAAATTTAAAAGCTAAGGGGTTTAAAAGAACTCGTGCTCCACCGTAGCCACAAGGGGACACGTGGCACCATTTAACTGGCTACGAGCCGACGGAGGGAAAAGTGAAAATTTTCCAAAAATTTTAAAAAGGTCAAAGGGGTAAAATTTGTTCCGTACCTCCGCCTCAGCCCCTGGAGGACACGTGACAGCCTTTGATTGGCTACAGGCTGGCAGAGGGAAAATTGAAATTTTTCCCAAGGTTCAAAATTTTTTAAATTTTCCTTAGGCCGAAATGATGGGAAATTTTTGGCTTGCGGACTCGCTAGGGAAATTTTTCCCAAATTATCCCGCCCAAGCTCAAGAATTTCAAAGTGTCATAACTTGAGTTAAAAAGCTCATTTTTGGGAAAACAAGGACTTTTCAAAAATATCTCAAAGCCCTCTATGCATAGGGAACATAAAATTTTCTTTTAGATGAAATTTAAAGGGTCAATTTTGTAAAAACGATCTGCATGCTTTTATTTGGCAAACTAGCAATTTCCAACTTATGATTTTGGTAAAATTAGAACTCCTCCTTCGCTCAACATGTCAAACAGACATGGAGGATCAATCTAGGGAGGGTTTAGAGTGTTTTAGGGAAGTCAATTTATCCAATATGTTCAAGGTTGCATTTTTCTGGCAATAGACGAAAAAATGATTGTACAAGCTCTGAATTGACATTCATTAAGTTCTGGAGATTCATTCTTGATTGTTATAGTGAATTTGAGTTCCCTAGGTCTTCCTAAGTATGAATTTCAAAGTTTCATAACTTATTGTTGAGTATAAGTCTGAACTACTCATTTTAATTAAAATGTGCATTGTCAAATTTAAGTTTTAATACAATGAGTTGTTTCTTTTAAATTGATTTAGCAATTTGTCTTTTGAATGTGCATATGATTCTAAATTAATCAAATACAATGCTTATTATATCATCCATTCAACTCTAACTAAAAATGCATCTCTGATTTTAATTTCAATATACAATTTACAAGCATATCACATTGTCTTTCTTTCCCACGTATTCTTCTCTACAACAACAATCAATCTACAACAATAATTCACATCTAACATGCAAAGCAATTTTAAGAAATGAATGAAATCTTTTGATGATTAACAATGCATTATTTTCAACTTATCACCTTCCATTTGTATTCAAATACAATACATAAAACATACAACACTCTTTCTTTTTCTTTTTCAAAATAGAGATATCATTCTTGGACAACAATTCAAATCTAGTGCACATTACAATTTTGAAACCTACTTCAATTATTTATTCACATTCAATTGAAAACTTTACATCTCATCTCTTTTCCAATTTGAATTGGTTTCAAATTACAAAATACAAAGTATGGAATATCATTTACATTTTCTTTCCAAACAAAACAGAGAAGTATAATTCTTCTTGTATATTTCTCAATTCAAATTCAACTTCCATTTACAATGCAACAACTTCACATTACAACATTTACTATACATCTCATCCACTCAAGGTGGGAAAGGTTACATTGAATTTGCTCACAAGAAATAGGACTGTCAAAACTGTGAAATTTATTCTCCAAACAACAACATGCTTGTTTCTTCTTCTTTCATTTTGATCACAACAAGGAAGGGGGAAAGGCAACACTCTCCACCCAACCAAGACATCCAATAAGAAAGGAGAAGTCATCTTTCCCCATTGGCCCCCGAGCCCCAACCATAATGAAATGGAGCATGAATATCAACACATGGCAACAATGGCTTCTAACACATACAAGCAACATTCACATTGCATACAATCAACAAAATGCAAAATTCAAAAAAATAGGACAGCAATTCCCAACTGCAATTGAAACAATTCATACAACACATAAGCTTGATCAAGAAAGCCAACAAGAGCAAGAACTATGGGGAACTACTTATGCCTCCTAATTTGGAATTAGGAATACACCAAAATGCATACCGCTAATAATCATATCAACCCCATAAATCTTATATCTCCCAACCCCTCCTTATGCCCCCCCCCAAGTTTATCCCTTATTTCCCCCCCATAGTAAGAAATGCAAGCAGTTTCTTTTCCAAGGTGGATCCCAAACCAAAACTCCCTCCATAATAAAACAGTGCCATTGGCAATCCCTTATGCCCCCATATGAAATCCCCATAGCCTTCTCCTACACCATGCCCTAAGCATTCTACCCAACCAGCCAAGAATGTAAACACAAACACCATTTACGCATGCATGAAAGAGAAGGAAAAATAATTAAAATACAGCTCAAGATCCTACCTCTCCATACTAAAGTTTGTTCTAAGCTCACAAGATTTCCCCAATGTCAAAGTGCAGTCCAAACCAACAAAGTATAAGCATGTAAAAAGACTTCAAGCTTCCTCCACAATAAGCTCCAAAACAACAACAAAAATAAAATGCTCCCCCAAGAGGAAATAACAAAGTTTCAACAACAATAAACAAGCAAGGAGTTTCACTTTAATAGGAGAGGGAAGAGAATAGGATGATGTGGATCCATGTGGGATGCCACATCATTATTCTTCAACCCCAAGAGGAATGTCAACATCCTTTACCAAACACCATAAATAAAAATGACAAAATCATGTACATACACCAAAAAAGCCCACACTCCAAAAGGACCAAATTAAAAACATATAAGGGAAGTGCAATTAAAATTTACATATTGCCACTTCAAAATGCATTATAAATGCCTACATTTAACCCCCAAACCATAGGCATGGTTGGTGGATTATTTTAAGAGGTGAAGCCTCCAAATTTGGCCTCCAAGGTCAAATTCGAATCCCATAAAAGATGGAGTGTTTAACATTCCAAAATCTTCCTTAAATAATCTTACATGTTTCTTACACACTCTTACAACATTATTATTTAAACTCAACAACTTTATTAATTACATTCCATGTCCCAATTAAATTTAAATAAAATTTAACTATATGATCTCTCACATTAATCTACTACATTTAAATTAATTAAAAGAATGAACACATTACAAATAAAAATACATACATCAATAATAAAAAGGGAACACAAATAAAACACATATCTCATGGTCACATATAATGGAAATCCCCCCCATGGGAAATCCTAACATAACACAACACACAAACTCATAACAAAGTTGCCATGGTGACCTTGTTGAATTCACCTGGAATTTTAATATGGTTAGTCTCCAGTCCCCCGACATTGTTGTGATTTTTAACCTAAAAAATACAAATACTTCCTTCGGCCTCATGGCCATATCAGAACATTCAAAATGATATAAAAAATATCTCAACATCATCCAAACACACACAGATCAAAACAATATCAATAATTCAACATGGGTAAGTGCAGGAAGTTGATGGACAAATATAGGGTCATCCGTGGACATCATATTGAAAATAACAACATAATATCAACTTGTAGGGATTATTAGCAATATATACACTAAAAATTAGACAAAATTATATTAATATGAATCATAGCATCCGGAGTCTAGTTTCTAAAATACTAATTTTTGTAAAAGATAGACAAGATTAGCTATATTAAACACTCAAAATTCAATGACTTGGTTTTTTTTTTTTTAAAAACGCCGATAAGATTATAGTCCGTTTGCCCACAATTTGGATGACCAAAAATTGATATATATATTTTTCCTTTGGTGAGAAGTTATATGCCACTATCTATCTTGGGATGGATTTTATTTTGTATTTTTTTGAGTAATATTTTATTTTTTATGATTTTTTCCATGAAAGTGGTATGAAAACATAAAGAAAATAGAGCACTTTCCGTTTGCCCGCCATAACTTCATAAAAAAATATTGAAATCAAATAATTTTTTTTTGAACATGAATATAATTTCACCACGGTTGGAATGGTATAAGTTTTATCACATTCTGATAAGTGAAACAAATTTTGCAGTCTTAAACGTAGACATAAACATTCACAGGAAAAAGTGTCTTAAAGACCTACTATTAGTACAAAATTATAAAATGATATTTATCCTCAACTATTCACTTTAAAATCAGTATTTCTACAAAGCTAATAGTCTCCCCTATGCAATGGTACCATTTTTATGACATAGTTTTTACTTTTCGGCATGGTTCAAGTCCGTGGAAGACTAAATTTGATGTTTTTCTGTTTTTAATGTAAAATTCAGGATTTGATGTCCACTTAATTGTCCCCCAACTTGGTGCACTTACCCACATTATCATTTTTAATTAAATAAATCAACTATATCATCATCAAAATCTACCATACTAGGTCTACTCCAAATAGCAAGTGTCATAAGTCCAAATCAATATCCATAATATGTCCCTATCAAATAGTATATCATCAACCACATATAGAAAATGTCTCTAGTAATCAACATGTATAATAACTGAATCTAGATCAATAAAAATCAATGATCTAACATCTAACCATCATACCAAAACAAAACATAATAGTGTCAATAATATGATCAATAGTATCAAAAACAGTATCTAAAAGTGTCAAAGGGAAGTGGGAACTACATACACTAAGAGTACTATACACTTTCCATAGTTGTCTAGCCGGGGTTCGGGGGCACAACCTCGGAGAATTTTTTTTTGGTCGTAAAATGTGCCCAATATACTAGGAAACACGTTTTTCTCATATGGGAAGGATTTTGACCCATGGTTTTGTAAAACTCCTTAAGCAATTGTCTACTTATATGGTTTTATGCATATGGTAGGCATCATGTAACATTACAAATGTGTTTTGAATTCGGGTGTGAATTCTGTAGAATTTTTTGAAAATAGCTCCAAATATATCTGGGAATTGTACTGAGAGAGCGGTGGCTTGTAATAAAATTTGAACAAGTGATTCTTGGTAGATGTAGCCCAAATTAGGTGAACCACGTTAAATACTATCTCTTTCTGTTGTGTGATTTTATTCTACAATTTTTATTTGAGATCTGTATTATTTTTTGCATATTATTTTCTACTGTTGCGATTCTGTGAGGGATTATTCTACATATTTTATCCCTTATTTCCTAACATACATCACCACTCTTTACCATTCATCATATAGATATATACGCTTAGGTATAAATCATCACTTGTTCACTCATCATGTAGTGATAAATGCTTAGGGATGATAATCACTCATTTATTTGTCAAGTTGTGATATATGCTCAGGCTATAAGGTTCACATATAATTATTCTATATGTAGTGTTTCATTACTTGTACATACATACTCATCACAATGTGTTAGACACAACATGCACTTTTACCATCTCCCAATGACGAACTATCGTTTATGTTTCATTCTTGATTGTTGAGGGGGAAAAAAAAATGAACCTCATTTCATATACACCCACTTAGTTAGGGGGCACACAAATCCTACCATTCCATCTTACATTCCATTCCATCCATCCATAGCATACTGCATTTTCTTTGGGGCATTTACTCTTGTTTACTAGTGTTTTACATGTTCACTTTACTGCATGTGTCAGATTGATTTCTTATATTTAATTATCTATACTATCCACACATACATGTTCACACCTTTGTTTAGTGTGATTGCAGATACGTTTCCCTTACATGTAACATGGATACTCACCTTCTACCCTTCCTATACTGGTCACTAGGGGTATCCAATTTCATTTCTTTCAGGTGTTATTGTTTCATTTTTTATTTATCACTTTACATTACTTAGTTGTTCATGATTTTACATATTGGTTATTTCTATAACATGCTAATGAGTGTTCCATGTCCAACACTTGTTTTATAGGATTACATGTTTCCATGACCACTCCTTTGTTTTTCTATACTTTACTAATTTTTTTCTTCTTGTATGTGGGATTCTCCCTATGTTTTATGTGCACACTTGCTGGTTGTTTGTGGCCATGATGGCCTTGTGTGTTTTGTGACCCACTTTTTGTAGTTTACTTGTCTTCTTACATGTTTACACTAGCATGTTTGGTATTTTTTACATTGTCTACATACTTTACATTTGTCTTCCTACATACATGTGTTTTTGTACTAACACTTATCTTGGCTATCCATCCTTGTTTGTTTGCGCCTTGGTTTCTAACAAGTGCATTCCCTTCCCCCTACAGGGCACAAATTTTGTGCGGTTGGTCCTCTTTTGGGGCCACATTCTCCTATCAGCAACATCACATGCACCCCCAAAGAGGGGAAAGAGGGGGGCATAATTTGGGGTTTCTATAGTCTACACAACGCATTTACACTGGTTCAGTTTAGTGTACTTTTTTCTCTTGGAATTGTGGTTTTTCATATAGCGGGTGAGTTTAGACTAGTCTATGAAATCCATACATAACAGATTTTACAAGACATGGTGTCCTTAGCATTTGGAGGAGTAGTTAAAGGTTGGAGGAAACAAATCATTTCTTCCCTATAATTCTACTACTACCTGTGTCAGATCACCCAAAAAAAAGGACGTTATAGAGATTTCTTCATAGTTCAGGGAAGTAGTTAGTTCTTAGAGGACATATAACATTTCCTCCCAACACTTCTTCAGACTATGACATCAAACCACCTAAAAAACCCAGATAGTACAGGATATCCTTCTACACCCTCTCTCTTGACATGGATTAGTTTCACATGTTCCACTTACACTTTTCATTTTGCATACTTTCCATTTAGATGCATATTTTACATTTACATACTTTCACATACATGCATATTTTACACAACGTTTTTACATTGTAGTCATTTTTACACCCACTAAAGAACAAGGGATTCTCATGCGCACCGTCCTATTACCCGATGGGTACTGGGAACTCACGCGAGACACACGTGGATGCCGAGACTTTATTTTATGTGAGTTGAGTGGGAAAATATCATAAATGATTCAAAATTAATGGAAGTGAGTCGAAATGAGACATGCAAGCATCATAGATCTCAAAACAGCTTTTAGATTAGTGCAGTCATTCTAGACAGAAAAGTACTTAACAGATTAAGAACTGAATCAAAACAAAAAGGGAAATGCGCAAGGATTCAAACTCATTCCATAAACATGCATAAAATAGAACCATGAAGATATGTAAATGCACCATAATCATTACTGATCATATTCACATAAAATGGTACCTCATTAGATTCATTACAGAGCATCGCATAAAGGTACACCAAAGTCATGCATCATAACTGGATCCATATCCTGTAGCTCTCAAAAATAAATTTAAAACTCTAAGCCCTTGGTACATCCATCTCATATTTTTTTATCTACCTAACCCAAACAGAGTTCCTTGTTACATTTTTGTAGAGCTTCTCTCTCTATTAATATCTCTCTTGCACATCATCTCTATATCTGATCTCTGATGCCTTTTTCTTCTGCAGGCCCTTGTATATATAGGCATCCCAAAGTGCCAAATCATCCTTCTGCGGCCTCAAATCTGGCGCTAAGTGTCTAAATTTGGTCCTCCATGGGAGCATGCTCCTCTAGTCCTGAGCTCTCCACTTTTTGCCATTATGTCTTCTAGAAAATTCTATCATAGGGCATATTCCTTCCTAGGCCAACATGTCGCTAGGATGGCACCTTATCCACTCTGCATGCGTAATTAGGTCATGATGTTATCATGTCCTACCTGATATGCCAAATATAACTAAGTCTCAAGACCTTTTCCTATGGGTGCACATCACGGGTTCTACTAAGACCCTTCTAGAACCTTGCCTTGTGCGCCCATCCTTCAACCTAGGCCTTGCACGCCCATGCACCTTCGTGTACTTAGCCAATACTTTAGGGGCCCAACATCACCCCACACTATGCATGTTCTCCACCCGCAGGAACACTTCACCAATGAATAAAGAATCACAATAGACTTACGTCTTGGGAAAGGAATAAGGGGATGAAAAATTTGGAAAAGAAGAAAGAATGGAGAAGTGATGGCATTATTGTAACAAGCTAGGAAAATCTTTTGGCAAGTCGTCCTTCAACTTGTTCCAGGCATCAACTTTGTTTTGCACTCTCTAGCAGAGGTTGTCGACTAGGACGCTTATCTCCCCAAAATTCAGTCCATCTCCTCGAGCATTCATAGTGTCAACAATTTTCTCCAACTCCTTGCCCACATCTTCAAATGTGTCCATCCTTTTAATAATCTGTGGGTATAGCTCCTTTAGCCGGTTCTTGATTGTACCCTTTAGGGCCTCGATAGCTTCTGACTTTTTTTCAACCTTGGAAAGGATCTTATCCCACTCTGCCCTATTCCCTTTGTTATTTTCTTGGAACTCTTTAAGCTCTACTTCATAGTTGGCGACCAAAATACCCACCAATTTATCTTTGTCTGTGCAGTTTTCATATGCGGCCTCAGCGGTATGGGAATCAATATTTACATTAGAAAGTACTTTACTATATTTAGCTATGATTACTACCACCTTTAAATTATCCTCCTTCTCCATGCACGTTGCTACTTCTACCATGGTGAGGATGTGTGTTAAGTCTTGAAGGCACTCAAGGGAAGATCCATACTTTTATGCGGGTGGCATCAGGTTTAGATGCTTCAAAACAATGGCATTTGTGATGGATACTACCTTCTTATGTACTTTGTGCACCCTTTCCTTTTTTTCCCTAAGTTCATGCTTTAGTTAGGAAATAATTAACTCCTCCTGCTTTAAATCCTTGGCCTTCTCTTATAGCTCTTCCTCCTCCTTTTCTAGCTCTTCCTCCTTCTTTTCTAGTTTGGCTTCTAGAAATCTTATCGTGTCATTCTGTCCAAAGATCCTAGCTTCAACCTCAACTAAGACCTTGTTGAGCGTGTTGCATAACTGCTCATCTGAGAGCCACTGAGAATTTACCAAGGGGTTGTCTCCTTTTGACTCCAGAATTTTCATTAGTGCCCCCTGGCTTACCTCGAACTCTGGCTCCTCGATGTGGTACTCAATTTCTCAAGAGAGCATCTTCCTCATCCGAGGGTATGCACCTTCTTCATTGAATGACTTCATTGCCACAAGTTGATCTGATGGGATGGTGCTTTGGAACCACGCGTGTAATACCTTGTTGGGATAATTAATGTAGCTCATTCCTTGACTCTAGATCTCCATTCACTTTCCCCTTGAATGCGTGCCATTAGGAACAGTTACTGATAGATTGGGGCCTCCCACGCTACCATGATCTTTCCCTGCACTTTTTTCATTATACTCTTCCATCACTATATTAGTGTTGCGCTCCAATTCTTGTTCTATTAAGGCCTCAATGATTTTCATTACTTCTCTTTTTGTTGCCTCCTTTACTTGCTCTTGCGTAAGGGTTGGAGTTTTTTGATCATGTGCACCAACCTCCTCACTTCTTCCTATGTCCTGGGTGCCTTCCTCCTCTTGGCTACCCTTACACCGATCGAAAAGAAACTCATGTTCTTATTCTCTGCCCTCTTCTTCTAAATCATGCATGCTGAAAACAAGAGGCTCTTAATCCCCATCAGGATCATCTTCTTCATCATCAACCCTCTCACCTATGTATTTCTCCAAGCTCTTTGTCTCCTCTGAGTCAACTTCCTCCATCACCTTTTGTTTCTTCCTAATTGGGGATTCCAGTATAGGGGATTATTCTTTCTCTTCCTCCTTTAGTGATTTCTCCTTTACGATAATATTTTCCTGTGTTGGTGCCTTTTCTTTGACTGGGGACCTCTTCATGTGCATGTAAGTACTCATTCTAGTGCTTTTTCTCAGGGCGCCTAATGCCTATGTATCTTGGGCACTTGGTACCTTCTTATTTATTTCCTCCATCTCCTTCTTCTTGGAAGCGGTCTTCTTCCTACCTGTTAGGTTCTCAGGTATAGTTATCCTGTTTTCAAGATAAGCGCCCTTCTCAAACTTGGGCCTTATCCGAAGGTATATACACACCGCAGACCTTCCTGTAATAGTTAGAGTTAGGGGTTTTACCATTTATACTTCGTGCGACACGTATTTTTCCACGTACGCATGTTTGTTGGGGTAGAACAACGTCCTACGCATATCTCTGTGGTCCCAGTCCAAACTTCCAAGGTCAAGATTTAACTTTTTGTATTCCTTAAATCTGTTAACTTCCACCTGGATGTATTGAGATGTGAAGGAGAATGGGAGCTTAAACCATGGGCTTATGTTTTCATCCTCCAACTTAAATATTCTAATGCAAAAGTGTTGGTATACTGCAAACTCAAATTCTCCTACTGTAAGCACTAGCAGTTTTTCTGATATCCTCCATTCTTCCCCAAACGCATTCCTTAAGCGCATATACCATTTTTCAAGAAGCACCTTGTGAGCGGGTGTTATGCTATCACAGGTGTATTTCTCAAATATTTTTGCAGGTGAGGGGTCTTCCTCTGGGTACTCCCACATGAACTTATCTGCTACATCTGGTACTTTGATTTTAAGAACATAATGGTTAAAAGTACATTACCAAAGAGAATCTTGCCTCCTTCCTATGCGCTGGCAATAATTTGATATGTAATGGATGTGGATAGATTGTAGATGGTAGCCTCTGATATTTTTCTACAAACATTTAACCAAGACTTGTTTACTTGCGTCCATCTTTCTTACTCATTGAGTTTTGTTACCAGGCATACGAAAATTCTCATCACTAGGTCTTGGATATCCCCGACAACAAATTACCTTGACCCATTCTTGTAAACATACCTAGCCACTATATCCTTACCTTCTTCCTTGTCACACATGTCATCCTATAAAATTTCTCCCTCGTAGATAAGGCCTGTGAATCTTGAAATTAGTTGAGGGGTTATGCACATCTTACGCCCCGCGAAGTTAAATTGGTATTCATGTACGCACGACATTAGCCACTTATAGAGGCACTGTGGCTTTCCAAAGTAGTTCAACTCATAGAGTTGCAATAACCCCACCTTCTCTAACTTCATCTTGACTTTGTCGCTATAAATTAGTAACCCCTCAGATGTTCTCTGGTTAGTCAGGCGTACTAACTCCAACTCCATTTCCTTTTCAATCACTTTCATGCAATAATTGTAGTCACTTACCATCATTTTTCTCAAGTTGGATTCCCATTCCATCCTGAGTGAAACCCCATCTAGGTACTGCATTTCTACATAACATTCTTCATTGGTACTTGCGGTAGTTTCTTGTTGTTTTCCCTTTCCCTTGATTTTTCCCTTCTTAGGTGTTACTGCTGGTTTCTTGGGTTCCATTACTTGGGTTATCACTTCAAATTATCTTCCTAGCTCTTCTCTTCTATCTTTTCCAAGTTCAAATCCATAACCTATGAAGAATAATATTTTCCGACCCATGCCCTAGCTTTCAAACCCTAACTGGAATATCTTTCACAAGACGGTGCTTCCCCACAACTCTCCCCATGCCCATGAATTACTTCCCCTCAATTTTGCAGATCCAAACTAGTGGCTCACTGTTAAAATATTCTAATTTTTCTTCGTACGGGTCAACTCTGGAAAACCTAGTTCACAAAAGATATTCCTTCTTCATATTCACAATGTAAATAATGAAGTGTCTAACCTTCTATTTATATTTTTTCCTTCTTTTTAACATTAAATTCTACCTTACCTACCACCATACTTTAACACTTAATGCAACTTTTTCTAACAAAGTCTGACTTTAGCACTTTAACTAACGTACCCAACCCTACATGGATAATTCCCCAACCTTTTGGTGTGCAACCAATCCATCTTGACAGGAGACTCTTGTGCATGCATAACCAATGCCGAAGGCACTTCTTATGTCATGATCTTTGCTCTCACCTACCTCGTGTTGCATTTGTGCTTCTTCCTCTCTTGTACATAGAAACCCAATGTAGCCTTACCTTGACACCAACCATACTTTTTAACCTTTCCTTGCATGTACTTCCTTCATAGGGCCATTTAACCAGGCTTTCTAATGCAATCCTTCCTAGTGTTTCACACTTCAAGTTCTTCCACCTTACTCCACCCCACACTAAAATTATGCATAGTCCTTTGCGCAGTTACAACCTTCTAAAATTAATGAGACTACCAGTGCCCAAGGAACAACACAAAACAGAAACGAGAAAGGGAAACATAGGAAAAGAAAATGCATTAAGGGAAATCGTAAACTATTTGACAATACTGCCTTATTTACAAACACCAAGAAGAATTATTTATATTAGGGCTTGAGCCTACTCCCATTTAAGTGTCTTGGAAATCTCATCCCATCCAGTGCTTATAATTAGAACGCGCCCGAATCAAGGATGTACAAGATGATGTAAGGACCCAACCAATGGACACTTAATTTCCTAGGATAATGCAAAAAAATTGAATCATACAATAAGACCATCTTCCCAACCTCAAAATTTTTGTTCTTAATGTGATGATCATGCCATGCCTTTTATTTTACTTTTTCTGTCTTCTGGATCCACCTGGTGAGTGATCGTCTTTCTTCTAATTACATTAATTTGTCAATTTTTTCTTCCAGTGCTTGTTCATCAGCCAATCCTCCAGTATGCACAATATACGCAGAGAAGTTAACATGAATTCAACCAGAAGTACAGCTTCGACGCTAAACACCAGTTGAAATGGTGTGGCCTTAACCTCTTGTAGGTTATCCTATATGAACTAATAGATACGACTAATACTTTGTCATCCAAATCCTGTCTACCAACATCACAAATCTTAGTCAACGTGTGGCTAAGTATTTTATTAAATGCCTTAGTGGTTCCATTTTCCTTAGGGTGATAGGGATTAGTTCTTTGATGGGCTACCATGAATTCTAATAGCGGAATCCTGACCATTTCATTAAGGAAGTGTGTACCTCTATCACTTTTCAAACTCAATGGGCATCCATATCTATTGATTATGTTTTCCCATAAAAATATAGCAGCAGTAGCCAATGTACAATCCTTTGTAGGTGTTGCCTTTTCCCACCTTGTCAAGTAATCAGTGTAAGTGAGGATATACCGTGAACTATTCCTTCACGCTACTGGCGAGATTGGTCTAACAAATTCAATAGCCCATTTTTCAAATGGTTTCACGCTAGCTATTGGTCGCAAGGGCATTTTATCCCTTTTTCCAAGTTTTCCAAGGCACTAGCAATGGTCACAGGCCTTGAAAAACTTGATGCAATCTTGATAAATGGTCTCCCAAAAAAGCCCTGTGAGTAGAATCTTCCGTGTGGTTGCATTTCCCACATAGTGTCCTCCTGTAATCCCACCATGTACTTCTTTCATAATTGCAATGCTCTCATGTTCTAGTACACATTATCACAGAACCTCATCATGACCCATTTTGTACAAGTCTCCACTAATTAGCATGTAGGGTGCGGTGTGTATGGCCAACTTTTTTTTTCCAAGGCCTTCATTCCATCTAGTGCCACACCTATTTTGAGAAATACTACAATATCCTCCAAATCGGAGGGTGTGTGCCATAATATAAATAGTTACGCATCTAGCATAGTCTCTTCAATACTCTACACATCCTCCCCTGAATCAATCCTAGACAAATGATCAAGTCCGAAATTACTTTTTCCTGGTTTGACAACCACCATGAACTTGAATTCTTAGAACAATAGTCCCCACCGACATATGCATCCTTGTAGAACGGGCTTGTTCACCAAGTATTTCAATGCCATATGGTCAATGCAAAATAAAAAAGGGGTTGCCAACAAATATTATATGAATTTATGAAGCACGTAGATCATGGACAATGTCTCATGCTCAGTCATAGTGTAATTATTCTCTGGTGGTGTCAATTTACTACTTGCAAAGCATAAAGGATGATAAAAATTCCTTTCACCAGGTTGTGCAAGTACTGATCCAATGGCAGTTCCTGAGGCATCCACTTGAACATGGAAAGGATTATCCCAAGAAGGGAAACGTAGGATGGGCGTGGTGACAATCCTATCCTACAAAGTGTCAAATGCCTTCTGTTTCACCTCTCCCCAATGAAAGGCACTTTTATTTCTCATTAATTCTTCTAAAGGCATGGTGATCTTGGTATATCCCTATATGAACTTCTTTTAGTACCCCCGTATGCCCAAGAAATTTACGTATTGTGCTCTGACTAGTAGGCTCCCTCAATCCCACAATTACTACAAATTTTGTGGGATCTACTAGTAGGACCCCTTACATATGATGTGTTCCAATAATGTTCTAAACAGGGTAGCAAACACACATTTCCTAATGTTGAGGGATATCCTCAACTACTAACACCTTTCAAACATCAGCCTTAAGTTGGCACAATGGTCCTTCACTAACCCATATACTATCCAATCATCCAGGTAGACTTGAAGGAATTTGTGGATAAAAACCTGAAAATCTTGTACCAAAATGCATGAGAACATAGTAGGAGCATTCTTCAATCCAAATGGCATGACTGTATAGGAAAAAATTCCCCACTCATTAGTGAAATTCATCTTCCTCTGGTCCCTCCTTTGCAATCCTTACTTGGTGATATGCTCTAAGAATCCAATCTGTGAAACAACAGACCTCACAGCCCTGCGACTCCCTCTAGTATCTCTTTAGTAAATGGGGTTTGGAAAGGATCAATGATACATACTACATTCAAGTCCCTATAATCAACATAGATCCTTATCCTTTCTATCCTTCTTGATGCTAATTACCATTGGAATTATCCATTCTAACTCTTCAACAACTTTAATAATGCCCGACGCTATCATCTTATCTATTTCTTCCTTAACCTTCACGCACAGGTTAGGATTCATTCGGTATGGTATCTTTCAGACTGAGCGTGCACCTTCCTTCAACATTAATCCTCATTTCCCCGAAGGAATGGTGAATTCCTTTGAGTTCACAATACTCGCGAGGGAATAAATCCTCAAACTCACACAATAGATAAATGATTTTGGAGACTTCCTTCTCTCGACCAATAGTCTATGATGATAGCCTCTTTAGGCTCCTCATTTGAGTTGATGTTAACCTTCTTTGTCTTTAAAGGCTCATGATAGGCGTGCACCCATTCATTAGTAGTGTCTATGAATTTTTGCATCCCTACAGAATGGTCAACATCTAATTTTTCTGCTTCTTCACCATCAATAACATATACCATCTTCCCCTTTTCTTTTTCCAAACACACGTGCTCAAGTTGTATCTCTTTTGTTTCTTCTTCCTCAAAGTGCACCTCTAGGCCAGGTTCACCTAGCAACTCTAGTAGCCTATCTTCTACAATGATCACTATCCCCAGTGGTAAGGTTCTTGACAACCTATGCAATACCTTATCCACCAAGGGTTTTGTGCGCCGATACTCAAATTTTTGAATGAGATCAGCCAATAACTCTTAACTAATTCCCTTTCTGAGCGGCGTTTCTTAGAATGAATTCACCATGCGCGCACACAACCTTGTAGGGTAGAATATAACTTGTGAACCCATAATAGAGGGTGGTAATGCTTCTGCGCTTCCCATCTAAGATGTCTCACATGATTGGATATGGAAAGCAAGTTGTCTCTTTACCATGGTAATATCCTTTATAGTCTATGGGCACATTGCTCCTACCAAAACTTTACAGAGAAGGAAACTTCTCACCTTGCACCATTCCAAGAGATTATCCCGGTGTGTTTCCCACTAACATGCAACATTTTTGAGTAGGACGTAACTTAACATCCCCCTTCATTCATTTTCCTCCTTCCACATGAGCTTCCATCTTCTACAAAAAGACCTCAGGGAAGGCTCCTCCTGAGTACTTAGGTATCTCCTTTCCTCCTAGGCATCAGACCATGCACGTGCCTTTTTCACCTTTGTCACCAATCCTCTAAAATGTTCGTATCAATCAATTCTTAGGTTCCATGCACCCAATTATTGCAAGCTATACTAGTGGTGTCACTTAGAGACTGAGCATCCCCAAAATGGATAACTCCTTTTGTGGGATGAATTGTCTCTGGATCCTTGATTGAGCGCACATATATTCTATCCAGGACCTCTTCTCCTTAAGGTTTTGTATAGGGTGTTGATTTCCCATCATCCAAGGGTATGATGACACGTTCCTCCTCATTTTAAAATCTTATGTATCCCTTGTTGAGCTGAAGATCCACATTGTTATTTATAACACCATGGGCACCCAAGTAGTGCTAGAAAATTATCTACCTTGGTGAGTGCCATGACTTTGAAGTCGCCTAGTAAACTTAGCTCCCTGAATTGGTGATGGTTGCATCCTTTAAGACACCAATGGGCATTTCCTTCATTTTATTTTTGCCATATACAAACACATTCAAAGATGGTTGTAATGCAAGCCTTCCCCATCTAATGTCCATGCATCCAAGGTGAGAACATTGACGTTCGTGCCGTGTGTCAATGAGGATATTACTAATGAGTCATCCATCTACGACTGCATTTAACATGATCTCCCTATCATAGTCAATGTTGTGAGGTGGAAGGTTTTCCTGCAAGACCTTGCCTCTCGTGCCCTTCCCTGACATGCGTGGTACCTTCTCTCTCAACCATGCTCCTCAGCAAGGGAATAATATTCTCTTGCCTAAGAATTTTACATACTTCCTTGACCTCATCCAGGTCATCCTTTGGCACCTCAACCTTCATTATTTTCTCCTCCCTCCTGGACTTCTCCTTTAGAAACTATATTTCTCATTATAAACTCTGAATGATGTCCATGGTTTCATGATATACCTCATTTTAATGCATAGGGTCTAGGTACTTCCCATGTACCAATTTCTCCCTTGAAACCAAGTTCTTCTACCTTGGTATTTCCTTTACGCATGTGGCCTCTGCTCTTATTATTACCATAACAGGTTCCAAGTTTACATCATGTGTCACCTGTGGCATCCATTGTGTGTCTGCCTTTTTAATGTTTTCCATTGTAGTGCCCTTGTATTTCTAGTGTTGTTAGATTCATGTGCTCAAACAACTTGATGGCACTCCCCATACTTGTGCTACTTCCTACATTATGAACACTACAATAAATCTGGGCACTCGACACTTGTAGTGGTATGTAGACCCACAATTAAAATAGGTTCCATGCATGAGAACTCACTTCTTCCTCCTCTGTGGTTACCACAACCACAAAATCCTCTGCGTAAAATATCCTTCTGCATGTGCCTCCATCTGCATGCTTCCTCATAATGGAGGTCATCATTCTTAGAACTACTAAAAATGTTGGTCTGGCATACCCCATGATCAATGGCCTCATGGATCTAATCAATTAGCCTACAATCCTTAGTATCATAGGTTGTAGAGGTATAGATATTACAGTAACAAGACACATTCTTCTAAATTGTGCATTGTAACAAGCGATATCTACTTGCATCATGGTCCCCATGAAAAATTTCACAGTCTACTATTACGGCGTGTATTGGCCGCCGGGGGAAACTATCCATGAAATTCCCTTCTACTTCACAATTTTTACACCACATACCACTACAAGTCTCATGGGCTGAGTTTACAGATAATCTTCTCTAGTTACTTAGCCATAGTGGTAATTTGAGCCTCCAGAAATGGGCTAACACCAAGTATAAACACTTCCAACAGCTTTGGCGTGCAAGAGAAGCTTCTAACACCTCGTGCGCAGGTCTGTGAAAGTTTTATGAGATAAAGCTCTTATAAAAGGTTTTATCAACCATACAACAAACCATTGAGCATACTATGAAGGGTGAATGTCATATGATAATTTTGAAAAAAGAGTATTAAACCACGCGTCATACTCCCCACACACTCTCCTCCATTCCTTGTTGAATCTCCTTCAGGGTGTCTCATTCTCTTTTCTTCAAACTCAAGGATGTGGAATTCTACCAAGAAGGCATTCTTTAAAGCAATATAATCCACCACCATTTAATGAGGGGTCATATTTCTTATACTAGCTATGTGTGTCGCCTTTGCAACTTCATTGCAACCTAGCTTGCTTTCTGCTCTAGGGTTATGATTGCCTTCATGCGCCATAGCAGCTCACACTTTGGGAACATATGTATGTAACAAAATATTCAATACCTCTATAATCTAGAAACTGTAATGACATATCAAAGAAAACTTAAGGAGGTTAGTTTTGGTCCTTGTCCTCCTGAGCCAGAGCATTGGTTTCATCTGGTATTTCCCCTGCACTTCAGTATCCACCAGATCCACTAGGTCCTATGCCTCTTGACCCACCAAACCCACTAGATCCACCAGGTCTTGTTCCTCTTGACCCACCAGATCCACTAGGTCATGTGCCTCCTGACCCATCAGATCCATGAGACCCACCAGGTCCTATAGTGGTTGTGCCAAGGTTCCCCAAAGTTCCACTAAACTACATGCTGAAGGTCTCTGATAATGCCCCATTACCACTAGTGTACCACGCGCCACTCCCAGATGTGAGACTAAAGGCTTGTGTACTTACTCCTTGTCTAAAAGTTCCTCTAAATATTGGAATAGTATGTGTATCCATAGAAGTGGGAAATGAGAAATTATATCTCCCAGGTAGCAGATCTGTCACTTCTACTGATACCAATTGGGTCAGCGATACTCCTTCCTTGATATGGAAAATTAAGTGCCAAGGTTTGGTCACTAGGATGGGTTTAGATGCAGTTCCAATGACTCTTCTCTCTCCATGTGACGAAACTCTCATCCAGAATCCAGAAGGGGCCTCTTCTTATGTGCTTGCGAAGATGGGGTAGCATAGAAATGCTTAGGTTCCACGTCCTCTACATTAACCTCAACTCCTTATCACGTAACATCTACCTCCATAGATCCATCACACATGTAACCTCACATTGTCTAGCAATCTCCCTTTCACGTGTACTTCACTATACTTGAGTCCTCTCTCCTCCCTTTCTTTCTCCAGTCATAATATCTACCATCTTCCTCCACCCTAGCTTCCTCACCCAGTACTCAAAATGGTTTAGCCGACCATTGGAAATGCCTCTAAACTCAAGGTAACAATAAATATCTTCATTTCCAGAGGGATAACACGTAGAAATGATCCTTTGAGATCCCATAGAAACTCAAACTCAACAACTTTTGGACAAGAATATGTAGAAATGACTTACTCCAGAGTGTAGCTAGCCAGTACTCCTTTCCCCCAATGATCCACAGTAACATGAGTCCACATTAGATCTACATCTTACAACCTCTAGTACTCTTCTTGGGTTGACGAGCATGATCTATAATACCAGACTTGATCTAGATGCATATGCTGAGAGCCATTCATATAGCTCTACTGGGAAGCAACAGAAATAAAGTTTCATATAAATCATGGTAGAAGTTCTCTTCTACCCATCTACGTGCATCAAACTTAAGATCCAATGTTGAATTTATGAGAAAATTCATCCTCTGTGATTTTAAACCATGATTCAGCACTTTCTAAATTTAAATGCTCTATCATTACTCATTACAAAAATCATGATGTATGTCATTTCCCACTACAAATTCGAAAAGAGGTCCTGGCAACAGAACTAAGATGTAGTTCATTTTTACACCCACCAGAATAACAAAGGAATCCCATGCACATTGGTTTATCACCAAGAGGGCACTGGGCTCTCACTCGAGGAACACATGGGTGATCGAGTCTCTCGTTTATGTTAGTTGAGTGGGAAAACAATCATCCATGATCCAAAATTTAAAGGAAGTGAGTGGGAATGAAACATGTGAATGCATTATAGAGATCATAATGGCTTCTAGATCACTGCAGTCATTATAGATAGAGATAAGTATTAATAGAATTTAAAGAAATGAATCAAAACATAAAGGGAAATGTGCAAGGATTTAGACTCAGTCCATAAACATGCATAAAATAGAACCATGAAGATATGTAAATGCACCATAGCATCACCACTAATCATATTCATATAAACTAGTAACCTCATTACATTCATTAGACTCATTACAGAGCATTGCAGAGAGGTAGAATGAAGTCATGCATCATAACTGGATCCATATCACTCTAGCCTCTCACAAATAAATTTAAACCTCTAAGCCCTTTGTACATCCATCTCCTATGTTTTATCTACCCAACCCAAATATGACTTCCTTGCGGCATTTTTTTAGAGCTCCGCTCTATATTGATCTCTCATTAATTATATCTAATCATCCCTCTATATTTGATCTCTGATGCTCTCCCCCTCCTCCTTCTTCTTATGTGCCACGTCTGTATATATAGACATCTTAAAGTGCCAACTCATCCTTCTGCGGCCTTAAATCCATTGCACTAAGTGTCTGAATGTGGTCCTCCATGAGAGTGTGCTCCTTTGGGCCTGAGATCTCCACTTTTTGCCATGATATATTTTAAAAACTTCTATCACAAGGGAATATTCCTTCCTAGGCCAACCTATCACCAGGTTGGCACCTTATCCACTCCACATGCATAGTCGGGTCATGTTTTTCTCATGTCCTGTCCAATATGCCAAATATGGATAAGTCCGGAGACCTTTTCCCATGGGCGCACATCATGGGTTCTATTAAGACCCTCCTAGAACCTTGCCTTACGCACCTTCTCCTTGCGCGTCCATCCTTCAACCTAGGCCTTGTGCACATATGCACCTTTGTGTACTTAGCCAATACTTTAGGGGCCCAACATACACTTACACACAAACACACACATATTTGACTACTTGATCATTTTCTCCTTACATGTTTGGTTGAATGAGAAACAAACAGTCAAATTAGGGGATACAACAACAAAAACAACACTCTATGATAGTACACACTTTACTAATTATGAAGGTACATTATACATCGCAGCAGCTACACACACGTTCCTCCCTAGGTTCACTCTCATCAATTTTTTTTGCATATTTTTCATCTTTAGTTTCCACGATCCTCCATATTTTTTTTTCATTCCATGTTTTTTTCTACTCCTCTGACGCATTTCTTATACACTCTTCATGGATATCAAGTATGCATCTCTATCTACTTTATGTTACTATGCTTTTAGCTCACCAACATAAAGTGGGGGGGGAAATGTAGTCATAAAATCATGCTCTTTAGACATTATTTATCCCAGTCTTATACTACTATTTATAAGGTTATTGAGTGAAGAAAGTACTAATTAACCCCCATATTTTGGCCATCTTGTTTTATTTTATTTCATCATCACCACTCATTTTCATCCACATGCCCAGTATGTTTTGGTAATTTCCCACTATTTTATCCTTGACCATAACACCAGGGCCAGTATTGGGGAACCCATGGGCACCCTTGTCCCTCCTACCCCCCTGATCCTTCTCAAACTTTCCCACCACTTTTTTGGCTATTTCTAGCCATTTGGCATCTTTATATTTCTTTTGGTTAGCCTTTTCAGGGTTAATTATGAAATTAAATCAAGAGACACTATAAATATAAAGTTATGAGACCATAATGAGGGACCTAGCATCACTTACTACTATCAATCCATCTAGAGTTGCATCCATGTATTACATTGGATATCACTCATATCCTCATAGCTCCATCATCAAGGCACAAGGCTAGGACATTTACATCACACTTCATAGGGGGACTAATTTGATTCTATTTCATGAAAACATTCTATTAAATTTTCTACACATAGCTATTTTTTGCTAATTCACAAAGTGTGACTGACACAAGAGCAACCTAGGGCATGTTCACACACACTTACACAAAGAACTACATCAGGTTTGAGATGTAGTGCAACGCTCAGTCAGTAAGTCCACCATTATGGTCGTTGAGGTCAATCTAAAATCTTCATATGCATTATTATTTTTAGGGGTTGATGCTTGTTTTGGGGTCTTATAGGTTTTTTACTTATCTTGGAGTATTTGCGACATTCAACGTAAGACAATGAAGTTGATGCAACACACAAAGAGGGTTTTAGACTACCTTATGACCTTATAAAAACTAGTTTTTGAGATTTTGTACATACCAGGTTGCCCAAATTTTATACCAAAGTTCCCATAGGTTTTCTTGTCCTATTCTAGGCACCCCAGTCTAGCTAGATCCTCCAGATCCACCCTTTCTATGGCTCCTGAGCAATTATTCCTGCTTCTGATTTTTCTACTCACCTCTGCAACACTCCGAAAAACATCTCTTATCAGCTAGTTTTTTTCCTCACTCTCTTTTACATATTAGGGTTAACATTTCCTTTTTCATAGTGGTCAAGCTTATTTACTGATTTTATTTACTTTAGTACAACTATTCATAACTTAGATTAACTATCCCTGCACTACTTAGTTAGTCCATTTTTAGTTAATCAATGGGATGTAAGGATTGATAAGTACTAGAGGATTGTAAATCACAAAGGGGTGGTTTATATGGTAAGGGGACATAGATCAATAATGCAATATATCAAGAATATATTGCTCCACTCTAACCTATGCATGACTGCATCAAAAAAACATTCATATATGAAATGACATAAAGGAAAATATATGTTAGATATATTTACCTAATTGCAAGCATATTTGTCACATTAACTTCCCTTATGTAACAAAACCTTATGATAAAATTGATTTGGGAGATCACAAATGAAATAGATAAGACCTATATAAGCCACTTTTTAAATACTTTATTACTCTAATATAACCCTCACTAGTAATGTGCGCACAAGCATAAGTTACCATAACATACAATGTGCAAAGGAAATGTTCTTACATCAACATATCAAACAAGAGATTCACCTTATATACTCCCATAATAGATTCACCTTGTGCTCACTCCTAGGGTGCAAGAGTAGATATGTACCCACCACTTTTATCTATGTAATGATGGCTATACTAAGTTCACTTGTTTGTCTTTCAATAAATAATCGCACTCTCATATACGTAGATACATAAAAATATAGAAAGAGTCATTATTAAGCTTAACCACCTAACACAATAGTGCATGAATAACCCTTTTCCACTCATTTATTAGGGAATTGTAGACTTTTCGTAAATGAATATGCAGAAATTGGAATTAAAAAAAAACAATTTACAGATATAGAGATAAAATAAATATATAAAATACCAAACATACAAGAGATAAACATTAAATTTATGTGGTAACACTCCAACTGGGTGATTAGGTAAAACATCCACAATGCAAGATATCAAGATTTTATTAACTCAAAATTAAAATATTACATGTGAACTCATTATGAGCTACTTTGGATATCCACACAAATAAATACACCTAATTGGTGAATTAGAGTTAGGATTCTTCCTCCTAAAAATAGAGTGTAAAAATGCCACTAGGAAATTCCTTCCTAAAAATAGAACTCGGTTGAATTCATATTTCTAGAAATAAGAGATTGAAACATTTTTTTTCTTTGAGGGCTTCACCCCCAAACCCTCACCAATAGTGACATAAGTTGGGGGGAAAGTCCCCTCAAACCCCCTTTAGGAAGTGAGCTACAAATCATGCTACAAAGGGATCAAAAATTTAACTTTATTGTCACATATCTAACAAGATACACCTTAACAAAAAATCTTCTTGATATATTACATGACCAAATCATAAGATTTTCTAGAAGCTAATGAAATCCAAACAACATTTTAGCTTCTTTAATACTACTGATTTTGTGAACATATTATATCAGCACAATTTTCTTTAGTGTGGACCTTTTCTAGTGATATTGTCCCTTTCTCAGTAACATGTGTAACAAAATGATACTTGACTAAAATATGCTTTGTCTTACTGTGATAGAATGGATTTTTGGCCAAATAAATATCACTTTAATTTTCACACAATACCTTCATCTTGTATTGCTATCTTTCAAACTCATCCAATAGTCCTTTTATCCAAATTGCCTTCTACTACATATTCTTCCTCAGTAGTTGACACAACATGAATGTTTTGAAGATTTGACATCCAACTAATAGGTCCACCTGCAAGTTAAAAAATAACCAAAATTCAACCTTCTTTTGTCCAAATCACCTACACAATATGAATCAGCATATCCAAAAAAAGAATCACATGTATTATTATAGGTGATGAAATAAGCGCTTGTGTCTCGCAAGTAATTAAAAACCCACTTCACTATTGACCAATATTCTCTACCTAGATTTTCCTTAAATCTACTAATAACTCCAACTACATGTGAAATTTTAGGCCTTGTACATACCATAGCATACATTAAACTTATTATTGCAGTAGCATATGGTACATGAGACATATATTCATTTTCTTCTTCTTCTCTAGGACATAAACTTGAAGAAAGTTTGAAATGAGAAGAAAAAGGTATTCTAATATGTTTCACATCTTTCATACCAAATCATGTTAGTACCTTTTCCAATTGTCATGTCTTTATGTATCTCCATGCCTAAGATTTATTTTAAGCTCCTAGATCTTTCATATCAAATGTCCTAGCCAAATGAGCCTTTAAATTGTTGATTTCTACCATGTTTTTTCTTGCAACAAGAATATTGTCAACATACAATACCAATATAATGAACAATCCATTGTCCAAAAACTTGAAATAAACAAAATGATCATACTTACTCCTTAGAAAAATTTGGCTCATCATGATAACATCAAACTTCTTGTACCATTGTTTGGGTGACAACTTCAAGCCATACAATAATTTCCTAAGCTTGTCATATATATATATATATATATATATCCTATTCTAAATCTCCATGTATAATAATGTTGTTTTTACATCGAATTTCTCTAACTCCAAATCAGGTAAAGAAACTAGTGTTATCCATTATTACCCCTTGGAAAAAATGGAAAACTTAGAGAAAGTGGACTTAAGAAGTTGAAGGAACTTTAATGAATAATCTACAAGTTTCAGGTAATTTTATGTTTAGAGGCATTTGGAACCATTTATAGTGCACTTCCCTTCCTCTAGAGGCTTCAGGATCTAGCACTTAGTCAATTTTGGGATAAAATGGATAAATTGAGAAAAAATGGCTTTGGGGGAACTCTACTATGTTTTCCCTAGCTCTTTAATGACATATTTCACCTAAGGACTTTGAAATATTTAAGAAAAATGGAAAAAGGATAAGGAAATAGTGTATTGCGGATACTTCAGCTTTTGGAGGCCTGGGCGGTACAAGTTACTTCGGGTCCTCTGTTCCCAAATTGACCAAAATATCAGAAATGCTAAAGTTTGGAGTGGAGGTAGTGTATTACAGGGAAGTCAAATAAAAGGGGCCCAGATGGAACAAGTTCCCATGGGTTGAAGGTTCCCCATGGGACCAATTTTCCTAAAGTGTTAAGGAGGTCGAGATTTTTTTGCTATGCAAGCGAGGAGTGAGTTATCGGCCCGAGATGTGCAGTTGGAACAAGGGCTGTGGGGACCTAAGTTCCTCGTGAAGTCCGGAGGTCTGAATTTCAAAGGGGTGGTGGTGTTAGTGTTACAGTGAATGCATGACCATAGAGAACAAAGGGGTGTGGGGAAAAATGTTCCCCACGGAACATTGTTCCCCACAAAGTGATGAAGCCCGATTTACAAAGGAACCTCGAAAATCAAAATAGATAGTGATGCGCCCATTATGGATAATGTGGTCCTGCAAGGCCCAAGAAACCTAGTTCCTCTTATACCCAAATCACCCACAATATCCTATTTATAAAGGGAAAAAGAGGAAAAGGAGGCCAATATAATGCGGACTATGCACAAATTAGAGGAACAATGCCGAAAAACTAGGAAATGCTCCACATGACCCTTGGAAACCCACATGGCCATATCTCAAGCTTTGGTGTACCAAATTCGTTGAAGGAATTGTGAGACAACCAGAATCAAAGGGTAAAATATGGGTTACCTTACTGTTAAGTTTATCTTTTATGGAAGCTTTAACTATTTTTGGATTAGTTGTAGTGTTAGCACTTTCATTTGCTAATCCATTCGTTTGATCTTGTAAAAAAAATTGTACTCGAAGGGATTATAAGTACCCTCTTCTAGTCACTCAAGATCAATTGGAAAGATTTCAATGATTACGTCAGTTTCTCAAACAATATCAGTCAAATCCTTTGACACTGGAAGAAAAAATAGCTATGATTTATACTAGAATGAACGGATATCTAAATGTATTAGAAATTGTACAGGTGAAAAAATTGATCCTTAATTTGTGTAAATAGTTATTACAAGATAAACCCCAGTTTGGAGAACTTATACATTCTACTGGGACATTCACGAAACAAGAAAAAACTCTTTTAAAATAAGCTATTCAAGAAAAATTAATGTTTTCTACTTCGAGAACAAAAATATTTCTTTATTTTTCAAAAATCATTTGGAACATGGTGGAAGATCCTATCCTAATTAATAAATAACTTTGCTACATTTCAATATTAAATCTTGCGCAATTGGATGAATATTATTATGTATAATAGGATTTGAACCTATACCTAAGGTTTAGAAGACCTCTTTCCTATCCATTAGACGATGGACATTATCTTTTTTTAATTAATTTATTGAAATACTCTATCAAAAAACAAATTTTAATTTTTATCCATCCACGATTATGTTCTGGAAAGAAAGAGAATGAATAGATATATTATCTAGGGCATCAAAAATTAAAGTCAAATGAAATGCTACCTATGAAAAAATGCTTTTAATAAGCAATATGAGTGGGTAGCGGGAATCAAACCCACATCATTATCTTGGAAGGCTAGGAGTTATAGTCGGCATCAATTAATGCCTCTAATTCAGAACCAAACATGAAAATTTCATTTCATTCAGCTCCTCCATGGAAGAGAGAAAGGGGGGGGGGTCAATTCAAAAATAATTATTATTCTTTTTTCTTTTTTTTCTTTTTTTATCATCAAGAAGATTCTTTTGATCCATAACATCTATGTTAGTTTTTTTTTTTTCTACTCCACATGAACGGACCAAATACCTATTCACTTGATAGATGATCCTTCTAGAAAGATAAAATGGAAAAGATATTCCAATATTGAATCTTTTTAGTTACTTCATTCACTATTTCTACTGATTGTGATCATCTAGGAAATCAAATTCCACCAAGCTCTAATGAAATGGTGTTGACTGAAGTAAACCAAATTCATCATTCTATATCTATTTGACTCCAATTTTTGTTGTTAGAGAAGTATGTAGTTATGATGAAAAATAATTTTTATTTTGATATCCATGCCTCTTTAATTTATGCGATTGGAAATATGGGTCTAATCCTTGAAAACATTTTGTTTCGCCATCTTACATGAAATTAAAAATGTCTTTCTTTCGAATCATTCCAGACCCAAATTACCAGAATGTGTACAATTCCTTTCCTGAACCATTGTATTCATAGGAAAGGTTTTTAACCTATATAGAAATATAGTTTCTAAAAACAAAGGTGAGAATTGAAATATCCTTCAACTTTGTGAGTTTATGATGGAACGAATCACACTTTTACCACTAAACTATACCTGCCACAATTTAATTATATAATACAATTATATATATTTTCCAACATGAAGTATTAGTTTCTTGTGAAAGTTAAATGCAAGTTCTTATCATTACATCTCTCTTTATTCCTGGCTAATAAATAAGATATTGCTCATTTTTGTTTTTATTTACGGTTTTTACTTTTGTAGAGACAACACTTAGTTAATGTTCTAAACAATATCCCATTCAATGATCATTATATATTTGATTTATGATCATTTTATTTTAACAATTTGGATTCATGTCTTTGAAATATTTTTTTATCATCCTAATATGATCTATCAAGTTTCAAGCTACAACATTTCATCCAGATTATAGCCTTGAATAGCTGGTATTATTAAAATAATACAATAAATAGAGGGCTCTATCTAAATAATAAATTAAAAAGTTCTTGGAGAGGAAATAAAGAAATGATATCAGAGGGTCAAATTTTGATAACCCTTTTTGTTGCTTTTATAACAAGCATTTTAGCTTTAAGATAAGGTAAAGCATTGTATTAGTAATTAATAATTTGTTCAATTATTCCTGATATAGGGAAGATCATAGCCTAGACAGATACTGGCTAGACTAGAGAAAGCGAAGATTCATTCAAAATGGGATGAACAATAATATTGTATTTTCATGGTCTTTAGCTTCAAAATTTTAGCTTTATTCATTCTATATCTCCCATCTCGGTGGGATGGATAAGCGGAATAAAGCGGTGGATTGCTAATCCATTGTACAGACTATCTGTACTGAGGGTTTGAATCCCTATCTCTCTATTCAGTCACTTGAAATGAATCCTAAAAACCTATTTTTTAAGCTATAGACCTTTTCTATTCTTTACGCCCAAGATTTCATCCTAGATCATTTTATAGAAATCCGAAGATAAATAGAGAAACAGAAAATATAACTATTGTGTTAACGAAAAACTTAAGATTAATAATTATCTAATCTCCAAGATTCTTATTAGAGCCACAAAGAAATGGATGATCAATCTTTGAATAATATATTGATACTTCAATACCAAGCAATAGTACCATTTTGAATCTAAAATGGTACGATTTTGGTCTCCACATTATTTGTGGAGATCAAATTTAAAAATATGAATTTATTAAATATTTCTCTTTTACTCTTTTCTTGGGAGTGAAGAGTGTAAATAAGGGCTCAAGTCCTAGTACAACTATCCTAAACAAGTTCAGGATCATCAAAATTCAATAAATTGATTCCCTACTCCCATTTCTTTAATTAAATCTAACATATATTTCCTCTATGTCATTTGCATCAATATCTAATAGCCCCAAATCTCCCTTTGATGGGGGTTCGAAACTAACTAAGATGAATTAAAAAGGATTGAGCCTAGGAGGTAGGTATTTTGATCTATTAGCAACCAGAATAGAATTGTTGCTTCACAAAATAGGAAACAAAACAAGGAAAAATAATTCTACAAAATGAAAATTTGGTTAATCAAAGTGATCCAAGATCCATCAATGTATGGAATAAAAGTATGGAAATGATATTGAAATGGTTTTGCATCAAGTTAATTATTTCTTGTTTATAAAAATAAATTGATACTTCTTGCTAAGATTATTGAAAAATTACGGCAGCTTGCCAAGCAAAGGCTAAGAGAAAAAAGAACACATGTATAATTGGCATTATATCTACAATTGGATCAAAAATAACATAAGCCTAGGGAAATTTGGTAAAAAATGAATTATTAAAATAGAATAACATCGTCCAGACGAATATTGAGGTTGAAAATAACTGAAATTTAATAGATTTGTTCCAATCATTTAAACTCATGTAAAATCATTCAAAAGCTCTTATACCAATTACTCGAAAATCTTTGGTTACACTAAATTATAATTTGATTGTTTACATTGGATAGAGTCATTGTATTCATCCTACACCTTAAGAGTCATACCTTATCATGATCCCCATGTAATCTCCACTCACATTAATAAAAATATATCTAACTACTCTTGTGGTGCTAAACACTTGGGATTTACTCCAATATCAAAGATAGTAATAAATATGCAATGGATAGTTAACACGATAAGAAAGTTTTTACAAGTTTCAGAGGAATAGTAATTCAGATTACCAATAGTTAACATTGTTTGATATTTATCCAAGGTTTTTCATGTCATCTTATTGATAGAAGTCAGTGTAACAATTGGTGTAATGTTATGCCAAATGGAAATTTGATAGCATAGTGCAATAAGAAGTCCTAAACAATGTGAAGGTAAAAATCCTTTCAGTCCCATATGGCTAGGAGTAATAGTACTATTGTATAAGTAATGAAGCAGTGGTAGATCCAATTTATTTGGATTGCCTAAAATTTCTTGTTTTGTATGTCATCATTGTCATAGTCCTTATATTTTATGGAAGGGAAATCATAATAAGGCATTTGAATTACGATGCACATTATATTATTGTGGAATAGGATGCAGAGCTACTTATAAAATATTGAATCACAGGCTAAGTTATGCACATCAACCTATTAGTTGTGGATCCATTAATCATGATAAATATTATGTTGAACCCTAACAATTAGCTAGTTCGTGAAATCATAGGATTTGCATTCTACAATAGGCATGTTCCTACAAAGATGATGATATATTTTAATGAAAGCACGACATGCTATGTGAAAACGGGAAAGATAATTTATTGTTGACAATTACTATCTTGGTTTGATTATTTCATTCAAGTAAGATTATTATTTAAGGGTAGTCAATTGATCCATACAAGGAGGGTTAGTGCATAAAAAATTGGTCTAAGAAAAATAAGGAGTATTGGTCTTGGAGGTCATTTCAGGTATGCCAATACTTGTGGCCTGACGATGATTACATATAGTACACAAGTATGTACAAGAAATTAGATGTCAGTTGGAGAAACTGTGTAAAAATCAGAGAATGCACAATTATATTATTCCATTTCGTCATTTTGTAGAAGCTATGTGGAAGCCATTATTTTAGATGAATGAAATTTAGGTTTTGGATAGGACATTGGAATAAGTAGTTTCGATTACATTAAATAGTATTTCCATGGCACATTTTATAGACATGTAAGAAGAAAAGGATGAATTCAACTACACATTAAAAACTTATTTTATGAAGGATAATTCTAATATGTTTACATTAGAGATATCATGACCAAGACAATATGATTCAATGAGTTCCCACAACTTTGTTACGAGATTTGGACATCATACCAATTAATCAAATGAATTCCTGAGGGAGTATCTATGGAAAATCTTACCAACTTTACCAAATTGTATCTTGGTTCAGTCAAATTCCTTATCATGAAGGGGTTGCATAATTTATCAACGATGTAGTAGTGAATAAGGAAGGAGTGCATAATATGGGGATTTCTTACAAATCTATATCCCCCATGAGGTGCTATAAAAGAGTGCATAAGTGGATAGGAGGAAAGTAATGATAAATATAATGTAGCATAAATATATGAATAAAAGTGAATTTCAATTAATATAGTTGATAATGAACATGGTCTTAATTCATTTACAGGAAAAAAATGATTTGTTTCCCAATGGTACATGTGATAAGTTGAAGAGGAAGAAGATAGGACCATATAAAATCTGATGAGGAAATAAATAGTCATGTTAGGTGCATATGAGATTGATGTTACTTCAATAAGGTATAGACACTATCTTGAGAACATGGGAATTAATGTGACTTATTTGGTTATCCTTATTTTTAAGGAAACTATTTGTAATGGATCAGTGTGTAAATATTATTTTTCTAGTTGAAGAAACATTCATCACAGTTGATCCAATTTTTACCCTATCAAATATTGGATAACTTACAAAATTGGAACCATTGGGAAAATTGATGGGATCTTGGTGATAGAATTTTCAAATTCAGGTATTTTTCATGTTATTGGGCACTTGTGAAGTTATTTATGGACCATTTCATCTACAAAATTTTCCCTAGGGATCCTATGACCCTTCAAGAAGGATCCAAAAGTACTTATCAAATAACTAGGTCTATTTTATGACTCATATAATTTGGGTCATGGAGGACCAGCCTATTGTGGTATTTTATGGGTCTGGCCATTATACTAAATAAGTAACAAGTAAATCGATTATCCACTGAGTTACCCCGCTAATTTGGAATCCTGAAATTGGGCTAGCAATTAAGTAAAATCCCCCATTTTGTTAGGGCATAGTGTAAAAATAAATGGGTGGGGAGATTAGCACGAAAGGAACAATGGCAAGGCAGAACCAGTATCTCAGGAATGCTTATGTTCCCTGCTAAAGAAGCATTCAATCGACGCGCAAGACATAAGGCACTGATGTCGTGGCGGGGATGTATAAATGAAGTGAATATTCATAATGGGAGTATGGGTGGTGTGGAAGAAGTTAGGAATGACAGAACTTTAGTTCCCCGCAATGGAGGCTAACTACATAATGCAAAGTGTGTAAGAAGAAACCTATGAAGTGTGGAATGAGATGATTGAGTTGTGTGAACCAATGACATCTGTCATTTTCGAACTATTCCACAGTTCCATCCCGAGCCCAAATCATTGATCAACACTTAACCTCAAACACTGTGGACAGAGTTTCACTAGAAAGAAGATATGGAACATTAGTGGAACAGATTCCCCAGGGTTCCTATAAATGTACCCCAAATGACCCATAATTATTTTGTAAGTCTACATGGAAAGGGGCAAAAGACATTAAAGTAGACTGCAATATGTGAGAAAAAACTGGAACCCATGTTGCTATACAACACTAACAAGATCTGTATGTTGCCATATCATCCCTCTCCAGAATAGTCCAAATGTGATAAATTTTAGTATCACCAGAAATGTACTTCTTCATGCTCTTCATCATGGAACTAAAAAATCTTGAGTTAGGTGAGAGTAAGTGGGAGAAAAAGAGAAAAACATAGTCCAGATCCAAAAAGTAAAGATGCACAATATTCAGGTAGTTTAGAAATCAAATTTGATGAATGATTATTGTGTTCTTCCTTCTCCAACAAGGCAAATGATCATGGAAGGGATTGAGTTTGGCAGGATTGTCCATACCCATTTTCATTGCATTTAATGATATCTTATTGGTGGGTGAGTGGGAATATCAGTATTCTTCTTTTCTTCTCTCTTTTCCCACTTCTTCTATATATTGTAGACTTCTCATTTGAGAAGTAAGGGGGATATTATGGGATGTAGGGAAACTATGTTAAAATGTATTTATCAATATCCAGTGAGTTGTAAGCCTCCACATGGGCCTAGATAAGTGAAGTCTTGTGAATCTATTCCATCACATGTAATGGACTTGTGTAATATTATGAAGAGCAATAAATTCTGATATTTTGTGTTGTTTCCTTCAACCCTTAGCACTTGTTTTGTTGTATCTCTTTGCTTATCTATTATTGTTGTTGTTTTCCTGTGCATATATTTATCACTTGTACAGGTTCATGGTTGTTGTGTTTCATGGAAAAAAAAAGATGAATGTAAGCCTTGGGTTTGTGTCACAATTTTCTTGGTCCTCTCCCAACTCCATTTTCCTTCTCCTTATCTCCCTCAACAGGCATATTTCCATCACGCTCTTTTCTTGGTGTTATCACCTCTGTTAGTATCAAGATTTCCATTTTCATGCATCTTTCTAACCCTCTATCTCTCCCTGATCCCTTGGATTGGTTAGAAAAAGTTTAGATAGCTACATTTTCCCTTCCTTAGGAGTAGATGTAGCATTAGGATTAGGTAGAGGAGGATCAACCTTCTCTAGAGGTTTGTCTCAAGTAGCAAGTCGCAAAACTTGAGAAATAATCCCATGTTACCCAAAAACACCAGATTTCTCATCCAAACATAGCATGAAAAATCAAAGGGTGTTATTTTTTGGTGATAACATGGTTTAGGCATGACTGGTGGGACAAGATTGAAGTCATATTTTACATAGGTTTGTACCACTACAACATCTCATGTGTTACATCTTCGTATTCAACCTTTAGAGTAAGTTTTACATGCTCATATGGTGAGATCTCAGCCTAATGGGGGCATTTCCAACTCATATTATGAGCATACCTTCCACTGGTCTAAACATTTCCATTCATTTTTCTTTCCATAGACTTTCATTTTCTTCTATCCATGAAGTTTTGCAATCATGACTTCATTTCCATCATGGGATTCACATTTATAGCAACAGTGCCAGTCAAATCCACCTCTAAATCTTGCATCTCCAAGATGTTATAACACACCTCCAGATTAGTTTTATGGATAAAATTCAGATTGTAAATGCATATTATATGAGCTAGATGCAAATCAGTTTGGTCATTCACTAAACCATGGTGCTATTCAAGAGAGGAGTATGCAGATTTTGGAGGCCATCCTGCACCTAGAGATGAAGAGTTTTGAAGGCAAAATTCAAAGAATGGAGCATATCTTCCAAGATGTTAAGGGACAATTACAAATCTTGTAACATGCTAAACAAACTCGTTTTAGGTATTCCTTGTCCATGGGGAGATCCTATACCTAGTTGGCTTAACCCGCACAAAGGCTTGAGGTAATGAGTGAATATCTCATTCAAATGGTTGTTTTCATTTCTTCATTGCAAGCATTAAGAACTAATGGAACTAAGATTGAATAACCCTATCAATGGGATGTTCTTAATCCTTTTCCATACTAGCCTCCAAAGCCTATTCCTTACGAAACACCCAAGCCTAAGGTTAAAATCCATAGATTTTAGCATGTTGCCCCCATTATTGATTCCACTTATCCGTCCTCTTATCTTCTACCCCACCTTCAATCCTCTACCATTTTCCCTTCCAAAACACCTTTCCCTTAGCAAGAAGAAAGTTATAAACATTCTCCTCCACCAAAAACATTACAAAAACTAGTTAATACCCAACCCACCCCTCCTTTTGCATTCACAAACCAATTTTAGGAGGAACAAAATCAGAATATCAATTAAGGAGGTAAGAAATTTGAGGAGCCCAGGGAAGATGAACTTGTGAAAAATTTAAAAATTGGGCTGCGAAGTTTCAATTCAATTAAATGTCACTGATGACTAGGCCTTCAAAAGAGGTTGAAAGAAAATAACAAGTGGTGAAAAATAATATTATAGAAGAGCCAGAACAAGAAGAATATGATCAACAGTCCTTGTTTTCTGAGTGCAATGTTCATGTTAGCATTATATTCTCAAAGGTTTCTAATTTGTTTCAAGTTGTAGAATCAGTAGAGGAAGAATCAGTTCCAAATCCACATGAAGAGGAGCACATGGAGGAGAAAAAATCAAATTCATAGATTCTACTTGAATAATAAATCATAGAAAGCTTATTTCTTTCTTTTGGTAATGAAAATTTATATTTATCCTTTCCTTCATCTTTTGTTGAATTTTATTTTATTGATGAATCCATTATGGTGGAGAACATCTCAAAAGACCATGCTTCCCATAACAATCCTCACGAACAGTAAATAAAAGAGTTTGATCTTTCAAAATTTATGTAGGATGAGGAAATCGGACGTGAAAATTAGTTTATTCTTTAAGAAGATGGAAATAAAATCCCAAGTGATCCATAAGATTCAACTAATTACACTGATTCACCAAGAACTCCATTAGATGATGCAACTAGTCATGATGAGTTTCATGTTGGGGAGGAAGAATAAAGATATGATGAAACCTTTCCCAAATCAATCATCAAGGTAGAGGGTGAGTTATTTTTTGAAGTAAAATAGAGTTCAAATCAGCTTGCAAACACACTCAATCACAAGGAAAAGGAAGAAAATACTCTTTGTGGATTCATTCATGGATCTATATACAAAGAAGGTGGGAAAAATTCAAGGATCAGACTATGCCCAATTAAGTATCCATATTCTTTATATCCAAAGACAGAGTTACCCTAGGTCATGTTCACTTTAGAGCATGAGGATGCATTAAAAAGTCTTGAGGATCAGCTGCAATACCTCTCAAATCCAAATACAAATAAACTAAAAGAGGTATTTGTTCTTCTTCTAGTTGATACCTTGATGGATTAGATTGATAATTATTTCCATGATATTTTTTCACTCTTACACATGACCGTATTCATTTCAAAATCAGTCATATGGTCCAAATTTGTGAGGAAGGGAAGCTACTTCTCCCTACCAATTGAAGGATTTGTTTGAGCCTCCTTTTCCTGTGGTAAGAGTAGAGTAGGTAGGGTTGTTTTCAGCAGAACAAGTTCTTGTGCACACTCTACATGTTTCACTTGAGACATGTATGATTCTCCATATTTGTACATAGCTTGTGTTTCATTTTTGTTATTGCACAGTCCATTTCTGAAAAATGTATTGTTCATGGGAAGTAGGGTATTCAAACGAGTTCCAAGTGCACTCCAAATCAGCATGTGTTTCATAGGTATTTATACTTAATCTTTGCCAAGAAATTAGTTGTTCAGTTCTTCATAATCGACATAAATCATATTTTGGGATAGGTTTAGATGTTCTCTCCTTCATCCCAATAGACCATGTGTAGAGAAAATAAGTGGAATTTTAGATTCAGAACAATTTTCCACTCTCATAAACCTTACACAAAAGATTTTTGTAATGATATTGGTTAGCAAGCTTTAGATCAACTTTAGGTTTCAGTAGCACTTTAAATGGTCTCAAGGGTAGAATTTCAAAGTTTAAGATCAGATTTCATATTTACCAGGCTGACTCCATGCCCAATGGATGCTTCAAGGCCACTGATCAACTCATCTAAAAAGTAAATGTCCTCGTGACTTACCAAATTGTTTTCCATTTTTACCCCATGGAAAAAATGGACAACTTGGAGAAATTAAACTTGAGTAATTGATGGAACTTTAATGAAAAATATACAAGTTTCGGGTTATTTTTTTATGTTTAGAGGCATAAAAAACAATTTTTAGTGCATTTCCATTCCTCTAGAGGATTCAGGATCTAGCACTTATTCAATTTTGGGATAAAATGTATAAATTGGAAAAAATTGGCTTCGAAAGCACTCTATTCTATTTTCCTCATCTCCTAGATGACCTACATGGCCTAAAAACTTAGCCAAATTTGAGAAAAATGGAAAAGGTATAAGGAGATAGTGTATTACAAGTACTTTGGATTCTAGAGGCTTAG